>BSBM01001197.1:11425000-13825000 GCA_027924585.1 Larix kaempferi | reverse complement strand
TGCAGTAGGTGCATAAGGTTGGAAAGAGAATGTGATGCCAGTTCAACTTATGCTTATCCACTGTGAGTTGGAGCATGGATTTGAGGATCTTATTGACAACCTCAAACTGGTCGTTACCCTGCAGGTAGTACTATACGAAGAGGTGTATTGATGCTCAAATTTCAACAAGGTAGATAACTCCTTCCAGACGACGTCCTCAAAATGTTTTCCATGGTTAGATATGAGTTGGCGAGGGACCCCGAAATGATTAATGATGTGGTTAAATAAAAAGAGTTTCGTCGTCTCATCCTGGAATTAAATGTGGGCATGGATTCGACCCATTTGGTAAAATAATAAACATCCACGATGGTGTACTTGTGGCCACCAATCGAGGGGGGTTTACACTCCAAGAAAGCAATGGCCCATTTGTAGAAAGGGTCAATAGTGACAATGGGATGGAGTGGTGTAGGAGGGGTTCTTTCCTTTGGTGTAAAGATTTGGAAATTGTGACAATGTTTGACTGTAGGGATGCAATCGGTGAAAAGAGTTTGCCGAAAATAACTAGCACAAATAACTTTCTTGGCAGTGGCCATACTTGAAAGGTGTCTTCCACAGGCTCCGCTATGGCAGTCCTTCAAGACCTACTTAGCTTCACCGTGTGTGAGGCATCGACGTAAAATGGTGTTAACACCACGTCGATAAAAGACATCGATGAGAAGAAGATATAGATAATCTTGACGGAGTATTCGACATCGATCAACTTGACTAAGGTGAGATCCAAATTTTTGAATGCATAGATAGAATTGGATGTCTTCGTACCATGTTTCATCCAAATAAATCATAAACATGTGTTCATTGGGAAGACAAATATGGTAAGTCTATCATAAGTTGTGCTAAGGATAGCGCCTTGGTGCTTTTGAGTGTGACGAACTCAAGTTCATACTCTTGGAGAATAATGATCCACCTGGTAATTCGACCTTGAACGAGGCGGTGTCTTAAGAGATAGACCATTGGATTGTATTCTAACACTATGGTAGTTTGGCTCATAAGAATATAATGGCATAGTTTCTTAACCGAGAAGACGATGGAAAGGGCCATTTTCTCCTCGTGGAGATAACATAGTGGTGGGCCGAACAATGTGTGTGTTAGAAAATTATTACACCTAGGACCATAGTCTTATGATGATTAATTAATTACTACTGGTTCAAGCAAGGTTAATGATGATTATCCAAAATGTTGTTAGGATATTAATGACCAATTCCACTACCTTGGGGCCCATTTTTGGTCAATCTGTGATTAATGCGCCCCCATTTATGGCCACCACCCTCATTTATTTCCAATACTTACCTGATTAGTTCCCTTGTCCCATGTTTTCTTGATATGGTTTTGACTTGAGGAACCCATGTATTGAATGTGGTCAATTTCCCTCCTCCTTGGAAGTGTTTTCCTATCCTAGGCCACCTACACTCCACCACTTTCTCCACCACTCATGTGAAACCATCATTAATGACCTCTAGTTTCATCCCAAGATTTAGATTATATATTCACAACCGTTTGAGGTGAGTTGGGAGGCTATTGGTCAACCTAGGGGGGATTGAGGTCCAATGTAATCTAGCCACTTGTAGCTCATTCGAATGCCTCCAAAGGCTCACGATTTTTCACAAATGTAATATAATGGTGTTCACAAATCATTTTTGGGTTGGATAGTAATAGAATTACCAGCTATTTGCATCATTTGTTTTGTATATTGTGCTTCTTTTACACTATTTCCATGCATACTTAGCCAAATTATTGATTTGTGAGGAATTATTTAGCTAGTAGATCATGATGTGATTAGAATTTTAGATGGTATCAGATCTCTTGGAGATTGTATTCAAACCAGACTGCTTCATAGGTGCACTAGAAACAGTGGAGCAACCAAGAAATCATTGTGGTCATTGCCTTGAAGCCGTTAGAGAAATATAGTGGAGTCTACCCAGGTGTCACGCGCTCCCGAATGTGCCCTCTGTCAATCCATGGTTCGAATTAGATTTTTAGTATTCCCTCCTAAATGATTGAGTGTTTGCATTGCATTTTTTTCAATGTTCTTTGTCACTAAGTGCGCAAGCTACAGAATGGATAAGTCTCATGTCATCTTGCTCACTCTATTCAACTAATCTGAGTGGAAGGCTGAAATGATAGTCCAGTTGAGATTCAGGGGTCTCTTCAAAGTTACCATGGGGACTGAGAAAGAGTTGAGTTCTCCAATAGAGATGTGGAAGTTATTCAACAGGATGGATGAAGCATAAGTTTGGCATGCTTTGTCTCAGTATCTCAAGAGACCTCTTGTTTCATGTAGACAGTCTCACTACTCCAAATGAAGTATGGCTCAAGCTTGAGTAATTTTTTGGGAAGACTGATGAGTTGAGGTACCACCAACTTGGGAATGAGTTGATATCCTTAATCCCAAGTAGCTTCGAGACCATCCAAGACTTCTTTACCAAGTTCAAATCCTTGTTTTTGCAGCTCAAGCAATGTATCATTGATAAGAAGGACAAACAAATGGTGTTGTCCATTCTTTCGAAGTTGGGGCCTAAGTACTCTATGTTTGTTTCAACTTTCCATTCCACCAAGATCATTGTTTGAAACTAGAAGATGCCGTCTTTAGCAGACTTCATGGAGTCTCTTACACAAGAGCAAGACAAGTTGGTCCAAATGGGAACCATCAAACCATCAAAAGACCAAGTTCTTGCAGTTGGTGATTCAAATCCTACAAAGGGGAAGACAAAGGTTCGAAGCAACAAGGAAAGAATAAAGACAAAGAGAGGCCCAAATATTATGAAGGGGTTTCGAATCCTTGCAAGGAGAAAGGGAAGAAGAAGGAGAAATCAAAATTCACTTACTATCACAAGGGTTGGCACCTGAAAGTGCATGCATGAAGAAGACCATTGAAATGATGGCTCATCTCCTTGAGAAAAACAATATCTCTCTTCTAGAAGGAGCAAAGAAGAAGTAGGGTGGTTCTGAAGACAAGGATATATGCCATGCATTGATGGCTAGTACTTATGAATCCTCTTCCTTCATCATAGATTTAGGTTCCTCAAGGAACATGGATTCTGCAATAGATTATTTTTCTGCTCTTGCACCATACAGTGGGCTTTCTATTCTCATGGGAGATGACTCATAGATCCCAACAAAAGGCATTGAAAGGATCAATCTAGACAATGGGTACTTCATCAATGTGTTCTATGTGCCAGATCTTGTAGCAAATATCCTCTCTGTTTACCAAATGACCCATACTAGTTCATCCAAGAGAGTGATTTTCACTCAAAACGATGTGGAAATTTCTGAAGTTTCCACTAGAAAAGTGGTAGCATTTGGTGTTGTAGATCATGAGTCAAGGATCTACAAGTTTTCACACTTTCTTCCTTACTCTTCTCCTAATCCTCTTCTACCACATGATAATGATATCAATATACTTTGGCATGATAGGCTTGGACACCTCAACTATAGATATATTCAAGCTTTTATCAAAGAAAACATGGTTGAAGGACTTCCAAGCATCAAATTCTCCAAAGGCACTTGCAAGGGATGCATTGTTGGGAAGCATGTAGAGCAAACGTTTGAGAAGGGGAAGGCAAGAAGAGATTTTAAACCTCTTGATTTGGTACATTCATATGTGATATAACCTCTTCCCACACCCTCCTATGGAAAATAAAAATATGTCCTAACATTCATTGATGATTTTTCAAGGTTATGTTGGGTGTTCTTTCTCAAGTTAAAATATGAAGTGTTTCATTCTTTCAAAGTTTTCAAGGCTTCAGTGGAGAACTTCAGTGGGAGGAATATAAATGCATTAAGAACTAAAAATGGAAGAGAATATGTCAATAATTACCTGCAGCAACTATGTGAAGAAGATGGAACTCACATGCATTATTATGTGCCTTACACACCCTAGAAGAATGGTGTGGCAGAGTTCAAGAATAGAGCATTGAAGGAGATGGATACCTATATGTTAGAGGCTAAGTATTTGTCTCCTAAGCTATGGGATGAAGCCATTAATTGTGTTGCATATGTTCAGAATAGAGTTGCACAAAAATCCTTGGAAGGAAAGACACCATTTGAGGCTTGGATGGGACATAAACCTGATGTGTCTCATTTCAGGGTGTGTGGCTCAAGAGCATGGGCTAGAATACCTCCAGAGAAAAGAAAGGATTTATATCCCCAAAGAAAGGAGTCCATTATGGTTGGTTATGCATAATATGACAAGGGATACAATCTCTTTGATCCCTCATCTCAAAATACTTTAATTGAGAGGAGTGTTCAATTCAAAGAAGATCCCATGCAAGAAGATTGTGATAATTTACAGGAGAGATCACATAGCTGGAGAAAAACTCACTAAAACTCACTCAAGAATAGCAAAGAAGAGAAGAAGAATTCTTGAATCAATAATCACTCATTAACACAAGAAATGACAAATTTTTTTATATCATACATTAGTTGTAAGATGGAACTGTGAAAAATGAATAATAACTGAATAAAATCAAATGCATTTGAATGCCTCCGAAGGTCATTCGAATTCTCCTCAATGTGTGGTTTGGATAGCATTGGAGACATCATCCAATCAGTGGTAGTAGTCACAAATAGTCAAACGTTAGTCAAATGAGTCTAACTGAGTCTAACTAAGTCATGTGAGCACAAATCAAGGGATGGAGACTCCAAGGAGGGCACATGAGGCTCATGAGGCTACCAATAGGTCAAGTGGCACTCCGATACAGAAAATTGGAAGATACAGGTAGTTAAACTGAGGAATAAATGAATAAACTAGTCAATAAATGTTGCAACTAACTGTTACTAATCCAAGTAGTGTAGTAGGGCACATATGTCATCCAGGTGAGGAAAACAAGGCACACTAGGTAGGTAGGAGGGCTCCTGAGGGCTAAAAACAGGCTCTAGGTGTTGGGGAGACTACCATACTGATGACTGGATGCATGCATGATGACTTGATGCATGCAGAATACAAGCAAGCATGCAAATATAAAAAATGATGGTGAGTATATTCCAACACCCCCAGCAAGCTATACTATGAGGAAATAACTGAAGGAACTAATGGAAGGGCCCTGGTTACTATGACCAAAGGTCACCCCGTACAACAATCTAAATAAACAAAGTGAGGCCCAAGAGGGAAAACCCAATGGGAAGAAATACCTCCCTCAAAATAGACTGAAAGATGCTAATGTAGCATGTCATCACTCACCCCAAATGGTAAGTGCACTTCTCCACTGAAGAAGGATCTGTCAGCAAGAAATGGATCTGTAATGTGAGAATGATGAAACCTTCCATTCTGAAAATAAGATTTGGTTCTCCTCAAATCAAGTGGATCTCCCACAAGATATCTGACAGATCTAAGTGTAGTGGATGCCCATATAGGAAGAGGAGGATCATCAGGTGCAAGATCTGGATCTTGGTCTTCCATTCGCTCATATTCACTAATAGATGCTATAAATTCAAGTTCTTATGGATCTGGATCGAGGATTCCCTCTTCATCATCTTCACTCTCATACTCTGAATCTAAACTGTCATGTGATGAATATTCACTCTCTTGGAGCTCATCAAGCAATGGAGGTGTCGTATGAAATTTCTCTTGCTCAACAGGATGAGCATCATGTCGAGGCCATTCCTCAAACTGTACACTCCTATCAAGGAATGTTGTCATAGTAGAAGGGTCAAGAAGCTTGTAGGCATTTTGATTCAATGCATTACCCACCATAATACACTCTCTACTTTGTGGATCTAGGGCTCTCCTTTTCTTAGTTGGAACCATTTCCCATGCTATGGATCCAAACACTCTAAAATGAGACATATTAGGTTTGTATCCCATCCATGCTTTGAAAGGATTCATATCTTTGAGTCCTTCATGAGGAACTATGTTCTAAAGATAGGTGGCACGGTTGATGGCTTCTGCCCAAAGACTAGGGTGCAACCCTTTCAACTTTAGCATGCAGGTGGCCATCTCTTTCAATGTCCTATTCTTCCTCTTAGAAACACCATTCTGTTGTGGTGTATAGGGAATAGTATGTTTCATATCAAAGCCTTCTTCAGCACAAAAAGGTTTGAAAATCACCCTTGATGTACTCTCCCCTTTCAACTTTATCATGCAGGTGGCCATCTCTTTCAATGTCCTATTCTTCCTCTTAGCAACACCATTCTGTTGTGGTGTATAGGGAACAATATGTTGCATCTCAATGCCTTCTTCAGCACAAAAGTTTTGAAAATCACCCTTGATGCACTCTCCTCCATTATCAGTGTGAATGGCCTTGATCTTTCTATCTGAAAATATTTCTGCAGAAGACTTGAAAAAATTAAAGAATCCAAATACTTCTGACTTTAATCTGAGAAAGTATACCCATGTAAATATTGAATAATCATCAATAAAACTAAGAATATACCTTTCCTTGTTCAAATATAGATATGGAAATGGAGCTACAACATCACTATGAATCATATCTAGAGGTTGAGAGGTTCTCCTTGCATTCCGCTTCTCAAACTTCTTTTCAGGATGCTTTCCCATCAAACAACCATGACAGTTTCCCTTAGCAAACTTGATCTTGGGAAGCCCTTCAACCATCTCTTTAGTATGAATTTCTTGCAAGTATTGATAGTTGAAATGCCCAAATATTTCATGCCATAGCCTACTCTCTTCATTTGCATGAGTGTGAAGAGTAGACTATTTAGAGAGAGGTAGAAAATGGGAGAACTCATAGAATTTCGACTTGTGGCTTGCAACACTTTTTGCAATGGTAGATTATAATACCATGTCTCGGAGTTTGAACTCATTTGGAGAGAAGATCACCCTCTTGGGATCTTCGGTGTGGGTCATTTGGTAGACTGAAAGTAGATTAGCAGTGAGTGTAGGGACATATAACACATCTGAGAAGTACTTATGATCAAGTTTGATTCTTCCAATACGCTCAGAGGAGACCTCAGAAGCATTCCCCAACATGATGGATGGTCCAATAGTGGATTCGAAACTAGTAAAGAGATCTTTGGAGGAAGGCATGTGTCTTGATGCTCCTGAATCTATGATGAGGGAGGATTGTGTTGATGCATCTTCCATGAGGGCATGGCATCTCTCTTTGTCCTTTGATCTTGATGGTTCACCTTCTTTCTTCTCGCATATACAGGTACTGGAATTTTATTCTTCTCAAGAATTGAAGCCATGATATCTATGGTCGTATTCATACTTGAAATCTCATGATGGAATCCTATATTGCAGTATGTGGATTTGGATTTCCCCTTCTAAGTTTTCTTGTCTTTCTTAGGATTTGAAACTCCATCTGGCTGATTTGGAGCCTCCTTTTGCTTCTGCTCATTCGAATTTCTGTCAAATTCTTTTTCCTTACCCTTTCCATTCACTCTCTTCATCTCAGTGGATGCAAGAGCTGAATCCAATTTGGGTTTTATGATTCCCATATGAACTAACTTCTCCTCCTCAAGTGTGAGAGACTAGATGAAGTCTTCAAGAGTGGGAAACTTCCATTTTGGGATGGACAGGTTCGTTGACTAAAATGTGGAGACAAATAATAAGTAGTCAGGCCCTAGTTTTGATAGTATGGCATGGATGAGTTGCTTCTCCTCCTTCTCTATCCCATATCTCTTCAACTGTGAAATCAATTTTTTGAACTTATTGAGAAACTCAGTGATGGTTTCGAAATTGCTTGGGCTCAAGGAGATGAGCTCATTTTCCAATTTATGACACTTCAAGTCATCTTTTTGTCCAAGAAGAGATTTGAGCTTGTCCCAAACCTCTTTTGGAGTTGCTAGATCTATGACATGAAAATAGAGGTCTTCAGAAATGCTGAGGAGCAATAGTCCTACTGCTTCATCAAGTTTGTCTAAGTACTTGGATTTCTCTACTGCACTAGTGCGTTCGACTGCAGTCCCATTCAAAACTCTAGAGAGGCTCTTGGACTTCATGAAGGTGTCCATATTGGCATTCCATTCGAAATAGTCGAATGAATTCAGTTTTAGATCCATTGGTAGCTGTTGAAGTCGAATTGAAGATGAATTCGAATGATGGAGATAAACTGCAAAACAATGAGAATTGTAAATGGAGATCTACTGCAATTCGAATTGAACACTTACTTAGGACATTGAGCACATGTGACTAGATCCTTCACACCTGGATAGAAATCATTGGATTGCTCTAGTCAATTCAAGACAATTGCATCAGGAATTGTTGTGGAAATCCAAAGGCTTATGATGCTCAATGAAAGAGAGCTGCTCAAAGAATTGTTGCAACTGCTGCTGCTGCAATCGAATAGAGTGTCCAGAAAGGTGTCCCACAACTTCAATCCTTTTTGCGTTTCACACTCGGTATGGTAGACAACATGTGTAATGAGGACAATGAATTGGTTTCCTTTAGTATATAGTGGAGAGAGAGACATTCCAACCAGACGTCCAAAACCAATCTTGCCACTTTCCCTCCTAAAGGAGAGGCCCCCCAAAAAATCATTGTTAGCCGTGCTAATAAATACCAGAGGATTTTGGTACCCTAGAGGACAACCATTATGTCTCAGATGAAAATAGAAAAGGGATTTTGTTTAGATGTCTAACCCCAATTCCCTACCTAGCTACTTGATTCTTTTAATCCTCAAGTGAGGTGAAATGTGTGTTTGATTAATGTAAATTTTAGGCTCAGCTTGGGGTTATGGACCAAGCGTTTATACTTAAGTTTTTATCCTTATGTGATTATGTAGTAAGCGAATTGAAAATAAGTGTTGAAAATAAAACTCGAATAACAAAAATAAACTTTTTTTCTTTTGATTTTTAATAAAAATAAAGCATCTAAACTCTAATGTATCCAAGCAAACTTTGAACCAATCAACTTGATGAAATGAAAAAATGAAAATGAAAATGATCTGTATGAATGTTCACAACATGCAACATCCAAAGTAAAACAAAGGGCTACAAAGTGGTCATGAAGGAGAGATCTAAACAAGTGCTACAACAAGCAAATAGAAAGGAAAGGGTTTTGCAAACAAACAGATATGGAACAATCAAAGTAGGTTGTAGAGTTCAACGAAACATAGACTGATTTATGTAATATTTTAAGTAGAATTTTAAGAAATAGACTATATAATTGACTTTCTCTCGAAAAAATAACCGATTTAAAAAAAAAAAAAACTTTCAATTTTAAGTCCCGGAGGCCAAGATATCTGAGTTTGAAACTATGTAATTTTTCAGCAATTTTCCATACAGACGACAATTTTGCAAATGAGATATCTCCACATTGTGTGATTAGGTTGCGACCAGATCCATGTTATTGGAGTGTAGGGGAGATGGATTAGAGAATTCTTTCAATTTCTAAGTTTAAATATGATAGACAGTGACAAATAGGGCACAGATTTGACCCAAAATGGAGATATATGATAAGGACCACGACCTAGATCCATAGATCAGCTAAAAATAAAACAAACCAAACCAAATAAAATGAAAAACAAATAGGTAAGTATGGTCAAATGGAATCACAGATCTGCAAATATCGAACCTGGTGGGAGTTGCCAAAAATTGTAGCTAGGTTATTCACAGTAGCCGGTGCAAAAATGCACCTACAAAGACTCTTCGAAATCTTAGTAACAGTTCGAAAATGGTGGTGCATGCATGCAGTAAAAAATGGTAAACAATAGTAAATAAAAATTAAGCTAGATGATAAACATATGCAGAAAATAAAACTAAACTAAATATTTCTGTTTCTTTCACACATACAAGAGAGTAGGGAAATAATGTTTTTTTTATTTTATTGAATAAATGAAAAGATGCAATAATGGGGTTACCTCAAATGGAGTGAGTAGAGGGCCCTTGTAGAAGGTTGAAGCAGTGATTCCTTCGTCTCCAAGAAGCTTCGGGTTTTTCTCTACAAAAGTGTCACTAATGGTGTCCAAAAATCACAATGGGATAAACTAGAAGTCGAATGGGGGCTTCAGGGTTTCTGGTGTAATTTCAACAGAGTGGCAGATGGTCAGCTAATGAGTGAATTGTGTATAATGAGAACCTTCACCATATATTTATCGAAATATTTTCCCATGGTATTAGGAAAGCCATGGAATTGCCTCTTGGTTTTGGGCGACAATTTAGGGTTTTCCCTCCTTTTTTGACTTTTTTGAATATTTTCCCCTTTTTTCCTTTTTTCTTTTATTTTTTTCCTTTTGGGGGGAACTTTCCTTATTTTGGGGTAATTTTTACTTTTTTGAAGGGAATAAAGCCATTTTTACCTATTTGAGAGAGGGAAAAATAATTATCAACCAATTTGTGGGTTTTTGACTGAGGCTTTCTTGGTTAGTGAAGGATTTTAATGGGTATAAATAAGGAATGTGGTGATCTCAATGTTAGGATAATTAATACTCCATCCTTGTCCTACTTAGCATTATTTACTTTTTCCTAGTAGTTGATGATGTCATTTTTTCGCTAGTGGTGTGCAGATGTCATCTAGTACCTATTAGCCACCTAATGTGCTTTACATGCATGATTTTAGGCCCACTAGAGTCAATTCCCTACATTTTAGGAGCTAACTCTACGTTCTAGTCCAATCCACCTGAGTTCCTGAACTCTACTAGCGGTTTTAGCTCCGATCACCACTGATTGTAATCTAATGCACCCATTTTCACCTATCTTTCATGCAGAACTCACTAATCCACCCTCCTTGGTTATTTAATTAACCATGGCTTTATTTAACTGAGTTCTGGTTCAGTTGAGTTGATTTTGGGTCTTCCAGAGCACTCCAATGGTGACAATTCTCCTAGGATATTCAAATTCTCTCTATTTTAATATATTTGTGGAATATATTGATTAATGAATAATGTTACACATTTCTGGTTTCACATTATTTCCAATGCATGATTAATTTTACTGCTCTTTTCTCTGCAATTTTCACTGTGATTTACCTTTTTCTGCTCATTTTTTCACTGTGAGGTACTCTCATCTCTATGATCTATTGTGACTTAGAATTTCACATGGTATGAAAGCTTAGAGAGCGTAGATTTAGTAGCTTCTTTCAGTAGTGCACCAGAAGCCTCTGGATTTCCACAACAAATCTCAGTGCCATTCCATTGAATTCATTGGAGAAATCCTTTGAGGTCTAGCTAGGTGTGAAGGATCCATAAAAATGTGCTTATTGTCCTAAAGCAGTACTCAATAGTAGTTTATCTCCAAAATTGAGGTTTTTTGCAGGATATTGAAGGTTTTCAGTGTAGCAGTAGCAACAATTTTAAGTTTGTATTCGCTCCAATAGTTTCAATGGATAATTCGAATGCTCCCTTGTCTCTAAGAAACCTGACACACTTCAATTATATTGATTGGAGGGTTGATATGTAGATGTTGTTGCACAACCAGATTCTGTACAGGGTGACAATGGGCAAGGAGGTCGAACCTTAGGCAGTTTTTGAGAAGGACAAGTATCTAAACAGATTAGATGAATCATTTGGTTTCATGTGTATTCATATTTCCAGAGCTTTTCTCTTCCACCATGATGGATTGAACACTCCAAGAGAGGTTTGGTTGAATATTGAGATCCTCTTCGGCAATCAAGATGAGATGAGGGGCCTTATTCAAAAGAATGAGTTAATTTATCTTCAACTCAACAGTTTTGAAACCATACAACAATTCTTCTTTAAATTCAAATCCTTGGTCATGCAATGCAAGCAATGTGGCATTGAGAAGAAGGATGAGCAGCTGGTGCTATCCATTCTAAGCAGGCTTGGTCTGGAGTTTTCCATTTTTGTTTCTACCTTCCATTCAGGGAGATTGTTAATCCCTAGTTGGAAAATGAAATCCTTAGATGCATTCACTGAATCTCTCATTCAAGAACAAGACAAATTGATTCAGATGGGAGTCTTGAAGGCCTCCAAAAATCAAGCTCGTATGGATGTAGAGTAAAAAAATGTGAATGCTGAAGGGAAGAAAAAATGTAAAGATAAGATGAAATTTGAGACCAAACAGAATTCAAATTCTAATCCATTGGAAGGATCATCCAAATCCAATAAGGATAAGAAAAAGGGGTTTGAGAAGACCAAATGCTCCTATTGCAAGAAAAAAAGCCACCCATATATATCTTGCATGAAGAAGAAGATATATCAAATGACCAAACATCTTGAACAACACAACATTTCCCTCCCAGAAGACACAAGGAAGACTAATTCTGGAAGTGAGACAGATGATCATGACAGATGGCATGCACTGAAGGTTGGATTCTCACAATCACAAGCCTTCCTCATTCATTCTGGAGCTTCCAACCACATGGTTTCCTCCAAAGAATAATTTTATTCTCTAGATCTTACCAATGGTCCTAGTATTCACATGGGAGATGATTCTCATATCTCTGCTGAAGGGAAGGGAACAATACAATTGGAGCATGGAAAGTTCAAAAAAAAATTGTATGTGCCTTCCTTGACATAAAATTTGTTATCTATTTATCAAATGACACACATAGGTTCACCAAAGAAATTTATTTTTTGACCTGACACAGTTGAGATTATAGAGATATCATCTAGGAAGATAATACCTAAAGGTGTTTCAAACCCTGCCTCAAAGGAATATGAGTTCTCACATTTGTTTACTATTCACATCAAAGTGCTCTTTTGACTCATGCAAATGAGACAAGCAGACTTTGGCATAAAAGATTCAAACACCTAAACTTCAAGTACTTGTATAAGTTGCACAAGGAAGAGATGGTTGAAGGATTTCCCAACATAAATTTCTCTCAAGGGATATGCAAAGGTTTCATGGTAGGGAAGTATCTAGAGTGAAAGTATGATGTTGGGAAGGAAAGGAGAGCTTCCTCCACACTTGATCTAATACATAGTGATGTCTCAAGACCGATGCCCACATATTCTATGAATGGATCCAGATATCTTATGGCCTTCATAGATGATTACTCTAAGTTCTGTTGGATCTACTTTCTCAAGCAGAAGTTTGAGGTATTTGAAAATTTCAAAGTTTTCAAGGCCTTAGTTGAGAACACTTCTAGCAAGAATATGAAAGAAATCAGATCAAAAAATGGAGAGTACATGAAGAGGGATTTGGATTAGTTTTGTGCTTCCGAGGGCATCCAAATGCAGCATTATGTCCCATACACACTACAACAAAATGGAGTAGCTGAGAGGAAGAATATATCATTAAAAGAGATGGCCACCTGCTTGCTTGAAGCAAGGGATCTTACACCATATCTCTGGGAAGAATCAATGAACTTCTCTACATACATTTAGAATAGGGTATCGCACAAATCTGTGGATGGGGTCACTCCACTGGAAGCACTGAAGGGACACAAATTTGATGTCTCTCATATGAGGGTTTTTGGATCCAAGGCATGGGCCAGAATCCCATTCTGTTGGGATATGTAGGAGATGCAAAAGCATACAACCTGATGGAGACTGCAACCAAAAGATGCTTAATTGAAATAAGTCGTAGGTTTGATGAAGATCCATTGCAAGATCTACATCCAGTTGAAGATCAAGGTAGATATAATCTTCCTACTCCATTTGCACCTGATGAATATCGGGATGAGGTCTCTTCTGATGAGGACCAAGTTGAATTAGATCTTGAGGTTGAGAATGAAGATCATGCATATCTAGATCCAGAACTAGAACCCATTCCCAATCCATGGCGAAGTCCAAAATGGCCTCACAAACTCCTTGAAGTTGCTAGGAGTGTATTTGGGGATCCATCTGACATTAGGAGAACCATAGCTTAGTATCAAGTTGTAAACCTTTCACTATGTCATGTACAGATCCACTTATCTTAGAGAGATGCTACATGATGATGGGGTCTAATCTACAATCCTTCAAAGAGACTTTCCATGATCCAAGATGGAATACTGAGGTTCACATGCACTACATTAAGGAACTAGTGCACAATAGGACCAACACACTGCAATACTATCCTATAGAGGATCAGACTGCATAAATATTTACCAAGTTTTTACACATGTGAAATCTGCTTGAGTTCCCTTTTCTTCATTTTTTAGGGGGGGTATTTTTCCCATGAGATTTTTCCCCATTTCCTTAGTTTCATGAACAGTTCTTTTTATCATTTATTTGATTGTATGGGTGATCTTTGATCTCAGTAACCAGGGCCCAAGATGTCCAAGTTTGGATTAAGGGGGGCTGTTAGGATAATTAATACTCCATCCTTGTCCTACTTATCATTATTTTATTTTTCCTAGTAGTTGATCATGTCATTTTCCCCCTAGTGGTGTGAAAATTTCAAGGAACCATTAGCGACCTAATGCACCCTGTATGCATGATTTTAGGCCCATCGGAATCAGTTCTCTACATTTGAGGATCCAACTATATGCGTTCTAGTTCAATTTGCCTCAGTTATTGAACTCTACTTCAGGTTTTAGCTCCTATCACCAATGATTGTGATCTAATGCTCCCCTTTTCACCTACGTTTCATGCATAACTCACTAATGTGACCTCCTTGGTCAGTTAACTGACTGTGTCTTTAGTTAACTGAGTTTTGGTTCAATTGAGTTGAGTTTGGGTCTTTCAGAGCACTCCAGTGGTGACAATTCATATGCTAGACAAACTGAGACTCGAATTATCCTAGGATATTCGAATTGTCTCTATTGTAACATATTTGTGGATTATACTGATTAATGAATACCGTTACACATTTCTGCTTCCATCTGAGTTCCAATGCATGATTAATTTTACTGCTCTTTTCTTTGCAATTTTCACTGTAATTCACCTTTTTTTTTCTCATTCTTTCACTGTGAGGTATTCTCATCTCTATGATCTACTGTGACTTAGAATTTCACAGGAACTAGGGGATGAACATGGTGAGGAATTTCTTAGTGTTAACAATATGGGTGATGCAAGTGTGCAAGGACACATTCAGGACGATTTGAGGATAAATAATGTTGATGAGGGGATTTTGAAGTGGAACTCTGTACAGGAAAAAATAATACTCCATACACACTTCAATAGAAGGGATTTGCATAAAGAATGAATAGGACATTGATGGAAAATGAAAGAAGTGGTCTTGGGGATTTAGATTTGTCGCAAAAATTATGGGAAGAGGTAGTTGATTATGTATCTTACATAGTAAATCCATCACCTGCATTAGCACTACTTGACAAAGCTCAGTATGGGGCATGGAATGGTAAAAAAATTTGTCTTAAACATCTCATGTTTTTTGGTTGTGATTATTATGTGCATGTTCCAAGGGAAAATAGGAATATGTAGGAAAATAAAGTTGAAAAATGTACCTTGCTTGGTTATAAATATGGTAACAAGGTTATAAGTTTTGGAACTCCTAACTAAGAACACTATTTATAGTTGGGATGTTGTATTTAAATAGGTTAAAATTATTCCCATATAGGAAGTCCAACCAAGGGAAGAAGAACTAGAGACAATAGAGTTTTAATTGGAGGGTGAAGAGTATGACTCAACAAAAGAATATGAAATAGAAGAGGAAGAACCTTAATTAGATTCCAATATTGAGGAGATCATTTTGGGAAAGAAGGAAAACAAAAAGGTATACTTCACCTGATTTTCATTCTAGATTTGTTCTATCTCTTACTGGTGACGATCATAAAATTGTTAGGGAGGTAATGGATTCAAAGGAATTTTGGAAGAAAGCCATGGTTGATGAATTGGATGCCTTGGATAAAAATGAGACTTGTGATCTAGTTGAGTTTCTAGTTGGGAGAAAACATATTGATAGAATATGGGTTTTCCAGAAGAAGTTGAATGCAAATGCTAAGGTAAAGAAGTACAAATATTGGCAAGTACCAAAGGGATATTCCTAGGTGGAGGGAATTGATTTAGGTGATATTTTTCTCTTGTTACTAAATTAAATTCTATTGGACATGGTTTTTCTTCTACTTCTAATTTTGATCTTGATGTAGAGTAGACAGGTGTGAAGACAACATTTCTACATGGTAATCGTGAAGAAGAAATCTACATGAAACAACTGCAAAGTTTTGTAGCGAAGGAAAATAAGGAATTGGTTTGCAAGATGAAGAAGCCCCTATATGGATTAAAAAAATCACCAAGATTGTGGTATCAAAATTTTGATATGTATATATTGGGACTTGGTTTCTTAAGAAGAAAAAAGTATCATTGTGTATTCAAACCAGGTCAATGACCATTTTCTTTATGTGGTCTTCTATGTTGATGATATGTTGTTGCTTGGAAAGAAGGAAATCATCAAGGATGTCAAAGATCAAATGTACTCTAATTTTGAAATGTAATAACTTGGTGCTGCAAATTTTGTTTGGGTATTTCAAATTAAAAGAGATCAAGCAAACTAAAAACTCTAGTTGAATCAGAGAAAATATGTTGAGACAATATTACGTAGGTTTAATATGTAGGAATGTAAACTAGTAAAGGTCCCTATTCTTGTAGGGGTAAAGTCATATATAGATCAATGTCCCAATACTCAAGAAGAGGTAGAATGTGTGTCCCGTGTTCCCTATGCTAGTTTTGTCAAAAGTTTGATGTATTCTATGGTCTATACTAGGCTAGAAATTTCCCATGCAATGGGAGTTTTGAGAAGGTATATATCAAAACCATCAAAGGAAAATTCGACAACTATAAAAAGAGTGTTCAAATATTTTTGTGGAACTTTCGATTATGAAACGTTCTACTAGGGAAGACCTATACCTCATAGGGAGATATACATACAAGGATCTTTTAGTTTAGACTTGGTTGGATATCTTGAGCACGGAACATCTACAAGTAGTTGTTTTCTTATCTTATTTGGCAGAGCAATTAGTTGGATGTGTAAGAGGGAAGGTGTATTTGCATTGTCAACTACTTAAACTAAGTGCATGGAATCCATTCATGGGAGTAAGGAAGCTATATGGTTGGGAATATTGTGTCCATGTATTGGTTTTGTTCAAAAAGTAGTGAGAATAGGTTTTCACAACTCAAGAGAATTTTTTTGGCAAATAATACTACTTATAATTCTAAGACAAAACATATTGATGTACAACACCATTTTGTTAGAGACATGGTTGAACATAAAAAAGTATTGTTGGAGAAGTTTGATACCTCGAGTAATGTTGCAGATTCATTAATGAAGTCTATTACTACTAAAAAGTTCCCTTGATTCCCATGGAAATTGATTACATGAATGATTGATCTTTTCCACTCCTTTTCTCAAAGAAAACAATAGTGGGAGAATGTTGGACATGTTTTGTACTCTTTGTATCTCCCACAGAATAGAGAGTTCGGGGGGTGTGATCACTCCCTTGGTTGGTGGGGGTGGAACTCCCAAAGAAAATTTTGCATTCATTTTTTTGTCCATTTTTTTCTCTTTCAGCCAATAGTTTTTCAATCCATTGTAATCTAATTCCAATTAAGAAAATATGGTTGTAATCAAATCTAGATTAACAAATCAGGGTTTTGGATGCTATAAATATTATATCGTAAATGGTAAAGATATTACAATGAGATAGAAAGATAAACCGCCCTTACTGTGGATGGTTTTCCATGTTAAGGGTTTATAGGTTGAATCTTTGTGTATTGTGTGTGTGTCATTGTTATTTATTGTTTTTTAGATTTTTCTGGTATTAATTTTCTTGCACAAGTTTATCAAACTCTTCATATTGGACATACAATTGAAAGAAGAGAACCTTAAATAAATTTAGAGAGCTAATGACAAATACATAATGTTGAAGTATTAAAATTGGGATAGGAATTCATTATGGAAGACATACTATATGATCCTTGTATAGAATTAATCAGTTTTATCACCATGATTTGGGTGAGACCTTCTCCTTCATGGGGACTGAAAATGTTAGTGCCTAGACTACAATAGATCCCCTTTGTTGGACATCGATGTGGACCGTAGTCTAAAATTGAGACAACATATGGATAGTAGTAATTTTGGGGAGAACAACTAATTCTAGATTCTCTTTGATGACACCATTATAACATAACACGAGAACATCATTGAGGGAAGACATGAGTTGGTTATAACTATCAATTTTTAGCTTGCATATTCTCTAGTGGCAGTATTCCTTCTAGAGCCACAATTGATCTTTTACAAATATTTGGATGATATTTTGGACATGGTTGGTTCTATTTATTTGGCTCCACATGACCATGGTGGGGATTTTGAGAACAATGATTAACCATTCATCACTCTTAGGAGTCATTAATTGGGAGTTTGCAAGAGAAACTAGACATGGGACTTGAGTTTACAATGGAGCTTCTTACACTAGTTCAACATTGAGGCTAGTGCTTGTACACAGGACGTTGGCTTATAAACGAGCTTCCTCAACTACTTTAATGTTATGGTCAACACTCGTACTTGAGGCCCATTTGTATGAACAATATTCTTGGATTATTTCAATGTTGCGACCAACCCTTGGCCATGAGACCCTAGTTCCTAGGACTACTTCAATGTTGTGGTCAACAACTATATATGGGACATTGCTTAATGGTTGTACATCCTTACGACAAACATTGATGGAAACACTTTTTGAAGGGTGATGGAGTGTTGGGACCCTATTTCAGGGTTGTAATTTGTGGCCAAAGGGCCCACTAAAGAAACAATAATGTAGTTATGGTGGCCTTTCAGGTGGATAGAGTCCACTATGTTTGTTAGTATTAAATAAGGTACACTAGTTAGTTAGACATTGAATAAATGTAACATGACCTTATTAAAGAAGGCACACTAGGAAGATAACATGTGATTATCCTTGGGGTTCTCTAGATAGTTATAAATAAGGATGGATCCCCCATTATGGGTATGAATTATAGTATATTTCATTGGAGCTAAGTTCGTTAATAGGTTTCCCCCTCGATGAGGCAAGTGAACATGAGTGCATTCCTTCTGCAAAAGGATTATTGTAAGTTGTTTCCCAACCTCAATGGTTTTGATATTGAATGAAGCATTGAGCATTTTGATACATTTTTTGTGATTTACGTTTCAGGGTTAAGGATCATAATACATGATCAATGGAAATTTATGTAAAGAAATTTCGAATTGCAACTACAACATGATCTTGTCTGGCCACAACCTATGAGATTATGGTTGGCATATTTTGATGCCTTTAGATTTTTCCTCCACTTTTGATGCATAATTTAAAATGTACTTCGATACAAACTGATAAGAAATAGCATGTTGGGGGTCAACATTATCTTACGAGATTGAAAGTATGTCATATTTGTGGAAGTTTTCATTGTTGTGGATGTTTAACCTATAAGCATTTTGAGTAGGGGTGTACATTTTACTCCCATGATAATCAATGTACATGGTAGATATAGCATGTAACTCCCAATTTTTGCATTGGCATTAAGGAGTGGTCCTTTTCTTATATAGAAAAGTACATTCACTACATTTTTGTGTTGATATAGTTGACAACTTCATCATAGTCTTGATGTAACATCCCAGAATTTACAAAAATTTAAAAATTTTCGATATAGCTTTTAATGTGTAATCTAACTGTGCGGAAATATAATAAATGTTTAAATGTCATCTTGTTGTACTAAATGTTGTGTTGGTCGAAAGTGTAATGCTGCGACAAGATAATTAATATCTTCATTTTGCTGTTAAACTTACTCAGCTGTACTTTCATAATTCTTTGTTGCTGATCTAATGATATAATTTTATATGTGTTAACTATTGTTTCTTCTGTTTGATGATGAAAGGGTCCTACGGATGCCCTGAGGCTTACTTAGAATTCGTGCTAAAGCATTTGAATTGTCCTTTTTCACAGATTACAGGTAAGAGATTTAGTGTTTACGACATGTGACCAAAGAGTTTCTAACCAGTTTCCATGTCTCCAAAGTCTTAATGATTTAAGAGACATAATATCGAATATGCTATTGGTGAGAACTTCAGTTAGCCTAGTTTGTAAAACAGAAGTATGTCAGTTGTAATATTCCTAATCCCTGCACTAACCCTTTATTAATTTGTTCAAACAATTGATCAGGATCCATGTATCTATGGATTGTTATCGTGAGTTTCTATTCGATGCAACTTATGAGGATAACCAATGTCTATATGTGATGGCTAAGTGCACATAAAAATGAAATTCCTATATGCAATTCTTTATATATACTTTAGAGCCTAAGAATTACATACAAGATTTGATTAAATTCTAATGTAGGAATTTATTGCAATTCATATCATAGTTAATTGCTAACTTATGAACTATACACAATTTTCTATTTAAATTTTACACTATAATGAAATATGCATATGCTAAGTCCTATACATAGTCCTATGAACAAATATTATATGTATTGTGTGTGCACCTACGTGACCCTTTAAGACATTATGGATTCCTAGCAATGAATCAGACACCACCTTGACTTACCACAAGGTGTCATTACATAACCGAGTTGTGCATTATATCGATGATCCGATACTTTATAAAATGGGTGACCTTAACACTATGAAGGTTTTCGTGCCGGCAGGCACTTTGGCTTCTCTTGGCATTTAATATTCCCAACTGCCGAGACAGTGTAATGTATTCATGGACAATGTCGCGGTGCTAAGCACGTGATGGTGTGTTGATGGTTCGAGCCTCGTGACGAGTTGTAAGTGATTTGGTTTGATGTTTAACTGAGCTGTCATCCTTGGTGGCTATGGTATTGATGGTTTCATTTAATAGGGTTGTTGCTTGGGTTACGTGAAAACCCTTCGGTGATCTCCACCGTTGATCTAGCAAGGGTTGGGGTTTTGGAATCTAACCCTAACCACCACTTTGTTCACGGAGTTATTGTTTCCTTGGCATTCGATGTAGTGGCTCTAAGGAGAGGCCGATAGTCGAGAACCTTCAGGGTTTGTGTTTAGCATATTTTTGTGGAGTGCCTACGGTTCGAAACCATGACCTATTGATAGCTTAAGAGCTGAAATACTCATGGTGTTTTACAGTAGCTGCTTGTATTAACAGCTGCAGGGTGAGTGGCTACTTCTTCGTGGTAGTTGATTTGATGCTTGGCTTTCCTTGTCTGTCTAGTGGTAGTTCTCCAGAGTTGTTTTCGATCCTTCTTTGCATTCGATGGTGGAGTAATGGTACAGTTTGCATTGTCTTGGCGTTCTGCTCTAGTGATAATTTCTTTAAAGGTAAAGGTTCTCGGTTCGAAACCCCGTGTCTTCCATTCTAATTTGAGAGTTTCAGTTGTTATTATTTCACCTATAATGACGCTTGTTTTAACCACACTCGTGTTCGAATTGCAGGTACCTTCGTCGATGGCTTCTCAGCTTAGGTTTTAGTAGATGGCAACTGCAAATGACCGGTAGGCTTCGGTGCTTACTCATTACTCCGATTAGATGACTAGTGGACCTTCATTGTGTTCTTTGCCGAGACTTGTGTTTTCTTGGGCTCTGAGGGTGACCTTCGTCGAAATCCTATGAGTTGTTGGTAGCTTGGGGAGGATGAATCCTCAAACCTTTCGTCTTTGTTTTTAGTAGTAATTGTTTTCCATTGTATAATTCGTAAAAGAAAATACTCAAGAGAGGGTTTCACCCTTCTATTGTTCTCGGTAACTGAAAGGATTTGTGTTTTCATTCGACCCATGTTTGTGTAGATGATACTATGAGCGCTACTCTATTTTGTGTAAAAGAAGCGAAGCTTAATGTTTGCAATCTACTGTGTACTTGATAATACAATAGCTTGTTTTCCTACTTTATCATGTTTGTGTTTGTGTTCAAGAGCAGGGCTCCAATTTGTATGCACTTGATATTTTTAACATTTTGCCACTATTGTATTTTATGAAAAGCTCGATGGCTAATGATTTAGCCCTGTATTAAAATGGTCAAACCCTAATATGGGTTCTTGGAAATTTTTTGTTGTTATGATAACAAATGTTTTAGCTTCTAAGAAAAATAGATGTCTACAATGAGCTATTCGTATGGTTTTATTGTTTATGTTTTCAATTAAAATGTGATAATGTGGTCTCAAGATGATGCTGAGATGCTCTTAAAATTGGTCTTAAAGAACGTAATGATAATCATTTTTGTGCCTAAGTTTATGGTTTTGAAAGTGTTACTCATCGTTCATGTCTATCGATTTTTATGATGGTTGTGAGCCAAAATCCAATGTTTTGTTTTCAGTTATGAAATGAATCGTGACCAGTTCTTGTTCTGTTTGAAACTTAACTAAACTCTTAAACTTGAAAGAAAAAAGTTGATACTTCTAGGGTTTGATAAGTGAAGAGTATGAACCTGTCATAAATCTTAAGTTTGATACGAAACTCTGTTTGGATAATAATACAAGTTAACCAGCTTTTGCTTTCTCCATTAGAATTGTTAGATACTATGAAAATAGAAGTTTAGTAGTTGTATTTATCATTTAAATAAATTATTGTACAGAATAAAATAGATACTATTGTAAGATTAGAAAAGAGAAATCATGGAAAGAAATAAACCATCATTTAAATCTATGACTGCCGGAATAGAAATGTAATATAATGCTTGTTGATGCTATTAAATTTGTAGTTGTTATGATTTCCAAAATACTATGTAACAAAAAGATAATTTCAATACTTAGATACGAAAACTGTTTGTTTTCATGATATATATACTTGTTAGCAGTGAGGGATAATAGTACCGTGTACTTAGGAAATAAATGTTTTTGCAGCTGTTATTTTCAATACAGACTGGTGAAAGAAATACAGTGAACCTAAAACATTTAACTGATGAAAAGAATAATAAGAGAAAGACATAGAATTATATTATTTAATACAGAATATTAATGGTAGGAAAAACTAATGAAATACAATAGTATTGATCTTCTCATTCATTTGGCAATCTGCCTATCAATTTATCTACCTTAATCTCTTCTCTATACTAGAGTACGATGCAGATCCATTAGCATGGGTAAAAATGCAGAGAAATATTTTATTCAATTCATCTCACATAATCATTAGTATACAGAATTCTAATTAGATTAGAAACTAAAATAAATGCATTTGTTTAATAATATCCTTGAAAATAGTAAATCGATAATTGCAGATAGAAACTTTAACTATTTAGAATTAAAAGAGACAAGTAGAACCTGTAAATGAAGATAGGGCCGACAAACACCCAAGGAGGCCTGTTGCTCCCAACCTTTTCTAGAAGAAGCAACCAAAACTACTTGCTTCCTTTGGACCCCCGAGCTTGCTTACTGAACCACTAAGTAGATGGAATATGTGTAGAAGCAAGGCACTCAGTAATATAACTTTTGCACTCAGTAGTGTAACTTCTGCACTCAAAATATGCCTTCTGCACTTAGCAATATAACTTCTGCACTCAGTAGTATAATAGGAAGACTTACACCATGATCAAAAACTCAGCATATCCCCTCATTGAATCTCTTAGGTGAAAGCATAGAAAAACCCTAAGATAAATTTTCTTGTCAGGAAAAGTGATGCTCTTATATAGACTGCCTAGGTCTTTAGTGGTCAGTTTTGAATAAATGAGCCTCAAGCTCCAGTCCCACCTTCCAGGGCACTATGACCACATTTCAAGGGAGTTGTCCCATACCAACAACTAGTTAGTTCCATCATGATGCTGCCACTTGTCCATTGCCTTCTACTCTATATTCCATTCCACCTAGTGGGTCAATAAACACTCTTTCAACACCTTAGGTGTTTGTCTCCTATTTAATTAATTAAATAATAAAATATTGTGCAATTACAGTCATCCTTGGACACTTGTCCAATATAAATCTTTACAATAAAAGTTAACATAATGTTTCCAACATAAAATGTTTTTTAGCAAAAATGATATGTTACAAACACCCCCACTTAAGCTTAACATCGTCCTCGATGTTGCTTATTCATTATCCGATCCTTCCTGGAATAGAACTAGATATGTTGCCCGCATTTTACTTTCCAGTTCCCAGGTAGCTTCATCAGGGCTAAGGTGCTTCCATTGCACCTTTCCCTACTCTATGATACGATTCTGAAACATAATTTTCCTCCTGTCAAGAATATGGTCCGGTTCCACCTAAAAATCTCCTTCGGGCTCCAGCTGTATGTCATTCCAATTTAGCACATGAGTAGCATCATGCACATACTTCTTTAAAACAGAAATGTGAAAAACATTGTGGATTTTTAAATTGGATGGAAAAGCCAATTGATATGCAACAGCTCCAATCCTTGATAGGATTTCGAATGGTTCACAGTACCTTGGTGCTAGTTTAGCACAACTCCCAAGCTTCAAAGAAATTTTCTTGGGTTTTACCTTTATAAAAACATGGTCTCCAACCTGAAATTATTTTTCAATGCATTTCAAATATGCATAGTTTTTTTGCCGATCTTGGGAACTTTTAAGTTACCTTGAACCTGTTTCACGGTTAGCTCCATTTCTTTCAATAAATCTGGTCCTAGCATTAATCTGTCTACAGGGTTATCCCAAGAAATAGGAGTACAACATTTTCTTCCATACAAAATCTCAAATGGACTTAACTTAACAGATGCTTGATAATGATTATTGTATGCAAATTCTGCTAAATGTAAGTAGTCTTCCCACTTAGATGGCTGATCTTTGACATGCATTCTTAGCATGTCTTCTAAAATCTGGTTTACCCTTTCTATTTGTCCATCAGTTTGTGGGTCGAAAGAAGTGCTGAAATTTAGTTTAGCATTTAAACCTTTAAATAATGTTGTCCAAAAATTTCCAGTGAACTTAGAGTCCCGGTCAAAAATAATTACTTTTGGAATTCTGTGCAAGTGAAAGATTTGCTTCATAAATACAGTTGCAATGTTAGAAGCTTTAAAAGTGGTTTTAACAGGAATAAAATGAGCAGCCTTATTTAACTTGTCCACAACCACCATTATGGAGTCATTTTGTTTCTGGTTTTTAGGAAAACCTGTAATAAATCAATACTTAAAATCTTCCATTTCCATTATGGAATTAACAATGGCTGTAATAGTCCAGCTAGATGTTGATGTTCAACCTTAATGGTCTAACATTCAAAACATCTAGCTATGTATTTAGCCACTTCATTCTTCATGTTGGGCCAAAAATAATCCTTCCTTAACATAGTTATCATTTTCTAATAACCTGGATGTCCGGAATAAGGACTCTTATGAACTTCATCCAAAATTAACAACTTAACCTTTGACACATTTCGTACATAAATTCTATTTTATAAGTCATTAAGCCTTTTGTATTAATGCTGAAATGTGTTATTAAATTTTCTGATACATTTTTAGCAACTTTACCAAGCAATTTTTTATAATTTTCATCTTGTTTAATTCCTTTTTCAATTTGATTTTCCAAATCTGTCTTAAACGTGCTAATTACTACCATAAAGCTTAATCTGGGATTCCTGCTTAATGCATCAACAACTTTATTTTCTTTCCCCTTAATGTGTTGAATCTCAAAATCATACTCGCTAAGGAAAGCTAGCTATCTAGCTTGCCTTGCGTTAAGATTTGTTTGATCCAACAAATACTTTAAACCCTTATTATCCGTCATTAGTATGAATTTTCTTCCAATCAAGTGATGGTGCCACATTTTTAATGCATGTATTACGGCTTCCAACTCAAGATCGTAAGTTGCATAATTCTTTTCATGGATTTTTAACTTTCTAAACTCAAAAACAATAGCATGACCTTCTTGATTTAAGACCCCACCGATTCCATCGTTGCACGCATCAATGCATACAACGAAATCTTTGTTAAGATCAACAATTTTTAAAATTGGTGCAGTTGTTAATAATTCTTTTAACTTATTAAAGCTTTCTTGACACTTTTGATCCCATACGAATTTCTTCCCTTTCTTCTGCAAAGAAGTGATGGGATTTGCAATTTGTGAGAACCTTTCAATAAAATTTTTGTAGTAAATTGTTGTCCCCATAAATGACCGAACGTCAGTTACATCTTTAGGGACAGGCCACTTGTTAAGTGCTTTTATCTTATCAGGGTCGACAGAAATTCCGTCTTTAGAA
Source organism: Larix kaempferi (assembly GCA_027924585.1). Taxonomy (NCBI): domain Eukaryota; kingdom Viridiplantae; phylum Streptophyta; class Pinopsida; order Pinales; family Pinaceae; genus Larix; species Larix kaempferi. The sequence goes on along the minus strand of BSBM01001197.1, from coordinate 13,799,142 downwards.
ATTATGTGACCTAAGTGCTGTATTTTATCTTTATAAAAATCACATTCACTAAACTTAGCGTAAAGCTGATGTTCTCTTAAAACTTGTAGAATTATTCTTAAATGTTCGTCATGCTCTTCTTTAATTTTTGAGTAAATCAGAATATCATCAATGAACACAACTACAAACTTATCCAAATATTTATGCAGAAAGTTGTTCATTAAACACATGAATACTGTTGGTGCGTTGGTTAGCCCAAAAGGCATAACTATGAACTCGTAGTGTCCATATCGCATTCTGAATGCAGTTTTGAATATGTCTTCGTCTTTTATTCTAACCTGATGATACCCGGACCTTAAATCAATTTTAGTGAATATTTCTGCTCTGTGTACTTAATCAAATAGATCATCTATGCGGGGTAAGGGATATCAGTTCTTAATTGTCATTTTATTAAGCTGACGGTAATCGATGCACAATCTTATGGTACCATTCTTCTTTTTAACGAAAATTACTGGTGCTCCCCAAGGAGACACACTTGGCCTTATGTAGTTTTTATCTATTAATTCCTTTAGTTGAGATTTTAACTCATTTAACTCCAGAATATTCATCCTATAGGGAGCCTTTGAGTTTGGTACCGCACCTGGTACTAACTCAATGGTGAAATCAAGTTCCCTTTTTCAGAGGTAATCCTGTAATTTCTTCCGGGAATACGTCAGAAAAGTCCCTAAGGATGGGAATATCCTCAAGTTTTAACTTGTCTTCTTTAGATGAATACTCGTCATTAATAACATTAAAAACAAACATTTTATAGCCTTTTCTAACAACTCTCTTAACTTGTAACGTAGAAATATGTCTTACTGAAATCTTCCTATGAATTCCTTTTACTATTTCAGTTTTACCTTCATTATTCAGACAAGTAAAAGATTCTCATAACAATTAAGCACTACTCTATGATGTTCAAGCCAATCCATGCCAATCAACAAGTCATATGACCCTAAGAGTAAAACATTCAGATTAACTTGGGTTTTCAGCTGATTCAAAAATACATCACAATTTTTAACAAAGTCTGTAACCTTTCTTTTAGTGCCTGTTGCTAGCTGAACTAACCAAGAATGATCAAACTTTTATATTCTTAACTTGCAATTTTTCACTAGTTCAGGTGAAATGTAAGTCAAACTTGCACCTGGATCTATCAAAAAATTAATAGATCGTTTTTGTAGCATACCTTCGATTTCGACCATGGATGTTTGATGGTCTGCTTGTCGATTTTCCAATGCTGCATTTATCCTTGGCATTTCTCTTGCCACATAACCAACTGTCGGCTCCGCTTGTATGCTATGAATATTGTTGTCTATCCTTTTGTTGCGTGGGCAATCTGCTTTCTTATGTGGTTCACCGCAATCAAAACACTTCAAAGGTCCTTTCTGCTCAACATATTTGGTGTTGTTATTGTTATTAGGTACATTTCTTGAAGCAGTAAAATTTCGTGGTGTATTATTTCTGTAGTTATTATTACTTGGAAAATTTATGTTATTAAAATTTTTCTTAAAACTTCCAGAATTATGATTAAAGCTCTTCTTTTTATGCTCGAAATGATTAGACTTATTACTTTTTCAGCCAGTTGTTCCTTCTCTTTTTCTGTTTTGGTCAAAACATAAATTTGCTTTCCTCATAGCCTCTTCCAAAGTGGAAGGGTTATCATACTCGATCCTGTCTTTTATGTTGAAAGGTAGACAACTTAGAAACCTTTGCACCTTAGGCTTCTCTTCGATCATGTAAGGTACATACCTCAACAAGCTAAGAAACTTGTTGCACAACTCCTTCATGTTCATAGTATCCAATTTTAGATCATAAAACTCTTTTGATTTATCTTCATAGTACTGTTCTTACGAGAACTTTTTCTTAAATAACCTTTTAAACATATTCCAGGTTACGTCATGTTCCTTTGTGCTCTTAATTCTTTTAAGATTCTGCTACTAGATATCTTCCTTTCCTATCAGATTGTAAATAGCCATCTTGGCTTTTAACTGAGAAGAATAATCGTAAATATTAAAGTATTTCTTCATTTCGGACAACCATGCTTCAGTTGTCTCACCCTTTTCAGTTTCGCAATTAAATGTTGGTGGCTTAATCTTTTTAAACTCTCCAGTAATTTGTTCATGATGCTTATACTTCCTTTTCTTAGAACAACACTCACTGTCACTATTGTCATGATCAGATTTATCATTACTTTGATCAGATTCAGATGAAGAGTAACTAATACTTTTACCATTATTTGTTTTCTTGTGTTTATGTTTGCGGGACATTGTACCGAAATTAGAATTTACTTCTTATTTCCTTCCTCTTTCTTCGTGATGGTATTTCTCCATTAGGATTTGATTTAACTCTTCCTAAGCTTTTATAATGCGTTCATTTTCTTCTTTAACAGTTCTTATCTCAGATTTTAAATCTTTTACAGTACGAAGAAGTCTAAAGATTGGTTATTTAATTCAACATATATTCCTTCATTATTATTATTGTTATTGTACTCATTATGAGGAGATCTATCCTTTGTTGATTCCTCTGGTATGTCCATACCTGAAAATTAATAACAAATCATTCTGTACAAAATAACAATTAAAACAAAAGTTAGTACATAATTTTTTTTATTTTTTTTTAAAGCGCACGTGAGCTTATTTCAAGCCTAGAGTTTGAACTCGCGCTCTAATACCACATGTAACATCCGAGAATATCGAAAAAATTTAAATTTTTGTAAATTCTGAGATGTTACACTTGAAGTGGATTAGTTGCAAATATTTTTGTCATATTTATAAGATATGGATTATCAAGAATTGAATAATTAACCTAGAGATTCCTACATTGCTTATCTAATGGTTTCTATGGTGCTTATGTCATGGGCTCCAAGTTGCAACATGTTTATTAAAAAGATACTTGCAGTGTTGAGTTCAATTATATTCTCGTAATTAATTATGTCCATATCTACTGCACTTTCCAGCAATATAAAACTATGACTATGGACATACTTTATATAATATCATTCACACATGTGGAAAATAAGGCTCATATGAAAACCTATGCAAAAGTAAATGTTACAATGAAAACGATAGTGGAAATTAGGTTAGATGGTTATTCTTTTACATAGAGGTGTTTATACGTGTTGTGAGAATGGGCTATGACATCATTTATTCTTACCACCTCATCCATCTTCTCAATCTCATCATGATCCTTATCATATATATATATATAAAGATTGTAATATATTTTCATTAAAATTTGATAATATTAAATATTAATTACATTACTATATTACCAAAGCATAGGTTCCCATTGTTGTACTTTTATTTAAACCAAATTATGATTGAGAAAAATACGAATCCATATGATTTGAACATTTTCAAATGGTTTTTAAAATATTGAAACACGTGGCCAATAAAAGTAATTGGTAAGCTTGTAATATTTTAAGGCCATCATCATATCTTATAACCCCTCGTATATATAAACAAAAGAACTATTTTGCAATCTTCCAAAATTATGAAGTTGTTTACTGTATTATATGTTTTCCTCCAATCATTTATTGTTTTAAAAAGAAAGTCACAAGTCAGCATGTAATGCTGAAAGGGCCTCACAAGCAAAAGCGCTTACAACCATGCAATGTAATGCTTTAGAGGAATAAAGTTATAGAGAAATCTAAAAAGGGATGAAATCATAACAAGAAAATTTTGTGCTGCATAAAGTATTACTAATGATTATTAAAAGGATGTAAATTAATAGAAAGAACCATAGCTATTCAAATAAAAAATTCTAAATTCAAAGGCATATTATCATTTGCTTTTAAATTTTAAATATACAAAAGGTTAAGATGTTACTGAAAATACAATGAATGTATACTTTACAGTGCATTAAGATTAAGATATAATATTAAAATAGTATTGTTTTCAATATAGAAAATAATTAATAAAATAAGATAAAAGTAGTAATAATAAAAAATAACACATCATCAACAAATAGAACACATATTATACTCTAGAAAAAACTTATTATATCTGGATATATGTAATTTAAATAAATTTAATTGTAGAACACAACTCCAATATAGATAAGAAAGAAAGTTACACAAAATAATAAAAAATCCTTCTCTACTTACCCCAAAACATTTACAAAATCATTTCACATGTTCCTCAACAATGTCTACATTACCTTAATATCTATATTTCCACTCACTGCATATGAGACCCCCTTCATTAGGATAACCTATTACATATGCATTTAGCTCTATGTATGCCTCTCTTGGATCATATTATATACATTTATCCCATATATGACCCCCCTAGCGTCATATCAAATGCACAATTACAAACATATATGTGGTACAAGATGTAAATTTTTTTTCCAAAAAAAAACATTTTCTATTCCAGTAAGAACAAAATACACAATCTTCAAGCATTGTAGGCATAGTACAAAAGAGTTGATACAATTTCTTTCGATCCTTCGAGATCCAAAACTCTCCCTCAAACATAGTACAAAAGAGTGGATAAAATTCCTTTAGATCCTTCAAGATCAAAAGCTCCCTCAAACATCATAAAGTTTAGAGTCACAATTTCTTAATTAATGGGAAACTTATCGAGTTCAACTGAGAAAAAAAGACAATAAACCGACATATTACAAACTTAAAATTTCCATACCTTTTATGATACAAAGGTACATACCCTACATGAGGTGTTTATGGTACATAGGTACATACCCTACATGAGGTGTTTATGGTACATTGGTAACATACCTTATAGAGGTGTTTATAATAATAAATAGAGGCTCACCCAGGTGGGTTTCGGGACGTCTCGGCCCCTACTGAGTCACAAGTTACTGGTATATCTGGCTTGCGGGTTGTTGGATATATCCTTGGAAGGTTGTTATTCCCATGGTTAAAAATAATAATAAAATTAAGGTCACATCCAAGTTAGAGACCAATTTGGTTTATGAGACCCATTATTTATGGGACAAGGGACCCCCTTTGCACAACAATTTAACTACTAAAGTTTACAAAGGTACATAACCTACCCACCTCAAAGCTTGAACCTATTGCTTCCTAAGATGAAACACATGTTCTTAATACTTTTATATATATATGAATTGTTATAAAATATTATATTATATTTTTTTAAAACTAGAACTCAAAAGATACTACTCACATTCATAAATTCCTAATAAATCCATAAATATAAAACAAAAAATGCACCCACTCGAATCTAGAATCTGAACCATACACATACTAATAAAGAATCAACCAAACATCCAACATTTAAATATACATATTTGACTCACATAAAACCATACCCAAAATATTATCTTGTATGTATTTAAATATACACATTTAGCTCACATAAAACCATACCTAAATCTACATATTTGTAATAATTTAAAAAATGGATAATAATACCAAAATACTACAGGAGAGAAGGTTGTCTTAAAATTCATGCACTCGACCAACTTTATCCCAATTAAAAATATGATGATTTGGATGGTGAAGGATTGTGTTTCACTAGATAGTTCGATTTGGATGGGACGGATTGTGTTTCACTAGATAGTTCGTTAGAGAAGAATTATGTTTATTCACGTCTTTTCTCGAACTTTGATGTGTTTTTGAATTGATTGATTGATTGATTTGTAAATTTTTATTTAAAAGTATAGAAAACAACAGAGAGATTTTTGTTATGTGGTGAAGGTAATGTTTATATTTTTCCATAAAATATAAAATTTATGGTTGTTTAATATTTTCACTCTTTGCAAGGTATGCAAAGAATTAAAAAAAAAAAAATTTTAAATAAAATTAAAAGGTAATTAAATTGATGTCTTTTGAATTTAAGAAGATATACAAAACTTTTACATCAATTCTCATTTATTATTATTGTAAATAAGTAAATAAATGTTGTAAAGTTATACAAATATATGAGTATATATGATAATTATGAGTGAGTATTGAACAAGTAAACTTTTCTATAATAAATCAAATTGTGAATAATTAGAATTTAATAAATTTTTAAGTTAATTTTAGTCATTAAAAAAAAGTTTCTATATACTCTTAACTTTAAGTTGTTAAATTAAGATTTATAGCAAGTGCTTCTCATACGAATTGGGTAATTGTTTCTTTGAAGAAACATTCTCACTAAAATGATTTCTTTAACGTGATTTCTTTTTACTTTTCCTTTGTATATTATTCGTTACTCAATTTAAATGGCAATTACAAAAAGATAAAAAAGAAGATAAAATATAAAAAAAAAAACTTTAAAAAAATTAAAATAGTAATTAAATTGATGTTTATCATTCTCATTTATTTCTTAAGTTAATGTTATCCTTTTAGAAAAATGTTTGCATATGCTCTTAAGTTGTTAAATTAAGATTTATAGCAAGTGGTTCTAGTATATATTGGTAATTGTCTCCTAGGGGATTGGGTAATTTTTTCTTTAAAGGAATATTCTAACTTTGGAATTGAGTTACAACAAGATTTACTAAAATTATGGATGTTTATAGGAGTGAGTTAAGAATGAAATAAAATTATTTAGTAATGGATTGTAGTAGGAGTGAGTTAAGCATGTATTTAGTTATGTATTGTAATAGGAGTGAGTTTAGAATGAGTTAATGATGTATTTAGTTATGGATTGTAATAGGAGTGAGTTAAGAAATTTCTGAGTTAAAAGGTTAATAATATTAGGGTTATTGTTAAAAATATATATAATATTAAGGTTAATAATATTAGTTGGTACTAAGAAGGTTAATAATATTAAGATTATAGGATCAATGATATTAATTTATTAGTTGGCAATATTACGGTTAATAACATTGGTCCACAATAATATTATGGCTCTTCATTAAGTACATTGCATTGATTTCAATGTTATCTGATTTAATTCAACTAACTATGGTTCTTGATTGATTACATTACATTGATTCTAGTGTTATTTGATTCATTTCAATTGACTATGGCTCTTGATTGAGTACAATGCATTGATTTCAACGTTATCCAATTCAATTCAATTGACTATAGTTATTGATTGAGTATAGTACATTGATTTCAGTGTTATATGATTCAATTCAATTGACTATGGCTCTTGATTGAGTACAATGCATTGATTTCAGTGCATTTATTTCAGTGTTATTCGATTCAATTCAATTGATTATGGAACTTGATTGAATAGGGTAAATCCACGAATGTGGTTCACCATTTTTGGCGGATCGCAAGGGAAAAATTCATTTTTCGGACCCTCGATCGAGGTTTTATATGCTCGATCGAGGGTTTAAAAATACCTCGATCGAGGGATTCAACATACCTCGATCGAGGATGTTTTAAACCCTCGATTGAGGGTTTAACCAAACCCTCGATCAAGGGTTTTGTTAGACCCTCGATCGAGGGTTTGTTCGATCCATCAGAAAAAAACAAAACAGGGTTCGGGCAGTTGTGCGGTGGGTTTATAGACCCTCGATCAAGCAAACCCTCGATCGAGGGTTTGCTCAATCGAGGGATTGCGACAGAGAAAAAAAAACAAAACAGGGCCCGGTCGGCCCTGTTTTCGTGCAATGGTTTGATAGAGACAGAGCATCAGTGACCGGGGACCTCGATCGAGCACCTACCCGACACCAACTCCCCACTTTGACACCACCTCCCCACAGCAATGCCATCATGTTATCTATTCCACCAGGTGGGTAGAAATCTACCATTTGTTTTGTTATTTAAAAATATATATATTTCATATTTTATGTATAAATTTGTGTTTTTTTATCAAATCTAGGTTTAATTTGGTTTTCTAGAAATGGTTAGGATGTAGGCATTGAAACTAAACCTCCATTGAAACTGAAAACCGCCATTGAAACCAAACTTATCGAAAAAAAAATCATTTGATTTAACTAAAACAAAAGCTATTTCAAACCAAAACAAAAACCCATTTCAAACCAAAACAAAAACCAAATTTGAAATAGATTTAGGGTTTTACATATTTGTTAGTTATTTGTTTAAATTATTTAATTTATTTTTGTTTTTATATCAACCGATAGCATTTCACCCCATAAATGCTACCAGATTTATTTTAAAATGTGATTTTACAAGCAGAAATGCTGCCCATTTTTTTTCAATCCTCCGAGAATGCAAAGAGGATTGAAAAAAAAACCATTTGAACCTAAAACAGAAAACCATTTCAAAACAAAAACCAAAACTATTTTAAATTTGAAATACTGTTAGGATTTTAAATTTATTTTGCATTTATTTGTTTAAAAATTATTTGGTATGTGAATTTGCAAGCATAAATCCTGCCAATTTTTTTTTCAATCCCCCGAGAACACCAAAAAGATAAAAAAAAAATCATATATTAATATTAATATTATAATATAAAAAATTAAAAAATGAATGACTTTGTTCTAATTATTATTATTTATATAAAATATTAAATTCTAATTTGATTTTTAATTTTAGATTTTTGTTATTTAGATTTTTATTATATATATATATAACGAATTTAACATGTTTTTTATAATCTTTATTTTTTTTCTATAAATAATAGCAGTTTACATTTTAGCCTTAAAAAAATTAAATCTATATAAAAAAAAATTGAATGACCAAAGAATTTAACCTATAAAATTTAATATTTTTTATTTTTTATTTAAAAAATTACTATCACATATATTTACTTAATGTTTTAATTCTTAAGAAAATCATTCTTATGGTATTGGCAATAAGTTTTAGGGTGTAAATTAATTTAATTAAGAGATTTGGTTTCAATTTACAAAAAATCTTATAATGTTTTCAATTCACAATCTGTTACTGTAAGTGTTCTTTGAGAGAAAATGCGATCATTATTATTCCACCCTCTTTTCTATATTCACTTACTTTTACTTAATTTAGATCACTTTCAAAAAATCTCATATTAATTATGTTAATGTTTCCCTTCACCTTTTGTTTCGTGATTATAAAGCCTTTTTACTCTAACATTAGAGAGGGTTTTATTTGTTTTTCTTATTTTCTAAAACACAAGAATTGATAAAAGCTCATCTTTGTTAGTGTTTTTTTAAAAGGTTTTATTATTTTTCATTATATTCTATTTTTTTTTAAATACAAAGAAATGATAGAATTACCATTTCACTCACTTATATCAAATTAAGGATAGTGACAAAAGAAAAATGGTAAAAAACAATATTATTAAAATAAATAAGTTTGATTGTTATTAAATGTTGATTTGGTATTGATTGTTTTATAAACTCTTAATTAATAAAATCAATTTGAAATATTTATACTATAATCTTGAAAATCATAATTATTGTTTTGTAAGTACTTCAACAAGTCCAAAAATTATAAAAAGCTATAACTATTAGTTTGTAAATACTTTTATAAATCTAAAAATTATAAAATAGATTTAAAGATTATAATATAAAATTAGGTTAGCATTATCTACTTAAACTTGAAATGCTTTGATCTTAAAACTATAACAAGAATCATCAAGTTGCAATGCTTCTTCCTTTGCTAAAGATGTATAGCTAACTAAGTTACTTTGATTCTATAGAGCATCACACAAGAATCAAAATAAGCTAGTTAACAATATATGTTAGTAATGGAGGGCACATTGCCACCTCATGACTCTTGCAGATTTTTTTATAATAGATGTCATATTTTTTCGGAAACAAACAACCTAATATAGACATTGCTTATTAAAATCTATAGAGTTGAACATTGCAAATATCGTCACTATTACATTGTTTTTAACAAATAATGAAATTTTGATATTTTTACATGTCAACTTTGAAGGATTTAAGGATCCTATATCTCATAGGCCTTCAAAGTGAAATGGGACTTTACCCTTCAAATTTGATCCCTTCTCACCATGTCAAATTATTGTGTGTGATTTTACCCATCTCAAACTTTGAATCCAAACCCTATCTTGATTTCATAATTTCTAATTCTAGAATAGATAAATGCAAAATTGTTACTATTTCACATTAGAATATTAGAACCACAACACTTTAAAAAATATATTTTCTTAAATGTTTAGGGTTTCCCATTGTGCATAAGCATCTCTTTAAATTAAGAGCTCTTGCATCAGGTCACAATAGTGGAAATCATTTTGTGTTTATCATCCATCTCGCATTTTCTTTTGTTCCAATATTCTAATTAATTATTGACAACTATATAGGTGTGCTAGTGGTAATGATAACATTTGATGCTCTTTGATTAGACGATAGTTAATTTGGCTTAGCAGGCATACATGATTCAATGACCATGAATGATGGTGATGGTTTATGTTCATACTTAGACGTTAGAGAGCAACATCAACTTACCATGCTAGTCTAACAATGCCACTTTTTACTATTTTGGGGTTTAAGATTTTGACCCATGTTTTTTTTTCATGTGAAACACCTAGTAATACCACCTTGTTAACAACATTGTCCAGTGGAAACATCCTATTTCAACCACAACTTGATCCTCATTGACATGACAGTACCGCTCAAACCACATCTCCCCATTGAAAGGAACTTCAAAAAGTCTAAGTGAACAATCACAGAAAATGCAATAATCCAAGTGACATCTTTCAAATTTCTATGCTTTTACTCATTCAAGGGTGTGTACATATTTCGCTATGCTAAACTATATCATAGGTGAATAATTCAATGTTAAGAAATATTTTAATTATTAACTTTATTTTTATAAATTTATGTAGAGTTTGATGGTGACTTTTTAAATCACAAAAATTCCATACACCATTCACACTTTAGTTATGATTAGATTATAATTTAAAATTAAATTATTATTATAATTATCACATCAACTACATTAAAAATTTAAAACGCTAGTACAATATAAAATTAATTTGATTTCAATTCAATCCAATCTAGCATGGTATAAATATCCCAAAAATAAAGTGTGTTTGGAATAGGTTAAGTGCAAATTATACGTTTTAATAAAATTATGATTTAACAAATTGATTTAAAGAAGCAAAATTTACATAATATATCAATTTATGATAAAATTTTAAGTTTCATCATCTTATTCATTACAGAAAACTTGAGGTTCTATGGTTAGGTAGTTTTGGGCAAAATAATTTCCTTTTCCTCTTACAATTTTGTGGTAAGAGTATCATACTTCTATAACTTCTTTCTTATAGCTAAATCGCTCTTAGCACAATTTTGTGGTAAGAGTATCATAGTTCTATAACTTATGTCTTATAGCTAAATCGCTCTTAGCACAATTTTGTGGTAAGAGTATCATAGTCTCCTTTTCAAGGATCACCTTAACCACAAAGTCTCATTTTCAAAAATAAACATTTGGTTAGCGAAAATGGAAATGGGGCCTTTATTCCTGTGAGAAGTAGATACGCTAAACAGTTTAGGGTTTGATTTAAGAACCTTGATCAAACAACTTCCCTTACGTTGACAACTAGTCAATTCTGCCCATCAAAAAGTGGCGTAGAAGGAGGGCTGAGGTAAACATAAATAGTTTATTATTTTAAGTTTCAATTATTTTATTAATCATTTATTTTCTGGCTTTGAAATTTTAGTTTTTTATATTTTGTTCTTCTACGTCGTTGCACATACATTGTACGGCGGGGTAGATCACAAATTGAAATGTGAAATTTGGAATAGAATTTGAATTTGAAATTGAATCGTGAAATTTGGAATAGAATTTGAATTTGAAATTGAAATGTGAAATTTGGAATAGAATTTGAAATTTGAATTGAATTTGAATTTGAAATTGAAATGTGAAATTTGGAACAGAATTTGAAATTTGAATTGAATTTGAATTTGAAATTGAAATGTGAAATTTGGAACAGAATTTGAAATTTGAATTGAATTTGAATTTGAAATTGAAATGTGAAATTTGGAATAGAATTTGAAATTTGAATTGAATTTGAATTTGAAATTGAAATGTGAAATTTGGAACAGAATTTGAAATTTGAATTTGAAATTGAAATGTGAAATTTGGAACAGAATTTGAAATTTGAATTGAATTTGAATTTGAAATTGAAATGTGAAATTTGGAATAGAGTTTGAAATTGAAATGAGAAAATTTGAAATTGAAATGTGAAATTTGGAATAGAATTTGAAAGAAAATTAGAATTAGAAATTGAAATGTGATGCAGATAGTCCTGAAGAGAGAGATTCAGTGCTTCGTGCTCCATGAAGCACGAGAGGATCTTATGTCACCCGACAGGGCGGCCATCGGCAATGCTCCCGTTCATCGAGGAGTGATGCCAAGCCGGGGTCGGCTGCCACTGGTGGCGGCAGAAGTAGAGATAGTGTGTCGGTTCATCCCGACGACATACATGTGGATCCCCAGGAGGAGGATGTGCAACAAGACATGAGTGCATCAGGTGCGTATTTTTTGTTAGCACATTTTCAGTAAAGTTTTAGTATATAATGCATTGAATTTCAGCTGCAAGTTATAATATATATTTTTAGTAACATTTGTGTTTTGGTTTGGATCGCAGGTGCCCCATCAGGGGGATCGTACAATGATGAGGTTGCATAGATCACTCTCGCTGACATCATTTCCCAGCAAGAGTGGGTGAGCTCATGTGTGAGCACTTTGAGGGAGGATTCTCCCACATGGCGATCTTTGTCGATGATGTTATTGGCAATTGATGAGATGTTGACCCTCTACAGGAGGGTGGGACCTCTCAGTGACATTTGGAAACATTCATGCCAGAGGAGGAGAGATGGTGTCATTGGGATCCACAAATGGGAGGATGTCAAAGTCGCCATAAGAGGGCATGACATCAAGGGTGCTTTGTTTGACATCCCACCTGACTGCGCCCTCGGTCAACCGCTTAGACTCAGGGAGTTTAAGTTGGAGGTCATTGCACCACATATATATGATAGATTCATGGAAGCATGGGGAATGTTCCCCCACCATGACCAGGTCCCATTGTACTTTGCAAAACATGTTTATGCAGAGTTTGTTTTGCACATGCACCCGGATTACACTAGCACAGGGTCCCAGTTCGATGGGGCTGGTAGGGGACGCTCCTATCAATGTCCTGGAGCTCAGAGAGACCCTGCCTTCATGCCACCCGCTCCGAGGTTGATACCACTTCTAGACAGGGCAGTTATCAGGTCTGAGGATGTGGCATAATCATCCCAACTTGCTACAGAGGCTAGAGCTGACCTTGCAAACTCATTGTTCATTGCCTTGGGCAGTGTTGTTGTTGATGCACATGGAGAGGCATCTAGACCACCCCCTCCACCTACAGAGCCAGAGATAGAGCATGTCTCTAGTGACATGCTCAGGAGTTTCGATCGTGAGACCCTACTGCGGTATGCTGAGTCAGCGCGAGATGCATACTTTCAGTTATATTGTAGATGCGTCGCTACACGACAGGTATACTTTTATACAATTATGTATATATGTTCTTCATGTTACATCATATCAATGTCGCAAATTGAATGGTCAATAATACTTAAGGGAGTTGTATTCTATTGATCCATGCAGGGGACCCCATTCATGGATCAACTCTTTGCTAGCGAGCCATCTATTGGTCCGCCAGTCGGGATAAGTTATAAATTATGTTCCAATTTATTTTGTGTTTGAATATTATTTCTTAGTTTAAATAATTTATGTTTTATTTCTTAATTTTCGAGATTTATGTTGTAGATCTTAACTTCAAATGAATTTCAAATTGTATAGGGCAATGGAAAGGCGGTAGATCTTGATTATGGACTTGAGGACCATGAAGGTTCTGATGAGCTGGGTTCAGAGACACATGTGAGTTTTAATTTATGTTCCAATTCATGTTATTTAGTCACATTTAGTAATTGATTTTTGTACTTTATGTTTCAATTTTTTACGGATAGATTTTAAATTATGTTAAATTTAGTTTTAATTTTTAATAAATCTAACTTATTACATGTAATGGCATATTACATAGGCATCACAACAGGCGGGTGTCAATGCTGCAATGGATTTCACACATAGTGGGGATGTAGCTCGAGTACATTATCCTGATGAAGGGCCATCTACCCGTATTCATACCGAGATCCCGGATATCACCATTGACATGATGGATATGGCACAATTCCTTGAGGGTTTAGAGTCTCAGAGACAGTAGTGGGCTGCTGCACAGGAGGGCAGTCAGAGGGACGATCACAGGCCTCATGGGGGTAGTGGTCGATGAGTTGATGATCTATACATTTCCATGTTTTGGATATTTTCATATTTTATATATTTTCATGTTTTGGATGATCTATATATACGTTATCATGTTTTCGATATGGATTTATATCATTTATACATGGACTTTTATCATATATGGACTTTGGATATGGACTTTTGGATATTTTGTATATTTTATCATATTGATGTTTTCATGTGTATTTTGTATATGATTTGAAATCGATTTTTTTTTATATTAGATCTGGACATAGTTATTATAGTTACAAATTTATGTTTTGTCGTTTCAAATGCAAATTTAATGTGTAGTTACAATTTAGTTCAATTTAAAATGCAAATTTCGCCTACATTAGTGAACATCTTCCAAAATTTAGAATTGAATACATACATTACATTTTAAAATTGAAATTACAATTCCAATTCAATTACAATGTAAAATTTCCAATTTAATGTCTAATTTTAGTTCCAATTCAATTGCAATTTAAAAGCTTGTTTTCAACTACATTACAATTGCATAAATGAAATCAACATGTAAAATTAGAATACATTTGAAATTAATAATTGAAATTTTGATTACATTATGTTGTCTACATATTACAATTCAATTACAATTTACACATTCCAATTCCATTACAATTTAAAATTAAAATCTCAAATTTAATGTGTAATTTCAATTGAGAATACAATGTGTTGTTCCAATTTACAAGTTCAATTTCAATTACATTACAATTGCATTCAAAATAAAAATTTTAAATTATGATACATTGTACAATCTAAAATTTAAATTTTACAATTTATGCTTGTATGTTGAATGTTCACATCAACATGTACAAAATAACTTTTTATTGAATGCGAGTATGTAAAGTTAATGAATGCTTACATCAACAAACAAAATAATGTTTTGTGAGACTATGCTTCCCAACTACTTATGACAAAACCTTACAAATCATTTTGATGATATGGACGATGTAATCCTCATCTCATCATGGCTTGCACTTGATGCCATCAAGAACATGGTTCACCATGATACAAGATTATAACAAATGAAGTCAAGAATTATGTGAATTATAACAAGTGTCAAGCAAAGGGATTTTCCTATGATTAAACTTCATTTAGGTTATTAATTCTTTGTAAAAATAAATTAAAAGAATTTTACAAACTTAACCGGCATGCTCGAAACCCTAACCCTAATCCTAAAGACTAAACAAACAATATTTATTACTCTTCACCTCCCCGTGCTAAAGAAGAGAGTGAGATTTGCTTCTCCTGAGGATGAACCCACTTGAAAGGTTCGAAACTGTAGATTGAAAAAATCTTCCGTAGATTTCCTTCCATTTAATGTATGTCTTAATCATCATACTCCTAAATTGAATTAAGTGGGCATGCATTGCATGCTAACCATGGTAATTATCTCTCAATTCCTTTTTTCTTGTGTTTTCAAGGTACTTATGATATTTATGTGTTTTCAAGGTACCCAAACTCATTTCACATGATTTCCATTCTTATAAATATGAAAATAGAAAGTAAGTTTTGGCCATCATGAATTTTACTTAGTTGAAGCAATTATTTAGTGACTTAAAACCTAAAATACATAAATTTATTGATTTTGGTTTAACCTGGATTATAATTTATAAAATTTTGCAAGTTTGGAATCAAAATTTAAAATTAGAATACATTGTACAATTCAAAATTTAAATTTCACGATTCCACACTGTATAGATGTATTTTAAATTCTCAATTACATTACAATTGTATTTGAAATCAAAATCTAAAATTAGAACATGTACATGTTCAAGTGTATTCACATTGGAGCACCATGACCCAAATTTCACAAAAGCCTCCCATCTGGTATTTGTATTCTTGGCATTAAATCATAGATACAAAAATACATTTATAAAACAACCTCCACAAAAATCTCCAAAAAAATATTACACAAGACAACATGAAAACTATGCCAATGATGCAAGTGGCATACATGTAATTCATTCATCTGGCCAATGGGTTATAGGAATGCAAGTCTCCATAATACGATCATGGTCAGCTTCTGTCATCTTCCATCTCTTTGGATCGCCTCTCTTCACCTTGATTTCTGTTAGAGGTATCGGAGCTGCAACCACCAAATGACTATATTGACATGATATATATCCAGGCATAAAATCTCTGTAAATAATGTGAGCACCCTGTTTTTTCACTTTTTCAAAAAAGTGTCCCATTAGAATCATGTCTCCAACCTGGTATGTGAAGTCCCCATCTTGGTAGGGTCGCACCAATCTACTCTTTATTTGCATGCACCGCATCAAATAGTATGCAACATTTTCTTGGTTGTGGAGGGGTGCAATGACAACGAATACATTACAAATATTATTCAAATGTCCTATGTGCAAATTTCTACAACATTTGTATATGTGTAAGATATAATGAACTAATTAACTTAATGAAGACTCTTGTACCTTCCCTAACCATATCAGAAACTCGATCATGATCTAATGAGACCATTGCCTCTTCAATGTGCATCTCTTGCCATGTTGGAATTGGATGTGGGCCCTTTGGATTAAGAGATACATATTTCCATGGTTTGACATATAAATCATTTTCACAGTGATCAAGCCCACATCCATTTGCATCAATGCAAAAATCGCAAAAGCAGGCATACTTCCTCGTTTCAATGGAAAATATGTCCCCCATTCGTTTCATTTATTTGTTTTCAAATTGAATAAATTCTAACTAATACATAACTATCAAACATGTAAATTTCAAAATATTCATTAATTTGTTTTGAAATCGAATTTTCTAACAAAACAAGAATTGAAATTACATTTAACTTGAAATTGTTAGTAACTTAAAAAATTGCAATTAGTTAAATATGTACAATTTAAGTTGAAAATATAGTGTCTAAGTATACATTTAATTTGAAAATTATTCTAATAACATTGAAAATATGTACATACATTTTAACTTGAAAATAAAATCTAAGTATACATTTCATTTGAAAATTGTTGGACAATAAAATTGAAAAATGTTAGCAAACTTTGAAATAATTTGAAAATTGTTTTAAAGCAACTTTGAAGCATAACTTGAAAATTGTTAGCAACTTTGAAATAATTTGAAAATAGTTAAAAATATGTTCATATCTTAACATGAAAATATAATATAAATTTACATGTTTCATTTGAAAATTGTTATAATTTAACTTTGGTTTAAAGCCACTTGAAAATTGTTCATTTAACATAAAAATTGTTGCAAACTTTAAAATTTAAATAACAAATTGATGAAATAAATAAGAATATAATTACAAATAAATATGAAATAAATTAAATTATGAAATTTAGTTAGATTTATTGGAAAATTGTTACTAATTTTGTAAATTATGTAACATGATATTTAAATTATGATAGCATATAATTCAATAATTTACCTTGGTTGTCCTCCATTGGAATTTGTTGCATCAAATGTGCATCTTCTTCTTCTCTCAACCTTGCTCTTTGTTGTCTCATTCGTTCTCTATTGTACTCACGTTCTTCATTGGCATTTTGTTGTCTAGCTTGTTTTCTTTGTCTTTTTTTTTTATTCCCCATCAATCTACAATGAAAACAAACAATTTTTTTTCAAAATGTTATAAGACAAAACAGTATGTTAGTATGAAATCTTGAAATATGCCTACAAATAAATCTTACATGAATTAATCTACAATGAAAACAAACAAATTGTTTTCCAAATTATTATAACAAACAACAAAATGTTAGTATGAAATCTTGAATTATGCCTACAAAGATATCTTACATGTCTAATGAGGTCTAATTTAGCAATATGAAAATGACAAATCTTTAATTCAACAAGATCAAATTCACAAATCTCTAATTCAACAAGATCAAATTGATAAATCTTTAATGGAAAAAAAAAAACTACAAATGAGGTAAATTGTTTTTTGTGAATCCTTGTTTGTTAGTTATATACAGGTTCATTGTTGTTTTTCGGAGGGAAGGGTAGTTGGAAACATTAATTTTTGCCAACTCCTTTCGCAGTTTCACCTCGGCTGCTTTATATATTTTTTTTACACAGACAAACCCTCGATCGAGCCTATTTGACAGACCCTCGATTGAGCAAATATCTTGATCGAGGAAATATCTCAATCGAGGGTTTAATAAAACCTTGATCAAGGTATTTTTAAACCCTTGATCGAGGTTCTGTTAATCCCTCGATCGAGGTTTTGTTAAGCCATCGATCGAGGTATTTAAACAAGCTCGATCGAGGGCTTAAAATACAGGCCGAGAGCCCCTTTCTTAGCAGAATGGAATGTTTGTTTGCCTTCCACAGAGTTAAACTATGTCATTAAATGCTCATTAATGAGCGGACTTGATACCATTGAATTCATCAATGAATTTTCTATCCAGATACATAAAATTTATGAATTTTTATCTTCATATGTCTTTTGTTTTTAAATTTCTACTAGCACTTTCCCTAAAAAACCATGCCAACAACTTCGATTGAAATCAAAGATAAATCCACAACATTCAAAATACACATCCAAAATTTTTGAAAAAATACACAAGCCCCAGATAAACGTGTCCTCTTTAAAAGGGTACTTTTAGTTTTGCAAATTATGTAAAAAATCAAGAAATTTCGTGCACGCACACACATATGTGCAAAATGCGACTTAAATATTCATTGGTAAGTTTCGAAAAATAATAATAAATACAATTTTTCGAGAAAAATATGTAAGCCCTAGTGCATTCTGTCTAGATCATGTTCACATTTTATTTTTTAAGTTATTACTTTAACATTAAATTATTGTGCACGCACACAAACTACTTGTTAATTGCTCTTCAAATTTTTAAGTACACACGTTTCATTAAATGAAAATTCGACACGATATATGGCATTGGTATATTTTGAAAAAAATATCATTGGAAAGCCAACATAATTATCTACATTTCGTTTTTCAACCACATGTCAAAATTCATGTGGCAAGTATGAGTTTCAAGGGCTTCAATTTAATACAGGGGTAAAATTTCTGTTTTTCACCATCATATTTGGCCAAAAAGAGTTATCCATCTTCATGGAATCACCCAGTACATAGTAATGATTTCAATGTTGTTTGATTCAATCAATAGACTATGGCTCTTGATTGAGTATAGTGCATTGATTTTAGTGTTATCTAATTCAATTCAATTGACTATGGTTCTTGATTGAGTACAACGCGTTTATTTTAATTTTATCTAATTCAATAAAATTAACTATGGTGCTTGATTGTGGTACAGTAATTCATGTTATCATGTCTTCTCATAATGGAGATATGGATGATTTGCATGTTGGGGAAGTAAGAAGATAGACATGAGAACATGTTAGGAAACATAAAAAGAAGTTAGCATATCACTAATGAAAAAAACGAAGAACAAAGAAGGAAAAATATGAATTGAAGTCCAATGTAAGCTAGCCACTTGTAGCTCATTCAAATGCCTCTAAAGGCTCACATTTTTTCCCAAATGTAATATAATGGTGTTCACAACTCATTTATGGGTTGGACAGTAATAGAATTACCATATATTTGCATCATTTGTTGTGTATAGTGTGCTTCTTTTACACTATTTTCGTGCATACTTTCATAGTATATCCTATTGTGATTATAATTTCATAGTGTGAATCACATAATATATGACATGCTCTTGGAGATCACTATTTTCTTGGAATAGAATTCCTGCAATGGCATGATCGGATGCTAAAACATAAAGGATGAAATCCTTCATGAAATATGGTGGTGAGATCAAGGGATCAGAAGTTAGGGATTGTTTCAAATCATCAAAATTAACATGTGCTTTCTCATCCCAAACAAAGGGAACATTGGTGTGGAGCAAGCGCAAGAAACCATGAACCTTTGTGGTGTAATCTGGAAGTAATCGATGGAGAAAATTGGCCTTGCCCCGAAGGATTTGCACCTAGCGCAAGGTGCGAGGGGATGGAAGGTCAACGATGGCTTGAACCTTCAATGGATCCATTGTGATACCTTTCAGGGAGATAATGAACCCCAACAATCAGTCGGCAAGGACACAAAACACAGACTTGAGGGGGTTCAGGTGAATGTTGTATTTTTGACATCGTAGGGAGACTTTCCAGAGGTCTTCTAGATGTTGAGATCGTTTCCTGGATTGAGTTGTGAGGTCATCCAAGTATACTAGTATAATCTGGACAAAGTCATGAAAACATAAAGTCATGGCCCGCTAAAATGTGGCTCCGATGTTTTTAAGGCCAAATGGCAGAACTCGGTAGGAAAAGGTGCTCCAAGGGGTAGTAAATGCGATCTTGTACTGATACTCCTTGCGAATATGAATATGATTTTAACCAAAGAAACCATCCATGAAGGAAAGAACCTTGTGGCTAGTGCATGTGTCAATGAGTTGATCAATAAAGGGTGTCGAAAAGTTGTCCTTGGGACACATAAGATTCAAATCTATGAATTGGTACAAACAAAAATTGTGCCTTGGTTTTATTAATAGGTACAGGGTTATACACCCAAGTGGTATACGCGATTGGGTAGATAAACCCAACTTGGCGCAATTTTTCAATTTCATCCTTTAGCGCTAGCATTTTGGATGGATGTATGGCTTATTGCTTTTCGTGGGCATGAATAATGTCGGTCCAAGTGTTAATGTGATGTTTGAAGATGGAAGGATCGAGGCTAGGAATTTTGGTATATGACTAGGTGAAAACATCGCAAAACTCTTGGATGAATTTCTTTTAGGAAGTGCCTTCTTTAGGGGAGTAGTTGGCAGCTAACGTGATATTTTCAACAACATTGGGTTTGACAAAAATATCCACTTGTATCGTGGGTGAGATGTTGGCCATGTTCATGTTAACTTCCTCGAAGGCGTTTGGGCAATGATAGGATTCTTGAACCAATCAACGTTGCCATGAAGAAACTATTTCGACTCGACCAAGAAATAATTGGCTATAGATGTGGTAGGTTCCTAGGGAATAAAATATGCACGATGAAGCATATCATCCCAAGGGAATTTTGGCTCAGTTAACACTTCGAGTATCTCTTCTTCACTTTGAAATAATTTGGTAGAGATAGCAAAGTGATCAGTTGGAGCTAACGACATGGCAGTTGGTTCCATGGTTGAGATAACATAAATGGTGTTTGTCTTGGTCAAAGAAGACATCGAGGGTGTATTTATTCAACAACGGTGATTTGAGATTCCAAGGATAGCTTGCACAAGTCAACCAACACCAAACAATATTTTGGTAAATCAAGGCAATGGTGGGAATAATGACCATTGAGGCCACACATGACACATGAATGATTTGTATGTAAATATTTGTTACGTGACTAAGGAGGGGTTGGCACTTGAACTATCGGGATATTCTTTTCATCATCTAACATCTATATGTGAGTAGAGAGGATGGAAACTTGTGGTCAGTTTTGGGTAGTGTGACCTAAGACAACACACAAAGTGTAAGGTGAAGGTGCTAGAGCTGAGGTAGTAGGAGGAGGATTCATGGCTTTGTTCATAGTTGTCGGGGTAGTTGTATTTGTAGTATTTCCCCCAGCTTTCTTGATGGGAGGAGTGGTGAGGTTGGATGGTGTTGTTGTGGACATGCTAGGAGGTGGATGATTGGAGGTATCAATTGGTTGGACTAGTTGTAGCATGACTTGTGTGGACGAGGTGGTATTTGGTGCAGGTAAGTACTAGACGAGAAGCCCTAATGTCACTCCAAGGAGGTTGAACATTTCCATCATGGGCATGATGATTACTCCTAATGATGAGAACAAGAAGGGGATTGTGTGTATCAAGGTGGCTTCCACATTTTTCGGTACAGATGGTGGTTGAGATTGGGATTTCTATTGAGTTAGTGTTTGGGGTGTTGGATGAGCGGAGGGTTTTGAATCAAGGACTGATTTGCTCAAAAACATTGTGCATAAGTCTGATATTTAAACAGCTGAAGGGGCCACGAGAAATCCTGTAAATGTGGTGGTCATTGGAGCATCACAATAAATACCTGGACCTGTGACAAAAATCGATGGGATAGAGACACTGAGGGTAGAGTTATCAACCATGTAGAGGATATTTTCTAGAGTAGATGGCCCTTTGGGGTCATAGTAGGTCAATTGGTCAATTTTGATGATGCTTCCTTCATTAGGGAACATCAAGAGCTGGAATATGGGTGAGGAAACGACCTTCATCACATACATGTAACTACGTCCTAAAAGAAGGTTATAGTCAAGCTAGGCGTTAACAACTTCAATATCAGTCAGGACAGTTTTTTCGGCGAACCAGACAGGGACATTTAGGAGAAGGACCTATGGTTGAGCCGCACAACTATCATAAGCATGTAGTGCCATTATGGAACGCTGTAATGGAGGGGATCCAAGTTTCTTCCACACAGAGGTGGGCATGACACATGTAGAGGCTCCCTCATCGATGATGCATTAATGTATTACTAGCTTTTTTATCAAGGCGAGGATCTAAAACACGATGGACAAAGGCATATGGGGTTTAGACTGATCCAATTCAAATGCCATCAAACATGATTCATATGGGTTGATCACACCTAATGTAGATAGCAAGGCTTTTCGTTGTGCCAGGCAGTTTTTCAGAACTTCCAAGGCTTACATCGCGGTGGGGGATCAGGCCAAATCATCCATAATGTTATAGTTGGGAGCAACTCAAGCATCGGGATTATTGGTAATGTGATGCAAAGGAAATTTTAGGTCTTTGGGGGGCCCAACAATTGGTGGTGGAGGGAGGCATAAAGACTTGTCTACGAGGGTAGATGCGGTATCCTTATCTATGGGTATGGTCTCAGTATCCAAATCATACTAGTTACGAGAGGTCTAGAGGTTGACTTCGGAAGAAGACATCATTAAGAGGTTGTGGTCTCCTGACACAGGTAGCTAATTGAAGGACGCAACATACATAACCAGTCGTTGTGTGGTGACAACCCCTTGCGTGGGTAAGGGGTTTTGCAACACCATCGATTGTGTGGCTGGATGTGGTGGATTAGGTTGCGTATGTCGGGTAGCATTGGTCTTTTGATGGTTAGCCTCATCCCACAGCTGGAAAGATTTTTCCAAATGGGGGAAGTGATGTGTATAGTGTCCATAGACATTGCAAAAGGAGCACATGTGGTTTGGTCATAATTGGGGTTCTTTCCTTGTTTGGGTGGTTGATTGGGGTTATGATTGGCAGGATTAGCATGATTATTATCCATAGGGTTAGGAGGTTGTCCACCCTTTCCCTGGCATTGTTTTTTACCATGGCTCTTACCTTATCTTCGTTTTGGTTTCCCTTTCTTATTCTGGGGGGCTCATTGGATCAGGGCCTGGTTCTAATTCTGTTGGGCATAAAATTTCCCTTATGGAATAGGGGAATGTTGAATTTCAGCAGGTATAGGGGCTACCGACGACGGACTTGGGAAAGGGTAGTTAGCGGCAGACATTGGAGTTGGGGTATGCCCTTGCAGATTGTTACCAAAACTAGGTGCCGCATAGTTGGGTCCATGGACATGGGAAGTCAAGGTTGAAGGAACATTCGAGGTAGTCGCTCCAGAGTGATCTGTTGCACGTGATAGATCAAGGCCACAACTCATCATGGATCGCACAATACTAGGGCTGGGGTTATACATGGGATTCAATGCAAGGGACACATAGGTCATGCCTATAGATGCGGCGTGACTGATGACTCTATTAGCAGCATAGGATTCCCCCGATTTATTCTTCCGATAGGAACCACCATGAGGGGCGTCAGGAATAATAATATATAGATAGCCCGACTGAGCGTAGATAAAGTCAAACTGTTGTGCTTTGAGGATGGCCTTGTAACATCCCCAAAAATTCACTAAAATTTAAAATTTTTTGAGTAGCATTAACTGCTTATGATTGCTGTACAGAAGTATTAAAATGTTAACTTAAACATACTTAGGAATTTTTTAAATAAAACAATCTTAACGACAATAACTCATATAACTGTTGTAAAGTCTAGTAGTTAAATTTATTATGAGCAAAACATATGTCGTTGCTTTAATTAGTGTATTAAAATGTCGTTATGTCTTGTATCGTCAGTTAACTGTCCGGATGTTATGAGAATTTCAAACTATATTGAGTATGTAATGTTCATCAATTCTTTGTTCTTATAATATGAAATTTGGTTCTAGAGGTTGAATGATTGTTTTGATGATATGAAGGGGTCCTTGGATAGCCCCGAGGCTTACTTATCTTTCGCTAGCTAACTCTTTTGAATTTTACTTGCAGAGAGTAGGTAAGAGAAAGAGATTCCAATATAAGCCTTCTAGTGTGTTTCAATTTATCATACGGCATCCTAATGACCCTTTAAGTTAATAGTATAAATGTGTAGAAGATTATCTACTCTACAATTCTACTCAGGTATTTGATGTAATTATTCGATTTCCTCCATTACATCGTAATTATAACAACTGCTATGGAGAAACGTTTGTGTGTTAGCCACCTATAATTGTTATGTCGCTACTATAGAAATTTGCATAATTTCTTCATTAAATGTTCTCTATCAAACTATAGAGAAGACAATGTAATAATCTTCATTTCATGATTTTGGATACAATACCTATGTTGAGTAATATTTTATATGGTTTAAACAAAACTCTATATTAAAGTTTTGATACCAAATTATACGTTATTGCATAGATTTTATATGGAAAAGATATGCATTAAATTTCTTTTGCAAAAACTATATGCTTGGAAATTATTTCCCTATACCATACCTATCACCTTGGATTTTTGATTGCAACTGGAAAAGCTATGTTAAAATGTAACATTTTATAAACTTACTGTATGCTTCCAACCCTGTAGGTATACGATGTATTAACCTTGGAATGGGAGATGGGTTGGCATGCATTACGAAATGATGATCAGAGCATTTAATGGCTTCTTAACTGCTATGTTAGTGGATTGTTTGGTGGCTGCTATCATGGCCAAGTTTCACGTGAAGTGTCTTGGAGTTTGGTGACAACGTAGTGTAGGATTCGTCGAATTGTGCAAGAATGGCATGGTAGGATCCTAGTTGGATCTCCATGCTGGTCGAAAGATATACGTTTGAGGCTTTGGTAGTATATGTCATTAAATGTGATTGTGATCGTAAAAGATATTTGTCTCGATGACTTGTTCTGTGTTGTTGATCTTGTGTTGATATCGATTTTTGGGTTAAACCCTAACCCTGGCATTGATATGCTCCATTACTCAAAACTTAGTTCATTTTGCGAAATAGGTGGGGAGGCCGACATGCTCTCGACCCTTCAGGGTTTTGTTTGAGGTTCCTTTAGTGGTTTCGATACCCTGACATCGCTATAAGCAGTGTTTCTCAATAGTTTTTGTAACTGTATAGGTTTCGTTTGAATGTGAAGCTCGTTCATGAAGTCTTCTTATGAACCGAAGGAAATACTAGGGTTTACAAGTTCAGAGGTAAATACAACAGTTGTATCTGCATAGAGTTTGTACTCTCTTTGAAGTCGAAGGTGGAACTTCTTATCTTCAAGGTTTGCGTTAATGAACCTGGTGTATGCAGCCGTGATTCTACGATTCATAGATGATGTAAAGTTGCTATTCAATGTTTTTTAAAATAATCATTCCTGTTGCTTTTGATACTTGGTTCTAAAATTTGACCCTTCATCGTGTTGTTTTAAATGACAGGTGAACCTTCTTGGCAATGGTTGTAGCTGGTTGAAAAATGGGTGAAAGCTTCTAAATGGGCCCTGGTAAGCCTCAGAGACATCCCAAGGGTATCCATTACTGCGAATAACTTATCACCAAGCAAGTTCGTATGTTTTAGCAGAGGGTTGTTTACAAAATAGGTCTCGTCGGGATTCATGCGAGGTTTTTAGACCTTGGTTGCATTAATACTAAGCCATAAGGCATTTTTGTTTCAAGGTTCACAACCTTTGAGCTATGGCTCACATCAGCTTCATGATGTTTCATTTGGATTACTGTATGTTTGTTTTGTGAAGAAATAAAATAGAGAACAGTTTCGAAATACTCATTCGATAATGAAATGATTGTTTTGCTGAGAAAATGTTAAAGAATGGTTTGAAAACTGATTTCTGGTTCATGATGAGTAGTAGGGAGGGTTGAACCCTCGACCCAAACTCGTAATGTCTTATGACGCACTAGCTGGAGTTTTGCAAAGGTTTTTTCCACGAATAAAAGTATTTAACAGTTGTAAAAACATTTCGGCTCTCCAGAAATTGTTTGTAAAGTCTAATGGTTATCGAAAATATTTGGGCGAAGCCCGTTTCTATATTATGAAGAATGGTAGCATTTTGGTATTAAGAACTCGGGAAAGGCTCGTCATCGAATGTTTAAGGAACCTGTACTGAGGTTTTCGATTCTCTATACTCGCACTTCTTTTATGAAAAAATCATTTAATGTTAAGTAAATTTTTATTATATTACTGAAGAAGTTGAGCCACAGGATTTGAATCCTAAGCCATATGCCCGAAACTTTAAGTATTCATATTTTATTAATAATCGATCGGCAAATGATGTGAATGTAAATCGGCTTTTGTAGATGATGATACTATGGTTAAAATACAGGGTTGAAACCCTAGCCTTTTTAGAGTTGAAACTTATTCTCTATAACTAGTTAGGATTTAGATATTGTTTTAATACTTAACGTATTGTTTTGTAGTGAGCCAAATGTTATATGCTTAGATATATTATTTCTAGTTTTGTATGGTAGGACCAAACGTTGTTTCGATAATGATAGACATTTACACAATAGTTTGTTAATTATTATGTAGTGAGTTTAGGTAGTTCTGAAAGTGTCTCTTTGTGAATTTATTGGTTTTACATACTATTTCTGCTATAGTTTGAAAAAGAATTTACCTAGAATACTATGTTGTTTATAAATAAAAGATAGGATTTATTGCTAAGCATAAATAATGAAGTATTTGGAATCTTTATATTTTTTGTTTACAATTCTATGACGTCTATTTAAATACGACAATAATACAGTACTAAAATAACATGGCTATGTTTATAAAATAAATCATTTAATATTATTCATTGCATAAGATCATTCTGATTTATTCTATATACCCTTTCCTGTACTAAAGTACGGCACTGTATCCAGTGTGTGGTAAAATCAAGGAAAGTAATTTTATATTCAATCATTCTATCATTTTAACTACATCATTCATATTGCATTTTGTTCCAACAGTAATAATTTACAGAAGTACAATGTTCACTAACTAAGGAAAAACATCTTAGATTAAATGGGAAAAGATGATAACATAAACATTCCTATTTAATTTACTAACATGACAGAAGTAAATAAGATAACACAATATGAACTTGGAAACTGTAGAAGAAGAAAAAAACAGCCAAAGGAGCTCATTCCACCCAACCAATCTCCTGAAGACAGCCAAGCTACTTTCCTTAAGATCCCCGATCCTGTTCACTAAACCACTAGGACGAAGATGCTGTGTGGATTAATGGAATAAATTCCCTTGCAACTCAGCAGTAGCACTTCCTACCTTTAGCAATATTGAACTCAATAATGTGGTTACACTAGTTCAGAATGCAGTCTTATTTCACTCAAACACTTCTAACATTCCCCTCATCAAATCTCTTATGCTCAGAAATTATCACAAGGTAAGAATGAACATCCCCCTGCTGAATTCGATGGGTAGATAAGTAGCAGGCCTAGGTCTTTGGTCAGTTTATTTCAGTAAATGAGCCACCTGCTCAGTTCCACTTTCTTGGGGAACATGACCATAAAAGTAGGGAACTTCCCCCCTGCAACAGTTAGAAGTGAGTTGAGGATGCTGCCAAGTGTGAGTTTGCTCTCCACCCTAGTCCATTCCTCCTAGTGGGTCAGTGAACACTCATTCAACAGTCTCCTTTGGATGTTTGTCTCCACTTTTATTTATTTATAATAAAATATTCAAAGTAATTAATTATAGTCATCCATGACCCCACTTGGTCAAAAGTCATAAAACTTTACAATAAAAATAAAACATAATGTTTTCTCAATAACATAAAATGTCTAGAACTTGGGTATGTGACAGGCCTCCTCTTCAGTTTGGGGACATTCTGATTCCACATCCTTAGTGATGGTTGGGATGACAAACTTGAGGAACAAATCTAAAAGGATTTGGTCTTCCAATTTGATCTTGCATAAAATTCGGTGTCTACGCCACTCATGGATATGGTCCGTGATATGGGTGGATGTAGTCTATATACAAGAAAGGAGTATCTCAAAAATAACATCATAACGAGATGGTAACTGGAAGAAATACAAGAAATTTGAGGCTAGGGATCCAAATGTGGGATGGACCCCATGGGGCTAATCGATATACCGTTTTGGATGCCACAAGCAGAAGGACATAATATTATTATGAGGGTCCTCGCCATCCTTTTCCTCAAACCTAGGAATGTCCTAAGGGAGCTTGGTGGGCATGGGAGGCCACGTAGGGTCATGTCGAATAGGGTTGTTAGTCAATCTAGCTAGGTCAGGAAGGTTTATATTGGCCATGAATGGAGAAATAGTAGGAGGATATGACATGGTAGAACCGACCTGCATGTTGGCCATAGTAATGATCGTGGGGACACCTCCACCAAAGGGTGGAGGGGTCATGGTCATCATGTGGGGAACCTTGGAACCAACTGCAAGGGTCGGTGTAACCTGGAAGGAAGGGCCAGTTCCCATGTGAATAAACCCTGTGACTAGAGTGGCTTTAGTCATGGGTTATGACCACTAGAGGAAGGAATGGATCCAGCATTGGTATGGACTGTGGTCATTGGAATTGGCCCGCTACCTATGGGTATGGACCTGGTGACTGTATGTACGGTGGTAGTGGGAGTAAGTCCAATGGTGCCAGGAATAGTGGTTCCCATGGATCCAATGGCAGGAATGGGGGTCATAGTAGCAATAGGGCCACTACCACATCCACCACAAACTGTCCCTCCATAGAATGGGTCAGGATTCGTGCTAGCCATTGGGCTGTGTGTGGGTGAATGTATAGGTGAATCTGACTGGGAGGAGTCAGAAATTAAATAAGGGACCTCGAAAAAAAATTCTAGAGACGTTGAGGTGTGCTTGAGGGGTGTATGACTAGTACGATCTAGTGGTCTGTGCTATGGTAAGTTCCCCCGTAGTCTTTAGGAGTATCTTGGGGGATCAATGGTGAGAGGTGTATGATTACTGAATAGGTTTGTTCGAAAAAATGCTCAAAAATACCAATGCAATCTTGTGTGTAAGGGGAGAGCTCGCAAGAAAAAGGGGAAATCATACCAAAATAAAGCTCAAAACACCTGATACAACAAGTGAGTGGAAACAAAGTGGTCGAAAAACCAACAAGAAACACTACCTATCAAAAGAAAATGACCCACTAACTTATGGGGTATGGGTGAAAGCAACCTCCTAGCTCACATATGGAAGCCCACACAAATCGTATCCTTTGTAGGGTAATGAAATCTACACTCGAATGATATGAAATGGAAGACCAAAATGGCTAAGGGATATCGCCCTACTGAGAGGGATCTCGAGTAAAAGATCCCTAGAAAATACTGAAAACTAAGCTACCTCGTTCATAGCACATCCAGAAAGGTGTCCCACAGCTTCAGTCCTTTTTCCATTGCACACCCGATATGGTATCTGACATGCGTAATGAAGACAACAAATTGGCGTCCTTTACCTAGAATTCCAAAACTAATCTTGCCACTTTCCCTCCTAGAGGAGAGCCCCCCCGACAAATCGGTTTCAACATTGCTAATAAATACCAAAGGATTTTAGTACACTAGAGGAAAACCACTATGTCTTAGATGAAAATGGAAAAGGGGTGTTGTTTGGATGCCTATCCCCAATTCCCTACCTAGATACCAAATTCTTTTAATCCTTAAGTGAGGTGAAATGTGTGTTTGATTAATGTAAATTTTAGGATTAGCTTGGGGTTGTGGACCAAGCGTTGATACTTAAGGTTTTCTCTTGTGTGATTATGTGGTAAGCGAAGAGAAAATAAGTGCTGAAAATAGAACTCGAATAACAAAAATAAACTTTAAAGCATCTAAACTCTAATGTATCCAAGCAAAATTTGAACCAATCAACTTGTTGAAATGAAAAAATGCAAATGAAAAGGATTTGTATGGATTTTCACAACATGCAACATCCAAAGTAAAAAAAGGGCTACACAATGGTCATGAAGGAGACATTCAAACAAGTGCTACTGAAGCAAATAGAAAGGAAAGGGTTCTGCAAACAAAGATATATGGAAGAATCAAAGTAGGTTCTAGAGTTCAACGAAACTTAGAATTATTTCTGTAACATTTTAAATGGAATTTTCAGAAATAGACTATAGACCTGAATTTCTCTCGAAAAAATAAATGATTTAGAGAAAAAATCACTCAATTTTGTTTCCTGGAGGCCAAGATATCCGAGTTTGAAAATATATAATTTTTCAGCAATTTTTTGTACAAACGACAATTTTGCAAATGAGATATCTCCACAGTATGTGATCAGGTTGTGACCAGATCAGTGCTATTGGAGGCTAGGGGAGATGGATTAGAGAATTCTTTCAGTTTCTAAGTCTGAATATGATAGACAATGACAAATAGGGCACAATTCTGACCCAAAATGGATAGATTTGATAGGGACCACGGCCTAGATCCATAAATCAACCAAAAATAAAACAAACCAAACCAAATAAAATGAAAAAAAAAGGTAAAGATGGTCAAATGGAATCAAAGATATGCAAATATTGAACCCTGTGGGAGTCGCTAAAAACTATAGCTAGGTTATTCACACTAGTTGGTGCAAAAATGCACCTACTAAGACTTGTGGAAACCTTAGTAACAGTTCGAAAATGGTGGTGCATGCATGCAACAAAAATGGTAAACAATAGCAAATAAAAATTAAGCTAGATTATAATCATATGCATAAAATAAAACTAAACTAAATATTTTTGGTTCTTTCACACATACAAGAGAGTAGGGAAATAATATTTTTTTCTTATTGGATAAATGAAAAAGTACAATAATGGGGTTAGTACCTCAAATGCAGTGAGTAGAGGGCCCTTGAAAAAAGTTGAAGTAGCGAGTCCTTGGCCTCCAAGAAGCTTTGGGTTTTTCTCCACACAAGTGTCACTAATGCTGGCCAAAACTCACAATGGGTAAAACTAGAAGTCAAATGAAGGCTTTACGATTTTTGGTGGAATTTCGGCAGAGTGACAGATGGTAAGGTAATGGGTGAATTGTGTATAATGAGTACCTTCACCATATATTTACAAAAATATTTTCCCTAGGTTTCTTCTCCATGGTATTAGGAAAACCATGGTATTGCCTCTTGGTTTTGGGAGACAGTTTAGGGTTTTCCCTCCTTTTTTGACTTTTTTGAATATTTTCCCCTTTTTTCCTTTTTTCTTTTATTTTTTTCCTTTTTGGGGGAATTTTTCTTGTTTTAGGGGATTTTTTACTTTTTTGGGGAATTTTCCTTATTTTAGGGGATTTTTTACTTTTTTGGAGGGAATAAAGCCATTTTTACGTATTTGGGAGGGAAAAATAATTATGAGCCAATTTGTGGCTTTTTAACTTAGGATTTGTTGGTGAGTGAAGGATATTGATGGGGAAAAATAAGGAATGTGGTGATGTCACTGTTAGGATAATTAATACTCCATCCTTCTCATACTTAGCATTATTTACATTTTCCTAGTAGTTGATGATGTCATTTCCCCCCTAATGGTGTGCAGGCATCATCTAGGACCCATTATCCACCTAATGCACCATGCATGCATGATTTTAGGCCCACCAGATCCAGTTCCATACATTTTAGGAGCCAACTCTGTGTTCTAGTTCAGTCCACCTGAGTTCCTGAACTATACTGGGGGTTTTAGCTCCGATCACCACTAATTGTGATCTGATGAGCCCTTTTTCACCTAATTTGCATGCATAACTCACTAATGTTCCCTCCTTGGTTAGTTAATTGACCGTGTCTTCAATTAACTGAGTTTTGGTTCAGTGAGTTGAGTTTGGGTCTTCCGGAGCACTCCAGTGGTGACAATTTCTATGCTATACAGACTGAGACTCGAATTCTCTTAGTATATTCAAATTATCTCTATTGTAACATATTTTTGGACTATACTTATTAATGAATAATGTTACACACTTATACTTCCATCCGATTTCTAATGCATGATTAATTTTACTCCTCTTTTCTCAGCAATTTTCACTATAATTCACCTTTTTCTACTCATTCTTTCATTGTCAGGTATTCTCAGCTCTATGATCTGTTGTGACTTATAATTTCACATGGTATCAAATCTCATAGAGCGTAGGTTGAGAAGTTGCTTTCACTAGTGCACTAGAATCCTCTAGATTTCCACAACAAATGTTGGTGCCATCGCATTGAATTCATTGGAGAAATCCTTTGAGGTCTAGCTAGGTGTGAAGGATCCATAAAAATGTGCCTATTTTCCTAAACCAGTGCTCAATAGTAGTTTATCTCCAAAATAGAGAGTTTTTTGCAGGATATTGAAGGTTTTCCAGTGCAGTAGTAGCAGCAGTTTTTAGTTTGTATTCGCTCTAGTAGTTTCAATGGAGAATTTGAATGCTCCCTTGTCTCCAAGAATCCTAACACCCTTCAATTATCTTGATTGGAGGGATGATATACAAATGTTGTTGCACAACAAGAGTCTGTATAGGGTCACAATGGGAAAGGACCTCGAACCTCAGGCAGCTATTGACAAGGACAAGTATCTAAAAAGATTAGATGAAGCATTTGGTTTCATGTGTATTCATATTTCTAGATATTTTCTCTTCCACCTTGATGGATTGAAGACTCCAAGATAGGTTTGGTTGAATCTTGAGACCCTCTTTGGCAAGCAAGATCTGCTGAGGGGCCATATTCTAGAGAATGATTTAATCGCTCTTTAACCTAGCAGTTTCAAAACCATACAACAATTATTCTCTAAATTCAAATCCTTGGTCATTCAATGCAAACAATGTGGCATTGAGAAGAAGAATGAGCAGTTGGTGCTATCCATTATAATGAAGCTTGGTTCATATTTTTCCATTTTTGTTTCTACCTTCCATTCAGGGAGATTATCAATCCCTAGTTGGAAAATGCCATCCTTAGATGCATTCACTGAATCTCTCATCCAAGAAAAATATAAATTTATTCATATGAGAGCCTTGAAGGCCTCCAAAAATCAATCTCTTATGGTTGGAGAATAAAAAAATGTGAATGCTAAAGGAAAGAACAAAGGTAAAGAGAAGAAGCAATTTGAGACCAAGCATAATCCAAATTCTAATCCATCGGAAGGAGCCTCCAACTCCAATAAGGATAATCAAAAGGGGTTTGAGAAGACCAACTATTCCTATTGCAAGAAAGGAAACCACCCAAAGATATCTTGCATGAAGAAGAATATAGATCAAATGACCAAAATTCTTGAACAACACAACATTTCCCATCCAGAAGGCACAAGGAATATTGATTATGTAAGTGAGATAGATGATCATGAGAGATGCCATGCACTGAAGGATGGATTCTCACAATCACAACCCTTACTCATTGATTTTGGAGCCTCCAACCACATGGTTTCCTCAAAAGAATCATTTTCTTCTCTAGATATTACTAATGGTCCTCGTATTCATATGGGAGATGATTCTCAAAGATCTACTGAAGGGAAGGGCTCAATATAGCTAAAGCATGGAAAGTTCAAAAATGTTCTATGTGTGACTTCCTTGATATAAAAAATTTTATCTGTTTATTAGACGACACAAACAGGTTCATCAAAGAAAGTTATTTTTGGACCTAACACGGTTGAGATTACAGAGATATCATCTGGGAAGCTAATAGCTAAAGGTGTTTCAAACCATCCCTCAAAGGCATATGAGTTGTCACATTTTTTCCATATTCACATGAAAGTGATCTCTTTACTCATGCAAATGAGACAAGCAGGCTCTGGCATGGAATATTCAGACACCTAAACTTCAAGTACTTGAATCAGTTGCACAAGGAAGAGATGGTTGAAGGATTCCCAACATAAAATTCTCTCAAGGGATTTGCAAAGGTTGCTTGGTAGGGAAGCATCCAGAGCGAAAGTATGATGTTGGGAAGGCAAGGAGAGCTTCCTCCACAATTGATCTAATACACAGTGATGTCTCAAGACCAATGCCCACAACTTCTATGAATGGATCCATCTATCTTCTAACGTTCATAGATGATTACTCTAGGTTTTGTTGGATCTAATTTCTCAAGCAGACGTATGATATATTCAAAAATTTTGAAGGTTTTCAAGGCCTTAGTTGAGAACATTATTCGCAATAATATCAAAGTACTCAGATCGGAAAATGGAGGAGAGTACATCAAGAGGTATTTGCAGCATTTTTGTGCTTTTGAGGGCATCCAAATACAACATTATGTCCCATGCATGCCATAGCAAAATGGTGTAGCTGAGAGGAAGAATAGTTCATTGAAAGAGATGGTTACCAACTTTCTTGAAGAAAGGGATCTTCCACAATATCTCTTTGAAAAAGCAGTGAACTGCTCTACATACATTTATAATAGGGTACCCCACAAATATTTGGATGGGGTCACTCCATTCGAAGCAATGAAGGGACACAAACCTGATGTCTCTCATATGAGGGTTTTTGGATCCAAGGCATGGGCCAAAATCCCATTCAAGACGATTTGAGGATAAATAATGTTGATGAGGGGATTTAGAAGGAGAACTATGTATATGAAAAAATACTACTCCATATACACTTCAATAGAAGGGATTTGCAGAAAGAATGAATATGATGTTGATGGAAACTGAAAGAAGTAGTCTTAGGGATGTAGATTTGTCGCAAAATTTATGGGAATAGGTAGTTGATTATGTATCTTACATGGTAAATCCATCACCTGCATTAGCACTAGTTGACAAAGCTCAGTATGGGGCATGGAATGGTAAAAAAAATTGTCTTAAACATCTCATATTTTTTGGTTGTGCTTATTATGTGCATGTTCCAAGGGAAAATAAGAAGAAGTAGGAAAATAAAGTTGAAAACTGTACCTTGATTGGTTATAAATATGGTGACAAGGTTATAATATTTGGAACTCATAACTAAGAACACTATTTATAGTTGGGATGTTGTATTTAATGAGGTTAACATTATTCCCATATAGGAAGTCCAACAAAGTGAAGAAGAACTAGAGACAATAGAGTTTTAATTGCAGGGTAAAGAATATGACTCAGTAAAAGAATATAAACTAGAAGATGAAGAACCTTAATTAGATTCCAATATTGAGGAGATCAGTTTGGGAAAGAAGGAAAACTAAAAGGTATACTTCTCCTGATTTTCATTATAGTTTTGTTCTATCCCTTACTAGTGATGATCCTAAAATTGTTAGGGAGGAAATGGATTCAAAGGAATTTTGGAAGAAAGCCATGGTTGATGAATTGGATGCCTTGGATAAAAATGAGACTTGTGATCTAGTTGAGTTGCTAGTTGGGAGAAAATATATTGGTAGAAAATGGGTTTTCCATAAGAAGTTGAATGCAAAATCTAAGGTAAAGAAGTAAAAATCTTGGCAAGTACCGAAGGGATATTCCTAGGTGGAGGGAATTGATTTAGGTGAGATTTTTCTCCTGCTACTAAATTAAATTCTATTGGAATTGTTTTTTCTACTACTGCTACTTTTGATCTTGATGTAGAGTAGACGAGTGTGAAGACATATACATGAAACAACTGTAGGGTTTTGTAGTGAAGGCAAAAAAGGAATTGGTTTACAAGATGAAGAAGCCCTTATATGGATTAAAAAAATCACCAAGAATATGGTATCAAAAGTTTGATATGCATATATTGGGACTTGGATTCTTAAGAAGAAAAAGTATCATTGTGTATTCAAACAAGGTCAATGACTATTTTATTTATCTGTTCTTGTATGCAAATGATATGTTGTTGCCTGGAAACAAGGAAATCATCAAGGATGTCAAAGGTCACTTGTCCTCTAAGTTTGAAATGAAAGAACTTGGTGCTGCAAATTTTTTTTGTTATTGAAAATTAAACGAGATTAAGCAAACTAAAAACTCTATTTGAATCAAAGAAAACATGTTGAGACAATATTATACTTGTACAGATATGATACATTGAATGTAGGAGAAATGTCCAATTCCTTTGGTAGCTCTAACACATAAGCATTGTCTGAAATATTCTTCAGAATCTTACATGGTCCAATCTTCTTTAGCTTCATCTTGTTGTATGTTCCTATTGGAAACCTCTCATTCCTCAAGTGTGCATAGACTAAGTCCCCCTCACTGAACGAATGTAGCCTCTTTTTCCTGTCAGCTCTCAACTTATATGCCGTGTTTCTCTTCTCAATGTGCTTGCGTACATCTTCATGTACTTCTTTGATATGCTTTGTGAATGTCTCTACATCCGCGCTCTTTCTGAGATCTATTGGTATCGCAACCAAATCCACTACACCATGCAGGCTTCGACCTTGAACAATCTAGAATGAACTCATACCTATCGACCTATTAATAGAGTTGTTATATGTGAATTCCTCTTTTTACAACACATTCTCCCACTGCTTGGGTCTGTTGGTTTTCAAACACCTCAGAATGTTTCCAAAACTTCTGTTTACTACTTTGGTTTTTCCATTAGTTCGCAGAAGGTATTCCGAGATAAACTGCAACTTCGTATCCAACTTTTTCCATAGTTTTCTCTAGAAATGACCCATGAAATTGGTATCTCTGTTCGATGTTATACTCTTCGGTAACCCATGCTATCTGGCTATTTTCTTGAAGAATAGTACAGTAATGCTTGTGGCGTCACTTGTCTTTTGACACAGAATAAAGTGTGCCATTTTCAAAAATATGTTGACTACCACAAAGAAGGAGTCATTTCCTCATTGTGTCTTTGGAAATCCTAGCACAAAATCCATGCTCAAGTGCTCCCATGGGACATTCAACACTGGAAATGGTGTATACAACCCTGTATTCTGATTTCTCCCTTTCGCCAACTAGCAAGTTCGACACTGTCGTACCCACTTACCAACATCTATCGCCATCCCTGACCAAGGGTATTTTTCTTCGACCAACACCTTGGTCTTGTCGATGCCAAAATGACCTGCTAATCTACTAATATACAGTTCTAATATTAGTTTCTATCTTACGGATCCCCTGGGAATACACAATTGTTGCCCCTTGAATAGGTATCCATCTTGGATAAAATAATCCAATTATGGATTTTTGTCGACACTCCATGGTACGCGACTAGCCTTCCATGCTTTCTCAAAATCCTTGTCGGTCTCATACTCCATTTTTACCGACTCTATTCCTTTCGCCTGAACTGTCATCATGTTCATCAATGCAACTCTTCGACTCAGCGTGTCGGAAACATTGTTCGAATTGCCCGACTTATGTCTCAACATGAAGGTGTATCCCTGCAATAATTCAACCCATTTAATGTGCCACTGATTCAACTTTGAATGAGTATTTAAATACCTTAGTGCTTGGTGGTCTGTATATAACACAAACTCCTTGGGCAACAAATAATGCCTCCACTTCTTCAATGCTTACATGATAGTGTAGAACTCCTGCTCGTAGACTCAATATTTTTGCTTAGCTTCATCCAACATTTCACTGAATAATGCAATTGGTCATCCCTCTTGGCTCAACACTACACCAATTACCATTCTGCTCGCATCGCAATCAACTTGGAAAACTTTGTCAAAATATGGGAGAGCTAGTACTGGGTTCTCAGTCACCTTCTGCTTCAACTTGTCAAAGGATTTATGGGCAGCTTCTATCCACTTAAACTCCCCTTTCTTCATGCACTCCATCAACGGTGCACATATTCGATTGAATCCTCTTATGAACTTCTTGTAGAAACTAGCAAGTCCATGAAAATTCTATAATCCGGTTGTGCTCGTCGGTTCTGGACACTCCAATATAGCCTTCACCTTTTATGAGTTCATCACTAACCCCTTACCTAAGATTATGAATCCCAAGTACACTAGTTCTTCCTTCGTGAAGAAACATTTTTGCAGGTTCACCATCATCTTCTCTTCTTGCAGCTTTTGCAACACTTGTCGAATGTGCTCCAAATGTTCAACTTTAGTTCAACTAAATATCAAGATGTCATCGAGGTATACTACGATGAACTTTCCCAAGAATGGATTCAGTACTTCATTCATTAATCACATGAAAATACTGGGTGCATTATTCAATCCAAAGGACATTACTAACCACTCATATAGTCCTTCCTTCATCTTGAAGATTGTATTCCATTCATTTCCTTCTCTGACCCTGATCTGATGATATCCAGTCTTCAGGTCGATCTTGGTGAAATATCTCGCTCCATTCAAACAATCCATCAAATCGAACATCCTTGGCAATTAAAATTTGTACTTGATCATGATCCTATTGATATCTCTAGATTATGTACACATCTTCCATTCTCCACCCTTCTTCGATGCTAATACTGTTGGTACCGCACATGGGCTCAAACTTTCTCTGATCAATCCTTTGTCCAACAACTCCTGGACTTGTCGATTGAGTTCTTGACCCTCTTTCAGAGTCATTCTATGTGGTTCCTTGTTTGGAAAACTCGCTCCTGTAATCAATTTGATCTGATGGGATATGTTTCTCATCGGTGGAAATCCCGTCGGTGCCTCATTGATCATTATTCTCTTAAAATTATCGAGCATCTTTTTTACTTCAACCAGAATTCTTTCTGTAGTCGACCTTTCGACACATGGTCCTTTGGGAATGATGGTGAAACATCCCGACTGTTTCTCTTCCTCCGCTAGGAATTCCTTCCCTCGGTACATCAACACTCGCTTCTCCCAATAGTTTCTTCCTCCCTGCCTGCAGTCGACGCAATCCTCCTGCTTTGGTTTTAGCATCGTCTGCGTGCCATTTTTCCACACTATGACTGTGTTGGATCGACCATCATAGATCATCTTCTGATCATATTTCCATGGCATTCCTAACAACATATGACAAGCGTCCGTTGGGATTATGTGGACCAGTACACTGTCTTTGAGTTTTCCCACTTTAAAGTTGATCATGCACTATTTGGTTACCTTCACATGATGTCCTTTCTACAACCAGGATATCTTGTATGGATTTAGGTGTTGTTGACATCTCAAACCAAACTTGTTGATGACCTCCGTCGACACCAAATTTTTGGTATTGCCGCCATCGATAATGGGATTGCAGATCTGTCACCAATCATCACTTTGGTCCTAAATATGGTCTTTCGTTGTGTCGAATCCTTCTTTTCACGTTGGTCATCCTGAACCAATGTTCTCTTGGCCGTCATGTTTCAAAATTTTCCTCTACCCTCTTCACAACTATCGGATTTTGAATTCGTCTTATCGTCGCCTTGATCATCTCGTCGACATTTGGTTTTCGAATCCTCTTCCACGTGTAGATTCTCTGGGTGTTCATAGTATTTGTGTCCCACTCTACGACACTCATAACAGATAATCAATGGTCTGCCAGCTCCTCTCATTTCTGCTAGAACATTTCGACCAGACACATGTTGACCGTGGGTCTCTCGACCATCCCGTCAATTTCCTCATCTGTTTTCTCTGGTCACTGTCCCTTCTTCATGTCAGTTGTCTTCGACAGCTTCTCCCTTGGTTCCACTAATTTATCCCTTCACGGAAACATTCTTTGCGCCTCGACCAGTCATCCTTCCTCTAGTCAATGCGGTTCTTCTCGACAGCTTTTCTTCTTACTTCAGAGCTAGTTCGTACGCTTCTCCAACCATCCTGAACTTTGACAGGCTCAACTCGTCCTGTATGACATACTTCAAGTCGTTTACATATCTTGCGATGGCTTCCTCACCTTCATTGGTTTGACCAGATCTAATCGATAGTCTGTAAAACTCTTCCATGTATTCCTTCACGGTCATCTCTTTCTATTGAAAGTTTTGGAACTTCCTAAACAAAGAATTCACGTCGTCACTAGGCAATAACTTCCCCTTCATCTTGTCAACCACTCTGTCCTAAGACTTTATTTTCTCCTTGCCTTTTTTGACTTTGTCTTCCTGTACATTGTCCCACCACAATGAGGCATGACCCTTCAACTTTAGACATGTAGTCTTAACCCTCTTAGGATCCTCTATCTTCTCTATGTCGAAGTATTTATCCATTTCTATGAATCAGTCTATCAAGTCTTCTGGATCCAGACTTCCTTAGTAGGTAGTTACATCCATTTTTTCCTTACCCCTCATCTTTGTCAGCAGATTGATGAATTTATCTTCTAGTTCTTCTCCTACTGCTTCCCGACCTTCCATTTCCTTGACTTTCTCATCGATATGGTAAAGTGCATCGGGAATGCATCCATGCCTCTGGATTTATTTGATCGCTGCGACCTCATTGGTCAAGATTTTCATTGTTTGCATGCACTTGTCGAACATTTCACGATCCAATATAACTCTTGTGCCTCACGCTCTTAGTCCTACGCCATATACGTTTACACCTCCTTTTGCTATTCTTTCAACCGCAGCAGAAACCTCCTCTCGTCCAATCGCAACTGGACTTTCACCACATGTGCACAACTCTATCCAATTAGAACTGGAGTTGTTCACGCCTACACATATTATTCCTGTTCAATACCACTTCACGCTATGCAAGCTGGTATCGAGATTCCTCCTACCTTTAGGATGTTGCTGCTCTGATACCACCTGTCACAAGGGTGGGTCGGTCAGACCCTCTTCCTTAACTATAACACTCAATAAACACATGAAAGCTCACATAGACTAGATGTGAACTGGAAATTCCATGAAGTTGTCTTCTATTACTTGATCATTTACAATGTTACATACAAAACAATAAACAAGTCATCCTTATCCTATTACAATCTATAGAAATAAATATCTACTATGTCAATGTGTTTCTCCCCTCCATGTGTGATCCACCCCATCTTCTGATCCTCTTAATAACAAAAGAAAGATTGATACCCACTCTATGACTCTGCACCAGTATTCTACTCTGTTCTGTCATTGTTTCTTTGATCCGACAGATCCTGTAGTTGTTAGCACCTCCTGAATGCTCTGCACAACCTCTTCCTGTGGAGACACATGGACTGGTTCCAACCACCTTCTTAACTGCCATTAAATTCCTCAACATCCCACAACGGATACAAGTTTTTGGCCTCGACTGTTGCACTCCTCTGACTTTGCTACAATTTTCGGTCTTACCACTGTCCTCTTCTTACTGGTCTGCACTTCGCCACATAGACCATTTTTACCTCGTCGGTTCTCGACTTCATTTAGTCTCTACGTTTGTCGTCTTCCCCATCCTCCATGATTGGACTTTGTCGCTTCTCCGTTGATGTTGCCTCTCGATCATCTTGTCGAATTTTCTACTTCATCGACTCATTTCCAATCAAACACACTTCGACAGCTTCCTGCTCTACTAACAATCTTCTCGTACCAGTGGTTGTCAACAATCCCCCTGGTCGACCTTTTTCTGTCGATTAACTTCGATTGTTTACACTAGTTTCCGATGCCCCTGCATCACAAATATTTGTGTGTAACTTTATATTATGAAGTCTTCTACTAGGGAAGACCTATACCTCACAGGGAGATAGACATACAAGGATTTCTTAATGTAGACTTGGTTGGAGATCTTGACCACGAAAGATCTACAAGTAGTTATGTTCTTATCTTATTTGGTGGAGCAATTAGTTGGATACATAAGAGGCAAGGTGTATTTGCATTGTCAACTACTTAAATTAAGTGCATGGAATCCAATCATGGGAGTAAAGAAGCTATATGGTTGCAAATATTGTGTTTATGTATTGGCTTTGAAAAATAATGCTACTTATAATTATAAGACAAAACATATTGATGTACAACACCATTTGTTAGAGACATGGTTTCAAATAAAAATTTATTGTTAGAGAAGGTTGATACCTTAAGTAATGTTGCAGATTCATTAATGAAGTCTATTACTACTGAAAATTTCTCTTGATGCCCATGGAAATTGGTTACATGAATGCTTTCTCTTTTACACCCCCTTTATAAAGAAAACAATAGTGGGAGAATGTTGGACATGTTTTTTACTCTTTGTATCTCCCACAAAAGAGATAGTTCGGGGGCATGATCACTCCCTTGGTTGGTGGGAGTGGAGCTCACAAAGAAAATTTTGGGTTCATTTTTTTTGTCCATTTTTTGCTATTTTGGCCAATAGTTTTTCAATCCATTGTAATCTAATTCCAATAAAGAAAATATGGTTGTAATCAAATCTAGACTAACAAATCAGGGTTTTGGATGAATAAATATTATATCGTAAATGGTCGAGATAATACAATGAGATAGAAAGATGAACAACTCTTAGTGTGGATGATTTTCCATGTTAAGGGTTTATAGGTTGAATGTTTGTGTATTGTGTGTGTTCCATTCTTATTTATTGTTTTTTATATTTTTCCGTATTGATTTTCTTGCACAAGTTAATCAAACTCTTCATATTCGACCTACAATTGAAAGAAGAGAACCTTAAAGAAATTTAGAGATCTAATGAAAAATACATAATGTTGAAGTATTAAACTTGGGATAAGCCTTCATTATGGAAGCCATACTATATGATCCTTGTATAGAATTAATATTTTTTATCACCATGCGTTGGGTGAGACCTTCTCCTTCATGGGGACTAGAAATGTCAGTGCCTAGACTACAATAGATCCCCTTTGTTGGACATCGATGTGGACCGTAGTCTAAAATTGAGACAACATATGGATAATAGTAAATTTTGGCAGAACAACTACTTATAGATTCTCTTTGATGACACCACTATACCATAAGAAGAGAACATCATTGAGGGAAGACATGAGTTGGCTATAACTATCAATTTTTAGCTTGCATATTCTCTAGTGATAGTATTCCTTCTAGAGCCACAATTGATCTTTTACAAATATGTGGATAATATTTTGGACATGGTTGGTTCTATTTATTTGGCTCCAAATGACCATGGTGGGGATTTTGAGCACAATGCTTAACCATTCATCACTCTTAGAAGTCATTAATTGGGAGTTAGAAAGAGCAACTAGACATGGGACTTGAGTTTACAGTGGAGATTCTTACACTGGTTCAACATTGAGGCTAGTACTTGTATATAGGATGTTGGCTTATAAATGAACTTCATCAACTACTTTAATGTTATGGTCAACACTCGTACTTGGGTCCCATATGTATGAACAATCTTCTTGGATTATTTCAATGTTGCAACCAACCCTTGACCATGAGACCCTAGTTCCCAGGACAACTTGAACGTTTTGGTCAACAACTGTACATGGGACGTTGCTTAATCGTTGTACATCCTTACAAAAAACATTGATGGAAACACTTTTTGAAGGGTGATGGAATGTTGGGACCCTATTTGGGGGTTGTAATTTGTTTCCAAAGGGCCCATTAGAGAAACAATAATATAGTTATGGTGGCCTTTCAGGTGGATAGAGTCCACTATGTTTGTTAGTATTAAATAAGGTACACTAGTTAGTTAGACATTAAATAAATGTAACCTGGCCTTATTAAAGAAGGTGCACTAGGAAGATAACAAGTGATTATCCTTGGGGTTCTATAGATAGTTATAAATAAGGATGGAGCCCTTCTTATGTGTATGAATTATAGTATATTGTATTGGAGCTAAGTTCATTAATAGGTTTCCCCCTTGATGAGGCAAGTGAACATGAGGGCATTCCTTTTGCAAAAAGATTATTGTAAGTTGTTTCCCAACCTCAATGGTTTTGATATTGAATGAAACATTGATCATTTTGATACATTGTTTGTGCTTTCCATTTAAGGGTTAAGGATCATAATACATGATCAATGGCAATTTATGTAAAGAAATTTCGAATTACAACTACAACATGATCTTGTCTGGCCACAACCTTTGAGATTATGGTTGGTATATTTTGATGCCTTTAGATTTTTCCTCCACTTTTGATGCATAATTTGAAATGTAATTCTATACAACCTGATAAGAAATAGCATGTTGGGGGTCAACATTATCTTGCGACATTGAAAGTATGTCATATTTGTGGAAGTTTTCATTGTTGCGCATGTTTAACCTATCATCGTTTTGAGTAGGGAAGTACATTTTAGTCCCATGATAATCAATGTACGTAGTAGATATAGCATGTAACTCCCAATTTTTTCATTGGCATTAAGGAGTGGTCCTTTTCCTATATAGAAAAGTACATTCACTACATTTCTATGTTGACATAGTTAACAACTTCCTCATAGTCTTGAAGTGGATTAGTTGCAAATATTTTTGTTATACTTAGAATAATCAAGAATTGAATGATTGACCTAGAGATTCCTACGTTGCTTATCTAATGGTTTCTATGGTACTTATGTCATGAGCTCCAAGTTGTATCATGTTTATCAAAAAGATACTTGTAATGTTGAGTTCAATTATATTCTCCTAATTAATTATATCCATATCTACTACACTTTCCAACGATATAAAACCATGACTATGGACATACTTTATATAATATCATTCACACATATGGAAAATAAGGCTCATGTGAAAACCTGTGCAAAAGCAAATGTTACA
This sequence comes from Larix kaempferi, assembly GCA_027924585.1. NCBI lineage: Eukaryota > Viridiplantae > Streptophyta > Pinopsida > Pinales > Pinaceae > Larix > Larix kaempferi. Next base: position 13,754,503 of record BSBM01001197.1, on the reverse strand, counting down.
ATGAAAACGATAGTGGAAATTAAGTTAGATGGATATTCTTTTACATAGAGGTGTTTATACATGTTGTGAGAATGGGATATGACATCATTTATTCTTACCACCTCATCAATCTTCTCAATCTCATCATGATCCTCATCATATATATAATAAAAGATTATAATATATTTTTATTAAAATTTGATAATATTAAATATTAATTACATTACTATATTAAAAAATAATATAAGCATAGCATAAATTCTCATCGTTGTATTTTTATTTTTAAACCAAATTATTATAAAGAAAAATACGAATGCATATGAATTGAACATTTTCAAATGTTTTTTAAAATATTTTAAGGCCATCATCATGTCTTATAACCCTTCGTATATATAAATAAAAGAACTATTTTGTAACCTCCCAAAATTATGAAGTTGTTCATTGTATTATATGTTTTCCTCCAATCATGTATTGTTTTAAAAAGAAAGGCAATAGCAAGCATGTAATGCTCAAAGGCCTCACAAGCAAAAGCGCTTGCAACCATGCAATGTAATGCTTTAGAGGACATAAAGTTATAGAGAAATCTAAAAAGGGATGAAATCATAACAAGAAAATTTGTGCTCCATAAAGTATTACTAATGATTGTTAAAAGGATGTAAATTAATAGAAAGAACCATAGCTATCCAAATAAAAATTGTAAATTTGAGTGTAATGATGAAAGTGGTCCAAAATTCTAAAATTTCATTCTAACGGTTAGAGTGGTCCAAAATCCAGAATCGAATGCATCTTCTAATCCCATTCATATTACAAAGACATATTATCATTTGCTTTTAAATTTAAATATACAAAATGTTATGATGTGATAGAAGATACAATGAATTTATACTTTACACTACATTAATTATTTATTATTAAGATATAATGTTAAAATAATATTAATTTTAATATAGAAAATTATTAATAAAATAAGATAAAAGTCATAACAATAAAAAATAATACATCATTAACAAATAGAACACATATTATACCCTAGAAAAACTCATTATATGTGGATATGTGTAATTTAAATGTAGAGCACAACTCCAATATAGATAAGAAAGATAAGTTACATAAAATAATAAGAGATCCTTCTCCACTTACCCCAAGAAATTTACAAAATCATTTCACTTGTTCCTCGACAATGACTACATTACCTTTATATCTATATTTCCACTCATTGCATATGAGACCCCTTCATTAGGATAACCTATTACATATGCATTTAGCTCTATGTATGCCTCTCTTGGATCATATTATATACATTTATCCCATATATGACCCCCTTAGCGTCATATCAAATGCACAAATACAAACATATATGTGGTACAAGATGTAAATTTTTTTCCACAAAAAAAAAACATTTTCTATTCCAGTAAGAACAAAATACACAATCTTCAAGCATTGTAGGCATAGTACAAAAGAGTTGATATAATTTCTTTCAATCCTTCGAGATCCAAAACTCCCTCAAACATAGTACAAAAGAGTGGATAAATTTCCTTTAGATCCTTCAAGATCAAAAACTCCCTCAAACATCATAAAGTTTAGAGTCACAATTTCTTAAGTAAAGGGAACTTATCAAGTTCAACTGAGAAAAAAAAGACAATAAACAGACATATTAAAAACTTAAAATTTCCATATCTTTTATGATACAAAGGTACATACCCTACATGAGGTGTTTATGGTACATAGGTACATACCCTACATGAGGTGTTTATGGTACATAGGTACATACCTTATAAAGGTGTTTATAATAATAAATAGAGGCTCACCTAGGTGGGTTTCAGGACGTCTCGGCCCCTACTGAGTCACAAGTTACTGGTATATCTGGCTTGCGGGTTGTTGGATATACCCTTGGAAGGTTGTTGTTCCCATGGTTAAAAATAAAATAAAAATAAGGTCACATCCAAGTTAGAGACCAATTTGGTTTATGAGCCCCATTGTTTATGGGACAAGGGACCCCCTCTACACGACAATTTAACTACTAAAGTTTACAAATATACATGTCCTACCCCCTCAAGACTTGAACCTATTGCCTCCTAAAATGAAACACATGTTCTTAATACTTATTTATATATGAATTATTATAAAATATTATATATATATATATATATTAAACTAAAATTCAAAAAATACTACTCACATTCATAAATTCCTAATGAATCCATTAATATAAAACAAAGAATGCACCCACTAAAATCTAGAATCTGAACCATACACATACTTATAAAGAATTAACCAAACATCCAACATTTAAATATACATATTTGGCTCGCATAAAACCATACCCAAAATATTATCTTGTGTGTATTTAAATATACATATTTAGCTCACATAAAACCATACCTGAATCTACATATTTGTAATAATTTAAAAAATGGATAATAATACCAAAATACTACAAGAGAGAAGGTTGTCTTAAAATTCATGTACTCGACCAACTTTACCCAATTAAAAATATGATGATTTGGATGGTGACGGATTGTGTTTCACTAGATAGTTCGATTTGGATGGGACGGATTGTGTTTCACTAGATAGTTCGTTAGAGAAGAATTATATTTATTCACGTCTTTTCTCAAACTTTTATGTGTTTTTGAATTGATTGATTGATTTATTTGTAAATTTTTATTTAAAAGTATAGAAAAAAATAGAGAGATTTTTGTTGTGTGGTGAAGGTAATGTTTATATTTCTCCATAAAATATAAAATTTAAAATTTAAAACATAAAATTTATGGTTGTTTAATATTTTCACTCTCTGCATAAGTATGCAGAGAATTTAAAAAATAAACTTTAAAACAAAATTAAAAGGTAATTAAATTGATGTCTGTTTGAATTTAAGAACATATACAAAATTTTTACATCAATTCTCATTTATTATTGTTATAAATAAGTAAATAAATGTCGGAAAGTTTTACAAATATATGAATATATATAAGAATTATGAGTGAGCATTGAATGAATGAATTTTTTTTTAATAAATCAAATTCTGAATAATTAGAATTTAATAAATTCTTAAGTTAATTTTAGTCATTAAAAAAACAGTTTCTATATACTCTTAACTTTAAGTTGTTAAATTAAGATTTATAGCAAGTGCTTCTCATATGAATTGGGTAATTGTTCAATAGCATACAGATTGGGTAATTGTTTCTTTGAAGGCACATTCTCACTAAAATGATTTCTTTAACGTGACATTAACCTTTATAAAAATTATTTATTTTTACATTTCCTTTGTATAACATTTGTAAAAATTATTTATTTTTATTATTAACGTCATTTGTTTTTACTTTTCCTTTGTATATTATTCTTTACTCAATTTAAATGGCAATTACAAAAAAATATAAAATATAAAAAAAAAACTTAAAAAAAACTTAAAATAGTAATTAAATTGATGTTTAAAGAAAAGTTTATGTGTTCAATGCATATTAATCATTCTCATTTGTTTCTTAAGTTAATGTTATCCATTTAGAAAAATGTTTGCATATGCTCTTAAGTTGTTAAATTAAGATTTATAGCAAGTGCTTCTAGTATATATTGGTAATTGTCTTGTAGGGAATTGGGTAAATGTTTCTTTAAAGGAATATTCTCACTAAAAAGATTTCTTTAACGCGATATTAATATTTGGGATTCAATGGTTGAATCGCTCCATGTGTTTTGGAATTGAGTTACAACAAAATTTACTAAAATTATGAAGGTTTATAGGAGTGAGTTAAGAATTAAATAAAATTAATTAGTAATAGATTGTAGTAGGAGTGAGTTAAGAATGAAATAAAATTATTTAGTAATGGATTGTAGTTGGAGTGAGTTAAGCATGTATTTAGTTATGTATTGTAATAGGAGTGAGTTTAGAATGAGTTAATAATGTATTTAGTTATGGATTGTAATAGGAGTGAGTTAAGAATTTATTTAGATATGGATTGTAATAGACTCAGTTAAAAGGTTAATAATATTAGGGTTATTGTTAAAAATATATATAATATTAAGGTTAATAATATTAGTTGGTACTAAGAAGGTTAATAATATTAAGATTATAGGATCAATGATATTAATTTATTAGTCGGCAATATTACGGTTAATAACATTGGTCCGCAGTAATATTCTGGCTCTTCATTAAGTACATTGCATTGATTTCAATGTTATCCGATTTAATTGAAGTGACTATGGTTCTTGATTGAGTACATTGCATTGATTCTAGTGTTATTTTATTCATTTCAATTGAGTATGGCTCTTGATTGAGTACAATGCAAATTGATTTCAATGTTATCCAATTCAATTCAATTGACTATGGTTCTTGATTGAGTACAGTGCATTGATTTCAGTGTTATCTGATTCAATTCAATTGACTATGGTTCTTGACTGAGTACAATGCATCGATTTCAGTGTTATCCAATTCAATTCAATTGACTATGGTTGTTGATTGGGTGTACATTGCATTTATTTCAATGTTATTCGATTCAATTCAATTGATTATGGATCTTGATTGAGTACAATGTAATGATTTCAACGTTGTCTGATTCATTTCAATATACTATGGCTCTTGATTAAGTATAGTGCATTGATTTTAGTGTTATCTAATTCAATTCAATTGACTATGGTTCTTGATTGAGTACAATGCATTTATTTTAATTTTATCTAATTCATAAAATTAACTATGGTGCTTGATTGTGTTACAACAATTCATGTTATCATGTCTTCTAATAATGGAGATATGGATGATTTGCACGTTGGGGAAGTAAGAAGATAGACATGAGAACATGTTAGGAAACATAAAAAGAAGTTATCATATATCACTAATGAACAAAAGGAAGAACAAAGAAGGAAAAATATGAATTGAGGTCCAATGTAAGCTAGCCACTTCTAGCTCATTCGAATGCCTCCAAAGGCTCACGATTTTTCCCAAATGTAATATAATGATGTTCACAACTCATTTCTAGGTTGGACAGTAATAGAATTACCAACTATTTGCATCATTTTTTGTTTATATTGTGCTTCTTTCACACTGTTTTCATGCATATTTACCCAAATTCTTGATTTGTGAGGAATTATTTAGCTAGTAGATCCTTTTGTGATTATAATTTACGAGTCTAACTCATGTAATATATGACATTCTCTTGGAGAGAACTATTTTTTTGGACTAGAATTCCTGCAATGGCATGATCAGATTCAAAAACATAAAGGATGAAATCCTTCATGAAATATGGTGGTGATATCAATGGAGCAGCAGTTAGGGATTGTTTCAAAGCATCAAAATCAGCTTGTTCTTACTTGTCCCAAACAAAGGGAACATTGGTGCAGAGCAAGCGCAATAAACAATGAACCTTCGTGGCGTAATCTAGAAGGAATCGACGGAGAAAATTGGCCTCGCCCCGAAGTCTTTGCATCTAGAAAAAGGTGCAAGTGGATGGAAGGTAAAGGATGGATTAAACCTTCAATGGATCCATTGTGATACCTTTCATGGAGATAATGAACCCTAGTAATCGACGACAGGGACACAAAACACACACTTGAGGGGTTTCAGGTGAATGTTGTATTTTTGACATCGTAGGGAGACTTGTCGGAGGTATTTTAGATGATGAGATCGTTTGTTGGATCGAGCTGTGAGGTCGTCCAAGTAGACCATGATAATCTTGACCAAGTCATGAAAATAGAAAGTCACGACCTGCTAAAAGGTGGCTCAGGTATTTTTAAGGCCAAATGGAATAACTCAATATGAAAAGGTTCTCCAAGGGGTAGTAAATGTGGTCTTGTATTGATCCTCTTTATGGATATGAATATGATTTTCACCAAAGAAACCATCCATGAAGGAAAGAACCTTGTGGCCAGTGCATATGTCAATGAGTTGATCACTAAAGGGTGTCGGAAAGTTGTTCTTGTGACACATCATATTCAAATCTCTAAATTTGGTACAAACACAAATGGTGCCTTGGTTTTTATTAACAGGTATAGGGTTATACACCCAATTGGTATACGCGATTGGGTAGATGAACCCAACTTGGCGCAATTTTTCAATTTCATCCTTTACGGCTAGCATTTTGGATGGATGTATGAGTCGTTGCTTTTCACGGATAGGCATAATGTTAGTCCAAGTGTCAATGCGATGTTCAACGATGGAAGGATTGAGGCTAGAAATTTTTGTATATGACTAGGTGAAAACATCGCGAAACTCTTGGAAGAGTTTCTTGTAGGAAGTGACATCTTTAGGGGAGTAGGAGGCACCTAACGTGATATTTTCAACAACGTTGGGTTTGACAGAAATATCCACGTGTATAATCGGTGAGATGTTGGCCATGTTAACTTCCTCAAAGGCGTCTGGGGAAAGGATAGGATTCTTGAACCAATCAACGTTGCTATGAAGAAACTATTTCTACTCAACCAAGAACTGATCGGCTGTATATGTGGTAGGTTCCTCGGGAATAAAATATGCACAATGAAGCATATCATCCCAAGGGAATTTTGGCTTTGTTAACGCTTCGAGTATCTCTTCATCATTTCGAAAGAATTGGGTACAAATATAAAAGTGATCAGTTGGAGTTGACAACATGGCAATTGGTTCCATGGTTGATATAATAGAAATGGTGTTTGTCTCAGTCGAAGAAGACATCGGGGGGTGGATTTATTCAACAACGGTGATCTGAGATTCCAAGGATAGCTTGAAAAAGTCATCCAACACAGAACAATATTTTGGTAAATTGGGGCAATGGTGGGAATAATGACCGTAAAGGCCAGAGATGACACATGAATGATTTGTACGTAAATATTTGTTACGTGACTAAGGAGAGGCTGGCAATTTAACTACCGCGATATTCTTGCCATCATCCAACATCTATATGTGAGTGCAAAGGATAAGAAATTGCGGACAATTTTGGGCAGTGTGACCTAAGACATCACACAAAGTGTAAGGCGAAGGTGCTCGAGCTGAGGTAGTAGGAGGAAAATTCATGATGTTGTTCATAGTTGTCGGGGTAGTTGTCTTTGCAGTATTTCCCCTAGTTTTCTTGACAGGACTAGGGGCGAGGTTAGATGGTGTCGTCGCGGAAACGCGAGGAGGCAGATGATTGAAGGAATCAATTGGTTGGACTGGTTTTAGCATGAATTGTGGGGTCGGGGTGGGATTTTGTGCAGGTAAGTACCTGACGGGAAGCCCTAATGTCAATCCAGGGAGGTTCAACATTGCCATCATGTGCATGTTGATTACTCCTAATGGTGGGCACAAGAAGGGGATTGTGTGTATCAGGGTGGCTCCCACATTGTTGGGTACGGATGGTGGTTGAGATTGGGATTTCTGTTGAGGTTGCGGTTGGGGTGTTGGTTGAGCGGTGGGTTTTGAATCAAGGATTGATTTGCTCAAACAAATGGTGCAAAAGTCCAATATTTCAACAGTTGAAGGGGCTAGGGGAAAGGCCATAAATATGGTGGTCATTGGATCATCACAATAAATACCTGGACCTGTGACAAAAATCGATGGGATAGACACACTCAAGGTAGATTTCTCAACCATGGGAAGGATATTTTATAGAGTAGATGGCCCTTTGGGGTCATAGTAGGTCAATTCGTCAATTTGTATGACCCTTCCTTCATGAGGGAACATCATGAGCTGGAAGATGGATGAGGAAACTACCTTCATCGCATACATGTAAATACGTCTTAAAAGAAGGTTATAGTCAAGCTAGGTGTTAACAACTTCAATATCAGTTGAGACAGTTTTGCTGGCGAACCAGATAGGGACATTTAGGAGAAGGCCCTGTGGTTGAGATGCACAGCCATCATAAGCATGTAGTGCCATTATGGAAGGCTGCAATGGAGGGTATCCAAGTTTCTTCCACAAAAAGGTGGACATGTCACATGTAGAGGCGCCCTCATCGATGATGCATCGAGGTATTAATAGTTTTTTTATCGAGACAAGGATCTGAAATGCGATGGATGATGGCATGTGGGGTTTGGAATGATCCAAGTCTGATGCCATCAAACATGAGTCAGATGGGTCGATCACACCTAATGAAGACACCAAGTATTTTTCATTGTGCCAGGCATTTTTTCAGAACTTCCAAGGTTTACATCGCAGCGGGGGATTGGGCCAAATAATCCATAATGTTATAGTTAGGAGCAACGTAAGCATTGGTATTATTGGTAATGTGATGCAAAGGAAATTTTAGGGCTTTGGGGACCCAACAGTTGGTGGTGAAGGGCGGTGTAAGAACTGGTTTGCGGGGGTATATGTGGTATTCTTATGTATGAGTATGGTCTCGGTATCCAAACCATACTAGTTACAGTGCGTCTAGAGGTTTACATCGGAAGAAGTCATCATTAAGAGGTGGTGGAATCCTAACTAATATATCTAACTCAAAGACATACCATATGTAACCAGTGGTTGTGTGGTGACAACATCTTGCATGGGTAAGAGGTTTTGCAACACCATCGGTTGTGTGGTTGGATGTGGTGGATTAGGTTGTGCCTATGGGGTAGCAGTGGCCTAGTCCTGATGGTTAGCCTCATCCCATAGCTAGAAGGATTTATACAAATGGGGACAGTGATGTGTATAGTGTATGTAGACATTACAACAAGAGCACATGTGGTTTGTGCATAATTGGGGGTTCTTTCCTTTTTTGGGTGGTTGATTGGGGTTCTGATTGGCAGGATTTGCACCATTATTATCCGGAGGGTTAGGAGGTTGTCCACCCCATCCTTGGCATTGGTTTTACAATGGTTCTTACCTTATCTTCGTTTGGGTTTCCCTTCCTTATTCTGTGGGGTTGGTTGGGTCTCGGTCTGGTTCTGCTGGGCATAAAATTTCCCTTGTGGAATAGGTGGATCTTGAATTTGAGCAGGTGTAGGGGCTACCGACGGACTTAGGAATGGGTAGTAAGCGGTAGGAACTGGATTTAAGGTATACCCTTGCATATTGTTACCAAAACTAGGTGCCACATAGGTGGTTCCATGGACATGGGAAGTCGGGGCTGAATGAACATCCGAGGGAGTTGCTCTATAGTGATCTATTGCATGTGATAGATCAGGGCCAAAGCTCATTGTGGATAGCGCAATATTGGGAGTGGGGTTATATGTGGGAGTCAATGTAGGGGGCACATAGGTCCTACCGATAGATGCGGCGTGATTGATGACTCTGTCAGCAGCATAGGATTCCCGCAACGTATTCTTCCGATAGGAATTGCCATGAGGGGTCTCGGGAATAATAACATATAGATAGCCCAAATGATCATAGATAAGGTCAAACTGTTGTGATTTGAGGATGACCTCCTCTTTAGTTTGGGGACATTCTGATTCCACATCCTTAGATATGGCTAGGATGACAGACTTGAGGAACCAATCTAAAAGGATTTGTTTGTTCAATTTGATATTGCATAAAACTTGGTGTCTACACCACTCATGGGTATGGTCTGTGATATGGGTGGGTGTAGTCTATATACAAGAAAGGATGATCTGAAAACCAACATCATAATGAACTGGTAACTGAAAGAACGATAGGAAATTTGAGGCTAGGGATCCAAAGGTGGGATGTGCCCCATGGGGATGATCGATATACCGTTTGGTTGCAATGCCAGTAAAGGTTTGTTGTAATAGATGTAGTCGAATAGATTCATCCACTATAGATTTAGAGGAACGCCATAAGTGGAAGGACTTAATATGATTATGAGGGTCTTCTCCATCCTTCTCCTCAAACCTAGGCATTACCGAAGGGAGCTTGGAGGAAATGGGAGGCCACATAGGGTCATGTCGAATAAGGTAATTATTCAATCTAGGCAGGTTAGGAAAGTTGATACTGGCCATGAATGAAAAACTAGCAGGAGGATGTGACATGGTAAAACCAACCTATGTGTTGGCAATAGTAATGATCGTGGGGACACCTCCACCAAAGGATGGAGAGGTCGTGGTCATCATGTGGGGGATTGTGGAACCAACCACAAGGGTCGGTGTAACCTGCAAGGAAGGGCCAGTGCGCCTGGGAATAAATCCTGTGACTCGAGTGGTTGTAGTCATGGGTTATGACCACTGGAGGAAGGAATGGATCCAACAATGGTATGGACTTTGATAATGGGAATTGGAGCGCTACCTATGGGTATGGACCTGATGACTATATGTACGGTAGTGGTGGGAGTAAGTCCAATGGTGCTAGGAATAGTGGTTCCCATGGATCCAACGATCGTAATGGGGGTTGTAGTGGAAATAGGCCCACTACCACGTCCACCACCAACTATCCCTGCATAGAATGGGTTCAGGATTAATGCTATCCATAGGGCTATGTGGGGGTGAATGTATAGGTGACTCTGACTGGGAGGATTCAGAAATTAATAAGAGGCCTCGAGAAAATTTTCTAGATACAATGAGGTGCGCTTGAGGGGTCCATGACTAGTACGGTCCAACGGACTATGCTATGGTGATTTCCCTTGTAGTATTTGGGAGTATCTCGGGGGATCAATAGTGATAGGTGTGTGAGTACTTAATAGGTATGTTCGAAAAAATTCTCAAAATACCAATGCAACCGTGTGTGCAAGGGGATAGCTCACAAGAAAAATGGGACATCAGACCAAAATCAAGCTCAAAAATCCTGCTGCAACCACATGCTACAGCAAGTGACTGGCAACAAAGTGGCCGGAAAACCAACAAGCAACACTACCTATCAAAAGAAAATGACCCACTAAATTATGGGGTATGGATGAAAGCAACCTCCTAGCTAACATATGGAAGCCCACACAAATCGTATCCTTTGCAGGGTGATGTAATCCACACACCGGTGATATGAAACAGAAGACCAAAATGGCTAAGGGATATCCCCCTACCAATAGGGATCCCGAGTAAAAGATCCCCATAGAATATTGACAACTAAGCTACATCCTTCATAGAACGCTCGGAAAGGTGTCATACAGCTTTAGTCCCTTTTCCATTGCACACCCGGTATGGTATCCAACATGTGTAATGAGGACAACAAATTGGTTTCCTTTAGTATAGAGTGGAGAGCAGCATTCCACCTAGAATTCCAAAACCAATCTTTCCACTTTCCCTCCTAGAGGAGAGGCCCCCCAACAAATCGGTGTCAATTATGCTAATAAATACCAGAGGATTTTGGTACCCTAGAGGACAACCACTATATCTAAGATGAAAATGAAAAAGGAGTGTTGTTTGGATGCCTATCCCCAATGCCTTACCTAGATACCAGATTCTTTTAATCCTCAAGTGAGGTGAAATGTTTGTTTGATTAATGTAAATTTTAGGCTTAGCTTGGGGTTATGGACCAAGCATTGATACTTAAGGTTCTATATTGTGTGATTATGTGGTAAGCGAATAGAAAATAAGTGCTAAAAATAAAACTCGGAATAAAAAATAAAATAAAATTCTTTTGACTTTTAATAAAAATAAAGCATCTAAACTCTAATGTATCCAATCAAAATTTGAACCAATAAACTTGCTAAAATGAAAAAATGCAAATGCAAAGGATTTGTCTGGATGTTCACAACATGCAACATCCAATGTAAAAAAAAGGGCTACAAAGTGGTCTTGAAAGAGACATTCAAACAAGTGCTACAACAAGCAAATAGAAAGGAAAGGGTTCTGCAAACAGACATATTATGGAAGAATCAAAGCAGGTTGTAGAGTTCAATGGAACTTAGACTGATTTCTGTAATATTTTAAGTAGAATTTTCAGAAATATACTATAGACTTGAATTTCTCTCAAAAAAAAGACCGATTTAGAAAAAAGCAATCACTCAATTTTGGTCCCGGAGGCCAAGATATCTGAGTTTGAAAATATGTAATTTTTCAGCAATTTTCCATATGGACGACAATTTTGCAAATGAGATATCTCCACCCTATGTGATCAAGCTGCGAACAGATCAGTGCTATTGGAGGGTAGGGGAGATGGATTAAAGAATTCTTTCAGTTTCTAAGTCTGAATATGAAAAACAATGACACATAGGGCACATATCTGACCCAAAATGGAGAGATCTGATAGGGACCACAGCCTAGATCCATGGATCAACTAAAACTAAAATAGACCAAACCAAATAAAATGAAAAACAAATAGGTAAGGATGGTCAAATGGAATCACAGATATGCAAATATCGAATCCAGTGGGGGTCGTAAAAAACTGTAACTAGGTTATTCACACTAGCTAGTGTAGAAATGTACATACTAAGACTTGTGGAAATTTGAATAACAGTTTGAAAATGGTGGCACATGCATGCAGTAAAAATGGTAAATAAAAATTAAGCTAGATGATAAACATATGTAGAAAATAAAACCAAACTAAATATTGTTGGTTCTTTCACACATACAAGAGTGTAAGGAAAGAATGTTTTATTTTATTTTATTGAATAAATGAAAAAATACAATAATGGGGTTACCTCAAATGCAGTGAGTAGAGGGCCCTTGCAAAAATTTGAAGCAGCGAGTCCTTGGTATCCAAGAAGCTTCGGGTTGTTCTCCACACAAGTGTAACTAATGGTGGCCAAAAATCACAATGTGTAAAACTAGAAGTCAAATAGGGGCATTATGGTTTCTAGCGGAATTTCGGCAGAGTGACAGATGGTAAGGTAATGAGTGAATTTTGTATAATGAGGACCTTCACCATATATTTACATAAATATTTTCTCTAGGTTTCTTGTCCATGGTATTAAAAAAACCATGGTATTGCTTCTTGGTTTTGGGCAACAGTTTAGGGTTTTCCCTCCGTTTTTGACTTTTTCCCCCTTTTTCCTTTTTTCTTTTATTCTTTTCCTTTTTGGGGAATTTTCCTTATTTTGGGGGATTTTTTACTTTTTTGGAGGGAATAAAGTCATTTTTACCTATTTGGGAGAGGGAAAATAATTATGAGCCAATTTGTGGGTTTTTTACTTAGGCTTTGTTGGTGAGTGAAGGATTTTAATGGGGGGGAATAAAGAATGTGGCGATGTCACTGTTAGGATAATAAATACTCCATCCTTGTCCTACTTAGCATTATTTTATTTTTCTTACTAGTTGATGATGTCATTTTCCCCCTTGTGGTGTGCAGATGTCATCTAGGACCCATTAGCCACCTAATGCTCCTTGCCTGCATGATTTTATGCCCACCAGAATCAGTTCCATACATTTTAGGAACCAACTCTATGTTCTAGTTCAGTCCACCTGAGTTCCTAAACTCTACTGGGGTTTTTAGCTTCGATCACCACTGATTCTGATCTAATGAGCCCCTTTTCACCTACTTTGCATGCATAACTCACCAATGCACCCTCCTTGGTCAGTTAACTGACTGTGTCTTCAGTTAACTGATTTTTGGTTCAGTTTAGTTTGGGTCTTATGTAGAACTCTAGTGGTGATAATTACTTTGCTAGACAAATTGAGACTCGATTTATCCTACGATAATTGAATTATATCTATTGTAACATGTTTTTGGACTATACTGATTAATAAATAAGGTTACACATTTTTGCTTCCATCTGATCTCCAATGCATGGTTAATTTTACTGCTCTTTTCTTTGCAATGTTCACTGTAATTCACCTTTTTCTGCTCATTCTGTCATTCTTAGGTATTCCCGGCTCTATGATCTGCTGTGACTTAGAATTTCACATGGTATCAAATCTCAAAGAGCACAGGTCGAGCAGCTGCTTTTAGTAGTGCACCAAAAGCCATTGGATTTCCACAACAACTCTTGATTCCATTGCATTGAATTCATTGGAGAAATACTTTGACTTCTATATAGGTGTGAAGGATCCATAAAAATGTGCCTATTGTCCTAAACTAGTGCTCAATAGTAGTCTATTTCCAAAATTGATATTTTTTTCCGGATATTGAGGGTTTTCAGTGTAATAGTAGAAGGAGTTTTTAGTTTGTATTCGCTCTAGCAGTTTCGATGGAGAATTTGAATGCTCCCTTATCTCCAAGAATCCTGACACCCTTCAATTATCTTGATTGTAGGGCTGATATGAATATGTTGTTGCAAAAAAAGATTTTGTACATGGTCACAATGGGAAAGGACATCGAACCTCATGCAGATATTGACAAGGCCAAGTATCTAAATATATTATATGAAGCGTTTGGTTTCATGTGAATTCATATTTCTAGATATTTTCTCTTCTACCTTGATGTATTGAAGACTCCAAGAGAGGCTTGGTTGAAGCTTGAGACCCTCTTCGGCAAGCAAGATGAGTTGAGGGGCCATATTCTAGAGAATAAGTTAATTGCTCTTCAACCCAATAGTTTCAAAACCATACAACAATTCTTCTCTAAATTCAAATACTTGGTCACGCAATGTAAACAATGTGGCATTGAGAAGAAGGATTAGTAGTTGGTGTTATCCATTCTAAGCAAGCTTTGTCCAAATTTTTCCATTTTTGTTTCTACCTTCCATTCAGGGAGATTTTCAATCCCTAGTTGGAAAATGCCATCCTTAGATGCATTCACTAAATCTCTCATCTAAGAACAAGACAAATTGATTCGGATGGGAGCCTTGAAGGCATCCAAAATCAAGCTCTTATGGCTGAAGAGTCAAAAAGTGCAAATGCTAAAGGAAAGAACAAATATTAAGAGAAGAAGCAATTTGGGACCAAGCAGAATCCAAAGTATAATCCATCGGAACGAGCCTCCAAATCCAATAAGGATAAGAAAAATGGGTTTGAGAAGACCAAGTGTTCCTATTGTAAGAAAGGAAACCACCCAAAGACATCTTGCATTAAGAAGAAGATAGATCAAATGACAAAACTTCTTGAACAACACAACATTTCCCTCTCAGAAGGCGCAAGGAAGACTAATTCTGGAAGTGAGACAGATGATCATGAGAGATGCCGTGCATTGAAGGATGGATTCTCACAATCAAAATCCTTCATCATTGATTCTAGAGCCTCCAACCATATGGTTTCCTCGAAAGAATCATTTTCTTCTCTAGATCTTACTGATGGTCCTAGTATTCACATGGGGTATGATTCTCAGATCTTTGCTAAAGGGAAGGGCACAATATAGATGAACCATGGAAAGTTCAAAAATTTTCTATATGTGCCTTCCTTGATAACAAATTTTTTATCTGTTTATCAGACACCACACACAGGTTCATCGAAGAAAAATATTTTTGGACTTGACACAGTTGAGATCATAGAGATATCATCTGGGAAGCTAATAGCTAAAGGTGTTTCAAACCATGCCTCAAAGGAATATGATTTCTCAAATTTTTTCCATATTCACATCAAAGTGTGATCTTGACTCTTTCAAATGAGACAAGAAGACTCTGGCATGAAAGATCCAGACACCTAAACTTCAAGTACTTGCAGCAGTTGCACAAGGAAGAGATGGTTGAAGCATTTCCCGACATAAAATTCTCTCAAGGGATTTGCAAAGGTTGCTTGGTAGGGAAGCATACAGAAAGAAAGTATGATGTTGGGAAGGCAAGGAGAGCTTCCTCCATACTTGATCTAACACATAGTGATGTCTTAGGACCAATGGCCATAGCTTCTATGAATGGAGCCATATATATTATGACCTTCATAGATGATTACTCTAGGTTCTGTTCGATCTACTTTCTCAAGCAGAGGTCCGAGGTATGCGAAAATTTCAAAATTTTCAAGGCCTTAGTTCATAACACTGCTGGAAATAAGATCAAAGAACTTAGATGAGACAATGGAGGAGAGAACATCACGAGGGATTTGCATCATTTTTGTTCTTTTGAGGGCATCCAAATACAACATTGTTTCCCATGCACACCACGACAAAATGGTGTAGTTGAGAGGAATAATAGGTCATTGAAAGAGATGGCTACCTACTTGCTTGAAGAAAGGGATCGTCCACAATATCTATGGGAAGAAGAAGTGATATTCTCTACATACATTCAGAATAGGGTAACCCAGAAATTGGTGGATGGGGTTATTCCATTCGAAGCACTGAAGGGACACAAACTTGATGTCTCTCATCTGATGGTTTTTGGATCCAAGGCATGGGCCAGAATCCCATCCAACAAAATTGTTGGCGGGCATTTCTACCCTATAGTCAGGAAACTAAAACTATAAACTTGGTTGGGGTGACAGGTAAGTGCATTAATGCTATTACAGAGACATTTACAAAAGAAATAGATTGTAGATTTAGGGAACACACCTTTTAACCGGAGTCTGATTCTAGCCTTGACTCGATCCCGTGTCCAGCTTCCAAATCTACTTTTCCTTCGGCAAACCTGCAACAACAATACCTTCCTCAAACATTTTGGGCAACATATAAATCTTGAAATAAACAAAAACTATGTTTAACATTCAGCATTGACCAAAATAAATCCAACTTAAGATGCCATTTGATAACACATTCAAATTGGAACAAGAAAACACTTCAACCTTTATTTGTCAAAAGTAGAATGCAGTACAAGTATACCTGATCATGAAGCAGGCTCCTGCAACTAGATTCTGGGCTCTGGCTTTCTTATGGCTTGGATGTCTTCAGCAACAACTCCTCCAATGCAAGCTTCTTCAAAGTTTTTCCATTAATCAATCTCACTAACTCCAATTTCTAACCCTTCTCCTTTAACCTTCTTGGTATTTATAGGTTCAAAGAAGCAGTTCAGGTCGAGATGTAGTTATGGAGGAAGTTGGAGGAGTTAGGAAACTGCCATCAACTAATCCTCCTCGATGAAATAATATATTTTTTAATCATCTTTTAAGATGTACGCGACTCTTCTTCAGTGGAGTAGCGTATAGGGCGCTACCCTAGTATTTAACAACTAGCGATCAATTGATTTTTAATGTCGAGCGCTACTTTGCTACACTGAAGTAGCATATACTTGGATATGGGTGCTACTATTATACAGTGGAGTAGCGTATGGGCGCTAGTCTCTTTAAGTGGAGTAGCGCTCATATCTCAAAATGATATTTTTTGTGTTTTTTCTAGTAATGTCAGGAAATGGAATGAGTTGTCATGTCATCCAAAGTCAACATGCTCCTCCATCCAAGTTGTCCTTTTGTGTGATCAGCAGCTCAGAGTGATCACGGACATAGAGGTGCAAGTTTGACTTATAACAAATGCCCCCTAATGTGTGAGGTCAGAGGGAAACGATGGCGGAAATGCATTACAATCCAAAGCCAGAGGAGGAGCACAGAACCGCAGAACAAGTCGCAAGAAACCTACAACAAAGATCAAGGTCAGCGAGCAATTACATTTTTGACATCGTATAGATGTGTAATGTGATACAACATGATCTCCGATACATAACAAGGAGATGTATATAAAAGCATGGCCACTTTAAATACAAGCGTGGATCCATGTCAAACTAAGAGATCATAGCCATAACAACAAACTGGATCTATGTCTCATGGAGAGCCGTATATGAGTGAGGCTCAGTCTTGCACAACTTGGGTGATAACAAAAGTTGTGTCATCCAAAAAATCCCAAGGTCTTCATCCCACAATAACCCTAGGTACAAACCCGAACCATGTGAATAGATGAGCTGACAGTCGAACATGGAGGGCATCGTTTGATTACCGGTCATTGATGTATACCATTAACAAACGCGAGGACTTCCACCGATAATGATGATGGGGTCCAAGGTACCAAGTACGATTCGCAAAATGTGAATAGATGGACTTGGAGTCGAACACTTGGGAATCCTGTCGAAGAAGAGAGATTGATGTATTCTCACCATTAAACAACGAGGAAAATTGCCACTGGTAACTGCAATCTCCAAGGTACTAACCGAAACTCTAAACTTCAATCCCAGAATAATGATTTGGTGTCGATGGGAAGAAGTCCGTTGGAAGGGAGGCCTTAAGGCATCCTCCATCATCCAACTTGAGGAACACTCAACTGGTAAGAGCTGATATGGAATAATATGCAACAAGACTGACACTAGGAAGGCCAACACATGAGGTCAAGGTAAACTGCAGAATGGCCAACACATGAGGTCAAGGTAAACTGCAGAATGGCCAACACAGGGTATATCCTTGAACAGTGAGCACGACACAAAAGTGACTCAGGCAGTTTCTGACATAATGGGGTAAATAAGTCTGAAATGTAAGAGACATTAACAGACCCTCCATATGGTTGGAAGAATAACCAACTGGGGGAGTAAATAACTCGAAGGAAAGGTTCACCCTGAGGCCAAAACTAAACCCAACCGACAAGATAGATTCAAGTAGGTGCTGTTTTCAAGGATAGAACTTGACTGAAACTACCTTTGACAATGAAGATATAATATGTTTTCCCGTTCCTTATTCTTTTTAGATAAAAGAATACCCTTCTTGTGGACTTAATGAGTCCAAGAAAGAATGAAAACTCAATAGGTCCAACCATGTAAAAAATTTAACGAGCCCATGGGAGGAAGACTCAGTACCTTCTTCATAATTTAGAGAGTTCGAAGAAGAGATAGAAGATTACTCTATATGTACTGATCTCTGGATTTTAATATCGAGCCGAGATCTATTCTTGCTCGCCGGTGTTTTCAATTTTAAGGAGTATGAAAAACTTAAACAATAACTCCATATATCTGCTTGTGGATTTTAGTATCGAGCCCAAGCAGATTAATGCTCGCTGGTGTTTTCCTGTTTATAGAGTCTGAAAAACTTAAACAATCCTCTACTTACCCTCTCGTGGATTTCACATCGAGCCTGAGTAGGTGAATGCTCGCTTGGTATTTTGATGTTTAGAGAGTCTAAAAACCCTAAAGAGAGACTCCAACAGGTCCTTTTTCATACAGTTAGTCTCCTCCCCCGAAAAATTATAAAACAATGAAAGGAGAACTCTTCTAGCGCATACAGGAGTATACCTAGAGTATACATTTTCCGTAGTTAATCCACTGAGGCCCGGAAAAGGGATAATTCTATACCTGAGTGGATGAGCGTTCGGATACTTTAACGAGCTCGAAGAGGACAAGTTTGCTTGGCAATCTTGTTTAGGTTTAAATAGTCCAAACAAGAGCTTAAAATGACTTAAAGGTCAGCTTCTGGGATCGTACCTTCATGTCCTGCCAAACTAGGTCTTCAACAAAATATTAGTTGATGCCGCAAAAATCTTAAATGATATATGAATTTGGAATGTTTAGTTAACTGACAAGGTGTATCATCAAGAAATTTGAGCTTAGGAGACGAATCCGACAACAATTGAGTGAAAATTGAACTTGGATCAGTGTTATACCTTATTTTGTGTTTCAATTGATTAATTAGGGTTTTTGAAAGTTTTTGAAACTATAGAAAGTTAAAAATTATGGGTAAAAATCAAAATCCAATTTTATATATAATTTCAATGTTAAAAAAAATCAATTTTCATTTTGTGTTGTAGGGAAAAAATTGGGGCAACTTTTGCAAATTTCCAATCTCCATTGCGATCAAATCGGGCATCCAACCACCAAACTTCCTCCACCAAGTAAGTAGAATTCTCCCTATCTTGCATTTCAATGGTTTATTTTTAAATTTTTGAGCAAAAATGGCTTGTAACGCGATGCTCATAAGGTTTTATGCGTGGGCGCTACTGTGTATACACAAGAGTAGCGGACAAAGGCAACGGGCGCTACTCTGCTCAAACAGAGTAGCGCCTACACGCTACTGTGTACTATACACAGTAGTGTACATATTTGCAAAGCCACTTTCAAGCGCCGAGACTCAAAATTTTTGGGGTTTTTTTGCAGGATGGTCTTACAATGGAGGGAAAGGGAGCATGAAGACATGGATAGGCTAGCCATGCAAGACCCGGCTACCCTCCATGCGCTCCGTAGATGCGGTTTGTTGAAATTTTGTCGAACCGTAAACATGCGGGCACTAAACAAGCTGTTTCGGAGATTGATTCAGTATTGGGATGTGGACACTAATACCTTCATCATCCGGGGGTAAACTCTTGAGCTTACCGTTGAGGATATATACTTTATTACCGGTCTCTCAAGGAGAGGAGACGTGATCAATCTGAAAGGGACATCTCGCTTGGGTGCACGATCAGTGCAAGAATATGTAAATACATACTGTGTTGCCGGAGCAGAAAAATTGAGAAGCCAAGTCCTGATTTCAACTATTGATGGTCTCCCGCTGAAAGTGATAGTGAGCATGATCAACCGGGTATCCGGTAGTGCATCAAAACACTTAGCTTCCAAGCATTCGATGCATATTGGTGTACAGTGCTTGCACGACCATGTTTATGATTGGTGTACCAGTTTGTTGGAAAACATGAAGTATCAAATGACAAGTTGCAAATCTGGTTCCATGAAGAATTTTGGGTATGGAAGTATCTTGTGTACTTTCTTCTTCGAGAGGATGCCTGCTATTAGTTTGGGGATGCCTCTACCACAGGTTAACCCCCGTGAGCCCAGACTAGGCCGTCGGGGAGACATTTTCTTCCGCCAAGGTGGTGGGGAAAGTCACTATTGTTACCACACTGATGACTTCTGGGGGTGGTGGGAGAGGCAGGTTCCCGCTTTTGAGCAGTTTACCTATGCTGGATTGGATTTCCGTCACGATCCAGAGCTGGTGCTTCCGCCAGGTGGAGCCTGGGGAGATATTGGTATGTTTAAAATTTGAGAATTTATTTAATTTTTCAAACTTTTTCAAGTATTTGATTTTTATGAATGAGTTTCAAAGTTCTAATCAAGTGTCATATGCAGATGTTGGACCTGTTCGTCCGGCGGGCCATCCTACCATCTATGTGAGGCCAGCAGACATCACCGCAACGGATGCTATGTTGGGAACCCTGGAGAGGAAGATGAGTCGGTTGACTCATGAGATTCCTGCATGCTGCATGGACCAGATACCTGTTGATATGCAGGAAGATGTTGTTGGGGTGCCCCCAGCATGGCTTAGATTACTGCGGAGGGTTGCTAGACTAGTGATATGCTACCGCAATGCGGTAGATGATGAGGAGGTCCCTCCTTCTCCATAGGAGAATAAAACATTCTATGTATATATTTGAGGCTACTATGCCCAGCTTTTGTACTTTTATGACTTGACTTGAGAGACTCATGACTCAAAAACTCATATTTTTTGATACGGTACCAGTTATATATACAGTATCGGTTATTTACATGTGTATGCGTTTAAATTTTATGTGTGGAATGTTGTTTACAATGTATGATGCAAATGCCAGTCTAATACATAGTTTGCTAATGAATCAGCTAAAGTGTTTAAATGTCTTGGAATGTGTTCATATCTGATAGAATGAAATTTTCTTTCCAATAGTCTAACTCGTAGAAACTGACGTAGCAATCCTGGATCTCTGATCCGATAGACACCTGTTAACTGAAATACAATTAGTTGTGAGTCAAGCCTTACCTCCAGGTATGACATGCCATGACTGAGGGCATCTCGGAGAAGTTCTATAACTGCACTGTATTCAGCCACATTGTTCATGGTAGGTCCCAAACAAACCCCCCCCGAAGAAACAAGTTGGTCAGCGGGTGAGTAAATGACCCAAGCTGCTGCAGCCAACTGACAGGTGTGGCGACTGGCGCCATCAGCAAATCCTAAGACATGTGCAGTTGACATCTGGTACACGAAACGAAACACACACATAAGATCACCTAACAAACATAACAAAACTAACCATACAAAAATATACATCTATGTTACAAGAAAAAGTACTTCAACCTAGGCGTAGTACTTCTTCAGGTAGGGTCAATGCCTGGATCCTCATTCAGAGGCCGGGCAAAGGTGTTATGGAATTCACGGAAAAGATTAGTATACGGAATGATTTCATCGAGATAACATCCCGTTTCAAAGAAAATGTTTCCGTTAACCCCAGTGAAAATGTTCACCAACGAGGTATGTACTCTATTTGCTTCAACAATGGAAACTTGTGAAGGAGTGAGACCAGTATTCTCATCGGGTGGTGAAAAAAATTCACCTCTCTCTAATAAGTGAAGAAAAGGAAACAAGAAGGACACGCGATTTATATGTTCACGAGGATGGTCCGATTCATTCAAGGCTTCTAACATTTCCTCGTCAGAAGGTAAAGTAATTCCTGAACTGTCGAGAGAATGGATTGGGTCAGGTGTCTGAGTAGTGGCACAATCCATGTTTGACTCTACAGACACGGACGGAGTCAATATATCTTCTGTTGTAGTTTGATAAGAATCTAAGTGAGTGACTTCTACAACAGGGATGGGCACTGAGGGGTTTGTATTAGTTGGGAGAAACTCAGAATCAATTGTTGAACTAACCATAGGAGTTTCAGACGATGAGCATCCCTCAGTACCAACAAATAAAGTAGGAGCGGGTAGGTCAAAAGTGCCAATTAGTGATCCAAAAAGTCCTGCTCCCAAACTCTCGCTAACTGGGGTGGTTTGATCAATCATAGGAACCGTAGTTTTCGAAGAAGTCTGGTGTTTTCCTTGAGTGAAAGAAATTTGATCGACAGTAACGATCATACCTTCAAATGGGAACATGACCACTCGAAAAACTGCCGATGCTATAGCTTGCATGGCATAAGTCCAACTCCTTCCCAATAACATATTGTAATCGAGCGGAGCGTCCAGAACTTCTATCTCAACAGCAACTGTCTTACCGGCCAAAGTGACATTAAATGATGGCAAAAATCCATGTGGACGGAAAGTTCTGCCGTCAAATGCAGTAAGCATTGTGTTGGAAGGGACTAACTCAGGAGAACCTAAAGCTTTCCAACAAGAAATAGACATTACGCAAGTCGACGCTCCCTCATCTACTACAGCTCGTCTGATGGTCATTGGACCATGAACGACCTCAATCTGGAGGGCAACGTGATATGGCAACCGGTATTTGACATCAGTCATGTCAAATCGCGCAGACATGTTGGAAGACTCCATACTCCCAATAGCTGCCAGAAGTGCATTTCGTTGCAATGGACAACTCTGCAAGACTTCTAGAGTAGACATGGCACAAGGGGTTTGGGCTAGATCTTCAACCACATTGTAGTTAGAAGCAGCCCGTGTGTTGGGATTGTGCGATGCCCTCTTCAAGACACCTTTCGGAATCTTGGGCATTGGGTCCACAGGTATGTGGAGTGGAGTGGAGGATTCAGGAACCTCCTTATCCTTTCTCTGCGTTTCCGGGGTATAGTTCTTGGCTCTAGTTTGCAAAAGTGCATCCGAGTTAACCATGTTTATGAATGTTTGATCAACCGAAGCGTGCGAAGTGCCCCCAGTTTTGGAGATGTCAGAAGTTGAGCCTTGCCCTTTAGGAAATGGATCTTTCAAGACAGCAGGCTTCTTCTCTCTTAAGAGCTTCTGGGCAAGGGCAAGGCTCAACAATTCTTGATAAGGGGAAACACCCATTGTTTGTCCCATGAATTGTTGGTAGGGGTTTCCCCCAGCCATCTGGTGATAAGGGTTGCCCCCGGCCATGTGCTGATAGGAGTTGTCGCCTACCAACTGTTGATAGGGGTTGCCCCCAATTAACTGTTGGTAGGGTTTGCCCCCAGCTATTTGTTGGTAGGATTTGCCCCCTGCCATCTGTTGTTGTTGTGAGAAAGAGTTATTAAAATTTCCCCACCTATACGAGAGTGGATTAGTGCTTTGCTCGTTCGTCCACTGTGGCTGGGTGTTAGCCCCGCCATATTGCTGGTTAAAAATATTACCCCCTCCCCCTGAGAATAAGGAAAAAGGGGTGTTATTTGCAGGCATGTTACCTTGATTCAAGTTAGGACCTACAAAGGTGTTGAAACCAGTAGAGGCTGATGTGGACGGTGCAGTCATGGTACCCATGACTGGCATGTTTGCAGAAGCACTTGGTCCTACCACAGGTGTGGAAACCCAAGTACTAGGAATCTGATATAGCGGTTGGGAAGTAGAAGGTGTTGCACAGTTGGCCATACTGCTAGGCCCAATAGTAGGTGTAGGAATAGATGCCATCGTTGTAAAACTAGGCATGCCTAAAGTACTAGTGTTGAAACTAAAAGATGGAGTAGGCACATATGTGGTTTGTGCCTGACTAGGTGTAGCAGTGAAAGAAGGGTTAACTGTGCTGGTGTTCATACCTAAAGTGGGAGTTTGGGGAACCCGCTGTTCACCTCCTGAGTTAGACATCAGATGTCCAGGAAAGGAAAGGTCTGCATTGAAAAGGGGCTGCTGGAAACTAGCAGGTGACAAAAGCAGAATTCTAGTATTAGTTAAGGGAGGATTGAAAGGAGTGCTATACTCCGCGGAAGTAAGATCTTCCACCTCAACAGTACTAAAATGTTGCTGATCTGTGGCACCTGGTAGTGGTTCCTCAGGAACCTCAATTTCAAGGTTTTCTGTTATAAGTATTTCTTCAAGCAATTCTATTTTAGAGGTAATTTCTGAAGAAATACCGGGGTTTACCCGCTGTCTTCTAGCTGGTTGTATAGGTTCTGTTCTAACAGGTGGAAGGTTCTGAATCCTTCTCGATCTACGAAGTTGTTGATTCTCCGTGATTATAAATATAAAATAACAAACTAGAACCTAATGGCCGCTACAACTAGGGGGCAAACAACACACCAACTAAAAAATTCCTAAGTATACAAACCAGTCAAACAAAGGTGCCTTCCGGAGAAGAGTCTGGGATGATGAGGGCCTAGAACAGATCAACGAAGGAAGAAAGACAGCTACCCGAGGTCCACAATACAATGACTAAGGGTGCAAGCGCTGAAATCACCCAACCGCCCTCCCAAAGACCTGCACGGGGTTTCCTCCCACGTCTGTCTTAGGTATAGCAGATATACCCTCTGCTGTCACCTATGTAAGAACCTAGAAGTATGATACTATGGATACCACAACACCGAAAATTCCTGGGGGAACAGTCACCGGTCGAATCAGAAAGCGTGGGCAGGGTAGCTAAGCCCGAAACTCGAAAGAGTCCCCAATACGCAATCCGATCCTGGCGTATGCTCGAACAGTAAGTAGGAGGAGTATTCCCACAAACTGATCTCGCAATGACCTACTGCATATGCTCCCAGGCAAATTTTGAGTGATGTGGGTTTACCTATGATAGTCTCACTACGATTGTTGCGCAATGTGTGATCTTGGGTGGTTTAAGGTGATTTAAACCCAAGACCCTAACCAAAACTAGTTGGTGTAGTGTACCCTAAAAAGAAAAAGTTTCTAGTTCATTTTATTAACAAATTTTAGGGCTTTTATTATGCAAGAAGGGATAGTGAGTGTGTGAGCGTGGTTATAACAAGAAAACAAAAGTGCAAATATACTCAAATCCTCCTACAACAAAGTTCTTTTCATTTTTTCATCTACTATTTTTTCAAAACTGAAAATCTAAGCAAACTTACTTAAATTTTTTTTGTTTTCTTTCTTAAATTATACAAAATATGCTAAGTTATTTTGCAATGACAAAGACAAGTTCTATTTTAACTTAAAGTACCAAATTTTTTTTGCTTTTTCAATAAACGAAAAAGAACTATGCAAAAAATGGAAAGCCAAATAAAACTTTTTATGCAAAGTGTGTAAGTATGGCAAAACGTTCTTAGGCCTATATCTGTCGAAACCCTAGCTCGAGAAAGACTTGATCTACAGGTTTTTTACTAAGAAAAAGCCTATAAACTTGGACACCAAGTGGGAGAAAACAAAGGAGAGAAACACCCAAGGACTGACCTAAAGTGTCTAACCCTAGCAAGACCACAAATCCAAGTACAAGTAGACAAGCAAGCTGCCCTACTAACACGAAGAAACTGAGAGGTGAAACTAGCCTACAGCTGTTTAAAAAGGCACTTGTGACCAGCAAAAGACAAGAAGTCCTGGAAGATAGAAACTTGACCTAAAAGAAGAGACCCTAAAGGCTCCACCAAATACCAAACCCTAAAAAAAGGATGGGGGCAGTGGAAAGCAGACAACTTCACCACAAACAACAGACACAGGAGTGTGCAGGTTTGTAAACGGGCTACAAGCAGTCAGGGTCTGAAAAAAGTGAAAGTGTTCGTCACCAAACACCACCAAGTCTTCCAAAAAGTCAATAAAAAGTTCAAAAATTCCAAAGGTCATCAAGTGGTTTAAAAGACAGGAAAAACTTCAAGAGAAGGTTCTTATGACTCAAACAACAGTTAAAAACCTCATGCCACAGTCCAAAGGATCCCATAACAAAGTTAGCAAATCACCACAGGGTTAAAACACAAGCAAACCAAAAATTGACTGCTTCAAGAAATGTACTCTACTGTGTAGTAGAGCAACTCGCGCCCAAACATAAACGGGCGCTACTGTATATATGGCATAGTAGCGTATGGACGCTACTGTATCTATATCAGAGTAGCGCTCATATCTCAAAGACTTGAAAACTGACTCTGAAAGGTATCAAAAACTGATGAAAGCAGGCAAGAAACAAACAAGGGCTACCTATAAAGTCTCTTGACACATCAAAGAAGTCAAAACTAACTGAGAAGACACACAAGAACGATGTTTCCTAAAGCCAAAAACTCTATTTCCCCAGCGGAGTCGCCAGTCTGTTGGCAGGCATTTCTACCCTATAGTCAGGAAAATAAAACTATCAACTTGGTTGGGGTGACAGGTAAGTGCATTAATGCTATTACAGAGACATTTACAAAAGAAATAGATTGTAGATTTAGGGAACACACCTTTTAACTGGAGTCTGATCCTAGCCTTGAATCGATCCCGTGTCCAGCTTCCAAATCTACTTTTCCTTCAGCAAACCTGCAACAACAATACCTTCCTCAAACATTTTGGGCAACATATAAAGCTTGAAATAAACAAAAACTATGTTTAACATTCAGCATTGACCAAAATAAATCCAACTTAAGATGCCATTTGATAACACATTCAAATTGGAACAAGAAAACACTTCAACCTTTATTTGTCAAAAGTAGAATGCAGTACAAGTATACCTGATCATGAAGCAGGCTCCTGCAACTAGATTCTGGGCTCTGGCTTTCTTCTGGCTTGGATGTCTTCAGCAACAACTCCTCCAATGCAAGCTTCTTCAAAGTTTTTCCATTAATCAATCTCACTAACTCCAATTTCTAACCCTTATCCTTTAACCTTCTTGGTATTTATAGGTTCAAAGAAGCAGTTCAGGTCGAGATGTAGTTATGGAGGAAGTTGGAGGAGTTAGGAAACTGCCATCAACTAATCCTCCTCAATGAAATAATATATTTTTTAATCATCTTTTAAGATGTACGCGACTCTTCTTTAGTGGAGTAGCGTATAGGGCGCTACCCTAGTATTTAACAACTAGCGCTCAATTGATTTTTAATGTCGAGCGCTACTTTGCTACACTGGAGTAGCGTATACTTGGATATGGGCGCTACTATTATACAGTGGAGTAGCGTATGGGTGCTAGTCTCTTTAAGTGGAGTAGCGCTCATATCTCAAAATGATATTTTTGTGTTTTTTCCAGTAATGTCAGGAAATGGAATGAGTTGTCATGTCATCCAAAGTCAACATGCTCCTCCATCCAAGTTGTCCTTTTGTGTGATCAGCAGCTCAGAGTGATCATGGACGGAGAGGTGCAAGTTTGACTTATAACAAAAATAAAATCTCTTCAGCCCCAAAGTAGTGAATGCATTTTGCTGGGATATGTAGAAGATGAAAAATAATACAAGCTGATGGAGATTGCAACTAAAATATTCTTCATTGAAATAAGTGTTAGGTTCGATGAAGATCCATTGTAAGATCTACAGCCAGTTGAATATCAAGGTAGATCTGATCTTCCTACTTCATTTGCACCTGATGAAGATCAGGATGAGGTCTCTTCTAATGAGGACCAAGTTGAATCAGACATTGATGTTGAGAATGAAGTGTGATAATTCTATATAGGTTGAATGCCATGAAATAATTCTAATAGCCAAGAATAATGAAGCAAATAAGTCCTCACAAGAATTATTCAAAGATATGCAAGAATAAGAAGAAGAAATATTGAGACAGAAACATAAGAGAAGGAACTCAATTGATGGAAAAATCATCTCATGTATTATTACTCAATATGAATACAATATATAATATATCTAATTCCTTAAAGGCAAGTTGTAAAGCACAAAAAAGTAAGGCTTACTAAAAACATGAAACCCCCTAGGTGGCAAAAATTGTTTCCAAAACTGTTTAAAGGCTCACGAATTGCATGAATATGGTATGGAATCTCATGAGTGATGTAAATGGAATGTAATGATGACTTTAGGAGAGAATAAAGTGGTGGAGGTCGAATTGGTCAAGTGGAGAGAGTTTCCAAGCCAACTAGCTTTACCTTATTCACTAGAAAGTAGAAAAAACAGGATAAAGTTGTCTAAATCAGGAAAGTGTCTTTCTAATTCAAGAATCGAATAAAATTAGATAGAGTCCAAGGAAATCTTATCCAAATTTGTTTTTGTGACTTAGGATGGAAAGTTGTCCCCTAAAAGACAAAACTGGCCCTCTTTACCTAGTCACAGCTTAGGAAATTAATCTAGATGACTAGTAAAATATATCCTAAGTATGGAATGGGTTTTTAAATGTTCCAACACCCCCGCTTAAGCCTGACTCTATGTGGTAAAATATATAAAATATAGGTCTCAAGAAACAAGGCTTATGGTCACCCCAATACAAAAAATTATTAGTCCATGTAGGTGAGGAAAGAATGAAAACCACTTGGGAAGAAAACCTCCCCTCAAGATGATGGAATACACCATAATAATGCTCTCCAAACTCCAAGAAGGTGAGAACTGGGTCAAATGTATGGAGGAATATTCTTCTTGGGAAGATGTGGAATGTGCTCACCAAACTTAAGCTTCTTGAGATCAGGTCCAAATGAGACTTGATGATGTCCTTCATATTCTATGCAATAGGTGCCAATAATCATGTAGTGAATCAGAAGCAGGATAGAGAGAACGAAACCAGTCACTCCAAACTGTAACTTTGCCTCCATAGTATTCAGTAACACACCAAAAAGAAACCCAAAGAGAGGTTATGATTTTGTATGCGCTACAACAAATGGTTGATGATTCGAATCAAAAGAAATTTGAGAGAACTGAGAGATGTCTCCAACTTCTTGAAAAATGTGTTGGCAATCAAGTAGGAACTAGAAGGAGAACGGACAGAGGAAGTGAAGACAAAACCAACAAGCTCAACTATGGTATGACTTCCAAATAACTATATATCACCTTATTGGATACCATTGAACAACAAAGTATCCTCAATATCTGAAGTGTAAGAGGAGAACAATGATGAGAGATGGAAAGATCTGAGGTCTTCTTCAACAATAAATTTCTGCCATTTGATCTTCAGTACCTGCAAAACAAAATCTCTGAAACTTATATTGGAATATTAATTTAATTTAGAACTCCAAGGCTTTGATACCATGTGATAATTCTATATAGTTTGAATACCATGAAATAATTATAATAGCCAAGAATCTTGAATCAAAGAAGTCCTCACAAGAATTATTCAAAGATGTGCAAGAATAAGAAGAAGAAATATTGAGACAGAAACATAAGAGAAGGAACTCAATTGATGGAAATATCATCTCATGTATTACTCGTAAATATGAATACAATATATAATACATCTCAAGAGAGAAAATAGAATGCCTAAAAGGAAAGTTGTAAAGCACAAAAAAGTAAAGCTTACTAAAAACATAAAAACCCCCTAGGTGGAAAAAGCTATTTCCAAAATTATCTAAAGGCTCACGAATTGGATGAATATGGTATGGAAGCTCACGAGTGATGTAAATGGAATGTATGTAACATACCCAAAACACCTAAGTTAGTATTTAGTGAAATTTAAGCAAAATTTTGTCGCAACAATTACTTAACTCTTTTGATTTATACATATAAGATTTGAAATCAGATAATTTACTTATAACCTTCACTTAACGTTAATCATAATAGGAAATGATCATATAACTTATTTTCCTTACTTGGAGGAATTATATGTATGGAGAGACATGGTGAATATACACGATGTTAATAATAGTAACATGTTTTCAACAACTCATAACTCTATAAGTCAACTAAATCATCTAACATGTTAGCTCAAAATCATGTATTGATATCTTTTCCTTGAATACCTTCATGACATTTTTACCCATATGTGTTAAACATAAGGTACCTGATCCAAACAATAATACATTTATATGGAAAATAACATAATAATCATTAAACTATATTTTACCAAAATTCACTTGACAAAACAATCAACCATCATGATCAAACACATGAGAGACATGATAATTTATGTGGTTCACCCAATAAACGGGCTACGTCCACCAAAGAGAGTCATATATTATTTTATTCATCAACATAGGGATTATAACATACAACACAATTGTTGCTTTCTGCTAGCTCGAAGCCTCTATCATCCAAAGTCTTCTCAAGACTTTTCATCACTAATAGCTATGACAGGATCTATGAATACTCCCATAGACTTCCTTTCAGGCATTCAACTAAGAAACCACACACCTTATATAGATCTATCTATGTACTATCATATATATAAAAATAATTACATCGGAACTATGCCCGAGGTTTGTAAAATACATAATATAGTTCTTTCCGGTATTTTAATCTTTGATCCTACAGAAGTCGACGATTTAAACCAAGCAAAAGTATAAGGAAGAACCATGATCACAGGATTCAACTCACTCGTTGGAAGCATAAATATTAAAAGCATAAATATAAACGAAATACCAACATCTATAAACCATTAGATATATAGATCCAGCATTGTTTGGGGATCGGCTTACAAGCCGTCTCTTCCGTAAGTTTCCCTACTGTCACTGTACAACATACACCGTGCTGTAAAAAATATACCACACACACACACACACACACACACACATATAAAGAAATATATGAAACAAAGGGGGTTCAGAGATTGGCTGCCTTTGTCATCCCTTCTCGCCCAAATTTCTAGAAGCATAAGATTTAACAGCAGAGATTAAACATAAGCATTGGATCAATATCCACAATGGAAGTCTTCCAACTTTCTTGTAGCAGAATATTTAAAACATATATTAAACATAAGTGTGGGATCGATCTCCACAATGGGAGTCACCCATATTTCTGGAAGCATATGATTTAAAACAAAGATTAAACATAAGCGTGGGATCGATCTCCACAATGGGAGTTGCCCATCTTTCTAGAAGCATACTGTTAGCTCTCGAGGAGTCCTTCTATGCTGTAAGTCAAAGGAGCCTGGTAACTTAACCTTTTTATCAATAATGGATACGTAGGTGGATCAAGATGAATAAATAAACACCGATTTCCGCACTCAAGACAACTTAGTAATATCCAGATAGGACAAGTCCTTCAAAATCCATTAATCAGATAGTTTTGTTGAATTAGATGGGTGGAGAAAAACTAACTATATTAACCAGAAACATACATATATAAAACGATACATATGAAGGGTCAATAGGACTAGCAGTAGTTACTTATGATCCTAGTTTACTGATATGAAAGTGAGACGACAATCACCAGCTTTAAAGTAAACATAGACAAGAGAACCTCTACTCATAAGCATAGAAAGAAGAAGATAATGATCTGAAAACAACAGTGAAAGAAGCTTGTATTACTGAATATATTAAAAAGAGGTATTTCTACAAAAAGAGTGTCTTAGAGTCTTCAAAGTCCAACCTTTTCTTGCTCTCAAGTTCTAGGCTTTAGATCCTTTACAACATATTCCCCAGATCCTAAGAAGTTGGGTCGAAATCACTAAAAATAGAAAAACAAAACCGTTTTTTAATAAACCAGGAAAAATCCTCTTTAATTTGGCCAAAATGCTGAAAAATGGGGCTCATAAATGGATTCAATTCTCCCAATCTGTGACACCTATAGGAAAACTGAGAGAGTTTATTGTTCTCTGACATATTAGACACAAAAAACTCCGCCCGTTTTACAGAATGATTCTCCAGTCGCTCAGAATCATCATTTTAAAATGATGGCTTTGCACAGTAAAAACGTCATTTTTGCTGAAACTGCTGAAAAAGAGGCTCAGAGATGGGTTCAGTTCTCCAGATATGTGACACCTGTATATAAACTGAAAGAGGTTAGCGTATATTGATTTGTTTTGAGCAAAAAAATCTCTCAGATATTTGAAATTCGTTTTCATTTGCCCGAGATCTGCATTTCAAAAACATGTGTCAAACAGGCAGATTCTGGGATCCGAAAATTGGGGCTCAGTGACAGATTCGTTTCTCCCAATCTGTGACATCTGTAGGAAAACTGAGGGAGGTTATTTTTCTCTGACATGTTAGGAGAAAAAAATCTGATCATTTTGAAAAATGATTCTCCAGTCGCTCAAAAATCATTATTTGAAAATGATGACCTTTCATAGTAAAAACGCCATTAAATTTTAGTAAATATCCTTGCCTCCACCTTGCTAGCAATTTTAAATATAGAACAGAACCTTGATGATGATGCCTTTAGTTATTATATAACATTATAAATTGCCCTTGAGGTGTTTGGATTAGTAAAAATCATATCTGTGCAAAAATGGTAACATTATGTCCAGTTTTTTAGCTTTCGGTAGCTAGGAAAGCCAAAGTCTGAATCTGTAAGCTACCGAAAGCTCTGTTTTCGGTAGCTAATGAACCATCGACTTGTTCGCCTAAGCCACCAAAACTGTTCCATGATACCTGACACGTGCCTTTCCTTTCGGTAGCTGAAGAGTTTTGTCTTCCATTCTGTAAGCTGTCGAAAGCTGGGTTTTTGGTAGCTAATGAACCATCGCCTGGTCCGCCTAAGCTACCGAAACAAATCTACATTTTTGTAGTTTTCTAAGAGTCATTTGGTCTGTTTCTTGTTTTAATACCTCTCTTGTAGCAGTCTATTTGCTTGAAATATTCATGGCATTTTCTTGAAACCAAGTTGTAAATAGAGAAAAAAAAAACTCATTTCTAAATCATCTTAGCATGTGGCAGAAAATTCATTTGTTCATAATAATGTGTGTTTTTGGAATGCAAGACATAAACGGAGGGAAGGTCCTCTTTTCTTTGTTATAGTGGTAGCTTTTGCAAATTTACCATCTCTAGAACATTCTTCATTTTCCTGATTGAAACTACTGCAATTCTTCATGTACAGAGTAGTCATTTTCTACTATTGTATTTACAGTCACACGGTGCCACTGTATTTACTCTTGCGCACAGTTAGGAAAAATTGACTTGACAATTGTATGATAGCTTTCACTTGCGGATCCTCCCCAAGGCAATCACAATCTTAAGCTTTGTTTAAAAAAAAAATGCAAATGGCACGGGTATCTTCTTATCTGATCTGCTTTCATTTTAAAATTTCTTTTCACTTTCGGTAGCTAGGAGAGTCCTGAAATTTTCGTTTAAGCTGCCGAAAGCTCTGCTTTCGGTAGCTTATGAACTGTTTTAAATAAGCGCTTAGCTACCGAAACCTGTCTTTTGAAATTTTTGAAACGAGAACCCAATCAAATGTTTTTTAAACTTTATTACATGCATAAAGCTATCAACAATGAGCCTTAAGAAATTTAGAAATGAATTATTGAATGACACCTTATCATCTAAAATTGATCAACTCGACAAATTTATTTGGGGAGATAACACATACGATTTAAAACAGAGATTAAACATTTAACCGAAATGCCAAAATGACATCCCTCGGTGGCATAGATCTTAAAAAAACAGGGTTTATAGGGATTAAGCTCTGAAAGAGCTATCCCTCCTCGTAATCCCTGAACAAATACAACGTATAAAATATATATATAAGACAAGATATACGGGGGTTTAACTAAAGAAGAGCTTATCCCTTCCTCATTATTTTATGCGTATTCATAGTTAAATCAAATCTACTGTATTTGTAGATGGATAGAACTCATGAATCTCCATCCGTTCACAACCATCATCGTAGAATTCACATAATACTTACTGTAAAAGAAATGGGATCGAGCTCATAGTTGAGTCATCCCTTCCCAACCAGATCGCATATATAACAACGAACATAACATGAATGAAATGGGATCAAGCTCTTAGCGAAGCTGTCCCTTCCCAATCTCGTGCGCAGATATAAAGTATAATAACAACAATGAAGTCTGATGGCTGTCTCGACAGAAGTCCAGTTTCGATTCCTGCGGGGGAGGTGCGGCGGGCATATGCTCCTTCAGAAAACTGCACCCCAGAAAAAGCTCGTACGACTGCGATGGTAGCCGTACTCTTGATGAATACCCCTGTTCAATATTAAGGCTGGCCCCGACTCGTGGGTTTGATATCTAGGTGGTTCAGTGACGGCGCTCACTGGGCGGTTTGGAGAAGTTACCACGGTTTGAAAAAAAAAAAAAAAAAAACAATAAAGAAATGGAGTCAAGCTCTTGGGTGATCTGTCCCTTCCACCCAATCTTGTGCGCATATGTAAACGCGTTATAAGAAAGAAAGAAAATGGGGTCGAGCTCGTCTCTCAAGCTGTCCATGACACATTTATACTATCAACAAATGCTCAAAAATGACAAAGCATCACCCCCGCCAAGCTATCCCCCTCTCATCGACTCGACTATTCTTAAAAAGGGGCCCTTCCACCAACTAAATTGACACATGGTAAAGTATTCGTAACAAGTGGCAGCCATGCTGCATGTTTAATCTTCTCGTCTGGACATTAATGTCCGCTCATCGGATGGGGTAACTTCTCTTATGAGAAAAATATTACCGGTCTTTCCAAATCGCGTAAGTTGAAATTTAAGAGAATATCCATCATATTCCTTTTAAGATCTTAATAGTTACTTAAGCGTAGGGATTTTTCCCTTCTAACAATTAGTTAACCTCTTGCAAATGGGTTTGACCCCCATAAAAGGTATATATATAAATATCGAATTCCCATTTAAAATATATGCATGTATAAAATATTGTATAAATGTTTCCACCGTATATCTTTCCATATATGTACAAAAAAATTACTTTTATCCCCAATTTAAATCAAAACGTTTGGGTAGCAAGGATTTACAAACGCCCTATATATATATATAATGCCTTATATATATAACTATACATATAAGCATATTTATAATTACACCTATAATTATATATAAATCCACGATATACATATATATAAGAATATATTTATAAGTACATTAAACAACTTAGACATATATATTTATATTTTCATATGTAAATATATTAGTCAACCATTTATATATATATATAAATCTATTTAAACAACTCTGTATTTATATTTATAAAACAATAAGGAGAAAAAGAGGGATATTACAACGTAATGATGAATTTAGGAGAAAAGAAAGTCGTGGAGGTCGAATTGGTCAAGTGGAGAGAGTTTCCAAGTCAACTAGCTTTACCTTATCCACTAGAAAGTAGAAAAAATAAGATAAAGCTGTCTAAATCAAGAGACTGCCTTTCTAATTCAGGAATGGAATAAAATATGATAGAATCCAAGGAAATCTTATCCATTGTCTATCCAAATTCGTTTTCGTGACTTAGGATGGCAAGTGGTCCACTAAAAGACAAAACTGGCCCTATTTACCTAGTCACAACTTAGGAAATTATTCTAGATGACTAGTACAATATATCCGAAGTATGGAATGGGTTTTGAAATGTTCCAACATGAATATCATGCAGATATAAATCCAAAACAATATAACATCCCCAAAATCACAAAATTTAAATTTTTTATAAGTAGCATTAAGTGCTATATTTGCTATGTGGAAGTACAATAAATGTTTGTTTGTTTGTCTAGGCGACATACTATAATAAAATGTTATGTCGATTATATGTGTATGTCGTATTACAAGTACAAGAAAAGTGTTTGTGTTTTTTTATCTCGACCATACATCCTAGATCAATTATGATTACTTTAAGTAGATGTTGATTAACTTGATACTGATTTCATCATATGTGCTAACTGTTTACTTTTCTTATTGATGATCAAGGGGTCTTATGGGCACCCTGAGGCTTACTTAGCTATTCAGCTAATGTATTTGATCTTTTGACATAGATCGCAGGTAATAGAGATACTTATTTCAAAGTGTAACAAGAGATGTTATTTAACTTCAGTTAGCCTTCAATGTTTAAAAATAGAAATAGAGTAACTTGGAGTATTCCAGGGTGAGACCTATTCTATTTTTGTTCTTCAGCTATAATCTGTATAACTTGCTTATATACTTTCATAGTGATTATAATCATATCTCATAAATTTTTAATTAATATTATTACACTTGTCTCGTGTTAAGACATCATGGAAGGTATTGAGATTTGGTTTCAATGCTAAAGGCATTTTGGTCCTACACTTAGGAACTACACCATGTATTCAAATATATAAAATAATCATAGGATCATACCCCAAGTTTAAATAATATCACTGTAATTTTATTCTTATCTTTGGATATTTATACACTATGTATGCAAACCCTACATATTAGTTTTATTATGTCAATCTTTAAACATAATGTTGGATTTCAAACTATGCTCTATATGAAAATTGGGGGATCATCACGCTAAGCTTAGATGCTAGCAAAATACTCCTAAACCTATCTTTTATGCTATGCAGTGTATGCACCAGCCTATATGATAGTATTATCATGGCCACTTTGAAAGTGTCGATAGTTACAAACTATACATTATATGCATCTACCCTATATTACACTAATCTATATGTTGGGTTTATGATCATTGTAGTATTAGCTATACCACATTATTGTTATGCACTTTACGATCTATATACTATGTACAAGGGTTTGATAAAAGGGCTCCACGTCTTACTATATAATTTTTTGAATAGTGAAATGATGGGTTTTGACCTTTGGTATAACACGTAACCAAACCATATTGAAATTGTAATGTTTATCCATTTGAAAGGCCAATCGATAACCTTGATGCATGGTTACGATGGCAAGTCCTGTGTACTATGGTAGCTATGGCTTTTAAAGTGCAATAAAGGCGTGTGCGGTGGAATTCCTGTTGGCATCCACCGTGGCGATCTTCATGTGGTGTTCCTTGGTAGTAGTGAGACTCTAACTACCTTTTGGAGTTATTTTGTCGAGGGCATAACCTAGGCATTCATTTGTTTGTGGAGAGTGGGGTTTGGAGAGGCCGATAGGCCTGCGAGTTCTTAGGGTTTGTTAGCAGTGCTTGGAGGCACCTCCCAGGTTTCGATACGTTGACCTGTGGCTATAGAAACTATACCTCAGAGTTCGAAGAGCCAAACCATTCCTGATTTATGGCTTGCTGCATTTGTTTAGAAGTTGGAGTGGCTCCAGTGTTCACGTTTATGGGAGTGTCCAGACAAGGAGAATGGTGTTGATGTATATGTAACTTCGGAATGTATTTCACATAAATGTATATTGTATTCCTATAGAGATGTTATTATTCCTCTATATGGAAGTGGTTGTATTCCTATAGAGATGTTATTATTCCTCTATACGGAAGTGTCGTCATTTATATTGTAAGTGTCGTAACTTATACTTGATGGGTTATTAGACCACCTTGTTGGGGTCGGCCCTATATAAGTCATGTGGGTCAAAGGGTTATTAGACCACCCTATTGGGGGTCGTCCATGTGGGTCAAAGGGTTATTAGACAACCCTAGTGGGGGTCGGCCTAGTCAGCATTATGTTAAGTGGTTAAGTTCAGGCCGACCTAGTTGAGTAAAGGTCAAGTCAAGTTACTGTGTAAATAGAGAGTGTGTCTCTCTCATTTTACACATTATATTCTCTCACTCACACTTGGGAGAGTGGCGCACCTGTGGAGGAGGAGGCTTTGCTGCTAGGAGAAGACTATCTCTTGTATTCTGGTTGTATCATTGCTCTATCTATCTCTGAGGAAGTTATTGGGTTTTTTCACCTTTATGATTTTCCCCAAATAAACTCTGTGTCTCTTGTGTGCTTGCATTATTGTGTCCATGATTGATATGCTGTAGATATGTTGTACACGTTGTTCTCTCAGTTAAGATCCTAGATCATATTGAAGTAAATTCTGAAAATTTAACATGGTATCAGAGCTAGCTTGAAAGAAGGCATGATATGGCATGTATGACACTTATTGCACTTATGATGCTAGGGCTTGATATAGCAAAAACCAGTCATCGTAGCACTTTCTCTATAAATATGTTTTGGAGACGTTTTCGGATCTAAAACCTTTGCAGGTCGAAGATAAAATCCCCATGTACCTTGTTTCAAAAGGACAACCTCTAATTCGTTGTACTTTGTGATTTATGATCTATACAATATAGAGTTTCTGTCTCTTTGAGATCTGAGTCAAAATCAGGTGACCTTGGGAAAAAGGTCATAACTTGGGCTAGGAAGCTCCAAATGACATTTCGTAAAAAGTGACAGGTAGTACACAGACTGTACTATCTCAGCAAACATTTTCAGAGGCCAAAGTTGAACCGGTGACACGTGGAACGCTGTACAAGTTTGCTTTCCTATATTATCCCATAAATAAGTCAAGTTGTGACACTTGGCATAACTCTCTCTCAGAGAATCCAATTGAGGTCAGACTTGTTGAGATGGAAAGATGATAGGTCGGGATATCTCAAGAAAATTGTTCAGAGGCCGAAGTTGAACTAGTGACACGTGGCACACCGTACAAGTTCGCTCTCCTGTATTATCCCATAAACAGGTCACGTTGCGACACTTGGCATAACTCTCTCTCAAAGAATCCAATTGAGGTTAGACCTATCGAGATGGAAAGACAACAGGTCGGGCTATCTCAGGAAAATTTTTTAGAGCCTGTGGATCGAAAAGTTTAGAGTTACACCAGAAACAATCAGGTACATATTTATGTCAAAACAGAATTATTTTTGAGTACCTTCATTCATGGCTTCCGGAATATAGGGCTTCAGAGAAAGTTGGAATTTTTGTAATCAGAGACCACGGCTGGATGTTACTCATCAAAATTGAAATTTAGAGACCAAGATCATATTTTTTGGTTTGGAAGAAGGCCGGGCTTGATCAAACCCCAGTTCGGGACTTTGATCGAAAAGATGGAAAATTAGGGCTTCTGCAAAAATTGGAATTTTGGAAATTTGTGACCATGGCTGGAAGCTCCTTAGAAAAATCGAAGCTTAGAGTTTTGAATCAAATATTTTGGTTGGGTGAAGCTTCGGAAAATGAAAACCCTAATTCAGGGTCCTCCCTAGTGAATCCGAAAATCTAAAAGGCAATTTCGAGGGGTGAAACATTGCAGTTTTCAAATTCTGAATATACCAAATTGATCAGCTCATCAAGGCACATATTTCAATCCTTTCGAAAGTTTGAAATTCAAAGTTTGAATTTTTGGGGTTTCTTTGACAAACCCTAATCCAGCTCTAGGTCCAGTTCTTGCAAATCAAGTGGATTGGGTTAATCATAGAAGAAGATGGATTGGTCACCTGCATAAGTGAAGAAGTTCTTGTCTCAGAGGGAGATGAGGCTAAGGCCTTCCATAAGAAGATTACAAGCAATCTTGACAGGTATGGCTTACAGGTATGTTTCATGGTTAATTTTATCATATGTTTGTCTTCATATCATTACAGTACAATCTTGATTAATTACTAGACTTGTCGTATCACCTTAATAGAAGATATTCATTGATTAAGGTTTTGACACTTATGAAGGTACTAATGCATTGTGACATTGTATGAGGTTTATGTTGATCGCTAACATAAAAGGTACACCAAGAAAGACAAATCATGTTCTACTCCAAGAACATATGATCATGGTGACATGAAGACAAAGATTCATCCATTGTCATGGATCACATAGAAGATCTACTTTCGAGGTATGTATAACTTGGTCCTACAATGGTTAACCTATGAGACATGCAGGTTACTAGCACAAGTCACTGAAGATAACCAGAAGACATTATGCAGGTATGTTAGACATAACTAGCTAGCATGCTAATCCATGTATGTTTTTCCTATATCAAGCTAGAATCCTACCTTGTGTTAGGATTTTATACTGTTGTGTTGTTGATAATGATTATTCATGAAGTCATAGGTTTGAATAATCATGGTTGTATGCATATTATGTTTCTTACCATAATTGATGATATGACTAACCAGAAGAATCATGAAGGTATAGGTTTGAACAATCACGGGTTTTATGCATATTATATCTCTTATCTTGATTGATGATTCAACTAACCAGAAGAGTTCTATGATCAAATAAGAATATGTATGAGTAAAAGAAGACTTCCCTGAAACCTTGAATACTAATGTTTATTATCTGTGAATGATCATGAATATACATGTTTAATATTATTGTGTTTTGATAGTATTAAGATTATACTAATAAATGTGTGATTATGTATGAGACCTCAACGATAACACAATGATGATACTAATAAGCATGCATAGTGATTAAGGATGGATGTAAGTTCAAAGACAGGTAATCCAGGAAGCAAAGATCAAGAGGGAGCACACTCCAGTTGTTCCTGCAAGAAAGCAAAGGAGCATACTTCAGTAGTTTCTGCAAGGATGCAGATATTCAGAGGTAGTTGACCACTTCTCACAATCCACATAAGGATGGAGTTGCAGAAAAGAAGCAAAGACTGAGAGGGAGTCAACCCAACAAACAAACAAAGATAAGTATTTGAATTGTCATTACTTGCATATTTTATTGTTTAAATAATACTATTCAATAATGTATATACTGATGTTCCTAGAATTAGGTTGTGTATTATGCATATTAGAATAGTTGCATTGATGAACAGTATACTACTAATATGAATGGGTAAGTGGCCTATGGAACTGTACAACATTCCATTGCTACTTATCTAGAATGAAACCTCTTTGCTGACATGTTGGGAGTTGTGCACACTCTTAACAATGTTCTGGTAGAGATTGGAAGGCATCTAGAAAGTTACGGGATATGGATAAATGTTGTATTGAAGCATTGGCTAAGATAATTGCATGACTGTATGACATATTTCTTTATGTGTAAGAATTTGTTCTGAAAACTATGATATGTTTTCTAATCATACAATTTAATTTGTTGCGTAGGAAAGATCGTATGCCATCACCTACAAAAGAAGAACTACAACATTTGTTTAGCAACAAAATTATCTATTGAAGATATTGAAGTTCCCAGGATATGGGAAGAATGCCATGATCCGTCGATCATGAAGAATGATGTTTGGGATGTAGTCCCAAGAACTGAAGGGAAGTTTGTTATGACTTCCATATGGATTTATCAAGATCAAGCATGCTGCAGATGGCAGCATAGAGAAATATAAAAGTGATGAAATAGAAGATACACCAGGTGGATTTCAAGACAGCCTTCTGGAATGGTGTAGTCATATATGTGTGTAGAACTTGGTAGGATAGACAGCTTTCTATCCAGTTTGGGATTTACCAAGAGTGAAGCAGATTCCAACCTTTACTACAAGGTTGAGGAAGTCAATCCAGTGATACTACTTTTGTATGTGGATGACCTATTTGTAACAGAAGATGACAGATTGATTGCGATACAAAGAGGAAGCTTGCTGTTGAGTTCGAGATGAAGAACTTGTGGATGATGCACTATTTTTTAGGTATGGAGGTGTGGCAGAGTGCAGATAGAATCTTCCTTGGACAGGGGAAGTATGCAGTAAAGATCCTGAAGAGGTTCGGGATGATGGACTGCAAGGACATGGCCACACCTATGGCATCGAATCTAAAGCTTCTATGTGATGCTTCAACTGAGCCGGTTGATGTCACTATGTTTCGTCAGATGATTGGGTCCTTGATGTACCTGACGAGCACAAGACCAGATATTTGCTTTGCGGTGAACACATTGAGACAGTTCCTGATGGATCCAAGGAGTGTTCACCTGGTTGCTGTAAAGCATATTCTGAGGTACCTAAAGGGTACAGTTGATTATGGGCTCAAGTATGATGCGAATCAAAAGTTTAACCTGCAGGGTTATGTTGATTCAGATTGGGCAGGTAGTGCTGCATAAAGGGATCAGGTGTGATCTCTTGGTTTAGCAGGAAGCAGTCCTGTGTAGCACTGAGTACAGCCGAAGCAGAGTATGTTGCGACAGATGAGCAAGTTGCAGATGTATTGACCAAGCCATTGGCCAAAGTGGAGTTTGAGTACTTCAAAGAGAGGCTTGGTGCATTTCAGATTGAGGTTCCTTCCAAAGGGAAGTGATGAGTCCGAAAGATGCAAATGCACATGAGCTTTTCTGGCATGGTTGATGTGTTCTCCCTTGGTCATGATGTAATTGCCGAGCCATTTTTCACATGGTGGTAGATGTGTTCTCCCATGGTGAAAAAGTAAGGGCTGGAGCCTCCCTTGAATGGTGGTAGATGTGTTCTCCCATGTCGGTGGTGTAAGTGATGGATGACGTGCATCTGGGCTGTGCTTCGTGGATGATGAGATGATTTGAAGAGGATGATGCTATGATGATTAGTAGGATCATGGATGATGAGCATCAAGACTATGTTCCAGTTACTAGTCTGTATATGTATATGCATCATGTTGGATGCTTGTTATGATCAGTTGGAACATTTAGGTATGTATGCATCATGTTGGATGCTGGATATGATCAGTTGGATCATTTGTATGTATTTTGTATATGCATCATGTTGGATGCTTGGACCATGTATCTGTATATATATCAGGTGGATACTAAGATCATGTATGTTGATATGTATCAGGTGGATACATTGTGTGGATCATGTATCTGTGTATGTATCAGGTGGATACATTGTATGATCAGGTAGATCATGTATGATGATATGTATCAAGTAGATACTTGGTATGCATCAGGTGGATGTAGTCTATGATCAGGATGATCATAAATGACGAGCTTCAGGATGTTGCTCCAGATGACATGCAGCAGGATGTTGCAGTGATGATGATCAGGATGATCATGTGTACATCAGGATGATGTATGATGAGTATCAGGATGATGCTTTGTGGCCGTGGATTAGGTTGTGCAGATGAGCATGTCTGGGAGATCCTGTAGGTTGGAGTTGTGTACCTGTAACAGCATGGGATGCTCTTTCAAGACATTGCTTTGGGAGGACATGTAATTTGTGCCCTGGGAGATTTCAGGTCGGAGTTGTGTACCCGTAACATCCTGAGATGCTCTTGTGAGGTTTTGTCCTATGGCATGTAATTTGCTCCTGGGATATCTGGACAGGATGAAAAAGGCCTCAGATGCTTCAGCTAGGTTTTTCCATGACCACATGTAATTTTCTCCTGGGAGATCTGGACAGGATGAAAAAGGCCTAAGATGCTTCAGCCAGGTTTTGTGGTGGACCACATGTAATGTGCTCCTGGGAGATCCGACAGGTAGAGCTGTGTGCTCATAACAGCCTGGGATGCTTCAACCAGGTTTTGTGGTGAGATCACATGTAATGTGCTCCTGGGAGACTCGACAGGTAGAGCTGTGTGCTCATAACAGCCTGGGATGCTTCAGCCAGGTTTTGTGATGGGTCACATGTAATGTGCTACTGGGAGATCCGACAGGTAGAGCTGTTTGCTCATAATAGCTTGGGATGCTGCAGCCAGGTTTTGTGACGCACGTAATAAGTCCCGAGGATTCCACAGTATGGCCACTGATGGCGAAGACCTGTAGGTGGTGGGCCTACATCCATTATGAAAAAGGACTGGCTCTGTAGAACTTCCTATGACGAGTAGATTCAGAGATTGATTGAGATAGCAGCAGCAGTGACGATGATGATGACTCGATGACGATTATCCAGTGACGATGATCTAGAGAAGATGACTTGTGCTAGAATACCTATGTCAAGAAATACCTTCCTATTTAAGAGGGAGTGTTGATGTATATGTAACTTCGGAATGTATTTCACATATATGTATATTGTATTCCTATAGAGATGTTATTATTCCTCTATATGGAAGTGGTTGTATTCCTATAGAGATGTTATTATTCCTCTATACAGAAGTGGTTGTATTCCTATAGAGATGTTATTATTCCTCTATACAGAAGTGTCGTCATTTATATTGTAAGTGTCGTAACTTATACTTGATGGGTTATTAGACCACCTTGTTGGGGTTGGCCCTGTATAAGTCATGTGGGTCAAAGGGTTATTAGACCACCCTATTGGGGGTCAGCCATCTGGTTCAAAGGGTTATTAGACCACCCTAGTGGGGGTCGGCCCAGTCAACATTATGTTAAGTGGTTAAGTTGAGGCCGACCTAGTTGAGTAAATGTCAAGTCAAGTTAGTGTATAAATAGAGAGTGTGTCTCTCTCATTTTACACATTCTATTCTCTCACTCACACTTGGGAGAGTGGCGCACTTGTGGAGGAGGAGGCTTTGCTGCTAGGAGAAGACTATCTCTTGTATTCTGGTTGTATCATTGCTCTATCTATCTTTGAGGCAGTTATTGGGGTTTTTCACCTTTATGGTTTTCCCCAAGTAAACTCTATGTCTCTTATGTGCTTGCATTATTGTGTCCATGATTGATATGCTGTAGATATGCTGTACATGTTGTTCTCTAAGTTAAGATCC
Source organism: Larix kaempferi (assembly GCA_027924585.1). Lineage (NCBI taxonomy): Eukaryota > Viridiplantae > Streptophyta > Pinopsida > Pinales > Pinaceae > Larix > Larix kaempferi. The sequence goes on along the minus strand of BSBM01001197.1, from coordinate 13,710,295 downwards.
TAGATCATATTGAAGTAAATTATGAAAATTTAACAAATGGTTCTTCTTTGAAAGGTAACTTGTTAAACCTTCCCTTGTTTCCACGAGATCGATAATGTACATTTGCATGTGTTTTTAAGTGTTTAGTTTCGTTTTCTAAGATTTAACCACAATGTATGTTGAATAGACAGGTGACTCCTCATCTTTGGCTTTGTATATGCTACGCAATGGAGAGCACAACTTAAACTGGTAAGCCTCGGTGACTTCCTGTGAGGTGCATCTTGGAAAAAATGTTGGTCCTTGTTTGGTATAGTTGAGTATTTGGTTCTCTGGTTAGCTATGGATTTTTTTCCATCATTGTAATATTTGAGCTGTAAGACATTTCTTTCGTGTAGGGAGGATTGAATCCTAAACCTACTTCTGTGTTGGCTCTGCTATGTATTGCTGTGTAACAAAATGTTTGAGAAGTGTAAACAGTCATTCGAAGGGTCTAACCTTCGGCAAACTTGATGAAATAAAAAGGTTATCGTGTTTGAAACTTAATTTTGTTTTTACCGAGCTTGAGAGAGAAATACTCTTGGCAGTCTGGATTATTTATTTCGATGTTTAATTAAACAATGTTAACGGTAGAGCCCGTTCCTGAATTTTTATAATATGTTTTAGTTTGTTTAAAGGCCAAGAGCCGAAATGGCTAAATGCCTAGTTTGTTTTGGTTTCAAAACCCTGAACTTGTTTTGTAAAAAGATAATGTCGTCGGTTAAATAATTCGGAATGATACCATGTTAAGTTGAAAAGGGAAAGCAGGGTTTGTCATGTAGCTCATACAGTTATGATAATTGACTGTATAAAAACCCTCATTGGTTGTTGGACCCTGTCTTCGCGAATTTCTATATGTTTTTAAAATGAAAAGTTGATATTGTTTCAATTTAAATACTGTTTGTTATCTATGGTAAAGAGTCTTATTTTGAAACACTGTTGGAAAGATCTCCATGTTTTTTATTGGTAAAGTTTAAAGACTTTAGCCGTAAGGATGGGTTATGAAATCCCTAAAACGTAAATGCATAAGTTTTAGTTTGTTGTGGTTTCAAACCCTGGGCTCATTTGTAATAAGATATTTTGTAAAATTATAAGCTTAGAATTGTGTAGTCGAATTTCTTTTAAGTGCTGAGACCTAGTGTCCCCTACCAGTTGCGTTTGTCAAGAGTAGAATGTTGACTTAGTAAATGTGTGACAGGGTTTGAAGCCTAATCATTTGTTAAATAGAAAGGTTACTATTTGATTTGAAAACTTTAATGTTTTTAGTTTCAAAAGAGAATTCTATTAATTATGTATACAATAATATTAGCAACATTGTGTAACCAATATGTTTGGTTTCGTCCTATCTTGTAGTAGTTTCAAATCATACCTTGTTTTATGTAATCTATACTATGTGTTTCGATATTGATAAAATTCGAAAGGAAAAAAACTAAAAGTCTTAGAAGGATTTTTATTTGAAAATAATATTGTAAGTTATACATTATTTGACTTATGAAATATAAAAGATTACCCTATAACTGTACTTAGGGTTTTGTACAGAAACATGGGACTGTTTGAGTTCTTCTACTTCTGTTGCTATCATATTCTAGTGCTATAATGAATGATGTCTAGGTTTTCTATGTTTAAAACATAAGAGATTTTTATCGAAAAGTGAATAGAACATAATACAGGAATGTAACAGAGTTTATCTATAAAAGGCATTCAATCAATTCTGTTTATTCCCATATCATTGTTCATATCTATCTTTAAACACTCTTCCCTGTACTAGAGTATGACACAAGAACAGTGTGTGGAAAAATACAGGGAATCAATTTATTCTATCTCTATCATACAACTTCTTCAACTTTTTACAGAATAATATACAATTCATAAAATCAATCATTTACATCTGAACTAACAATATTAAGCTAATAATCCTAAATCAACAATTATAGAAACAATAAATTATAACCACTAGGAAATGAAATAACAATTAGAACCTAATAAGGTAGATAGGGTGGACAAACACCCAAAGAGGCCTATTCCTCCCAACCTTCTCCAGAAGAAGCAACCAATATCACTTGCTCCTTTGGATCCCTGAGCATGTTTACTGAACCACTAGGTAGAAGACTCTATGTAGAAGGAAGGCACTCAGGTTGTACTTTCAGCAATCAATGGATACTTGCATACACCTCAAAATAAACCTCTACACTCAGCAGGAAAACTACGCACTCAGCAGAAGTGAAATAGAATTACAATACAACTCAAAACATAGCTTCCCCTCATTGAATCTCTTTTGTGCATACAATAGAACTACAAGGTAAATTTTCTCGTCAGAAAAAGTGTGAGCCTCTTCTCAAATTCGATGGCTTAAAAATATGCCTAGGTCTTTTAGTGGTCAGTTTCCAAATGTATGAGCCTCAAGCTCCAGTCCCATCTTTCAGGGAACTTTGACCACAATTCAAGGGAGTTGTCCCGTAACAACAACTAGTTACTAAGTTCCTGATGCTGCCACTTGTCCATTACCTTCTACCCCAGATTCCATTCCACCTATTGGGTCGGTAAATACTCTTTCAACAGTCCCTTTGGGTGAGTGTCACCTATTTTATTTTATTAAATAATAGTATTGTGCAATTACAGTCATCCTTAGACACTTGGCCAAATATAAAACTTTACAATAAAAGTTAAGATAATGTTTTTATCAAACATAAAATGTTTCAAGTAATGGGTATGTTACAAACACCCCCACTTAAGCTCAACATCATCCTCGATGTTGCTTATTCTTCATCAGAGCCTCCCTGGAACAGAATTGGATATGCTTCCCAGATATTACTTTCCAATTCACAGGTAGCTTCATCAGGGCTAAGGTGCTTCCATTGCACCTTTACCTGCCATATGGTACGATTCTGGAGCATAATTTCTTTCCTGTCGAGGACACAGTTCGGTTCCACCTGAAAATCTCCTTCGAGCTCCACCTGTATGTCATTCCAATTCAGCACATGAGTAGCATCGTGCACATACTTCTTTAAAACAAAAATATGAAAAAAATTATGGATTCTTAAATTAGATGGTAGAGCCAACTGATATGCAACTGGTCCAATCCTTGATAGGACTTCGAATGGCCCACAGTACCTTGGTGTTAGTTTAGCAGAACTCCCAAGCTTAAAAGAACTTTTCTTGGGTTTTACCTTTACAAAGACATGATCTCCAACCTGAAATTCTCCTTCAGTTCGTTTTAGATCTGCATAACTTTTTGGTCTATCTTGTGCAATTTTTAAATTTCCTTGTACCTGTTTCATGGTTAGTTCCGTCTCTCTTAACAAATCTGGTCCTCGCATTAATTTGTCAATAGGATTATCCCAAGAAATAGGAGTACTGCAATTTCTCCCATATAAAATTACAAATGGACTAAGTTTAGTAGAGACTTGATAATGATTATTGTAAGCAAATTCAGCTAAATGCAAATAGTCTTCCCACTTAGTTGGCTAATCTTTAACATACATTCTTAACATGTCTTCTCAAATCTGATTAACCCTTTCAGTTTTCCCGTCGGTTTGTGGGTGAAAGGAAGCACTAAAATTTAACTTAGTATTTAGACCTTTAAACAATGTTGTCCAGAAATTTCTAGTAAACTTAGAATGTCGATCATAAATAATTACCTTTGGAATCCTATGTTTCTGATTCTTAGGTAAACCAGTTATAAAATCAATACTTATAATTTCTCACTTCCATTCTGGAATTGGCAATGGCTGCAATAGGCCAGCTGGGTGCTGATGCTTAGCTTTACTTGTCTGACATTCAAAACACCTAGCTATGTATTCATCCACCTCATTCTTCATGTTGGGCCAAAAGTAATCATTACTTAGCATAGTTATCATTTTCTGATAACCAAGGTGTTCCAAATAAGGACTTTTATGAACTTCATCCAAAATCAACAGTTTAACATTGACACATTAGGTACATAAATTCTATTTTTATAAGTCATTAAACCTTTTTCATTAATGCTGTAATCTGTTATTAAATTTTCAGATAAATTTTCAGCAACTTTATCATGTAACTTCTGATAATTTTCATCTTGCTTAATTCCTTCCTCAATCTGATTTTCCAGATCTGTTTTAAATGTGCTGATTGTTGCCACAAAATTTAATTTGGCATCTCCACTCAAGGCATCAACAACTTTGTTTTCTTTACCCTTAATGTGTTGAATTTCAAAATCGTATTCGCTAAGAAAAGCTAGCCACCTAGCTTTCCTTGTGTTAAGATTTTTTTTATACAACAAGTATTTTAAGCCTTTATTATCTGTCATTAGTGAAAACTTTCTTCCAATCAAGTGATGGCGCCACATTTTTAGTGCATGTATCACGACTACTAGCTCTAGATCATAAGTTGCGTAGTTCTTTTCATGGATTTTTAACTTCCTAGAGTCATAAGCAATAACATGATCTTCTTGAGTTAAGACCCCACCAAGTCCATTGTTGCACGCATCAGTGCATACAACGAATTATTTATTAGGTGATACGAACCGTTACACCAAAACCTCGAGATGTTAGTGAAGGCCGCCCACTAGGATCTTAACATCCCACCACGCTCTACAGTCCAGACTCTGGGCTGGATGTGCACCCGTACGGTGGTGTCCCCTTTGAGCCGTACGAGCTTCGGGTGAACACTGCAATGCCGACGTTGCCACCCGCTCTGTGACTTGAACCTGGGTGGAGGCTCTGATACCAAATGATACAAACCATTACACCAAAACCCCGAGGTGTTAGTGAAGGCCGCACACTAGGATCTTAACATTAGGATCAACAATTTTTAATATAGGTAATGTTGTTAATAACTCTTTTAACTTCTTAAAACTTTCTTTGCATTTTTGATCCCAGAGGAATTTCTTTCCCTTCTTCTGCAAAGAAGTTATGGGACACTAGTACAAAATGAGAGATAAGTGACCAGGCGACCAAAAAATTTGGTCACCACAACTTTTTCAAGGGATAAATGACCAAAATTGAGAAATTTTAAGTGAACTGACTAAAAATGACCTAGCTAAATGACCAATTTGGTCACGAGATAAGAACTAAACTAAAAATGACCAAGATAAATGACCAATTTGGTCAGGAGATAAGAACCAAACTAAAAATGACCACATAACAATTGGTCATTTATGTGGTCATTTTTAGTTGTGTCATTCCGACAATGCACAATTATAATTTTGATAATGAATTTGTACATATTACTAAATTTTAACACTGCAAATGGATTCGGAGGCCCTATAGCCTCCGAATCCATATGCAGTGTTAAGATTTAGTAAATTGTAACATTAATAGTACACAACTTGGATTATTTTTCAATACATGTCTTCTAAGGGATCATTTCTTTGAGGCCATCCCGATACCTATTGTGTTAGATGATAGGAGAATCGTTGACATGCTCTCGGAATCATTTCATAAGAGTGGAGAAGAAGACGTTTCTATTTTGGCATCACAACGAACATTTGGACAGTAGGACTATTAGCAAAACCCCTTTCTTTACAAATTACTGTTATTTTCTTTCAGAGAATCATGAAATGTTAGATTACAATATGGGTTTAATATGTTGATAACAATATAATTTGCATTGTGCCAGTAACGCCTTTGGAGATGGCCATTGATTACTATTTTTATGATTTCGAATTGCAGGTTTTTATCATTATGATTTTGACGATGTCTACTCGCATAGATTCAATGGGCTTAAGTGTTATAATATGTATTTTTTGCTATAGAAATATTAAATTTAGATGTTAAAAGTACAATATGTATATGAGAGAATTTCTTGTCTTTCATTTGATTGTTTAGAACCTCCATGAGTGACGAGCTTAAAGAATGTGGTACCCAATCCCACTTTTGAGGAATTTGGTGAAGATGAATACTTCGTTGCCGACAGACAAGGATATGAACATATTGTTCATAAAATAGCCCAGGAATTCCTTGATTCTCACAACGAATCTATATCAGATAACCATCTCAAACTCAACAAGGTTGGTGTCTCCCATAAATTTAGTACTCTCTTATAAGTTATGTTTTATCAGAGAGTACTAAATTTATGGGAGACACCAACCTTGTTGAGTTTGAGACAATTATCTGATATGGATTCGTTGCGAGAATCATGGAATTCCTGGGCTATTTTATGAACAATATGTTTGTATCCTCGTCTGTCGGCAACAAAGTATTCATCTTCACCAAATCCTCAAGAGTGGGATTGGGTACCACATTCTTTAAGCTCGTCACTCATGGAGGTTCTAAACAATCAAATGCAAGACAATAAATTCTCTCATATACATACTGTACTTTTAACATCTAACTTTAAGATTTCTATAGCAAAAAACACACGCTATAACACTTAAGCCCATTGAATCTATGTGAGCAGACATTGAAAAAATCATAATGATAAAACCTGCAATTTCGAAATCATAAAAATAGTAATCAATGGCCATCTCCAAAGGCGTTACTGGCACACTGCAAATATTGTTATCAACATATAAAACCCATATTGCAATCTAACATTTCATGATTCTCTGAAAGAAAATAACAGTGATTTGTAAAGAAAGGGGTTCTGCTAATAGTCCTACTGTCCAAATTCTCGTTGTGATGCCAAAATAGAAACGTCTTCTTCTCCACTCTTATGAAACGATTTAGGGGTTTCTCTACTAATTAGTGCCTTGGATGTGGTGAGTTGATATCTAGATAATACATCATGTATTGCATATAGTTTATCAAGTGATAGATGAGTTCTTCTAGTACATGTGGTTGAGTCGAGTCTTAGATATTTGTCGTCTTTCCCTTTTGGAATTGTCATGTATTGAAGTTAGTGTGTGCACTGATCCTTTCATCTTGTTGTACTGTTTGTATTCATATTTTGTTTCAACAAAACCATCGTCGTTTGACCATCTCGACAATATGTTAATGTTTCGACAAGTTCATGTATTTATCTTTGGCGTAATTGAATTCTAGTAACCTCAAGTGATGAGAAAAGCAATGTTTCGACACCTATTTCAACTTTATTCAATAATTATCTACTAACTGACTTATGAATGCAATTTTAACTATATATGTACAAAAGAATGTGGTTTTAAATGATGCAGGCATCTGCACCAACCCTATATCTCATCGCCGTTCCAAATGCAATTCATTAAGAAAATTAAAACCAAAACTATGGAAAACAACCCGTCCTAGAAAATAGCTCAAACTATTGTAAAAAGCCGTCAATATTGTGTAAAATCACTAGAAGCTTCCACATGTTAAAAATCAACATGATTTCTAAAGTAGAACTTTACAGAACTAACTAAATTTAATTATCTCAACATGAATTAATCTTTAAAACACATCGATTGCTAAGAATCCCTAAAAATCCAAAGTCATAAACCGGGCTATTGGGATTTCAAATCTACAAGTCATAATTTTATACCAATGGGAAGACATAGGAAAATAATTGATTATCATATTTCCAGGCATCTCTTTCACTCACATATACAAGCAGCACAATGTTGAAGCCCATGGCCTTTCCAAAAAGCCTGTTGGGGTGATGCATGGTGGTATGTATTATCAAGAATATTTTGAGGATTCCTTGGTTGATTTTTTTCTAGGTCTTTTCTATCTTGGATCTAGTTTTGCCATTTTTTGTATGGTGTTCTAGTGAACTCTTCATTTTAGTTATGCTCTATAGTGTTGGCATAAAGTTTACTAGAATGGTTCGCATATGTCCTTTTTTGGATGACTTTTTTGGCCTTGCTAGGGAGAAATGCCTCATGTATCCATTCAATTTCTTTTAAGTGACGTTTGACCATGACTAATTTAATAATATTAAACCATTTTAACTATTTTCTTAGATAAGAAAAAACTAATTAATATAGAATAATTCTTATTATTTAAATAATTAAAAAAAAAAGATTGAATGCCATGGCACTTAACCCTAAACACTTGAAAAAATAGTACTAATATTCACTCATAGAATCATTACCTTTGCTTAGATTTTGGAAAAGAACAATCCTGGAGCAGAGTCAAAGCAAAGTAAAGCCGAGGAAGAGAAAGTGAGAAAGCGACGTGATGGCGGAGAAGGGAAAGAGTCGCAGGAACGACGTGGTTATGAGGGAGTACACCATCAATCTTCACAGGCGCCTCCATGGCTGGTGCATCAAATCCTGAAATTCCTCAATATTGCTTCACACATGACATATTTTTCATTCGATCCGTGCATGATTTGAAATTTTGGCATAAATTTTCTCATATCCATTTGATAAAGTTTCATCTTCTAGGCACCCATTTGTGAAATTTTCAGGTTTAGGCTTAGGGTTGAGAAGTTTTCGAGTTTTTAGCAATTTATTCACGGGATTTTCATCTGCAACACTTTTAAAAAGATGGCCCCAAAGGAGGTTAAAGAGATCAGGAAATTAGCCCAAAAGGCCATGGAAACCACCGACATGAGGCTTGATGTGAAGCTAAACAAGGCTGCATGGAGCAAGGGCATCAGGAGCATGCCCAGGAGGATGAGGGTTCGAATCTCCAGGAAGTGCAATGATGAAGAAGATGCCAAGGAGGAGGTCTATTCGATTTTTACTGTTGCCGAGGTGCCTCCCGAAGGTCTTAATGGATTGTGGACTAAGGTTATTGAGGAAGAAGATTGATGTCACGGTTTATCATAAAATTTTATGTTGTATGAGAATGGAGACTATTATTTTCCTCTTAGGGTTATGATTTCGAGGGCATCGAATGATTTTCCCCTTCAATTTTGTAGGATATGGGGTTTCTCTTGGCTTTCATATTGATGAAGAAGTAGGTTATTTGTTGATAGGTATCTGGGATGTTAGGATTAATCAGAGTCTTCATATTACTTTCACTCCTAGATTCAAAACAATTTATCTATGTTCATGATTAATTATTCATTTAGCGGGATTATTGCTTGTGTTTGGGAAATTGATTCCCCAATACAATCTGACCTACTTGTTCAAGATCTATTATTTTCCAGTGGAAATATGTCTTGTCTTATTTACATGTCTAAAGTAGCCAATGTTTATTGCTTTTATATTAATCGATTTTTTAAACAGCCAAGGTTTATTTCTGTTATATTAATTTGCAACATATTAAGCAGTCGAGGCATTGCACTGTATACCTTCACATAGTTTTTTGGTTTGGCCAATTTTTATAATGAATAACTTTATAATATTTTGTCGAGTGTGAGACAATGCTATATTTTCATTAGATAAATAGAAAATGAACAGTAAGAAATTAGCTTATTCTTCATGATTAAACTAGCCTGGGTGATGTTCACCTTCAAACTACCTTTGGAGTGCAACTTTGGGCTGGAAAACTTCTAGCTACATCCAGAGAGCCTTAGGGTTCAACGCTGGAGCTTCGATTCTAATAAAACCATACCCTTTTTTGTTCTTCCAGGAAATACCTAAATGGAGGGCCATGAATCCCTTATTTCCATCTTTTAACCCTTGTTTATTTGTTCATATTTCAAATCCTCTCGAGAAAACTATTAATTTATTTTAATGCCAAGCAGGGACAAATTCACTGCATCAGCCAGACTACGACAGTCAAAGCCCAAACCATTTTTCACAACTCGGCTGATTTATTTTAAGCACGCTTTCTTTTGTAGTTTTAAAACCATTTCATCATTTGGATTTGAAATAAAAATAAGTCTGGTCTAGCACAGTGAAGTTTATTATGCAAAGAAGTTTTTTTTTCCTCGAAAAAAAATATTTATATTTCCAGTATAGAAATAAAATACAGTCCTTAGCAGTTCAAAATACAGATCAACCCAGGAAGCATGCTCTTCATATAGCCTATGTCACAGGGTACCCTCTTGAGCAAAGATTGTCCAGGTCAAAAGACTGGTATGGAGACAAAAAACAGTCCTCTGATGTTCAAAGCATCAGCCTTCTCTAAACAGAGATTTGTACTATATGAAAAGGAGAAAATATATCTCTAAACAGAGATTTATACCATATCCAAGAAATAAATAAATTACTACAGGAAGCAGATCTGAGGGATCTTTTAACACTATAAAATATATCCATTGACGGTCTGGGTAGAGCATTAAGGTAGCCATTTAGTGCTAATAGAGTCATACATATGCCAAGACTGAATTGAGACCACAGTCCCAAACCTATATTTATCCTCAATTATCTAAAGAGGTGCCCCAACCAAACTCTCTTTTGATAATTTTTCAACCTGTACATTGAACTGCCTGTAAATGTGAGTAAATGAGATGTGTTGCAATAAAGCAACCACATCCTTGATGAGACCTACAAGGTACAACATACCATCCCTTAGCATCTAACTTTCACCCTTCAGCCATTTTACAGCTATCTTTGAGTCCCCATATACCCAAAGATTTGAAAGTCCTTTACAGCATGCATATTTCATAAGGAGAGGAATAGCCCCAAATTCCCTGTAGTTATTGGTGCCTTGTCCCAGAAGTCCTTCTTGTGAAGAAATGATCATCAATGGTTTGTAAAACATAGGCATCCCCACATAGCATGCTCTCCTTTTGATTAGATCCATCAAAGTAGCCTTAGGGGGTGGATTTGTCAATCTGAGGTGGGTTCATTGATTTGACCTTAGGAGCCAGAGTTGTAGTCTTATAGAATGGTAGTAATGAGAAAGCTTGTGCACATACCTGGAGGCTATTGACATATTTGTTCTCAAATATGCATTTGTTCTTGGCAATCCAACATCTCCATAAAATCAAATAAGGAACACTTCTTTATTGGTTTAAATTGCCTCTAGCAAACCAGTTATGTAGATTCAGTAAGAAGGCATAACCTGTCCACAACCTTTACATACCCAGGAAAGTCTCAACATGCCTCCAAATTTGTATAGAGAAGGTATTCGGGAAAACCAAGGAAAAGGTGTTGAATTGTTTCACATGCTTTCTTGCATAGGTAACACCTTTCAGGGCCTTCCATCCTCTTTTTTTGAATTCTATCCCAAGTTGGGACTCTAGATTTCAGAATGAGGCATATTAACAGAGTGCTTTTTGTAGAGGCCGAGAATTTCCACATTTTCTTCATCCACCACTCAGAAGCCCCCATCCTAGGGGCTTGTCGGTCCTCATAACCCAATGTCACTCTGTAGTCCTCGTCTTCCCCCTACCAGGACCAAGCCAATTCTTAAAGATCCCCTGATATCCTTACATGAGCTCTCTTTAAAGTATCTATAAATTTGATCCATGTTTGAGCATGAAAATATCAAGTCCTACCTCTTGAGCAGATAGCCATCTTTGAGACCAAATTGTAGTATCATTTTCTTTAACAATTTTGTTGAAAGTGCACAAACCTTTCAATTGGAGATGTTCAATCACCACATGAGGTAGAAAGTTATTATCCAAACAACCCATAATGGCATATGCACCCATCCGAAGTGGAGTTCCTGTGCTAAATTTCCAAGACAGGTGTTCCCCAATAACTGAGAAGGCAGAAGAAAGGGCCTTCCAATGATTTGAGCAGTTCAGTGATATCTTCCTTGGGCTTCAGACCCACTCAATTAAAGTAACCATATACTTTTGTTGGATAATTCTTCCCCACAAACTGTGTTTGGTCATTATATGCCATAAATATTTGGAAACAAGGGATTTTCCAAACAGATACAGGTCTCTGATTCCCCACCCGACATATTTCTTGGGATTTGCATTAGTGTCCCAATTGGCTAGGTGCACCCCTTTGTAGTCTGTACTTTCTTACCATAAATAGTTTGCACAAATTCAATCTTTGACTTTCACACTTCTGAATGGATGGAAGAATGTGTCTTGCTGAGCTGATCAACCTAGCATTCTTCAATTTTGAAATCTCCAAAATTTTACCCCTCAAAATTGCCTTCGAAACTTCTGGATCTTCTTGACAGGAACCCGAACTAGGGTTTGATGAAGCCCACCCTTCTGTCCAATCAAAAGGTTCGATCCAAGGCTATAAACTCTTATTTTTCTGAGGAGCTTCCAGCCGTGGTTACAGACTTCAAAAATTCCAACTTTTGCTGAAGCCCTAATTTTCCATCTTTCCGATCAAAATCCCGAGCTAGGGTTTGATCAAGCCCGGTCTTCTACCCAACCAAAAAATTCGATCTTGGTCTCTAAATTTCAATTTTCCTGAGTAGCATTCAGCCGTGGATTCCGATTCCAAAAATTCTAACTTTCTCCGAAACCCTAAATTCCGGAAGCCATGAATAAAGGTGCTCCAAAAATAATTCTGTTTTGACAGAAATATGTACCTGATTGTTTCTACTATAGATCTGAAATTTTTGCTCCACAGGGTGTGAAAAATTTTTCTGCAGTAGCCTGACTTGTCATCTTTCCATCCTGACAGGTCTGACCTCAATTGGATTTTCTGAGAGAGAGTTATGCCAAGTGTCGCAACGTGACCTGTTTATGGGATAAAACAGGAGAGCGAACTTGTACGGCATGCCACGTGTCACTGTTTGAACTTCGGCCTCTGAAAACTTTTCCTGAGATAGATCGTCCTGTTATCTTTCCATATTGACAGGTATGACCTCAATTGGACTCTTTGAGAGAGAGTTATGCCAAGTGTTGCAAGGTGACCTGTTTATGGGATAAAACAGGAGAGCGAAGTTGTACGGCATGCCATGTGTCACTGGTTCACCTTTGGCCTCTGAAAAAAGTTTCCTGAGATAGTACAGTCTATGTACTACCTATTGATTTTTATGAAATTTCATTTGGAGCTTCCTAGCCCAAGTTATGACCTTTTTTCCAAGGTCACCTGATTTTGACTGAGATCTGGAAGAGGCAGAAACCCTAACTTGTACTGATCATAACTCATAAAGTAAAATGAATCTAAGGGTTCCCTTTGGACACAAGGTACCTGGGGATGCTAACTTCGCCCTGTAAACTTTTCAAAACCTGAACCTTCGCAGAAATGAATTTATAGCAAAAGTTCCACGATGACTGGTTTTTGCTATGTAAAACCCTAACCTTCAAAATGTCGTAAGTAAAGCAAGTGTCGTAAGTGCCATACCTTGTCTTCCTTCAGGTTAGCTTTGATACCATGCTAAGATTTAATATGCTAAGACAGAAAATAGCAGAATTACATTCCATTTCACAATAATAGCATATACAGGATCACTGAAGAAACAACAAGCATAGCATAAACACAAGAGACAGAGATTTATCTTGGGAAACCCTTCATGGGGTAGAAAACCCAGCAAAGCTTCCTCAATATAGATAAGCAACAATATACAAAGATGAAACCCTGAGACATGATCTCCTCCTCCACAATAGCAGACCTCTCCTCCACAAATGCGCTATCCTCAAGTGAGTGAGTATATCAAATGAGGAACACACCTCCTCTATTTATACACTACTTTGACATATCTTTTACACAAGTACACGTAGGCTCGTATTTAACCAATGGGTTAAATACCCCACTACAACTGACTGGGCCGACCCCTCTAGGGTGGTCTAATAACCCTTTGACCCACATAACACATACAGGGCCGACCCCCACTAGGGAAGTCTAATAACCCGAGTTACCACATTCCGACGGAGGAATAAACATCTCCGGATATACAATAAGATCTTTACGGAGGAATGAAACATCTCCAGAATAATAAAGTACAATTATAATATTCTTTGAAGTTACAATATCTCAACATCTGTCAACATGATTATCCCAAGAAATAGGACTACTGCAATTTCTCCCATATAAATTACAAATGGACTAAGTTTAGTAGAGACTTGATAATGATTATTGTAAGCAAATTCAGCTAAATGTAAATAGTCTTCCCACTTAGTTGGCTAATCTTTAACATACATTCTTAACATGTCTTCTAAAATCTGATTAACCCTTTCAGTTTTCCCGTCAGTTTGTGGGTGAAAGGAAGTACTAAAATTTAACTTAGTATTTAGACCTTTAAACAATGTTGTCCAGAAATTTCCAGTAAACTTAGAATGTTGATCATAAATAATTACCTTTGGAATCCTATGTAAGCGGAAGATTTGCTTCATAAACACATCTGCAATGTTAGCAGTCTTAAAAGTAGTCTTAACCGGAATAAAATGAGCATATTTACTATGTTTATCCACAACCAGCATTATTGAGTCATTCTGTTTTTGATTCTTAGGTAAACCAGTTATAAAATCAATACTTATAATTTCTCACTTCCATTCTAGAATTGGCAATGGCTGCAATAGGCTAGCTGGGTGTTGATGCTCAGCTTTACTTGTCTGACATTCAAAACACCTAGCTATGTATTCAGCCACCTCATTCTTCATGTTGGGCCAAAAGTAATCATTACTTAGCATAGTTATCATTTTCTGATAACCAAGGTGTTCCGAATAAGGACTTTTATGAACTTCATCCAAAATTAGCAGTTTAACTTTGACACATTAGGTACATAAATTCTATTTTTATAAGTCATTAAACCTTTTTCATTAATGTTGTAATCTGTTATTAAATTTTCAGATACATTTTCAGCAACTTTATCATGTAACTTCCGATAATTTTCATCTTGCTTAATTCCTTCCTCAATCTGATTTTCCAGATCTGTTTTAAATGTGCTGATTGCTTCCACAAAATTTAATTTGGCATCTCTACTCAAGGCATCAACAACTTTGTTTTCTTTAACCTTAATGTGTTGAATTTCAAAATCGTATTCGCTAAGGAAAGCTAGCCACCTAGCTTGCCTTGCATTAAGATTTGTTTTATACAACAAGTATTTTAAGCCTTTATTATCTGTCATTAGTGAAAACTTTCTTCCAATCAAGTGATGGCGCCACATTTTTAGTGCATGTATCACAACTACCAGCTCTAGATCATAAGTTGAGTAGTTCTTTTCGTGGATTTTTAACTTCCTAGAGTCATAAGCAATAACATGATCTTCTTGAGTTAAGACCCCACCAAGTCCATTGTTGCACGCATCAGTGCATACAATGAATTATTTATTAGGATCAACAATTTTTAATATAGGTGATGTTGTTAATAACTCTTTTAAATTCTTAAAACTTTCTTCGCATTTTTTATCCCAGAGGAATTTCTTTCCCTTCTTCTGCAAAGAAGTTATGGGACACTAGTACAAAATGAGAGATAAGTGACCAGGCGACCAAAAAATTTGGTCACCACAACTTTTTCAAGGGATAAATGACCAAAATTGAGAAATTTTAAGTGAACTGACTAAAAATGACCTAGCTAAATGACCAATTTGGTCACGAGATAAGAACTAAACTAAAAATGACCAAGATAAATGACCAATTTGGTCAGGAGATAAGAACCAAACTAAAAATGACCACATAACAATTGGTCATTTATGTGGTCATTTTTAGTTGTGTCATTCCGACAATGCACAATTATAATTTTGATAATGAATTTGTACATATTACTAAATTTTAACACTGCAAATGGATTCGGAGGCCCTGCAGCCTCCGAATCCATATGCAGAGTTAAAATTTAGTAAAATGTAACATTAATAGTACACAACTTGGATTACTTTTCAATACATGTCTTCTAAGGGATCATTTCTTTGAGGCCATCCCAATACCTATTGTGTTAGATGATAGGAGAATCATTGACATGCTCTCGGAATCGTTTCATAAGAGTGGAGAAGAAGAC
Source organism: Larix kaempferi (assembly GCA_027924585.1). Classification (NCBI taxonomy): domain Eukaryota; kingdom Viridiplantae; phylum Streptophyta; class Pinopsida; order Pinales; family Pinaceae; genus Larix; species Larix kaempferi. The sequence continues at coordinate 13,694,715 of BSBM01001197.1, read as the reverse complement.
GTTTTTATTTTGGCATCACAACGAACATTTGGACAGTAGGACTATTAGCAAAACCCCTTTCTTTACAAATTACTGTTATTTTCTTTCAGAGAATCATGAAATGTTAGCTTACAATATGGGTTTAATATGTTGATAACAATATAATTTGCATTGTGCCAGTAACGCCTTTGGAGATGGCCATTGATTACTATTTTTATGATTTCGAATTGCAGGTTTTTATCATTATGATTTTGACGATGTCTACTCGCATAGATTCCATGGGATTAAGTGTTATAATATGTATTTTTTGCTATAGAAATCTTAAATTTAGATGTTAAAAGTACAATATGTATATGCGAGAATTTCTTGTCTTGCATTTGATTGTTTAGAACCTCCATGAGTGACGAGCTTAAAGAATGTGGTACCCAATCCCACTTTTGAGGAATTTGGTGAAGATGAATACTTCGTTTCCGACATACGAGGATACGAACATATTGTTCATAAAATAGCCCAGGAATTCCTTGATTCTCACAACGAATCTATATCAGATAACCATCTCAAACTCAACAAGGTTGGTGTCTCCCATAAATTTAGTACTCTCTTATAAGTTATGTTTTATCAGAGAGTACTAAATTTATGGGAGACACCAACCTTGTTGAGTTTGAGACGATTATCTAATATGGATTCATTGCGAGAATCATGGAATTCCTGGGCTATTTTATGAACAATATGTTTGTATCCTCGTTTGTTAGCAACGAAGTATTCATCTTCACCAAATTCCTCAAGAGTGGGATTGGGTACCACATTCTTTAAGCTCATCACTCGTGGAGGTTCTAAACAATCAAATGCAAGACAATAAATTCTCTCATATACATACTGTACTCTTAACATCTAACTTTAAGATTTCTATAGCAAAAAACACATGTTATAACACTTAAGCCCATTGAATCTATGTGAGCAGACATTGAAAAAATCATAATGATAAAACTTGCAATTTCGAAATCGTAAAAATAGTAATCAATGGTCATCTCCAAAGGCGTTACTGGCACACTGCAAATATTGTTATCAACATATTAAACCCATATTGTAATATAACATTTCATGATTCTCTGAAAGAAAATAACAGTGATTTGTAAAGAAAGGGGTTCTGCTAATAGTCCTACTGTCCAAATTCTCGTTGTGATGCCAAAATAGAAACGTCTTCTTCTCCACTCTTATGAAACGACTTAGGGGTTTCTCTACTAATTAGTGCCTTCGGTGTGGTGAGTTGACATCTAGATAATACATCATGTCTTGCATATAGTTTCTCAAGTGATAGATGAGTTCTTCTAGTACATATGGTTGAGTCGAGTCTTAGATATTTGTCGTCTTTCCCTTTTGGAATTGTCATGTATTGAAGTTAGTGTGTGCACTGATCCGTTCATCTTGTTGTACAGGTTGTGTTCATATTTTGATTCAACAAAACCATTGTCATTTGACCATCTCGACAATATGTTAAAGTTTCGACAAGTTCATGTATTTATCTTTGGCGTAATTGAATTCCAGTAACCTCGAATGATGAGAAAAGCAATGTTTTGACACCTATTTCAACTTTATTCAATAATTATCTACTAACTGACTTATGAATGCAATTTTAACTATATATGTACAAAAGAATGTGGTTTTAAATGATGCATTCATTTGCACCATCCCTATATCTCATCCCCGTTCCAAATGCAATTCATTAAGAAAATTAAAACCAAAACTATGGAAAACAACCCATCCTAGAAAATAGCTCAAACTATTGTAAAAAGCTGTCAATATTGTGTAAAATCACTAGAAGCTTCCACATGTTAAAAATCAACATGATTTCTAAAGTAGAACTTTACAAAACTAACTAAATTTAATTATCTGAACATGAATTAATCTTTAAAACACATCGATTGCTAAGAATCCCTAAAAATCCAAAGTCATTATAAACCGGGCTATTGGGATTTCAAATCTACAAGTCATAATTTTATACCAATGGGAAGACATAGGAAAATAATTGATTATCAGATTTCCAGGCATCTCTTTCACTCACATATACAAGCAGCACAATGTTGAAGCCCATGGCCTTTCCAAAAGGCCTGTTGGGGTGATGCATGGTGGTATGTATTATCAAGAATATTTTGAGGATTCCTTGGTTGATTTTTCTCTAGGTCTTTTCTATCTTGGATCTAGTTTTGCCATTTTTTGTATGGTGTTCTAGTGAACTCTTCATTTTAGTTATGCTCTATAGTGTTGGCATAAAGTTTACTAGAATGGTTCGCATATGTCCTTTTTTGGATGAATTTTTTGGCCTTGCTAGGGAGAAATGCCTCCTGTATCCATTCAATTTCTTTTAAGTGATGTTTGACCATGGCTAATTTAATAATATTAAACCATTTTAACTATTTGCTTAGATAAGGAAAAACTAATTAATATAGAATAATTCTTATTATTTAAATAATTAAAAAAAAAAGTCTGAATGCCATGGCACTTAACCCTAAACACTTGAAAAAATAATACTAATATTCACTCATAGAATCATTACCTTTGCTTAGATTTTGGAAAAGAACAACCTTGGAGCAGAGTCAAAGCAAAGCAAAGCCGAGGAAGAGAAAGCAAGCTAGCAACGTGATGGCGGAGAAGGGAAAGAGCCACAGGAATGACGTGCTTATGAGGGAGTACACCATCAATCTTCACAGGCGCCTCCATGGCTGGTACATCAAATCCTGAAATTCCTCAATATTGCTTTGCACATGACATATTTTGCATTCGATCCGTGCATGATTTGAAATTTTGGCATAAATTTTCTCATATCCATTTGATAAAGTTTCGTCTTCTAGGCACCCATTTGTGAAAATTTCAAGTTTAGGCTTAGGGTTGAGAAGTTTTTGAGTTTTAAGCAATTTATTCACGGGATTTTCATCTACGACACTTTTAAAAAGATGGCCCCAAAGGCGGTTAAAGAGATCGGGAAATTAGCCCAAAAGGCCATGGAAACCACCGACATGAGGCTTAATGTGAAGCTGAACAAGGTTGCATGGAGCAAGGGCATCAGGAGCATGCCCAGGAGGATGAGTGTTCAAATCTCCAGGAAGCGCAATGATGAAGAATATGCCAAGGAGGAGCTCTATTCGATTGTTACGGTTGCCGAGGTGCCTCCCAAAGGTCTTAATGGATTGTGGACTAAGGTTATTGAGGAAGAAGATTGATGTAACGGTTTATCATAACATTTTATGTTGTATGAGAATGGAGACTATTATTTTCCTCTTAGGGTTATGATTCTGAGGGCATCGAATGATTTGGCCCTTCAATTTTGTAGGATATGGGGTTTCTCTTGGCTTTCATACTGATGAAGAAGTAGGTTATTTGTTGATAGGTATCTGGGATGTTAGGATTAATCAGAGTCTTCATATTACATTCACTCCTAGATTCAAAACCATTTATCTATGTTCATGATTAATTATTCATTTAGCGGGATTATTGCTTATGTTTGGGCAATTGATTCCCCAATACAATCTGACCTACTTGTTCAAGATCTATTATTTTCCAGTGGAAATATGTCTTGTCTTATTTACATGTCTGAAGCAGCCAATGTTTATTGCTTTTATATTAATCGATTTTTTAAACAGCCAAGGTTTATTTCTGTTATATTAATTTGCAACATATTAAGCAGCCGAGACATTGCACTGTATACCTTCGGATAGTTTTTTGGTTTGGCCAATTTTTATAATGAATAACTTTATAATATTTTTCCGAGTGTGAGACAATGCTATATTTTCATTAGATAAATAGAAAATGAACAGTAAGAAATTAGCTTATTCGTCATGATTAAACCATCCTGGGTGATGTTCACCTTCAAACTACCTTTGGAGTGCAACTTTGGCCTAAAAAACTTCTAGCTACATCCAGAGAGCCTCAGGGTTCAACCCTGGAGCTTTGATTCTAATAAACCCATACCCTTTTTTGTTTTGCCAGGAAATACCTAAATGGAGGGCCATGAATCCCTTATTTCCATCTTTTAACCCTTGTTTATTTGTTCATATTTCAAATCCTCTCAAGAAAACTATTAATTTATTTTAATGCCAAGCAGGGACAAATTCATTGCATCAGCAAGACTACGACAGTCAAAGCCCAAACCATTTTTCACAACTCGGCTGATTTATTTTAAGCACGCTTTCTTTTTTAGTTTTACAACCCTTTCATCATTTGGATTTGAAATAAAAATAAGTCTGGTCTAGCACAGTGAAGTTTATTATGCAGAGAAGTTTTTTTTTCCTCGAAAAAAAATATTTATATTTCTAGTATAGAAACAAAATACAGTCCTCAGCATTTTAAAATACAGATTAGCCCAGTAAGCATGCTCTTCATATAGCCTATGTCACAGGGTACCCTCTTGAGCAAAGATTGTCCGAGTCAAAAGACTGGTATGGAGACAAAAAATAGTCCTTTGATGTTCAAAGCATCAGCCTTCTCTAAACAGAGATTTGTACTATATGAAAAGGAGAAAATATATCTCTAAATAGAGATTTATACCATATCCAAAAAATAAATAAATTACTACAGGAAGCAGATCTGAGGGATCTTTTAACACTATAAAATATATCCATTGACGATCTGGGTAGAGCATTAAGGTAGCCATTTAGTGCTAATAGAGTCTTACATATTCCAAGACTGAGTTGAGACCACAGTCCCAAACCTATATTTATCCTCAATTATCTGAAGAGGTGCCCCAACCAAACTCTCTTTTGATAATTTTTCAACCTGTACATTGAACTGCCTGCAAATGTGAGTAAATGAGATGCGCTCAAATAAAGTAACCACATCCTTGATGAGACCTACAAGGTACAACATACCATCCCTCACAATTTGACTTTCACCCTTCAACCATTTTACATCTATCTTTGAGTCCCCATATACCCAAAGATTTGAAAGTCCTTTACAGTATGCAGATTTCATAAGGAGAGGAATAGCCCCAAATTTGCTGTAGTTATTGGTGCCTTGTCCCAGAAGTCCTTCTTGTGAAGAAATGATCATCAATGGTTTGTAAAACATAGCCATCCCCACATAGCATGCCCTCCTTTTGATTAGATCGATCAAAGTATCCCTAGGGGGTGGATTTGTCAATCTGAGGTGGGTTCATTGATGTGACCTTAGGAGCTAGAGTTGTAGTTTTATAGAATGGAAGTAATGAGAAAGCTTGTGCACATACCTAGAGGCTAGTGACATATTTGTTCTCAAATATGCATTTGTTCTTGGCAATCCAACGTCTCCATAAAATCAAATAAGGAACACTTCTTTATTGGTTTAAATCGCCTCTAGCAAACCAGTCATGTAGATTTAGTAAGAAGGCATAACCTGTCCACAACCTTTACATACCCAGGAAAGTCTCAACATGCCCCCAAATTTGTATAGAGAAGGTATTCGGGACAACCAAGGAAAAGGTGTTGAATTGTTTCACATGCTTTCTTGCACAGGTAACACCTTTCAGGGCCTTCCATCCTCTTTTTTTGAATTCTATCCCAAGTTGGGACTCTAGATTTCAAAATGAGGCATATTAACAGAGTGTTTTTTGCAGAGGTCGAGAATTTCCACATAACCCAATGTCACTTTGTAGTCGTCATCTTCGCCCTACCAGGACCAAGACAATTCTTAAAGATCCCCTGATATCCTTACATGATCTCTCTTTAAAGTATCTATAAATATGATCCATGTTTGAGCATGAAAATATCAAGTCCTACCTCTTGAGCAGATAGCCATCTTTGAGACTAAATTGTAGTATCATTTTCTTTAACAATTTTGTTTAAAGTGCACAAACCTTTCAATTGGAGATGTTCAATCACCACATGAGGTAGAAAGTTATTATCCAAACAACCCATAATGGCATATGCACCCATCCAAAGTGGATTTCCTGTGCTAACTTTCCAAGACAGGTGTTCCCCAATAAGTGAGAAGGCAGAAGAAAGGGCCTTCCAATGATTTGAGCAGTTCAGTGATATCTTCCTTGGGCCTTGGACCCACTCAATTAAAGGAACCATATACTTTTGTTGGATAATTCTTCCCCACAAACTTTCTTTGGTCATTATATGCCATAAATATTTGGAAACAAGGGATTTTCCAAACAGATACAGGTCTCTGATTCCCCACCCGACATATTTCTTGGGCTTTGCATTAGTGTCCCAATTGTCTAGGTGCACCCCTTTGTAGTCTGTACTTTCTTACCATAAATAGTTTACACAGATTCTCCAAATCTTCTCCAAATTTCCTTTTGGAATTGAGGCAAGGGAAAGCCAATAAATGGGCATGGCTTTTATAACTACTTTAATCTATACCAACCTACATCCCCTGGAGATCCACTTGTTGCACTACTGCTGAATGCTGCCCTCAATTTATGAAATGTGCCAAGACCAATTTGTTTTCCTGTAGCAGTTTGCCTTTAAATTGTATCCCATATATTTGAGGCCACCTTGTATCTCTTGTAGAGAGATATTAAATAGCCTTTGCAGTCTATCTAAGAGATGCCTTTCCAATCCAAATGAGTAGAAGGAATGTTTTTTCAAATTTATGACCATCGTTGTAGCAGAGGAGATAATATTTAAAATGTCATTCAATACATGACCTTCATACACTCCCATTTCGAAACAGAAGTATGACATCTACAAAAAGCTGGTGAGAGACAGTAATATTCCTTAGAATTTTCTCCCTGAAGATGACCAAGAGATTTACCTTGGATATGGCCCTACTGAGACTCTCAACCACTAGTTGACATAATCAAGAATTTGCAGGTGGGTGGAGGATCCCATTTCTATTTCCAGCATTTAAATAACCCCAAACTGAAATCAATCTCAACCATTTTCTTTGCAACAGATCGAGCACTATTATGTTTATAAGAATCATCTACAAGGATGTACTGACCTAGTGAATCATCGATAGCCTTGAGGGAGTAATCATTCCAGAGCTCCATAGGTAGTTGCGGCAATTTTACCTAGATTGGTGTAGCTTTTACAAATTTTTCTTGAGCATCAAACCCCGGGTGCTAAGGCTTGAGAGTCGTAATGGCCTTTTTGCAAAACCAAAGACCTAAAAGTATCTTGTCCGCATCTTCTTGGGTTTTTAAGTATCTTGTCCGCATATTATGTTTCCAAAGATTCTTCTTAGTTTGTCTATGCTTATAACTTTATGTTTTCAAACATCCTTTTCAATGCAGGTTCCAAGCTCAAAGTCTCCAAATAGAGGCTCAAAATCAAGTTCAGGGGAAGCTCATTTGAATAAGAATGGAGTTGAAGGTGTTGGTAGAACATCTGGCTCAAGTTCTATTTCAAGAACACCTACATCTGGGCCCATTTCTGAGGGTAAAAGTAAGTCATTTGGTCAAGGAACGAAGTTGTCTGTATATATGGTGTCATGTTCACTAGCCAGCAAGCCAATTCATCCCTCGAAGCAGCGCATTAGATCAAGTAATTCCACAAAAGTCATAAAAGATGATGATGGGAATGTTGTAGGAAAAGGATCAACCAAAGGGATCCCTAGTCATGTTTCTCCAGAGACATCATCATCAAAATATGTTCCAAAGGATAATGTAAAATGCTCAAAAAATTCTACAAGGAAAACAACACCACTTGGAAAATTTTGTTTCCCAGGTGGAGCTTCAAAGTAGGTTGCTTCCAGTCCAAAAGGACACATTTCGTGTCCATCATCAAAGTTATCTACAGGAAAAAATGTACCTAATTATTCTACTTCTACAGAGCACGTTGTTGCAACCCATCAGAAAACCTTATTAGTGCAAACAAAGCATGCTATAACGGGGACAACTCACAAAAATGAAAAATCAAGCTTACTTGCAGCATAGTCTCTGTTGAAGGCTACTACTGCTATGCCATCTTCTCACTCTCAAGCTTCAAACAGTGTCCCTACAACCCTAAGTGATGAAGCGGTGAAGATCTAGATTGAATGATCTTTATTTTTACGTTTGGCATCTCTGCATATCTATTTTTCTTACTAATATTTTTTATTTCTTGTGTGCAACTTGCCTTGTTGTTGCCTCAACAGCTCAACAGTTCTCCAAGAGTTCCTTGAGTACCACGTGTGCGACATGCTGGAAATATTCCCCAGTTGGCATCTTCCTCAACACCCTCTTCAGGAACCATTGTTAAGAGACCAACTACAGTCACACCATAGTGTAATTCTGTCAGTGGACAAAAGGATCATAATTTGGTAATCTTTGCATTTTAATTGGAGTTTGGAGGTTTTCATAAATAAATAATCTATTAATTTTCTATTATTACATTTTTGTTACTTTTTCGCTTTTGAACAAATGAATTGATAGAGCCAGTGACTGAAAAATACAATAATATGTTTATAAGAACTGCTTACAGAATCTATAAAATTGGTTGAGTTTTGCTATGTATGAACTATGTGCAGGTTTCCAGGAGAAGAAACCGAGAAGACAATGCCAGAGAGTCTTCCCAAACTGTTCTTGGAATTGATGAGCCTGTAAACTCTGAGGTATTGTTGTCGTCACCACATACAAGGAGACTTGAGGAGAGCAACAAGGTTGACGACCTTTCATATTCAACTAGAAGGTAAACACCTTCTAGATCATCGGATGTCTCATGTGCTGCCAATAAAAATGTAGCTTCAACTAGTGTGCATAATATGATTGAAGGCAGTAGTCATTCTATTGCTTTTGATTCAATTGATGGGAACTTATCTAATGTCCACGCCTCTCATGGTGATATGTCTGATGATGCAGAGAATACATTGATAGGTGGTGGTGCATTAACATTTCCAGGTAAATGTTTTAACCTTTTGACAATAATTCTTCTTTTTTTCCCTTCATCTATGATCGTGTATGGATAAAATTTGATGATGGGCTTAAGCTAATCATTAATCACTAGAATGAGTGTTTTTGTTTTTTAATGCATTTTTCCTTTTCAGGCTTAATTAATGAAATTCTCAGCAAAAGCCAGTATATGACAGATGAACTATGTGAGGTTGTCCTACCGGTATGTATCTGTTGTAAGTAAAGGGGGTGTACATCTTGCTTATTGATGTTCTCTTTGCCTTTTGACATTTTATATGAAATTTCAGGGCATACATGTTTTTGTTCATGTTGCTCATTGACAATATCAAATTTTATATTTTGATCTTCTTTTCCATCATATTTACATGTCAGTGAATGCCATGACAGCACTGGCAGAATCTAAGGAAGCATAATTGTGAGAGATATTCCTACACAAGCCATTGCCAGGTTGTTCTTGATTGCTTAAGAAATCTTGCAGTATGGGCTCATCGCGTTGTTCGTGGACCAAAGGTATACTTGCACCACCTGATTTCTTTTATTCAATTTTGTGCCTCTGTATTAGAAAGTGAAGAGGTATTGCAGTAGGAAGAGATTCAAGATGACTTGAAAAGTGAAAAGAAACCTAATCATCTAAACATGGTGGAGCAAGAAATGCTTGATTCTTGCATCAATGATGACTATGGCAATTTATCTAAAGTATATGTTAAGCATGCTAGTTATAATTTTCTTCTTGCACATGTAAAGAATGGTATAACAAGCTGAGAGATCTCCTCCCAAAGGGTATTTTTTGCTAATTTATTTTAAATTTGTATGCTATCTTATTTAAGTTTTAGAGGTAAGCATTGCATTCTAACATTGTCAAATGTATCTATAGGAATGGGTGGCTTTACTACGTTCAATAGTACTTAGCCTTTCTGGTATTGCAACTTTGAATGAATGCAAGCCTCTTTCCAGCACATATGTAGAAGTGGAATTCTTCAACAGTATTTTTCACATCCAAGTTTCTTGTTCTTTCCTTTTATTTCCCATTCTTCCCAAAAAATTCTTTGCGTGGAAAGCAGTCTGATAGTGGTTTGTTTACTTATGCAGAGGCATAGGAGATCAAGAGCAATGGCACGGTTTAGAAATATTGTGGATATTGGAAATCTATCTGAGGTAAAATAATGTTTGAGTCTGAGATAACTCTATGAACATGTTTTTCATTATTTGAGTCTGAGATAACTCTGTGTACATGTTTTTTATCTTTGGGTGACATTGGTGTGATAAGTTGCTCATCTTTTCTATATCCTCTTCTGACCACACCTCTCTATAATATACTCACATTGCTAGTGAATATGGAATATTTTGCAGGGAACTCTCATGCAAATATTTGTGCCGCTCTTTTTTAGTTTGTTGTTCGAGGCCAAAGGTGACAAGGAGGGGAATGTTATGAATTCTTGCTTAGAAACCCTTTCTTGTATTGCTGGTCACATAAGATGGGATTCTTCAGTTTATTGATGATAGCATTTCAACTGATGGCTTCCAAGGAAGAGAATAGAAAGATACTTGTATGACTGATTTGTTCAAATATTAGATAATTTTCATTTTATTGATAGAATGGCCTCAGCTGTAGGACCAAAAAAACATGATCATCAATCTAAGATTGGTGAAAAAGCAATGGATAAAGCCGGATATGGAATTAAGGAGGGATGGTGATAACAAAAATATTATCTACCCTGAAATACATGAGCATCTAAAAAAGTGTGTGCTACCTGAGATAAATAAGATGATGATATCTCATGCGAACGTGGTTAATATTTTAGTTAGTCATGCTGCATTGAAGTTATTGAAGCTTATGCCTTTAGAAACAATGGAATCAGAGTTTCCTTGAATCATACAACCTATTGCTAATCTGTTGAAAAGTTGGCCTCATTCTTAATAACTGCAAGGTGCATGACCCATAAGGAATTTAATCTAAGGGTGCTAGCTCAATGGTAGAGCACCTGCCTTATAGGAAGGAGGTTGGTGGTTCGATTCCACCATGCACTATTTACATTCTGAAACCACTAAAAAGAGATAAATGTCTAAACAAATGACCAAAATTTGCATATAAATGACCATCGATACAACATGAGAGATAAGTGACCAAAAAATGACCAAAATATGCGTATAAATGACCAGTTTTGAGTTGACGATCACCGGTAGAAAATTAGCGGTCATTTATCACGTGACAAAAAAAGTGGTCATTAATTGTGACAATTAATGACCAAATATATTACCAAATTAATGACCAAATATACGACCAAATATATGACCACAAGATAGGCTATAAATGACCAAGCTAAATATGACCACATTTTTGGTTGCGTGATATATGGCCACTAATTTGCTACCAGTGGTCACCAACTCAAAAGTGGTAATTTATATGCGTATTTTGGTAATTTTTTTTCACTTATCTCTCATTTTGTACTAGTGGGATTTGCAATTCTGGAGAATCCTTCAATAAAATTTCTGTTGTAACCTACTATCCCCATAAATGACCGTATGTTAGTTACGTCTTTAGGGACATGCCACTCGTTAATTGCTCTTATTTTATCTGGGTCAACAAAAATTCCGTCTTTAGATATTATGTGACCTAAGCACTGTATTTTATCTTTATAATAGTCACATTTACAGAACTTAGCATCAAGTTGATGTTCTCTTAAAACTTGCAGAATTATTCTTAAGTGTTCATCGTTTTCTTCTTTAGTTTTTGAATAAATTAGAATATAATCAATGAACAAAATTACAAACTTATATAGGTACTTATGCAGAATGTTATTCATTAAACACATGAAGACTAGAAATGCGTTAGTTAACCCAAAAGGAATAACTACGAACTCGTAGTGCCCATAACGGGTTCCAAAAGCAGTCTTAAAAATGTCTCCATCCTTTATTCTAACTTGATGATATCCAGAACTCAAGTCAATTTTAGTAAATATCTCTGCTCCGCATACCTAATCTAATAGATTGTCAATGCGGGGAAAGGGATATCAATTTTTAATAGTCATTTGATTAAGTTGACGGTAATCTATGCATAGTCGCAAGGTACCATCCTTCTTTTTAACAAAGATAATCAATGCTCCCCAAGGAGATACACTTGGCCTTATGTAGTTCTTATCTATTAATTCTTTCAACTAATATTTTAGTTCATTTAATTCCAGAATATTCATTCCTGTAAGGAGCCTTTGAGTTTGTTACCGCACCCGGGTACTAACTCAATGGTGAAATCAAGTTCCCTTTTCGGAGGTAGTCCTGGAATTTCTTTTGGAAATACATCAGAAAATTCCTTAAGAATACATATGTCTTCCAGTTTTATCTTATCTTCTTTAGATGAACATTCGTCATTAATCACATTCACAACAAACATTTTAAAACCCTTTCTTATAGCTTTGTTTACTTGTAAAGCAGAAATTTGTCTCACAGATGTTTTCCTAGGAATTCCTTTTACTGTTTCTGTGTTTCCTTCATTATTGAAACAAGTAAAATACTTTTCATAACAATTAAGTATTACTCTATGATGTTCAAGCCAGTCCATGCCAATTAATACATCGTATGACCCTAATGGAAAAACATTTAGTTTAACTTGTGTCTTTAACTGACTCATAAGTAAATTACAACTTTTGACAACTCTGTAAATTTTCTTTGTCTGCCTGTTGCTAACTGAACTAACCATGACTTATCAAATTGTTCTACCTTTAACTTGCAACTTTTCACTAAATCAGGTGATATGTAACTCAAACTTGCACCTAGATCTATTAAAATGGAAATATATTTGTTTTGTATCATACCTTCGATTTCGACCATAGAAGTTTGATGGTCTGCTTGTCGATTTTCCAATACTGCATTAATCCTGGGCATTTACCTTGGTACATCACCGACTGTTGTCTCCGCTTGTATGGTGTGAATGTTCTTGACTGTCTTTCTTTTGAGTGGGCAGCTTGCTCTAATATGTGGTCCATTGTAGTCATAACACTTTAAAGCCGGTCTTTGCTCCACATTTATGGTATTATTATTATTATTGTTATTATTATCAGGCACATTCCTTGCAGCTAAAAATTCTGTGGTGCGTTACCTCTGTAATTATTATTATTATGAAAATTTCTGTAATTGAAATTTGTATTATTTCCAGAGTTCTTAAGATTAAAAGTTGTCTTCTTATGCTCATAATTACTTGGTGTATTATTCCTCTAACTCGATACACCTTCTCTTTGTGATGAACCTACAATAATTAATTAATGAAAACACACGAGATAGCAGAAATAATAGAACTCAGAATCACTTTTATACTGATCGCAGGCCACTTCGAGGGGGCAACCTCCTTTGAGCAATCTCAATACAAATAACTTCACAGTACCTTCATTGGTTTCAACAAAAACTTATATACTAAGTCTAGGCGCCAATACCATGGGTCAATACCATGTGTCAATACAAACCATGGGTCAATACAAAATATGGATCAACAATTACTATGGGACGACTTACAAGGCATATGCATCCAACAACAATAATACAAACTATGGATCAACAAATACTACAGGATGACTTACAAAGCATATGCGTCCAACAACAATATACTAACAAAGTAAATAGAATGGTTGACATGGGTTCCTAACATCCCCTCTCCCTTAGAAAAAGCTTTGTCCTCGAAACTTTAGATGTGGAAATTGATGTAGAATCTGAAGGAGTGGTTCCCCTGTAGCATCCTCGAATTGCATTCCAGCCCACTAATGCCTTTTGAGTTTTAGGGAGGATTGCTTGGAAGGCTGTAGACAAAGAAGGACCATATCACCTGCGTGAAAAGTGCGCTCAAAATGGTGCTGATCAGCTTGTTGTTTCAGTCAAATTCTTGCCATGTGAAGATTGTCCTACGGAATGAGAAGAATCTGATCGCGGTTTCAAAGAATCGAGTCAATTTCATGAACTGGGGAGTTGCTGAGTGTGTATGGAAGAAGAACTAGTGGTGCCTGTCCATAAACTGCTTCATATGGTGTCCTTTTAGATGTGGTATTGTACCACTGAAGCGCTTCTAGGAAATCCATAGAAATAGTTGTCCACATCTGTGTAGGGATGGGAAGGGGTTCAAGCAGTCCCGAAAAGAGTGTCGTTTCACCCTTGTTGACTTGGAAAGTATCACAGTCCTCCACCATCTATTGAATGGTCATTTTCAGTCCCTGCCAAAAGAAGTTACATTGTTCCTAGTCATACATTTTGAGGAACCCAGAGTGCCCTACTGATGAAGAAGCATGGAATTCATAGAAGAGATAGCCCTGATGAATAGATTGCAACCAATTTGGAACAAGCAGAGAAATAACTGTAAGAGAAACTGGGTCATCAAATGTGTGAGAAGGAGCATCTGCCACCATATTGTCCTTACCCTTCTTGTAAGTGATTGCATAGGCATAACCCATGGGTTGGATAACCCATTTTAGGTGTGCTGGGGAGGAGACCCATTGTTCCAGGAAATTTTCCAGACTCTGGAGACCAGTCTTGATGCAGAAATAATTCCCTAATAGGTATGACTGCCACTTCTGTACTTCATGCAAAATAGCCATCATTTCCTGCTGAGATGTAGATGCGACTAAATTCGTACCAAAAAGGTCTCTTGAAGGAGACAAGCCCACTGGTTCAGCAAGGACACCTGCATATCTATCGAAGGAAGTAGGGGAGACTGTTGATGGGTGCATATGAATGGAATGGAGTTAAGCGATGACACCATGTGAATTATTCTTAAGGATCTTTTCTAGGCGATGTGAACTGATGATGCGGAGAGACCCTTGTTGTAAGCCCTTAAATTTGTGTGGTTTCCCATTGACTAAAAACTGCATCCAAAGTTTAGCAAAATCCCATAAGATGGGGCCAAGTGTGCATAACCATTGAATGCCCAAAACCACATCACATCCGCCTAGGGACAAGGCAAACATGTCAGAGCGCAGGTTATAATCTTCCAGAGAGATACACACATTGTGACACTTCCCCTTGCAAGATAAGTTTCCCCCATTGGAAACCATGACTTCAAAGTTGGATCAAGGATGGACAAAACAATCAACATGTTTGGCGATCCGAGGGTCAATGAAGTTATGAGTGCTACCAGAATCAATGAGTATTGTAAGAGGAAGCTTCTTGAAGTAACCCCTAACCTGCATTGTTTGGAGGGTGGTGACATCGGATAAAGCATGGAGAGATATCTCTGGTTGTTCATCCTGAGATGGGGGGTCAATAGGTGGCTCCTAAATGTCGACCTAATCATCCATTGTATCTGGAGTTTCTTGACCAATTGTAGAGGCAAGCGGAGAATCCATATCCAAGAGATAGAGCTTTTGTTGAACACATCTATATCCCCAAGTGAATTTCTCATCATAATTATAACAAAGCCATTTTTCTCGACATGCCTGCATCTCTGTTTCAGACAAATTCTTGATAGGAGTTGGTCGAGGAGCTGGCGGGATGCTAGGTCATTGAGAACCCATATTTAGGAAGGGAACAAAAGTGGGTTTGGAGCGTTGTTGGGCTGCAATCTTGTCTTCTTCCAACTTAGCCAACGATAGGAATTCCATCATTGTGTTGGGACAGAACATTTTAACCTCTGACCGGATTTCATCCTTAAGACCACTGATAAAACAACTCCTGTAGAATTCATCAGACAATCCTTCTATGTGATTGGTTAGTTTCTCAAATTCTGTCTAATAATCTCTCACAGTGCCACTTTGACGAAGTTTAGTGAGTGCTCCAGTGAAGTCATCAAAAGCACTAGAACCAAATTGTTGCAAAAGGAGTTGGCAAAAATCTGTCCATTTTGGCTCGTCATGAGCCTTGATGTACCAACGGTACCATTGAAGGGCTTCCTATTCCAAATGAAAGGATGCAAGTGGAACTTTTTGGACATCAAAAGTATTATGCAAACTAAAATATTGTTCTGCACGATAGATCCATCCAGTTGGATCAGTACCATTGAAGCAAGGAAATTCAAGCTTCAGACCACAGAAATTGTTGGAAGAAGAGAACCCATTGGCTGTAGAAGATTCTTGCCGTTGGTTATTATTCATGGCTGAATTTTGAAGATGAAGGCTAAGAAAATTTTCATCCAGATCTTGGAGTTTGGTTTGGATGGCTACAAGTGCTTCGTCCATGGTTTTTGCTCCTGCGTGGGTGACAAACATAACCAGGATTTTTTTTGTTTTTTTTTTTGGGGGGGGGGGAATGGATAGAAAAACACAAACAAAAGCTTATTTAGTAAAGGGAAATTTGCATTTGGGAAAAACTCGGATGGGTAATTGGGGTTTGAATAGGTTTTGGACACTTTCTGATGGGCAGGGAAGCAAAAAATTGGGATTTCAGAAGCTGGGTGAAAGAATGAGAAAATTTGTCAAAGAGGGACAAAGAAGCAGAAATAGAGAATGAACACAGCGGCAAAATTTGGAGGCGAGTGGGTGAAAATTGAAGAAGTTATGGAAAACCATTAAAATAGACAAATATGAGATTTTTGGCTTTGGGAAGTAGAATTTGGGATAGGGTCGTCAGGAATGAAATATGTAGAATGGGATTGCAGGGGTGTCTGGGAAGTTTCAAAGGAAACCGAGTTAAAACAAAGGATTGGAAACAGATAGATCTGCAACGACGTGGAAGGGATAGGAAACAGATAGATCTGCAATGACGTTGAAGGGATCGACAACAGATGGATCTGAAATGACGTCGAATGGATAAAAAATGGTTGGATTTGAAATAGCTTTTAGAATAGATCTGAAACAGATGGATCTGGAACGACTGTCAGAATGGATCTGAAACGGCTAGATCTGAAACGGCTTGGAATGGATCTGAAACAACTAGATCTGAAATGGCTCAGAATGGATCTGAAACGACACAAAAGTGATCGGCAACAGTTCAACTGAAAATAGATATGGACTCCAGGTATGTGAGGCTTCCTAATAGTTCAGGGGTTTCACTCAGCCACCAATGCTATTTGACGGCTTTCTTATTGGGGCAGTACCCCTCACTCCACGGCTCAGGTAAAACTAATAACCGCTTTGCCACAAACGGCAGCTCTTGGCTTACCTCACAGGTGGGAACTAGTCAATCAGGTAGAGGTCGTTTCTCTTTTCACTAGCAGGCCCTCTCAAAGGGCCAGCTGCTTTGGGGTTCATGTAGTACTCCTCACAATGAGTTTTAGGGCTTATGCCCAAGTACTTCCCACAGTTAAGCGGATAGGGATTATTCCCAGATCCCAAATTGCAAAAGATGTGAAAAAAAAATTTTGGCAGAAATTTCACCTAATGAGCCCAAGAAAGTGCTTTGATACTAGGTGTGATGAACCTGCAATAATTAATTAATGAAAACAAATGAGATAGCAGAAATAATAGAACTTAGAATCACTTTTATATTGATCATAGGCCACTTCGAGGGGGCAACCTCTTTTGAGCAAGCTCAATACAAATAACTTCACGGTACCTTCATTGGTCTCAACACAAACTTATATACTAAGTCTAGGCGCCAATACCATGGGTCAATTCCATGTGTCAATACAAACCATGGGCCAATACAAAATATGGATCAACAATTACTACGGGATGCCTTACAAAGCATATGCGTCCAACAACAATAACACAAACTATGGATCAACAAATACTACAGGACGACTTACAAAGCATATGCGTCCAACAACAATATACTAACAAAGTAAATAGAAGGGTTGACATGGGTTCCTAACACTCTTTTCTTATTCTGTTCAAAACAGAAATGAGCCTTCCTCATGGCTTCTTCAAGAGTTGAAGGATTATCGTATTCAATTCTGTCCTTTATGTTGAAGGGTAATCAGCTTAAAAACCTTTCTATCTTTGGTTTTTATTCATCTAGGTAAGGTGCATACCTTAACAAGCTGAGAAATTTGCTACATAACTCCTTCATAGTCATAGAACCCATCTTTAAATCATAAAATTCCTTCGATTTATCTTTGTAATATTGTTCGAATAAAAACTTTTTCTTAAACAGTTTCTTAAATGTACTCCATTTTATATTCTTGTCTTTAATGCTTTTGACTCTTTTGATATCCTACCACCAAATGTCTGCCCTTCCGGTGAGATTGTATATGGCCATATTAGCTTTTAATTGAGATGAGTAGTCATAAATATGAAAATACTTCTTCATATCAGACAACCATGCTTCAACTGCCTCTCCTTTTTCATTTTCTCCATTGAAATTCGAGGGTTTTATCTTTTTAATTTCCCATGAAATTTGTTCATAATGTTTATGCTTTTTCTTAGGACCACAGTCACTGTCACTACTGTCTTGATCAAAATTATATTTTCTGTGATAAGTTTTATCATCAGATTCAGAAGAAGAAGAGTTACTTTCAGTTTTATAGTACTTCATTTTCTTATCTCTATGGTTGTAGGACATTGTTCCAGATTAATATTTTACTTCCGTTCTCTTATCTTTTCATCTTGATGGTACTTGTCCAGTAAAATCTGGTTTAATTCTTCTTGCGCTCTTATAATTCGTTCGTTTTCTTCCTTAACATTTCTTATTTCAGTTCTTAAGTCCTTAACTCTATGTAATAATTCATATGATTGATCATTCAGTTCTATGTAGATTTCTTCATTAATATTTTCATGTTCGTTATTATTACGCTCATTATGAGGAGATCTGTCCTCTGCTGATTCTTTTGGTATGTCCATACCTGCAAATTAAATGTCAAGTTGTTCTAAACATAAACAAATTTAAATAAAAGTTAGTAATGAAGTTTTTTGTTTTCATTTTATGTTTTGCACGCGTGAGCCTATTTCAGTCCTAGAGTTTGAACTTGCGCTCTGATACCACATGTAACATCCCAAAAATCACAAAATTTAAATTTTTTATAAATAGCATTAAGTGCTATATTTTCTATGCGGAAGTATAGTAAATGTTTGTTTGTTTGTCTAGGTGACATACTGTAATAAAATGTTGCGTCGATTATATGTGTATGTTGTATTACAAGTATAAGAACAATGTTTGTGTTTTTTTATCTCGACCATACATCCTAGAACAGTTATGAATACTTAAATAGATGTCAATTAACTTGATACTGATTTCATCATATGTGCTAACTGTTTACTTTTCTTATTGATGATGAAGGGGTCCTATGGGAACCTCGAGGCTTACTTAGCTATTCAGCTAATGTATTTGATCTTCTATCATAGATCGCAGGTAATAGCAATACTTCTTTCAAAGTGTAACAAGATATCTTATTTAACTTCAGTTAGCCTTCAATGTTTAAAAAGAGAAATAGAGTAACTTGGAGTATCCCAGGGTGAGACCTATTCTAGTATTGTTCTTCAACTATAATCTGTATAAGTTGATTATATACTTTCATAGTGATTATAATCATATCTCATAAATTTTTATTTAATATTATTACACTTGTCTTGTGTTGAGACATCGTGGAAGGTATTGAGCTTTGGTTTCAATGCTAAAGGCATTTTGATCCTACACTTAGGAACTACAACATGTATTCGAATATATAAAATAATCATAGGATCATACCCCAAGTTTAAATACTATCACTATAATTTTATTCTTAACTTTGGATATTTATACACTATGTATGCAAACCCTACATATTAGTTTTATTATGTCAATCTTTGAACATAATGTTGGATTTCAAACTATGCTCTATATGAAAATTGGGGGATCATCACCCTAAGCTTAGATTCTAGCAAAATACTCCTAAACCTATCTTTTATGTTATGCACTATATGCACCAACCTATATGATAGTATTATCATGGCCATTTTAAAAGTGCCGATAGTTACAAACTATGCATTATATGCATCTACCCTATATTACACTAATCTATACGTTGGGTTTATGATCATTGTAGTATTAGCTATACCACATTATTGTTATACTTTATGATCTATATAATATGTACAAGGGTTTGATAAAAGGGCTTCTCATCTTACTATATAATTTATTGAATAGTGAAATGATGGGTTTTTACCTTTAGTATAAAACGTAACCAAACCATACTGAAATTGTAATGTTTATCCATTTGAAAGGCCGATCGATAACCTCGATGCATGGTTACGATGGCAAGTCCTGTGTACTGTGGTAGTTATGGTTTTCAAAGTGCAATAAAGGAGTGTGTGGTGGAATGCCTGTTGGCATCCACTGTGGAGGTCTTCATGTGGTGTTCCTTGGTAGTAGTAAGACCCTAACTACCTTTCGGAGTTATTTCATCGAGGGCATAACCTGGGCATTCATTTGTTTGTAGAGAGTGTGGTTTGGAGAGGATGACAGGCCTGCGAGTTCTTAGAGTTTGTTAGTAGTGCTTGGAGGCACCTATTGGTTGTGGAGCCAGATCTTCCAGTCTCATAGATGATATTGTCTCAGCCGTGCACCCCGAAGAACTGTACACCCATTCTGAATTTTTAGGGGTTTGGGGCTGTTTTCGCCACCAGTTTTCGGGCCCATGGTTTTGGGTAACCCGTGGTATTTTCCCATTATATTTTCCTTATAAAAGAAAGACATTGTAATACGGTTAGGGTTAATGATGTATTAGGTTTTATGCATTGTAAATATCTCTGAGATCAAGAAGAGAGACTGTGAGATAGTGAAGACGAAGTGTAGCGGTTGTGCTGCGGGTTGTATCCCTTCACTTTGTTGGACGGAATAATAATAAGGAATGGCAACTTCAGTGTGGACGTAGCCCAAGTTGGGTGAACCACGATATATCTGTGTCTTTCTTGTAATGTGTGTGTTAAATTATTTGCATTTATGTTTATTGTTATTGCTCTGCGATCCTATTTTTATAACAATTGGTATCAGATCCAAAGGTCTATTTGGCAGATAAACCCGTAGGAAGCTAGGGTTTCTGGTTCGAGTGGGAGCAATGGCAGAAGAAGGAAAGTTTAAGGTCGAGAAGTTTAACGGCCAAAACTTCCAGTTATGGAAGATGCAAATGGAGGACTATCTATATTAGAAGGATCTATTCCTACCGTTGGGAGGAAGAGCAAAGCAACTGGCGGCTATGAAGGATGAAGAATCAGAGGTTCTTGAAAGAAAGGATCTGGGGGCAATACGGCTGTCCCTGGCTTCGTTGGTGGCTTTCAATATCTCAAAAGAAACGACAACAGAGGGTTTGATGAGTGCATTGGGTAAGTTGTATGAAAAACCCTCACCCTCCAACAAGGTATTTCTAATGAAGCTTTTATTTAATATGAAGATGTCTGAAGGTGGATCTGTTACTGATCATTTAAATGAGTTTAATACGGTTACAAATCAGCTAAGTTTTGTAAGTGTGAACTTTGATGATGAGGTTAGGGCTCTTCTAATATTGTGTTCATTGCTAGAAAGCTGGAATAGCTTGGTCATGGCTGTAAGTAACTCTATCTCTGGTTCAAACACCTTGAAATTTGATGATGTTATTGGTGTTATTCTTAGCAAGGAAATGCGAAGAAAAAGCACATGTGAGACATCAGGTAATGCATTGACCATGGAGAGAAGGGGAAGACAAAAGGAGAGAGGAAAGAGCCAAGGTAATTGTGGCAACTCTAAAACGGGTAGATCCAAGTCTAGGCTAGGAAAGATAGAGTGCTAGAACTATGGAAAGAAAGGACATCTGAGGAAAGACTACAGATCTCTAAAGAAGAAAGGAGATGCACAGAAGGAAACTACCCAAGAAGCAAATGTAGCAGGTGATGTGTTACAAGATGATTTGATTCTTGCATTAGATAATACTAGTGATTATTGGGTAGTAGATTAAGTAGCTTCATGTCATGCTACACCCCATAGGAAATAGTTTCATGAGTATGTTCCAGACGATTTTGGACATGTTTTATTGGGTGATGATAAGCCATGTAAAATTGTTGGAATGGGTAAGGTATGGATAAAAGTTAAGAATGGAACTAACTGGTTGTTAAAAGATGTTAGGCATATTTCTTCTATGAAAATAAATCTGATCTCAACAGGGTAGTTGGGAGATGGCGGCTGTCTGTCTACATTTGGAGAAAAGTGGTGGAATATCACTAAAGGATCAATGGCGATAGCAAAAGGAGACAGGGTAGGTACATTGTATTTATGTCCTCGTAATACTGAACATTCTATCTCTTTAGCTTCCACAGGAACAGATACAGCATTGTGGCATCATAGGATTGGCCACATGAGTGAGAAGGGGATGCAGATTCTCCACTCAAGGAAGTTGCTTCCAGATTTGAAGTAGGTAAGTTTGGAATTCTGTGAGAACTGTGTTTATGAAAAACAGAAGAGAGTCAGATTTCTCAGGGTTGGGAAACATAAGAAGAATGAAAAGTTAGAACTTGTGCATACTAATGTATGGGGACCAGCTCAAGTACAATCTCTTGGTGGCTCTCATTATTATGTTACATCTATTGATGATGCAACTAGAAAAACTTAGGTTTATTGCATTAGACAAAAATATGATGTGTTTGCTACTTTTAAGAAGTGGAAAGCTTTGGTTGAGAATGAGACAGGAAAAAGATTGAAGTGTCTCAGATCTAATAATGGAGGTGAGTACTATGGCAAGGAGTTTGATAGTTACTGTTCATACCATGGGATTCGTAGAGAGAAGACAGTCCCAGGAACACCACAAGAAAATGGTGTGTCTGAAAGGATGAACAGAACGATCATGGAGCGTGCAAGGTGTATGAGATTGCATGCAGGGTTGCCCTTACATTTTTGGGTGGATGTTGTAAATACTGTTGTTTATTTAATAAACAGATGACCTTCAAGTGCTTTGGATGGTGGTATTCCAGAGGAGGCATGGACAAATAAAAAGGTAAACTACTCATTTCTGAGAATGTTTGGTTGTGAAGCATTTGTCAATATTGATAAAGAAAATAGAACAAAGCTTGAAGCTAAATCCAAGAAATGTACCTTTATTGGATATGGGGTTGATGAATTTGGTTATCGCTTATGGGATTATGAAAATAACAAAATCATCAAGAGTAGAGATGTGATATTCAATGAAAAGGTCATGTATAAAAATCAGTTGCAGGGAAAGAAACAGGAAAAGGAAACCATAGAGTACACAGTACTTGATGAAATTCAAGAAAATGAAGTTCCAAAGGTGCCAGGAAATCAAGAACAACAACAAATACTTGAAACTCCTGCAACTGCAAGAAGATCTACTAGGTTAAGTAGACTCCCTGAACGATACTCTCCTTCAATGTATTATTTGTTGATGACTGATGCTGGTGAACCAGAATGTTATGAAGAAGCAATGAAGGTGGAAACTAGAAAGAAGTGGGAGCAAGGCATGAATGAGGAGATGGACTCATTGCTAGGAAACCATACTTGGGATCTGGTTCAGTTGCCTGTTGGTAAAAGAGCATTGCAGAACAAATGGATTTACAGGTTGAAAGAAGAAGAAGGAGGTAAGAAGCAGTACAAGGCCATACTTGTTGTAAAGGGGTTTGGCACAGAAGAAAGGTATAGATTTTGATGAAATGTTTTCTCCTATTGTAAGGATGACTTCAATTAGGACTATTTTAAGTCTAGTGGTGGTAGAAGATTTGCGTCTTGAACAGTTAGATGTAAAAACAACTTTTCTCCATGGGGATTTGGAGGAAGAGATATATATGTAGCAGCCATAAGGTTATGAGGTCAAAGGTAAGGAGAACTTGGTATGCAGGTTGAAAAAGAGTTTGTATGGTTTGAAGCAAGCTCCAAGGCAGTGGTATTTAAAATTTGACAGGTTTATGACAGAACAAGGTTATAGTAGATGTCATTCTGACCACTGTGTTTATTTCAAGAAGCTAGACAATGAAAGATATATTATCTTGTTATTGTATGTGGATGACATGCTTGTTGTAGGGTCTAACATGTAGGATATAAATGTACTCAAAAGGAAGCTAGCTAATTCATTTGCGATGAAGGATTTGGGTGCTGCAAAGAAAATCCTTGGTATGAGAATAACGAGAGACAGGAAAAATCACAAATTGACATTGTCTTAGAGTGAGTACATACAAAAGGTGTTGGAGAGGTTCAGAATGTAGAATGTAAAACCAGTAAGTACACCTTTGGCAATCCATTTCAGTCTAAGTAAGGAAATGTGTCCCAAGACACAGGAAGAGACAGATTACATGTCCAAGATTCCCTATCAATTAGCAGTTGGCAGCTTGATGTATGCCATGGTGTGCACAATGCTAGATATTGCACAAGTAGTGGGAGTTGTGAGCAGATATATGAACAATCCAGGTAAAGAACATTGGAAGGCAGTACAGTGGATTCTCAGGTATTTGAGAGGTACCACCACTCAGGCATTATGTTTTGGAGGTTTAGACACTATTCTACAGGGATATGTTGATGCAGATATGGCAGGTGATAAGGATAGCAGGAGGAGCATCACAGGGTATGTGTTTACTGTAGGTGGAACAACAGTAAGTTGGATTTCGAGACTGCAGAAGGTTGTTGCACTTTCAACAACGGAATTAGAGTATGTTGATGTTACAGAGGCTAGTAAAGAGATGATTTGGCAGGACTAAACATATACAGCTCAGTACCATTTCATACGCTCTGCTCTGGAAGATGAACTGTTGAAGCTAGAAAAGATACATATTAGCCAGAATCCTACAGACATGTTCACAAAGGTAGTGACTAGAGAGAAACTGAGTTCTTGCTCAGTTTCTGTTGGCCTTCTATCATGAAGGTGAAGAGGAGAAAGTTTCCAAGTCCAAGTCCAACAAGTGCAGTAGCGGTGGAGTTGTTGCGATCAGTCTCCAAGTGGGAGATTGTTGGTTGTGGAGCCAGATCTTCCAATCTCATAGATGATATTGTCTCAACCATGCACCCTGGAGGACTGTACAACCATTCTGCATTTTTAGGGGTTTTTGCCACCACTTTTTGGGCCTATGGTTTTGGGTAACCTGTGGTATTTTCCCAATGTATTTCCCTTATAAAAGAAAGACATTGTAATACGGCTAAGGTTAATGATGTATTAGGTTTTATGCATTGTAAAGATATCTGAGATCAAGAAGAGAGACTGTGAGACAATGAAGATGAAGTGCAGCGGTTGTGATGTAGGTTGTATCCCTTCACTTTGCTGGAAGAAATAATAATAAGGATTGGAAACTTCAGTGTGGATGTAGCCCAAGTTGGGTGAACCATGATATATCTGTGTCTCTCTTTTAATGTGTGTGTGAATATATTTGCATTTCTGTTTATTGTTATTGCTCTGCAATCCTGTTTTTCTAACAACACCTCCCTAGTTTCGATACCTCGACCTGCAACTATGTAAACTGTACCTTAGAGTTCAAAGAGCTGAACCATTCCTGAGTTATGGCTTGCTGCATTTGTTTAGAAGTTTGAGTGGCTCTAGTGTTCATGTTTATGGGAGTGTCCAGACAAGGAGCATGGTTCTTCTTCGAAAGGTAACTTGTTAAACCTTCCCTTGTTTCCAAGAGATCGTTAATGTACATTTGCATGTGGTTCTACGTGTTTAGTTTCATTTTCTAAGATTTAACCACAATGTATGTTGAACTGACAGGTGACTCCTCGGCTCTGGCTTTGTATGTGCTATGCAACGGGGGTTAGAGTTTAAACTGGTAAGCGTTGGTGACTCCCTGTGAGGTGCATCTTGGAAAAAATGCCAGTCCTTGTTTGGTATAGTTGAGTATTTGGTTCTCTGGTTAACTGTGGATTTTTTCCACAGTTGTAATATTTGAGCCGTAAGACATTTCTTTGGTGTAGGGAGGATTGAATCCTCAACCTACTTCTACGTTGGCTCTGCTACATATTGCTGTGTAACAAAATGTTTGAGAAGTGTAAACAGTCATTCGAAGGATCTAACCTTCGACAAACTTGATGAAATAAAAAGGTTATGGTGTTTGAAACTTAATTTTGTTTTTACTAAGCCTGAGAGAGCAATACTCTTAGCAGTCTACGTTATTTATTTCGATGTTTAATTAAACAATGTTAAGGACAGAGCTCGTTCTTGAATGTTTATAATATGTTTTAGTTTGTTTAATGGCCAAGAGTCGAAATGGATAAATGCCTAGTTTGTTTTGGTTTTAAAACGCTCAACTTGTTTTGTAAAAAGATAATGTTGTCGGTTAAGTAACTCGGAATGATAACATGTTAAGTTGAAATGGGAAAGCATGGTTCATCATGTATCTCGTACAGTTGTGATAATTGACTGTAGAAAACCCCTCATTGGTTGTTGGACTCTGTCTTCGCGGATTTCTACATGTTTTAAAAAGGCAAAGTTGATATTGTTTCAGTTTCAATATTGTTTGTTATCTATGGTAAAGAGTCTTATTTTGAAACACTGTTGGAAAGATCTCTTCATTTTTTATTGGTAAAGTTTAAATACTTTAGCCATAAGGTTGGGTTATGAAATCCCTAAAACGTAAATGCATAAGTTTTAGTTTGTTGTGGTTTCAAACCCTGGGCTCGTTTGTAATAAGATATTTTGTAAAAATATAAGCTTAGAACTGTGTAGTCGAATTTCTTTTAAGTGTTGAGACCTAGTCTCACATACCTGTTGCGTTTGTCAAGAGTAGAATGTTGACTTAGTAAATGTATGACAGGGTTTGAAGCCTAATCATTTGTTAGATAGAAAGGTTACTATTTGATTTGAAAACTTTAATTTTTTAGTTTCAAAAGAGAAATCTATTAATTATGTATACAATAATATTGCCAGCACCATGTAACCAATATGTTTGGTTTCGTCCTATCTTGTAGTAGTTTCAAATCATACCTTGTTTTATGTAATCTATACTATGTGTTTCGATACTGATAAAATTCGAAAGGCAGAAAACTAAAATTCTTAGAAGGATTTTTATTTGAAAATAATATTGTAAGTTATACATTATTTGCCTTCTGAAATATAAAACATTACCCTATAACTGTACTTAGGCTTTTGTACAGAAATGTGGGACTGTTTGAATTCTTCTACTTCTATTGCTATAATATTCTAGTGTTATAATGAATGATGTCTAGGTTTTTTACGTTTATAACATAAGATATTTTTATCGAAAAGTGAATAGAATATAATACAGGAATGTAACAGAGTTTATCTATAAAAGGCATTCAATCAATTCTTTTTATTTCCATATCATTATTCATATATATCTTTAAAAACTCTTCCCTATACTAGAGTACGGCACAAGAACAATGTGTGGAAAAATATAGGGAAGCAATTTATTCTATCTCTGTCATATAACTTCTTCAACGTTTTATAGCATAATATAGAGTTCAGAAAATCAATCATTTACATCTGAACTAACAATATTCAACTAATAATCCTAAATCAACAGTTATAGAAACAATAAATTATAACTACTAGGAAATGAAATAACAATTAGAACCTGATAAGGTAGATAGGGTGGACAAACAAACAAAGAGGCATGTTCCTTCCAACCTTCCCCAAAAGAATCAGCCAATATAACTTGCTCCTTTGGATCCTCGAGCATGTTTACTGAATCACTAGGTAGAAGACTCTGTGTAGAAGCAAGGCACTCAGGTTGTACTTCCAGCAATCAATGGAGACTTGCATACACCTCAAAATAAACCTTTGCACTCAACAAAAGTGAAAAAGACTTACAATACAAGTCAAAACATAGCTTCCCCTCATTGAATCTCTTGTGTGCATACAACAGAACCACAAGGTAAATTTTCTCGTCAGAAAAAGTGTGAGCCTCTTCTCAAATTTGATGGCTTAAAAATATGCCTGGTTCTTTTAGTGGTCAGTTTCCAAATAAATGAGCCTCAAGCTCCAGTCTCATCTTTTAGGGAACTTTGACCACAATTCAAGGGAGTTGTCCCATTACAACAGCTAGTTACTGAGTTCCTGATGCGGCCACTTGTCCATTTCCTTCTATCCCAGATTCCATTCCACCTAGTGGGTTAGTAAACACTCTTTCAACAGTCTCTTTGGGTGAGTGTCTCCTATTTTAATTTATTAAATAATAATATGGTGCAATTATAGTCATCTTTGGCCACTTAGCCAAATATAAAACTTTACAATAAAAGTTAAGATAATTTTTTTCTAAAACATAAAATGTTTCAAGTAATGGGTATGTTACAAACAAGCACTTGCTCACAATCCATGGCCAATGCCAAAATGGGCTCAAGAAATCCTTGAAGTTGTTGGGAGAGTAGTTAGGGATCCATTTTACAATAGGATAGCAATATCTTAGTATCAAGTTGCAAACCTTGCACAATTTCATACACATCCACTTTTCTCAGAGAGATGCTACATGATGATGGGTTTTGATCTACAATCCTTCAAAGAGACTTGCCATGATCCAAGCTGGAAGACTTAGGTTCACATGCACTACATCGGGGAACTAGTGCACAATAGTACTAGCACACTGCATTACTATCCTACAAAGGAGCAGACTGTAGCAATTGTTACCAAGTTTTTACATGTGTGAAAGCTGCTCGAGTTACCTGATGTTCATTTTTGAGGGGGGGTATCTTTTCCATGAGATTTTCCCCCATTTACTTAGTTTCAAGAACATTTCCTTTTATCACTTATTTGATTTTATGGGTGAACTTTGGTCTCAGTAACAAGGTCCCTGTAACATCCCAAAATTTCACAAAATTTAAAAAAAGTTATAGTAGCATTAAATGTTGTAATTGCTAAGCGGAAATAAAATAAGTGTTAATTCTTTTACTAATATCAATTAGTGAAATTGACACTTCATACTTTTTAAAACATAATACGACAATAATTTTGCTTGTGCTAAATTATAAATCTATATGCTGCATTTAAGTTGTCTTGCGATACCGTTTTCTTGACATATATGGATAATTTGCTTTCGGATGATGATGAAGGGGTCCTACGGGGAACCCTGAGGCTTACTTAGCTATGTAGCTAAAGCATTTGGACCTATCTTTTTGCAGATTCGCAGGTAAGTGTGACACAATAGTTCAAGTAAATACAAGTATTTTTAAGAAGATTTTAAAGTACTTTCAGTTCATCGTCCATGCTTGTGGTAATTCTAAGTACTCCATGTTGAGGACTATTAATGGTATGAACTTCAGTCTTAATTCTGTGAGTGTTAACTAAACCATAAAAGAAACTGCAAAAGTCACAACTATCTTTAGCTACTCTAACTCTTAGTAAGTTGTCAAAAATGAAGAGATATAATCTAAGAGGTCTTTGATTACATCCAAGAATAAGGTGCCTAAGTGCTTATCATAATACTATCTTTCTTTCCTATTTGTATTGAATTGTGCTATCCATATGTATTGTCATAAGAGAGTTCCCAACCTTATATGTTATTACAAACTATAGAAACATGACCTAATTAGGTATTGGTTAAATGGATTGACTTAGAAATCATAATTGTAAACTATATATCTTATACATTTCTCAATTGATAATTGCATGATGGATCATACTATTGTAGCAAAGGTTTATTAGAATGTGACAATACCGCATTTGTTACAATGTGCGATATGAAAACTTAACTATATGCAATTACCATGCATTCCTATGGCATGCGAACTTTATACAACATATTATGCATATCCTATAGTATATAACTATATGCAAATTATATATGCGCGAAGTAAATGCATTGGTTACAAACTATGACTTGCATTAAAATATGTATTATGGTAGTCTGGAAACCATAATCTACATACCAAGGCTTTAATAAGAACGAGGTATTAATTACACCATGGTTAAACATTGGTAGGTCATTCGTGTTTAGACTGAGCATTAAACTCTCTTAACTACTATCTTTTAGTGGAAGTCTGGGTGTCTGCCAACATGTTGAATGTCATGTGAAGGCATTGTATGAACACTGTCAAAACCGTTGAGCTATATAACGTTTAACTTGGAGGTCCACTGAGCTGGACTTCATGGTTGATGTGGTAATTAATGAGGTTATTAATATGGTTGTTTCCTTGTAAGTTGTTATGCTACGATGGAAAGATCCTTGCCATTGATCTCTTATGCCCTCGGGTTTTGGGCTTAAACCCTAGTCCTCCACTATGTTTCGATGGGGATGTTTCTTTGGCTTTCATTTGGTGCAAGGGAGTGGCTTAGAGGAGAGGACGATAGGCCTATGTAATAGTAGGGTTAGTTGCAGAAGCTCTTCCCTGAGATTTGAACTCACAACCTGTTGCTACAAAACTCCATTTTTGTTCTCAAAGCCAAACCACTCTTCTATGGTTTGTTGGTACATCCTATGTTCTTGGTTCTTGTCGGTCATGAGAGGGTTCTGCTTTTTAACTCGACACCTTCGTTTTAAGGGTAAGATGTTCCTTCAACTCATAATATACAAGGGTAAAATAATGCTTGTAAAAAGCGTGCAATTGTTTTCAATCTTAGACTCCTTCGTTTGTTTTAACCATATCGTAATTTATGTGGCAGGTGAACAAAATATTTGGATTTCTATGTTTGAAACGGCAGTGGTAACCATGCTCAGAAAATTGGTAATCCTCGGAGGTTCTCTTAAGGATGGCTCGTTTGGTTCCTTGTTTGGCTTAGCTGAAAACTTCCATCAAGGTTGTGAGCTGGTTAATGTGAGTTGTTGTTGTAGTATTTAGTAGCCACTATGGTGTGCAACGAGAACATTAATTCTCAGTCTAATTTGGTGTTTAACCTCCAGCATTTCCCAGTTGATTTAGTTGAAATGTAACTTCCATTAATGAGGTTTGAACCCTCGGTCGTTAAGTGGGAATAAAAGAAAAACTTAAGTGTTTACAGCCTTCCAACTTAGTGTTGTCTGTCGGTTTTCTAATGGGGTTTGACCCCGTTTCGATATTGTAACTTTTACATGTTGACTGTGTTTAAGATGAAGTTCAGTTATGGTTTTAAACTAGTAATTGTAGAAGATTTTGTAACTTGTTATAAGAACTAAGACCTTCGGCTATTGTGGTGAATATATAGTTGTTTGCAATAAAGTTTAAATCCGTCAACTATGTTAACAGTGTTCTAAAAACCCGTGTTGCTTGTTTTACAATGTTATAAATTGACTAAGGCCATGAGCCTTAGGCTAAACGCTTGGTTTTTGTGTATTCGACTCTGTACCTGTTTGTAAAAGAATGTAAGCTTCGTTTGTAAACCCTATCGAAAATATGGGGTTAAATTCTTGATGATCGTGAGCTCGTTCAAACCCTATACATACTAAAATGCTTGGTTTTTTTTTGTTTTTTCTAAAGGATTATGCATTTTGAAATCTTGTTTGTTTGGTTTAAAAGTATTAATATGTTTTAATGTAAAGAAGTGATGAAGGTTTGATCTCATAATCGTTTGGTATGCAATGCCTTCTAAGGGTTGAACCCTGTATTGGATACTTCCTTCGTTTTGTAGTAAACAGGAAAAGCAATAAAACTAGGGTTTGTGCTTGACTAGCTAGGATTGGAACCATAGGGTTTTTAATTTACAATGGAATTGTTTTTAGTTTATAACAATAGTTCTAATATATAATTCAAAAATTAAAAGATGTGAATATGAGAGTAGAGATAATACTATATAATAATGTTGTTGTTTGCCATTGATAGAAATATGTTTTAAAAATGTAAGTACTTGTAGCAGGTTCTAAAATGTTTAACTTGCAGCTGTTATAATTCATAAATGTTGATGCAATAAGACAGTATAGTTTGGAAACTATAATGCGTTAAAGAAATGATAACTACTATGTATCTAACACCTACAGTAAGAGATAGTTAACCAATAACTAGAACCTAGATTTATACAGAACCTAGATTTATACAGAACCTAGAAATGTTAAATTTTTGTTATTTCTCCTAAATAAATAAAGAAACAATTCTACGGTTTGCACAGTAAATGTGTACCCAGAAACATTTATGAATGAGATTATAAAATATTTTTAATTTACTGAATGTAACCGAGAAAGAAAACACTTGACAAAGTTATCTAAAATTAAAAAAATAAAGAAGGGAAAACTTAATGGAGTTAGCCTATTCATTCATCTTGCCCGCTACTTCATAATTCATCTATTTTTAATCTTCCTTCTCTGTACTAGAGTACTATACAGAAAACAGTATAGGAAAAATACAGTAGAGGTATTTTATCAATTCATATATCTATTCAACAGTTTACAAAATCCTAAACAGATCAGAAAATTACACGTATACTTCTACATTATCATTAGTTAGCTAAGGAGTACTAAATTAACAATGACAGAGAATAATTTAACTACTTAGAAACTGAAATAACAAATAGAACCTGTAACTGTAGATAGGGTGGACAAACACCCAAGGAGGCTTGTTCCTCCCAACCTTCTCCAGAAGAAGTAGCCAATCTACTTGCCTCCTTTGGACTCCCGAGCCTGTTTACTGAACCACTAGGTAGATGAACTCTGTGTAGAAGCAAGCCACTCAACTTTGTATAACCAGCAATCAATAGAGACTTGCCAAAAAACCTCAATCTCTGCACTCAGTAGTAAACAAGGTAGACTTACACCATGATAAAAGACATAGGATATCCCCTCATCGAATCTCTTGGGTGCAAGCAGCAAAACCCCAAGGTAAATTTCCTCGTCAGGAAAAGTGATGAACCTCAGTCCAAAATTCGATGGCTCTTAAAAAGATTGCCTAGGTCTTTAGTGGTCAGTATTCAATAAATGAGCCTCAAGCTCCAGTCCCATCTTTCAGGGCACTATGACCACAATTCAAGGGAGTTGTCCCATACCAACAGCTAGTTACGTGCCTCATGAAGCTGCCATTTGTCCACTGCCTTCTACCCCAGATTCCATTCCACCTAGTCGGTCAGTAGACACTCTTTCAACAGTCTCCTTAGGTGTTTGTCTCCTATTTAATTTATTTAATAATAAAATATTGTGAAAATTACAATCATCCTTGGATACTTGTCCAATATAAAACCTTACAATAAAATTTAAGATAATGTTTCCAACTTAAAAAAAAATTCAACAAAAAGGGGTATGTTACAGTCCTAGGATGTCCAAGTTTGGATTAATGGGGGTGTTAGGATAATTAATACTCCATCCTTATCCGACTTAGAGTTATTTTATTTTTCCTAGTAGTTGATGGTGTCATTTCCCCCCTAGTGGTGTGCAGATGTCATCTAGGACCCATTATCCACCTAATGCGCCCTACATGCATGATTTTAGGACCACCAGAGTTATTTCCCTACATTTTAGGATCCAACTCTGTGTTCTAGCTTAGTCCACTTGAGTTCCTAAACTCTACTGGGGGTTTTAGCTCCGATCAACACTGATTGTGATATAATGTGCCCTTTTTCACCTACTTTTCATACAAAACTCACTAATGCGCCCTCCTTGGTTAGTTAAGTTTTGGTCTTCCTGAGTGCTCCAGTGGTGACAATTCCTATTCTAGACAGATTAAGACTCGAATTCTCTTAGAATATTCGAATTCTCTCTATTGTAACATATTTATGGACTATACTGATTAATGAATAATGTGACACATTTATGATTCCATCTGAGTTCCAATGCATGATTAATTTTACTGCTCTTTTCTCTGTAATTTTCACTATAATTCACCTTTTTTTGCTCATTCTTTCACTGTGAGGTATTCTCATCTCTATGATATACTATGACTTAGAATTTCACAGGCATTAGGGGATGAACTGGTGAGGAATTTTTTAGTGTTAACAATATGGATGATGCAAGTGTGCATGCATTATTTGAAAAAGGACACATTCAAGACTATTTGAGGATAAATAATGTTGATGAGGGGATTTTGAAGTGGAACTATGTACAATAAAAAATACTACTCCATACACACTTCAATAGAAGGGATTTGCAGAAGGAATGAATAGGATGTTGATGGAAAATGAAATAAGTAGTCTTAGGGATGTAGATTTGTCGCAAAAATTATGGGAATAGGTAGTTGATTATGTATCTTACATGGTAAATCCATCACCTACATTATCACTAGTTGACAAAGCTCAATATGGGGCATGGAATGGTGAAAAAATTGTCTTAAACATATCATATTTTTTGGTTTTGATTATTATGTGCATGTTCCAAGGGATAAAATGAAGACGTAGGAAAATAAAGTTGGAAAATGTACCTTGATTGGTTATAAATATGGTAGCAAGGTTATAATATTTGGAACTCATAACTAAGAACACTATTTATAGTTGGGATGTTGTATTTAAAGAGGTTAAAATTATTCCCATATAGGAAGTCCAACCAAGTGAAGAATAACTAGAGACAATGGAGTTTTAATTGGAGGGTGAAGAATGTGACTCAATAAAAGAATATGAACTAGACAAGTAAGAACCTTAATTAGATTCCAATATTGAGGAGATCAATTTGGGAAAGAAGGAAAACTAAAAGGTATACTTCACCTGATTTTCATTATAGTTTTGTTCTATCCCTTACTGGTGATGATCCTAAAATTGTGAGGGAAGCAATGGATTCAAAGGAATTTTGGAAGAAAGCCATGGTTGATGAATTAGATGACTTAGATAAAAATGAGACTTGTGATCTAGTTGAGTTGCTAGTTGGGAGAAAACATATTGGTAGAAAATGGGTTTTCCATAAGAAGTTGAATTCAAAAGCTAAGGTAAAGAAGTACAAATCTTGGAAAGTACCAAAGGGATATTCCTAGGAGGAGGGAATTGATTTAGGTGATAGTTTTCTCCTATTACTAAATTAAATTCTATTGGACTTATTTTTTCTACTATTGCTACTTTTGATCTTGATGTAGAGTAGATGGGTGTGAAGACAACATTTCTACATGGTGATCTTGAAGAAGACATATACATTAAACAAATGCAAGGTTTTTTAGTGAAGGCAAAGAAGGAATTGGTATGCAAGATGAATAAGCCCCTTTATGGATTAAAAAAATCACCAAGAATATGGTATCAAAAGTTTGATATGTATATATTGGGACTTGGTTTCTTAAGAAGAAAAAAGTATCATTGTGTATTCAAACTAGGTCAATGACCATTTTACTTATGTGGTCTTGTATGTTGATGATATTTTATTGCTTGGAAACAAGGAAATCATCAAGGATGTCAAACATCACTTGTCCTCTAAATTTGAAATGAAAGAACTTGGTGCTGCAATTTTTTTTTTGGTATTGCAAATTAAAAGAGATCAAGCAAAATAAATACTCTAGTTGAATCAGAGAAAATATGTTGAGACAATATTACATAGGTTTAATATGTAGGAATGTAAACTAGTAAAGGTCCCTATTCTTGTAGGGGTAAAGTCATATATAGATCAATGACGAAAGACTCAAGAAGAGGTAGAATGTGTTTCCCATGTACCCTATGTTAGTTTTGTTGGAAGTTTGATGTATTCTATGGTCTATACTAGATGAGGCATTTCCTGTGCAATGGAGGTTTTGAGAAGGTAAATATCAAAACCATCGAAGGAACATTCAACAACTATAAAGAGAGTGTGCAAATTTTTGTGTGGAACTTTAGATTATGAAATATTCTACTAGGGAATACCTATACCTCACAGGGAGATAGACATACAAGAATTTTTTAATGTAGACTTGGTTTGAGATCTTGACCATGGAAGATCTACAAGTAGTTATATTCTTATCTTATTTGGTGGAGCAATTAGTTGGATATGTAAGAGACAAGGTCTATTTGCATTGTCAAGTACATAAAATAAGTGCACGAAATCCACGCATGGGAGTAAGGAATCTATATGGTCGTGAATATTATGTTCATGTATTGGTTTTCTTCAAAAAGTAGTGAGAGGAAGTTTTCACAACTCAAGTGAATCTTTTTCGCAAATAATGCTAGCTATAATTATAAGGCAAAGCATATTGATGTACAACACCATTTTGTTAGAGTATTGTTGGAGAAGGTTGATACCTTGAGTAATGTTGTAGATTCATTAATGAAGTCTATTACTACTGAAAAGTTCTCTTGATTCCCATGGCATATGATTACATGAATGATTTCTCTTTTCCACCCCTTTTCTCAAAGAAAACAATAGTGGGAGAATGTTGTGCATGTTTTGTACTCTTTGTAGCTCCCACGCAAGAGAGATTTTGGGGGGGTGATCACTCCCTTGGTTAGTGGGGGTGGAGCTCACAAAGAAAATTTTGGGTTCATTTTTTTGTCCATTTTTTGCTATTTTGGGCAATAGTTTTTCAATCCATTGTAATCTAATTCCAATTAAGAAAATATGGTTGTAATCAAATCTAGATTAACAAATCATGGTTTTGGATGTTATAAATATTATATCGTGAATGGTTAAGATAATACAATGAGATAGAAAGATGAACAATTCTTAGTGTGGATGATTTTCCATGTTAAGTGTTTATAGGTTGAATCTTTGTGTATTTTGTGTGTTCTATTGTTATTTATTGTTTTTTAGATTTTTCCGGTATTGATTTTCTTGCACAAGTCTACCAAACTCTTCATATTGGACCTACAATTGAAATAAGAAAACCTTAAATAAATTTAGAGAGCTAATGCAAAATACATAATGTTGAAGTATTAAAATTGGGATAGGCATTCATTATGGAAGCCATACTATATGATCATTGTATAGAATTAATCAGGTTTATCACCATGATTTGGGTGAGACCTTGTCCTTCATGGGGATTGAAAATGTCAGTGCCTAGACTACAATAGATCCCCTTTGTTGGACATTGATGTGGACCATAGTCTAAAATTGAGAGAGCATATGGATAGTAGTAATTTTTGGGAGAACAACTACTTCTAGCTTCTCTTTGATGACACAACTATACCATAAGAAGAGAACATCATTGAGGGAAGACATGAGCTGGTTATAACTATCAATTTTTAGCATGCATATTCTCTAGTGACAGTATTCCTTCTAGAGCCACAATCGATCTTTTACAAACATGTGGATTATATTTTGGACATGGTTGGTTCTATTTATTTGGCTCCACATGACCATGGTGGAGATATTGAGCACAATGCTTAACCCTTCATCACTCTTAGGAGTCATTAATTGGGAGTTAGAAAGAGCAACTAGACATGGGACTTGAGTTTACAATGGTGATTCTTACACTAGTTCAACATTGAGGCTAGTACTTGTATATAGGGCATTGGATTATAAATGAACTTCCTCAATTACTTTAATGTTATGGTCAACACTCGTACTTGGGTCCCATCTGTATGAACAATATTCTTGGATTATTTCAATGTTGCGACCAACCCTTGACCATGAGACCCTAGTTCCCAGGACTACTTGAATGTTGTGGTCAACAACTGTACATGGTACATTGCTTAATGGTTGTACATCCTTACGAAAAACATTGATGGAAACAATTTTTGAAGGGTGATGGAGTGTTGGGACCCTATTTGGGGGTTGTAATTTGTTGCCAAAGGGCCCATTAGAGAAACAATAATGTAGTTATTGTGGCCTTTCAAGTGGATAGAGTCCTCTATGTTTGTTAGTATTAAATAAGGTACGCTATTTAGTTAGACATTGAATAAATGTAACATGACCTTATTAAAGAAGGTACACTAGGAAGACAACATGTGATTATCCTTGGGGTTCTCTAGATAGTTATAAATAAGGATGGAGCCCACCTTATGGGTATGAATTATAATATATTGTATTGGAGCTAAGTTCATTAATAGGTTTCCCCCTCGACGAGGCAAGTGAACATGACTGCATTCCTCCTGCAAAAGGATTATTGTAAGTTGTTTCCCAACCTCAATGGTTTTGATATTGAATGAAGCATTGAGCATTTTGATACATTGTATGTGATTTACGTTTAAGGGTTAAGGATCATAATACATGATAAATGGCAATTTATGTAAATAACTTTCGAATTGCAACTACAACATGATCTTGTTTTCCCACAACCTATGAGATTATGGTTTTCATATTGTGATGCCTTTAGATTTTTCCTCCACTTTTGATGCATAATTTGAAATATACGTCTATACAACATGATAAGAAATAACATGTTCAGGGTCAACATTATCTTGCGAGATTGAAAGTATGTCATATTTGTGGAATTTTTTATTGTTGTGGATGTTTAACCTATCATCATTTTGAGTAGGGAAGTACATTTTACTCCCATGATAATCAATGTACATGGTAGATATAGCATGTAACTCCCAATTTTTGCATTGGCATTAAGGAGTGGGCCTTTTCCTACATAGCAAAGTACATTCACTACATTTTGTGTGTTGACGTAGTTAACAAATTCCTCATAGTCTTGAAGTGGATTAGTTGCAAATACTTTTGGCGTGCTAAGAAGATATGGATCAACAAGAATTGAGTGATTGACCTAGAGATTCCTACGTTGCTTATCTCATGGTGTGTATGGTGCTTATGTCATGGGATCCAAGTTGTAACATGTTTATCAAGAAGATACTTGCAATGTTGAGTTCAATTATATTCTCCTAATTGATTATGTCCATATCTACTACACTTTCCAACAATATAAAACCATGAATATGGACATACTTTATATAATGTCATTCACACATGTGGAAAATAAGTCTCATGAAAACGTGTGCAAAAGAAAATGTTACAGTTAAAAAGATAGTGGAAATTAGGTTAGATTCATATTCTTTTACATAAAGGTGTTTATAAATGTTGTGAGAATGGGCTATGACATATCATGTATTCTTACTACCTCATCACTCTTCTCAATCTCATCATCATCATCATCATCATCATTTATATATATATAAGATTATAATATATTTTCATTAAAATTTGATAATATTAAATACTAATTACATTACTATATTACCAAAGTTCCCATCGTTGTACTTCTATTTTAAAACCAAATTATGATAAAGAAAATTACGAATGCATATGAATTCAACATTTTCAAACGTTTTTTAAAATATTGAAACATGTGGCCAATAAAAGTTATTGGTAAGCTTGTAACATTTGAATGCCATCATCATATCTTATAACCCTTCGTATATATAAACAAAAGAACTATTTTGTAACCTCCCAAAATTATGAAGTTGTTCATTGTATTATATGTTTTCCTCCAATCATGTATTGTTTTAAAAAGAAAGGCAATAGTAAGTGTAATGCTCAAAGGCCTCACAAGCAAAAGCGCTTGCAACCATGCTATGTAATGCTTTAGAGGAAATAAAGTTATAGAGAAATCTAAAAAGGGATGAAATCATAACAAGAAAATTTGTGCCGAATAAAGTATTACTAATGATTATTAAAAGGATGTAAATTAATAGAAAGAACCATGCTATTCAAATAAAAATTCTAAATTTGAGTGTAATGATGAAAGTGGTCCAAAATTCTAAAATTTCACTCTAACGGTGAGAGTGGTCCAAAGCTTTTATTGAGAATCAAAAATCGAATGCATCTTCTAATCCCATTCATATTACAAAGGCATAATATCATTTGCTTTTAAATTTAAATATAGAAAATGTTATGATATAAAAAATACAATGAATTTATACTTTACAATACACTAAAATAAATATTAAAATAATATTGCTTTCAATATAGATAATTATTAACAAAATAAGATAAAAGTCGTAACAATAAAAAATAATACATCATTAACTAATATAACATATATTATACCCTAGAAAAACTCATTATATGTGGATATGTGTAATTTAAATGAATTTAAACATAGATCACAACTCAATACAAATAAGAAAGATAAGTTACACAAAATAATTTACAAAATCATTTTACATGTTCCTGGACAATGACTACATTTGTATCTATATTTCCACTTATTGCATATGAGACCCCTTCATTAGGATAACCTATTACATATGCATTTAGCTCTATGTATGCCTCTCTTGGATCATATTATATACATTTACCCCATATATGACCCCCCTAGGGTCATATCAAATGTAAAAATACAAACATATATGTGGTACAAGATGTAAATGTTTTTCCAAAAAAAACATTTTCTATTCCAATAAGAATAAAATACACAATCTTCAAGCATGGTAAGCATAGTACAAAAGAGTTGATACAATTTCTTTAGATCCTTCAAGATCCAAAACTCCCTCAAACATAGTACAAAAGAGTGGATAAAGTTCCTTTAGATCCTTCAAGATCCAAAACTCCCTCAAACATCATAAAGTTTAGAGTCGCAATTCTTAAGTAATGGAAACTTATCGAATTCAACTGAGAAAAAAAGACAATAAACTGACATATTACAAACTTAAAATTTCCATACCTTTTATGATACAAAGGTACATACCCTACATGAGGTGTTTATGGTACATAGGTACATACCCTACATGAGGTGTTTATGTTACATAGGTACATACATTATACAAGTTTTTATAATAATAATTAGAAGCTCACCCCAGTGTGTTTCGGGACGTCTTGACCCCTATTAAGTCACAAGTTATTGGTATATCCGGCTTGTGGGTTGTTGGATATACCCTTGGGAGGTTGTTGCTCCCATGGTTAATAATAATAATAATAATAATAAGGTCACATCCAAGTTAGAGATCAATTTGGTTTATGAGCCCCCATTGTTTATGGGACAAGCGACCCCCTCTGCAAAACAATTTAACTACTAAAGTTTACAAAGGTGTACATGTCCTACCCCCTCTCGACTTGAACCAATTGTCTCCTAAGATGAAACGATCGATCGATCGATCGATCGATCGATCGATCGATCTATCTATCTATCTATCTATCTATCTATCTATCTATCTATCTATCTATCTATCTATCTATCTATCTATCTATCTATCTATCTATCTATCTATCTATCTATCTATCTATCTATCTATCTATCTATCTATCTATCTATCTATCTATCTATCTATCTATCTATCTATCTATCTATCTATCTATCTATCTATCTATCTATCTGAATTATTATAAAATATTAATTTTTTAATATTATATTTTATTTTTGTTTTACTACTCGCATTCATAAATTACTAATAAATCCATTGATATAAAACAAAGAATTAACCAATATCAAACACCATCAAACATAACTTTTGAAATAAACATTATTAATTATTTGTAATATAAAAACCTACTAAAAATATAAAAAATCTTATATGTATTTAAATATACATATTTGGCTCAAATAAAACCATACCTAAATCTACATATTTGTAATAATTTAAAAAATGGATAATAATACAAAAATACTACAAGAGTGAAGGTTGTCTTAAAATTCATGTACTGGACCAACTTTACAGAGGTATAGGGAGAATTAAAAAAACAAAACAAAACTTTAAAACAAAATTAAAAATAATTTTCTCATTTATTACTATTGTAAATAAGTAAATAAATATCATAAAATTTTACAAATATATGAGTATATATGAGAATTATGAGTGAGCATTGAACAAGTAAACTTTTCTTTAATAAATCAAATACTGAATAATTAGAATTTAATAATTTCTTAAGTTAATTTTAGTCATTAAAAAAAAGTTTCTATATATTCTTAACTGTAAGTTGTTAAATTAAGATTTATAGCAAGTGCTTCTCATACGAATTAGATAATTGTTCAGTAGCTATGGATTGGGTAATTGGTTCTTTGAAGGCACATTCTCACTAAAATGATTTCTTTAACGTGATATTAACCTTTGTAAAAATTATTTATTTTTACTTTTCCTTTGTATAACCTTTGTAAAAATGATTTCTTTTTACTTTTCCTTTGTATATTAGTCTTTACTCAATTTAAATGGCAATTACAAAAAGATAGAAAAAAGATTAAATATAAAAAAAAAACTTTAAAAAAAAATAGTAATTAAATTGATGTTTAAAGAAAAGTTTAAATGTTGAATGCGTATTAATCATTCTCATTTATTTCTTAAGTTAATGTTATCCATTTAGAAAAATGTTTGTATATGCTCTTAAGTTGTTAAATTAAGATTTATAGCAAGTGGTTCTAGTATATATTGGTAATTGTCTCTTAGGGGATTGAATAATTGTTTCTTTAAAGACATATTCTCACTAAAAAAATTATTTAACGCGATATTAATATTTGAGATTCGATGGTTGAATAGCTCCATTTGTTTTGGAATTGAGTTACAAAAAAATTTACTAAAATTATGGATGTTTATAAGAGTGCGTTAAGAATGAAATAAAATTATTTAATAATGGATTGTAGTAGGAGTGAGTTAAGCATGTATTTAGTTATGTATTGTAATAGGAGTGAGTTTAGAATGAGTTAATAATGTATTTAGTTATGGATTGTAATAGGAGTGAGTTAAGAATTTATTTAGATATGGATTGTAATAGACCAAGTTAAAAGTTTAATAATATTAGGGTTATTGTTTAAAATATATATAACACTAAGGTTAATAATATTAGTTGGTACTAAGAGGGTTAATAATATTAAGATTATAGGATCAATGATATTAATTTATTAGTCGGAAATATTACGGTTAATAACATTGGTACACAATAATATTATGGCTCTTCATTAAGTACATTGCATTGATTTCAATGTTATTTGATTTAATTCAACTGACTATGGTTCTTGATTGATTGCATTGCATTGATTCTAGTTTTATTTGATTCATTTCAATTGACTATGGCTCTTGATTGAGTACAATGCATTGATTTCAATGTTATCCAATTCAATTCAATTGACTATAGTTCTTGATTGAATATAGTACATTGATTTCAGTGTTATCTGATTTGATTCAATTGACTATGGCTCTTGATTGAGTACAATGCATTGATTTCAATGTTATCCAATTCAATTCAATTGACTATCATTCTTGATAGGGTGTACAGTGCATTGATTTCAGTGTTACTCGATTCAATTCAATTGATTATGGAACTTGATTGAGTACAGTGTAATGATTTCAATGATGTTTGATTAGTTTCAATAGACTATGGATCTTGATTGAGTATAGTGTATTGTTTTTTGTGTTATCTAATTCAATTCAATTGACTATGGTTATTGGTTGAGTACATCGCGCTTATTTTAATTTTATCTAATTCAATAAAATTAACTATGGTGCTTGATTGTGGTACAGTAATTCATGTTATCATGTCTTCTCATGATGGAGATATGGATGATTTGCATGTTGGGGAAGTAAGAAGATAGACATGAGAACATGTTAGGCAACATAAAAAGAAGTTAGCATATATCACTAATGAACAAAACGAAGAACAAAGAAGGAAAAATATGAATTGAAGTCCAATGTAAGCTATCCACTTGTAGCTCATTCGAATGCCTCCAAAGGCTCACATTTTTTCCCAAATGTAATATAATGGTGTTCAAAACTCATTTCTAGGTTGGAAAGTAATAGAATTACCATCTATTTGCATCATTTGTTGTGTATATTGTGCTTCTTTTACATTGTTTTCATGCATACTTAGCAAAATTATTTATTTGTGAGGAGTTATTTAGCTAGTAGATCCTACTATGATTATAATTTCACAGTGTGACTCATGTAATATATGACATGCTCTTGGAGACCACTATTTTCCTGTAATAGAATTCCTGCAATGGCATGATCGGATGCCAAAACATAAAGGATGAAATCCTTCATGAAATATGGTGGTGAGATCAAGGGATCAAAAGTTAGGGATTGTTTCAAATCATCAAAATCAACATTTTCTTTCTCGTCCCAAACAAAGGGAACATTGGTGCGGAGAAATTGCAAGAAACCATGAACCTTCGTGGCATAATCTGAAAGTAATTGATGGAGAAAATTGGCCTTGCCCCGAAATATTTGCAGCTAGTGCAAGGTGCGAGGGGATG
The DNA here is from genome assembly GCA_027924585.1 of Larix kaempferi. Taxonomy (NCBI): domain Eukaryota; kingdom Viridiplantae; phylum Streptophyta; class Pinopsida; order Pinales; family Pinaceae; genus Larix; species Larix kaempferi. The sequence continues at coordinate 13,651,355 of BSBM01001197.1, read as the reverse complement.
GAAGGTCAAGGATGGCTTGAACCTTCAATGGATCCATTGTGATACCTTTCAAGGATATAATGAACCCCAACAATTAGCCAGCAGGGACACAAAACACACACTTGAGGGGGTTCAGGTGAATGTTGTATTTTTGACATTGTAGGGAGACTTGTCGGAGGTCTTCCAGATGTTGAGATCATTTCCTGGATTGAGTTGTGAGGTCGTCCAACTAGACTAGGATAATCTGGGCAAAGTCATGAGAACAAAAATTCATGGCCCACTAAAAGGTGGCTCCGGTGTTTTTAAGGCCAAATGGCAGAACTCGGTAGGTAAAGGTGCTCCAAGGGTAGTAAATTTGATCTTGTACTGATACTCCTTGTGGATATGAATATGATTTTAACTAGAGAAATCATCAATGAAGGAAAGAATCTTGTGTCCAGTGCATGTGTCAATGAGTTGATCAACAAAGGGTGTCAGAAAGTTGTCCTTGGGACACATAAGATTCAAATCTCTGAATCGGTACAAACAAAAATGGTGCCTTGGTTTTTATTAACAAGTACAGGGTTATACACCCAAACGGTATACGCGATTGGGTAGATAAACCCAACTCGGTGCAATTTTTCAATTTCATCATTTATTGCTAGTATTTTGGATGGATGTATGGCTTGTTACTTTTCGCGGACATGAATAACGTCGGTCCAAGTGTCAATGTGATGTTTAATGATGGAAGGATCGAGGCTAGCAATTTTTGTATATGACTAGGTGAAAACATTGCGAAACTCTTGGATGAGTTTCTTTTAGGAAGTGCCTTCTTTAGGGGAGTAGGAGGAAGCTAACGTGATGTTTTCAACAATGTTGGGTTTGAAAGAAATATCCACTTGTATAGTGGGTCATATGTGGGAAATTTTCATGTTAACTTCCTCGAAGGAATTTGGGGCAATGATAGGATTCTTGAACAAATCAACGTTTCCATGAAGAAACTATTTCGACTCGACTAAGAACTGATCGACTATAGATGTGGTAGGTTCCTAGGGAATAAAATATGCATGATGAAGCATATCATCTCAAGGGAATTTTGGCTCAGTTAAAGATTCAATTATCTCTTCTTCACTTCAAAATAATTTGGTAGAGATATCAAAGTGATCAGTTGGAGCTAATGACATGGAAGTTGGTTCCATGGTTGAGATAACATAAATGGTGTTTGTCTTGGTCAAAGAAGACATCAGGGGTTGTATTTATTCAACAACGGTGATTTGAGATTCCAAGGATAGCTTGCACAAGTCAACCAACACCGAAGAATATTTTGGTAAATCAGGGCAATGGTGGGAATAATGACTGTAGAGGCCACACATGACACATGAATGATTTGTACGTAAATATTTGTTACATGACTAAGGAGGGGCCGGCACTTGAACTACCAGGATATTCTTGCCATCATCTAACATCTATATGTGAGTGGAGAGGATGGAAACTTGCGAACAGTTTTGGGTAGTGTGACCTAAAACATCACACAAAGCATAAGGTGAAGGTGCTAGAGCTAAGGTAGTAGGAGGAGAATTCATGGCTTTGTTCACAGTTGTCGTGGTAGTTGTCTTTGTAGTATTTCCCCCATATTTCTTGATGGGAGGAGAGGTGAGGATGGATGGTGTTGTTGCAGACACGCCAAGAGGTGGATGATCGGTAGTACATGTCACGTACCCACCGACCCACCTGGCCACTGGAGACCATGATCCATTTTTTTCTCCAAAACATCGACTGACTGCCCATACACACAGTCAGGAGAGTTCGGATCTGCAATCCACAACCTGCAGCTAAGAACCCGTAACGTTCATTCTACAATAGCGGATCTCGCAATCCGCAACCCACAATTGTGGTTGCTGAAATGCGAAATTACAACTTCCATAGGAGGTCGCCCCACAACCCGCAAAAGTGGGTCCCACAATCTGCATCCCGCAATTTGCAACCCGCAATTGCCGATGCAGAATTGCAAAAGCCCCAAACACACAAACATGCACTTGACGATCCCGTAACCCGCAACAACTGATCCCTCAACCCACATCCCACAATTGCGGATGCAGAATTAGTTAGCCCCGAAACGCATAATCTTGAACTCGGAGATCCCTCAACTCGTAACCCGCAATTGCGGAACCATGCGTGCGGAACCCTGTCTCTGTAAGGGAAAATTCATCAAATCTTCAAAGGGGCATAACTTCTTCCTCAAACATCCAAATGGGGCAAGGTTGGTACTGTTGGAAATCTCTTGGAGAGATCTATCCAATGGTAGAACCCCCTGATCAGGTGAGGTATATAACCTTCCCATTTTTTTCTCTGGATTTCTGTCTATGTCTCCACTTAGACACTTCCAACCTTCTACCTGTCAAGATATTCCTTTGCATATGACCCACGGAGGTTCCTACAACCACTTCCATGGTTTCCCCTTCCTCCCTAGGGACCAGATGTTAGTATACATCTCCTTCACAGGGTTAGTTATACATAAACATTCATCTCCAAACAATGAAAACACTATCATTCATCATAACATGTAAAATGCATTAAACAGATTTAATCAATATATCTATCATATGCAAGAATTACAAGGCATTAAACTCATGCAATATAAGGTATACATATAATAGTGAACTCAGCCTCTTACTCAGGCCTGTTCAGGACTTCATGTCAATCCCATTCATATGCATACATTCCACGGTTCCATAAGTATACACAAGCATTCATCACAAAACAATGAAACACCATCAATTGCTATAACATAAATACTTATCTTTCAATTCCGAAACAACTAGCTAAGTGAGAGCAATGTTTCACCCAACCTTAGATCTTTGTCCAGCCTGTACTATTTCAACTAAGAGATCACCCTCGAGTTGGGCAGTGTATTCACTAAGGAGGGCTAACAGGTTCTCTAACAGTCAAGGTTCTATTCTCATGCTAAACCATTCTGTAGTTGGGTTTATCAAGCATTCCATGTCACCTACCCATGCTAAGCCAACCTATAGTGGTTATCAAGCAATTCGGGGACAACAAGGAAGGTGTTGCTAAGCCATTGATCTCAACCATAGAGCTGCAGGTGTCTCAGCGCTCAGTTGACCTGGCACCCACAATACCTACCACATCCAACACAAGGAAGACCTACAACACTATTACACATCCCTTCAAGGCATCTTCCCTTCCATTGATATTCCAGGATGGGCATAGAAAGGCCCAGTTTCTCTCAGTCGACCTAGCACCCACAACACCTACCACATCCAACACATGGAAGATCCTTCTCTCTGCTGCACAGTCTCTCACGATCATTCCCTTCCAGTGCTATTCTAGGATGGGAATAGAAAGGTCCAGTCACTAGTTTTTTGAGACTATAGCCTTCACTGGGTATATCAAGTAACCCAACTCTCTCCCACAAGTCAACAACTGATTCATTACCAGGATTGGGGTTTCCTCATGGCCACTCGACCAATACAACTATGCAACATCTTCTATCAATGCCACTCCGTCACTGTAACTGGGGTCTACACGACTCTCAACTCTTGGGCATACTCTAACACGCAAGATCACAATTAACTTCAGGTTTCTCTCCCAAGAATTGGCTCGGTGTATACAGGAAATACATGGACAGGTTCTCTGCGAGGGTCAATGCCTCATGAATGGTGAGTAAGTGAGTGAGGAATGAGTGAGTAGTGAATGTCTGTATGTCTGAATGAATTCATCCATGAATCCTCATCTCGGATAGTCAAATAGGTTCAGAGAGTTCCCCCAGGTGATTGAGTGTCATCCTGCACAAGCGATCAGATCCATGACCTGCCATATGAAATCATAGGCATGGTCCATACTCCAGCGGCCTCAGCAATCAGGGTTCTCAACCACCCATTGCAGTTGCATTAATGTCAGTAGCGAGCTAAAACGGGTTCTCATTCAGACATGTGGAAATATGGGAAACCAATCCCAAACTCCCCCCCACCTCTCCCTAGTGGATACACTTGGCCCCTTCTAATTCATTACCTCCTTACCCAGCTTCTTGGTTATTTTATTCATTCAATAATAATTACATCATTTACATTCCTTCATGGCTTAGCAGCCCATGAATAATCAAACTTTCCAAATACTTTCCTAAGAAAATAACCTTAAACATCCACTAGTGGGGCCTTGGCCTTGAGCTCCACACTAGGGCAATACACATACTGTATATACACAGTATTTACATTGAAGCCAAATACAGATCAAGGGGAAAATGGGGTATTACAACTCCCTCTCTCTTATAATAACACCATCCTCAGTGTTTTCAAAACTAAACAAAAATGGGAGTGTTTTTTTCATGGCATCCTCTAGCTCCCATGTGGCCTCTTCTGGGATAAGGTGCCTCCATTTCATCTTAACCTTCCGTATGGCCCGGTTACAGAGCAAGATAACCTTTCCATCGAGGATGCATGTAGACTCCACTTGGAACTCTCTGTCTGGTTCCACCTGTATCACATGCCAATCAATGATATGATTAGGATCATGTACATATTTCTTAAGCAAAGATACATGGAAAGCATTATGATCTTTCATGTTAGTAGGAAATGCAATCCTATATGCAATTGGACCTATCCTATCAAGGACTTCAAATGGCCCACAATATCGGGGTGCCAACTTGGCACAACTTCCCAATTTCATGGAACTCTTCCTGGGTCTCACTCTCAAGTAGACATGATCCCCAATCTAAAATTCCTTCTGCATTCTCTTCAGATCTACATAAATCTTCTTCCTATCTTGTGTTTCCTTCAAATTTGTCCTGATCTTAACAACTTCCTGTTCCGTCTCCTTAATCATTTCAGTGCTCTGTTCACTAGGTTGTCCTAGTTCACTGAAGTTTTGCATATTCTGCCATACAACACTTCAAAAGGACTCATATTCAATTATGCTTGATGCCCATTGTTGTATGCAAACCTTACCAAGTGTAGGTAATCATCCCACTTGGATGGTTTAACCATCACATACATCCTCGTCATGTCTTCAAGAACCTGATTCCCTCTCTCAGTCTGACCATCTATTTGAGGATGATAGGCTATGCTAAACTTCAATGGAGTTCCCAACTCTTGGAACAATCCTTTCCAAAAATTGGAGGTGAACTTTGTATCACGGTCAGAAATTATTTCCTTAGGCAATCCATGCAACCTGAATATTTCTCTCATGAAAATATCTAAAATGTCATTAGCCTTGTGGGTGGACTTGACTAGAATGAAATGAGCTACCTTTGAGAGCTTGTCCACCACAACCATGATTGAATCATGCTTCTTCACTGTCATAGGAAATCCTGTTATGAAATCCATAGAAATCACTTCCCACTTCCACTCTGGAATGGGTAAGGGCTGCAACAATCTTGTTGGATGTTGGTGCTTTGCCTTGAATTATTGGCACTTCTGACACCTAGGAATGTACTCCGCTATGTCCTTCTTCATACCATGCCAAAAGTATTACTTCCTTCCTGCTGTTATAGTCTTCTGATATACTGAGTGCCCTGAGTATGGTATTTGGTGTATCTCATCCATCACCAACTTCTTCAAATCTGCACTATTTGGAATGTATAGTCTGGTGTTCTGATAAATGAGAACACCATCCTCACCCAACTAATACCTTGCATACTTTTCTTCTATAACATTCTACTACAATTTCTCTCTAATCTGAAGATAGACTTCATCACTATCTTGAACCTCTAAAATTCTTGCCTTCAAGTCTGATTCACAACTACTTATTGCTGCAATGTGGAATCTCTTGCTGAGTGCATCAACAACCTTATTCTCTTTACCTTTGATATGCTTAATCTCCAAATCATACTCACAAAGAAACTCCATCCATCTAATTTTCCTTGCATTCAGATTTGGCTCGTCAAACAAGCACTTTAAAATCATATGATCAGTTCTTAGCTCAAATCTCCTTCCCAAAAGATAACACCTCTATCTCTTGAGAGCGTGAATTATGGCTGCTAGCTCTAAGTCATGGGTGGAATAGTTCCTTTCATGCTCTTTCCACTTTCTTGACTCATAAAAAATTACAGAACCCTCTTGCATTAGCACTCCACCGTGTCCCTCAATGCAAGCATTGGTGCATACTACAAAATCCTTACTTGGATCTACAATATTCAAAATAGGTACACTAGTAAGCAACTCCTTCAACTGCTGGAAACTTCTTTCACATTTTTCAGACCATGTGAATTTGATATTCTTCCTCTGCAATGAAGTAATTGTATGGGCTATCTTGGAGAATCCTTCAATGAACCTTCTGTAGTAACCAACAAGGCCCATAAAGGATCTAACATCTACTGCATTCCTTGGAGTGGACCAATCCATGATGGCCTCAATCTTCTCTGGATCTACTGCAATGCCCTTTGCTGATATAATATGACCCAAATAGTGCACCTTCTCTTGATAGAAGTTACATTTACTCAGCTTAGCATACAACTGGTGCTTCCTAAGGACTTGTAATACCATCCTCAAATGCTCATCATGCTCTTCTTCATTCTCTGAATACACAAGCATGCCATCCAAGAATACAATTATGAACCTATCCAAATACTTGCTAAAGACACTATTCATAAGACACATGAATGTAGTGGGTGCATTGGTAAGACCAAATGGAACCACTGTAAATTCATAATGACCATACCTAGTCCTGAAGGTTGTCTTATGAATGTCTTCTTCCTTTATCCTTACCTGATGGTACCTATACCTCAAGTCAATCTTTGAAAACACTCTACCTTCCTTCATTTGATCAATCAACACTAGTGCACCCCACGGGGATACACTCGGTCTGACATACTCTTTATTCATTAACTCCTGCAGCTGCATCTTCAGTTCCACCAACTCTGGTGTGCTCATTCTATAAGGATCTTCAGAGATGGGTGCTTCTCCTGGAACAAGATTAATGGAAAAGTCAATGTCCCTCTTAGGTGTAAATCCTGGAACCTCATCTAGAAACACATCCTGAAACTCCTGCAATATCTGGAATTCTTCTACCCTGAGTCCCTTATCTTATGCTAAACCTGATATATGTACAACATATAACTCGAAACCCATTTTATAAAACTTCCTTAATTGCAGAGATGAAATCTGTCTCACTGAAACATGCTTTGGAATCCCTTTAACCAACCTTAGTTGGCCTTCATCATCAAAGCATGCCAATGCTTTCTCATAATAGTCCACCTTGTCTCTATGCCTTTCCAACCAATCCATGTCAATCAGGGCATCATACGATCCCAATGACAAGATATTTAACTCAACATGTATGAGGAATCCATTCAATTCTATATGACATTCCTTCACTACTTCAATTACCTTTTTCTTGGTACCGGTGGCCAATTGAACTAGCCAATCCTTCTCATGCCTTACTTTACCAAGAGAAGAAATTCCAACTATCTTAGGAGATACATAACTATGAGTAGACCCTGGTTCAATCTAAACAAAAATAGATTGCTCAACAATCTTACCTGCAACCTCTAGCATTGTTGGCTGATGGTCTGCTTGATGATCATTGAGTGCTACATAAATTCTAGGTGTTGCTCTTGCCATATCCCCTACTGTAGTTGTTCCTCTAACATTGCGCAAGATCCCAGGGTTCTTATTTGCAGTGGGGCAATCTATGAGAATGTGGTTCTCCCCACAACCCCAACACTGAAGTGGCCCTTTTAACACTCTATCTTGTTACAACTAGCTTGAATTCTCTTCTTACTTGCTGGCCTTGTGGAAATATCCTAGGATGATTTCTGAATGGTGGTTTAGACTCACCTTTCTTATGATCAAACCTTCCCTTGGGTTTACCCTTCCATGTTGGTTGTGCCTCTACCTTACCTTTATTATGCTCATAGCAATGCTCTACCATCTTGATAGCTTCATCCAAGCTAGGTGGATTTACAAACCCTATCCTATCTTTGTAGCTCTGTGGTAGACTACTAAAGAAGCATTGAATCTTCACTCTTTCATCCTTGATGTAGTCCACATACCTCAGTATCTCCATAAATTTATGAACATGCTCGTCCATAGTGCTCGGTCCTATCCTGATTTCATTGAACTCGTTCCTTTTGCTATGATAATATCGAGCTGATAGGTACTTCTCCTGAAAGTATCTTTGGAATCTACCCCAACTGACTCTTCTCTCACTGATTCCTTTCACTAGCATGAAGTGATCGCACCAAATAGAAGCTCTTCCACTAAGGTTGTAGATAGAAACCTTGGCCTTTTCATTCTCTGAATATTCATGCATTTTGAAGTACTTCTTTATGCCAAGAATCCATGCTTCTGCTTCTTGACCTTCTTTACTTTCACTGTCACGTCCCCATTTTGACCCCCCTTTTGTAAATGATGTAAATACTGATATTTAACCATGGCGAGGAGCTCAAGGCCAAGGCCCCACCATTGATTTAGCGTTTATGTATCGGCAATTAAAATAGATGCCTGTGGTTCTTGTGCGAGATGGGCACAATGTAAATAAGACATCATGTAAATTTCGAATTTATAATGAAAGACCCACAACCGGCTATGCAATGCAACAAAAGAGATGGGGCATGACTCTACAAGGGAAAGGGAGGGAAATTATTTAAACCCTTGAGCCAATGGTATTAATCCATGTGTCAATGGGGAAACCCATAAACCACCAACTACCCATTTTGTCTCATGTACCCAATCATTTAATTTTTCCAAGAAATTGGTTAAGGCAGTTAATGCCTTGGGAATGAAAGAGTATGGGCAAGCCATTTTCGTGCATGGGAAAGCCATCAACTTGGAAAATCGTGTTTTGCTTGTGGGGCAAGAAACCACCCACGAAATGGTGCCCAAAGCCATGGGGAATGGGCAGTCTTCATTCATTCACGTAGTTGGAGTTAGCTGGGTCCTTTCCATTTACGTTTCTCATCTAAATACTGCATTTTTCCATGCCTGGGAGTCGTTTTTGCCTGGTATAACAGTTGGGAGAGGAAGGCCACGAATTGGGGACTAGGAGGGAGGTCGTTTTTGCCCCGAATTGACCCTGGACGTTTTACTAAAAATGGATTTGGCTTCCTGGGTTGTTCACCAACTTCCCATTTCGTTTTTGTGGGTTCCCACGTTTTTCTGGGTTAGTTGAAACCCCATCTCATACATCCCACTGTGGAAAACGTTTTTCTCATGCCCAGCAAGTGGGGTTCTGCTGTTATGTGCATCCTCGTTTTGGTTTGAACCTGTGAATTGAAGTTTGGAGTGGTAGTGGATAGAAGTGGCTTGATAAACCTAGTGGGGAGGCAACCTCTCAAGAAGTTCAAGAGGGCTTTGGTTACTCTTCTATGCATACCCTGAGAGCACTAGATAGGGAAGGTATGGCTTGAGGGACTGTACAGCAGTGAAAAGAATACTTCCTTGTGCTGGGTGTGTAGGTATTGTGGGTGCCAAGCTAGATAGATCTTGCAAGGTTATCCCTAGCTCTGTGCTGGAGCTCACTAGCTTAGCAACTCTTCCTTTCCATCTCCTAGCAGCCTGATAAACCCAATTGCAGATTGGCTTGGCTTGGTGTATGCTTGGCTATGTGTGAGTCTGTTGTTCCCTGGTTCCTTGTAGAGATCATGCCCAGCTCGGGGGTGGCAGTGGTGCTGAGAGATTGAGGAGCACACTGGCCTACGGTTGGGTGGAACGTTGCAGTTGCATAGCCAGTTGCGTGGGACTACTTTTGTATAAGATAAGTATTCTCCTGTGTTAATTTGCAATTACTTATTTGATGAACATCTTAAATGTATGATGGATGTGAAATTCTTAGTATTCCGCTGTGATTTTCTTAAAACCATACAGTTCCATCTATCTCTGTTATATTCTGTTCATGCTTATGATTAAATGTTTCATAGGGCTAGACGCCCAGTTTAATATCACATCTGTTATGCATCTGTGTATGTATATATTTTTATTCATTTGAATTTGAATGCTTGTTTAATGAATGGATATGGGGGCTAGATGCCCGGTTTAACCGTCACGATCCTCTCCATCTAGCTGGTTGGATGGGAGGGGACGTGACATTCACCATCAAAAGTATGAGGCCTCGCCTTCCTAAATTCAACCTGTGGAATAGCTCTATGCTTCTTCCTGCCCTTATTATTATTGGAAGTGTGTCTTGGGATCCCTTGAGAACCCTCAGAATCAACTGACCTACTAGAATAAAACTTAGGAGAAGGTGTCCTGCGCCTTCTGCCCACAGAACCTCTTCTAGGGCTTGGAGTTATTCTCATGGAATGACCCCTAGACTGACTTTCTTCATTCTTTTATTCTCGACCTTCCTGGCTCGGGTTAGAACCACTATTAATCCTTTGCCGCAAGTCCGTAAGACTCTGCAAGATGGCTGCATTGAGCTGATGCTGCTCTTCTTGTGCTTTCATCATCCGCTCATTAAAGCTAACCATAGTCTCATCCAAGTTTGGGGGCGTCACTTGCTCCCTTCTTCCATCAGACTCAGATTTTGTATGTGCTTCTTGCATAGTCTCACCCAGTACATCATCTTATGGCCCAAATGGGTCCTGCGCATCATTCAGAGTAACCATTCTTACACCGTTCTGTGCGTTTCCTTGTGACACAATTCTTCTTACAGCTACTGCTATCTCTGTGCATATCAGATACATTCTATTAGACATCACAAGCATGCAAATAAGCTCTATAATACCCATTCAAACAAGGAATTATTCATTCGAACAATTAATCAATCAAATAAGTTCATTAAAATCACGCCATGGGCACATTTCTTGACCAAAATTCATGCACAGTCCAACACAAACAGCTCCCAGTGCTGTAGCTAAAGCTCTTATACCACTCTATCACGTCCCCACTGACCCACCTAGCCACTGGATACCATGATCCATTTTTTTCTCCAAAACATCGACTGAGTGCCCATACACACAGTTAGGAGAGTTTGGATCCGCAATCCGCAACCCATAGCTACGAACCCACAACCTTCATTCTACAACAGCGGATCCCGCAATCCACATCCTGCAATATGCAAACCATAATTGCGGATGTGGAAATGCGTAATTCCAACTTCCACAGGAGTTCGCCCCGCAACCCACAATAGTGGGTCCCGCAATCCGCATCCCGCAATTGCGGAAGCCCCAAACACGCAAACATGAAGTTGATGATCCCCTAACCTGAAACAGCTAATCCTGTAATTGCGGATGCAGAATTGTGGAGTCCCAAAATGCATAATCTTGAACTCAGCAATCCTGCCACCCGCAACCCGCAATTGCGGAACCATGCGTGCGGAACCCTGTCTCTATAAGGGAAAAATCATCAAATCTTCAAAGGGGCATAACTTCTTCCTCCGACATCCAAATGGGGCAAGGTTGGTACCACTGGAAATATCTTGGAGAGATATATCCAATGGTAGAACCCCCTCATCAGGTGATGTATCTAACCTTCCCATTTTATTCTCTGAACTTCTGTCTATATCTTCACTTAGACACTTCCAACCTTCTACCTATCAATATCTTCCTTTCCATCTAACCCATGGAGGTTCCTCCAACCACTCCCATGGTTTCCTATTCCTCCCCAACTACCATATGTGAGTATACATATCCTTCATAGGGTTAGTTATACATAAACATTCATCTCCAAACAGTGACAACACTATCATTCATTATAACGTGTAAAATGCATTAAACAAATTTAATCAACACATCTATCATATGCAAGAATTACAAGGCATTAAACTCATGCAATATAAGATATACATACAACAGTGAACTCAGCCTCTTCTCGGGCATGTTCATGACTTCATGTCAATCCCATTCATATGCATACATTCCACATTTCCATAATTATACACAAGCATTCATCACAAAACAATGAAACACCATCAATTGCTATAACATAAATACTTATCTTTCAATTCCGAAGCAACTGGCTAAGTGAGAGAAACATTTCACCCAACCTTAGATCTCTATCCATCCTGTACTATTTCAGCTGAGATATCACCCCCGAGCTGGGCAGTGTATCCACTAAGGAGGGCTAACAGGTTCTCTAACAGTAAAGGTTACATTCTTATGCTAAACCAGTCTGTAGTTGGGTTTATCAAGCATTCCAGGGCACCTACCCATGCTAAGCCAACCTACAGTGGTCATTAAGCAATTCAGGGACAACAAGGAAGGCGTTGCTAAGCTAGTGAGCTCAACCATAGAACTGTAGGCATCTCAGCACTTAGTTGACCTGGTACCCACAATACCTACCACATCCAACACAAGGAAGACCTACAACACTGTTACACAACCCTTCAAGGCATCTTCCCTTCTAGTGCTATTCCACGATGGGCATAGAAAGGTCCAATCACTCTCAGCCGACCTAGAACCCACAATACCTACCACATCCAACACAAGGAAGATCCTTCTCTATGTTGCATAGTCTCTCATGGTCTTTCCATTCCAGTGCTATTCCAGGATGGTCATAGAAAGGTCCAGTCACTAGTTTGTTGAGACTATAACCTTCACTGGGTTTATTAAGCAACCCAACTCTCTCCCACAATTCAACAATTGATTCAGTACCAGGCTTGGGGTTTCCTCAAGGCCACTAGGCCAATACCACTCTGCAACATCTTCTATCAATGCCACTCCGCCACTGTAATTGGGGTCTGTACACAGGGTAGTCATGGCTCTCAACTCTTGGGCATACTCTAACATGCAAGGTCACAATTAACTTCATGTTTCTCTACCAGGAATTGGCTCGGTGTATACCTGAAATACATGGACAAGTTCTCTACGAGGGTCGATGGCTCATGAATGGCGATTAAGTGAGTGAGGAATGAGTTATTAGTGAACGTTTGTATGTTTGAATGAATGCCTCTATGAATCCTCCTCCCTGATAGTCAAACAGGTTTAGGGAGTTCCCCCAAGTGATTGAGTGTTGTCCTGCACAAGCGATCAGAGCCATTTCCTGCCATATGAAATCGTAGGAATGCTCCATACTCTAGCGGCGTCAGCAATCAGAGTTCTCAACCACCCACTATAGTTGCATTAATGTTAGCAGGGAGTTCAAACGGGTTCTCAGTCAGACATGTGGAAATATGGGAAACCACTCCCAAACTCCCCCCCGCCACCTCTCCATAGTGGATACACTTGGCCCCTTCTCATTTGTTGCCTCCTTAGCGAGCTTCTTGGTTATTTTATTCATTCAATAATAATTACATCATTTACATTCCTTCATGGCTTAGCATCCCATGAATAATCAAACTGTTCAAACACTTGCCTAAGCAAATAACCTTAAACATCCACTAGTGGGGCCTTGGCCTTGAGCTCCACTCTAGGGAAATACACATACTGTATATACATAGTATTTATATTGAAGCCAAATACACATCAAGGGAAATGGGGTGGAAAAGGGGTATTACGGTATCAATTGGTTGGACTAATTGTAGCATGACTTGTGGGGATGGGGTGGAATTTGGTGCATGTAAGGACCGGACAGGAAGCCCTAATGTCACTCTAGGGAAGTTAAACATTACTCCTAACGATGAGAACAAGAAGGGGATTGTGTGTATCGGGGTGGATTCAACATTGGTGGGTACGGATGGTGGTTGAGATTGGGATTTCCATTGAGTTTGCAGTTGGGGTGTTGGCTGAGCAGAGGGTTGTGAATCAAGGACTGATTTACTCAAAAAAATGGTGCATAAGTCTGATATTTCAGCAGCTGAAGGGGCTAGGGGAAATCCTGTAAATGTGGTCATCATTGGAGCATCACAATAAATACCTGGCCCCGTGACAGAAATCGATGGGATAGAGACACTGAGGGTAGATTTATCAACCATGGCGAGGATATTTTCTAGAGTAGATGGCCCTTTGGGGTCATAGTAGGTCAATTAGTCAATTTTGATGATGCTTCCTTCGTGAGGCAACATCATGAGCTAGAAGATGTGTAGGAAATGACCTTCATCGCAAACATGTAACTACATCCTAAAAGAAGGTTATAGTCAAAGCTAGGCATTAACAACTTCAATATCAATGATGACAGTTTTTTCGGCTAACCAGACAGGGACATTCAAGAGAAGGCCCTATGGTTGATATGCACAACTATCATAAGCACGTAGTACCATTATGGAAGGATGCAATGGATGGGATCCAAGTTTCTCCCACACAAAGGTGGGCATGACACATGTAGAGGCACCATCATCGATGATGCATAAATGTATTACTAGATTTTTTATCAAGATGAGGATCTGAAACACGATGGACAAAGGCATATGGGGTTTGGACTGATCCAATTCAAATGCCACCAAACATTATTCATATGGGTTGATCACAACTAATGTAGATAGCAAGGCTTTTTGTTGTGACAGGTAGTTTTCAGAACTTCCAAGGCTTACATCACGGTGGGGGATTGGGACAAATCATCCATAATGTTATATTTGGGAGCAACTCAAGCATTGGGATTATTGGTAATGTGACACAAAGGAAATTTTGGGGCTTTGGGGGACCCAACAGTTGGTGGTGGAGGGAGGCATAAATACTAGTCTACGGGGCCAGATGCGGTAGCCTTATCTGCAGGTATGGTCTCGGTATCCAAATCATACTAGTTTCGGGAGGTCTAGAGGTTGACTTCGAAAGAAGACATCATTAAGAGGTGGTGGTCTCCTAACTTAGGTATCTAACTGAAGGACGCAACATATGTAACCAATGGATGTGGTGACAACCCCTTGCATGGGTAAGGGTTTTTGCAACACCATTGGTTGTGTGGCTGGATGTGGTGGATTAGGTTGCGTATGTGGGGTAGCATTGGCCTCCAGATGGTTATCCTCATCCCACATCTATAAGGATTTCTCCAAATGAGGGAAGTGATGTGTATAGTGTCCATATACATTAAAAAAGGAGAACATGTGGTTTGTGGATAATTGGGGGTTCTTTCCTTGTTTGGGTGGGTTATTGGGGTTCTAATTGGTAGGATTTGCACCATTATTATCTGTAGGGTTAGGAGTTTGTTCACCCCCTCCTTGGCATTTTTTTTTACCATGGTTCTTACCTTTTCTTCATTTGGGTTTCACTTTCTTATTCTGTGGGGCTCGTTGGATTTGGGCCTGGTTCTACTGGGCATAAAATTTCCCTTGTGGAATAGGGGAATGTTGAATTTGAGTGGGTGTAGGGGCTGCCAAAGACGGACTGGGGAAAGGGTAGTAAGTGGTAGGCATTGGAGTTAGGGTATACCCTTGCAGATTGTTACCAAAACTAGGTGCCACATAGGTGGTTCCATGGATATGGGAAGTCAGGGATGAACGAACATACAAGGGAGTCGCTGTAGAGTGATCTATTGCACGTGATAGATTAAGGCCACAACTCATCATCGATGGCGCAATACTAGGGGTGGGATTATACATGGGATTCAATGTAAGGGGCACATAGGTCGTACCTATAGATGCAGCATGACTAATGACTCTGTCAGCAGCATAGGATTCCCCTGATGTATTCTTCCGATAGGAATCACCATGAGGGGTGTCAGGAATAATAATATATATATAGCCCGACTGAGCGTAGATAAGGTCAAATTGTTGTGCTTTGAGGATGAACTCCTTTTTCAGTTTGGGGACATTCTGATTCCAAATCTTTAGTGATTGTTGGGATGAAATACTTGAGGAGCATATCTAAAGGGATTTGGTCCTCCAATTTGATCTTGCGTAAAATTCAGTGTCTACGCCACTCATGCATATGGTCTGTGATATGGGTGGATGTAGTCTATATACAAGAAAGGAGTATCTCAAAAATAACATCATAACAAACTAGTAACTAGAAGAACTACAGGAAATTTGAGGCTAGGGATCCAAATGTGGGATGGACCCCTGGGGCTGATCGATATACTGTTTGGTTGCAGTTCCATTAAAGGTTTTTTGTAACAAGCGTATTCGAATAGAGTCATCCACTGTAGATTTAGAGGAACGCAACAAGTGGAAGTACATAATATCATTCTGAGGGTCCTCACCAGCCTTCTCCTCAAACCTAGGAATGTTTTGAAGGGAGCTTGGTGAGCATGGGAGGTCACATAAGGTCATGTCGAATAGGGTCGTTAGTCAATATAGCCAGGTGAGGAAGGTTTATACTAGCCATGAATGGAAAAATAGCAGGAGGATGTAACATGGTAGAACCAACCTGCGTGTTGGCCATAGTAATGATCATGGGGACACCTCCACCAAAGGGTGGAGGGGTCATGGTCATCATGTGGGGGACTGTGGAACCAACCGCAGTGGTCAATGTAACATGGAAGGAGGGGTTAGTGCCCATGGGAAAAATCCTGTAACTAGAGTGGCTTTAGTCATCGGTTATGACCATTGGAGGAAGGAATGGATCCAACAATGGTATGGACTATGGTCATTGGAATTGGCTCGCTACCTATGGGTATGGACCTGGTGACTATATGTATGGTGGTGGTGGGAGTAAGTCCAATGGTTCTAGGAATAGTTGTTCCCATGGATACAACAACAGGAATGGGGGTCATAGTAGCAACAAGGCCACTACCATGTCCACCACCAACTATCCCTCCATAGAACGGGTCAGGATTCGTGCTAGCCATAGGGATATGTGGGGGTGAATGTATAGGTGACTCTAATTGGGAGGAGTCAGAAATTAAATAAGGGCCCTCGACAAAAATTTCTAGAGATGCTGAGGTGTTCTTGAGGGGTGTGCGACTAGTACGGTCCAGTGGACTGTGCTATGGTGACTTCCCCCGTAGTCTTTGAGAGTATATTGGGGGATCAATGCTGAGAGGTGTATGATTACTGAATAGGTCTGTTTGAAAAAATGCTCAAAAATACCAATGCAACCGTGTGTGCAAGGGGAGAGCTCGCAAGAAAAAGGGGGAATCATACCAAAAGAAAGCTTAAAAAACCTGCTGCAACTGCGTGCTACAACAAGTGAGTGGAAACAAAGTGGCTGAAAAACCAATAAGCAACACTACCTATCAAAAGAAAATGACCCACTAACTTATGGGGTATGGGTGAAAGAAACCTCCTAACTAACATATGGAAGCTCACACAAATTGTATCCTTTGTAGGGTCATGAAATCCGCACTCGAATGATATGAAATGGAAGACCAAAATGGCTAAGGGATATTGCCCTACCGAGAGGGATCTCGAGTAAAAGATCCCTAGAAAATATTGAAAAATAAGCTACCTCATTCATAGCACATCTAGAAAGGTGTCTCGTAGCTTCAGTCCTTTTTTTGTTGCACACTCGGTATGTTATCCAACATGTTTATTGAGGACAACAAATTGGTGTCCTTTAGTACATAGTGGAGAGAGGCATTCCACCTAGAATTCCAAAACCAATCTTGCCACTTTCTCTCCTAGAGAAGAGCCCCATCGACAAATCGGTTTCAACTGTGCTAATAAATACTAGAGGATTTTAGTACCCTAAAGAAAAACCACTATGTCTCAGATGAAAATGGAAAGGGGTGTTGTTTGGATGCCTATCCTCAATGCCCTACCTAGATACCAGATTCTTTTAATCCTCAAGTGAGGTGAAATGTGTGTTTGATTAATGTAAATTTTAGGATTAGCTTGGGGTTATGGACCAAGCGTTGATACTTAAGGTTTTCTCTTGTGTGATTATGTGGTAAGAGAATAGAAATTAAGTGCTGAAAATAAAACTTGAATAACAAAAACAAACTTTTTCTTTTGATTTTTAATAAAAATAAAGCATCTAAACTCTAATATATCCAAGCAAAATTTGAACCAACTAACTTGCTATAATGAAAAAATGCAAATGAGAAGGATTTGTATGGATGTTCACAACATGCTGGATCCAAAGTAAAAAAAAGGGCTACATAGTGGTCATGAAGGAGACATTCAAACAATTGCTATTGAAGCAAATAGAAAGGAAATGGTTCTGCAAACAGACATATATGGAAGAATCAAAGTAGGTTGTAGAGTTCAACGAAACTTAGAATGATTTCTGTAATATTTTAAATAGAATTTTCAAAAATAGACTATAGACTTGAATTTCTCTCGAAAAAATAAACGATTTAGAAAAACAATCACTCAATTTTGAGTCTCGGAGGCCAAGATATCTGAGTTTGAAAATATGTAATTTTTCAGAAATTTTTCATACAGACGACAATTTTATAAATGAGATATCTCCACACTATGTGACCAAGTTACGACCAGATCAGTGCTATTGGAGAGTTGGGGAGATGGATTAGAGAATTCTTTCAGTTTTTAAGTCATATTGTGATAGACAATGACAAATAGGGTACAGATCTGACCCAAAATGAAAAGATCTGATAGGGACCATAGCCTAGATCCATAAATCAACTAAAAATAAAACAGACCAAACCAAATAAAATGAAAAACAAACAGGTAAGGATGGTCAAATGGAATCAAAGATATGCAAATATTGAATCCCGATGGGAGTCACCAAAAATTGTAGCTAGGTTATTCACACTAGCTGGTGCAGAAATGCACCTACTAAGACTTGTGGAAATATTAGTAACAATTCGAAAATGGTGGCACATGCATGCAACAAAAATGGTAAACAATAGTAAATAAAAATTAAGCTAGATGATAAACATATGCAAAAAATAAAACTAAACTAAATATTTTTGGTTCTTTCACAAATACAAGAGAGTATGGAAAGAATGTTTTTATTTTATTTTATTGAATAAATGAAAAAATACAATAATGGGGTTAGTACCTCAAATGTAGTGAGTAGAGGACCCTTGCAGAAAGTTGAAGCAGCAAGTCCTTGGCCTCCAAGAAGCTTCGGGTTGTTCTCCACACAAGTGTCACTAATGGTGGCCAAAACTCACAATGGGTAAAACTAGTAGTCAAATGAAGGCTTTACGGTTTCTGGTGGAATTTCGGTAGAGTAATAGATGGTAAGGTAATGAGTGAATTGTGTATAATGAGTAGCTTCACCATATATATACAGAAATATTTTCCATAGGTTTCTTGTCCATGGTATTAGGAAAACCATGGTATTGCCTCTTGGTTTCGGGCGACAGTTTAGGGTTTTCCCTCCTTTTTTGACTTTTTTGAATATTTTCCCCTTTTTTCCTTTTTTCTTTTATTTTTTCCTTTTTTGGGGGAATTATCCTTATTTTGGGGGATTTTTTACTTTTCTAGAGGGAATAAAGCCATTTTTAACTATTTGGGAAAGGGGAAAATAATTATGAGCCAATTTGTGGGTTTTTTACTAAGGATTTTTTGGTGAGTGGAGGATTTTAATGGAGAAAAATAAGGAATCTGGAGATGTCACTGTTAGGATAATTAATACTCCATCCTTGTCCTCCTTAGCATTATTTTATTTTTCCTAGTAGTTAATGATGTCATTTTCCCCTAGTGGTACGTAGGAATCATCTGGACCCTTTATCCACCTAATGCACCATGCATGCATGATTTTAGGCCCGCTAGATTCAAATCCATACATTTTAGGAGCCAACTCTGTGTTCTAGTTCAGTCCACCTGAGTTCCTGAACTTTACTTGGGATTTTAGCTCCGATCGCCACTAATTGTGATCTGATGAGCCCTTTTTCACCTAATTTGCATGCATAAATCACTAGTGCGCCCTCCTTGGTCAGTTAACTGACCGTGTCTTCAATTAAATGAGTTTTGGTTCAGTTGAGTTGAGTTTGGGTCTTCCGGAGCACTCCAGTGGTGACAATTCCTATGCTAGACAAACTGAGACTCGAATTCTCCTAGTATATTAGAATTATCTCTATTGTAACATATTTGTGGACTATACTTATTAATGAATAATGTTACACATTTATGCTTCCATCTGATTTCTAATGCATGACTAATTTTACTGCTCTTTTCTCTGCAATTTTCACTGTAATTCACCTTTTTTCTGCTCATTCTTTCATTGTTAGGTATTCTTAGCTTTATGATCTGTTGTGACTTATAATTTCACATGGTATCAAATATCACATAGCGTAGGTTGACAAGTTGCTTTCAATAGTGCACCAGAATCCTCTAGATTTCCACAACAAATATTGGTGCCATCGCATTGAATTCATTGGAGAAATCCTTTGAGGTCTATCCAGGTGTGAAGGATCCATAAAAATGTTCCTATTGTCCTAAACCAGTGATCAATAGTAGTTTATCTCCAAAATTGAGAGTTTTTTGTAGGATAGTAAAGGTTTTTCAATGCAGCAATAGCAACATTTTTCCGTTTGTATTCGCTCTAGTAGTTTCAATGGAGAATTTGAATGTTCCCTTGTCTCCAAGAATCTCGACACCCTTCAATTATCTTAATTGGAGGGATTATATATAGATGTTGTTGCACAACAAGAGTCTGTACAGGGTCACAATGGGAAAGGACATCGAACCTCAGGAAGCTATTGACAAGGCCAAGTATCTAAAGATATTACATGAAGCATTTGGTTTCATGTGTATTCATATTTCCAGATATTTTCTCTTCCACCTTGATGGATTGAAGACTCCAAGAGAGGTTTGGTTGAAGCTTGGGATCCTCTTCATCAAGCAAGATCTGATGAGGGGCCATATTTTGGAGATTGAGTTAATCACTCTTCAACCCAACAGTTTCAAAACCATAAACAATTATTCTCTAAATTCAAATCCTTGGTCATGCAATGCAAACAATGTTGCATTGAGAAGAAGGATGATTAGTTGGTGCTATCCATTCTACGGAAGCTTGGTCCATATTTTTCCATTTTTGTTTCTACCTTCCATTCCGGGAGATTGTGAATCCCTAGTTATAAAATGCCATCCTTAGATGCATTCACTGGATCTCTCATCCAAGAAAAATACAAATTGATTCATATGGGAGCCTTGAAGGCCTCCAAGAATCAAGCTATTATGGCTGGCGAGTCAAAAAGTGTGAATGTTAAAGGAAAGAAAAAAGGTAAAGATAAGAAGCAATTTGAGACCAAGCATAATCCAAATTCTAATCCATCGGAAGGAGACTCTAACTTCAATAAGGATAATCAAAAGGGGTTTGAGAAGACCAAATGTTCCTATTGCAAGAAAGGAAAACACCCAAATATATCTTGCATGAAGAAGAAGATAGATCAAATGACCAAACTTCTTGAATAGCACAACATTTCACTCCCAGAAGGCGCAAGGAAGACTGATTCTATAAGTGGGAGGGATGATCATGAGAGATGCCATGCACTGAAGGATGGATTCTCACAATCACAATCCTTCCTCATTGAATTTGCAGCCTCCAACCACATGGTTTCCTTGAAAGAATCATTTTCTTCTCTAGATCTTACTGATGATCCTAGTATTCACATTGGAGATGATTCTCAGATCTCTGCTTAAGGGAAGGGCTCAATATAACTGAAGCATGGAAAGTTCAAAAATGTTCTATGTGTGCCTTCCTTGATAGAAATTTTTTTATATGCTTATTAGATGACACACACAGGTTTATCGAAGAAAGTTATTTTTGGACCTAACATGGTTGCGATTACATAGATATCATCTGGGAAGATAATAGCTAAAGGTGTTTCAAACCATGCCTCAAAGGCATATGAGTTGTCACATTTTTTTTCGTATTCACATCAAAGTGCTCTCTTGACTCATGAAAATGAGACAAGTAGACTCTAGCATGGAATACTTAGACACCTAAAATTCAATTACTTGAAGTAGTTGCACAAGGAAGAGATGGTTGAAGGATTTCCCGACATAAACTTCTCTCAAGGGATCGGCAAAGTTTGCTTGGTAGGGAAGCATCCAAAGCGAAAGTATGATGTTGGGAAGGAAAGGAGAGATTCCTCAACTACTGATCTAATACACAGTGATGTCGCAGGACCAATGCCCACAACTTCTATGAATGGATCCATATATCTTCTAACCTTCATAGATGATTACTCTAGGTTTTTTTGCATCTACTTTCTCAAGCAGAAGTATAAGGTATTCGAAAACTTCAAGGTTTTAAAGGCCTTAGTTGAGAACACTATTCACAAGAATATCAAAGCACTCAAATTGGAAAATGGAGGAGAGTACAAGAGGAATTTTGCATCATTTTTGTGCTTTTGAGGGCATCCAAATTAAAACATTATGTCCCATGCACGCCATAGCAAAATGGTGTAGCTGAGAGGAAGAATAGTTCATTGAAGAGATGGATACCTACTTTCTTGAAGAAAGGGATATTCCACAATATCTCTCGGAAGAAGCAGTGAACTGCTCTACATACATGTAGAATAGGGTACCCCACAAATATTTGGATGGGGTCACTCCATTCAAAGCAATTAAGGGACACAAACCTGATGTCTCTCATCTGAGGATTTTTGGATCCAAGGCATGGGCCAGAATCCCATTCAACTTGATTTGAGGATAAATAATGTTGATGAGGGGATTTAGAAGCGGAACTATGTACAAGAAAAAATACTACTCCATACACACTTGAATAGAAGGGATCTGCAGAAGGAATGAATAGGATGTTGATGGAAACTGAAAGAACTAGCCTTAGGGATGTATATTTGTTGCAAAATTTATGGGAATAGGTAGTTTATTATGTATCTTACATGGTAAATCCATCACCTGCATTAGCACTAGTTGACAAAGCTCAGTATGGGGCATGGAATG
The DNA here is from genome assembly GCA_027924585.1 of Larix kaempferi. Taxonomy (NCBI): domain Eukaryota; kingdom Viridiplantae; phylum Streptophyta; class Pinopsida; order Pinales; family Pinaceae; genus Larix; species Larix kaempferi. The sequence goes on along the minus strand of BSBM01001197.1, from coordinate 13,628,870 downwards.
GTAAAAAAAACTGTCGTAAACATCTCATATTTTTTGTTTTGATTATTATGTGCATGTTCCAACGGAAAATAAGAAGAAGTAGGAAAATAAAGTTGAAAACTGTACCTTGATTGGTTATAAATATGGTAACAAGGTTATAATATTTGGAACTCATAACTAAGAACACTATTTATAGTTGGGGTGTTGTATTTAAAGAGGTTAAAATTATTCCCATATATTAATTCCAACAAAGTGAAGAAGAACTAGAGACAATAGAATTTTAGTTGGAGGGTAGAGAATATGACTCAATAAAAGTATATAAACTAGAAGAGGAAGAACCTTAATTAGATTCCAATATTGAGGAGACCAGTTTGGGAAAGAAGGAAAACTAAAAGGTCTACTTCACCTTATTTTCATTCTAGTTTTGTTCTATCCCTTACTGGTGATGATCCTAAAATTGTTAGGGAGGCAATGGATTCAAAGGAATTTTGGAAGAAAGTTATGGTTGATGAATTGGATGCCTTGGATAAAAATGAGACTTGTGATCTAGTTGAGTTGCTATTTGGGAGAAAACATATTAGTAGAAAATGGGTTTTCCATAAGAAGTTGAATGCAAAATCTAAGGTAAAGAAGTAAAAATATTGGCAAGTACCAAAGGGATATTCCTAGGTGGAGGGAATTGATTTAGGTGAGATTTTTCTCCTGCTACTAAATTAAATTCTCTTGGAATTATTTTTCTAATACTGCTACTTTTGATCTTGATGTAGAGTAGATGGGTGTGAAGACATATACATGAAACAACTGTAGGGTTTTGTAGTGAATGCAAAGAAGGAATTGGTTTGCAAGATCAAGAAGCCCCTATATCGATTAAAAAAATAACCAAGAATATGGTATCAAAAGTTTGATATGTATATATTGGGACTTGGTTTCTTAAGAAGAAAAAGTATCATTGTGTATTCAAACAAGTTCAATAACTATTTTATTTATGTGTTTTGTATGTTGATGATATGTTGTTGCTTGGAAACAAGGAAATCATCAAGGATTTCAAAGGTCACTTGTCCTCTAAGTTTGAAATGAAAGAACTTGGTGCAGCAATAATAGAAAATTAAAAGAGATCAAGCAAACTAAAAACTCTATTTGAATCAAAGAAAATATGTTGAGACAATATTACATAGGTTTAATATGTAGGAATGTAAACTAGTAAAGGTCCCTATTCTTGTAGGGGTAAAGTCATATATAGATCAAAGAACCAAGACTCAAGAAGAGGTAGAATGTGTGTCCCATGTTCCCTATGCTAGTTTTGTTGGAATTTTGATGTATTCTATGGTCTATACTAGACTAGACATTTACTATGTAATGTGGGTTTTGAGAAGGTATATATCAAAAACATTGAAGGAAAATTCAACAACTATAAAGAGAGAGTTCAAATTATCGCAAGGGCGGGTCAGTCAGACCCTCTTGCTTAACTATAACAAATAGTAAACACACAAATGCTCACATAGAATATATGTGAACTCGAAATGCCATGAATTTGGATTCGATTACTTGAATCATTTACAATGTTACATACAAAGCAATAAACAAGTCGGCCTTAGCCTATTACAATCTATAGAAATAAATCTCTACTCTGTCATTGTGTTTCTCCCCTTTTGTGTGTGATCCTCCCCGTCTTTCGATCCTTTGAATAATGAAAGAAATATCGATCTCCACTCTGTGCCTCCACACCAATCTTCTACTATGTTATGTGGTTGTTCCTCTGATCCGACGCATCTTGCAATTGTCAGCGCCTCCTGACCGCTCTGCACAACCTATTCCTATGGTGACACCTGGCCTGCTTCCAACTACCTTCTTAACTTCCATTAAATTACTCAACAACACACAGTGGATGCAAGTGTGTTTCCTCTACTGCTACATTCCTCTTACTTTTCTATAGTTGTCGATCTTATCATTGTCCTTTTTTGACTCATCTGCACTTCATCACATAGACCATTTTTACCTCTTCAGTTCTTGACTGAACTCGTTGAATTCACTTAGTCTCTATGGCTGTCATTTTCCCCATCCTCCACGCTTTTCCTTTTTTTCTTCTTCGTCAATGTCTCCTCTCGACCATCTTGTCAAATTTTTGACTTCATCGAATACTTTCCTCTCAACCACACTTTAATAGCTTCCTGCTGAACTACCTGGATTTGACTAATAGTCTTCCCGCACTAGTGGTCATCGGCAATCCCCTTGGTTGGCCTTCTTCTATCGATTAACTTCGACTCTTTTTCCTAGGTTCTGATGCCCCTGCATTAGTCTCCCCAGTTGAAAAAGAACTTGACTGCTCCGTAAGTCTTATGTATTCTTCCTCTAAAATCCATGTCACCTCATTCTTCTCACCATCCCTCCATCAGACTAAGTATTCTTTCTTCCATGAACTCCTTGTGTGTCCAACTTCATGCACATCCACTACTTCGGAGATCTCTTCTTCATGTCGATCTAGAATTTTCCATGTCCAGTCAATACTCGGCACTTTTGCACTGTTGCTTGTTGGACCTTCTTCATACTTGTACATATATGATACATTGAATGTAGGAGAAATATTCAATTCCTTCGGTAGCTCTAACACATAAGCATTGTTTGAAATATTCTTCAGAATCTTACATGGTTCAATCCTCTTTAGCTTCATCTTGTTGTATGTTCCTGTTGGGAAACTCTCTTTCCTCAAGTGTGCAGAGACTATGTCCCCCTCACTGAACGACTGTAGCCTCTTCTTCCTATCATCTCTCAACTTATATGTCGCGTTTCTCTTCTCAATGTGCTTGCATACATCTTCATGTACTTCTTTCATATGCTCTGCGAATGTATCTACATCTGCTCTCTTTCTGATCTCTATTAGTATCGAAACCAAATCCAACACACCATGTGGGCTTCGACCTTGAACAATCTAGAATGAACTCATACCTATTGACCTATTAATAGAGTTGTTATATGTGAATTCTGCTTGTGCCAACACGTTCTCCCACTACTTGGGTCTGTCGGTTGTCAAACACCTTAGAAGGTTTCCCAAACTTTTGTTTACTACTTCAGTTTTTCCATCAGTCTGCGGAAGGTATTCCGAGCTAAACTGCAGCTTCATATCCAAATTTTTCCATATGGTTCTCTAGAAATGACCCATAAACTTGGTATCTTTGTCTGATGTTATACTCTTCAGTAACCCATGCAATCTGACTATTTCCTTGAAGAATAGTACACCAATGCTTGTGGCGTCACTTGTCTTCCGACACGGAATAAAGTGTGCTATTTTCAAAAATATATCGACTACCACAAAGATGGAGTCATTACCTCGCTATGTATTTGGAAATCCTAGCACAAAATCCATGCTCAAGTGCTCCCATGGGACATTCGACACCGGCAATGGTGCATACAACCCTATATTCTGACTTCTCCCTTTTTCCAACTAGCAAGTTTGACACTGTTGTACCCACTTACTGACATATGTCGCCATCCCTAGCCAATAACACATATTTAATTAAATTTGGAATTAAAAAGAGGATCTAGGATTCAAATATAACAAAAAAAATCAAATAAGGGGTTGTCCTTGTAATAAAATATTTCCAATTTTAATGAAATATGTGTTCAATGGTATTTTTCTTCGACCAACACCTTAGTCTTGTCAATACCAAAATGGCCTGCTAATCCTCCAATATGCAGTTCTCGGATAAGGTTCTCTCTTATGGATCCCTTGGGAATACACAACTGTTGCCCCTTGAATAGGTATACCTCTTGGATAAAATAATCCAAGTATGGAGTTCTGTCGACACTCAATGGTTCGCGACTAGCCTTCCATGATTTCTCAAAATAATTGTTGGTCTCATACACCATTTTTACTGACTCTATTCCTTTCGCTTGAACTGTCGTCGTGTTCAACAATGAAACTCTTCAACTCAGCGCGTAGGAAACCTTGTTTGACTTTACCAACTTATGTCACAACATGAAGGTGTGTCCCTGCAATAATTAACCCGATTTCATGTGCCACTGATTCAACTTCGACTGAGTATTTAAATACCTCAGTGCTTGGTGGTCTATATATAACACAAACTCCTTGGGCAGCAAATAATTCCTCCACTTCTTCAATGCTTCCATGATAGCATAGAACTCCTAGTCGTAGACCGAATATTTCCGCTTTGCTTCATCCAACATTTCACTGAAGAATGCAATTGGTCGTCCCTCTTGGATCAACACTGCACTAGTTACCATTCTGCTTGCATCGCAATCGACTTGGAAATTTTTTTCAAAATCTGGGAGAGCTAGTACTGGGCTCTCAGTCACCTTCTACTTCAACTTGTCAAAGTATTTATGGGAAGCTTCTGTCCACTTAAACTCCCCTTTCTTCATGCACTCCATCAATGGTGCACATATTCAACTAAATCCTCTTATGAAATTTTTATAGAAACTAGCAAGTCCATGAAAATTCCACAATCCGGTTGTGCTCATCGGTTCTGGCCACTCCAAGATAGCCTTCACCTTTTATGGGTCCATCACTAACCCCTTACCTGAGATTACAAATCCCAAGTACACCAGTTCTTCCTTCGTGAAGAAACATTTTTGAAGGTTCACCATCAACTTCTCTTCTTGCAGCTTCCGCAACACTTGGCGAATGTGCTCCAAATATTTGACTTTAGTTCGATTGAATATCAAGATGTCGTCGAGGTATACTACGACGAACTTTCCCAAGAATGGCTTCAGTTCTTCGTTCATCAATCACGTGAAAATACTAGATGCATTATTCAGTCCAAAGGGCATTACTAACCACTCATACAGTCCGTCCTTCATCTTGAAGGTTGTTGTTAGGAACCCATGTCAACCCTTTTATTTACTTTGTTAGTATATTGTTATGGGATGCATATGCTTTGTAAGTCGTCCCATAGTATTTGTTGATCCATAGTTTGTATTATTGTTGTTGGATGCATATGCTTTGTAAGTAGTCCCGTAGTAATTGTTGATCCATATTTTGCATTAGCCCATGGTTTGTATTGACACATGGTATTGACCCATGGTATTGGTGCCTAGACTTAGTATATAAGTTTGTGTTGAGACTAATGAAGGAACCGTGAAGTTATTTGTATTGATCTTGCTCAAAGGAGCTTTCCCCCTCGAAGTGGCCTACGATCAATATAAAAGTGATTCTAAGTTATGTTATTTATGCTATCTCATGTGTTTTCATTAATTAATTATTGCAGGTTCTTCACATCTGGTATCAGAGCACTTTCTTGGGTTTGCTGGGTGAAATTTCTGCCAAAATTTTTTTCGCATCTGTTGCAGCTTCGGATCTGGGAATAATCCCTACCCGCTTAACTGTGGGAAGTACTTGGGAATAAGACCTAAAACTCATTGTCAGGAGTACCACAGGAACCCCAAAGTAGCTGGCCCATTCAGAGGACCTGCCAACGAAAAGGGAAACGACCCCTACCTGATTGACTAGTTCCCACCCGTGAGGTAAACCAAGATCTGTCGTTTGTGGCAAAGCGGTTATCATTTTTACCTGATGCGTGGAGTGAGGGGTCCTGCCCCAATACACAAGTCATCAGACAGCATTGGTGGCCGAGTGAAACCCTTGAACTGTTAGGAAGCTGCACATACCTGGGGTCCATATCTATTTTCAGCTGAACTGTTGTTGATCACTATCGCGTCGTTTCAGATCCATTCTGAAAGCCATTCTAGATCCAGCCATTTCAGATCCCTCTGTTTCTGATCACTTCTGTGCCATTGCAAATCCATTCTTGAAAAAAAATATAAAAAAATAACATAAAAAATAAAAAATAAAATCTGTTTTTTGGCCATATCTCCCTTGTTTTCACTCTGTTTCTCTTGAAATTTTCCTAACACCCCAGTAATCCCATTCTGCATATTTCATTCCTAAGGACCCTATCCCAAATTCCACTTCCCAAAGCCCGAAATCCCACATTTGTCTATTTTTAGGGTTTTCCATAACATCTTCGGATTTCACACAATCGCCTTCAAATTTTACCACCGAGTTCCTTTCCTAATTATGCTTCTTTGTCCCTCTGCCAAATTTTCTCACTCTTTCACCCCGCTTCTGAAATCCCCATTTTTTGCTTCCCTATCCCTCAGAAAGTGTCCAAAACCTACCTAAACCCCAATTACCCCTCCGAGTTTTTCCCAAATCCAAATTTTCCTTTACTAAATAAGATTTTGTTTGTGTTTTTCTATCCATTCCAAAAACAAACAAAAAAACTCCTGGTTATGGTTGTTACCCGCGCAGGAGCAACAACCATCGAGGAAGCACTTGCAACCATCCAAACCAAACTCCAAGATCTGGATGAAAAATTTCTCACCCTCCATCTTCAACATTCAGCCATGAACAATAATCGAGAGCACGAATCTTCGGCAGCCAATGGGTTCTCTTCTTCCAGCAATTTCCGTGGTCCGAAGCTTGAGTTTCCTTGCTTTAATGGTACTGATCCAACTGGATGGATCTATCATGCAGACCAATATTTCAGTCTGCATAATACTTTTGATGTCCAGAAAGTTCCACTTGCATCCTTTCATTTGGAACAAGAAGCCCTTCAATGGTACCATTGGTACATCCAGGCTCATGACGAGCCAAAATGGACATATTTTTGCTAACTCCTTTTGCAATGATTTGGTCCTAGTTCTTTTGATGACTTCACCAGAGCACTCACTAAACTTCGTCAAAGTGGCACTGTGAGAGAGTATCAAACATAATTTGAGAAACTAGCCAATCACATAGAAGGATTGTCTGATGAATTCTACAGGAGTTGTTTTATCAGTGGTCTTAAGGATGAAATCCGGTCAGAGGTTAAAATGTTATGTTCCAACATAATGATGGAAGTCCTAGGGTTGGATAAGTTGGTAGAAGACAAGATTGCAGCCCAACAGCACTCCAAACCCACTTTTGTTCCCTTACAAAATATGGGTTCTCAACGACCTCCCATCCCGCCAGCTCCTCGACCAACTCCTATCAAGCATTTGTCAGAAACAGAGATGCAGGCATGCAGAGAAAAAGGGCTTTGTTATAATTATGATGAGAAATTCACTCGGGGACATAGACGTGTTCAACAAAAGCTCTATCCCTTGGATATGGATTCTTCGTTTGCCTCTACAGTTGGTCAAGAAACTCCCGATACAATGGATGATCAGGTTGACATTCAAGAGCCTCCTATTGACCCCCCATCTCAAGATGAACAACCAGAGATATCTCTCCATGCTTTATCTGGTGTCACCGCCCCCCAAACAATGCGGGTTAGGGGTTACTTCAAGAAGCTTCCTCTTACAATACTCATTGATTCTAGTAGCACTCATAACTTCATTGACCCTTGGATCGCCAAACATGCTGATTGTTTTGTCCATCCTTTCTCCAACTTTGAAGTCATGGTTTCCAATGGGGGCACCTTACCTTCCAAGGGGAAGTGTCACAATGTGCGTTTCTCTCTGGAAGATTATAACCTACGCTCTAACATGTTTTCCTTGTCCCTAGGCGGATGTGATGTGGTTTTGGGCGTTCAATGGTTATGCACACTTAGCCCCGTCTTATGGGATTTTGCTGAACTTTGGATGCAGTTTTCAGTGAATGGAAAACAACACAAATTTAAGGGATTATAGGAAGGGTCTCTCCACATCATCAGTTCACATCGCCTGGAAAAGATCCTTAAGAAGAATTCACATGGTGTTATCGCTCAACTCCATTCCATTCAAATGCACCCATCAATGGTCTCTCCTACTTCCTTGGATAGATATGCAGGTGTCCTTGTTGAACCAGTGGGCTTGTCACGTTCAGGAGACCTTTCCGATACGAATTTAGGCGCATCTACATCTCAACAGGAAATTATGGCTATTTTGCATGCAGTACAGAAGTGGCAGCCATACCTATTAGGGAATTATTTTTGCATCAAGACTGATCTCCAGAGTCTACCAAATTTCCTAGAACAATGGGTCTCTTCCCCAACACACCTGAAATGGGTTATCCAACTCATGGGTTGTGCCTATGCGATCACCTACAAGAAGGGTAAGGACAATATGGTGACAGATGCTCCTTCTCGCACATTTGATGACCCACTTTCTCTTACAGTTGTTTCTCTACTTGTTCCAAATTGGTTGGAATCTATTCAACAGGGCTATCTCTTCTATGAACTCCATGCTTCTTCATCAGCAGGGCACTCTGGGTTCCTCAAAATGTATGACCGGGAACAATGTAACTTCTTTTGTCAAGGACTGAAAATGACATATCGACAGATGGTGGCTGACTGTGATACATGCCAGGTCAACATGGGTGAAACGACATTCCTTTTGGAACTGCTCAAACCCTTTCCCATCCCTACACAGATGTGTACAGCTATTTCTATGGATTTCCTAGAAGCACTCCAGTGGTACAATACCACATCTAAAAGGACACCATATGAAGTAGTTTATGGACAGGCACTGCCATTTCTTCTTCCATACACGCTCAGCAGCTCCCCAGTTTAGGCAATTGACTCGGTTCTTCGAAACCGCGATCAGATTCTTCTCATTTTGCAGGACAATCTTCACATCGCAAGAATTCGACTGAAACAACAAGCCGATCAGCACTGTTCGGAGCACACTTTTCATGCAACTGATATGGTCCTTCTTCGTCTACAACCTTCCAAGCAATCCTCCCTAAAACTCAAAAGGTGTCAGTGGGATGGAATGCAACCCGAGGATGCTATAGGGCAACCACTCCTTCAGATTCTGCATCAATTTACACATCTAAAGCTTTGAGGAGAAAGCTTTTTCTAAGGGAGAGGGGATGTTAGGAACCCATGTCAACCCTTTTATTTACTTTGTTAGTATATTGTTGTTGGACGCATATGATTTGTAAGTCGTCCCATAGTATTTGTTGATCCATAGTTTGTATTGTTGTTGTTGGATGCATATGCTTTGTAAGTCATCCCGTAGTAATTGTTGATCCATATTTTGTATTGGCCCATGGTTTGTATTGACACATGGTATTGACCCATGCTATTGGTGCCTAGACTTAGTATATAAGTTTGTGTTGAGACCAATAAAGGCACCGTGAAGTTATTTGTATTGAGCTTGCTCAAAGGAGGTTGCCCCCTCGAAGTGACCTGCGATCAATATAAAAGTGATTCTAAGTTATGTTATTTCTACTATCTCATGTGTTTTCATTAATTAAATATTGCAGGTTCTTCACAGTTGTCTTCCATTCATCGCCTTATCTGACCTTGATCTAGTGATATCCACTCTTCAAGTCGATCTTGGTGAAATATCCCGCTCCATTCAAACAATCCATCAAATCGTCCATCCTTGGCAATGGAAATTCATACTTGATCATGATATTATTGATAGCTCTGGATTTTGTACACATATTCCATTTTCCACCCTTATTCGATGCTAATACTATTGGTACCGCGCATGGGCTCAGACTTTCTCTTATCAATCCTTTGTCCAACAAATCCTGGACTTGTCGATTGAGTTCCTAGCCCTCTTTCAGAGTCATTCTATGTGGTTCCTTTTTTGGAAAAATCGCTCCTATAATCAAGTCGATCTGACGGGATATGCTTCTCGTCGGTGGAAATCCTGTTGGTGCCTCATCGATCATTATTCTCTTAAAATTATCGAGCATATTTTTGACTTCGACTGAAATTATTTCTATAGTCAAACTTTCGACACATGGTCCTTTTGGAATGATGGTGAAGCATCCCAACTGTTTCTCTTCCTCTACTAGGAATTCCTTCACTGAGCACATCAACACTCACTTCTCCCAATAGTTTCTTCCTCCTTGCCTGTAGTCGACGCAATCCTTATGCTTTGGATTCAACATCCTCTGTGTGCCTTTTTTCCACAATATGACTACGTTGGCTCGACCATCATAGATCATCTTCCAATCATATTTCCATGGCATTCCTAAAAACAGATGATAAGCATCCATTGCGATTACGTTGCATAGTACACTGTCTTCGAGTTTTCCCACTTTAAAGTTGATCATGCACTGTCTAGTTACCTTCACATGATGTCCTTTCTGCAACCAGGATATCTTGTATGGATTTTGGTTTTGTTGACATCTCAAACCAAATTTTTCGATGACCTCCGTTGTTACAAAATTTTCGGTACTACCACCATCGAAAAATGGACTTGTAGTATCTGTCAGCGATCATCACTTTGGTCCTAAAGATGGTCTTTCTTTGTGCCGACTCCTTCTTTTTGCATTGGTCATCCTGAAACAATGTTCTCCTGGTTTTCATGTTTCAAAATGTTCCTCTACCCTCTTCGCCACTGTCAGATTTTGAATCCGTCTTCTTGTCGGCTTGATCATTTCATCGACGTCTGGGTTTCGATTCCTTTGCCACGTGTAGATTTCGGGCTTTCATGGGATTTGTGTCCCACTCTATGACACTTATAACAGACAATCGTTGGTCTGTCATCTCCTCTCCTTTCTGCTAGACCATTTCGACGAAACGCACCCTGACCGCAGGTCTCTCGACTATCCTGTTAGTTTCCTCTTTTGTTTTCTGAGGTTTTTGTCCCTTCCACACCTCGGTTGTCTTCGATGGCTTCTCCCCTGGTTCCACTACTTTGTCCCTTCACGGAAACAATCTTCGTGCTTCCTTCATTATCCTTCCTCTGGTTGATGCGGTTCTTCTCGACATCTTTTCTTCTTACTTCAGAGCTATTTCATAGGCTTCTCCAACCATCCTGAACTTTGATAGGCTCAACTCGTCTTGTATGACATACTTCAAGCCATTTACATATCTTGCAACTGCTTCTTCACCTTCATCGGTTTGACCAGATCTAATCAATATTTTGTAGAACTCTTCTGTGTATTCCTTCACGGTCATCTCTTTTTGTCGAAATTTTTGTAACTTCCTAAAAAAAGAAATCATGTAGTCGCTAGGCAGGAACTTCCCCTTCAACTTGTCAACCATTCTATTCCAAGACTTGATTTTCTCCTTGCCTTTCTTGACTCTGTCTTCCTGTACATTGTCCCACCACAATGAGGCATGACCCTTCAACGTCAGACATGGAGTCTTAACCCTCTTAGGATCCTCTAACTTCTCTATGTCGAAGTATTTCTCCATTTCTATGAACCAGTCGATCAAATCTTCTCCATCCAAACTTCCAAAGTAGGTAGGTACGTCCATTTTTTCCTTACCCCTCATCTCTGTTAGTAGCTTGATGAATTTATCTTCTGGTTCTTCTCCTACTTGTTCCCGACCTTCCATTTCCTCGACTTTCTCATCGATATGGTCAAATGCATTGGGAATGCATCCATGCCTCTGTATTTATTTGATCGCTGCGACCTCATTGGTCAAGATTCTCATTGTTCGCATGCACTCATTGAACATTTCACGATCCACTGTAACTCCTGCACCTTGCGCTCTTCGTCCTACACCACAAACATTTACACATCTTTGTGCCATTCTTTCAACTGTAGTTGAAACCTACTCTCATCCAATCACAACCTGACTTTCACCACACGTGCACAACTCTATCTAATCACATCTGGAGCTGTTCACACCTACACAGATTCTTCCTGTTCAATACCACTTGAAACTCTGCAAGCCGGTATCGGAAGTCCTCCTACCTTTAGGATGTTGCTTCTCTTATACCACCCTCTGCAAGCACGGGTTATTCAGACCCTCTTGCTTAACTTTAACACACAGTAAACACAACAATGCTCACATAGACTAGATGTGAACTCGAAATTCCATGAAGTTGTCTTCATTACTTGAATCATTTACAATGTTACATACAAAGCAATAAACAAGTCTGCCTTCGCCTGTTATAATCTACAGAAATAAATCTCTACTATGTTAGTGTGTTTCTCCCCTCTGTGTGTGATCCTCCCCATCTTTCGATCCTCTTAATAACGAAAGAAATATTGATCCCCACTCTGTTCCTATGCGCCATTCTTCTACTCTGTTCTGTTGTTGTTCCTTTGATCCAATGGATCTTGTAGTTGTTAGCACCTCCTGACCACTTTGCACAACCTCTTATGTGGCAACACCTAGCCTGGTTCCAACCACCTTTTTAACTACCATTAGATTCCTCAACAACCCACAATGGATACAGGTTTGTTTCCTCGACTGTTGCACTCCTTTGACTTTGCTACAATTTTTCGTCTGATCACTTTCCTATTTCGACTAATATTCACTTCGGCACATAGACCATTTTTACCTTGTCGGTTCTCGACTTCACTTAGTCTCTACATCTGTCATCTTCCCCATCCTCCACGCTTGGCCTTTGTCGCTTCTCTGTCGATGCCGCCTCTCGACCATCTTGTCGACTTTTCTACTTCATCAATGCATTTCCAATCAACCACACTTCGACAACTTCCTGCTCTATTGACAGTCTTCCCGCACCAGTCGTCATCGGAAATCTCCCTGGTCAGGCCTTTTCTATTGATTAAATTCGACTATTTAGCCTAGGTTTTGATGCCCCTGCATCACAAATATTTGTGTGTAACTTTAGATTATGAAGTCTTCTACTAGGGAATACCTATACCTCAGAGGGAGATAGACATACAAGGATTTTTTAATGTAGACTTGGTTGGATATCTTGACCATGAAAGATCTACAAGTAGTTATGTTCTTATCTTATTTGGTGGAGAAATTAGTGTTGGCGGGAAAATCTACCCTATAGCAAGGAAACTAATGCTATCAACTTGGTTGGGGTGACAAGTAAGTGTATTGATGATATTGCAAATATATTTATGAAAAAGAAATAAGTTAAGGATTTTGGGGAACACACCTTTCAATCGAAGTTTGATCCTAGCTTCTGTTTGATCTTGTTTCCAACTTCCAAATCCTCCTTCCCTTCAGTAAACCTACAATAACAATACCTTTCTCAAAGCGTTTTGGACAATATATAAAGCATGAAAGAAACAAAAACAATGTTTAACATTCAGCATTGACCAAAACAGATCCAAATTAAGATGTTATTTCAGAACACATTAAAATTGGAACAAGAAAGACACTTCAACCTTTATTGTCAAAAGTAGAATGATGTACAAGTATACCTGATCATGTAACAGGGTCCTGCAACTTGATTCTGGGCTCTGACTCTTCTCTGGCTTGGATATCTTCAGCAACAACTCCTCCAATGCAAGCTTCTTTCTTCAAAGTTTCTCCATTAATTCATCTCCATATCTAGGTTCTCTAGCTAACAAAAGCTAACCCTTCTCCTTTAATCTTCTTTGTATTTATAAGATTAGAGAAGTAGTTCTGATCGATGGAGGAAGTTGGGGGAGTTAGGAAACTACCAGCAACTAATCCTCCTCAAAAATTAATTTATTTTTAAATCATCTTTTAAGATGTACGCGACTCTTGTTCAGTGAAGTAGCGTATAGGGCGCTACTTTAATGCTTATCAACTAGCGCTCATTCGATTTTAAATGGTGAGCGCTACTATGATGAGAAGGAGTAGCGTGTACTATGATATGGGTGCTACTGTTATACACTGGAGTAGCGTATGGGTGCTAGTCTCTCTAGGTAGAGTAGCGCTCATATCTTAAAATGATATTTTTTGGGTTTTTCCAGTAAAGTAGGAAATGGAGTGAGTTCAAAGTATCATCTAAAGTCAACATGCTCCTCCATCCAAGTTGTCATTTTGTGTGATCAGCAGCTCAAGGTGATCACGGATGGAGAGGTGCAAGTTTAACCTATAACAGATGCCCCCTAATGTGTGAGGTCAGAGGGAAACAATGGCCGAAATACATTATAATCCAAAGCCAGAGGAGGAGCACAGAACCGTAGAAAACAAGTCACAAGAACACCTGCAACAAAGATCAAGGTCAGCTAGCAATTACATTTTTGACATCATATATATGTGCAGTGTGATACAGCATGATCTCTGATACATAACAAGGAGATGTATATAAAGCATGGCCACTTGGAATACAAGCGTGGATCCATGTCAAACTGAGAGATCATAGCCATAACGACAAACTGGATCTATGTCTCATGGAGAGCCAAATATAAGTGAGGCTCAGTCTCGCGCAACTTGGGTGATAACAAAAATGAGGTAATGTCATCAAAATCCCAAGGTCTTCATCCAAAACAACTCTAGGTAAAAACCCTAACCATGTGAATAGATGAGCTGACAGTTGAACATGGGGGGTATCGTTTGATTACCGGTCATTGATGTATACCATTAACAAACGTGAGGACTTCCACCGATAATGATGATGGGGTCCAAGGTACCAAGTACGATTCGCCAAATGTGAATAAATGGACTTGGAGTCGAACACTTGGGAATCCTGTCGAAAAAGAGACATTGATGTATTCTCATCATTCAACAGCGAGGAAAATTGCCACTGGTGACTGCAATCTCCAAGGTACTAACCGAAACTCTAAACTTCACTCCCAGAATAATGAGTTGATGTCGATGGGAAGAATTCCGTTGGAAGGGAGGCCTTAAGGAATCCTCCATCATCCAACTCGAGGAACACTCAACTGGTAAGAGCTGATAAGAAATAATATGTAACAAGACTTACACTAGGAAGGCCAACACATGAGGTCAAGGTAAACTGCAGAATGGCCGACACTGGGTATATCCTTGAACATTGAGCATGACACAAAGTGACTTAGGCAGTTTCTGACATAATAGGGCAAATAATAAGTCTGAAATGTAAGAGACATTAGTAGACCCTCCATATGGTTGGAAGGGATAACCAACCGGGGGAGTAAACAACTCGGAGGAAAGGTTCACCCTGAGGTCAAAAAACTAAACCCAACCGACAAGATAGACTCAAGTAGGTGTTGTGTTCAAGGATAGAGCTTGACTAAACTGCCTTTGACAATGAAGATATGATATGTCTTTCCCGTCCCTTATTCTTTTTAGATAAAAGAATACCCTTCTTGTTGTTTTAATGAGTCCAAGAAAGAATGAAAACTCAATAGATCCAACCATGTAAATAGTTTAACGAGCCCATGGGAGGAAGACTCAGTACCTTCTTCATTATTTATAGAGTTCGAAGAAGAGATAGAAGATTACTCTATATCTACTGATCTCTGGATTTTAATATCGAGCCGAGATCTGTTCTTGCTCGCCGATATTTTCAATTTTAAGGAGTCTGAAAAACTTAAACAATAACTCCATATATCTGCTCGTGGATTTTAGTATCGAGCCCAAGCAGATTAATGCTCGCCGATGTTTTCCTGTTTATAGAGTCTGAAAAACTTAAACAATCCTCTTTTCACCTATCCGTGGATTTTATATCGAGCCCGAGTAGGTGAATGCTCGCTTGGTATTTTCATGTTTAGAGAGCCTAAAAACCCTAAAGAAAGGCTCCAAATGGTCCTTTTTCGTATAGTTAGTCTCCTCCCCCGAAAAAGTATAAAACAATGAAAGGAGAACTCTTCTAGCGCATACAGGAGTATACCTAGAGTATACCTTTTCCGTAGTTAATCCACCTAGGCCCAGAAAAGGGGTAATTCAATACCTAAGTGGATGAGCCTTCGATTACTTTAATGAGCTCGAAGAGGACAAGCTTGCTCGGCAATCTTGTTTAGGTTTAGATATTCCAAACAAGAGCTTAAAATGACTTAAAGGTCAGCTTCTAGGATCATATCTTCATACTCTGCCAAAACTAGGTCTTCAACAAAAGATTAGTCGATGCAACAAAAATCTCGAATGATATATGAATTTGAAATATTTAACTAGTTGACAAGGTCTATCATCAAGAATTTTTGAACTTAGGAGATGAATCCGACAAAAATTAAATGAAAATTGAACTTGGATTAGTATTATACCGTATTGTGTGTTTCAATTGATTAATTAGGGATTTTTGAAAATTTTGAAACTATAGAAAATTAACAATTATGGGTAAAAATCAAAATCCAATTTATATATAATTTCATTGTTTAAAAATCAATTTTCAATTTTGTTTTGTAGGGCAAAGATTGGGGCAACTTTTTCAAAGTTCAAATCTCCATTGCGATCAAACCGAGCATCCAACTGTCAATCTTGCTCCACCAAGTAAGTTAAAATCCACCTTGCTTGCATTTTCATGGTTTATTTTTTAATTTTTGAGCAAAAAATGGCTTGCAATGTGATGCTCACAAGTGTTGCTGCGCGGGGCGCTACTGTGTAAACACAGCAGTAGCGTATAAACTTGATGGGCACTACTGTGCTTAAGCAGAGTAGCGCCTACACGCAACTGTGTAGTATACACAATAGCGTACATACTTGAAAACTTATATACAAGCACCGAGACTCAAAAATTTTTGGTTTTTTGTGCAGGATGGTCCTTCAATGGAGGGAGAGGGAGCATGAGGACATGGATAGGTTGGCCATGCAAGATCCAGCCACCCTCCATGCTCTCCAAAGATGCGGTTTGTTGAAATTTTACCGAACCGTAAACATGAGGGCTTTAAACAAATTATTTCGAATACTGATTCAATATTGGGATGTGGATACCAATACCTTTGTCATCCGTGGGCAAAATCTAGAGCTTACTGTTGATGACATATATTTCATTACTGGTCTCTCAAGGAGAGGAGATGTAATCAATATGAAAGGGTCTTCTCGTGTGGGTGTAAGATCAGTGCAAGAATATGTGAATACATATTGTGTTGCCGGAGCGGAAAAATCGGGAAGCCAAGTCTTGATTTCAACTATTGATGGTCTCCCTTTGAAAGTGATAGTGAGCATGATCAACCGAGTGGTAGGTAGTGCTTCACAACACTTAGCTTCCAGGAACTCTATGCATATTGGTGTACAATGCTTACACGGTCATGTCTATGATTGGTGTACTAGTTTGTTGGCAAACATGAAATCTCAATTGACAGGTTGCAAATCCAGCACCATGAAGAACTTTGGGTACGGTAGTATTTTGTGTACTTTCTTCTTTGAGAGGATGCCTGCTATCAGTTTGGGGATGCCTCTACCTCAGGTTAACCCCCGTGAGCCCAGATTAGGCCGTTGGGGTGACATATTCCTCCGCCAGGGTGGTGGGGAAAGTCACTATTGTTATCATACTGATGATTTCTGGGGGTGGTGGGAGAGGCAAGTACCCACTTTCGAGCAGTTTCCATATGCTGGATTGGATTTCCGTCATGATCCAGAGCTGGTGCTTCCTCCAGGTGGGGCCTGGGGAGATATTGGTATGTTTTTATTTTTTTAGAATTATTTAATTTTTCAAACTTTTTCAAGTATTTAATTTTTATGAATGAATTTTGAAGTTCTAATCAAGTGTCACATGCAGATGTTGGGCCTGTTCGTCCTGAGGGACATCCTACCATTTTCGTGAGGCCAACAGATATTACTGCAGCAGATGCTATGTTGGGAAACCTGGAGAGAAAAATAGGTCGGTTGACTCACAAGGTTCCTGCATGCCGTATGGATCAGATACTTGTTGATATGCAAGAAGATGTTGTTGGGGTGCCCCCAGCATGGCTTAGGGTGCTGCGGAAAATAGCTAGGCTTGTTATTTGCTATCACAATGCCGTAGATGATGAGGAGGTCCCTCCTTCTCCATAGGAGAGGAATACATTTTATGTATATATTTTTGGGGCTACTATGCCCAGTTTTGTACTTGTATGACTTGACTTGATAGACCTGTGACTCAAAACTCATATTTTTTGATACAGTATCGGTTATATATAGTATTGGTTATTTACATGTGTATGTGTTTAAATTTTATGTGTGCAATGTTGTTTATGAAGGTGTATGATGCAAATGCCAGTCTAACACATAGTTTGCTAATGAATCAGCTAAAGTGTTTAAACTTCTTGGAATGTGTTCATATCTAATAGAATGAAATTGTCTTTCCAAAAGTCTAACTCGTAGAAACTGACGTAGCAATCCTAGATCCCTGATCTGATAAACACCTGTTAACTGAAATACAATTAATTGTGAGTCAAGCCTTACCTCCAAGTGTGAAATGCCATGACTGAGAACATCTCAGAGAAGTTCTATAACTGCACTGTATTCAGCCACATTATTCGTGGTAGGACCCAAACAAACCCCCCCCGAAGAGACAAGCTGGCCAGCGGGCGAGTAAATGACCCAAGCCGTTGTAGCCAACTGACAGGTGTGGCGGCTGGCGCCATCAACAAATCCTAAGAAGTGTTCGGTTGACATCTAGTACACGAAACGAAACACACATAAGGTTACCTAACGAGCATAACAAAAACTATCTTTACAAAAATATACAGCTATGTTACAAGAAAAAGTACTTCAGCCTAAGAATAATACTTCTTCAGGTAGGGTCAGTGCCTGGATCCTGCTCGTGAGGCCGGGCAAAGGTGTTATGGAAATCACAGAAACGATTGGTATATGGAATGATCTCATCAAGATAACATCCCATTTCAAAGAAAATGTTTCCGTTGACCCCAGTGAAAATGTTCACTAGCGAGGTATGCAATCTATTTGCTTCAATAACACTAACTTGTGAAGGAGTGAAATAAGTATTTTCATCAGGTGGTGAACAAAATTCACCTCTCTCTAACAAGTTAAGAAAAGGAAACAAGAAGGACACAGGATTTATATGTTCACGAGGATGGTCCGGGTCATTCAGGGCTTCTAACATTTCCTCATCAGAAGGTAAAGTAGTTTCTGAACTGTCGAGAGAATGGATCTGGTCCGGTGTCTGAGTAGTGGTACAATCTATGTTTGACTCAATAGACACCAATTGAGTCGAAATATGTTCTGTTGTAGTTTGATAAGAATCAAAGTGGGTAACTTCTACAACAGGGGTGGGCACGGAGGGGTTTGTATTAGTTGAGTGAACCTCAGAATCAGTTGTTAAACTAACCATAGAAGTTTCAGATGATGGACATCCCTCAGTACCAACAAATAAGGTAGGAGCCGGTAGGTCAAAAGTGCCAATTAGTGACCCGTAAAGTCCTGCTCCTAAACTCTCGCCAACCGGGGTGGTTTGATCAATCAAAGGAACTGTGTTTTCCGAAGAAGTCTGGTTGTTTCTCTGAGTGAAAGAAAGTTGATCGACTGTGACGATCTTACCTTCAAATGGGAACATGACCACTCGAAAAACTGCTGATGCAATGGCTCACATGGCATAAGTCCAATTCCTGCCCAATAACAGCTTGTAATCAAGCGGAGCGTCCAGAACTTCTACCTCAACAGCAATTGTCTTACTGGCCAAAGTGACATCAAATGATGGCAAAACTCCATGTGGGCGGAAAGTTATGCCATCAAATGCAGTAAGCAGTGTGTTGGAAGGGGCTAACTCAGTAGAACCTAGAGCTTTCCAACAGGAAATTGACATTACACAAGTTGACGCGCCCCCATCTACAACAGCTCATCTAATGGTCATTGGACCATGAACGACTTCAATTTGAAGGGAAACATGATAGGGAAACCGGTATTTGACATCAGTCATATCAAATTGCGCAGATATGTTGGAGGATTCCATACTCCCAATGGCTGCCAGAAGTGCATTTCGTTGTAAAGGACAACTTTTCAAGACTTCTAGAGTAGACATGGCACAAGGGGTCTGGGCTAAATCTTCAACCACATTGTAGTTGGAAGCAGCCTGCATGTTGGGATTGTGTGATTCCCTCTTCAAGACACCTTTCAGAATCTTGGGAATTGGGTCCACAGGGATGTGAAGTGGAGTGGAAGATTCTGGAATCTCCTTATCTTTTTTCTGTGCTTCCAGGGTATAGTTCCTGGCTCTGGTTTGCAAAAGTGCATCTGAATTAACCATGTTTATGAATGTTTGATCAACCGTTGCATGTGTAGTGCCCCCAGTTTTTGAGGTGCCAGAAGTTGATCCCTTCCCTTTAGGGAATGGATCTTTCAGGACGGTAGGTTTCTTTTCTCTTAATAGATTTTGGGCTTCTTCAAGCAGAGGGCATTGATGAGTAAGGTGGTTCTACTTGCAAAGTTTACAAGGGAAATTAACCTTCTTTTCCTCTTTGTTACCCTCTTCGGCATTGTCTTTTTTGGGCTTTTGTTGGTTCCCCTCTCCTTTCTTGCCCTTCTTTTTGTTATTGGGCTGCCGAGGGCCCTTTTGATTGTTCTGGACCTGGTTGACAGGCTCAGAAGTAGAAGGAGAGGTTGTGACGGAAGAAATATCTGCAGTCGATTGTTTGACTGATAAGGCATGAACCTGTTTAGTCAGCGCTTCGAAAGCTGCAGAGTCAACTGAACCCACTATGCCGTCATCATGTGGTCTAGGTTTCGGTCTACTCGGATCAATGTTCGATCGCGGTGCATCGGGTATGATCTCATACAGTAAACCAGATTGTGCATACACGAGGTCTAACTGCTGAGTCCTTAAGATGGCTTCTTCCTCATTGGATACTCTAGATGTAGCTACTTCCTTAGAAATATATGGAAGGAGTGATTTCAGGTACCACTGAAGAAGGAACTACGGAGGTATGTTGGCCTTAATGAGCCTCTTCCGTCTTCGCCACTCCTAAATGTGGTCAGATAAGTGAGTGGCTTTGTTTTGTCTAAAAGTAGACAAAAGGTCTGTTCCAGCATCATACCGAACAGGAAGCAGGAAATGGTTCAAAAAGACTGTGGCAAGATCCCCAAAACTAGAGAAAGTTGCTGCAGGTAACTCAATGTACCATTTTGCTGTAGCACCGGTTAAGGTCCTTTGAAACAATCTCAATCTGATGGAGTCTTCGTTTAACGAATTGGAGGAACACCATAAGTGGAAGGTAGTGACATGGTCACCAGGGTCTTCACCTGCTTTGCCTTCGAACTTTGGTCTGTCCGAAGGTAACTTGGTGGGAACTGATGGCCATGCCGCATTATGACACACAGGATCGTTCGTTAGTTTGGAAAGATCTGGCAAATTTAAAGTTGCCAGAAATGGTAGACGAGGCCGGTAGGATGGTACTTGATAAGGGGAACCACTCATCGTTTGACCCACGAATTGTTGGTAGGGGTTTCCCCCAGCCATCTGGTGATAAGGGTTCCCTCCGGCCATATGCTGATAAGAGTTTCCACCTACCAACTGTTGATAGGGGTTGCCCCCAGTCACTTGTTGGTAGGGGTTACCCCCAGCTACTTGTTGGTAGTGGTTGCCCCCTGCCAACTGTTGTTGTTGTGTGAAAGAGTTATTAAAATTTCCCCACCCATATGAGATTGGATTAGTGCTTTGCGGGTTCGTCCACTATGGATGGGTATTAGCCCCACCATATTGCTGGTTAAAGATATTACCCCCTCCCCCTGAAAATAAGGAAAAAGGGATATTACTTGCAGGCATACTACACTGGTTCATGTTAGGGCCTACAAAGGTTTTGAAACCAGTAGAAGCTGATGTGGATGGTGCAGTCATGGTGCCCATGACTGGCATGTTTGCAGAAGGACTTGGTCCTACAACAGGTGTGGAAATCCAAGTACTAGGAATCTGATATAATGGTTGAGAAGCAGGAGGTGCTGCACAGTTGGCTATACTGCTGGGTCCAATAGTAGGTGTAGGAATAGATGCCATCGTTGTCGAACTAGGCATACCTAATGTACTAGTGTTGAAACTAAAAGATGGAGTAGACACATATGTGGTTTGTGCCTGACTTGGTGTAGCAGTAAAAGAGGGATTTACTGTGTTGGTGTTTAAACCTAAAGTGGGAGTTTGGGGAACTCCCTGTTCACCTCCTAAGTTAGACATCAGATGTCTAGGTAAGGAACTCTCTGCACTGAAATGGGGTTGCTGGAAACCAGCAGGTGATAGAAGCAGAATTCTAGTATTGGTTAAAGGAGGATTGAAAGGAGTGCTATACTCCATAGAAGTAAGATCTTCCACCTCAACTGTACTAAAGTGTTGTTGATCTGTGGTACCTGGTAGTGGTTCCTCAGGAACCTCAATTTCAAGGTTTTCTGTTACAAGAATTTCTTCAGGTAATTCAGTTTCAGGAGTAATTTCTGAAGAAATACGGGGGTTTACCCGCTGTCGTCTAGCTGGCTGTAAAGGTTCTATCCTAAGTGGTGGAAGGTTTTGAAACCTTCTCGATCTACGAAGCTCTTGATTCTCCATGATTATAAATATAAAATAACAGACTAGAACCTAGTGGCCACTATAACTAGGGGGAAAACAACACACCAACTAAAAAATCCTAAGTATACAAACCAGGCAAACAAAGATGCCTTCCGGAGAAGAGTCCAGGATGATGAGGGCCTATAACAGATCAACGAAGGAAGAAAGACAGTTACCCAGGGTCCACAATACAATGACTAAGGGTGCAAGCGCTGGAATCACCCAACCGCCCTCCCAAAGACCTGCAAGGAATTTCCTCCCACGTCTGTCTTAGGTACAACAGATATACCCTCTGCTATAACCTGTGTATGAACCTAGATTCTGGTACTAAGGATACCACAACACCGAAAAATCCTGGGGGAACATTCACCGGTCGAATCAGAAAGCGTGGGCGGGGTATCTAAGCCCAAAACTCGAAAGAGTCCCCAATACGCAATCCTATCCTGGCGTATGCTCAAACATAAAGTAGGAGGGGTATTCCCACAATCTGATCTTGCAATGAGCTACTGCATAGATCCCAGGCAAGTTTTGAGTGAGGTGGGTTTACTTGTGACAGTCTTACTACGATTTTTGCGCAATGTGTGATCTTGAGTGGTTTAAGGTGATTTAAACTCAAGATCCTAACCAAAACTAGTTGGTGTAGTGTATCCCTAAAAAGAAAAAGTGTTTCTAGTTCATTTTATTAACAAATTTTAGGGCTGTTATTACTCAAAAAGGGTAGTGCTTTTGTGTGGTGTGGTTATAACAAGAAAACAAAAGTGCAATTAAAACTTTCTACAACAAGGCTCTTTTCATTTTTTCAATTATTTCTTTCCAAAACTGAAAATCTAAGCAAACCTACTTCAAAAAAAATTTGCTTTCTTTTCTGAAAATGTACAAAATATCCTAAGTTATCTTGTAACAACAAAAACAAATTTTATTTAAACTTAAAATACCGAATTTTTTTTTTGCTTTTTCTATAAACGAAAAAGAACTTATAAAAATGGCAAGCAAAACAAAACTTATGTGCAATGTGTGTAAGTATGGCTAAAAAGTTCTTAGGCTTATAGATATCAAGACCCTAGCTTGAAAAAGACTTGATCTACTGTTTTTTTGCAAATAAAAAGGCTCTAAACTTGGAAACAAAGTGGGAGAAAACAAAGGAGAAAGACACAAAAGGACTGACCTAAAGTATCTAGCCATAGCAAGACCACAATGCCAAGCACAAGTAGACAAGCAAGCTGCTTTACCAACACAAAGAAACTAAGAAATGAACTAGCCTACAACTGTTTAAAAGCACTTGTAACCAGCAAAAGACAGTAAGTCCAAGAAGAATGGAAATGAACCAAAACGAAAGACACCCTAGAAGCTTTAAAACGGACCAAACTCTAAAACAAAGGGTAGGATGAGTACAAAACAGACAAACGTCGCCACAAACAGTGGATACGGGAGTATGCAGGTTTGTAAACTGGCAACATGCAGTCAGGGTCTGAAAAAGTGGAAGTGCTCAACACAAAACACAACCTAGTCTTCCAAAAGGGTCACAAACGGTCTAAAAGTTCCAATGGTCAACAAGCGATTCAAAAGATGGAAAAAACTTCAAGACAAGGTTCTATGACTTAACCAAAAGTTAAAAACCTCATACAATAGTCCAAGAGATCCCACAGCAAAGTCAACAAACCACAAGAATGGCTAAAACTCAAGCAAACCAAAAAAGAATGCTTCAGAAAGTGTACCCTACTGTGCAGTAGGGAAAGTCGCGCCCTTACAGAGATGGACGCTACTGTATATATAGGACAGTAGCATATGGGCTCTACTGTACATACACTAGGGTAGCGCTCATATCTCAAAAGCTTCAAAAACTGACTTTGAAATAAACCAAAAGACTGATGAAAGCAACAAGAAATAGTCAGGAAATACCTACAGGGTTTCTTGACACATCAAAGAAGTCAAAGCAATCTAAGAAGACAAACAAGAACAAGGTTTCCTAGAGCCAAAACTCAACTTTCCCCAGCGGAGTCGCCAGTCTGTTGGCGAGCAAATATACCCTATAGCAAGGAAGCTAATGCTATCAACTTGGTTGGGGTGATAGGTAAGTGTATTGATGATATTGCAAATATATTTATGAAAAAGAAATAAGTTAAGGATTTTGGGGAACAAACCTTTCAATCGAAGTTTGATCCTAGCTTATGTTTGATCTTGTTTCCAACTTCCAAATCCTCCTTCCCTTCAGTAAACCTGCAATAAAAATACCTTTCTCAAAGCATTTTGGACAATATATAAAGCATGAAAGAAACAAAAACAATGTTTAACATTCAGCATTGACCAAAACAGATCCAAATTAAGATGTTATTTCAGAACACATTAAAATTGGAACAAGAAAGACACTTCAACCTTTATTGTCAAAAGTAGAATGATGTACAGGTATACCTGATCATGTAATAGGGTCCTGCAACTTGATTCTGGGCTCTGACTCTTCTCTGGCTTGGATATCTTCAGCAACAACTCCTCCAATGCAAGCTTCTTTCTTCAAAGTTTCTCCATTAATTCATCTCCATATCTAGGTTCTCTAGCTAACAAAAGCTAACCCTTCTCCTTTAATCTTCTTTGTATTTATAAGATTAGAAAAGTAGTTTTGATCGATGGAGGAAGTTGGGGGAGTTAGGAAACTACCAGCAACTAATCCTCCTCGAAAATTAATTTATTTTTAAATCATCTTTTAAGATGTACGCGACTCTTGTTCAGTGAAGTAGCGTATAGGGTGCTACTTTAATGCTTATCAACTAGCGCTCATTCGATTTTAAATGGTGAGCGCTACTATGCTGAGAAGGAGTAGCGTGTACTATGATATGGGCGCTACTATTATACACTGGAGTAGCATATGGGCGCTAGTCTCTCTAGGTAGAGTAGCGCTCATATCTTAAAATGATATTTTTGGGGTTTTTCCAGTAATGTAGGAAATGGAGTGAGTTCAAAGTATCATCTAAGGTCAACATGCTCCTCCATCCAAGTTGTCCTTTTGTGTGATCAGCAGCTCAAGGTGATCACGGACAGAGAGGTGCAAGTTTAACCTATAACAATTAGTTGGATACATAAGAGGCAAGGTGTATTTGCATTGTCAACTACTTAAATTAAGTGCATGTAATCCAATCATGGGAGTAAGGAAACTATATGGTCGCAAATATTGTGTTCATGTATTGGTTTTGTTCAAAAAGTAGTGAGAACAAGTTTTCACAACTCAAGTGAATTTTTTTGGCAAATAATGCTACTTATAATTATAAGACAAAACATATTGATGTACAACACTATTTTGTTAGAGACATGGTTTAAAATAAAAAATTATTGTTGGCGAAGGTTGACACCTTGAGTAATGTTGCAGATTCATTAATGAAGTCTATTACTACTGAAAATTTCTCTTGATGCCCATGGCGATTGGTTGCATGACTGATTTCTCTTTTCCACCCCTTTTATAAAATAAAACAATAGTGGGAGAATGTTGGACATGTTTTTTACTCTTTGAAGCTCCCACAGAAGAGAGAGTTCGGAGATGTGATCACTCCCTTGGTTGGTGGGGGTGGAGCTCACAAAGAAAATTTTGGGTTCATTTTTTTCTCCATTTTTTGCTAATTTGGCCAATTGTTTTTCAATCCATTGTAATCTAATTCCAATTAAGAAAATATGGTTGTAAGCAAATCTATATTAACAAATCTGGGCTTTGGATGCTATAAATATTATATCGTAAATGGTCAAGATAATACAATGAGATAGAAAGATGAACAAATCTTAGTGTGGATGATATTCCATGTTAAGGGTTTATAGGTTGAATCTTTGTGTATTGTGTGTGTTCCATTGTTATTTATTGTTTTTTATATTTTTCCGGTATTGATCTTCTTGCACAAGTTTTTCAAACTCTTCATATTAGACATACAATTGAAAGAAGAGAACCTTAAAGAAATTTAGAGAGCTAATGAAAAATACATAATGTTGAAGTATTAAAATTGGGATATGCATTCATTGTGGAAGGCATACTATATGATCCTTCTATAGAATTAATCATTTTTATCACCATGCTTTGGGTGAGACCTTCTCCTTCATGGGGACTGAAAATTTCAGTGCCTAGACTACACTAGATCCCCTTTGTTGGACATCGATGTGGACCGTAGTCTAAAATTGAGACAACATATGGATAATAGTAATTTTTGGGAGAACAACTACTTAAAGCTTCTCTTTGATGTCACCACTATACCATAAGAGGAGAACATAATTGAGGGAAGACATGAGTTGGTTATAACTATCAATTTTTAGCTTGCATATTCTCTAGTGACAATATTCCTTCTATAGCCACAATTGATCTTTTACAAATATGTGGATAATATTTTGGACATGGTTGGTTCTATTTATTTGGCTTTACATGACCATGGTGTGGATTTTGAGCACAATGCTTAATCATTCATCACTCTTAGGAGTCATTAATTGGGAGTTAGAAAGAGCAACTAGACATGGGACTTGAGTTTATAGTGGAGCTTC
This sequence comes from Larix kaempferi, assembly GCA_027924585.1. Classification (NCBI taxonomy): domain Eukaryota; kingdom Viridiplantae; phylum Streptophyta; class Pinopsida; order Pinales; family Pinaceae; genus Larix; species Larix kaempferi. The sequence continues at coordinate 13,602,431 of BSBM01001197.1, read as the reverse complement.
TTACACTAGTTCAACATTGAGGCTAGTACTTGTATATAGGATGTTGGCTTATAAATGAACTTCCTCAACTACTTTAATGTTATGATCAACACTCGTACTTGGGTCCCATTAGTATGAACAATCTTCTTGGATTATTTCAATGTTGCGACCAACCCTTGACCATGAGACCCTAGTTCCCAGGACAACTTGAATGTTGTGGTCAACAACTGTACATGGGACGTTGCTTAATGGTTGTACATCCTTACGGCAAACATTGATGGACACATGTTTTGAAAGGTGATGGATTGTTGGGACCCTATTTGGGGGTTGTAATTTGTTTCCAAAGGGCCCATTAGAGAAACAATAATGTAGTTATGGTGGCCTTTCAGGTGGATAGAGTCCACTATGTTTGGTAGTGTTAAATAAGGTACACTAGTTAGTTGGACATTAAATAAATGTAACCTGGCCTTATTAAAGAAGGTACACTAGGAAGATAACAAGTGATTATCCTTGGGGTTCTCTAGATAGTTATAAATAAGGATGGATCCCTACTTATGGGTATGAATTATAGTATATTGTGTTGGAGCTAAGTTCATTAATAGGTTTCCCCCTCGATGAGGCAAGTGACTATGAGTGCATTCCTTCTACAAAAAGATTATTGTAAGTTGTTTCCCAACCTCAATGGTTTTGATATTGAATGAAGCATTGAGAATTTTGATACATTGTTTGTGATTTATGTTTAAGGTTTAAGGATCATAATACATGATCAATGGAAATTTATGTAAAGAAATTTCAAATTGCAACTACAACATGATCTTGTCTAGCCACAACCTATGAGACTATGGTTGTCATATTTTGATGCCTTTAGATTTTTCCTCCACTTTTGATGCATAATTTGAAATATACTTCTATACAACATGATAAGAAATAGCATGTTGGGAGTCAACATTATCTTGCGTGATTGAAAGTATGTCATATTTGTGGAAGCTTTCATTGTTGTGTATGTTTAATCTATCATCATTTTGAGTAGGGAAGTACATTTTACTCCCATGATAAACAATGTACATGGTAGATATAGCATGTAACTCCAAATTTTTGCATTGGCATTAAGGAGTGGTTCTTTTCCTACATAGCAAAGCACATTCACTACATTTTGTGTGTTGACATAGTTAACAAATTCCTCATAGCCTTGAAGTGGATTAGTTGAAAATATTTTTGTCATGCTTAATAGATATGGATCATCAAGAATTGATTGATTGACCTAGAGATTCCTAGGTTTCTTATCTCATGGTTTCTATGGTGCTTATGTCACGGGATCCAAGTTGTAACATCTTTATCAAGAAGATACTTGCAATGTTGAGTTCAATTATATTCTCCTAATTGATTATGTCCATATCTGCTGCACTTTCCAGCAATATAAAACCATGACTATGGACATAATTTATATAATTTCATTCACACATGTGGAAAATAAGGCTCATATGAAAACGCGTGCAAAATCAAATGTTATAGTGAAAAAGATAGTGTAAATTAGGTTAGATGCATATTCTTTTACATAGAGGTATTTATACATGTTGTGAGAATAGGCTATGACACATCATTTATTCTTACTACCTCATCAATATTCTCAATCTCATTATCACCATCATCATATATCTATATAATGCTCAAAGGCCTCACAAGTAAAAGCCCTTGCAACCATACAATGTAATGCTTTAGAGGACATAAAGTTATAGAGAAATCTAAAAAGCAACGAAATCATAATAAGAAAAATTTTGCTGCATAAAGTATTACTATTGTTAAAAGGATGTAAATTTATAGAAAGAACCATAGCTATTCAAATAAAAATTCTAAATTTGAGTGTAATGATGAAAATTGTCCAAAATTCTAAAATTTCATTCTAACGGTGAGAGTGGTCCGCAGCTTTTATTGAGAATCCAAAATCAAATGCATATTCTAATCCCATTCGTATTACAAAGGCATATTATCATCTGATTTTAAATTTAAATATACAAAATTATACGATGTTATAGAAAATACAATGAATTTATACTTTACAATACACTAATTATTTATGATTAAGATATAATATTAAAATAATATTGTCTTTAATATAGAACATAATTAACAAAATAAGATAAAAGTCGTAACAATAAAAAATTAACACATCATTAATAAATAGAACACATATTATACCCTAAAAAAACTCATTATATGTGTATATGTGTAATTTAAATGTAGAACACAACTTGAATATAGATAAGAAAGATAAGTTATACAAAATAATAAGAGATCCTTCTTCACTTACCTCAATACATTTACAAAATCATTTCACATGTTCCTCGACAATGACTACATTACCCAGATATATATATATATATATATATATATATATATATATCCACACGTTGCATATGAGACCCCTTCATTAGGATAACCTATTACATATGCATTTAGCTCTATTTATGCCTCTCTTGGATCATATTATCTACATTTACCCCATATATGACCCCACTAGGGTCATATCAAATGCACAAATACAAACATATATGTGGTACAAGATGTAGATTTTTTTCCAAAAAAAAAAACAATTTCTATTGCAGTAAAAACAAAAAACACAATCTTTAAGCATTGTAGACATAGTACAAAAGAGTTGATACAATTTATTTAGATCCTTAAAGATCCCAAACTCCCTCAAACATAGTACAAAAGAGTGGATAAAATTCCTTTAGATCCTTTAAGATCCAAAACTCCCTCAAACAACATAAAGTTTAGAGTCACAATTTCTTAAGTAATGGGAACTTATCGAGTTCAAGTGAGAAAAAAAGAAAATAAACTGACATACTACAAACTTAAAATTTCCATACCTTTTATTATATAAAAAGGTACATACCCTACATGAGGTGTTTATGGTACATAGGTACATACCTTATAGAGTTGTTTATAATAATAATAATAATAATAATAAGGTCACATCCAAGCGAGACACCAATTTGGTTTATGAGCCCCTGTAATACACCAGGATTTAATGAATTTATTATTAAATACATTTCTGAATATTTTAAATTATTTTATTTTTAAATATTTTTGAGAAGAAGTCAAAAATAAAACAATGTAATGGATTATTCTTTTATTAATAAAAGACAGTGAAGGAGGGGACATAAATGAAGTAGTTATTGCATGAGTGATTGATGACCCACAGAGGAAAAACCAAGTGGTTGAAGCTGTTGAGTGAGAATTGAAGGTTCAGGAGACATCTTCCCAAAAATTAGGTCACAACTCTTAGTTGTGTGCTAAAGAGAAGGAGGCTCATAAATGACCAAGTCCTAGGAAAAATACTATATAATAGGATGTCCATAAGCTACAGGAGGCTAGAATTGGATGGGGACTGAATCTGATAATGAAAGAGATGGCGCATTAAGTGGATTTTTCTCTTGTGTTTCAACGATCATGCTCAGGGGTTCTGGAGCAAGTGAGACTTGGTTTCTCTAGGAGTTGGTTGGGAAGAACGACTGTTTTATTTTTTTTCCCGACAGTGGTGCCAGGTTCCTTGTTATGTTTCCTACTGGTCTAATTTAATTACAATACGAGTTTTTATTTTACTTTATGAGTCGCATCTAAACCTTGGCAGAGTTTCTAGTATGCATCTAAATAAACTTAGGATTTATATTATGCATCTGGGAAACATATCTCTATTTATGTTTCAATTTCAATATTATGTCATTAAAGATTATAAAGTATTTATAAAAGTTCATGTACGAGTTTATAGATCCCTGTTATGATTAGAAGTATCCTTTCTATCTTATCTTTCTAAAAACAAAGTGTTTCCGCCGTATCAGAATCTATATTCTTTCATCTTCAAACAAAAACATTATGTCAAAGTTTACATCTCTATTCATAGAATAATCTTTAGCAATATTATTCGTAATAAATATATGTTTCTCATTTCAAGAACATAATTAAAATATGTTCTATCTCTTATAACGTAACTATGAAAGATCGCCAATGAACAAAGTAAAGAATGGATACAGCCGGGTATTCTATCCCACTGTGTAAAGTTTACTTTTTAAAAAAATTCCTTTTCCATTTTCATAAACCTCATCACAGATCAGAAATCGTTAGATCTAACCCACACGATTAGTGTAAAATATACCCGATATTACACGATAGATTCACTAAAGATTATGGGTATACTGTAATAGTATTATAAACCCTCGATTTACCTACTTATACCATTAATTGATTTATGAGTATATGTAGTATAAACCTTCGATACGTTACGGAGTTATAGTTGAAAACTAATAGTTAAACAAAACAACAAGATTTTAAACCAAACAGAGATCTAGATCAAGGATCAAAACCACCAAAGGTTATAAAATAAAATAGATCCACAGAATTACGGATTAAAACACTTCACAACATAGATTAAAATAGTTTTTAATAGTAGTTAACTAAAACTGCATAACTTTATAAACCACATTATCATTCTGGAAATTGTTTACAGAAATCGTAAAAGACCCTGTGGGTTGTATTAAAAAATAATTATATGACAATGTCGAATGGTCATCACAACCATGCATCCTGTGGCTATAAGCCCATGAAAATGGAATCCAATACAGACATTTTAATCCCTACTTAAATAAAATATAATACAGGGGATAAGCCATCTACAGTGGCATTATAATTTCCAGATTATACAAATAGTAATACAAGGTTAATTTACAATAATGTTGGAGTAGAGGACGCAAATCCCTTAGCTGGTAGACCACAAACCCTAAAGGGTAGGTCAAGTTGACTTATCTCTCAAAGGCACAAAAAGCAATTGAAACCCCTTATGTATCTTCCAAGCTCCGTTGAAGGTACCTACAGGGAAAACATGCATGTTGTCAAAACTAAGGGTTTCATTTTTAAAAGCTTTAAGCTGCAACTTGAAAGTTAAACTAATTATTTACCTTGGCGTCTTAAGACACGAGCTCGGGAGGAGGTAACCCTGTTGCCATCCTCACCAGCGCCATCCACCTGCAACCAACGACCAAATGGAAAATTTCAACAAACTATAACTAAATAATTTACTAGTTCTTAGAAGGGTAATGATCATACCTGAAAGTATTGTTGTCAAAGCCAGGGCTCGACTCCTCCTTGTTCCCTTATCGCTCCAGCTACCTGCAAGGAGGTTTAAACATTAAAACTATGAACTCATAATACTGAAATTAATACAGTATAAACTATGTTAAAATATGGGATTGATATCTGTTCATTTACCTATCTTTGTGATAATTCAACAGGAAAGATCACACAGCCAGATTAAACCTCACAAATCTCACTCAAGAATTGCAGATAAGAAGAAGAATAAATGAATCAATTATCACTCATAAACTCAGAAATGGAGAAATATACAGTATAATCATACATCAACTATAAGCTAGCATTGTGAAAATTGAATAAAATAATGAAGTTGTCAAGTGAATTCGAATACACCAAAGGTGATTCCAATTCTCCTCAGTGTGTGGCTTGGATAGCATTGGAGACGTCATCCAATCAGTGGGAGTAGTCACAAATAGTCAAAAGTCAGTCAAATGAGTCTAACTAAGTCTAACTATGCCATGTGACCACAAATCAAGGGATGGGGACTCCAAGGAGGGTGCATGAGGCTGTCAATAGGTCAAGTGGAACTTTGATAGAGACAACTGGAAGCTATAGGTAGTTAAAATGAGTAATAAATGCAAGAACTGGTCAATCCATGTTGCAACTGACTGTTAGTGATCCAAGTAGTGTAGTAGGGCACATATGTCATCCAGGTGAGGAAAACAAGGCGCACTAGGTAGGTACATGGGATACTGAGGGATAAAAACAAGCTCTAGGGGATGAAAATAGGCTCCAGGTACTGGGGAGATCACCATACTGATGAATGGATGCATGAAAATGCATGCATGATGACTAGATGCATGCAATATGTATTCATGCATGCAAAATATAAAAAATGAGAATATTCCAACACCCCTCCGCAAGCCAAACTGTGAGGAAGCAACAAAAAAACTAATGATAGGGCCCTGGTGATTGAGACCAAAGGTCACCCCATGCAACAATCTAAATAAATAAAGTGAGGAAAGAGGGAAAACCCAGTGGGAAGAAATACCTCCCTCAAAATAGACTGAAGGATGCTAATGTAGCATGGCATCACTTACCCCAAGAAGAGAGCTAAGGTAAGTGAACCTCTTCACCGTGAAGGTCTTGGTGAAGATATATGCAATTTTATCTTTTGTAGGACAGTAGAGCAGTGCGATGGTATTTTCATGCACCAATCCTGTTAATATTCAATATGCTAAGATAGAAAATATCAGTATTACATTCTATTTCACAACAATAGAATATACAGGATCACTGAAAGAACAAAAAGCACAGCATAAACACAAGAGACACAAATTTATCCTGGGAAACCCTCATGGGGTAGAAAACCCAGCAAAGCTTCCTTAATATATATGACCAGCAAATACAAAAGATGTAATCCCAAACATGAGCTCCTTATCCTCCATAGAAGATCTCTCTCTCACTTATGCGCCACTCACAAGTGTGTGTAATGTGTTAAATGAGGAACACACCTCCTCTATTTATACACAACTCTGACTTGACTTTTACACTAACTAGGTCGGCCCCAACTTAACTACTTAACATAATGTGACAGGGCCAACCCCAATAGGGTGGTCTAATAACCCCTTAACCCACATGACTCATATAGGGATGAGCCCCACGAGGGAAGTCTAATAACCCAAGTTACCACATTCTCCATGGAGGAATAAAACATCTACGAATATACAATAAGGTCTTCACAGAGGAATGAAACATCTCCGGAATAATAAAGTACAAATATAATATTCTTAGAAGTTACGATATCTCAACACTCCCCCTTAATGAGAAGGATATTATAACAACATCTGCACGAGGAAGGAGTCATCAACTACATGATACATTATACATCTATAAATCATTGGAATCTTTATTCATACATCATCATCAATAAATCAAACAGTTACTGGAACATCTTCAAGATATTCAATACTATATCTTCATCTTCTGCAGCACTCGAACAACTATAGCAACATCATCATCTGGATCTCTCAATCAACATCTGGATCCTCTCGATCATCAGCATCCACATCTTGATCAATAGCATCAATATCTGGATCCTCTCGATCATCAGCATCAACATCTCGATCAACAACATCAACATCTGGATTCTCTTGATCAACATCATCAACATCTAGATCCTCTCGATCAACAACATCAACATATCGATCCTCATGATCAACATAATCGTCATCTGGATCCTCATGATCAACATCATCGTCATCTGGATCCTCACAATCATCAGGATCATCATCTGCATCCTCACGATCATCAACATCATCATTTAGATCCTCATGATCACCAGCATCATCATCTGGATCCTTACGATCAATAGCATCGAATCAACATACCCTGCAATACACATGATCCATTTAAGACATCATTACATGTCTAGGGACGATGTAGTCCACTTGTCAACTTATACAAAGTCTAAGGGCCTCTTTTTTGAAGACAAATGTCTACGGATCAATTCAGGGACCGAAGTCCAAGGATGATACAATCCCCTCTCATCCACTAGGGACCACTTATCGAAGACATATGTCCATGGATCTATTCAGGGACCAAAGTCCTGGGATGATGTAATCCTCTTGTCCACCTGGGACCACTTCTCGGAGACATCTGTCTATGGATCTATTCAGGGACCGAAGTCCTGGGATTATACAATCCTCTCGTCTAATGTGGACCACTTCTCGGAGACATCTGTCTATGGATCTATTCAGGGACTGAAGTCCTGGGATGATAGAATCCTCTCGTCCACTGGGGACCACTTCCCGGAGACATCTGTCTACAGATCTATTCAGGGACCAAGGTCCTGCAATGATACAATCCTCTCATCCACTGGGGACCACTTCTCGGAGACATCTATCTATGGATCTATTTAGGGTCCAAAGTCCTGGGATGATACAATCCTCTAGTCCACTGGGGACCACTTCTCGGAGACGTCTGTCTACGGATCTATTCAGGGACCAAATTTTTGGGATGATACAATCCTCTTGTCCACTAGGGACCATTTCTTGGAGGCAACTGTCTACGGATTTATTCAGGGACCTAAGTCTAGGGATGATACAATCCCTCCTCATCCACTAGGGACCAATTCTCGGAGACATCTGTCTACGGATCAATTCAGGGACCTAAGTCTAGGGATGATACAATCCCTTCTTGTCCATTAGGGACCAATTCTTGGAGACATTTGTTTACTGATCAATTCAGGGACCTAAATCCAGGGATGATACAATCCCTCCTCGTCCACTAGGGACCAATTCTCGGATACATCTGTCTACGAATCAGTTCAGGCACAGAATTCCAGGGATGATAAAATCCCTTCTCGTCCACTTAGACAAAGTCTAAGGACCATGCATCGACCTCATCGTCGTAACCGATAACCTCATCATTGACCTCACCGTCGAAACAGGTAACCTCATCATCGACACAAGTATCCTTATCATTGATACAAGTATACTAATCATTGATAGAAGTATCCTCATCATCAATACAGGTTTCCACATCATCTACCTTGCCATCGATACAGGCAATCTCATCATCGATACAGGTATCCAGATCGATACTAGTATCCAAGTATCATCATTGACCGTGCCACTCCCCCTTTCGAGGAGGGTCCTTCTTAACTACACCAAGCTTGTCACGAAAATACTCAAACTTTACTCGAGACAGAGTTTTGGTCAATACATCAGCAACTTGCTCATCAGTGCTCACATACTCGAGCTTTATAGCTCCTTTCTGCACCATATCCCATATATAGAAATATTGGATCTCTATGTGCTTTGAATTATCATGGAACACTAGATTCTCTGTCATCTTGATACAACTCTGGTTGTCACACAGGATCATAGGGGGGTCCATCTCTAAGTCAAACAATACTGATAACAACATTCCAAGCCATATCACTTCACAATTAGTATAGAAAGAAGCTATATATTCCACTTCAGCTGTGCTGAGAGCCACACTAGACTGCTTCCTACTAAACCATGAGAGCATTGCAGATCCTAGACAATAACATCCACCTGATGTGCTCTTCCTGTCTAATACACTTCCTTCCCAATCAACATTTGTGTAGCCATACAATCTGAAGTCATGATCTCCAAGATAAGATAGACCAAAATCTATTGTACCCTTTAGGTACCTCATCACATGCTTTGTGTTAATTTTTGAGCATCAATTCGATATACTCTAGGATCTTCATTGAGAGAATAACATGTACAACATATCAATCACAAGAAGCAAACACAAGAGACAATAGAAAGACAGAGTTTCCTTGGGGAAAACCATAATGGTGAAAAACCCCAATAACTTCCTTAGAGATAGATAGAGCAATGATACAAAACCCAAGCATAAGAGATAGTCTCTTAGCAGCAACTTCTCCTCCTCCACTAGTGCGCCACTCTCCAATGAGTGTAGAAGTGAATAAGTGAATGATCAAATAGAGTGCCTCCCGCACTCTATTTATACATGACTTGACTTGCCTAATAACCTTACTAGGTCGGCCTCAACTTAATCACATAACATAATCTTGATAGGGCTGACCCCCAATAGGGTGGTCTAATAACCCTTTAACCCACATGACTTATATAGGGATGACCCCATCAAGGTGGTCTAATAACCCATCAAGTATAAGTTACGACACTTACAATATAAATGACGACACTTCTGTATAGAGGAATAATAACATCTCTATAGGAATACAATATACATATGTGAAATACATTACGAAGTTATAAATACATCAACACTCCCTCTTAACTAGGAAGGTATTTCTTGACACAGATCTTCTAGCACAAGTCTTCTTCTTTGGATCATCATCACTGGATCATCGTCATCGAATCATCCTCATTGTCACTATTGTTGCTATCTCAATCAATCTCAAATCTACTCGTCATAGGAAGTTCTACAAAGCCAGCCCTTTTTCATGCTGGATGTAGGCCTGCCACTTGCAGGACTTCATCATCTACATAGCCAACCCTTTTTCATGCTGGATGTATCACATCTATAGAGCCAACCCTTTTTCATGTTGGATGTATCACATCTACAGAGCCAGCCCTTTTTCATGCTAGATGTATCACATCTACAAAGCCATCCCTTTTTCATGCTAGATGTAGGGCTAGCCTCCATGCAGGTCTTCATCATCTCTGCGAGCAAGCCATCAAGTAAGTACACCTTAGGACTGATTACACTGCCTCTGTAAAACCTTCAATATCTCCCGAGACTGATTACACTGCCTCTACAAAACCTGCAAGAGCATCTCATGACCAATTATATGCCTCTGCAAAACCTGTGTACCATATTGTCACCTCATCGTCTTCATATCACCTCATAGTCCACGGAGCACAAACCAGATGCACATCACACAACACTTACATTCCCCAGCATGGGAAGACACACTTCAACCATCCGTGAAAGGATCAGCACTTATATCTACGCCATGGGAATACACACTTCAACCATGCGAGAATGGCATCGCACTTATATCCATAGCCATGGGAAGACACACTTCAACCATGCTAGGAATGGCACAACACTTATATCGCAGCCATGGGAAGACACACTTCAACCATGCTCGAATGGCACAAACTTATATCACAACCATGGGAAGACACACTTCAACCATGCTCGAATGGCACAACTCTTACATCAACGACCATGGGAAGACACACTTCAACCATGTCGGAATGGCCCCAACCCTTATATCTCAGCCATGGGAAGACACGCTTCAACCATGCTAGAATGGCTCATGTGCATCTGTGTCTCCAGACTCATCACTTCCCCTTGGAATGAATTGCCATCTGAAGTACACCAAGTATCTCTCTGAAGTAATCAAAATTCACCTTGGCCAGTGGCTTGGTCAACACATCAACTATCTACTCGTCCATCGCAACATACAGGAGCTTCACTGCTTCTCTCTGCACCATATCACTCATATAGTGATATTTGATCTCAATGTGATTCGACCTATCATGGAACACCAGGTTCTCAGACAGCTTCACACAATTCTGGTTGTCACAAAAGATAGCAATAGCACCCAATGGGAGATCAAATAACTCAGACAATAGCTTCCTCAACCATACTACCTCACAACTAGCCAAACAAGCTGCAACATACTCTGCTTCGGCTATACTCAGTGCTACACAGGACTAATTCCTACTAAACCAAGAGATCACACCTGGTCCCATACTGAAGCAGCACCTAGAAGTGCTCTTCCTATCTGCAGCACTACCTGCCCAATATGAATCAGCATAAACCTCAAGGTTAACCTTTTGATTCGCATCATAATTGAGCCCATAATCAACTGTACCCTTCAGGTACCTCAGAATATGCTTTACAGCAACTAGGTGAACACCTTTGGGATCCGTCAGGAACTGGCTAAATGTGTTCACCACAAAGAAAATATATGGTGTCATGTTTGTCAGGTACATCAAGGACCCAATCATCTGACGATACACCATGACATCACTCAGCTTAGATGAAGCATCACATAGAAGCTTCAGATTCTGTTAACACCCAAAAAGTTTTCACTACCTCATCTACCACATTATATGGCTCATTTGTCCATTTTCCTACCATATTTCCCTTAAAAACCCTGAAAATCCCACTAAAAAGCCTCCAAAAGGCCAAAAATGCCTCCAAAAGGCCACAAAACCCTAAAAAAAGCCTCAAAATGGCTAAAAAACCCCTTTTTCCTCCAAAAATATCCAAAATTCCTCTAAAAATAGCAAAAACCCCCTAAAAAGCGAAGAAAAAATATAAAATAATGAGGAAAAGGAAGAAAAAACCCTATACAGCTGCCCTAAACCATATGGTTCCCAAAACCATGGGTCAACACTCCACCACCAAAAAACTATAAATAGGTGATGGAGATCCCTTATTCCACATCCATAATCAAGTTTACCCTTACTCTGTCAAAATCTCTCTCGAAACCCTAGCTCACCATTGAGCCACTTTCACCTTGAGAGCCCCTTTTGGCCCATTTCCACCATTGGAGAAAGAGAAGGAGCAAGTTGAAGCTTGGAGCAACCCTCTCGGACATTGCAAGAGCTTCACCAACCTTCACATTGGAGGTAAACTTAATACAAAAACCATTATTTACATCTTGTTGTTTATGTTTCAAGCACATGTTTTAGAGTAATTTACATTTCAGTTTTAGCATAATAATTTACATTTACTGAACTGCTACTAAGGAGTCCCTTCTCCTTAGTAGGTGCTCATTTGCACAAGCTAGGGGTAAAACCCTAGCTACAGATTCAATGCCATAGGTGTGGCCATGGCCTTACAGTCCATCATCCCAAACCTCTTCAGGATCTCTTCTACATACTTCCCTTGTCCAAGGAATATTCCATCTGCACTCTGCCACACCTCCATACCTAGAAAGTAGTGCATCATACCCAAGTCCTTCATCTCGAACTCGGCAGCAAGCTTCCTCTTTGTATTGGAAATCAATCTATCCTCACCTGTAGCAAACAGGTCATCCACATACAAAAGTACTATCATTGGATTTCCTTCCTCAACCTTGTAGTAAAGGTTGGAACTCACTTTACTTTTAGTAAGGCCCAAACTAGATAGGAAGCCATCTATCCTACTGTACCAGGTCTTGGGTGCCTGTTTCAAACCATACAGGGCTTTCTTCAGTTTGTACACATGAGTCCCTCTGTCATGTGTCTCAAACTCGAGTGGCTGCTCCACATACACTTTCCTCTTCGACTACACAATTCAAGAAAGTTGTCTTGACATCCATCTGGTGTATCTTCCACTTCATCACTGCAGCCAAAGCAAGTACTGTTCTGATGGAAGTGTACCTAGCTACAGGAGCAAAAATCACGAGCCACAACCTGGCCTTGTATTTCTCTATGCTGCCATCTGCAGCATGCTTGATCTTATAGATCCACTTGGAATTTACAATAGACTTCCCTTCGAGTCTTGGGACCACATCCCAAACATCATTCTTCATGATCAATTGGTATTCCTCGACCATGGCATCCTTCCATTACTGCATCCCGAATCCTAGGAACTTCATATTCTTCAATATATTCAATAGATAGTTTTCTTGAACTTCGTTGTTGGAACAAATGTTGTAGTCCTTCTTTGGTAGGTGATTGTACACGATCTTTCCAACAAGACAAGTTAAATTGCATTATTAGAAACATCTCATAGTTTTCATAACAAATTCTTACACATAAAGAAATATGTCATACAGTCATGCAATTAATTTAGCCAATGCGTCAATACAACATTTATCTATATCCCGTAACTTTCTAGATGCCTTCCAATCTCTACCAGAACATTGTTAAGAGTGTGCACAAATCCCAACATGTCAACAAAGAGGTTTCATTCTAGATAAGTAGCAATGGAATGTTGTATAGTGCCATAGGCCACTTACCCATTACATGCATATTAGTGGTATATTGTTCATTAATGCAATTATTCTAATATGCATGATACACAACCTAAGTCTAGGAACATAAGTATATACATCATTGAACAGTATTATTTAAACAATCAAATATACAAGAAATGACAATTCAAATACTTATCTTTGTTTGTTTGTTGGGTGGACTCCCTCTCAATCTTTGCTTCCTTGCAGGAACTACTAGAGTGTGCTCTTTCTTGATCTTTGCTTCCTAGATTACCTATCCTTGAACTTATATCCATCCTCGATCACTATGCATGCTTACTAGTATCATCATTGTGTTATCCTCAAGATCTCATACATAATCATTCATTCATTAGTATAATCTTAATACTATCAAAACACAATAATCTTAAACATGTATAGTTATGATCATTCCAAACACAAATAATAAGCATTAGCATTCAAAGTTTCAGGGAAGACTTCTCTTACTCATGCATATTTATATTTGACCATAGAACTCTTCTGGTTAGTCATATCATCAATCAAGGTAAGGGACATAATATGCATAAACCCTAGATTACTCAAACTTGTAACTTCATGAGTAATCATTATCAATCATACAAAAGTATAAGATCCTTACATAGGGTAGGATTCTAGCTTGATATCGGAAAAACATACCTCATCATCATATTTGCTAGTTATGTCTAGCAATGTTGTTCTCTTTGTTAAATTTTGAGCATTAATTCACAATACTCTAGGATCTTCACTGAGAGAATAACATATACATTATATCAATGCATAACAATCACAATAAGCATCACAGGCATCACAAGAATCAAAAGCATGAGAGACAAGAGACATAGAGTTTCCGTGGGGAAAACCCTAAGGTGAAAAACCCCACAACTTCCTCAGAGATAGAGAAAGCAATGGCTCAACCAAAGTACAACCAAAGTACAACCAAAATACACTGAGATAGTCTCCTAGTAGTAGATGATCCTCCTCCTCACTAGTGCGCCACTTTCTAAGTGAGAGAGATATAACTTTCTGAATGATCTAAATAGAGATCACCTGATCTCTATTTATACTAACCTGTTTGCCCAGTGACCTTATGGGGCCGACTTGTCTAGCTAGGTGCATCCACATTATAATATATATATTTCAGGGGCGACCCCACACATGGTGGTCTAATAACCCATCGGCAAGTACACACACTTACGACACTTGTCAATCCACATGACGACACTTCCTTATAGAGGAATAACACATCTCTAATAAGGGTACAATAAATATATATGAAATACATAGATGAAATACATTCCGAAGTTACATATACATCAACACTCTTCATAGCTCATAAGTTAACCATTGTAGAACCAAATTATACATACCTCTATGTGATCCATGACTATGGATGAGTCTTTGTCTTCATGTCACTATGGTCTTGATCTAGGACTTGATTTGTACCTTCATGTTAGCAGATAACATTCTCCTCATACAACACCACAGTGCATTAATACAATCATAAGTGTCATAAGCCTAAGAAATGAATGTCTTCTATCATGCATTCATACTTTTACTAGGGTGATAAGACAAGTCTAAAATTAAACAAGATTGTTACTAAACTCAATAACATGAAGACAATAATATTATAAACTTAATCATGAACAGATTTCAAAACATACATGTAAGTCATACCTGTCAGATTGCTTGTAGTAGTTGTTGTTGTTGTTCCTTTTGTTCTTAGGACAATTTGAGGAAAAGTGTCCTCTCCTTGGTATGTGCTGTGAGAGCTTGATCTTGATTCCCCATCTTTTCTTCTCGAGCTATAATCCGATCTTCTTCCTGTGAGCCTTCTTCTCACAGCCCGTCGAACGAGATAAGTTACTTCCTAGCACAAATTCCTTGGACAAACGAATCCCATGACCTAGGAAGGCCATTAAGAGTGGTCATTACCACTTCTCGATTCTCTACAGCTTCAAGTTGTTCTTTTTATGTGTGAAACCCTTGAAGAGTAAGACTGCATGGTCTCCGCATTCTGGATCTAGATGTTCTTTAGTTGATTCCTCAATGTCATCATTCGATTTATGTTCTTCCCTTCAAATAGCTTGGTCAAAAAATCAAACATCTCCTTAGGTGTCCTTAGGGAAGACACTAGGGTATGAGATAGTCCTTAATAGAATCAATAATGATTCTCTTGGATTTGACCAAGTTCTTCTTGTGTGAAGCCTTAGCCTTATCTCCCTCTGGAACTGGAACCTCTTCACTTATATAAGTGTCCAACTCATTTTATTCTAGGATTAGCCCAATCCTATACTTCCATGCTCGGAATTTATCAGCCCCTTCAAGCTTATTCTCAAGCTTGGTGTGGTGAGACATCTTAAAGAGTACTTCAAATGTAAATAGAAAATATTTAGGTCTTACCACTTGATTTCCTGAAAATTGGATCTGGAGCTAGATTATGGTTTGTCAAAGAAACCCTACAAATTCAAACTTTAAATTTCAAACTTCTGAAAGGATAGAAAGATGCACCTTGATGAGCTGATCAAGCTGGTATACTCAGAATTTGAAAATTGCAAAGTTTCACCCCTCAAATTTGCTTTTCAGACTTCCGGATTCACTAGGGAGGACCATGAATTAGGGTTTGATTTTACCAGAGCTTCACCCATCCAAAAAGTTCGATCTTGATCTCTAAACTTCTATTTTTCAAAGGAGCTTCCACCCATGGTCTCAGATTTCAGAAATTCCAACTTTTGCAGAAACCCTAATTTTTGGCTTCACTCGAGAGGACCCCAAACTAGGGTTTGATTTTCCTGGAGCTTCACCCAACCAAAAAGTTCTATCCAAATCTCTAAACTTCGAGTTTTCCAAGGAGATTCCATCCATGGTCTTAGATTTCAGAAATTCCACTTTTTGTGGAAACCCTAATTTTTAGGTCAAAATCTTGAAAATGCTCAGAATTGAATTTTGTTTCGACAGAAAGATGTGCCTTGCTAAGGAGAGTCAATCTAGCCTCCTGCCTTTCAAGATCTATGGAGAGAAACCAAAAAACAAGAAGCCCTAGCTTCCACAACTGCATAGTGTCTTCTTCTTAGGTTAGCTCTCATACCATGTTAATTTTTTAGCATCAATTCAATATACTCTAGGATCTTTACTGAGAGAATAACATGTACATCATATCAATCACAAGAAGCAAACACAAGAGACAATAGACACATAGAGTTTCCTTGGGGAAAACCATAAAGGTGAAAAACCCCAATAACTTCCTCAAAGATAGATAGAGCAATGATACAAAACCCAAGCATAAGAGATAGTCTCCTAGCAGTGACTTCTCCTTCTTCACTAGTGCGCCACTCTCCAATGAGTGTAGAAGTGAATAAGTGAATGATCAAATAGAGTGTCTCCTGCACTCTATTTATACATGACTTGACTTTCCTAATAACCTTACTAGGTCGGCCTCAACTTAATCACATAACATAATGCGGATAGGGCCGACCCCCAATAAGGTGGTCTAATAACCCTTTAACCCACATGACTTATACAGGGCTGACCCCATCAAGGTGTTGGTTGTGGAGCCAGATCTTCTAGTCTCATAGATGATATTGTATTAGTCATGTTTGTACCCCAATTTTATATGATATGTAGGTGGACTGTACAGTCACCCCAACGGGGGGGGTGTGGGGGGACATTGCCCCCCCATGGGGTTCCAGGGGGGATCATCCCCCCTGGCTGGGGGGTCCGGGGGTAGCGCCCCCGAAGAAAATTTTTGGGGCTGTTTTCACCAGCTGTTTTGCGGGCCCATGGTTTTGGGTATCCCATGGTATTTTCCCATTGTATTTCCCTTATAAAATAAAGACATTGTAATATGGATAGGGATGAGGATGTATTAGGTTTTATGCATTGTAAAGATCTCTGAGATCAGGAGAGAGACTGTGAAACAGAGAAGAGGAAGTGTAGCGGTTGTGCTGCAGGTTGTATTCCTTCACCTTGATGGATGGTAATAATAATAAGGACTGGCAAATTCAGTGTGGACGTAGCCCAAGTTGGGTGAACCACGATATATCTGTGTCTCTCTTGTAATGTGTATGTGTGATTATATTTGCATTTCTGTTTATTGTTATTGCTCTGCGATCCTGTTTTTCTAACACGAGGTGGTCTAATAATCCATTAAGTATAAGTTACAACACTTACAATATAAATGACGACACTTCCGTATAGAGGAATAATAACATCTCTATAGGAATACAATACACATATGTGAAATACATTCCGAAGTTACAAATACATCAACACTTTGCGGCTATCAAATGAACTTGTCTAGGTGCCACTAGATAATGAATCAAGGTGTTCACTGCAAAGCATATATCTGGCCTGGTATTCATCAAATACATTAATGACCCAATAATCTGTCTGTACAGAGTCACATCCACTAACTCTGAAGACTCATCAGCTAATAGCTTCAAGTTGGAATCCATGGGAATGGCCATGGCTTCACATTCCAACATATCAAATCTTTCCCTGGTTGAGAAAGATTCCTTCTGATCCTTGCTATACTTCCAGTCCTAGGAAGTAATGCATCAATCCGAGATCTTTCATCTCAAATTTTGTAGCTAGCTTCTTCTTGCGTTCCATGATCTATTTGTCATTCTCTGTCAGAAAGAGATCATCCACATATAGTATAGTATGACATGTTCATCATCCATAACCTTAAGGTAAAGGTTAGGATCAACTTTACTTTTGGTAAAGCCCAAGCTTATCAAGAAGCTATGAATTCTCACACTCTGCAATGAGTGATCTTCTGCATATCTATCTGTGCCATCTCCAGTCAGATGGGTCTACTGATATTAGCTTCAAGATCATTCGAACTCTGTGGTGAGTTTCTTCTTGCATCCATCTAAGAGAAGAATTTCATCTATATATAGACACCATATTCAGCCTTGTAGCAAAGGTTGAAATCTGCATCACCCATGGTGATCATTAATCTCATAAAATGACTATCGATCCTGGGTACCCGTACAAAGCTTTCTTCAATTGAATCCTGGGATTTTTCTCGATTCGTACTTCTTCTTCAATTACACCATTAAGAGAATGGTCTTATCTAGCCACTTGGAGCAAGCATCTCATCATGATCCTCTTCCTTTTTCTAAGAGAATCTTATAGCCACGGGCCTTTTGTAGTATGTTTGATTTGTAAGTCTTCTTGTTGAACATCCATCACTTGTTCGGTGTTCATCATTCTTCATGATCTTTCTACAAATAAAAGTTAATTACATGATTAGTAATACTTCATGATCGTCAAATCATGTTGACATTTCAATGATAACATATTATGCATACAGATATGATTCACATAGTTATGCAACTATCTTGACCAACACTTTGGCACAACACTTTTCCATATCCTGTATGCATAGAATGGTTATCTAGATGCCTTCCATCTCTAACAAAACATACTATGAAGAGCGTGCACAGCTCTCAGCATGTCAGCAAAGAGGTTTCATTCTAGACAAGCAACAATGGATTGTTTGTCTAACTTACCCATCATAAGCATATTAGTAGTATATTGTTCAATGCTATATGAATGATTACACTATGCATGATATATTCTAGGAATACAAATATGCATACAACTATTACGAGCAATATCATTGACTATTCAAAGATTCAAGTAACTCAAATACTTATCTTTTATGTTTGTGTGGTTGCCTCCCGCTTGATCTTTATGATAGCATCATGATTATAAGTCTTTGAACTTCTATCCATCCTGGACCACTATGCATGCTCAAGTGTGCACTATTGTCATCCTCATGATCTCATACATAATCATACATTCATTAGTATAGTCTCAATACTATCAAAACATTATGATTCTAAATAATCTTAAGTATGTATGGTCATGATCATTTCATACGTAGGTATACTTACCTAAGATCCTAACACAAAGTAGGATTCTAACTTGATATAGGAAAACATACCTGGATTATTAAGCTTGGTTATGTATTAACATACCCAAACAATATCTTATTTATTCTCTTCAATGATTTAGAGACCTTGTTGCTAGAACCTACATATCTCATAAGTTAAGCATAGTAGGACAAAGTCATAGATACCTCGTAAGTAGAGCTTCTATGTGGTCAAATACTATGGATGAGTCTTTGTCTTTATGTCATCATGGTTATAGAACTTGATTTGTCTTTCTTGATGTACCTGTATCTTGTTAGCAGACAACATCATCCTCATACAACACCACAAGTGCATTAGTACAATCATAAGTGTCATAACCCTAATCAGTGAATGTCTTCTATCATTCACATGCATTCATTATCAAATAATCATAATTGTACTAACCTCAATAACATGAAGACAAACATATTATGAAATTAATCAAGAATCAGATTTTCAAAACATACCTGTATTTCCTCAAGTCATACCTGTCAGGATTACTAGTAGTCTTCTTATGTAAGGCCTTAGCCTCATCTCCCTCTGGAACTAGAACTTCTTCACTTATGCAGGTGTCCAATTCATTCTCTTTTAGGATTAACCCAAACACTTTGATTTGCTGAAACTGGATCTGGAGTTGGTTTAGGGTTTGTCAGAGAAAACCTAAAAATTCAAACTTTGAATTCCAAACTTCTGATTGGATGAAAAGATGTGCTTTGCTGAGCTAATCAAGCTAGTATACTTCAGTTTTGAAATCTCCAAAATTTGTCCCCTCAAAATTGCCTTTGAAACTTTCGAATCTTCTGGACAGGATCCCGAACTAGGTTTTGATCAAGCCCAGTCTTCTGCCCATCCAAAAGGTTTGATCTTGTGTTCTAAACTTTGATTTTTCTAAGGAGATTCAAGCCGTGGTCACAGATTTCAAAAATTCTAACCTTTGTAGAAACCCTAATTTTCCACCTTTCCGATCAAAATCCCGAACTAGGGTTTGATCAAGCTCGACCTTCTACCCAACCAAAAAATTTGATCCTGGTCTCTAAATTTCTATTTTGATGAGGAGCATTCAGTCGTGGTCTCCAATTCCAAAAATTCCAACTTTCTCCAAAACCCTAAATTCCCGCAGTAGTGACAAGCCAAGAATGAAGGTGCTCAGAATCCAATTTGTTTTTGACAGAAATATGCACCTAATTTTTTTTGGTTCATCTCTAAAATTACGAATCCACAGGGTTTGAAAATTTGGCTTGTGGTATCCTGACTTGTCATATTTTCAACCCCATAGGTCTGACCTCAATTGGATTCTTTGAGGGAGAGTTATGCAAAGTGTCACAACATGACCTTTTTATGGGATAAAACAGGAGAGCGAACTTGTATGGGGTGCCACATGTCACTGGTTCAACTTTGACCTCTGAAAAGTGGACCTGTGAAGTTACAGCCCGTTCCCTACCTATAACCTTTTAGTAAATTTCATTTGGAGCTTCCTAGCTCGAGATATGAACTTTTTTCCTAGGTCACCTGTTTATGACTGAGATCTGGAATAGGCAGAAACCCTAACTTGTACGGATCATAAATCACAAAGTACAATGAATATGAGGTTGTCCTTTGGACACAAGGTATATGGTGATGTCATATATGACCTGTAGATGTTTTCGTTCCTGAACCTTCGCCAAAATGGATTTATAGCGAAAGTTCCACAATGACTGGTTTTTGCTATATAAAACCCTAACTTTCAAATTGTCACAAGTGAGACAAGTGTCCTAAGTGCCATGCATTGCCTTCCTTCAGGATAGCTCTGATACCATGTTAAGATTCAATATGATAATATAGAAAATATCAGTATTACATTCCATTTCACAACAATAGCATATACAGGATCACTGAAAGAACAATAAGCACAACATAAACACAAGAGACACAGATTTATCCTGGGAAACCCTCATGGGGTAGAAAACCTAGCAAAGCTTCCTCAATATAGATGACTAGCAAATAAAAAATATGTAATCCCAAACATGAGCTCCTTATCCTCCATAGCATATCTCTCTTTCACTTATGTGCCGCTCACAAGTGTGTGTAATGTGTTAAATGAGGAACACACCTCCTCTATTTATACACAACTTTGACTTGACTTTTACACTAACTAGATAGGCCCCAACTTAACTAATTGACATAATGTGACAGGGCCGATCCCAATAGGGTGGTCTAATAGCCCCTTAACCCACATGACTCATACAGGGCTGACCCCCACTAGGGAAGTCGAATAACCCAAGTTACCACATTCTCCACGGAGGAATAAAACATCTCCGGATATACAATAAGGTCTTCACGGAGGAATGAAACATCTCCGAAATAATAAAGTACAAATATAATATTCTTAGAAGTTACGATATCTCAACAAATCCTTGAATGTAATGCATGTGTATCTGAATATGTTTGGTTCTCTATCTCAGAACCAGATCTGTGGAGATCTTGATGGCACTCTGATTATCACAATAGATGACTGGTGGAGTACTGAATCGAATCCCAAACTCTGAAAAGATGCCTGCAACTAGAAGCATTGTCTGGCTGCATTCACAACACCTCTATACTTAGCCTCAGCTGAAGAAAGAGATAAACTAGTATGCCTTTTGCTTGACCAGCAAATAGGTCCAGATCCAATTATGAAAACAAAACCAGATGTAGACTTCTGATCTGAGTTATTTCCATCCCAATAAGAATCAGTATACCTAGATAGGTTCAAGGGAGACCCAGCTGCATAGAAAATACCAGGTGCCTTTGTCCCTTGCACATAATGCAAGATCCTCTTTGCTTCCTTCCATTGAAGCTCATGAGGCTCCTGCATGTATCTAGAGAAAACATTGACTACATAGGATAAATCAGGTCGAGTATGTGTAAGAAACAAAAGAATCCCATGTGTAAGAAACAAAAGAATCCCAATCAACTGTTTATACAAAGTACTATCCACCAAAGGTGTAGAAGAACCATCCTCAATGTTCATCCTTGAAAGAAAGGGGAATGTTGTTGGTTTGCATTCGCTCATATGAAACCTATCAAGTAGATATAATGCATATTTGGACTGTGCAACTTTGATTCCTAAATCACTCTGAGTGACTTCAAGACTAAGAAACTACTTTAGCATTCCCAAATATGACATGGAGAAGGAGTTGTGCAAAGCATTTTTGATAGATCTAATGCATGAGGAATTGCTCCCACTAATCAAAAAATAATCAACATAAAGAACAATAAGAAGTAGGGAGTTACCATCATGTCTCATGTCGATCTTCGAATCTGATTTGCATCTCTGAAAATCTTGTGAAAGTAAGAAGGAATCCATCTTGGCATACCAAGCTCGGGGAGCTTGCTTAAGCCCGTACAAGGACTTCCTCAATCTGCACACAAGTGAAGGATCATCAATATACCCCTCATGTTGCTTCATGTAGATATCCTCCTCTAGATCTCCATGAAGGAAATCACTCTTGACATCCATGTGATGCACTTCCTAGTGCTTGGATGCAGCAAGAGAAAGAACAAGACAGATGGAATCCATCTTAGTAACAGGTGCAGATGTCTCAGAATAGTCAATCCCATGAACTTGGGAAAAACCCCTTGCAACCAATCAAGCCTTATACTTGCTTGTGACTCCATTTGAGTCCATCTTTGTTATGCATATCCACTTGCATTAAACAAGCTTCCTCCCAGGAGGGAGAGAGACAAGCTCCCAAGTCTCATTTATTTGAAGAGATTAATACTCTTCTTCCATAGAAGCTACCCATATTGGGTCTTGGGAGGCCTCAAAGAATGTTTTTGGATCAGATCCAATCATAAGAAAGCATCTCTCAGCTAGAAATGGATCTGTGGGAGAGAGTACAACTCTTGTATCGTGGAAATCAGATCTATGATCAATAAGATCAATGGTGGAAACATGAGTAGTGGTGGCCCATATAGAAATAAGAGTTGAAACATTAGGTGCTAGATCTTCAGGTTCTTGTGGATCTGGATCTAGCATTCGCACTTCTCCAGGAATCATCGTTTTCTCAATCTTCTTTGATGGATCTTTTCCATTCAAGCAACCTTTGTAGGTGCCTTGGGAAAACTTGAGAATGGGTAGACCTTCAACTACATTTTGAGTTTGCATGTATTGCAAGTGCTTGTAGTTGAGATGTCCAAATATTTCATGCCATATCCTACTCTCTTCATTTGCATGCCTACTCTCTTCATTTGCATGAGTGTGAAGAGAAGACTACTTGGAGAGAGGAAGAAAGTGAGAGAACTCATCGAGTTTCAATTGGTGGTTTGCAACACCTTTTGCAATGATATTTCCTGAAACCATGTCTTGTATTTCGACCTCATTTGGAGAGAAGATCACCCTCTTGGGATCTCCAGTATGGGTCATTTGGTAGACCGAAATTAGATTGGCAGAAAGTGTAGGAACATAGAGAACATATGAGAAGTATCCATGATAAAGTTTGATCCTTCCAATCCCCTCGGAGGAGACCTCAGAATCACTCCCCAACATGATGGAAGGGACAACAGTGCATTTGAAACCAGTGAAGAGATATTTGGTAGAAGACATGTCTCTTGATGCTCCTGAATCTAAGATCAAGGAGGAGTCTCTTGATTCACCTGCCATGAGAGCATGGCATCTCTCCTTGTCCTTAGATCTAGAAGGTCCATCTTCTTTCTTCCTAGCACATGCAGGTACTGGGAGGTTATTCTTCTCAAGTAACTAAGCCATCCAGTCTATAGTATTCTTCATAGAAGAACTCTCAGAATGAAATCCTCTATTGCAATAGGTACATTTGGATTTCTCCTTTTGAGAATTCTTGGTCTTCTTAGAATTCAAAGCCCCTTCTGACTGATAGGGAGCCTCCTTTTGCTTCTACTCATTCGAATTTCTGTCAAATTTTTTTTGCTTTCCATTACCATTCGCTCTCTTCACCTCAGCAGCTGCAAGTGCCAAATCCATCTCGGTTTTTATCATTCCCATTTGAATCAAATTCTCCTCTTCTTGTGTGAGAGATTGGATGAAGTCATCAAGAGTAGGAAACTTCCATTTTGGGATGGATAGCTTCGTTGTCTGAAAGGTGGAGACAAATACTGAGTAGTTAGGGCCCAATTTTGATAGTATGGCAAGGATGAGATGCTTCTCTTCCTTCTCTATTCCATATCTCTTCAATTGTGAAATTATATTTTTAAACTTGGCAAGAAACTCATTGATGGAGTCGAAGCTGCAAGGGCTCAGTGAGATAAGCTCATTTTCCAACTTGTGACCTTTCAAGTCATCTTTCTGTCCAAGAAAAGATTCGAGCTTGTCCCAAACTTCTTTTGGAGTGGCTAGATCTATGACATGAAAATGGAGTCTTCGAAAATGCTGAGGAGTACCAGTCCTACTACTTCATCAAGTTTATCCAAGTACTTGGATTTCTCTACTGCACCAGTGGGTTCTATTGCAATTCCATTCAATACTCTAGAGAGGCTCTTGGACTTCATGAATATGTCCATCTTGGCCTTCCATTTGACATAATTGAATGAATTCAGTTTTAGGTCCATTGGTAGTTGTTGATGTCGAATTGAACATGAATTCAAATGATGGAATAAACCTGCAAAACAAATGAAATTGATGATGGATATTTGTTGCAAATCAAGAGAACACTTCCTTAGGACAATTAGAACATGTGACTAGATCCTTCACACCTTTCTAGACCTCACTGGATTTCTCCAGTGAATTAAAGACAGTTGCACTAGGAATTGTTGTGGAAATCCAGAGGCTTTTGGTGCTCAATGAAAGACAGTTGCTCAATGAATTCCTGCAACTGTTGCTACTGTTGCAATTCGAATAGATGACTCCAGCTCTGATACCATGTGATAATTCAACAGGAAATATCACACATCTATAGTAAAGCTCACAAATCTCACTCAAGAATTGCAGAGAAGAAGAAGAAGAAATTAATCAATTATCACTCATAAACTCAGAAATGGAGAAATCTACAATATAACCATACATCAGCTATAAGTTGGCACTGTGGAAACTGAATACAATAATGATGCTTTCAAGTGAATTCGAATAGACCAAAGGTGATTCAAATTCTCCTCAGTGTGTGGATTGGATAGCATTGGAGACATCATCCAATCGGCGGTAGTAGTCACAAATAGTCAAAAGTCATTCAAGTGAGTCTAACTAAGTCTAACTGAGCCATGTGAGCACAAATAAAGGGATGGAGACTCGAAGGAGGGCGCATTAGGATGTCAGTAGGTCAAGTGGCTCTCTGATAGAGACAACTGGAAGCTACAGGCAGTTAAACTGAGGAAATCAATGCTGCAACTGACTGTTAGTGATCCAAGTAGTGTAGTAGGGCACATATGTCATCTAGGTGAGGAAAACAAGGCACACTAGGTAGGTAGGAGGGCTACTGAGGGATAAAAACATGCTCTAGGGGGTTGAAAATAGGCTCCAAGTGATAGGGAGGCCACCATACTGATGATTGAATGTATGCAAATGCATGCATGATGACTAGGTGCATGTAGTATGCACTCATGTATGCAGAATATAAAAAATGATGGTGAGAACATTCCAACAATATTTAGGAAGCTCGAGGTCGACATTGAGCCTTCATTCCAGTCACAGCAACCGCAAGGACTATGCATGGAGACCTCCAACCTCGCAATAACCATGGAGACCACAAACTCTGATGAATTTCTTATCATTTATAGCATAGATCACCGAAAGGATAGACAAACACCATGAACACGCTAAGTCTCTTCTCACAGAGATCGCAGACCCACAACGACACACAATAATGAAGTTTTGGACCACCAAACAAAACTTAAATCCCTACTTTAAAACCCTACACATCCCAATGCTAAGATGGATGGATACAATCGCTTTCCAGCGTTGGCCATAAAATCCTGGCTGCACTGTCAACTCGCAGCCAGGATGGCATATTAAATGTACCATCCACCATAGTACAAGCATTCAATAAAACTCGAACAATATGGTAATCAAACGTTATTGTTTCTAGTTCAAATTTCAACTATGGTTTACCCATAGTACATTTACATTCACACATACAATTGTTGGTCATTACTTACTTTAAAAACAAAGGTTAAACCTTAATACCTTTACCTCTTTCGGACCGCTTCAAGACTATAGTCATAGTCTCCCTCCTTTTGGAGTTTTCAACTTAATACCAAAACATAGTTTAAACTAGGATCAAGGATCCAACCCTTCGGGCCAAGCAAAAGGGTATGTAAAACATTAAACATTAATAGAAACAATATTAAAACATCACCTTCGTTCATATAGGAGACACACGATTTGAATGGTGAAGCATCCAGCTCATTTGCAACCTCGACCAGCAGATAAATTACATTAAAAAATTTACATTCATGATGACCTCAACATAGTAATTGATACTCACTAAGAATGCAGATATATTATGTAGTATATCGAATTAAGAATGATATTTTTTACAAAGTTACATGCATTAATTTTTTTTATTTATTTATGATTTTTCTAGCTATATGATATAATGGTATCAGAGCATGGTTACAACACTTGGCCTGAACTAGCCCAACATTGCAATTGCTTAAAACATAAAACTAATCTAATTCTTATTTTTGGTTTTAATTCTCTTACTAAAAAGGAAAAGGAAGAAAAAATTATTTTTGCAGGAAGTCATGGCAGAGTTGGGAATTCCTGAAGGAGAAGAATCACCTCCTAGAATACTAGTGAACAATGAAGGAGGTGAAATATGGGTAAACTTAAATGAGAGTAGAACCAACAATCCATCAGAAATACAACCTACTGTCAAAAAATTAAGGTCACAATTAAAAAGAGTTACAGATGAAAACGAATGAATTATGAAAGCACAAGAAGAACTAAACAACATTCTACTGGCTAAAATACACAGTAATGAACAAGATAAAAACAAAGAAATGAAAGAAGATAAGCCAAAAGTTACACCTTATAAACGTAAGGGGAGAAAGCTAGAATTTTCCAGCCATGGGGCTGAAAATTCCAGTGAAGAATCACAAAAACAAGAAAATCAGGATTCAAGTGAAAGTAGTGACAGTCATAAACATAAAAAAGAAGTACAAACACTACTAGTGCAATTGACAAAGGAAATAGAGCTGAAAGAAATACAACATTGAGTCAACAAGGCGCGAACAAGGAAACAAAGAAGAACAGTGCATCTGGATGAACTGCAAACAAAATATGAGCACTTGGTAGTTGAATCAATGGAAAGAATGACGAGGATAAAGGAAAATTTGGAGAAAGCGCAGAAGGAAGGTGGTGAACACCCAACAAAACAAGAAGTGTAAGACTGTGCAACACTAAAAGCCTCGACAAAGAAAGTTGTCGACCAGATTAAGGCAACTTACGATGAATTCAAGATGTAAGTGAATGAACCAACAATAACCAACTGAGGTGGCCTGAGGGCGATCCACAAGTCTGTGTTGGGGACCTATTGGCATGGGGTTAACGCGCATAAGTTTTGGTACACTCGGTGACGAAAGGGACCAAGACAAGGGTAAAGGACTAGTCATGGAGCGGATAAAGCGAAATATAAGCGGATAGTGCAGAGTAGTTAGTCAATTAATCAATGTGTCACTCTGGGAAGTTGACCATGTGTAATGTCCAAGTGAGCCTATAAATAGTATTAGAATCCTAAGGACATCAGCATCTTTATCCTTTTATCAATCCTTCGATCTATCTTTTGGATAAGCATCTAGATCATTATCTTTTGGTTCGCATGTTGAGCACGTTGTTGTATTATCTCTGATCTGATCGAGCCTTCGGTGCATTTTTCCTTTTTCTCAATGTTGATTTGCAGATCTATTTTATATTGGTTTTGTGGATGTAATCCTTGATGCTGCAATGTAAGATCGACTAATCAGTAATGAGAAGGAATGTTTTGGCTATGTCTATGTCTCTTTTACTTGTCGCTGTGTGATTGATTATGTGTTATTGCAGTATGAATAATGTATGATTTCATAGCATGATTAATTAGGGTTTATGAAGGAAGTTTTAATGTCGTAGTAATGTTATTTGATTCATACCGATTAGATATGCTTCTATAATATGTTGCGATATATGATTATTATTTTATGATCGGAATCATGATCCTGTCGATCTTTGGGTTACCTAGTGATTGAGCGTGAATGATGCATGTTCTCTCATATTTGCAGAAACTTGGTTCCTGTATCCCTCCTTAGATATGTTGGGTGAGACTTCACTTGCTATGTGGGTATCGCAAGAAAGGATAAACCCTTTCCAAGCCGATGTCTATGGGAGATTGCATAGATTTTTTTTACATTAGTGTGAAGTGAACCCTTGTCGACAGATCTGTGTCAATAGAGATTGTCAATCCCTAGTTGGAAAATTCCATCCTTAGATGCATTCATTGAATCTCTCATACAAAAATAAGACAAATTGACTTGGATGGGATCCTTGAAGGCCTCCAAAAATCAAGCTCTTATGTCTCGAGAGTCAAAAAGTGTGAATGCTAAAGGAAAGAACAAAGGTAAAGAGAAGAATCAATTTGACACCAAGTAGAATACAATGTCTAATCCATCGGGAGGAGCCTCCAACTCTAGTAAGGATAAGAAAAAGGGGTTTGAGAAGACCAAGTGTTCCTATTGCAAGAAAGGAAACCACCCAAAGATATCTTGCATGAAGAAGAAGATAGATCAAATGACCAAACTTCTTGAACAACACAACATTGCACTCCCAGAAGGCGCAAGGAAGACTGATTCTAGAAGTGAGATAGATGATCATGAGAGATGCAATGCACTAAAGGATGGATTCTCACAATCACAATCCTTCCTCATTGATTCTAGAACCTCCAACCACATGGTTGCATAGAAATAATGATTTTCTTCTCTAGATCTTACTGATGGTCCTAGTATTCACATGGGAGATGATTCTGAGATATCTGTTGAAGGGAAGGGCACAATATAGTTGACGTGTTGATGTATATGTAACTTCAGAATGTATTTCACATATATGTATATTGTATTCCTATAGAGATGGTATTATTCCTCTATAAGGAAGTGTCGTCATTTATATTGTAAGTGTCGTAACTTATACTTGATGGGTTATTAGACCACCTTGTTGGGGTCGGCCCTGTATAAGTCATGTGGGTCGAAGGGTTATTAGACCACCCTATTGGGGGTCGGCCATGTGGGTCAAAGGGTTATTAGACCACCCTATTGGGGGTCGGCCCAGTCCGCATTATATTATTTGGTTAAGTTCGAGCCTACATGAGTTAGGTAAAAAGGCAAGTCAAGTCAAGTATAAATAGAGTGCGGGAGGCACTCTATTTACTTACTCACTTCTCACACATGCTCTCAAGGAGGAGAGGCGCACTTATGGAGGAGGAGGATCTGCTGCTAGGTTATGTCTATCTCTTGGTTGGTTGTATCATTGCTCTATCTATCTCTGAGGAAGTTATTGGGGTTTTTCACCTTTATGGTTTTCCCCAAGTAAATCTTTGTGTCTCTTGTGTGCTTGCATTATTGTCTCCATGATTGATATGCTGTAGATATGTTGTACATGTTGTTCTCTCAGTTAAGATCCTAGATCATATTGAATTAAATTCAGAAAATTAACATGGTATCAGAGCTAGCCTGAAAGAAGGCATGATATGGCATGTATGACACTTGTTGCACTTACGATGCTAGGGCTTGATATAGCAAAAACCAGTCATCGTAGCACTTTCGCTATAAATCCGTTTTGGCGAAGTTTTCGGATCTTAAATTGTTACAGGATGAAGATAAAATCTCCAGGTACCTTGTGTCCAAAGGAAAACCTCTAATTCGTTGTACTTTGGGATTTATGATCTGTACAATATAGGGTTTCTGCCTCTTCCAGATCTGAGTCAAAATCAGGTGACCTTGGGAAAAAGGTCATAACTTGGGCTAGGAAGCTCCAAATGAAATTTCGTGAAAATTTACAGGTAGTACACAGACTGTACTATCTCAAAAAACTTTTTCAGAGGCCGAAGGTCAAAAAGTGACACGTGGCACGCCGTACAAGTTCGCTCTCCTGTATTTTCCCAAAACAGGTCACGTTGCGACATTTGGCATAACTCTCTCTCAGACCATCCAATTGAGGTCAGACCTGTCAGGATGGAAATATAACAGGTCGAGATATCTCAAAAAACTTTTTCAGAGGCCGAAGGTCAAACAGTGACACGTGGCACGCCATACAAGTTCGCTCTCCTGTATTTTCCCAAAACAGGTCACGTTGCGACATTTGGCATAACTCTCTCTCAGAACATCCAATTGAGTTCAGACCTGTCAGGATGGAAAGCTAACAGGTCAGGCTATCTCAAAAAACTTTTTCAGACCCTGTGGATCAAAAATTTCGGAGTTACACCAGAAACAATCAGGTACATATTTCTGTCAAAACAGAATTATTTTTTGGTACCTTCATTCATGGCTTCCAGAATTTAGGGCTTTGAAGAAAGTTGGAATTTTTGTAATCGGAGACCATGGCTGGATGCTACTCATCAAAATAGAAATTTAGAGACCAAGATCAGAATTTTTGGTTGGGCAGAAGGCCGGGCTTGATCAAACCCTAGTTCGGGACTTTGATCAGAAAAGTGGAAAATTAGGGCTTCTGTAAAAATGGGAATTTTTGAAATCTGTGACCATGGCTGGAAGCTCCTCAGAAAAATAGAAGCTTAGAGCTTTGGATCAAACCTTTTGACTGGGCAGAAGAGTGGGCTTCATCAAACCCCAGTTCAGGGTCACGTCCAGTGAATCCAGAAGTCTCAAAGGCAAAATTGAGGAGTGAAACTTTGTAGTTTTCAAATTCTGAATATACCAACTTGATTAGTGTAAAGTTAGTCACAGCAGATCTAATGAACAAATAAATCAGTCACAACAGATGAATAAGAAGATATGGTGCAAAACTGTGCAAAAACATGCAGCAGTGCTCTCTATCCCAGAAAGGGTGAATGAATTACAATAGATTACAATACAATCCAATATCTGTCAATGGCAATTCGAATTGACTAAGTAGGCCATTCGAATCACTGAAAATGGAGTAGCTTGACTCAATCTAGGAGTCCTCATCAATCATCGGTGTTGCTCATCAATCACAACAAACAGTCATCCAGGTGTCAAGCTGAGTCTAACTGATCATAATAAATGTAACTGAAGTGTGTAGCACTGATATAGGATCTGGAGGCTCAGTGGGGGCACATGGGAGGCTAACTGGAGTCAGAGCAAGTCACCTAATCGAACTGGAGGTCAATCGGAGGTGAAACAGTCAGTCAGGAGTGAAATCGGAGTGAAATCAATCAGAATCGGAGCTAACTGAATGTAACTGGAGTGAATCTGCAGTGGTAGGTGAGCAAGTGCGCCCTTCTCAGTCAGTAGGTGAGAAGAGGGCGCCTTTCAGCTTAGGAGGGCTAAAACTCTGTGGAAAGTGGCTCCCGGGTGCTAGAAGAAGGTGGATAAGGTGCTGGAGGCATCAAACTGGTGACTGGACTGCATATCCTGAAATAGATCATGCAAGATCCTGAAATAGATATGTATCCCGAAATAGATGATGGATATCCGAACACCCCCCCTCAAGCTAGACTATGATGTGCCAACTAAAATAATGTGGGGCCCTGGTAACTAAGACCAAAGGTCACCCCAATACAATAATCCAAAAAATGCTGAAAAATAAACTAAGTGAGGAAAGAGGGAAAACCCAGTGGGAAGAAAGCCCCCCCTCAAGTCTAAAGCATAATAATGAATCAATCTGTCTCCACCATGATGGAACTCACCCCCAACAGTGAACGGAGGTAAGAGAACTTCTTCTCAGTGAAGCTCTTGGTGAAGATGTCTGCAATTTGCTCATCAGTAGGGCAATATTGCAGAATGATGGTGCGGTCATGCACCAACTGTCGAATGTAATGCATATGAATCTCAATGTGCTTGGTCCTCTGCCGCTGAACTGGATCTGTGGAGATCTTGATAGCACTTTGATTGTCACAAAATAGGACAGTCGAAGTAGTGCCACCAAAACCAAACTCGGAAAGAATACCCTGCAACCAAACTGCCTGAATGCAGGCATTGACTGCCCCTCGATACTCTGCCTCTGCTGAAGAAAGTGCAATGGCTGCTTGCTTTTTGCTGGACCAGCAAATAGCACCATGACCAATCATGAAAACATAACCGGAAGTGGACTTCCGATCAATGCTATCACCTGCCCAATCTGAATCAGTAAAACCAATGAAATCTAGCTCAGAATCTGCAGCATAATGTATGCCAAACTGTCTCGTACCTTGCACATACTGCAAGATCCGCTTGGCTGCTCGCCAATGAAGCTCATGTGGCTGCTGCATATATCTTGACACGGCACTCACGGCATATGAGATGTCAGGCCTAGAGTGTGTCAAATAAAGTAGTGAACCAATCAACTGTCGATACATACTGCAATCTGCAAGCGGTGTGGAATCTCCCTCCTCAAGACTGATTCCTGAGAGGAATGGGAACGGGGCTGCCTTACATTCAGCCATATTAAACTTCAATAACAGGTCGGAAGCATATTTTTGCTGAGATATAGTGATCCCATCGAAATTTTGAGCTATCTCCAAGCCCAAAAAGTGACTCAGCAAGCCCAAATCGCTCATGTCAAAAGCTAGATTTAAGGCAGTTTTTAGCTTGTTTATTGAAGTAAGTGTGCTACCAGTAATAAGCAGATCATCAACATAAAGTACAATAACCAACAAATTACCTTTAAATCGCTGAAGATAGACATTCGGATCAGATTTGCATCTTTGGAAATTCTGAGAAAGAAGGAAGGAGTCCATCTTTGCGTACCAAGCTCTTGGGGCCTGTTTTAACCCGTACAAAGACTTCTTCAATCTACAAACCAATGATGGATCTGATGTATAACCCTCTGGCTGCTGCATATAGACCTCTTCAGCAAGGTCTCCATGTAAAAATGCACTCTTCACATCCATGTGATGCACCTCCCAGTGCTTGGATGCGGCAATAGCTAAAACAAGGCGGATGGAATCCATCTTTGCAACCGGTGCAAAGGTCTCTGTGTAGTCCACTCCTTGGACTTGGGAAAAACCTTTTGCCACCAACCTTGCTTTATATTTGCTGATAGTGCCATCAGCAGCAACTTTAGTACGGTAGACCCATTTACACTTCACTAATTTTCTTCCAGGTGGAAGAGAAACTAGCTCCCATGTATTGTTCTTTTGAAGAGAACTGTACTCTTCATCCATGGCATCTTTCCATCTCGGATCTCGATGGGCTGAATAATATGATTGGGGATCTGAACCAGCCATCAAATAACAAATCTCAGGAAGAAATGGATCAGCAATAGAAAGAGCCATACCTGCCCTTTGAAAGTCTCCTCTTGTTCGTCTCGGATCAGCAGGATTTCCAAGACTAGAACCAGCAGATTGTAGAGTATTTTGGGCCCACTTTGGTAACTGAGGGAGATCTGAATGGTCGGATTCCGAACCTGATATGTCATGATCATCATATGCTGCTACAATATCAGAAATATCAGAACTCATACCTTCATTATCGCTGCTCGAATCTTCTTCTGGTGAAGGCGGTGAATCGGCAGTTTTCTCCTCAACTAGTTGCAATTCTTGAAGCGGTTCTTCAAACTGCACACTGCGCTCTATGAATATCTTTTTAGATCTGATATCCATGAGTTTATATGCTTTTGATTCTTCCCCATATCCTATCAATATGCACTCGATACTTTGTGGATCCAAAGCTCGTCTCTTCTCAGAAGGAATTCTAGCCCATGCAGTAGAGCCAAAAACTCTCAAATTTGACACATCCGGTTTGTGACCAAAGAATGCTTCGAAAGGAGTCATACCTTTCACGGATGAATGTGGAACACGGTTCTGTATATATGCAGCAACATTGATTGCTTCAGCCCAAAGATTTGCAGCCAAACCTTTTGATTCAATCATGCATGTAGCCATCTCTTTCAGTGACCGGTTTTTCCTTTCCGCTACACCGTTCTGCTGGGGTGTGTAGGGAACAGTATGTTGGATCTTGATTCCGCTTTGGGCACAAAGTTGCAGCAACTCGGACTTGATATATTCCCCACCATTATCAGATCTAAGAGCTTTGATCTTGCTCTCAGTGGTGGTCTCAACAGAAGCCTTAAAATCCTTGAATTTTCCAAGCACTTCTGACTTGTTTTTGAGAAAGAATACCCATGTAAAGCGAGAATAATCATCAATAAATGTCAAAACATACCTTGAACCATTTAATGACATATGGGGCAGCGGACCGCTGATATCAGAATGGATCAATCCCAAAATAGTAGAGGCTCTGCTAGCCTTGCTGCGGTCGAATCTGTGCTCGGGGTGCTTCCCAATAATGCAACCGGTGCATATTCCCTTCGAGGAACGGAGTTGTGGCAGCCCATCAACCATGGATTTATTTGATAGCAGCAGCAAATACTTATAATTTAGATGTCCAAATCTTTCATGCCAAAGCCTACTAACCTCATTACCATGTGTGCGAAGAGCAGTGGGCTTTGCAAGCGGAATAAAGTGCGAAAACTCATAACATTTTGCAGTGTGGTTTGCCTTTCCAACCGCAACTAGTCTTCCACTTTTGATATCAGAAATTTCAACTGTATTAGGGCTGAATGTGACTTTCTTTGGATCACCAGTATGTGTCATTTGATAAACAGAAAGGAGATTCGAAGCTAAGGAAGGCACATAGAGAACATTCTGAAAGCATCCATGATCTACATGAATCGTACCTTTGCCCTTTGAAGAAATTTTTGAGTCATCTCCCAAATGGATGGGGATGGAGCTGTTTGGATCGAATGAGGAAAAAGAATCAATATTTGCAGCCATATGATTTGATGCACCCGAATCTATCAAGAGAGTGGGCTTCGAAACCGTTGCCATGAGTGCTTGTCCTCTTTCATGATCGTCATTCCGATCCTTCTTCCTTGCACCGTCAGGAAGGGTTATGTTGTTCTTTTCCAAAAGGAGGGCCATTTGATCTATAGTCTTCTTCATACATGAACTTTCGGGATGAAAGCCACGGTTACAATAAGTACATTTAGATTTTTGGTTACCTTCTTTGCCCTTTTGCTTGGATTTCGAACTGGATGGTGCATCCGTTTGCTTGCCTTTGTCTTTTTGCTTGTGAGGCTCGAATTTGGGCTTCTCCTTCTTTGGCTTTCCTTTACCATTCGAAATCTTGGGTCCTTGAACAAATAGGGCTGAATCTTTGGAGCTTATGGACCCCATTTGAATCAACTTGTCATGCTCTTTCGTAACGGACTCAATGAAGGCATTCAAGGTAGGCATCTTCCAATTCGGGGTAGTTAGCCGACCGGAATTGAAAGTGGAGACAAATACCGAATAATCTTTCCCAAGCTTGCTTAGAATGGAGAGGATCAACTGCTTATCCTCTTTGATAACACCACTGTTCTTCAATTGCAAGTTCAAGTTCTTGAATTTTGTGAAGAATTCATTGATGGTCTCGAAATTTTCAGGATTAAGGCCAATCAATTCATTCTCTAATTGAAAAGCCCTAAGCTCATCCTGCTTGCCGAATAGTGTCTCAAGTTGCTCCCATATGGCCTTTGGAGTCTTCAATCCGCTGAGATGGAAGTGAAGATCTTTGGAGATGGAGAGACAAAGAAGACCGTAAGCTTCATCAAGCTTATTGTAGTGTTTGGTTCTTTCTGCCACATTGTTTGGCTCCAATTCAAGACCAAGAGTGACTCGGTAGTATCCTTTTGAACGTAATATGATCTCCATATCATCTTTCCAATCAAAATAATTGAATGGGGTGAGGATAGGCTTTGAAGAAGAGTATTCCATTGCTAGGAGCGAGTCAAATGATGAAGAAGAAGCTTGCTTGCAAACTATAGCGAATGGAAATGCTGTAGGGAAGCTTGCATGCAGAATGTAGCGAGTGCACTTGGAGGAGATAATTAACCTGCAAATCACATAAGAACAATCACAATAAGGTCGAACAATCCACCCTTTGAGAGTTGCATCACACCTGGGATTGGATTTCAAGCAATGTTGAATGGGTCCAATGTATCAAATCCAGGAATTATGTGGTAACTCAAGCTTCTGGAGTGGTATTGGAATAATTTTCAAGCTTTTCATGCACATGAGCGAATGCCCTTGAGATATCTCATGCCAAACTTTTTGCAATTTTTAGCAATTCAGTCAAATCTTCTTGTATAAACACCTGTAGAAAAGAGATCTTGTCCCTGCAATGGCTCTGATACCATGTAAAGTTAGTCACATCAGATCTAATGAACAAATAAATCAGTCACAACAGATGAATAAGAAGATATGGTGCAAAACTGTGCAAAAACATGCAGCAGTGCTCTCTATCCCAGAAAGGGTGAATGAATTACAATAGATTACAATACAATCCAATATCTGTCAATGGCAATTCGAATTGACTAAGTAGGCCATTCGAATCACTGAAAATGGAGTAGCTTGACTCAATCTAGGAGTCCTCATCAATCATCGGTGTTGCTCATCAATCACAACAAACAGTCATCCAGGTGTCAAGCTGAGTCTAACTGATCATAATAAATGTAACTGAAGTGTGTAGCACTGATATAGGATCTGGAGGCTCAGTGGGGGCGCATGGGAGGCTAACTGGAGTCAGAGCAAGTCACCTAATCGAACTGGAGGTCAATCGGAGGTGAAACAGTCAGTCAGGAGTGAAATCGGAGTGAAATCAATCAGAATCGGAGCTAACTGAATGTAACTGGAGTGAATCTGCAGTGGTAGGTGAGCAAGTGCGCCCTTCTCAGTCAGTAGGTGAGAAGAGGGCGCCTTTCAGCTTAGGAGGGCTAAAACTCTGTGGAAAGTGGCTCCCGGGTGCTAGAAGAAGGTGGATAAGGTGCTGGAGGCATCAAACTGGTGACTGGACTGCATATCCTGAAATAGATCATGCAAGATCCTGAAATAGATATGTATCCCGAAATAGATGATGGATATCCGAACAATTAGCTCATCAAGGCGCATATTTCTATCCTTTCAGAAGTTTGAAATTCAAAGTTTGAATTTTTGGGGTTTCTCTGAGAAACCCATATCCAGCTCCAGGTCCAGTTCTTGCAAATCAAGTGGATTGGGTTGATCCTAGAAGAAGATGGATTGGTCACTTTCATAAGTGAAGAAGTTCCTGTTTCAGAGGGAGATGAGGCTAAGGCCTTACATCAGAAGATTACAAGTGATCTCAACAGGTATGACTCATCGAGGTATGTTTCGATATTTGTCCATGATTAAGTTTATGGTATGTTTGTCTTCATGTTATTACGGTTAGTACAATTTTGA
Organism: Larix kaempferi; assembly: GCA_027924585.1. Lineage (NCBI taxonomy): Eukaryota > Viridiplantae > Streptophyta > Pinopsida > Pinales > Pinaceae > Larix > Larix kaempferi. The sequence goes on along the minus strand of BSBM01001197.1, from coordinate 13,564,728 downwards.
TTTTAGATTTGTCGTATCACCTTAACAAAATTATGAATGCATGATAGAAGATATTCATTGGTTAGGGTGTTGACACTTATGATTGTACTAATGCATTATGGTGTTGTATGAGGTTTATGTTGTCTACTAACATGAAAGGTACACCAAGAAGACAAATCATGTTCTGGTTCAAGAACATATGATCATGATGACATGAGGACAAAGATTCATCCATTTCCATGGATCTCATAGAAGATCCATTCTCGAGGTATGTATAACTTGGTTTTATAATTGTTAACTTATGAGACATGCAGGTTACTAGCACAAGTCACTAAAGAGAACCAGAAGACATTATGCGGGTATGTTAGACACAAATAGCTAGCATGCTAATCCAGGTATGTTTTCCTATATCAAGCTAGAATCCTACCTTGTGTTAGAATCTTATACTGTTGTTGATAATGATTATTCCTGAAGAGTCATAGGTTTGAATAATCATGATTGTATGCATATTATGTTTCTTACCATAATTGATGATATGACTAACCAGAAGAATCATGATGGTATAGGTTTGAATAATCACGGGTTTTATGCATTTTATATCTCTTATCTTGATTGATGATTCAACTAACCTGAAGAGTCATAGGTTTGAGTAATTACAGGTTTAGACATGTTATGTTTCTTATGATTTGACTAACCTTAAGAATTCTACATAAACCTTGAATGCTAATGCTTATTATTTTCTGTTTGAAATGATCATGACTATACATGCTTGAGATTATTGTGTTTTAATAGTATACTAATGAATGTATGATTCTATATGAGATCACAAGGATAACACAATCATGATACTAATAAGCATGCATAGGAACCAAGGATGAATGTAAGTTCAAGGACAGGTAATCCAGGAAGCAAAGATCAAGAGGGAGTACACTCCAGTGGTTTATTCAAGGATGCAGATATTCAGAGAGAGTTGACCATCTCTCTACATCCCATAACAGAAAGGTGTAGAAGAAGCTACTTCAGATTAGGACTCCAGCAGCTCCTGCAAGGAAGCGAAGACTCAGAGGGAATCCACCCAACGAACAAACAAAGATAAGTATTTCTTACATATTTGTTTGTTTAAATAAAATTGTTCAATGATGTATATGCTCATGGTCTTAGACTTAGAATATGTATTGTGCATATTAGAATAATTACATTAATGAACAGTATACTACTAATATGCATGGGTAAGTAGCCTATGGCACTGTACAACATTCCATTGCTACTTATCTAGAATGAAACCTCTTTGCTGACATGTTGGGAGTTGTGCACACTCTTAACAATGTTCTGGTAGACATTGGAAGGCATCTAGAAAGTTACGGGATATGGATAAATGTTGTATTGAAGCATTGGCTAAGATAATTGCATGACTGTATGACATATTTATTTATGTGTAAGAATTTGTTCTGAAAACTATGAGATGTTTTCTAATCATGCAATTTAACTTGTTGTGTAGGAAAGATCGTATGCCATCTCCTACAAAAGAAGAACTACAACATTTGTTCAGCAACAAATTTATTGAAGATATTGAAGTTCCCAGGATCTGGGATGAAGAAATGGAATGCCATGATCCATCGATCATGAAGAATGATGTTTGGGATGTAGTCCCAAGATGTGAAGGGAAGTTTGTTATGACTTCCAAATGGAACTATCAGATCAAGCATGTTGCAGATGGCAGCATTGAGAAATATAAAAGTGATGAAATAGAAGATGCACCAGATGGATTTCAAGACAACATGGTGTAGTCATATATATGTGCAGAACTTGGTATGGTAGACAGCTTTCTATCCAGTTTGGGCTTTACCAAGAGTAAAGCAGATTCCAACCTTTTCTACAAGGTAGAGGAAGGCAATCCAATGATACTACTTTTGTATGCGGATAACCTGTTTGTTACAGGTGAAGATAGATTGATTGCCGACACGCAGTGGAAGCTTACTACCAAGTTCGAGATGAAGAACTTGGGGATGATGCACTATTTGTTTTTGGCATGGAGGTGTGGCAGAGTGCAGATGGAATCTGCCTTGGACAAGGGAAGTATGCAGTAGAGATCCCAAAGAGGTTCGGGATGATGGATTGCAAGGCCATGGCCACACCTATGGCATCAAATCTGAAGCTTCTATGTGATGCTTCATCTGAGCCGGTTGATCGCCAGATGATTGGGTCCTTGATGTACCTGACGAACACGAGACCAGACATTTGCTTTGCTGTGAACACATTAAGCCAGTTCCTGACAGATCCGAGGAGTGTTCACCTGGTTGCTGTAAAGCATTATCTAAGGTACCTGAAGGGTACAGTGGATTATGGGCTCAGGTATGAGGTGAATCAAAAGTTTAACCTACAGGGTTATGTTGATTCAGATTGGGCCGGCAGTGCTGCAGATAGGAAGAGCACATCTGGGTGCTACTTCAGTATGGGATCAGGTGTGATCTCTTGGTTTAGCAGGAAGCAGTCCTGCGTAGCACTGAGTACAGCTGAGGCAGAGTATGTTGCAGCCTGTTCAGCTAGTTGTGAGGCAGTATGGCTACGGAAGCTACTGTCTGAGTTATTTGATCTCCCGTTGGAGGCTACTGGTATCTTCTGTGACAACCAGAGTTGTGTGAAGCTGTCCGAGAACCCAGTGTTTCATGACAGGTTGAAACACATAGAGATCAAATATCACTATATCAGGGATATGGTGCAGAGAGGAGCTGTGAAGCTCCTGTATGTTGCGATGGACGAGCAGATTGCAGATGTGCTGACGAAGCCACTAGCCAGGGTGAAGTTCGAGTACTTCAGAGAGAGGCTTGGCGTTCTTCAGATCGAGGACACTTCGAGGAAGAAGTGATGGACACATTTGCTGAAGCCATTCCAAGCATGTTGGAAGGAGGATCCTTCACATGGCTGTGGACGTAAGCGCTGGATGATGAGCATCAGGATGATGTTATGGTTTCTGCTGGATATGATCAGTTGGATCATTTTATGTATGTATGTACGCATCATGTGGATGCTGGATATGATCAGTTGGATCATTTTATGTATGTAGGTATGCATTAGGTAGATGCATTGATGATCAGGAGGATCATGGATGATGATATGTATCAGGTAGATACGTGGTATGCATCAGGTAGATGCATTGATGATCAGGAGGATCATGTATGATGATATGTATCAGGTAGATACATGGTATGCATCAGGTAGATGCATTGATGATCAGGAGGATCATGTATGATGATATGTATCATGTATTTGTATCAGGTGGATACATTGATGATCAGGAGGATCATGTATGATACTTGGTATGCATCAGGTAGATGCATTGATGATCAGGATGATCATAGATGACGAGCTTCAGGATGTTGCTCCAGATGACATGCAGCAGGATGTTGCAGTGATAATGATCAGGATGATCATGGATACATCAGGATGATGTATGGTGAGTATCAGTTGATACTCTGTGGCCGTGGATCAGGTTGTGCAGATAAGCATGTAATTTGTGCCCTGGGAGATTTGCAGATGGTCTTTCGAGGTTTTGCCTATGGCATGTAATTTGTGCCCTGGGACATCTGGAAAATGCTCTTTCGAGGTTTTGCTTGGGAGGACATATAATTTGTGCCCTGGGAGATCTGCAGATAGTCTTTCGAGGTTTTGCCTATGGCATGTAATTTGTGCCCTAGGATATCTGGCAGATGCTCTTTCGAGGTTTTGTCCTATGGCATGTAATTTGTGCCCTGGGAGATCCGATAGGTTGAGCTGTGTGCTCGTAATCAGTCCTGGGATGCTCTTGCGAGGTTTTGCCATGACCACATGTAATTTGTGCCCTGGGAGATCCGATAGGTTAAGCTGTGTGCTCGTAATCAGTCCTGGGATGCTCTTGCGAGGTTTTGTGGTGACCACATGTAATTTGTGCCCTGGGAGATCCGATAGGTTGAGCCGTGTGCTCGTAATCAGTCACATATAATTTGTGCCCTGGGATTCTCTTTCGAGGTTTTGTGGTGAGGTCACATATAATTTGTGCCCTGGGAGATTTGCAGATGGTCTTTCGAGGTTTTGCCTATGGCATGTAATCTGTGCCCTGGGACATCTGGCAAATCCTCTTTCGAGGTTTTCTGACGCACGTAAAAGTCCTGAGGATTCCACAGTATGGCCAGTGATGATGAAGACCTGCAGGTGGTGGGCCTACATCCAGTATGAAAAAGGACTGGCTCTGTAGAACTTCCTATGACGAGTAGATTCAGAGATTGATTGAGATAGCAGCAGCAGTGACGATGATGATGACTCGATGACGATTATCTAGTGACGATGATCCAGAGAAGATGACTTGTGCTAGAAGAACTGTGCTGAGAAATACCTTCCTAGTTAAGAGGGAGTGTTGATGTATATGTAACTTCAGAATGTATTTCACATATATGTATATTGTATTCCTATAGAGATGGTATTATTCCTCTATAAGGAAGTGTCGTCATTTATATTGTAAGTGTCGTAACTTATACTTGATGGGTTATTAGACCACCTTGTTGGGGTCGGCCCTGTATAAGTCATGTGGGTCGAAGGGTTATTAGACCACCCTATTGGGGGTCGGCGATGTGGGTCAAAGGGTTATTAGACCACCCTATTGGGGGTCGGCCCAGTCAGCATTATATTATGTGGTTAAGTTCGAGCCTACATGAGTTAGGTAAAAAGGCAAGTCAAGTCAAGTATAAATAGAGTGCGGGAGGCACTCTATTTACTTACTCACTTCTCACACATGCTCTCAAGGAGGAGAGGTGCACTTATGGAGGAGGAGGATCTGCTGCTAGGTTATGTCTATCTCTTGGTTGGTTGTATCATTGCTCTATCTATCTCTGAGGAAGTTATTGGGGTTTTTCACCTTTATGGTTTTCCCCAAGTAAATCTTTGTGTCTCTTGTGTGCTTGCATTATTGTCTCCATGATTGATATGCTGTAGATATGCTGTACATGTTGTTCTCTCAGTTAAGATCCTAGATCATATTGAAGTAAATTCAGAAAATTAACATGACGCATGGAAAGTTAAAAAATGTTCTCTATGTGCCTTCCTTGATAGCAACGTTTTTATCTGTTTATCAGATGACACACACAATTTCATCGAAGAAAGTTATTTTTGGACCTGACACAGTTGAGATTACAAAGATCTCATATGGGAAGCTAATAGCTAAACGTGTTTCAAACCATGCTTCGAAGGAATATGATTTCTCACATTTTTCTCCATATTCACATCAAAGTGCTCTCTTGACTCATGCAAATGAGACAAGTAGACTCTGGCATGAAATATTCAGACACTTGAAATTCAAGTACTTCCAGTAGTTGCACAAGGAAGAGATGGTTGAAGGATTTCCCGACATAAACTTCTCTCAAGGGATCTGCAAAGGTTGCTTGGTAGGGAAGCATCCAGCGTGAAAGTATGATGTTGGGAACGCAAGGAGAGCTTCCTCGAACCTTGATCTAATACACAATGATGTCTCAGGATCGACGCCCAAAGCTTCTATGAATGGATCCAGATATCTTCCAACCTTCATAGATGATTACTCTATGTTATGTTGGATCTACTTTCTCAAGCAAAAGTCTGAGGTATTCAAAACTTTCAAATTTTTCAAGGCCTTATTTGAGAACACTGCTGGAAAGAATATCAAAGCACTCAGATCAGAAAATGGAGGAGAGTACATCAAGAGAGATTTGCAACATTTTTGTGCTTTTGAGGGAATCCAAATACAACACAATGTCCCATGCACACCAGATAAAAATGGTGTAGCCGTGAGGAAGAATAGATCACTGAAATAGATGGCTACCTACTTGCTTGAATAAAGGGATCTTCCACAATATCTCTGGGAAGAAGCAGTGAACTGCTCTACACACATTCAGAATAGGGTACCCCACAAATCTATGGATGGGATCATTCCATTCAAAGCACTGAAGGGACACAAACCTGATGTCTATCATCTAAGGGTTTTTGGATCCAAGGCATGGGCCAGAATCCCATCTAACAAAATAAAATCTCTTCAACCCCAAAGTAGTGAATGCATTCTGCTGGGATATGTAGAAGATGCAAAAGAATACAAGCTGATGGAGATTGCAACCAAAATATGCTTCATTGAAAGAAGTGTTAGGTTCGATGAAGATCCATTGCAAGATCTACAACTAGTTGAATATCAAGGTAGATCTGATCTACCTACTCCATTTGCACCTGATGAATATCAGGATGAGGTCTCTTCTGATGAGGACCAAGTTGAGTTAGATATTTATGTTGAGAATGAAGATCGTGCAGATCTAGATCCAGAACCAACACCTACTCCCAATCCATGGCCAAGGCCTAAATGGGATCACAAAATCCTTGAAGTTGTTGGGAGCATAGCTAGGGATCCATTTGACATTAGGAGAACCATATCTTAGTATCAAGTTGAAAACCTTGCACAATGTCATACAGATCCACTTCTCTCAAAGAAATGCTACATGATGATGGGGTCTGATCTACAATCCTTCAAAGATACTTTCCATGATCCAAGATGGTAGACTGAGGTTCACATGCACTACATGATGGAAATAGTGAACAATAGTACCATCAAACTACATTATTTTCCTATAGAGGAGTAGACTACATAAATTTTTACCAATTTTTTACACATGTGAAAGCTTCTTGAGTTCCCTGCTATTCATTTTTTAGGGGGGGGGGTATTTTTCCCATGAGGTTTTTCCCCATTTCCTTAGTTTCATGAACAGTTCTGTTTATCATTTATTTGATTGTATGGGTGACCTTTGGTATCAGTAACAAGGTCCTAGGATGTATAATTTTGGATTAAGGTGGGTGTTAGGATAATTAATACTCCATCCTTGTCCTACTCATCATTTTTTTCTTTTTCCTAGTACTTGATGGTGTCATTTTCCCCTAGTTGTATGCATATGTCATCTAGGACCCATTAGCCACCTAATGCGCCCTGTATGCATCATTTTAGGCCCACCAGAGTTAGTTCCCTACATTTTAGGAGCCAACTCTATATTCTAGTTCAGTCCACCTAAGTTCCTGAACTCTACTGGGAGTTCTAGATCCGATCAACACATATTGTGATCTAATGTGCCCTTTTTCACCTACTTTGCATGCATAACTCACTAATGCACCCTCCTTGGTCAGTTAATTATCCGTGTATTTAGTTAACTGACTTTTGGTTCAATTGAGTTGAGTTTGGGTCTTCTAGAGTGATCCAATGGTGACAATTCGTATGCTAGACAAATTGAGACTCAAGTTCTCCTAGGATATTTGAATTCTCTCTATTGTAATATATTTTTGGAATATACTGATTAATGAATAATGTTACACATTTATGCTTCCATCTGAGTTCCATAGCATGATTAATTTTACTACTCTTTTCTCTACAATTTTCACTGTAATTCACCTTTTTATGCTCATTCTTTCACTGTGAGGTATTCTCATCTCTATGATCTACTGTGACTTACAATTTCACATGAACTAGTGGATCAACTTGTGAGGAATTTTTTAGTGTTAACAATATGGGTGATGCAAGTGTGCATGCATTATTTGAAAAGGACACATTCAAGACGATTTGAGGATAAATAATGTCGATGAGGGGATTTTGAAGTGGAACTATGTACAAAAAAAAATACTACTCCATACACACTTCAATAGAAGGGATTTGCAGAAGGAATGAATAGGATGTTGATGGAAAATGAAAGAAGTAGTCTTAAGGATGTAGATTTGTAGCAAAAATTATGGGAATAGGTAGTTGATTATGCATCTTACATGGTAAATACATCACCTGTGTTAGCACTAGTTGAGAAATCTCAGTATGGGGCATGGAATGGTAAAACAAAATACTTAAACATCCCATATTTTTTGGTTGTGATTATTGTGTGCATGTTCCAAGGGAAAATAGGAAGTAGGGAATAATACTTGAAAAATATACCTTGATTAGTTATAAATATGGTAACAATGTTATAATATTTGGAACTCGAAACTAAGAACACTATTTATAGTTGGGATATTGTATTTAAAGAGGTTAAAATTATTCCCATATAGGAATTCCAACCAAGTGAATAAGAACTAGAGACAATAGATTTTTAATTGGAGAGTGAAGAATATGACTCAATAAAAGAATATGAACTAGAAGAGCAAGAACCTTAATTAGATTCCAATATTGAGGACATCAGTTTGGGAAAGAAGGAAAACTAAAAGGTATACTTCACCTGATTTTCATTCTAGTTTTGTTCTATCCCTTACTGGTGATGATCTTAAAATTGTTTGGGAGGCAATAGATTCAAAGGAATTTTGGAAGAAATCCATGGTTGATGAATTGGATGACTTGGATAAAAATGAGACTTGTGATCTAGTTGAGTTGCTAGTTGGGAGAAAACATATTGGTATAAAATGGGTTTTCCATAAGAAGAAGAAATGAAAAATCCAAGGTAAAGAAGTACAAATATTTTCAAGTACCAAAGGGATATTCCTAGGTGGAGGGAATTGATTTAGGTGAGATTTTTCTCTTGTTACTAAATTAAGTTCTATTGGAATTTTTTTTCTACTACTGCTACTTTTGATCTTGATGTAGAGTAGATGGGTGTGAAGACAACATTTCTACATGGTGATCTTGGAGAAAAAATATACATGAAACAACTACAAGGTTTTGTAGTGAGGGCAAAGAAGGAATTGATTTGCAAGATGAAGAAACCCCTATATGGATTAAAAAAATCACCAAGACTATGGTATCAAAAGTTTGATATGTATATATTGGGACTTGGTTTCTTAAGAAGAAAAAAGTATCATTGTGTATTCAAACTAGATCAATGACCATTTTATTTATGTGGTCTGGTATGTTAATGATATGTTGTTGCTTGGAAACAAGGAAATCATGAAGGATGTCAAGGGTCACTTGTACTCTAGGTTTGAAATGAAAGAACTTGGTGCTGCAAATTTTTTTTGGGTATTGCAAATTAAAAGAGATCAAGCAAACTAAAAACTCTAGTTGAATCAGAGCAAATATGTTGAGACAATATTACCTAGGTTTAATATGTAGGAATGTAAACTAGTAAAGGTCCCTAATCTTGTAGGGGTAAATTCATATATAGATCAATGACCCAAGATTCAAGAAGAGGTAGAATGTGTGTCCCATGTTCCCTATGCTATTTTTTTGGAAGTTTGATATATTCTATGGTCTATACTAGACTAGACATTTCCTCTGCAATGGGGGTTTTTAAATGGTATATATCAAAACCATTGAAGGAACATTAGACAACTAGAAAGGGAATGTTCAAATATTTGTGTGGAACTTTAGATTATGAAATATTCTACTAGGGAATACCTATACCTCCCAGGGAGATAGACATACAAGGATTTTTTAATGTAGACTTGGTTGGAGATATTGATCACAAAAGATCTACAAGTAGTTATGTTCTTATCTTATTTGGTGGAGCAATTAGTTGGATACGTAAGAGGAAAGGTGTATTTGTATCGTCAACTACTTAAACTAAGTGCATGGAACAAATGCATGGGATTAAGGAAGCTATATGGTTACAAAAATTGTGTTCATGTATTGGTTTTGTTCAAAAAGTAGTGAGAACAAGTTTTCACAACTCAAGTGAATTTTTTTGGCAAGTAATGCTACTTATAATTCTAAGACAAAACATATTGATGTACACAACCATTTTGTTAGAGATGTGGTTTAACATAAAATAGTATTGGTGGAGAAGGTTGATACCTTGAGCAATGTTGCATATTCATTAATGAAGTTTGTTACTATAGAAAAGTTCTCTTGATTCCCATGGCAATTTATTACATGAATGATTTCTCTTTTCCACCCCTTTTCTCAAAGAAAACAATAGTGGGAGAATGTTGGATAGGTTTTGTACTCTTTGTATCTCCCACAGAAGAGAGAGTTCGAGGAAGTGATCACTCCCTTAGTTGGTGGTGGTGGAGCTCACAAATAAAGTTTTGGGTTCATTTTTTGTCCATGTTTTGCTATTTTGTCCAATAGTTTTTCAATCCATTGTAATCTAATTCCAATAAAGAAAATATGGTTGTAATAAAATCTAGATTAACAAATTAGGTTTTAGATTCTATAAATATTATATCGTAAATGGTCAAGATAATACAATGAGATAGAAATATGAACAACTCTTAGTGTGGATGGTTTTCCATGTTAAGGGTTTATAGATTGAATCTTTGTGTACTGTGTGTGTGCCATTGTTATTTATTGGTTTTTAGATTTTTCCGGTATTGATTTTCTTGCACAAGTTGATCAAACTCTTCATATTGGACCTACAATTGAGAGAAGAGAACCTTGAAGAAATTTAGAGAGCTAATGACAAATACATAGTGTTGAAGTATTAAAATTGGGATAGGAATTCATTATGGAAGCCATACTATATGATCCTTGTATAGAATTAATCAGTTTTATCACCATGATTTGGGTGAGACCTTCTCCTTCACGGGGACTGAAAATGTCAGTGCCTAGACTACAATAGATCCCCTTTGTTGGACATCAATGTGGACCATAGCCTATTAGTAATTTTTGGGGAACAACTACTTCTAGCTTCTCTTTGATGACACCACTATACCATAAGAGGAGAACATCATTGAGGGAAGACATGAGTTGGTTATAACTATCAATTTTTAGCTTGCATATTCTCTAGTGACAGTATTCCTTCTAGAGCCACAATTGATCTTTTACAAATATGTGGATGATATTTTGGATATGGTTGGTTCTATTTATTTGGATCCACCTAACCATGGTGTATATTTTGAGCACAATTCTTAAACACTCATCACTCTTAGGAGTCATTAATTGGGATTTAGAAAGAGAAACTAGACATGGGACTTCATTTTACAATAGAGCTTCTTACACTAGTTCAACATTGAGGATAATACTTGTATATAGGACGTTCGATTATAAATGATCAAGTTCCTCAACTACTTTAATGTTATGGTCAATTGTAAGCCACCTAGAACTAAAGACATTTTATGTTTTGGAAAAACATTATCTTAAAATTTATTGTAAAGTCATATGTTGTTGACCAAGGATGGTCAAAGATGATTGTAATTGAATATTTTATTATTTAATAAATAAAAGAAATGACACCTATCCAAAGAGGACTGTTGAAGAGTGTTCACTGACCCACTAGGAGGAATGATCTAATGTAGAAGGAAAATTTGACAAATGGCAGCAACAACATTCACTTTCTAGCTGATGCAGGAGGCATCTCCCTAAAATTGTGTTCATGATCCCCAAGAAAGGAGGAACTGAGCAGGTGGCTCATATAATTTAAAAACTTACCCAAAGACCTAGGATATCATATATCCATCGAATGATCAAGAGGCTCACACAATTTTCCTTGTGGTTATGCTGCATACTAAAAAGTTAAGCACACAAGAGGTGATTCGATGAGGGGAAGCTAAAGTGAGATTACTGCAAGTTTGATTATTGAGTTACAGAGAGAAACAGAACTAGCTTCTACATAGTATCTTCATCCTCGTGGTTCAGTAAATAGGCTCGGGCATCCTAAAGAAGTAATATTGGCTGCTTCCAAGATACGGTTGGGAGGAACGATCTTCTTTGGATGTTTGTCCCCTTCGAAAGTTAACAGGTTTTATATTGGTTTGAATTATTTTCTTTAATTTCTTTTCTATATATTTCTGAAGGATTACATGAGTGAAGAATGTTTTTCCAAAATTATTGTTATGTTTCCAAACTAAAATAGGAATGTTACTTCGAATCTGTAAATTATCGATTTATTTCAGAAGTAACGATTATTATTAGACATATGTATTGTACTGTAATCAATGATATAAATGTAGGTAGATAAATAGTAGTTAAAGTACAGAATCAGTCTGTCTTTTAATTAGAATAAGCTCAAAGTTTATAGACTTAGGATAGGTTTCATAAATAGACATATGTAGATATCTATTTCATAGTATATAGATACAAATATATATATTATATATATATATATATATAACATTTCTCATCGATTTTCAATGAATATTTCTGAGTATAGAATATCTCCTTTATCACATACTGAATATATTTATAACCTCACACTTTAATGGAATACTAAACATATACCTAACATTAGGATTTGTAAACAGAATTCAAGTTTACATGAAGTATAGATGTAAGGTTAAACAAGCCATCGACGGTACAACTGGCACATCCATTAACTTAAAACAAAAGCAGAAGATACATATTAATTATCAACATCCATTTATCGTAGAGTTTAATTAAGCAATATCGAGCACAAAACATTCTACAATTATACAATCTGCACAGAGAATAAAAACATCTTATAAACCCTACACTCTAGGTATGGCTCAAATCCTTTAAGCTTTGAAATAATGAGAGGTTTTTTACTTGCTGTAAGTATTTTTTTGTTTAGGGTTGAAACTTAAACTAGTCGAACTAAGAACCATGGAGAAACTAAGCTATGGACAAAGGCACACATAAACAAAGAATGAACAAGGATTTCATTTACTTTCACATAGTAGACTTATACAAATGGTGCATAGCCAAAAGTTAAACTAGAACTTTGTATAATTTATTCATTAAAATATTGGGTAGTATTTTCATACAGGACATAAATTTCACAATACAACAACGTTGTTCTTCGAAGCTATCAAATATGCCTTGGTACATTTAAAACATAAACCTAACCCTAAATGACAGTACACAAGCAACATTTAAATAGCAGAGTATTATTTTTGTAATCAAATACATATAGGCGAGTCACATTATCGTCAACAGAGCCATTATTGGCATAAGGGTTTAAGAAATTTTTGTATAATCGAAATAGCTCATATATTTAGGGCTTTCCCAAATCTATTAACCAAATGCTTTAACTTAGGCAACATAACCTTTTACATACATTACCAAAAGTGTAAATATATTCAAAACACTAACACAGTCGTGTTTTAAAAAATTAACAACTCATCAATGGAATTACACTTAACAGAAAGCAAAAATTGATCACGTAGTGTCAAATGTCAAAACTCAGTTTCATCTCTCAAAACCCCAACTAAGGGCAGTTAGCCCAGAAAAATTCCACATTACAGTATTATTTTACAGTACGCTATTATGGCTTCAAAACAAAACTGAAAATATAAATGCTACATCATTTTTATAGAATGTAATATCATAGTAACATTACAGGACCGGCCCAACTCTTAAAAGGATTTCAGTATCATCACAATGCTAAGCACCAAGGCAGTAAATGTTTGAGCAGATATTCCAGGAAGTCTCAGGGCTTACCGAGGCAATTTTCCAAACCCTGGAAGCATCGACTCTCCCTTTCCATGCTTTAACTCATGACCATAGACTCAGGGATAACTCGAAACCCTCCTGCCAACACATGCAAAGAACACAACACATTAGAATTTAATATTTGGGTTAAAATAAATTTGAAACATTTGCAGAACCAAGAAATTTTTACACAGTGCTTACCTCTGTGAAGCAACCTCCATGACCACAACAAACCAGGAAAGCATGGAGTTTTCTCCATCACTCTGACAACCGAGAACCAGTATCTCCTTAACATACAAATGAACGAAGGATTAATGCAACTCTAGCTAGCCTTTGTGGAAGTTTATTTCTCCATAGTCTTGATAGACCGAGAGCTCGGCTCTCCTTCACTAAGAGCAAAAGAACAAAAGAAAAGTTGAAAAAACCCCTTTTCACTTGAGATTTAGGGTTTATGCTCGCATGGAGCCATGCTGTCAATATTCACATGGCCTCATTAAAACTACAGCTTCCAACCATTAAAACTCGAATACTTACCATGTTTCTATAGTTTCTTACAAACCTTTTTAAAACTTCGATTTGATTTCTATCAAGACCTCCTACCCACTTTTGCTATAGTTGGAGCCAAGGTTAATGTATTATGTTGTGATAAAACTCTTAGCAAGGGTTAGCTAGGATGCCTTTCTCCTTAGCATCATTTTATTTAAATCTCAAAACCACTTCATGGTAGTATAATCCTTACACGGAAACATGTACAAGAATGTCAACATGCATTAGCTTTCAAAATCTAAGTAAGCCGAGGGTCATCGCCGGAACCCCCCCTTCAAACATAGAGAACGTAATAAGCAATACTATATCAAAACTAAGAAATTATAACACGATCATTTTAGGATGTATGATTTTATTAATTGACATTTAAACACCAAACATCAACATAGTAAGAGATCAAATATTATATTCAATGCTAAAACTATGTAATAAATAATAAACATCGATTTTGTAACTTGAAGATAAACAAGTTAAACATACACTTCATAAAAGTAATGACATTCATTACAAGTATACATTCAGGCAAATATTAAATTAAGAAGTAAAACTTAAGCATATTTCTAGATCTTTTGGGTAATCATATCTTATACGAAATTTTTTATTTTTATGGATTTTTGAGTTGTTACATGTGGCATCAGAGAACGGTTGCAAACACTAGGCCTAAAAGTTGTCTCAACTCATGCATTCCATATAAAACAGGAAAACAAAAATATTGATTTGTGTTTAAATTGTTTTTGTACAGAAATATAAATTCTATTTTGTACGAAATGGAAGGAGTAGAGGCATCTGCTGAAGATGGCACACATTGGAGTCGTGAAAATGTTAATAATGATAATATATATGTAGAACCGAATAATGAAAGAAATAATAACTCAATTGAATTACTCCAAACCGTGAGAGATTTAAAAACTGAAATACAAAATGTTAAGGAAGATAATGAAAGAATTCGGAGGGCACAAGAAGAATTAAATCATGTACTGCTGAGTAAATTACATGGTGAAGAGAAGGATAAAAGGAAAGATCTTGAAACTGAATATGGAACTATATCTTACAAGTGTAGACGTAAAAAGTTAAAAAAAATATTATGAAAATAATTCCTCCATAGAAAATGATGTTAAGCCACATAGAGAGAAATACAACTATTCTAGTGAAAGCAGTGACATTATCCCTAGAAAGAGAAAATATAAACCTTATGAAGAAATTTCAGGAGAGTTTAAAAAGATAAAACCACTAATGTTTAATGGTGAGGTAGAAAAAGGATAAGAAGCTGAGGCATGACTGTCTGGGATGAAAAAGTATTTTCAAATTTATAATTACTCAGACAGGCTGAAGGCTAAAATGGCTATTTACAATTTAACTGGAAAAGCTGATATTTGGTGGCAGGACATAAAAAGAGTGAAAAAAATTAGGGAAAAGTATGTAACTTGGAGAACTTTTAAAAAGTACTTTAAGAAGAAATTTTTGTCTAAACAATATTACGAGGAAAGGGCTAAGGAATTTTACGATCTAAATCTAGGTTCAATGACTATGAAGGAACTAAGTAGTAAATTTTTAAGTTTATTACGATACGTACCTTATATCATTAATGAAAAGCCCAAGCTACAGAGGTTTCTAAGTTTCTTACCCTTAGCTTCAATGACATATATGAATATGATAACCCTAAGACCCTTGAGGAAGCTACGAGGAAGGAAAAATTCCATTTTGAACCAAGTAGAAATAAAAGAGAAGGTGTACCTAACTGGAAAGATAAAATATCGAATCACTTTGAACAAAGAAGAAATAATTTAAATTCAACAGAAATTTTGGAAATGGTTCCCGGAATCATCCTAAAAATAATTATCAAGGTACAAACTTTAAGGGTAATACACAGCAGAATTTTTCAGCAGTAAAGAACAGAGACATACCTAATACTTATGGTAAAAATACTAAACAAAGAGAACCTATAAAATGCAGGGAATGCCAAGGACCTCATTATTCAACCAATTGTTGTAATAGAAAAAGAAATCTCAGCAATGTGCATACAATACAGGAAGAAGCAACTGTTGGTGACATCGAAAATGAAATGCCCATAATTAATGCAGCACTGGAGAATTGGCAGGATGATCACCAGACATCTATGGTGGAGATTGAAGGTATGATAAAGAATAAACCAATTTCTATTTTGATAGATCGAGGTGCAAGCCTAATCAAGTGAAATTGAATGTGCTACCTTTAGGATCTTATAATTTTTTAATAGGTATGGATTGTCTGGAAAAACACAAAGTAGTTTTAATTTTTTTTGATAAAACGTTTACATGCTTAAATGGAAAAGGAGAAACTGTCATAGTAAATGGTATTCCTAGAAAAGTGTCTATTAGACATATTTTAGCATTATAAATGGAAAATTCTGTATGTAAAGGTTGTAAAGTTTTTTTTGTGCATATAATAAATGATGAACACATGAATAAAGAAGATAAATTAAAATTTGCAGACATACCAATCTTAAAAGAATTTTCAGTTGTATTCCCGGAAGAGATTCCACGATTACATCCGAAAAGAGAATTGGATTTTACTATTGAGTTGGTACCTGAAGCTTTACCAAATTCAAAGGCTCCTTATCGGATGAATATCCTCGAACTTAATGAGTTAAAACTACAGTTGAAGGAGTTAATAGATAAAAATTATATAAGACCAAGTGTATCTCCTTGGGGAGCACCTATCATTTTTAATTAAAAATAAAGGTGGTACCTTACGCCTGTGTATAGATTATCATTAGTTAAACAAAACGACAATTAAAAATAGATATCCATTGCCCCGCATAGATGATCTTCTTCATCAAGTACGTGGAGCAATGATATTATCAAAGATAGACTTGAGATCTGGATATCATCAAGTCAAAATTAAAGATGAAGACATATTTAAACTGCATTTAGAACCAGTTATAGGCATTATGAATTTGTAGTTATGCCTTTTGGGATAACTAGTGCTCCAGCAGTTTTTATGTGTTTAATGAACAATGTATTAAATAAATATTTGGATAAATTCGTAATTGTATTTATTGATGATATACTGACTTATTCAAAAAAAAAAGAAGAACATGATGAGCATTTGCAGATAATATTACAAGTTGTAAGAGAACATAAATTATATGCTAAATTCAGTAAATGGAAATTATTTAAAGACAATATACAATATTTAGGTCATGTGATATCCAAATACGGAATCTAAGTCGACCCAGCTAAACTAAGAGCGATAAATGAAGGGCATGTCCCTAAGGATGTAACTGATGTGCGATCATTCAAGGGAATTATAGGTTATTACTGAAAATTCATAGAAGGATTTTTTAGAATTGCGAATCTTATAACTTCCTTACAGAAAAAGGGAAAGAAATTTGTGTGGGACTTAAAATGTGAAGAAATCTTTAAAAAGTTAAAAGAGTTATTAACTACTGCACCAATCTTAAAAATAGCAGATCCAAACAAAGACTTCGTTGTATGTACTGATGCATGCAATGAAGGCTTAGGTGGAGTTTTAAATCAAGGAGGTCATGTAATAGCATATGAATAAAAAAAGTAAAAAATACATGAAAATAATTATGCTACATACAATTTAGAGTTGGCTATCGTAATTCATGCCTTGAAAATGTGGCACCATCATCTAATCGATAAGAAATTTCTATTAATGACCGATAACATAAGTTTAAAATATTTCTTTGATCAACAAAATCTAAACGTCGGGAAAGCAAGATGGTTAGATTTCCTTAGCGAATATGATTTTGAAATCAAACATATAAAAGGGAAGGAGAATAAAGTGGTTGACGCTTTAAGTAGAAATGAAACACTGAATTTTATAGCCATTGTTAGTAGTTACAAAACATATTTGGAAGATAAGTTTGAATATGGAGTAAAAATGGATAAAAATTATCAGAAGTTAAGAGAAAAAGTTGTAGAAAATGAATATGAAAATATAAAAACAGATTTCAGTTTGAATGAAAAAGGATTAATGCTATATAAAAATAGATTATATGTACCTAATGTACCAGAAATTAAATTACTAATTTTAAATGAGGTACATAAGAGTCTTGTTCTCCTAATTTTTCGACCTAGGCCAACTAAGGAGATTATGCCCACACTAGTTGCTTAGAACAGCTCTCGGTATGTTTGGAATGGAAAAACCTCGCAGGTTATGGTCCTCCTAACAGCTGAATTTATCCTCTTAAGGAGAATACAAAATTTCAACAAAAAATATATCCTAAGTTAAATTATGGTTAACGATAAATCCTAAAGTTAGTTTCTAAGTCTAAGTTGTCCTAACGTGCTTTCTTAGTGAAATTCTCTCAGTTTGGTTTTGTTTGAATATTCAATTGTGAACCTATTCGGAATATAAAACTACTAATTTTAACCTAAAGGACTATCTAACAGCTTCTAAAACTTGACTTAAATAAACTAAGTTAAACTACAACTAGAATTAAAATTAAGCTATTAACTCTATCTTAGCTGAGAGCAACTTTTAAAGACTAGATTAATTATCAATCAAATGTTTAAAATAACAAAGAGAGAAATGATAAAAATTCAGATAAAAATACCAGAATTACTATCATAGGAATCACTTTGTTTAAAATGCACAAAAACAGAAGAATTAAAATAGAAAACTATTTCAATATATCCTGTAATGTTTCTATTAATTGATAACTAATGTCGAACATCAAATGTTTGAATAAAAAGATACATTTATAAATGAAAACATCATAAACATATAGATGCTATCAAGAAATAAATATGAAATGTATTACCACTAAATCATAATCATCAACAAAATATTGAACAAAAAGATTCAGTAATACTTATATCAAACATTAATATTGTGTGACTAGAGTAAATTTTCAGATGATAAACACAATCATATCACAATACAATTGCATGAGTGTTAAACAGAGAAAATAATATATGAAAATATGTATTTAAGTTTCAAAAATTGTAACAAGCATTGATACCAGTTTGAGAAGTTCCAGTGACAAACATCTACGAAGACAAAGCTCCAGTAAAGTAATTAAACCATAAAGTATGTATTCAATTTCAATAAGTCTTTTCTCCTGTATTCCATCAACCCCTATACAATGAGTCTTTCTAGTTTTTATAGCCAAAACTAATAACTCCTTCCATCTTTTGTGTAACCACTATTCTAAAATAACATTCGGTTCTTAATAGCTGTCGTGTAATAAAAACAAAAAGTCTTTATCACCATTCTATTACATAAGAATTATCCAAAGAAGGAACCTGGCAGGAATGATTATCCCTAGAGACGATAATTGTAATTATCAATTAAATGACTAGCATGTATTAACTTCTGCCCAGATGAATCGATTGATGATGTGGATTTCATAAGTATCGAGGTGCTCCATAAAAAATGCATCAAGAAATAGGAAATGCCAACGGCCAACAAAAATAGACTTGATGCAATCCAATGCATCAAGAATATGTACACCTGTAGCAATCAGTTATGCAAATATAAATTTCTCATTAAAATGATGATAACATGAAATAAAACCAATATAAATTATAAGCATGCCTACAGAATCTTCGATTTTGTAGGTATGCTAATTAAATCATAGCATTACCTGTCAAAAGAAATATACCATCGTAACCAAAAACATAGTAGGTGTCAATTTTGGATTTGCAACTTAATTGCTCTTATCGCTTCAGAAAGTCTAACTTTAAGTTTCAAAATCTCAAGCTTTTGTTGTTCTACCTACTCGAACAAATGATTATTGGTTATCATCACAAACTTTTTGGCTTCTTTATATCTATTTTTCTTCAGGTTTGCCCGTTTCCATCTATCCACCCAACCTAACAGCTCTATTTTGAATGTTTTATTTTCTTCATCCTTTATCATTGCATTAGCCTGGAATTCTTTTAATTATGCTTTTAACTGTGAGATTTTACTTTCATATACTCAATTAAGCACCTGCTTAAGGGTTTCTTCATCCTGATCATGAAAGGAGTCATTCGATTGGGAAGAATTAGGCTCATTCAAATCCTGAACATGTGAAGGGATAGTCATGAATGAAGGCTCAGGACTGGACCCATACACATCCATAAATGAAGGTTCTATCTCAAACTCACTAGGATCAGATTTATTTAGCCAAAAACGTCTCAAGATTATCCACTATGGAAATTGGTTCATCATTATGAGCTACCTCAGGAATCGGGGACAAAACATCATCTTCATTTTCAAGCTGAATAACAACTGGATCGGTGTTTTTTTGTATTGCTACGGGAATGGATAAGCTAGTCATGCTTCGAGTAAATCTGCATTGAGACTTAGAGATAAAATCATCTGATTTAGGCTTACGTCTTTTTGACAGCACTGAACTTGCAATTTCATTATCGACCACTACATCTGGCTCTCTGACAAATTTTTCATCATGAACATCAATAGGGTTCTCCTTACTTGCTACCGACTTTTCATTTTTCATACTGATATCAACGTTTTCTTTTATATGCACAGGGTTCTCATAAAGCTTTGATACATAGAGTTGATAATCCGTCGGCTTTCTTCTGTTTCATCTGGTTTTGGTTCTTCCAGGAGGCCAATGTTTGGTTGGCCCAGAATTATTTTCAACCAGAAACTGCTCCTAGGTCTTATTCACTATAGATAATTGATGTTGAACTAATATTTTAACTAACCCATAGTGAAACAAGTAATGCTCCTGATTTATCATTGCATTCTTTACATCATTCGACATTTTCTCTAGGCTATTAAGCAAATAATAAGGAAGATTTAACTTTGAACCAGTGAATGCCATCAATAGTCTAAGATGATAGAAATGTACTGATGCATAACGCCTGTCGTAGGTGATATACCTGATGATCAAATGGAACAACAATTTCCATTGTGGCTTTAAAAAATTTGTCGAATACCCAAATTTGTCATCATACCCCGCAGGCAGAGATAGTAGAAAACATTTAAACTTAGCTTTATTTACTTCTCCTTTCTTAAACCATTTTTTCCCCAATTTGTGGAAGCTGGGTCGCCTTAGCTATGAACTCCTCACATAAAACTAGGGTTAAATATCCTATCTGGGCAACATTATCCTTCAAATATAATGGAAATCTGCGTGTAACTTATGTGTTATAACCATCAAAACTTGCAAAGAATTTCCTCCCACTGACTTTCTCAATTAGTAGTGAAAGTTTAGGTTTTATATCCAAAATCTCATCTCCAAATGGTTCAAATCAACACAATGGAGCCATCTCCCCAATTTCTAGTTTCTTCTTCTCCTGAGGAACACACGACGTCGTGAAAACTGAAGGGATAGGTATACAGGATTCGATAGACATAATGAAAACCCTTATTTGGCTCACATGAAACCCTAGACTCATTTTCAGGAATGATACCCTAACCACCAAAGGAAAATGCAGGAATGAAGCAACCATGATGATACGACCTGGAATTATTATCCCGTACGAAAATCAAATCGAATATAAATATGAGATGATCTCATAATGGTATTAATACACAACATTAATCAGAGTAATAATTTCATCACAATGTCCATTGAACAAATGTCACCAAAAAAATCAACTCATATCTTGTACCAAACATATCACTTCCATATTTTGACAAGAAAGAGCTATACGTGGAAGCTGGGTGTACTTTTAACTTGGGTGATAGATAACCTCCTATTATGAATCACCATGTTTCATAGATTTTTATTGAATCTACGAAATCATCAAACCTTAGATCAATGAAAACATAAACCAAATCTTTAAAAACCTTAGTTCATAATGACTAAATTCGAGATCAAATTAGGCTGATTCGAGGTGGCATAACAAATTCATATAATGTGGAAATGTTAATTCAAAATATCAAGCCACTATAACAAAGATCAACCAACCAAAAGCTATCATAAACTAATTTTTAAATCACAACCAATTTCGATTAACCATTGTGATAATAACAAAAAAGATTTGAATTTAATAATTCGAAATGAAATCAAAGGTAAGCCTCAAATCACATTTACAATGCTAAGTTTATTTAATTACAAAAATTTAAACATGGCTTACATATGACTATTATAATATAAATATTTACTAAGGGTTAAAATAGATTATGGAATAAATTAATCAACCCAAGCAAATACATATGAAACATAAAACTTAGTCATAAAAATCATGTCTAAATCATAAAAATTTCAAAAATGAAAATCGAAAGAAATTAAATGAAAAACAAAATAGGGAATTATAAAATCCAATTCAAGCAGTGTTGATCAATAAATAATAATCATAAGCAGCAAATCATTTATATGATCATAAAATACAGTAATGAAAACTGATCACATTTTAACGGCCGCTAAAACAATCAATTTGTAAAACAACCGGCTTGACATGAAATTTGCTTCTTAAGCTTTACTTTGATCATTAAATCCTCTCTAATTGAGAGTACCTTCAAATCAATGATTTTGAATGCACTCTTAAATAATTTTGTGATAAATTATAAAAGAGAACTAATCAATTTTATTCAGCAAAGTAGAAAAATTGAGAGGGTTGTTGCCTGCTAACAAGTCCTTACTCAGGACATCCTGGTTACCAAAAAATGATAACAATGTTAAGAACAGGTTATTTTTGGCCTAAGATGAAGAATGAAGTGGATGAATTTATAGCTAGGTGTATTGAATTTCAACAAGTCAAAGCTGAGCATCAAAACCCAGCGGGTCTATTGCAGGCATTACCAATCCCAGATTGGAAATGGGAAATTATCAGTATTGATTTTATAACAAGCTGCCTAAAAATCAAAAGCAAAATGATTTGTGATGGTAGTAGTAGATAAACTTAGCAAAGAAGATCACTTTATACCTATTAAATCTACTTATAAGGCTTCTAATATTGATGATGTTTTTATGAAGCAAGTTTTTTGTTTGCATGGAATTCCTAAGGTTATAATTTATGATAGAGACTCTAAGTTTACTGGTAATTTATGGAAGTCGTTGTTTAAAGGTTTGAACAATAAATTAAATTTCAGTACAGCTTATCATCTGCAAACAGATGGACAAACTGAAAGAGTAAATCAAGTTTTAGAAGATATGCTCAGGATGTATGTTAGGGATCAACCAAACAAGTGGGAAGAATATTTGCACTTAGTTGAGTTTGCTTATAACAATCATTATCAAGCTTCAACAAAAATTAATCCCTTGAAATATTGTACAATCGAAAGTGTAATACTCCCATTACATGAAGTAATCCGGTTGACAGATTAATGTTAGGACCAAAACTTTTGAAAGAAATGGAACTAACAATGAAACAAGTACAAAGCAATCTGAAAATTGCACAAGACAGACAGAAGAGTCATGCAGACCTTAAAAGAACTCAGAAATAATTCCAAGTAGGTGAGCATGTCTTTGTCAAGGTAAAACCCATAAAAAGCTCCTTTAAGTTGGGGAGTTGTGCTAAATTAGAACCCAGGTATTGTGGACCATTTGAGATATTGTCAAGAGTTGGACCAGTGGCTTATCAGTTAGCTTTGCCACCTAATCTCAAAGTACATTTAATGTATTTCATATTTATATATTAAAAAAATATGTACATGATGTTACTCATGTAATCGATCGGAATGTTATCCAGGTAGAACTAGAAGGAGATTTTCAGGTTGAATCGGATTTTATCCTCAACAGGAGTGAAATTTTACTATGGAATCGCACCATTGGACAGGTAAAGGTGCAATGGAAGCACCTTAGTCCAGATGAAGCAACCTGGGAATTGGAGAGTCATATGCAGGAAGCAAATCCAATTATGTTTTAGGAAGACTCAGATGATACTTAAGCAACATCGAGGATGATGTTGAACTTAAGAGGGGGTGTTTGTAACCCAACTAGAACCAAAGACATTTTATGGTTTGGAAAAACATTATTTTAAAAGTTATTGTAAATTTTTATGTTATTGACCAAGGATGGTCAAAGATGATTGTAATTGAATACTTTATTATTTAATAAATAAAAGAAGAGACACCTATCCAAAGAGGACTGTTGAAGAGTATTCACTGACCCACTAGGAGGAATGATCTGGTGTACAAGGAAAAATTTACAAATGCCAACAACATCATTCACTTTCTAGCCGTTGTAGGAGGCATCTCCCTAAAATTGTAGTCATGTTCCCCAAGAAAGAAGGAACTGAGCAGGTGCCTCATTTAATTTAAAAACTAACCCAAAGACCTAGGAAAGCATATATCCATCGAATGAGCAAGAGTCTCACATAATTTTCCTTGTGGTTATGCTGCATACTAAAAAATTAAGCACACAAGAGGTGAATCGATGAGGGGAAGCTAAAGTGAGATTAGTGAAAGTATTGACTGCAAGTTTAATTATTGAGTTACAGAGAGAAACATAACTAGATTCTACACAGTATCTTTGTCCTAGTGTTTCAGTGAACAGGCTTAGGGGTCCTGAAGCAAGTAATATTGGCTGCTTCCAGGAGACGGTTGGGAGGAACGGTCTTCTTTGGATGTTTGTCCCCTTCTAAAGTTAACAGGTTCTATATTGTTCTAAATTATTTTCTTTAATTTGTTTTCTGTATATTTATGAAGGATTACATTAATGAAGAATGTTTTCCCAAAATTATTGTTCTGTTTCCAAACTAAAATAGGAATGTTACTTCTATGTAAATTATCGATTTATTTCAAAAGTAACGATTATTATTAGACAGATGTATTTTACTGTAATCAAGGATATAAATGCAAGTAGATAAATAGTAGTTAAAGTACAGACTAATCAGTCTGTCTTTTAATTAGAATAATCTCAAAGTTTATAGAGCTAGCATAGGTTTCATAAATAGACATATGTAGATATCTATTTCATAGTATATTGATACAAATATATATATTATATATATAAATAAAAGTTCTCATCAATTTTCAATGAATATTTCTGAGTATAGAATATCTCCTTTATCACATACTGAATATATTTATAACCTCACACTTTAATGGCATAGTAAACATATACCTAAAATTATCATTTATAAACAGAATTCAAGTTTACATGAAGTATAGATGTAAGGTTAAACAAACCATTGACGGTACAACTGGCACATCCATTAACTTAAAACAAAAGCAGAAGATACATATTAATTATCAACATTTATTTATCATAGAGTTTAATTAAACAATATAGAAGCACAAAACATTCTACAATTATACAATCTGCACAAAGAGTAAAAACATCTTATAAACCCTAGACTCTAGGTATGGATCAAATCCTTTAGGCTATGAAACAATTAGAGTTTCTTTAGTCACTGTAAGTATTTTATTTGTTTAGGGTCAAAATGTAAACTAGTTGAACTAAGAACACTGGAGAAACTAAGCTATGGACAAAGGAACTGTAGGACCCCTCCTTTAGGGTCCCCTTGAACTGAACCTGAAACTTTAACAACTTCATACAAACAAATTAGCCATTATAGTTATTGGAAAAATAAAATAAAATAGTGAATAACTTAACAAAAATAAGCAAAACCTTAACCTGTCAACCCGATCCAGCTGGTCCATTGTCGCCTTCTTCTTCCATAGGATCCCTCCAGCAAAGCTCGTTTAACCATAGGCGAAGCAACCGTTAGCTTCGCCACCCAACCATAGGCTCATGCTTTCTGTCGCATGGCCTCCCCCGAGCTTTGGGTCATAAAGTTCACACACAATTC
Organism: Larix kaempferi; assembly: GCA_027924585.1. NCBI lineage: Eukaryota > Viridiplantae > Streptophyta > Pinopsida > Pinales > Pinaceae > Larix > Larix kaempferi. Next base: position 13,539,267 of record BSBM01001197.1, on the reverse strand, counting down.
TCAAGAAACCCAGCTTGGGTTTCCCCCCCCACCAAGATTTCCAGCCAAACCCTCAATAGCAGCAAGTCATGAGGTAACTCAATATTACGATAGTCATCCAGGGTCTGGGCCCTTTACCCATCCCCAAAGTCTCCCTTTTAAAGGAAAATCCCCTGCGACACATGTCGCTTCATGCATAAATAATTATTTAATTAATTCTTTAATGAAAAACAACTCACCCATCCAAGTGTCAGTTCCTCTAGGAGATGCACCAACATCCCTAAGTTTGCTCATGTTTGTACCCTAGATATTTCACTTAACTCCTAGATTTGTGGTGTAGGTGGATTTGACTAGGTGTCCATGCCTAGGATTCCATTTTGCTCCTAAATAAATATTTATAACATTTTTAAGTAATCAGGAATATCCTTTCATGTGCAATGCCTAAATAACACTTAATATTATTTAAATGCCAAAGTAATCATTTATGTGCAAATGCCTAAAGTACTCAAATGCATTTCTAAGTAAAGTTCTAGGTGCAAAATTATACGTTTCAACGCAGTTAAGTTTAGCAATCAACTTTTACTAGGGACCCGGTGTCGTGCTGTTGGGCCTCCTTGTTCCTTAATTTAATTTCTCTGACATGGCACCACTTCGTCGAGTCCAGTCATCCATAGTTTCCATTCCTCGGCAAGGAACCACATTGTTGGGTCCTTGCATTCACTCTTTCCATTCCCGGCAGGGTACCGCACCGTCGGGCCCTCCTGCTGTCATCCTTCCGTTTTGACTTGCGGGAACTTCACGTAGGGATTTTAGGAGCCGTTACCTTCCATCCTCCGTCTACACGCTATTAGGGACTAATGGCGTTGAGGAGTGAGTCCGTTCTCACTGCGCGCCCCCCAACTCGTACGTGACCAGCTCCGTCGTGGCCCACCTCGTACACCCTCACGCTTTCCTCTTGAGCAAGCGGATCAGTGCTTATCTGCTCAAGCGTGGTATTCCGTCGGAAGTCGACATCGTCGTCGCTCTCCCTGTGTGTGATTTACTTGTACTCTACGACCCTTCATATTCCTTTGTGTGTCCGTTGGTGAACCATTTCACCTGTTGCTACACACATTTCTCACAAACATAAATTAGTAGCACTGTCCTCAATAATCACAATTTGGTTTATAAATCTGTTGCTTCATTAAGCATCTATAATTTACTTAATCATTACTCATTCGTCTAATCACATAATCAATTTCACAGCTAGTCGTTAAGCATCATTCATATGTATAGTTTTCATATCAAAGTTAATCGTTAAACAACATGAAATTGTCCATTCACAATAACTACCCAAATGCACATATATCAATCAATCGTAATCATAAATATACTCAAAATAAAATCATAGGGTTATTTTATTAATGTTTCAAACTGTCAGGTGACTCAGCAGGTGCCCTCAATATCTATAGTAGTCTAGGGGCACTACATACACCCCTACTTATTTAGAACTTCGTCCTGAAGTTCAGAATAAAAATGGAAAGCTATGACGCATCTCAATTGCGTCCTCCCAAGTTGCAGAGCTAGGACTGTAACTGTCCTACTGCACTTTGACTTGATCAATCCAGGCTAATCATTAAGCAAGAACTAACCAATCAATTATACCACTCCACACATATAATTTAATTCCTTAATTCATTTATCAATTATTGTCGTCATTTACATCTTTAGGTTGTCCTCAATCATTTAAGGCATAAGAAGGCTCAAGAGACCATTATATTGAAGTTGTTCAGTCGGGTCACTCGAAAGGTGCCCTTAAGGTCCACAGTCATTTTAGGGGCATTACATACACCCCCTCTTATATAGCACTTCGTCCCGAAGTTAATTTTTGTTCTTGTACTTTCGACGCTAGGCTTTATCTTGATTTTCTATTCTCATCCTCATGTCACCGTATTCTAGTTTTCTCCAATAATCATGGCTATAAGCACAAGTGGTTAAAGTCATTAGCTCCTATATCATCTAGTATGGTTACAATACACCCTCAGGAACTTAATTGTAACTTCGTCTCATATTAATATGATAATGCATTCCATAATTGTCAATCGCAACTGGATTTTCTATATTTCTTATTCGTTCACGCGGGTCTACGATGTTCAAATTTTCAACAAGCTGCATTGTGTCAATAGCCACCCAATAATTTATCAACATAACATATCCAAGCAAGGATTCAAAGATTTAAATCTATTTGGATATCCTCTCGTCCAAGGAGAGAAGGTAAACATTATAAAATATTCAGTCAAAAGTAGATGAGTAAGATATAATCTCGATTTTAATCAAAACAAGAGAGACCCTTAAACATTCCAAAATCAATTCCCATAAGATTACTTCCAAATACCTCTAAATGTTTCAATAATGTAGGTTCTCAATAAGATAAGATTCGAGTCTTCGAAATTTAGTGACTTAGTTGAACATATTGAAATTTAACTTTCAGTCCTTTCATTAGTAATATCATGTCCAAGTCTATGAGCTTATCACATCCTTACCTCATTTCATCATTTCCGTTGTCATAGGACTACTTCGACAAACTCATCAAGTCATGCTAAGTGTTTTCTTATCCTCATCGGGTTCCATATCTAGGGTTAGTCCACTTTTCATCAAGGCCTTGTGATATCCCTCACAATACACCCCATTTTTTTTTTTTTTTTTTAGAGATCTTGAATAACCTATAAGCATGAAGTTGCCTCTTTACCTAGCACTCCTTACAACTGGAATTAAAATATGCACTTATTAACTTTCCTATATCCATAAACTCTCTCTCTATATCTTATATATAAATAACCTTAACTAACTTCAAACATTAGCTATCTTTCCCTCATACTTCAATATAAATTAAAATGCCCAACCCTTTTTCCATATAATTATAAAGTATATTATCTTCAAGAAGCCTTTTCCTCCATAGCATATACTTTTAAGATACACGTTTATAAATTTCCATGCATTTCATTTTCCATGTACCTTTATGAGATTATCACTATAATAAAAATTTCTTTAACTTGGAATATTTCTTTTCCTTCATCATGATATATATTTAAAGTAACTCTCTTAATAATTAGGAAGTATCTTTATCTATGTATTCTCTCTCATATATATATATATATATATTCTTTCTCATATATATATATCCAATGTTGTCATATATAACTAATTACATTAAAATAAATGAATAATATATTACATATTATTTCTCTAAGTACATATTCTCTTTTACACAGCTAAATATTTAATTTTGGATAAAATAATTAACACATAAATAGATGCCCAATTGATCTATTAGATATGATATAAATAATTTCTTCAATCCCTTAAATGTATTTTATTTATAATGTGACTAATGTACTTCTAATGGAAATAAGGCATATTCATTGCATTCAATTTGCATATGGACATACGTCCAACCCATAACTTCAAATACATTTAATAAACTATGAATATATTATCTATAATGTTTTCTACATAAACTACAATTATAATACAACCATACTCCATACTTTTTCTACAGTCATGCAATTCAATTAAATATTTATAGTTTGTGCTACATTTCAATTTAATCGTATATTAATGTAATTTCTCTTTTTATGTATACATCCCAAATGGGCATAGGAATATATATAACTAACTTATAACTCCCATACACCCTAGTATATTCTTCAATGATCTATCTAATGCCGTATATCATACATGGAAAGCATCTACTTTGATATTAATTTTATCAATTTGCAAACATCTCATGGGTTTGAATATATGAGCCTAACTTATAACTTTCAAAGTATTTCGTATAAAATGACGATACAACAACCAAAATTTACAATGACTAAACTATACGTAACAATGGAATTTTCTCACACATAAAGACATGGGTTCCTAACAAATACCTTGATCACTAGTATACCGCCACGCTAAAGCAGGAGATAGGCTTTCGTGTCATGGATAATTAAAAGAGAGAATGGCGTTAACTAAAGAGAACAGATCGAAATCAAAAGAAAGGATGCATTTAAATAGGAGCTAGACCAACGCTACCACGTCGCCTTCGGTTCAGGTAGTTAGGCGACCAAAACCCAAACACGTCTTAACTTCATACTCATAATACCAAATGACGAATGCGAAATGAACAATATTATCTGGAGTTTTGATACTTGTTCGACAGAGATGGATACTTCAACTACAAAATCATAATTCGAAGGTTAGATGTTATGGAATGGATTACAAATTGATCGTCGTCTTATATAATCAGCTACAACAGCAATATGGGTTTTATTCGCTGCTCCGAATAATATTGGATCTGGAAAGGGGATCGTAAATTGATCTATGAGATGGGGTTATAGTGGAGAATCATTTAATATTCAGAATAATAACTATAGATTCAGTGATGAAAGTCACACAGTTACCAGACATAGAGTTAATCAAATAGAGAATGAAATTGTACACTTCAGCCAGAAGACTATCCATTTCTCGGGATATTTAAATTTGAGAATGAAAACGCAGACTTCAAGTAGAGAACGATTTACTCCTCACAGTATTAAATTAGATCTGGAATGGAAACACCAATTTCAGGCAGGGACCTATTTAAATTTGTAAATGGAAATGTAAAACCTCAGGCAAAAAGCTATACGCTTCTTAGGGCATTCGATTTAGATTTTAAAGATAAAATGTAAAACTTCAGGCAGAAATCTTATTTGATGTTTAGATCATTCAATTTTGGATCTATCATAAAACGTGAATCTTCAAGCACGGCTTCTCTATACATAGATATATGCAACCACTAATGGCTTGAGATCAAGGCAGAATTTTAATTAGAAATGGCTACGATAATAGGGAATTCATATTACATGCAGGTGACATTAGAAAACAACACATCAAGGGTAAATAGAGATGTAACTCCACGAAAATCGAATTACCAATACTTACAAGAAAATTACCATGAAAATAGGGTGTTAGTTAATCATGCTGGCGGTATCAATAAAACGACACGTCAACTAAAGCAGAGGTATGACTTCAATGAGAGTCACTTACAACCACTTACACGAAATTGCCATAATAAATAAGTGTTCGGTAATATACTGGCAGTATCAATAAGTCGATACGCCAAAATCTAATCAGAAGTATAACTTTAACAAATTCAAATCACAAACATACGCCAGAAATTACCGTATTAATAAATTTGAGTTAACCTGCTGGCAGTATCAATAAGTCAATACGCAAAAATTGAATCAGAAGTATAACTTCAATGGAATGGAATTATCAACATAGCGTTAATGCCAGGTTAACCTTGTGTGTAGATAGCGTATAACCTATGCTTTTCATCTTGCCATTTGTACTCCTACAAAACAATGAATTCGGTAGATCGAAGTGAATTTGATTGGGGAAAATCAGCCTCAGGAAAGGATCTAGTGCATAAATAATGGCAGAGTCGCAGGGTATAGATCAACGCTGCCAGAGCGTGGAGGAATGAATTCAACAGAGTTTAAAACAAATAAAATGTAGGGTAGGGGGATCTGGATCTATGCTGCGAGAATGTGAGAGATAAACCAAGCAGTATTTAAAATAATTATAATCACATGATTCAAATCAAAAGAGTGAATGACAATAACCAGTAACAAGAATTTCGGTTTATGAAGCCTGGACAGAGGTAAGAATTAACCTCCAGAGATATGTAAACTACAGAGTGAATTCGATTGGTAAAATATGAAGCTATACCCGTCATTAACTTTCAGGAATATATAAGGTACAGAGTGGATCTGATTCACAAGATAGGGCCTGTATCATTCCTTATCTTTCAGAAATGCGTAAGGCATAGAGTGCATACAATTCACAAGTAATAGGCGGAATTAGTCATTGTCTTCATGACATGAATGCGATTCACAAAGATTGAAAGCCTATATCAATCATAACTTTCCAAAATTATATAAGATACAGAAATTTTGAAAAGAATCCAAGGATAATAATGTGCAAGTGCAGAACCCTTAAACAAGTTGCGAGCTAGCAAAATAATTCGCAAATAAATAATTTGAAATCATTACAGATCTGGAATAGTTCGTTACAGGTATAATACTTCCAAGGATTTCTCAAATAAAGAATTTGAAATCATTCGGTAAAGATATAATATTTCAAAATATAAATCTGTGTTCGTCCAAACAGAGGCATAATATTTCACATTCGCATAATCAGCCATACTAAGTATCCAAGATAAATAAATTATACATTCAAACCTGGTTTGGACGATCGATCCTTTCGGTGGTAAGTGCATTGATGCGACGCCCATCTCGGTTAAATTCCGGCTTGATGACTCCAGCAGATCACAGACGAATGCCTATAAAAATATGATTCTTGCACCCTCGAGGCTCGACCGGATCTGATACCAAATGTAGGACCCCTCCTTTAGGGTCCCCTTGAACTGAACCTGAAACTTTAACAACTTCATACAAACAAATTAGCCATTATAGTTATTGGAAAAATAAAATAAAATAGTGAATAACTTAACAAAAATAAGCAAAACCTTAACCTGTCAACCCGATCCAGCTGGTCCACTATCGCCTTCTTCTTCCATAGGATCCCTCCAGCAAAGCTCGTTTAACCATAGGCGAAGCAACCGTTAGCTTCGCCACCCAACCATAGGCTCATGCTTTCCGTCGCATGGCCTCCCCCGAGCTTTGGGTCGTAAAGTTCACACACAATTCTCAAGAAACCCAGCTTGGGTTCCCCCCCCCCACCAAGATTTCCAGCCAAACCCTCAATAGCAGCAAGTCATGAGGTAACTCAATATTACGATAGTCATCCAGGGTCTGGGCCCTTTACCCATCCCCAAAGTCTCCCTTTTAAAGGAAAATCCCCTGCGACACATGTCGCTTCATGCATAAATAATTATTTAATTAATTCTTTAATGAAAAACAACTCACCCATCCAAGTGTCAGTTCCTCTAGGAGATGCACCAACATCCCTAAGTTTGCTCATGTTTGTCCCCTAGATATTTCACTTAACTCCTAGATTTGTGGTGTAGGTGGATTTGACTAGGTGTCCATACCTAGGATTCCATTTTGCTCCTAAATAAATATTTATAACATTTTTAAGTAATCATGAATATCCTTTCATGTGCAATGCCTAAATAACACTTAATATTATTTAAATTCCAAAGTAATCATTTATATGCAAATGCCTAAAGTACTCAAATGCATTTCTAAGTAAAGTTCTAGGTGCAAAATTATACGTTTCAACACAGTTAAGTTTAGCAATCAACTTTTACTAGGGACCCGGTGTCGTGCCGTTGGGCCTCCTTGTTCCTTAATTTAATTTCTCTAACATGGCACCACTTCGTCGAGTCCAGTCATCCATAGTTTCCATTCCTCGGCAAGGAACCACATCATTGGGTCCTTGCATTCACTCTTTCCATTCTCGGCAGGGTACCGCACCGTCGGGCACTCCTGCTGTCATCCTTCCGTTTTGACTTGCGGGAACTTCATGTTGGGATTTCAGGAGCTGTTACCTTCCATCCTCCGTCTACACGCTATTAGGGACTAATGGCGTTGAGGAGTGAGTCCGTTCTCACTGAGCGCCCCCCAACTCGTACGTGACCAGCTCCGTCGTGGCCCACCTCGTACGCCCTCACGCTTTCCTCTTGAGCAAGCGGATCAGTGCTTATCTGCTCAAGCGTGGTATTCCGTCGGAAGTCGACATCGTCGTTGCTCTCCCTGTGTGTGATTTACTCGTACTCTATGACCCCTCATATTCCTTTGTGTGTCCGTTGGTGAACCGTTTCACCTGTTGCTACACACATTTCTCACAAACGTAAATTAGTAGCACTGTCCTCAATAATCACAATTTGGTTTATAAATCTGTTGCTTCGTTAATCATCTATAATTTACTTAATCATTACTCATTCGTCTAATCACATAATCAATTTCACATCTAGTCGTTAAGCATCATTCATATGTATAGTTTTCATATCAAAGTTAATCGTTAAACAACATGAAATTGTCCATTCACAATAACTACACAAATGCACATATATCAATCAATCGTAATCATAAATATACTCAAAATAAAATCATAGGGTTATTTTATTAATGTTTCAAACAGTCAGGTGACTCAGCAGGTGCCCTCAATATCTATAGTAGTCTAGGGGCACTACAGGAACACATAAACAAAGAATGAACAATGATTTCATTTACTTTCACACAGTATACTTATACAAATGGCGCATAGCCAAAAGTTAAACTAGAACTCTGTATAATTTATTCACTAAAATATTGGGTAGTATTTTCATACAAGACAAAAATTTCACAACACATCAAAGTTGTTCTTCGAAGCTATCAAATATGCCTTGGTACATTTAAAACATAAACCTAACCCTAAATCACAAAACGCAAGCATCATTTAAATAGAAGAGTATTAATTTTGTAATCAAATACATATAGCCGAGTTACATTATCGTCAACAGAGCCATTATTGGCATAAGGGCTTAAGAAATTTATGTATAATCGAAATAGCTCATACATTTAGGGCTTTGCCCAAATCTATTCACCAAATGCTTTAACTTAGGTAACATAACCTTTTACATACATTACCGAAAGCGTAAATAGAGTCAAAACACTAACACAGTTGCATTTTAAAAACTTAACGACTCATCAATCTAATTACACATGACAGAAAGCAAAAAATTTATCACATAAGTGTCAAATGGTAAAAATCTGTTTCATTTCTCAAAACCCCAACTAAGGGCAGTTAGCCTAGAAAACTTCCACATTACAGTATTAGTTTACAATATGCCATTATGGCTTCAAAACAAAACTGAAAATCTAAACTCTACATCATTTTTACATAATGTAATATCATAGTAACATTACAGGACTAGCCCAACTCTTAAAAGGATTTCAGTATCATCGCAGCTCTAAGCAACAAGGTAGTAAATGTTTGAGCAGAGATTCCAGGAAGGCCTGGGGCTTACCGAGGCAATTTTCCAAACCCTGGAAGCATCTACTCTCCCTTTCCAAGCTGTATCTCATGACCATAGACTCAGGGATAGCTTGAAACCCTCCTGCCAACACACAGAAAGAACACAACACATTATAATTTAATGTTTGGGTTAAATAAAATTGAAACATTTGCAGAACCAAGAAATTTTTACACAATGCTTGCCTCTACGAAGCAACCTCCATGACCACGACGACCAGGAAAGCATGGATTTTTATCCATCACTCTGACAACTAAGAATCAGTCTCTCCTTAACATACAAATGAAAGAAGGATTAATGCAACTCTGGATAACCTTTGTGGGAAGTTTATTTCTCCATAGTCTTGACAGACCAAGAGCTCGGCTCTCCTTCACAAAGAGCAAAAGAACAAAAGAAAAGTCGAAACAACCCCTTTTCGCTTGAGAGTTAGGTTTTATGCTCGCATGAAGCCATGATATCAAGCTTCACGTGGCCTCATTAAAACTACAACTGCCAACCACTAAACCTTGAATACTTACCATGTTTCTATAGTTTCTTACAAACCTTTTTAAAACTTCGATTTTATTGCCATCAAGATCTCCTACACTTTTTTCCTATAGTTGGAGCCACGGTTAATGTATTATGTTGTAATAAAAATCTTAGCTAGGGTTAGCTAGGATGCCTTTCTCCTTAGCATCATTTTATTTAAATCTCAAAACTACTTCATGGTAGTATAACCCTTACCTGGAAACATGTACAAGAATGTCAACATGCATTAGCCTTCAAAAGCTAAGTAAGCCCAGGGTCGCAGGAACCCCCCTTCGAACATAGAGAACGTAATAAGAAATACTATATCAAAACTAAGAAATCACAACACAATGATTTTAGGATGTACGATTTTATTAATCGACATTTAAACATCAAACATCAACACAGTAAGAGATCAACTATTATATTTAATTCTAAAAGTACGTAAGAAATAATAAACGTCAATTTTGTAACTTGGAGATAAAGTTAAACTTACACTTCAGAAAAATAATGACATTGATTACAAGTATACATTCAGGTAGATATTAAATTAAGAAGTAAAACTTAAGCATATTTCTAGATCTTTTGGGTAATCATACCTTATATGAAAATTTTTATTTTTATGGATTTTTGAGTTGTTACATCAACACTCATACTTGGGTTCCATCTGTATGAACAATATTCTTGGATTATTTCAATGTTGCGACCAACCATTGACCATGAGACCCTAGTTCCTAGGACTACTTGAATGTTTTGGTCCACAACTCTACATGGGATATTGCTTAATGGTTGTACATCCTTAAGACAAACATTGATGGAAACACTTTTTGAAGGGTGATGGAGTGTTGGGACCCTATTTGGGGGTTGTAATTTGTGGCCAAAGGGCCCATTAGAGAAACCATAATGTATTTATGGTGGTCTTTTAGGTGGATAGAGTCCACTATGTTTGTTAGTATTAAATAAGGTAAACTAGTTAGTTAGGCATTGAATAAATGTAACATGACGTTATTAAAGAAGGTACACTAGGAAGATAACATGTGATTATCCTTGGGGTTCTCTAGATAGTTGTAAATAAGGATGGATCGCCCCTCATGGGTATGAATTACAGTATATTGTATTGGAGCTAAGTCCATTAATAGGTTTCCCCCTCGATGAGGCAAGTGAACATGAGTGCATTCCTTCTGCAAAAGGGTTATTGTAAGTTGTTTCCCAACCTCAATGGTCTTGATATTGAATGAAACATTGAGCATTTTGATACATTGTTTGTGCTTTCATTTAAGGGTTAAGGATCATAATACATGATCAATGGCAATTTATGTAAAGAAATTTCGAATTGCAACTACAACATGATCTTGTCTAGCCACAACCTATGAGATTATGGTTGGCATATTTTGATGCCTTTAGATTTTTCCTCCACTTTTGATGCATAATTTGAAATGTACTTCTATACAACCTGATAAGAAATAGCATGTTGGGGGTCAACATTATCTTGCGACATTAAAAGTATGTCACATTTTTGGAAGTTTTCATTGTTGTGCACGTTTAACCTATCATCATTTTGAGTAGGAAAGTACATTTCACTCCCATGATAATAAATGTACATAGTAGATATAACATGTAACTCCCAATTTTTGCATTGGCATTAAGGAGTGGTCCTTTTCCTATATGAAAAGTACATTCACTACATTTTTTGTGTTGACATAGTTAACAACTTCCTCATAGTCTTCAAGTGGATTAGTTGCAAATATTTTTGTCATACTTAGAATATATGAATCATCAAGAATTGAGTGATTGACCTAGAGATTCCTACGTTGTGTATCTAATGGTTTTTATGGTACTTATGTCATGGGCTGCAAGTTGTAACATGTTTATCAAGAAGATACTTGCAATGTTGAGTTCAATTATATTCTCTTAATTAATTATGTCCATATCTACTACACTTTCTACTGCACTTTCTAACAATATAAAACCATGACTAATAGAAATGAGGTTAGATGGATATTCTTTTACATAGAGGTGTTTATTCATGTTGTGAGAATGCAATATGACATCATTTATTCTTACTGCCTCATCAATCTTCTCAATCTCATCATGATCCTCATTATATATACATATATATTATATATATAAAATAAAAGATTGTAATGTATTTTCATTAAAATTTGATAATATTAAATATTAATTAATATACTATATTACCAAAGCATAGCATAGATTCCCGTCGTTGTGCTTTTATGTTTAAACCAAATTATGATAAAGAAAAATACGAATGCATATGAATTGAACATTTTCAAATGTTTTATTAAAATATTGAAACACGTGGCCAATAAAAGTTATTGGTAAGCTTGTAATATTTTAAGGCCATCATCATGTCTTATAACCCCTCGTATATATAAACAAGAACTATTTTGTAACCTCCCAATATTATGAAGTTGTTCATTGTATTATATGTTTTCCTCCAATCATGTATTGTTTTAAAAAGAAAGGCAATTGCAAGCATGTAATGCTGAAAGGCCTCACAAGCAAAAGCGCTTGCAACCATGCAATGTAATGCTTTAGAGGACATAAAGTTATAGAGAAATCTAAAAAGGGATGAAATCATAACAAGAAAATTTGTGCTGCATAAAGTATTACTAATGATTGTTAAAAGGATGTAAATTAATAGAAAAAACCATAGCTATCCAAATAAAAATTCTAAATTTGACTGTAATGATGAAGGTGGTCCAAAATTCTAAAATTTCATTCTAACGGTGAGAGTGGTCCAATCAAAATCGAATGCATCTTCTAGTCCCATTCATATTACATTTGCTTTTAAATTTAAATATACAAAATGTTATGATGTGATTGAAAATACAATGAATTTATACTTTACAATACACTAATTACTTATATTTAAGATATAATATTAAAATAATATTGTTTTCAAAATAAAAATAATTAACAAAATAAGATAAAAGTTGTAATAATAAAAAATAACACATCATTAACCAATAGAACACATATTATACTTTAGAAAAACTCATTATTTGTGGATGTGTGTAATTTAAATGAATTTAAATGTAGGACACAACTTCAATATAGATAAGAAAGATAAGTTACACAAAATAATAAGAGATCCTTCTCCACTTAATCCAATACATTTACAAAATCATCTCACATGTTCCTTGACAATGACTACATTACCTTTATATCTATATATCCACTCATTGCATATGAGACCCCTTCATTAGGCTAACATATTACATATGCATTTATCTCTATTATGCCTCTCTTGGATCATATTAGATGCATTTACCCCATATCCCCCCTAGGGTCATATCAAATGCACAAATACAAACATATATGTGGTACAAGATGTAAATTTTTTTCCACAAAAAAAGCATTTTCTATTCCAGTAAGAACAAAAAACACAAACTTCAAGCATTGCAGGCATAGTACAAAAGAGTTGATACAATTTCTTTAGATCCTTCAAGATCCAAAACTCCCTCAAACATAGTACAAAAGAGTCGATAAAATTCCTTTAGATCCTTCAAGATCCAAAACTCCCTCAAACATCATAAAGTTTAGGGTCACAATTTCTTAAGTAATGGGAACTTATCGAGTTCAACTGAGAAAACAGACAATAAATTGACATATTACAAACATAAAATTTCCATACTTTTTATAATACAAAGGTACATACCCTACATGAGGTGTTTATGGTAGATAGGTACATACCCTATATAGGTGTTTATAATAATAATAATAATAATAATAATAAGGTCACATCCAAGCCAGACACCAATTTGGTTTATCAGCCTCCATTGTTTATGAGACAAGGGACCCCTCTGCACAACAATTTCACTACTAAAGTTTGAAAAGGTGTACATGCCCTACCCCCTCCAGACTTGAACCTTTAGCCTCCTCAAATGAAACACGTGTTCTTAATCCTTAGACCCACTCAATATATATATATATATAAATTATTATAAATATGAATTATTTTCATATTATATTTTATTTTTATTTTAATTCAAACTCAAAAAAAACTATTCACATTCATAAATTCCTAATAAATCCATTCATATAAAACAAAGCATGCACCCACTAGAATCTAAACCATATATATACTAATAAAGAATTAACCAAATATCCAACACCATCAAATATAACTTTTGAAATGAACATTATTAATTATTTTTAATATAAAAACCTAATATATATATATATATATATATATAACATAAAACCATACCTAAAATATTAAAAATCTTGTATGTATTTAAATATATACATTTGGCTCACATAAAACCATACATAAAATATTATCTTGTATGTATTTAAATATACATATTTGGCTCACATAAAACGATACCTAAACTCTTTTCTTATTCTACTTACTATATCTATATATTTGTAATAATGTAATAATTTAAAAAGTGGATAATAATACCAAAATACTGCAAGAGCGAAGGGAGGAGCAAGTTTGTGGTTGTCTTAAAATTCATGTAGTGGACCAACTTCACCCCAATTAAAAATATGATGATTTGGATGGTGACGGATTGTGTTTCACTAGATAGTTCGTTAGAGAAGAATTATATTTATTCACGTCTTTTCTCAAACTTTTATGTGTTTTTGAATCGATTGATTGATTTATTTGTAAATTTCTATTTAAAAGTATTGAAAAAAATGGAGAGATTTTTGTTGTGTGGTGAAGGTAATGTTTATATTTATCCAGAGAACAAAAAATTTATAATTGTTTAATATTTTCACTCTTTGCAATAGGTACATGAGAGAGTTTAAAAAAAAAAAAAAAAAAAAAAAATTAATAGGTAATTAAATTGATATCGACTTGAATTTAAGAATATATACAAAACTTTTATACCAATTCTCATTTATTATTATTGTAAATAAATAAATAAATATCGTAAAGTTTTACAAATATATGAGTATATATGAGTGAGCATTGAACAATTAAACTTTTCTATTTAATAATTTCTTAAGTTAATTTTAGTCATTTAAAAAAAGTTTCTATATACTTTTAATTTTAAGTTGCTTTTACCATTTCAATGTGGAAGCTTCTCGGAGGAGGGAATTGAAAAGCTTATGCCGTATAAGTGCTGTAGTATTGAGGAAGGTTTTAAATATTTGGGGTTTTTTTAAAAACCTAAAAACTACCTTATTAATGACTAGAGATGGCTAATTCGAAGGGTAGAGAAATGCATTGATCACAGGTCATATCGGCTTCTGTCAATCGGGGGTCGACTCATTTTAGTCAAAGTTGTTTTATCTACCATCCCTGTTGTTAACACCTAAAAAGTGCTCACTACCTCATCTACCCCATTACATGACTCATTTGTCCATATTTCCTACCACATTTGCCTCCAAAACCTTAAAATCCCATTAAAAAGCCTCCAAAAGGCCAAAAAAACCATTAAAAAGCCTCCAAAAGGCCAAAACACCCCTTTTCCCCCCAAAAATAATCCAAAATTCCTCCAAAATAGCAAAAACCCTCTAAAAAGGGAATAAAAAATATAAAAAAAGAGAGAAAAAGGAAGCAAAAACCCTATACAGCTGACCTAAACCATATGGTGCCCAAAACCATGGGCCAGCACTCCACCACTAAAAAACCTATAAATAGGTGATGGAGGCCCTTCATTTCATATCCACAATCAACCACACCCTTACTCTACCAAAATCACTCTTGAAACCCTAGCTCACCCTTGAGCTACTTTCACATTTGAGTGCCCCTTTGGCCCATTTCCAAAACCCTTTGGAGAAAGAGGAAGGAACAACATTGGAACTTGGAAACAACCCTCCTGGATTGTTGCAAAGGCTTCATCAACCTTCACATTGGAGGTATAATCAATACAAAAACCATTTTTATTATCTTTTCTTTTCTGTTTATGCACATGCTTAGAGTAGTTTACTGTTTTACTATACTATCTTTTATTTACCATACTTTTTGAACTGCTACTAAGGAGTCTCTTCTCCTTAGTAGGTGCTCATTTGCACAAGCTAGGGTGAAAACCCTAGCTACACATGTATACTAGTTCTCACTCCTTGAAGTCCCGATGTTTGTTTTAAATACTCTCAGAAAGCTTTTTTTTTAATTTTTTTATGGTTTGGATGTACTGATCGGTCGAAGCTAATTATGGCTAGACGGGAGACATTATCAAGGCCTGAAAAATTTGGTGGATGGGGAGTAAAAGATCTAAAGATTTTCAGCATGACTTTGCACCTTAAAAGTCTATAGCGAGGATTATTTGGAAATACTCTGTGAACAAAATTTTTGCAGGTGAAGTACATTAAGTCTGATGTAATCAGCTGGATGAGAAGTCTGAAGAAGATCAGAGGACAAATGTCTCCAATTTGGAGAGGTTTTTTAAAAGTTTATGAATGGATTGCTAATGATGTTTGTTGGCAGGTTGGTTCTTGAGAAAACATCTTGATACAAGTGGATCCTATTCTCGGTTTAGATGGTTCTTGTGTACTGTCTGATAGATTGATTTCATTCCTAAATAGAAATGGGTTTGCTACTCTGGACATAAATCTAAAGAGGAATAACAATTTTATTGTTGAAAGCAGTTGGTTATCTGCATTGCATCTAGGACTTACAGGTAGTATGGCTCATGAGTGGGATTGTTATATAAAAGCTTTAAATGTCGTGGGGGTTTCTCTAATTGTTGATAGTGATAAAATTGTGTGGGCTGGAAACGCAAAGGATGGTACTGTTACGACAAGAGCAGCTTATGATAGAATGATCCAAGACAAGTGTATTCTACCACAACACTGGTGGTATAAAAGAATTTTGAAATGGCCTTTCCCATTGAAAATCAAATGCTTTTTACAGCGCGTTCTAAATGGGAGTCTTAAGACCTGGGATAACTTGGTAAGAAGGGGATGGATTGGCCCAAATTGGTGTTGTTTATGCAAACAGAGTTCTGAATCAATTGTCCATATTTTTGTGGATTGTAGCTTCGTACAAGAAGTTTGGCACCTTTGTTGCTCTGAATTAAATGTTGATTTATGTCGGAAAGGTGATGATTTTGGTCTATGTCTACTAGACAGGTTTCAAAAGGGGAATATACCTCTTTTCCTGCCTTTCTTTGTCTCCTGGGCAATTTGGTATTTTCGTAATTGTGCTTTATTCAAAGATAAATTTCCTGTGGCCGATGCTTTAGTTCTTACAGTTTTAAAGATGCTCTAGTTATATCAGATTGAAGAAAGTTCGCGAAGAGAGGATAGGATTAGCCACTTCACTTTATGTGTTACACAACTGGTTTTGTTTTTTGATGGAGCAGCACAGAATGGCTTGTGTCCAGCAGGAGGGGTTATTTTCTTGAATGATGATCATTATTTTACCCTGCGACTTAATGGAGGTTCGGGGACAAATATCAAAGCTGAATTGTTGGCCTTATGGTGTGTTGTGAAAGTGGAAAATATTTTTTTATTAGTAAATCTAAAGGTTTATGGGGACTCACGTATGACCATAAAATGGGCTGCAAATGAATTTCGTCTTAATGTTACGCCACTCCGGCATTGGTGTATGCGCACTCGATTTGAAATTTCCATGCATGCATTCATTTCCTTTGAGCATGTATATAGAGAGCATAACTCCTTTGTGAATAAACTCTCCAAACAGGCCTTTGAGGGAGCTGAAGGTTTCTTATGCTGGGAAGAATGGCTAGATTCTTGCTTGCAGGATAGAGGATAATGTTCTTTTTTTTATAATATTTTGTCTAATTTTTTGTTCTAATTTTTAGAACTGGTTACTCTTTGTGAACTTGGATATTGGGAATCTATTTTTCTCTTTATGTATCGGCTGATAAGCTTTGTGAATTTTGGAACCTTGGAGTGTTCCTGGACAATCATTGTACTATTTGATTCGTTTTTTAATAACAATAGTACGTTTTTTTTCTGCTGAAAAAAAACTTTAAGTTGCTAAACTAAGATTTATAGCAAGTACTTCTCATACTGATTGGGTAATTGTTTAGTAGCATAAGGATTGGGTAATTGTTGAAGGCACATTCTCACTAAAATGATTTCTCTAACGTGATATTAACCTTTGTAAAAATTATTTATTTTTATTTTTCCTTTGTATAACCTTTGTAAAAATGATTTATTTTTACTTTTCCTTTGTATATTATTCTTTACTTAATTTAAATGGCAATTACAAAAAGATGGAAAAAAATAAAAATAGAAAAATAAACCTTAAAATAAATTAAAATAGTGATTAAATTGATGTTTAAAGAAAAGTTTAAATGTTCAATGAGTAGTAATAATTCTCATTTATTTCTTAAGTTAATTTTATCCATTTAGAAAAATGTTTGTATATACTGTTAAGTTGTTAAATTAAGATTTATAGCAATAATTGTTTCTTTAAAGGCATATTCTCACTAAAAAAAATTTGTTAACGTGATATTAACCTTTGGGATTCGATGGTTGAATCATTCCATTTCTTTTGGAATTGAGTTACAACAAAATTTACTAAAATTATGGATGTTTATAGGAGTGAGTTAAGAATGAAATAAAATTATTTAGTAATGGATTGTAGTAGGGGTGAGTTAAGCATGTATTTAGTTATGTATTGTAATAGCAGTGAGTTTAGAATGAGTTAATAATGTATTTAGTTATGGATTGTAATAGGAGTGAGTTAGGGTTACAGTTAAAAATATATATAATATTAAGCTTAATAATATTAGTTGGTACTAAGAGGGTTAATAATATTAATATTATAGGATCAATGATATTAATTTTATAGTTGGCAATATTACGGTTAATAACATTGGTCCACAATAATATTATGGATCTTCATTAAGTACATTGCATTGATTTTAGTGTTATCCGATTTAATTCAACTGAATATGGTTCTTGATTGAGCACACTGCATTGATTCTAGTGTTATTTGATTCATTTCAATTGACTGTGGCTTTTGATTGAGTGCGATGTATTGATTTCAATGTTATCCAATTCAATTCAATTTACTATGGTTGTTAATTGAGTACAATGCATTGATTTCAGTGTTATCTGATTCAATTCAAATGAATATGGCTCTTGATTGAGTACAATGCATTGATTTCAGTGTTATGGAATTCAATTCAATTAACTATGGTTCTTGATTGGGTGTACAATGCATTTATTTCAGTGTTATTCGATTCAATTCAATTGATTATGGCTCTTGATTGAGTACAGTGTAATGATTTCGGTGTTGTCTGATTCATTTCAATAGACTATAGCTCTTGATTGAGTATAGTGAATTTATTTTAGTGTTATCCAATTCAATTCAATTTACTATCATTGGTTCTTGATTGAGTACATTGTGTTTATTTTAATTTTATCTAATTCAATAAAATTAACTAGGGTGCTTGATCATGGTACATTAATTCATGTTATCACATCTTCTCATAATGGAGATATGGATGATTTGCATGTTGGTTAAGTAATAAGATAGACATGAGAACATGTTAGGAAACATAAAAAGAAGTTATAATATATCACTAATGAGCAAAAGGAAGAACAAAGAAGGAAAAATATGAACAACAAAGAGCACGATGGAAAATTCAATCACAACAAATGATAGCTGACCAAAAGCAAAAAACAGAGAAAAATCAATAATGAGAAACATAGAGCATTTTTCCCAAAATGATCACAATAAATGGAAGTTGACCAACAACAAGAACAAAGAATGATATATTATGATATCTATGCGATTTGAACATGTAACTATTAGACTAGATAATCATGCAAGAAATGTTGAGATAGCCACAACAAAGTAAATTCAAAATAAGGGTAATATATTGGTAGCATTTGCAGATATGCTACCAGTAGCATTTGCAGATAATCTATTTCTCATTGATTATACACATACTCTTACTTTCTTATAGTTCACATGTTTCATCATTCAACAATGTTATTCACATGATTTGTCATTTAACTATTGAAGCTACCTTTTACATACTTCATATGATGCAAAAAATGTTGAGATAGCCCCAACAGAGTAAATTCAAAATGAGGATAATATATCGGTAGCATTTGTAGATAATCTATTTCTCATTGATTGTACACATCCTCTTAATTTCTTTCTATTCACATGTGTCATCATTTAACATTGTTATTCGCCTATTTCTCATTGAACTATTGAAGTTTCCTTTTATATACTTCATATACATAATCATGATCATCTACAAATTTAATGTGACCACCATGGACTACAACCTTCTTAGATCCATCTAAAATATGGATATACCATGCACTGAGAGGGATCAAATCCTCTTGAGTTGCAAACCTACCCAATATATTGACAATAAAAAAGGTTTTCACCTCAAGGGATTTGATCCCTCTCCGCACATGGTAGATCCAGACTTTATAGGGATCTAGGTTGTTTTAACTTACATTCACAAAAAATTAGATAGCATCAATTTTATGTTCATAGAGACTATAAAAAAGTCATTAACCCCAATCTAACCAATCAAAAGTATAGTTTCATCATATTTAGCTTAAATAAGAAAATAAAAAATGCTAAAACAAGAACTATCTCTCATGAGCTTCATATTGAAATTAGGAGTTGGACCAATCCTAAAACATTATAGGATGAAATGTTTGTTTATCTTTGTGATTCTAAGAAAGTGGAAGATGAAAAACACATTCTCTTAAAATGTCTTGTGTATACTGACTTTAAGTATCAATATCAATTACACAATATGTGTAATACTAATGATCTTCTTAACTAGTTAACTCACAAAAACGATGGATATTTAGGTAAGATTGTCTCTTCTCTTTCATCATAAAAAAAAATTTAAATGCAAATCAATTAGTTCCTTATTAGTTTTTTTTAAATGTTCAACAAAACAAAATTGACCTTAATTTATGATAATGATCATCATAAAGAAAACTCTACAACAAAAATAATTTGAACGAAGCGTTATCATCATCATCAGTTATTGTTACCTTAAAATAGTTGAACCAATGATGTTCATGGATGAGGAGGAACTCTCGAAAGTGCCATTGTTGTTATGATTCTAAGGAAACATAGTGTTATAAAACCTTAGTCTCTCACCATTTGACTTATTATTGCTTTCCTTTAGGTTGGTAGGGACTCTATATATCGAGTTTCCATTTTTCTATTAACATGACACACAAATCAATGCTTTTATATCTCACATAACCTATGTTTTAGGAACATTTTTCCTTGACCAATCACGTACTCTGATGCCCTTTTTTTGGACTAATAAAAAATTTAGAGGTCTTATTTGGCCTCACATCGATGCCAGGGATGAATTTTTTATTCAAACTTAGGATATGGGTGATTTTTGGATCAATCATAAAAAATATGAGACTAATGTTAACATTAGTTTTAGACATTAAATGTTTTTCATTTCTCTCATGTTCAATGTTAATTTTGAAGGGAGGTGGCTTCACGTGGCTTGACTTAGTGATAGTTGTTGATGCTTGATGACAAATGATGTTCCTAGCCTTTACTTGATGCACGACCTTCACCAAAACTAACAAAACATTCGCATGCATATACTCAACAGTGAAATCTACTCAACAGTGACCTCATGAGTGTTCTACCACCTTTGATGGCATATTAAATACAACATACTCCCCCCAACATAGGCCATAGGCCTTTCATGTTGTTTTATAGTTCAATTTCCATAAAGCACAAATAGATGTTTGTACCTAATATGAAGTACCTCATTTCGGTCTTGGTCAACAGCGGAGAGTAAAATCCATCGGTTGCATCATGTGTTGCATGTTGTGCACTGGTTTAGAAAATTTTTGTGAGGATGGAGTTGTGATAATCTATAGGGATCTAGCAACTGTTACAATCTCACAATCAAACTCTCAAGAATGTTGCAAAGAAGAAGAGAAGCATGCATTCAATAATCACTCATAAACACAGAATAATGAACAATAACAGTATCATACAATGAATAATGAATGTAAAGAATGTAGTACAATGAACTACAAAGGAGCATCATATAGGATTCAAATTAGCCAAGTAGGGAATTCGAATCTGAGCTTAGAGTCTATCTTGGATAACAATGGAGACATCATCCAGTCAGTAGTATCAGTAATAAATTGTAAGAGCCAGTCAAGTGTGTCCAACTGAGTCTAACAGAACCATCTAGGCATAAATCAGGGAATGGAGACTTCAAGGGGGGCGCATGAATATGTCAAATAGTCAAGTGGAACTCCAGGACTAGCTAACTAGAAGCTACAATCAGTCATCATGAGAAATCAGTGGAACAACTGCTTAATTAATGCACTAACTGAGTGATAACTATAGGTAGGTGAGAAAAGGTGCCCTAACTGAGTGATAACTGGTGGTAGATGAGCAAAGGCACCCAAACTGGTTGTGGTAGGTGGGAAAGGTGCACTTTCCAAGTAGAAAAGTCAAGGAGGGTGCATTAGGTAGGCAGGAGGCCAAGTGGGGCCTAAGGATAGGCTCTGGAGAGCTAGAAGCAAGATCTAGGTGCCGGGGAGACAACCATGATGATGACTGGATGCATGTAGTGGCATGCAAAATACAAAAATGATGGTGTGAATATTCCAACACCCCCCGCAAGCTATACTATGAGACAATAACTGAAATAAAAAAAATAGGGCCCTGGTGACTAAGACCAAAGGTCACCCCGTACAATCAATCTAAATAAACGAAGTGAGGAAAGAGGGAAAACCCAGTGGGAAGAAATCCCTCCCTCAAAATAGACTGAAGGATGCTAAAGTATCATATCATCTCTCACCCCTGAAGGAGGTAAGTGTCCTTCTTTTCAAAAGAAGGGTTGATCAATATGAAATCGATCAGTAATGTGAGAAGGATGAAACCTTCCATTCTGAAAATATGATGTGGTTCTTCTATGATAATGTGGATCATTAAACAAATCACTGGCATATCGGAGTGTAGTGGCTACCCATAGAGAAAGCGGAGGTATATCAGTTGAGAGATCTTCAGGTTCTTGTGGATCTGGATCTCCCATTCGCTCATCTTCATCATTAGTTGCTAGACCTTCAGGTTCTTGTGGATCTGGATCTAGCATTCCATCATCATCTCCATCTTTAGATTCTGAATCTGAAGTATCATGTGAATATGTATCTACAACTAGCTCATCATCACATCCAAACTCGAAATCTGAAATCTCATGAGGAGAAGCAAGTAGAATTGGCTCATCATCACATACAAACTCTGAATCTCAAATATCATGTGAAGAAACATGTGAATCAGATGTCTCATACTCCAAATCTGACCTATCATGTGATGGGGATTCGCTCTCTTGAAACTCGTTATCACTCTCAAACTCTGAATCTGAAAGCTCATGTGAAGAAGCAAGTGAAACTGGCTCATCATCACTTCTAAACTTTGAATCTGATGAAGTGGGAACATCATGAAACTGCTTTTGAAGCTGCATGTAGATCTCTGATATCTCCCTTGAGCCATCATAGGTGAGATTTTTACCAAAAGAACTAGAATCTGATGATGATGGATCTTCAACAAGATCACTAGTGGATGTAGTGGTGATGGCCCTTTTGGCCATAGGAGTTGAACCAATAAGTGCTATATCTTCAGGTTCTTGTGGATATGGATCTAGTATTCGCACTTCTTCAAGATTCCTCTTTTTCTCAATCTTCTTAGATCGATTCTTTCCTTTCAAGCAATCTTTGCAGGTGCCACGAGCAATCTTGCTATTGGGAAGACCTTCAACCACATCTTGAGCTAGCTTGCAGTTGAGATGAGATAGTCTACTATCTTCATGAGTATGAGAGCGAAGAGAAGACTCCTTTGAGAGAGGTAAGAAGTGAGAAAACTCATAGAGTTTTGTCTCATGATTTGCAACACCTTTTAAAATCATTTCCCTTGAAACCATGTTTTGTACTTCGACTTCATTTGGAGAAAATATCACTCTTTTGGGCTCTCCAATATGGGTCATTTGGTACACTGAAAGTAAATTTGCTGCAAGAGAAGGAACATAAAGCACATCGAAAAAGTAACCAGAGTCAAGATTGATTCTTCCAATCCCCTAAGAGGAGACTTCTGAATCATTGCCCAATCTGATGGAAGGGCCAACTGAGCTTTTGAAACTAGAGAAGAGATCTTTGGAGGAAGACATGTGTCTTGATGCTCCTAAATCTATGATGAAATAATAATCTGTTGATGCACTTGCCATGAGGGAATTACATCTTTCTTTGTCTTTGGATCTAGAAGGTTCAATATCAGAATCTTTCTTCCTTGTACATGCAGGTACATGAAGATTGTTCTTCTCAAGTAACTGATCCATCAAATCTATAGTCTTCTTCATGCAAGTACTCTCATAATGGAATCCTCTAAGACAATATGTGCACTTTGATCTTTTATTTTGAGAATGCTTGGTCTTCCTTGAGTTCAAAGCCCCATCTAACTGATATGGAGTATTTGTAGGCATTGTATCATTCGATCTCTTATCAAAAATATTTTTCCTATATTTACCATTCTCCCTTTTGGCCTCAGCAGCTGTAAGGGCTGAATCCAACTTGGGTTTGATTATTCCCATGGAGATTAACTTCTCTTCCTCTTGAGTAAGAGATTGGATGAAGTCATAAAGTGAGGGAAAATTCCATTTTGGAATGAACATCTTATCTGACTAGAAAGTAGAGACAAAAACTGAGAAGTTTGCCCACAACTTTGAGAGAATGGAAAGTATAAGCTGCTTGTCTTCTTTCACTGTCTCATATCTTTTCAACTATGATATCAAGCTTTTGAACTTGGTGAGGAAGGAATTGATAGATTTGAAGTTGTCAACACTCAAACATATGAGTTCATTCTCCAATTTGTGTCCTTTCATATGATCTTTCTGTCCAAAAAGGGATCCGAGCTTGTCCCAAACATGGAAGTGAAGATCATCAGGAATTGAGAGAAGGAGGAGACCAACTGCTTCATCAAGCCTATCCAAGTACTTGGACTTTTCAACTGCATTGAGAGGTTCTACCATCATTCCGTTGAGTATTCGGGTGAAGCCCTTGATTCTCATGAAGAGAGCCATCTTGGCTTTCCACACAACATAGTTGGAAGATGTGAGCTTTAGATCCATCTGAACAAAGAAGGTTGAATAGTTGAATAAGAATTCGAAAGGATGAATAAACTTACAAAACAAGAAGAGCTTTTGTTGATGGAGAATGCTACACTTCGAATGAACACTACCTTTTGAACACTGAGTACTAAGTCCTTCACCCCTGGCTAGACCTCACTGGATTTCTCCAATGAATTCAAGTAATAGCACCAGGATTTTTTGTGGAAACTCTAAGGCTTCTAGTGCTCAAGTGAAAGATAGCTGCTCAAAGAAATGTTGCAACTGCTGCAATGGATGAAATTCGAATAGCTGTTGACTACTCTGATACCATGTGATAATCTGCAGGGATCTAGCAACTGCAACAATCTCACAATCAAACTCTCAAGAATGTTGCAAAGAAGAAGAGAAGCATGCACTCAATAATCACTCATAAAGACAGAATAATGAACAATAACAGTATCATACAATGAATAATGAATGTAAAGAATGTAGTACAATGAACTCTAAAGGAGCATCATATAGGATTCGAATTATCCAAGTAGGGCATTCGAATCTGAGCTTAGAGTATAGCTTGGATAACAATGGATACATCATCCAGTTAGTAGTATCAGTCATAAATGGTAAGAGCCAGTCAAGTGTGTCCAATTGAGTCTAACAGAACAATCTAGGCATAAATCAGGGAATGGAGACTCCAAGGGGGGCGCATGAGGCTATCAAATAGTCAAGTGGAACTCCAGAACTAGCTAACCAAAAGCTACAAGTAGTCAGCATGAGCAATCAGTGGAACTCAAGCACTAGCTAACCAAAAGCTACAAGCAGTCCACATGAGCAATCAGTGGAACAACTGCTTAATTAATGCACTAACTAAGTGATAACTCTCGGTAGGTGAGAAAAGGCGCCCTAACTGAGTGATAACTGGTGGTAGGTGAACAAAGTCTCCCAAACTGGCTATGGTAGGTGGGAAAGGCGCACTTGCCAAGCGGAAAAGTCAAGGAGGGCGCCTTAGGTAGGTAGGAGGCCAAATGGGGGTTACAGATAGGCTCTGGAGAGCTAGAATCAAGCTCTAGGTGCTAGGGAGACAACCATTATGATGACTGGATGCATGCAGTGGCATGAAAATGCATGCAGCATGCAGGCATGCAAAATACAAAAATGATGGTGTGAATATTCCAACAGGAGTAAAGATGCACAACCAAACCTGTGCCACTTGTTACTCTAATGAATCAATCAAAAGGTACTTAAATTCTTTCCTAATAAGGAAAAAAGGATATCAAGCAAGGCCACTTACCTTTTTCCACAACTTTAGTGTTGGAATCTCCTCAACCTATGATCCCTTATTGCAACTATCCTTTCAACTCTTCTTCTTACCAATCTCTCTATATTCTATGAGAATGTTTTTCACTACAAATCTTGTGCTTAATGCTATGGAAAGAATAGAACCGAATAGTATAACTCAGAGGAGCACCAAAAGGAGATCTATAATTCTTTGGACCTTGAGGAAACTAGAAATAGCCAACCATGTCGTGGTTCCCTTTCCATTTTTTATTTCTCAATACCAATGTATAATTTAGTGGTTTTACTAATGGAGGAAATGTTTCTCTAAGAAAATTCTTACTATTTTGTGTTAAAATGGGATTCATATCCAATGTTTGTTATACAGTGCACATTCCAACACATTCATTTGATAATTTGTTGTCCTTAACTACATGGATCCATTCTTGAAGACTATTTTCTCTCTTGGATTAACAATAGCATCCAAGGATGAAATAGACAACTGGAATTTTAACAAGCTTGTAAAATGTCTCACCCATGTTAGCATTTTCCTCCATTCTAACTCCATACCCTTTTAAATTTAAGAAATTGCAATACTTCAACCTCCCCTAACATAATATTCCCTTCCTTGTTCCAAATCCATCAACCAAACCTTACATTTATAATACTTAGAAGTCTCATTTCCTAGACAACAAATTTCAAACTAAAGCCAAAATCGAGGGCTTAATTTCAATATATTGCATGTTCTAATTCACAATTTGATGTACGAAGAGTGCCCAAATTGATTTATCCTCAAATTCAAAGCTTTATTTCAATATTGCACATATTTTTTAGTATACACGGTGGATAGATGCAAACTAACCCGAAAATTAATTCCTTGATTCAAGTATTTTGCAGAGCCCATTTTTCAATAAGTATCAACAGTTGTCAGATGTAGCATGAATCTTAAAAATCATATGTTCAAAAGTACCCAAATGCAAATATACATAGAAATCATCAAGAACTGTAAATACTTAAACAAGAAAGCATCGAAAACAATCATTTCTTCATGCATAGAGAAAAGATATATCACTAGAAACAGACATTGACCACAATGAATTTTCCATGACAATAGAAAATGACATGAATTTTAAGGCAACTTTCTAGTGAAAATAATGCCTAATTGAGAGCATGATTTTGTTCCTAAAAAATAGCACTTATAATGCCTAATCCTAGCATAGACAAATTATTTTGATGATTTCTAAATACAAATAATGAATTCTTCTTGAAAATGATTTTCATCCCCAACGTAAATTTGAATACACACTACCTGACTTTGGCACACAACTCATTTTAATTTCGTAATCTCACTTCACCTCTATTAAATCCAAAAGCACAACAGTTATCATCAATATTATAAGTGTATTTAACCTATGGGGATCATATTGAAGATGGTATTCTCATTGTAGTTATTTTTATGAAGGAGTGACTTCAATAATCTAGTGTTTTCTCTCTATCCTACACTTTGAAATGTGAATAGTTGTGAGATTGAGAATAGCATAAAGTGTTAAATTTTCAGAATTTACTTCAATTTGATCTAGGATCTTAACTGAGAGAACAACATGTACAGCATATCTACAGCATATCAATCATGGAGACAATAATGCAAGCACACAAGAGACGCAAAGATTTACTTGGGGAAAACCATAAAGGTGAAAAACCCCAATAACTTCCTCAGAGATAGATAGAGAAATGATACAACCAACCATAAGAGATAGACACAACCTAGCAGCAGAACCTCCTCCTCCATATGTGCGCCACTCCTCCTTGAGTGCATGAGTGAGAAGTGAGTGAGCAAATAGAGTGCCCCCCGCACTCTATTTATACTTGACTTGACTTGCCTTTTTACCTAACTCATGTAGGCTCGAACTTAACCACATAACATAATGCTGACTGGGCCGACCCCCAATAGGGTGGTCTAATAACCCTTTGACCCACATGGCCGACCCCCAATAGGGTGGTCTAATAACCCTTTGACCCACATGACTTATACAGGGCCGACCCCAAACAAGGTGGTCTAATAACCCATCAAGTATAAGCTACGACACTTACAATATAAATAACGACACTTCCTTATAGAGGAATAATACCATCTCTATAGGAATACAATATACATATATGTGAAATACATTCCGAAGTTACATATACATCAACACTCCCTCTTAACTAGGAAGGTATTTCTCAGCACAGTTCTTCTAGCACAAGTCATCTTCTCTGGATCATCGTCACTGGATAATCGTCATCGAGACATCATCATCGTCACTGTTGCTGCTATCTCAATCAATCTCTGAATCTACTCATCATAGGAAGTTCTACAGAGCCAGTCCTTTTTCATACTGGATGTAGTCCCACCACCTGCAGGTCTTCATCATCACTGGCCATACTGTGGAATCCTCAGGACTCATTACGTGTGTCACAAAACCTGGCTGCAGCATCCCAGGCTATTACGAGCACACAGCTCTACCTGTAGGATCTCCCAGGAGCACATTACATGTGACCCATCACAAAACCTGGCTGAAGCATCCCAGGCTGTTACGAGCACGCGGCTCTACCTGTCGGATCTCCCAGGAGCACATTACATGTGATCTCACCACAAAACCTGGTTGAAGCATCCCAGGCTATTACAAGCACACAGGTCTACCTGTCGGATCTCCCAGGAGCACATTACATCTGGTCCACCACAAAACCTGGCTGAAGCATCTGAGGCCTTTTTCATCCTGTCCAGATCTCCCAGGAGCAAATTACATGTGGTCATGGCAAAACCTGGCTGAAGCATCTAAGGCCTTTTTCATCCTGTCCAGATCTCCCAGGAGCAAATTACATGCCATAGGACAAAACCTCGCAAGAGCATCTGCCAAATATCCCAGGGTACTGAATTACATGCCATAGGCAAAACCTTGAAAGACTATCTACAGATCTCCCAGGGCACAAATTACATGTCCTCCCAAGCAAAACCTCGCAAGAGCATTTGGCAGATGTCCCAGGGCACTGAATTACATGCCATAGGCAAAACCTCGAAAGACCATCTGCAAATCTCCCAGGGCACAAATTACCTGCTTACCTGCACAACCTAATCCACGGCCACAAAGTATCATCTGATACTCATCAAACATCATCCTGATGTACACATGATCATCCTGATCATCATCACTGCAACATCCTGCTGCATGTCATCTTGAGAAGCTCGTCATCCACGATCATCCTGATCATACAATGCATCCATCTGATGCACACCAAGTATCCACCTGATACATACATAGATACATGATCCACACAATGTATCCATCAACATACATGATCTACCTGATCATACAAAGATACATGATCCACACAATGTATCCATCAACATACATGATCTGCCTGATCATACAAAGATACATGATCCACACAATGTATCCATAAGCATCCAACATGATGCGTACATACAAAATACATACACATGATCCATCCGATCATATACAGCATCCAACATGATGCATACATACATACATATAATGATCCAATTGATCATATCCAAGCAGAAACCAGAACATCATCCTGATGCTCATCATCCAGCGCTTACATCCACATCCATGTGAAGGATCCCCCTTCCAACATGCTTGGAATGGCTTCAGCAAATGTGTCCATCACTTCTTCCTCGAAGTGTCCTCGATCTGAAGCACGCCAAGCCTCTCTCTGAAGTACTCGAACTTCACCCTGGCTAGTGGCTTCGTCAGCACATCTGCAATCTGCTCATCTGTCGCAACATATAGGAGCTTCACAGCTTCTCTCTGCACCATATCCCTGATATAGTGATATTTGATCTCTATGTGTTTCGACTTGTCATGAAACACTGGGTTCTCGGACAGCTTCACACAACTCTGGTTATCACAAAAGATACCAGTAGCCTCCAACGGGAGATCAAATAGCTCAAACAGTAGCTTCCATAGCCATACTGCCTCACAACTAGCTAAATAGGCTGCAACATACTCTGCCTCATCTGTACTCAGTGCCACGCAGGATTGCTTCCTGCTAAACCAAGAGATCACACCTGATCCCATACTGAAGAAACACCCAGATGTGCTCTTCCTGTCTACAGCACTGTCAGCCCAATCTGAATCAACATAACCCTGCTGGTTAAACTTTTGATTCACTTCATACTTGAGCCCATAATCCACTGTACCCTTCAGGTACCTCAGAACATGCTTTACAGCAACCAGGTGAACACTCCTCGGATACATCAGGAACTGGCTCAATGTGTTCACAGCGAAGCAAATGTCTGGTCTTGTGTTCGTCAGGTACATCAAGGACCCAATCATCTGACGATACATAGAGACATCAACCTCCTCATATGAAGCATCACATAGAAGCTTCAGATTCGATGCCATAGGTGTGGCCATGGCCTTGCAATCCATCATCCCGAACCTCTTCAGGATCTCTACTGCATACTTCCCTTGTCCAAGGAAGATTCCATCTGCACTCTGCCACACCTCCATGCCAAAAACAAATAGTGCATCATCCCCAAGTTCTTCATCTCGAACTCGGCAGTAAGCATCTGCTGCATGTCGGCAATCAATCTATCTTCACCTGTAACAAACAAGTTATCTGCATACAAAAGTAGTATCACTGGATTGCCTTCCTCAACCTTGTAGTAAAGGTTGGAACCCGCTTTACTCTTGGTAAAGACCAAACTGGATAGAAGGATGTCTATCCTACCATACCAAGTTCTGCACACATATATGACTACACCATGCTGTCTTGAAATCCATCTGGTGCATCTTCTATTTCATCACTTTTATATTTCTTAATGCTGCCATCTGCAACATGCTTGATCTGATAGTTTCATTTGGAAGTCATAACAAACTTCCCTTCAGGTCTTGGGACTACATCCCAAACATCGTTCTTCATGATCGACGGATCATGGCATTCCATTTCTTCATCCCAGATCCTGGGAACTTCAATATCTTCAATAGATAATTTTGTTGTTGAACAAATGTTGTAGTTCTTCTTTTGTAGGAGATGGCATATGATCTTTCCTACACAACAAGTTAAATTGCATGATTAGAAAACATCTCATAGTTTTTAGAGAAAATTCTTACACATAAAGAAATATGTCATACAGTCATGCAATTATCTTAGCCAATGCTTCAATACAACATTTATCCATATCCCGTAACTTTCTAGATGCCTTCCAATCTCTACTAGAACATTGTTAAGAGTGTGCACAACTCCCAACATGTCAGCAAAGAGGTTTCATTCTAGATAAGTAGCAATGGAATGTTGTATAGTGCCATAGGCCACTTACCCATGCATATTAGTAGTATACTGTTCATCAATGCAATTATTCTAATATGCATAATTCACAACCTAATTCTAGGAACATCAGTATATACATCAGTGAACAGTATTATTTAAACAAACAAATATGCAAGAAATGATAATTAAAAATACTTATCTTTGTTTGGTTACTGGGTGGACTCCCTCTGAGTCTTTGCTTCCTTGTAGGAGTTGCTAAAGTCCTAATCTGAAGTAGCTTCTTCTACACCTTTCTGTTGTGGAATATAGAGAGATGGTCAACTCCCTCTGAATATCTGCATCCTTGCAGAAACTATTGAAGTGTGCTCCTTTGCTTTCTTGCAGGAACAACTGGAGTGTGCTCCCTCTTGATCTTTGCTTCTTGGATTACCTGTCCTTGAACTTACATTCATCCTTGGTCCCTATGCATGCTTATTAGTATCATGATTGTGTTATCCTTGTGATCTCATATAAAATCATACATTCATTAGTATACTATTAAAACACAATAATCTCAAGCATGTATAGTCATGATCATTTCAAACAGAAAATAATAAGCATTAGCATTCAAGGTTTATGTAGGATTCTTAAGGTTAGTCAAATCATAATAAACATAACATGCATAAACCTGTAATTACTCAAACCTATGACTCTCCAGGTTAGTTGAATCATCAATCAAGATAAGAGATATAATATGCATAAAACCTGTGATTATTCAAACCTATACCTTCATGATTCTTCTGGTTAGTCATATCATCAATTATGGTAAGGAACATAATATGCATACAACCATGATTATTCAAACCTATGACTTCATGAATAATCATTATCAACAACAGTATAAGATCCTAACCCAAGGTAGGATTCTATCTTGATATAGGAAAAACATACCTGGATTAACATGCTAGTTAGTTATGTCTAACATACTCACATGATGTCTTCTTGTTCTTCTTCAATGACTTGTGCTAGTAACCTGTATATCTCATAGGTTAGCCATTATAAAACCAAGTTATACATACCTCGTAAATGGATCTTCTATGAGATCCATGACAATGGATGAGTCTTTATCCTCATGTCATCATGATCATATGTTCTTGAACTGGAACATGATTTGTCTTTCTTGGTGTACCTTTCATGTTAGTAGACAACATAAACCTCATACAACACCATAATGCATTAGTACAATCATAAGTGTCAATACCCTAATCAATGAATATTTTCTATCGTGCATTCATAGTTTTATTAAGGTGATATGACAAGACTAAAATCAAGATTGTACTAACCGTAGTAACATGAAGACAAACATACCATGAACAAATCTCAAAACATACCTCGATGAGTCATACCTGTCAAGATCGCTTGTAATCTTCTTATGTAAGGCCTTAGCCTCATCTCCCTCTGAAATAGGAACTTCTTCACTTATGCAGGTGTCCAATCCATCTTCTTCTAGGATTAACCCAATCCACTTGATTTGCAAGAACTGGACCTAGAGCTGGATATGGGTTTGTCAGAGAAACCCCAAAAATTCAAACTTTGAATTTCAAACTTCTAAAAGGATAGAAATATGCGCCTTGATGAGCTGATCAAGCTGGTATATTTAGAATTTGAAAACTGCAAAGTTTCACTCCTCAATTTTGCCTTTGAGACTTCTGGATTCACTGGACGTGACCCTGAACTGGGGTTTGATGAA
This sequence comes from Larix kaempferi, assembly GCA_027924585.1. Lineage (NCBI taxonomy): Eukaryota > Viridiplantae > Streptophyta > Pinopsida > Pinales > Pinaceae > Larix > Larix kaempferi. Next base: position 13,506,497 of record BSBM01001197.1, on the reverse strand, counting down.
GCTCACTCTTCTGCCCAATCAAAAGGTTTGATCCAAAGCTCTAAGCTTCTATTTTTCTGAGGAGCTTCCAGCAGTGGTCACAGATTTCAAAAATTCCCATTTTTACAGAAGCCCTAATTTTCCACTTTTCTGATCAAAGTCCCGAACTAGGGTTTGATCATGCCCGGCCTTCTACCCAACCAAAAATACTGATCTTGGTCTCTAAATTTCTATTTTGATGAGTAGCATCCAGCCGTGGTCTTGGATTACAAAAATTCCAACTTTCTACGAAGCCCTAAATTCCGGAAGCCATGAATGAAGGTACTCAAAAATAATTCTGTTTTGACAGAAATATGTACCTGATTGTTTCTGGTGTACCTCTGAATTTTTTGATCCAAAGGGTCTGAAAAAGTTTCCTGAGATAGCCTGACCTGTTATCTTTCCATCCTGACATGTCTAACCTCAATTGGATTCTCTGAGAGAGAGTTATGCCAAATGTCGCAACGTGACCTGTTTTTGGATAAAACATGAGAGCAAACTTGTACGGCGTGCCACGTGTCACTGTTTTAACTTCGGCCTCTGAAAAGGTTTCTTGAGATAGCTCTTCCTGTTACCTTTCCATCCTGATAGGTCTGACCTCAATTGGACTCTCTGAGAGAGAGTTATGCGAAGTGTCGCAACGTGACCTGTTTATGGGATAATACAGGAGAGCGAAATTGTACGGTGTACCACGTGTCACTGGTTCAACTTCGGCCTCTGAAAAAGTTTTTTGAGATAGTAAAATCTGTGTACTACCTGTCACTTTTTACGAAATTTCATTTGGAGCTTCCTAGCCCAGGTTATGACCTTTTTTCCAAGGTCACCTGATTTTGACTTAGATCTGGAAGAGGCAGAAACCCTATATTGTACAGATCATAAATCACAAAGTACAACGAATTAGAGGTTTTCCTTTGGACACAAGGTACATGGAGATCTTAGCTTCGTACTGTAACAATTTCAGATCCAAAAACTTCGCCAAAACAGATTTATAGCGAAAGTACTACGATGACTGGTTTTTGCTATATCAAGCCCTAGCATCGTAAGTGCAACAAGTGTCATACATGCCATATCATGCCTTCTTTCAGGCTAGCTCTGATACCATGTTAAATTTTCAGAATTTAATTCAATCTGATCTAGGTTCTTAACTGAGAGAACAACATGTACAACATATCTACAGCATATCAATCATGGAGACAATAATGCAAGCACACAAGAGACGCAAAGATTTACTTGGGGAAAACCATAAAGGTGAAAAACCCCAATAACTTCCTCAGAGATAGATAGAGAAATGATACAACCAACCATAAGAGATAGACACAACCTAGTAGCAGAACCTCCTCCTCCATAAGTGCGCCACTCCTCCTTGAGTGCATGAGTAAGAAGTGAGTGAGCAAATAGAGTGCCCCCCGCACTCTATTTATACTTGACTTGACTTGCCTTTTTACCTAACTCATGTAGGCTCGAACTTAACCACATAACATAATTCTGACTGGGCCGACCCCCAATAGGGTGGTCTAATAACCCTTTGACCCACATGACTTATACAGGGCCGACCCCAAACAAGGTGGTCTAATAACCCATCAAGTATAAGTTATGACACTTACAATATAAATAACGACACTTCCTTATAGAGGAATAATACCATCTCTATAGGAATACAATATACATATATGTGAAATACATTCCGAAGTTACATATACATCAACATAAAGTGATATCTTAATTTTGGAAAACAAGTGGAAAGTTCCCACTTTCCTTATTTGAAGCTTGTATTTAGAAGGGTTATGTAAATATTTGGACAAAGGAGCATGGGAAGGATGCTTTTATAGGAATTTTGTTAATACTACAAAGCATGAGGATTTGATGCATGTGGAAATTATGCAAGTAAGAATGTTGATCAAAATGTATTGCATGTTTATTTCATGTGGTATCCAATATTTGGTAGCCTTCTACTCCAAGGTCCTACTGATGTGGGAAGCTAATTGGAATAGGTAGATAAATTGACATAAGTTCCCCCACTGAACATTGGTACTCATTTCACACCATTTTGCTAAAAATAATTAGTTCTTAAAGTTAACGTATATGCCTACCATGTGGCTTACTGCTAACCCATATTTGGAAATGTAAAGTAAATCCATTTGGAAAGCAGAGGGGACAAGGGAAGTGGTAGAGGCTCGCCTTGCTACTTGGAGATCTTGCAGAATTTGCCTTTAAATTTGTTGCAGTTCAACTTTGTTTTTTTGTTTGTTAAACTAGGAGAGGGGACAGGGGAAAGGGCATAGGTAGAGGGTCACCTCACCACCTGATGATCATGGAACTCATAGATGATGCTGGAAAGTGGTTTCCTCTACCTTCAACCATGACACGTGGAACCAAATAAAATTAAATCGTATGCACTCAATCTTAAATACACTTTGATCAATTACCTTATTAGTTGAAGTGATTCCACATGCATATCATGGTAGGTCTTCACACAGTGATTGCTTAGCAAGTATGCACCTTCCCTTGTTTATTTCGATGCAACAGTTCCATTTTACTGGTGTTGTATGATGCATTGTTTATAGTCATAGAACATATCCATTTGTTTGTAGGTTGTGTTACTATGCCAAACAAGTGCCACATGGTGTCAATTTCCCTGCCATAAGATTTATAATTCATAATAGTTTTTAAATATGTGAACATAGTCTTAAAATCAAACTTGCTATTAGAGTAGTTGAAGTTGTTATATGTACATAGGGACAACCAATGATTTTGTCAAAACACATACAAAATTGATAGTATATGTACATAACATACCATAACGATGAACAATTTTTTCATTTGTAGTGTTCTGCAAAATATAAAATGTGTCAATAATATTAATGCGAATTGTTATTAGGAATAGACTTACCTTGTCTATGTTTTTTGGATGTTTCGAATTAGTTTCTTTTTGGATCCTTGGTGATACATCACTTGAAACAAAAAATTAATCTTAATTGTTGTACTGGTAGAACTTGTGGGTGACATCCATTCTCAAATAATTCCTATTAAGAGATAGTTTTTTATCAAAGAAAACATCAATGATTTTTCTAAAGCTAAAGGAAGTGGGGGTGTACTTTTGAACAATGCACTGCAACGGACATTGGAATTTGAATGTTGGTGTTATTTCTAATTTTGACCATCTTTCCATTGCAGGTCTATATAAAAAAAATATTTGTACATAGTAGATGGGGAATCCTTTAGCAGATCATGCCATGTAGTTTTCACAAGAAGAGAGTGAGCAGTTTCTTTTAATTTCAAAGGGGTCAAATGATTCAAAGAGTAAGGAACATTAGGATACTCAATCAACCATGCATTGTTCTTCTATACAAATATGAGGAAATATATGTGAAATTAGATCATGGACATATTCGACTGAAGGACTAGAAACTGCTTGTTGTAATGGTAAATGCAGAACTAGGAACACATTGAGCTACCTACCAATGGAAATATAAAATTGAATGTATGAGAAAGCAATTCAAGAGGGAAAGCTTGAAGTTGAAATCAACTGGTTCCTCTACAAGTAACCGGTCCTACTTTGACATAATTGCCAAAATATTAGGAAGTATTCCCAATATTGCAAATCGAATAGGTGCTAATGCCGATGAAATATGTCTTGTAACTAGGCCTAATGACCACAATTATCCATAACCTGATGTTCACATGATAGACACCACAGTTTAAAATGACACAATTTCCTTACTTCTTGCTTGCATAATATCTACTCTTGAGGTTTTTGGAAAACCTCGTATAAAAAAGAAGCGCTTTAAATATCTAAACCTAGGAAGAGAGTTGAAATAAGGCTTCAGATTGTTTGCTTTTATTATTGAACACATTGAAAATATAAACATGGACATTAAAATGACACTCTAGAGAGAACGCATGGACTGGGAAGAGTGTCGTATCCAACTAATGCTGAGACAAGAAGAATGTCACACAAAAAATATTTTGCAAACTCAATTGCAAATAGAAACACTTTTTTCTTAGTTAAAGGCAAAGACAGATGATCAAAACCAAAATAAGACACTAGAAAATAAAGAGGATGAAATTATTCCAATGTATGGATGCAAGGATAAAAATCCAGAACATCAAGTGCAACAAAACACAGATTGTGAAATTATGCCTAACCATTCATAATATACTTATCTCCTCTTATTTATTTACCATACTTGTATTCTTTCAAATGTTAATCAATGATTTTCCAATTCCTTGATTGTATTACATCATTGTTATTTGTTTCTAACCTTCATCTAGTTAATCCATACTAGGAGGGAGGCTTCTAATAGAAATGACTACTTTTAGGCATAAAAATTTGAACAAACATGCAAGGCTGTAAAAATTTCCCACTAGGCCCAATTATTGTACAATTGTAGGAAGGAAATGCAATTTACCATAACAGGATCAAGTGCTTGTGGTTGATATCAAAATAAAAAAAACATGATTGAATGACCTACCTATGTGTGTGTTACATATATAATATTAGACACGGCTCAGTAATACTACGAATATAGTTCAGACATTTCATATTACCTTTGGTACAACAAAAACATCATGAATTTGTAGGAAAAAATATGATAATGTATTGTACATGTGATTGTATTGTACATTATATTTAAAATGCACACTAACACGACTATAAATGAAAAATCAAGATTGGAAACCAAATATCCAGAATGAAATATCTAGAAAATATCACAAATAACATATTCACATTCATAATCTTAGGAACGTTAATGCCATGTGACTCTTGTCTGAGCTCTAAATAACTTCCATACCTCAAGTTGTAAGAAGGGTTTAGTGGAAGAGGCAGATTGAGACAACCATGTTCAACTATGAGTTCGCACCCCAACCAAGAGATGCCTTTGCTAACCTTTCCTTACACACTCACAGGGTCACCAAATAGTCATGCAAGACATATTTGACTTGAATTGGAACTCTTACCTAGCCAATCCATTTAGTAGAATGAATAGCCCCCCCCCTCATAATCTAGTCGACTAGGCCCAAACTGTTGAAAGTAGGGGAATGCCAATGTTATGAAAATAACAAAAAGTTAAAAAAGTTAATACCATACAACACCTTTTATAATCCCAAGGAGCATATGGCTGCACCATCATGTCTACTCCTTAACATCCATTTCATGAATACGTTCCAAAATGACAACCAACATCTCTAAGGAACACGCAGTGAGAATCTGATTTTCTTAACTATTATTGCAATAACATGCAATATTTTGAACTAACACGTAGCCACATAAACATGGGACTTATGTACAATGCAATGCACGAGGCATCTCATGAAGGATGCATCCTTGACCACAAATACAGTGAACATCATGCATCTTAAGTCAAATGGAACATGGTCGTCGTGCTTCTCAAGACAAATGGAACATGGGAAGCCCGCAACAATACATTGTTTGCTAGCACAAATCAATGAATAATTCATTGAACATATTGACACTATATGCCCATTCTACAAGCGAGGAAATTCCTATCAGGAACCACTACATTTAACTTTGATAAAGGTTGCGTCTATGTTGTGCAAGCGAGGTAAGAGGGCCTGTTTGTTTGCATATGTTTTCATTTTAATAGTAAACCAACTTTCTTTATATGAATTCATAATTTGGTTTGTCTGCATATGTTTGGTTTTAACAGTAAACCAACCTGTTTTATATCAATTCATAATATGGCTTTCCAGATTTTGTAGAATTTAGTTAACTAGTCATATTCGATACAACAAGATATCTCAAGGAGTTTAGGCTTGGTTTCTGGCTTGGGAAAGGTATAGACGCACAGAGATGGATTTGAAAGGAGTAAGTAGATTCCATTGATTGCATCCCAATTTTATAATTAAATATTTTTATTCTAGAGAATGTCAATCGAGTAAAGGAGGATTCATCAGCTACTATATACATGGTCTATAGGTATCCATGAGCAAGGGATTTCTATTTAAATGGATTTTTTTTTTACTTTTATTCAAACTTATTTATGCACATATGTGTCTATGTGTTTGATGCAGGAGCATCAGAGCCTAGGAAGAACAGTCGAGGATGGTCGACATGAGAAGTCGACCAGGGGGATTGCCGATGACCACTAGTAAGAAAGAAGATGGGATGTCAAAAGCCAAGTAGTCGAGGAGGAAGCTATCGAGGTGTGGCCGAAAGAAGAAGAAGGTTGGAGGACAACAAGTTAACATGTGAACAAATGACATGTTTGCAGCGAAGAGGTCAGGTGTCGACAGGTTTTCGAACAACGACACTGACAGGTTTGAGGAGGAAGCCAAGCATGGAGGAAGGGGCGGATTGTCAACAGTAGAAGCGAAGTAAAGCCAATAGGTAAGTCGAAGGATGACGAAAGATAGTATGTTCGATGCCAGCGATGGGACCGACTACTGTAGAAGAGTCAGAGAAGCTTAGAAGTCAAGGAGAAGTACTTGGTAGCCATTCAGGGTTGCTAAGGAAGTTATGAGTAGTTAAGAAGGTGGTTGAGATCAGGAAAGCTGTCATCACAGGAATAGGTTGTGCAACATGGCCAGGGGTCGCTAACAACTACAGGTCTGCAAGATCTAGAGGATTCGTTGGACAGAGGAAGCCTATCTCAGGGAAGAGAGTTGACCTGAGGATGAGTAGCATCAGTAGAAGACTAGTGCACAGGAACAGAGAGAGGGAGTTAGTTTCAATGGGAGATCTAGCAAAGATCGTTCATCCATCGTTCAGTGAGTGCTTGCACTCAGCAGAGGCCGTGAGATGGATAAGATCGGACACAGAGAGAACACACATTTACTTCTGTATATTGTATCACACTAAGGCCGACTAGTTTAGTTGTTTACATTTGTTTGCATTTAGCATTGTAACCGTTAATTTGATTGAAGTAATAGAAGCCAACTTTTGGCATCCTGTTTACACCAAGTCTTTGTGAGCATCTTGTTTCATGTGTATTGTTAAGCAAGAGGTTCCGACAACCTTCCTTGCGCTAGTTGGTATCAGATATGGAAGAGAATCCAGTGTTGAGTGCATAGACAGCTCTACCTGCGGTTGGGTAGAGTTGTGCATGAGTTGTGAAAGTCCGGTTGCAATTGGAGGAGTGGGAGTTTCAGCTGCGGTTGAAAATGGCTCACAGAGGCGTTAATGTACGAGGAGTTGGACGAAGAGCGCGTGGCACTTCCATCACAGTTGATCATGAAATGTTTGATGAGTGCATGCGAACAATGTGAATTTGACTAGTGAAGTCACCGCGATCAAGGAAATCCAAAGGTGTGGATGCATTCCTGATGCGTTAGACCACAGCGACGAGGAAGTCAAAGAAGTGGAAGCACGGGAAGAAGCAGGAGAAGAACCAAAAGACAAACTGATCAAGATTCTGACCAAGATAAGAGGTCGGACAAAGATGGATGTATGTACCTACTCAGGGATCCTAGATCCAGAAGACTTGATCGACTGGGTTAGAGAGATGGAGAAATAATTCGACATAGAGAATGTTGAGGATCCTAAACGGGTTAAGACTGCATGTATGAGGTTGAAGGGTCATGCCTCATTGTGGTGGGACAATGTACATGCTGACAGAGTCAAGAAAGGAAAGGAAAAGATCAATTCTTGGGACAAGATGGTCTCCAAGCTGAAGGGGATGTTATTTCCTGGTGGCTATGTGATTTCCATGTTCCATAAGTTGCAAAACTTTCGACAGAAAGAGATGACCGTGAAAGAGTACACAAAAGAGTTCTACAGATTGTCGATAAGGTCGGGACAAACAGACGAAGGCGAAGAAGCTGTCACGAGATATGTGAATGGATGGAAGTATGCCATACAGGACGAGTTGATCTTATCAAGGTTTAGAGCGGTCGGTGAAGCCTACCAGTTAGCTCTGAAGGAAGAAGAGAAAGTGTCAAGGAAATCTGCATCGACCAGAGGCAGGCTGACTGGTCGAGGTGCAAAGACTATTTCCACGAAAGTCCAAAGTAGCGAAACCAGGAGAGAAGCCGTTGAAGACAATTGACATGCGGAAGGGACATTGACTAAAGATAAATCACAGGAAAATCGACGCGATGGTTGAGAGGCTCGCGGTCGAGGTGTGTATGGTCGAAGTGGTCCAGCCGATAGAAAAGGAGCTGACAGACCAACTGTGGTTTGTTATAAGTGTCGAGGAGTCGGACACAAGGCATATGAGTGCCCAAAGAACCTACATGCTACAGAGGAGTCGAAACCCAGACGTCGAAGAGATGATCAAGCCGACCAGAGGGAAGAGTCGACATATGACAGTAGTGAGGATGGGAAAAGAAAAGGTTGAACCATGATAGCCAGGAGAATGGTGGTTCAGGACGACTGACGCGACGAGAAAGAGCCGACAAAATGAAAGACTATCTTTCGAACCAGAGTGCTAATTGGTGAGTGGTATTGCAAGACGATAGTTGATGGTGGCAATACGGAGAATCTTGTGTCGATGGAGTTCATCGACAAGTTGGGTTTGAGATGTTGAGAGCACCCACACCCATACAATATCTCTTGGTTGCAGAAAGGACATCATGTCAGAGTAACCAGGCAGTGCCTGATAAAATTTAAGGTTGGGAATCTTGAAGAGAGTGTACTATGCAACATAATCCCAATGGATGCATGTCATAATTTTTTAGGGTGACCATGGAAATATGATCGAAATATGATTTATGATGGTCAAGCCAGCACAGTCATAGTGTGGAAAAATGGCACAGGAAGAAATATGAAGCCGAAGCAAGAGGACCAAGCTAACTACAAGCAGGGCGAGAGAAACTATTGGGAGAAGCGAGTGCTGATGTGTTCATCCAAGGAATTCCTCGCAGAGGAGGAGAAACAGTGGGGATTTTTTGCCATCATTCCGAAGGGACCATGTGTCGAGAGGTCGACAATGGAGAGGATTCCAGTCGAACTCGAAAAGATGCTCAATGATTTTAGGAGCATAGTAGTTGATGAAGCGCCGATGGGATTTCCACTGACAAGAAGCATATCCCATCATATCAACTTGATTCCAGGATCGAGTTTTCCAAACAAGGCACCACATAGAATGAATCCAGTAGAGGGTCAGGAACTCAATCGACAGGTCCAAGAGTTGTTGGATAGGGGATGATCAGAGAGAGTCTGAGCCCGTGTGCAGTACCAGCAGTATTAGTGCCGAAGAAGGGTGGATAATGGAGGATGTGTACAGACTCCAAATTCATTAACAAGATCACGATCAAGTATCGGTTTCCATTGCCAAGAATGGACGTGACTTGATGGATTTCTTCGGTGGAGCAAGATACTTCACGAAGATCGACCTGAAGAGCGATTATCACCAGATTCGGGTTAGAAAAGGAGATGAATGGAAGACATCATTCAAGACAAAAGAAGGGTTGTATGAGTGACTACTACATTTTTGGCCTTTAGGGGGGGTTGTCTTCCACCCCCAAAAGTGACCTACGGGGGGGATTTTAGCTTTGGGGGTGGTTTTGGAAAAACCGCCCCTAAAGGCACCAATGTTAAAAGTTTTTCCCTTTAAGGGCGGTTTTTGACGAGATTGAAACCGCCCCCAAAAGAGACTTTTGGGGGCGGTTTATGACCCCCCTCATAGACATCTACGGAGGTGGTTTTAAACCCCCCTCGTAGACCCCTTCATAGAGAACTACGGGGGTGGTTTTGAACCCCCTTCATAGACACCTACGAGGGCGGTTGTGAACCCCCCTCATAATCCCCCTCATACAAAACTACAGGGGAGATTTGGAACCCCCCTCGTAGAGGATTATAGGGGCGGTTTCAAACCCCCCTCGTAGAGGCCTATAGGGGCAGTTTGGAACCCCCCTTGTACAGGCCTATAGGGGTAGTTTAGAACCCCCCTCGTAGAGGCTTATAGGGGCGGTTTTGAACCCCCCTCGTAGAGGCCTATAGGGGCAGTTTGTAACCCCCCTCGTAGATGCCTATAGGGGCGATTTGGAACCCCCCTCGTAGAGGCCTACAGAGGCGGTTTGAAACCCCCCTTAAAATTTATTATTACAAACCTTTGGGGGTGGTTACAAACCCCCCTCGTAGGTACCTATGAGGGTAGTTCTAAACCCCCCTCATAGGTACCTACGAGGGTGATTCTAAACCCCCCTCATTGTAACATACAAGGGCAATTTCAAACCCCCTTCGTAGTGACATATGAAGGCAGTTTAGAACCCCCCTCGTAGCAACATACAAAGATGGTTTGAAACCCCCTCTATAGCCATAATAAATCATAATAAAATATATTTTATTAAAAAAACCAATATTGCAATATCAATAGGGCACGGAGGAATCGAACCACCAACCTCCTACTTATAAGGTAGGCTCTCTTCCATTGAGCTAGACCCATTTCAAAATTGGTGAGAGGAGCATATGAACACCCAGATTTCATCATTTGTAATTCTAAGAAAAGATAATAATATCCAAAGACAACCATGCTTAAAATCCAATTATTTTTTCAAAACACATTGATAAGCACAAAAATCTATTATAATAAGCCTAGAGCTCCTTCTAACTTTTGGAACTGTTTGAAGAGACCCCAAAGATGTCTAACCACAAAAATCTACATAAGTAATCTCATATGGGATCTATGTTGGTAAAGAAACTGGGATTTAAGTCCCTCATTTACAGATAATTAACATTGATCATATACTAGATCCACAGGGTATAATTCAAAATTGTTAAACACCATAACCATAAAAGCATTACAAGATTATATTAATCCAATGAAAATGAAAGGAAATGCAAGAAATCATAAAATTGTTAATGAACTCACCTTCATTCAGTAATCTTGTACCAAGCACACCACAAACCTTGTAAATGAAAGGAAATGCAAGAAATCATAAAATTGTTAATGAACTCACCTTCATTCAGGAATTTAAAAAATTCCAAATACCAGTGTTTAAATTCGCAAAAGAGTGGTACCTTGGGGTTTTTGAGGATGCTTAATCCATTTATGAATTCAGAATCTTGACTTGAAACACACGAAATTTGAATTTAAAAAAAAAACGTCGAATTCCGACAGAAACTCACTGAGAAGTCAAAATCATCGCTCATTTAGCCTTAGCCAAAGAATTAAATGAGCTCTAATGTGCCAAATAGGGTTGAGATATTTAAACTTCCAGTACTTCTTTGGCTACCTTCTTAGGGTATTTGCTCGTGATATAGGAAGAGATCGAGTACTTCAAACCTGTCAGTGCAACTTGACAATGCTACTAGATATACAAGGCATTTGAAAAAGATACGAACATTGCTTTCCTGTGCAACTACACATCAATGCTTCTAGAGCTACAGGGCATTTGAAAATGATACGAACACTGCTTTCCTGTGCAGCTGCACATCAATGCTACTAGAGCTACAGGGAATTTGAAAATGATACGAACACTGCTTTCCTGTGCAGCTACACATCCAAGACATAATGGGCCCCTTAGGCCTCACTTCAATTTTCTTAGGATTGGATTTTTTTTTACAAGGCTGGATATTGTTTTGTATTAACTAAAAAAGGTTGCGACTGAACTGGACAACCTGAGAGTACATTCTGCTGATTATACCCAAATTTAACAACAAAATGTCGAGTTCAAAAATGGCATAAGCTATTAAAATGTTGAGTTCAAAAATGGCATAAGCTACTAGATGCCGACTTCAAAAATGGCATAAGCTACTATCTTCCTGTTGATTCTATATGTTCTATCTTGGTAGATTTTGTTATATTGATCTAAATACAGAATACATTTAAACTGCATATCAGATTTTATATATGTTTAGTGCATGGTCCCTCGGGGAGCCTTCTTCTTTGTCCAGCTATGAAAGGAAGAGGTGAAGATTGTGGGTTGCATCTTCACCTGAACTTGCTCCATAGTGTTCTCATCCCTTGCCACTCATTGCTCACATCCAAAGGAACTGACTGAGCCCTTGGGTACTGGTGGCTTCCTGTCTACTACAAATCCTGGGTAGTTGCCATCCCTTGCCACTCATTGCTCACGTCCAAAGGAACCGATTGATCCCTTGGAGGGCTGGTGGCTTCTTGTCCACTACAAATCCTGGGTACTGCTCCTGCTGGATTTGTTTTGCTTTCTCCTATGTTTTATCTTTCAGACCTTCAATTTATGTATCTGCCATAACCAATATGTTCTTCAAAGAATTCACATGGGTCTTGAGAAGTTCATTTTGTGTTCTAGTTACTGAAAGATCCCTTGCATACTTCACTTCTCATTTTTTCCTCCACGTTTCCATTTGCTGCAATGCGTTGGCAACTAATGCTTGTGATTCATACTGCAAGTGCTCAGCCCTTCGAATAGGTTGTTCTCATAGTGGGGGGTTAATTTCCTTTGTACTGGATCTTATCCTTTGATGCTTTCCATGAAAACACTAACATCTTGGGCCATTTTAGCGGTTAATTTTTTCTCATTAGAGGGGTTGGGGGATCAAGAAACTCCCCAAGGATCTAAAGGTATCCTTTCTTCATCGAAAATATTTCCAGCATAAACAATCGTTTTCTTCACTTGGAATGATGAATATGTTTTTTATGGCTTGCTTAATTAAACTCATCTTTTTCTCCAATAGTGGAATCATCAACCAGTCTTCTAGGGGTCTATGATGGGATCGAACACATTGCTATAGAATTCCATCAATGCTTTTCATTGAGAGATATAGCTCTCCAGTTCACGATAGTCATTAGGCGCTTGACACTTACTAAAAGGACTCTTTGAACTTAAGGCTTCCAGCATAAGCGAAAATTAGTTTCTCAATTTGGAATGATGAATCTGTGTTTCACAAATTCCCTATTTAAATCCTTCACTTGATCCAACCAGTGAAACAACTAGCGTTTAGGGGGTTTCCATCTCAGATTTCAAGGGTATTTGTTGACGGGATCCAGTACGGTGCTAAATCCATCATTGTTTTTACATTCAAGCTCTAACTCTTTCCAATTCACTAATAATAATTAGGCGCTTTGTTTCAACCCATATATTTTTCTCAAACCTTATTGTTCTACCATTATTATGGTCCTAGAAATTATACCTATCTTTTAAGCCTTTGTTCTGTTCATTGATATTCAAGATAGAGCATAGGAGGATTTCCCTACATTTAGCCTCCCTATATATAAATATATATATTTCCTTTAGGGACATGATCCATAATATCCCCCTTTCAAATGGTTTATAAACCGTTTTGTATATTCAAATGATTGGTGCACCAAAACAGAGTTACAAAACTGAAGTGATTATAGTAAAACAATGTCTTTTTTCTTTTTAGCACTTTAAACATGAAAATATATCACACCAAGAAGCAAAATTCACCTTGGAAACCCGATAGGGGAACTGACAAAAAACGAAGGATATTTCCTTTCGTCATCTTATATCATGGAGATCACACTATTGTCCAAGCTTACTATGAAGCTAGAGGACATTGGTCTTTTACAATGCTCCATGATATGCTCATCTCTTTTCTAATTTAGTATCTCCTTTACACCCTCTTCCCTCATTCTTCCATTTCTTGATAGCTAAAATGAGTGTTAGGTTTAGGTTTTTGAAACCATTTTGGAACCTCTAGAGGTTTCTAGTGGATTTCCACATGTTTCTAACCATCTATATTCGAATTATGTTGAAATATGATGAGATGGTCATCACTTGGACCTACAAGGGCTATTTGGCCCATTACCTTGCGAGAACCATAACTCTATCATAAAAACTATATTTTGTGAAAACAAACCCCTATTGGAAGGCTATTGACCCATAGAATGTGAGAAATTGACCCATAGAATGTGAAAAAATAGTTGATGGCCTATATCATTGGCATTTGGGGAAAAAAATATACTTTGACCTTAAAAGGAAGGATTTCATGTTTTGGTTCATTTATGCATTTTTTAGTCCAAGAGGCAATATACCTCTCCCTAAAGCATCAATGAAGTCATACTTTGTAGATCCATTTTGGATCATCCCTTTCCATTTTGGGAGGCTTATGGTCTCCAAAAGCTTTAGTTTTGAAAGAGATTAGGAAATAATTCCTTCTTATTGGAGTACCATTTGATCTTTGTTGTAGTTAATCCTTCAATTCAACTTGCCAAAGTTCTTATTGACCCTTTCTTGTGATTTGGAGCTTCCTCTATAAACCTATGTTCCTTGGTAACACTATTTGTGCCTCTAATGCTAAATCTTCTATGGAAGGTAAAACTTGACCCTTTTCATCTTCATTGAATATTAATGGTTCATAGAGTTTAATGATATACTCACCAGTTTAAAATAAGCAGTTTATTCAAATAAGATTAGGCTTACAGGAAATTGAATTTTATTCAGATTTTAGGCAGTTAAAGAATGGTGCCAGTGCCTTTTTCTTTTTATTGTGCTAATGGGGTTTGATGAGGCTTCAAGGTAGTCGATCCTAAGGCAAGATATTGATGGAAACCAGGCTGAAGCATACACTCAATGGTTCCTTCTTTTTGATGTCTTAAATCTCAGAAATCTGCAGTGAGGGTTTGTTAGAGCAGTCAAACTCTATGGCTATGGAGTTCATGTTTCTCATTGATAAATTATTCATGCATAAAACTAAATGTAGATAAGATAAGATAATTTTATTAATGGCCGACAGTGTTGTCAAGATCACTCATCTAGAGACTTGTGAGGAATTGAAATTTGGTCCAAAAGGCACAAAGCTGGATTCACACACATATATTAGGACTATTAAATTAACTTTTGACACTAATACTTTGTCTGGAAAATATTCAACTTATAAACTTCCCCAATCAGGTCTGCATGTGGAAATCAGCAGTCCTCACAAACTGAATTTCAACCCAGCAATACTAGCAGGATCATGTGGCAACTCAATTAATTTACATCAGCAACCAAATACATCACTTTTAGTGGAAGAGGTATTTTCATTAAGTGCTACCTCTGCAAGGTTTGATCCTGTACACACATCTTCGGGTCAAAATTTGTCAACCATGAGTCTGAGACAATTTGGTGCAACATTGGATCTATCAAAACCTTCCACTCAGGATGAAGAAACTAGCCTCATTTCAGTGGATGTTCTGCAAATAAATCTTGTTCAACATCATCTACCACTCAGAGAATTTATGGTTCGATTCCTTAAGCTGTTTCTGTGGCTGTCATCGGAGACTCATTTTTTTTTGGTTCATAATCCACCCACTGTGATTGAACGATATTATTGGTTGTAGTAGACATTAAACATGCACATGCTTATCCTGTCTACACCAATGTTTTACCCTATCTACATTAACCATCAATTCAAGTTGCAAATGTAACATTGCTAGGAATAACACCATTCCCAAAGAGTTGTTCTATATGGTGACGAATTTGGGGCATAAATGGATCAAAAGCTACCATTCCATCCTTAAGTAAAGTAGCCACCCAAACACACAGGTTGGAGGGATTCAAGCTATCTGCCACAATATAACTTGATAGAGAATAAAATTGGGCAAGAGCCAACCTGGTGATGATCTGTCAAGCTAAAAAGGTCATTCCAACATGTTGGTAGAGGAGGTGGAAGATGAGAATAACATAACCCAAAAATTACAACTTTTCTTACTTAAGCAACAAGAAGAAAAAGAGGATTCGGGACAAAAGCATGAACAAGTACTATAGGATTTTCTAAATCAACATCTACAGAAGGTTTTTACTGTGAAAAATTGAAGGAATGGTTTCCTTTCATCTTCTAATGATACCTGCTCCGAGGTCACTGTCAATACTAGTGCAAGCAAAATTAAACCATTTCATGGTGTAGATGATGTGAGCAATAAAGAGGACAGTGATGAAACATAAAAAAAAGCATCAGCTGAAGAAGTTGGCAATCTTATTTTGGCTATCCAGAAGGAAACAATGTAGGAAGCTTTGAATAGAGATATTGGTATTGAGACTGCAGTTAAAGAATCAACCTCTGGCTTAGCTCCGAGAGATGAGAAGAATGTCAAGCATGTGACATACCCTCTTGATAAAAATGCTGTCACAAAGGAGATAGAGAATCCCTATTCCTTGAAATGTACTGGGCATTTAGACCTTTCATGTTTAGCGGGCTCAACGTCAAAGATGGAAACAGGTTGTAATCAAGCTGATACATCTACAGTGGACAAATGCTTCAGGAAGGATGTGACAGGTGCACAATTCCAAATGTTGAATAATGTTAAAAAAAATCCCCATTCCAAATTATAGTAGTGTTTCTAATAGTGTTGACAAGCTTGGAAAACATAGTTCATTCATTATATTTTACAAGGATACATGATCCCTCAGGGATAAATCAACCTCATCTAGGGGGAAGTAAAATCCTTGGACATGACACTAAAGGGGATCTATCAAGCAGTTCATACAAGTCGAAAAAAATGATAAAGTGCTTCATCAGCTCAAGAAGGAACACCTTCAGAAGTCTATTGCAGACCTTGGGGACAAAAACTGTAGAAGGCTTGAAGCAATCTATAAGTGGTTATTTGATTTGTCATTCAGGAAATAAGCTCAGTGATGGTATCTCTCAAGTTGGTCCTATTGGATCCAATGTTTCCGCCACAAGGCAGCATGCTTCATCTGAGACCAAATGAGTATGGTTTTCCTTAGTTCTTGATTATATTATTTATGGATGGAGTCACTTGCTGGTTGATAGAAATGCAGCTGGCCATCAGGATTGAACATGTGAAGCTCAAATTACATATCCATCATAGAAAATGGGTGTTCTTATACTCATAGTTGAAGATTTTTGTTAGCAAGCAAAGATTTTCAGGGGTTGCATTCCATCATAGAAAATGGACATGCATCAGCTTATGTATTTCTACGGCTACTCCAAATCAACTTCCCACCCCAGCATTTCCTATGGTGAGCTACCCTTATAATTTAATTTCCTTTCCTTGTTTTTTCTTTTTCCATTCGATCACAGTAGAGCACCGCTTGCTAAATTCATGGCGAAGCAGGTTTTAATTTTTCAAATACGCATTGTATTTGTTTCACTAGTGACATGCCCCAAGCGGATGTACGCAAAGAGCGTACTTCCATGGTGGCTTAGGGGCCAAGTCCAGGCACCCTATACTTGCACCAGTACTTATACCTGTGAAACCTATGCTATTTTGGTGGGGCAGACAATAGTGAGAATGGAATCGTGGTGGATGGCCTAACATTTCATAAGTGCCATTGAAAATGGTTATTTTAAATTCCATTTGGTTACTAATCTTTGAATAGAGGTCTAGGGATCTAGTGCATTCATATATGCAGATTCGGTCAATGTATTCCTGGGTTAAATCTTGTTGTATTGGCATTTAGTATTTATTTTCCCCTTTCGGTTGGTGTCTATGTTTGGTATTTGTAATTGTTTTTTCCTCAAGGAGATATGTTTCATTAACATGGTACAGATTACATTTTATTGGCCTTATTGCCTAAACATGTCGATCATGAGGAACAAATTTTTTCACAAAGAGAAAATCCATGACTTTCACCAATTCATCTTATTTATATTGACCACAAATGGTTGGTGTTGAGGAGAACACAGGGTTGACTTTATTCACAGATTTGACCATTGGTTTGAGGATGGGTTTGCAGCTTTGCACAAAGAGAACCTATGGCTTAAGCAATTCATCTTACCCATATTAACTACAAATGGTTGGCATTAAGGAGAACAAGAGGTGGGCTTTGGTCCACTTATGTGTGTGTGGCTAGTGCAATGAAAACTTTACACATTTGACCACCACCTAAGGTGGGGGCTGGTAAGATTCAAGCCATTCTTTATTGGCCAACATGCCTAAAACATAAAAACATAATTCAGTTGAGAAGATGCATGGGTTTATGCAGTTTCAACAGTGATTTTTTTAAATATGGTTTGGAGGACTCATGGCCCCACTTATTGATATAACAGAAAGATTAGTTCCATTAGACAGAGGCAACAAAAGCTACATTTCATTCCCTGAGAAATATAACAATATCCAAGCCAGTTTTAGCACTTCCAGATTTTTCCCAAGATTTTTCATTGAATTTGATGCTTCAAGAACCAGTATTGGGTCAGACTTATGCAGAATCAACAGGTTGTCACCTTTGAAAGCACAAAGATAATAGAGAAAAAATTAAAACCCTCGAGTATTTAAGATAATAAAATGTTGGCTATCATGCAAGCAATCAAAAAGTTCAGGTAGTACTTTTTGGGTCAACACTTATCATTAGTATGACATTGAATCCTTAAGAACTTCTTAACCCAGAAAACTTTATCCAAGCAGCAAGCCAAGTGGGTAAGCAAGTTACAAGGTTTTAACTTTGATATTGATTAAGGGATTGTCAAATACTTTATACCTCGAGTGGTATAACTACATGTTATTTCCATGACTCAATTGGGATGGAAAGAGATAATATTATCAAACATGCCAAGGATCCAAAGTTATCACTATGTTGCTAGATAAAGACAAAGCAAAGACAGAGGATAGCATAGTTTCTTTCACAGGTGACATCATCCAATACAAGAATCGATTAGCTTCATGGACTTCCTAGGTACATTGTTAGTGATAGAGATCAAAAGTGTATAAGCAACTTTCAGAAATAACTCTTTAGGATTAAGGTTACTGTGTTGACCCTTAGAAATAGCTATATCCACATACAGATGATCAGACAGAGGTAGTGAACAAATGTTTGGAGCAATAAAAAATATGTGACAGACCTGCAATCTTCTTGGCATAAGTGGCTACATCTGTGCGAGAATTATAGAATATCAATTACCATACCTCCATGGTAATCCACATACAGATGATTAGACAAAGGTAGTGAACAAATGTTTGGAGCAATAAAAACTATGTGACAGACCTGCAATCTTCTTGGCCTAAGTGGCTACATCTGTGCGAGAATTATAGAATATCAATTACCATACCTCCATGGTTATGTCTCCCTCCAAGGCCCTCTATAGTTGGAATCCTCCTAAACTGATTGATTGAACCATGGAAGACAGTCATGTACTTGTTCTCTGAGATTTCCTTGAGAAAAGTCAACAGAGATTGCATCGAATCGAGGAGAATATCAAAACTGCTCAAGATTGAATGAAGGCCCAGGAAGACCAGTGCCACAGTGAAAGAGAATTTGAAGTTGATGATTAGATTTTCCTAAGATTGTAACCATATATTGGGAGGTGCTTTAAAGGGAATGGGTAGTAAAAAACTGCACCAAGGTACTATGGGGCCAATTATACTATTTCCACCACTAAATGCCAGTGAACCTCAACAACAAAAAAAGTATTCAGATGAAAGAAGATTGAGTTTTTCACCTTCCTTATAGCAGAATGCTTGCTTGGCATCTTAAATGATTCCCCGCCAAAAGTGCAGTCTAGGTATAAACAATCTAAACAATCCTTCGACGTGTTGGATTTTCCAACTGTGAACTTGTAAGGAAGTTTGGATAGACAGTCAGAAGTTAGCCTGCAATCTCCTGTATGTAGGATGTTACCAAAATCACCTTCAAACAAAAGCATGATAGCACCTGAAAAATTCAAATACAATCAGAAAACTAGTAGAGTTCCACTCAAGGAGCATGTCATGTATGGGTTATGCAATATACTAAATTAACACTACATTAGCCTAATCATATTTGAGGAATCCATGAGAACCCCAATAACTAAATAAATAAGCCTGTTTTAAGTTCAAACGAGATTTGAGTGAGGAAAACCCTTTATTTAAACTTTCAACGTTAAGTAATGACAAAAGCAAAATATTGGCATGCCAGTAATTCCCTTGACTAGAAAATTCTCAATAGATCATACACCAAGAGATTCTAGAAATAATGGAATGAATTGCCAAAAGTAAATTTACAAAAAAATTATGGCAATTCCTATATCTGCAACTCAGACAAGTCAAATAAAATAATCCAAGAATGCCTTCTAAAGGTTTTGCAAACCTGAAAAAGACCCAAGAAACATACAGATTACAGCTTAAAAAACTAGAAAACATATGATGACTATATAGAAATGGGAATAGAGAACCAAGAATAACATATTTTCTTTGTTCAAGAAGGCCCAAGATAAAATTTAGGACAAACCAACAAGTCCAAATACAATACCAAATTTCAGTGAAAGTTTGCTAGCTAAGAAGGTAATTCAATAATATAGATCAAGTTGAAACAGTTTAAAATTTTGCAAGGAATAACTGCTCAGAACCCAGTTGAACAAATAAAACATTGAAAAACAAAAACAATGTCCAAAATGCAGCTTGGTTTTGATCCAATATGAAGACAAGAAAAAATTAACTTGCAAAACCAGAAAAGCCAGTGGAGCGCATCAAGATTTATTCCTGGACCAACAAAATAGTAAGTTTGGGTGTTATGCATAAATTGTCTTAGAGATCAGTATTTGCAACAAAAACGCAAGTTTTTTAAAAACAATATTATGAACCCAAGTTTCAAAGTTACAATACACTCCATTGCATCTTAAAGTTTGTCTTGCTAAGGGATAAACTTTTATACATTCAATTCTTAAAATCACAATTTTTTCATTTCAGAAATTTGAAGACGCTCAAATTGCAAAGAGATCTGCTTACCATACACCTCAAATAGGGTGTAAGAACAAGCAGACTATATTACCAAATAAATCAATGCAAGAAATTAAATAAACCAATGGAAAAATACATTATTTTATACCATTCAACAATGTCTATTGGAACATTAGCAAGATATAGGCAACTTTCTGGGCCTAACAATCAAGTCTGCTGACACCCTGAATGGAAATATTTCCCAGGTTTAAATCTTTGCAATGAAAGATGGTATGTAAAAACTTCTTTCTATAAATCTTCCTTGAAGAAAAAATCTACAACATCCAGTCTATGTAACCAACATTTGTGCTAGGCGTCTAACTATTCCTCAATAGTCTTGTTTTGAGCCATCCAAATAACAATAGGTTTTTAGTACTTCGAGTTGTGCACCCAAAAAGATTGTAATTAAACTCCGAATTCTTTCTTCAAATCTACAACTGCTAATTGAAACTGTCATTTGTGTAGCAGTTCCGTGTTTGAAGGTTAAAGTTGCTCTCTTCATTCCCAAATAAACAGTGATTTCTTTATACCCAAGTTACTCTCTTCGTTCCCAAATAAACTTGCATATTCCAGCTTAAAAAACAGTGATCCTTAAATTTAGGAAGTCTTGAACTTGAAGCTTGCATGTGATATTAAACTCAGTGGCTGAAGGAATGGAACCCGGAGGCCTTGGACAAAGAAAAGTGAATTCAAGATCTACACCTTCACCCCTTCATCGAACTTGAGATTGCCCTCTACCATTATTTCATGAAGCTTCTCAAGCTAATTCAGGTAAAGCAGGAAAATGGATGGGGTGGCATAGTTTGCTTTGATGACAAGCTTTTGAATTCTAAGCCACCCTTGGACATGAACAGCAATCTCTTTGCAGAGACAGAAAATTTCATTTCAGTCTTTAAAGCACTTCCTTTGCGATTTAGGAAAGCCATGGTTTGTGGGAATTCTAGATTTGTAATTAAAAAAATTGGCTTCCAAACATTTGATGGGGAACTTTGAAGTAATTGCATTCAACTTAATACAGTTGGAATAGAAGGGCATAGTTATTCGCTAGAGATGCCATAAACCTTATGTCTGGAGCCACTTCAGTATCCTAGGGGATTTGGTAGGAGATCCGTGAAAATTAGACTTTGTTCTTTGAATTTTCACACACTAAAATAACACTGTCTGCATTTCATTGCCATATTTAACTTTGGTGTTGGATGCCTGTTGAGATCCTTCGTACTCCTCCCAATGATTGGGGATTTTGTTATCTTTTCAATATCTCCATTCCAAATAGTTAATTGGTTTATTGGGATGTATCCTCATTTCCTTTGCTCTAAATTTACAGATCCTTTGAAATTGCTATAATGTTCTCATCAAACTTCTCTAAGGATTGTTCTCTGCTTTTACTATTTTCTTGATCCAAATTGGATTGGCATGACAACACAATTGGCTATCGGCTCAGGTTCTACAAGGATTGGCACAAGCAAGGTTTAAGACTATGGACAAGGTAGGAGACAAGTTTGATGGTATGAAAGGTCCCATACCATTTCAACCAACATCCACACCAACATTAACATTGTACTCTTAATGTAAGAAGGAGAGGTGTCAAAGATGAAAATAAGGAGACTTGAAAAATCAAACATGAGAAACTATTCCTCAAGTGCTTATTGAGAAAAGAAAAAAGAGGAAAAGCCAATGCTATGCTTGAGGAAGGTGAAGAGTTGGGGATGCTTGGCCTTCCAATTGACCCCCAACTGAGCCATTCTCCTATTTAATCTTGCACCCCAAAGAGGAACCAGAGTTCTTTGGGTGATAGTGAAAGAAATTGCTGCCCAAATTCTCATGTGAAGATGGAGACCTTAGAAGCTATGGTGAGAACGCAGTTACCAATTAAGCATAGAGTCATATTTGTGAGCCCTGAGCTTTGCTAGCTCGAAATACCTTAAAATTCGGATAAGCCCATATTCCAGAAATCTTATCCACAATCTATAACTAAGTATTCCACATCGGGATTGAATATATAGACAATGAATTCAAGAATTCCCATTGGGAATCCTTGTAAGTGAATAAACAAATCCTAGGTGCAGAACCTACAACCAAACCAAAAATGTGCGATACACAAGAAAATGCTAAATGCTTATTATAGGTCAAATGACTAGGATTTAAACCCTTGATTTTTACCTAGACAATGGTTGGCATCGAATGCAATGATGGTGAAGGATTCGTCGAGGGCACCAATTAGAAGCGACTCTCCTATTTCCAATTCGACAAATATACCCTCGTCTAGCTATGAAACAAATAAATACAATCTGTGTTAGGCAGTATAAATTCAATGACCCAATATATATCAGCAAAAAAAACATCTTAAGAAGCAATTAGTACCCACCATAGGGTAGCGATGGCGGACGATCTGTTTAGTGAGGGAGGTGCAGTAGACTGTGTAGGAAGCATGCACTGCAATTCCCCCGGTGTGATCTTTGTGGGCACGTGTTAAGAAATGGTATTTCTTATTAGATGAAGAGAATTCTGTCCAAAGTGTCCACTGAAAATGGAAATCTCTCCGTCATTTCCACGCCCATTGTTCAGACAGAAGGGGCAGAGCCAGGACTGAATGAAACACAATTGGGCCGGCTGTTGTTTCAATTTAAAACCCCGAACCCGCCGATTCCAAAATTACCTTTTACGAGCGTAAACATAAATAACTCAATGGAGTTCAAATTTGAACCCTTCCCAACCCTTCCAAAGGGTTCTAGCCCTTCCTAGAAGTGTAAAGTTAAAATTTCCCTTCAAAAAAAATTTAAAATATGAATTTTATTCTTCCAATAGGAAGGACATAATTTATATCAACATTTCAAAAGAAGGGCAACATTTGAAATTACCCATCCATATAAATTTCAATTTCTATGTTGAAATTCCTATGCTATAAAATTCATTCAAAATATTGGAAATATCATAAATTATAATCATTCACTCACTTATGTCATGCACTCACTGCTTAGCTTTGCAAGATGATGAGTGATGACTGACGACTATGGGGTACTAGCCACTGGGATTTGACTCTGAATCCCAAGTCACTTCGGGCTGGGATCTAAGGTGTGACAATGTGTCAATGACTATGGCTGTAACAATAGAGAACCAGTACTAGGTCCAAAACAAGGCCGAAACATAGTGCCTACTACCTATGTGAACCTGGCTACCAATGTCCACTCGTTTTTCGTCAAAATGAAATTCAAATTTCCACTTTGATGAGTCCTCCTCTACAAGACTTCATTTCTTGCATGAATGTCACAGACTCACGACAACTCTAAACAACACTCAATGGCATGCAACTACAAATAATGACATGCAGCTAGAACCACAGACCAAGAAGAGGTTGATTTATGCATTGATATAGAGAGGTGGCACTAGGCACACAATATGGAGAAACAATGCGTTAGAAAAAACATTTGGACCAAACTACCACAATGGTTATTAATAAAATTAAAAAAAAAAAACAGTTTTTGGCTCAGAAATTGTCTTCAATTTGATGGGTGGCATGATCATGATCATGTAATCTCCCTCTGTCCTTCCAAACATATGTGGTTTCTCACCATGTTTGTCTTCGACACTCACCACCAAAATACGTATAAAAATTACATGTCTTTACATCCTCTTCCATTTAAATCATCATCGCATAGTCATAACTAAGGATTATTATGCATGCACACCCTCTCCTTATAATATCAATTGGTTCAAGGCGCAAATACAACCATAAATTATCAAATTTCTCAAGACGCAAAGAGTAAGAGACAACTATAAGTAAGTCTTATATTAAATTTACCATAAAAGTCTTTAATTGGAACTATCATCTGAGATTTGACACATTGGATTGTTGTGATCTTCTTATCACTCCTTACCAATGTGATCGTAAGGCTTCTTTGATGGTGAAGTCCATAATTTTAAGTCTTCTTCCTCATTCTCATGCCTTTTGGTAAGAAAATAAGAAGGGAAGTGGCCCGCATTGTTGAGATATTGTAACTTCAAAGAATATTATATTTGTACTTTATTATTCTGGAGATGTTTCATTCCTCCTTGAAGATCTTATTGTATATCCGGAGATGTTTATTCCTCCGTCGGAATGTGGTAACTTGGGTTATTAGACTTCCCTAGTGGGGTCGGCCCAGTCAGTTGTATTGGGGTATTTAACCCAATGGTTAAATACGAGCCTACATGATTTGTGTAAAAGACAAGTCGGAGTAGTGTATAAATAGAGGAGGTGTATTCCTCATTTGACACACACTCACTCACTTGAGAGTGGCGCACTTGTGGAGGAGAGGTCTGCTATGGAGAAGGAGGAGCTTATGCTCAGGGTTACATCTTTGTATATTGCTGGTCATCTATATTGAGGAAGCTTTGCTGGGTTTTCTACCCCATGAGGGTTTCCCAGGATAAATTTGTGTCTCTTGTGTTTATGCTGTGCTTGTTGTTTCTTCAGTGATCCTGTATATGATATTATTGTGAAATGGAATGTAATAATACTATTTTCTATCTTATCATATTAAATATTAACATGGTATCAGAGCTAACCTGAAAAAAGGCAATGTATGGCACTTACGACACTTGCTTCACTTGCGACAATTTGAAGGTTTGGGTTTTACATAGCAAAAACCAGTCATCGTAGAACTTTCTCTATAAATCCATTTTTGAGAAGGTGTGGGATCTGAAAAGTTTACAGGTCGTCGATAACAACCCCAGGTATCTTGTGTCCAAAGGACACCCTCAGATTCGTTGTACTTTGTGAGTTATGATCAGTACAAGTTAGGGTTTATGCCTCTTCCAGATCCCAGTCAAAATCAGGTGACCTTGGAAAAAAGGTCATAACTTGGGCTAGGAAGCTCCAAATGAAATTTCGTAAAAAGTGACAGGTATTACACAGACTGTACTATCTCAAGAAACTTTTTCAAAGGCCGAAGTTGAACCAGTGACACGTGGCACGCCGTATAAGTTTGCTCTCCTGTTTTATCCCATAAACAGGTCACGTTGCGACACTTGGAATAACTCTCTCTCAGAAAATTCAATTGAGGTCAGACCTATTGCGATGGAAAGGTGACAGGTCAGGATACCACAGAAAAAGTTTTCAGACCCTGTGGAGCGAAAAGTTCGGAGTTACAGCAGAAACAATCAGGTACATATTTCTGTCAAAACAGAATTATTTTTGGAGCACCTTCATTCATGGCTTCCGGAATTTAAGGTTTCAGAGAAAGTTAAAATTTTTGGAATCAGAATCCACGGCTGAATGCTACTCAAGAAAATTAAAATTTAGAGACCAAGATCAAAGTTTTTGGTTGGGTAGAAGATCGGGCTTGATCAAACCCCAGTTCGGGATTTTGATCGGAAAGATGGAAAATTAGGGCTTCAGCAAAAGTTGGAATTTTTGAAGTTTGTAACCATGGCTGGAAGCTCCTCAAAAAAATAATATTTTAGAGCCTTGGATCGAACCTTTTGATTGGGCAGAAGGGTGGGTTTCATCAAACCCTAGTTCTGGATCCTGTCCAGAAGATCCAGAAGTTTCAAAGGAAAATTTTGAGGGGTCAAATTTTGGAAATTTCAAAATTGAAGTATGCTAGTTTGATCAACTCAGGAAGACACATCCTTCCATCCATTCAGAAGTGTGAAAGTCAAAGATTGAATTTTTAGGGTTTCTCTAACAAACCCTAATCAAGCTCCAGATCAAGTTTCAGGGGGAGTTGAGGCTAATGCCTTACATAAGAAGACTACAAGAAGTCTCGACATGTATGTCTTAAGGAGATATAGGTATGTCTTGAAATCTGATTCCTGATAAAGTTCATAATATGTCTGTCTTCATATTATTTATTAGTGCAATCTTGATTAATGTTAGAATTGTTGTATCACCCTAGTAACAGTATGAATGCATGTGAATGATAGAAGACATTCATTGATTAGGGCTATATGATTGTACTAATGCACTGTGGTGTTGTATGAGGTTGATGTTGTCTACAAACAAGATACAGGTACATCACGAAAGACAAATCAAGTTCCATGACCATGATAACATGAAGACAAAGACTCATCCATAATATTTGATCACATAGAAGTTCTACTTACGAGGTATGTATGACTTTGTTCTATTATGCTTAACCTATGAGATATACAGGTTCCAGCATAGGATCTCTAAATCATTGAAGAGAACAAAGAAGATATTGATTAGGTATGTTAGACATAACTAAGCAGGTATACTAATCCAGGTATGTTTTCCTATGTCATGTTAGAATCTTACCTTGTGTTAGGATCCCTTATATAAGTATACTTGGTATGATTGGTTATGCTTATTCATAAAGTTAGTAATCAAGGGTTTATGCATATTATGTCTCTTATCTTGGTTGATGATTTAACTAACTAGATCAAACAAGAATATGCATGAGTAAAAGAAGACTTCCCTGAAACCTTGAATATTATCTATAATCATGACTATACATTTTCAAGATTATTTAGAACTATAATGTTTTGATAACATTGAGAATATACTAATGAATGTATGTTTGTGTATGAGATCATGAGGATGACACTTGAGCATGCACAGTGGTACAGAATGAATAGAAGTTCAAAAGACATACAGAAGATCAAGCGGGATGCAACCACGCAAACATAAAAGATAAGTATTTGAGTTGTTATTTGAAATAGTAAATGATATTGCCTGTAATAGGTTGTATGCATATTTGTATTCCTAGAATATATGATGCTGAGTGTAAACATTCATAGAGCATTGAACAGTATACTACTAATATGCATATGATTGGTAAGTTGGACAAACATTCCATTGTTGCTTGTCTAGAATGAAACCTCTTTGCTAACATGCTGAGAGCTGCGCACACTCTCGATAGTATGTTCTAGTAGAGATGGAAGGCATCTAGATAGCCACTATATGCATACAGGATATGGGAAAGTGTTGTGCCAAAATATTGGTCAAAATAGTTGCATAATTATGTAAATGATATCTGTATGCATAATAGGTTATCATGTCAATATGATTTGATGATTATGAAGTATTACTAATCATGTACTTAATTTTTATTCGTAGGAAAGATCATGATGAATGATGAACACTAAACAAGCGATGGATGTTCAACAAAAGGATTTACAAATCAAACACACTATAGAAGGCTTGTGGCTAGAAGATTCTCTTAGAAAGAGGAAGAGAATCATGATGAGATGTTTGCTCCAAGTGGCTAGATAAGACCATTCTCTTAATGGTGTAATTAAAGAAGAAGTGTGAATTAGGTTCTGTATGGGTTCCCAGGATCGATAATCAATTGATGAGCTTAATGATCACCATGGGTGATGTGGATCTCAACCTTTGCTATAAGGTTGAATATGGTTTCTATACACAGATGACATGGATGCAAGAAGGAACTCACCACAGAGTTCGAATGATATTTAGGCTCATATCAGTAGACCCATCTAACGAGTGATGGCACAGATAGATATGCAGAAGATCATTCAATGCAGAGTTTGAATGATGTTCAGTCACAAAGGGAGAATTGACAATTTCTTGATAAGCTTGGGCTTTACCAAAAGTAAAGTTGTTCCTAACCCTTACCTTAAGGTTGTGGATGATGAACCTATCATACCATTATTGTATGACGATGATCTCTTTCTGACAAGGAATGAGAAACAGATCATGAAAAGAAAGAAGAAGATGGCTGCAGAAATGAAAATGAAAGATCTCAGATTGATGCATTACTTCCTAGGTCTGGGAGTATGGCAAGGCTCAGAAGGAATCTTTCTCAACTAGGGAAAGTATGCTGAGAAATATTAAAAGGACTTGATGTGTTGGAATGGCCACTCTTGAAGTTGTTAGCAGATGACTCATCAGAGTTAGTGGATATAACTCTGTACAGACAAAATATTGAGTCATTGATGTGTCTAACAAATACTAGGTCAGATATATGCTTTGCTATGAACACCTTGAGTCAGTATCTAGTGGAAACTAGATGTGTTCACCTATTAGTTGCAAAGCATGTGATGAGGTACCTAAAGGATACGATAGACTTTGATCTATGTTATCTTAGAGATCATGACTTCAGAAGGCTACACAGATGTTGATTGGGTAGAAATTGTATCAGACAGGAAGAGCACATCGAGAGGATGTTATTGTCTGGGATCAGCTATGATCTCATGGCTTAGAAGGAAGCAATCTAGTGTGGCTCTCAGCACAAGCGGAATATATGGCTGCTTGATCTGCTAGTTGTGAAGCGGTATGGCTTTAGAATTGTTTGACATAAAAATGGACCCAACTGTGATCCTATGTGACAAACAGAGTTGTACCAAAAATGGCAGAGAATCCAGTATTCCATGATAAGTCAAAGCACATAGAGATCTTACATTTCTATATACAAGATATGGTGCAGAAAAGAATTAAAGTTCAAATTTGTAAACAAGTTACCAATGTACTAACCAAACCTCTACCGATCTGATGTACTAACCAAACCTCTACCTCAAGTAAAGTTTTCCGAGACAAATTTAAAATAGTTCAGAAGGACCCTCCTCGAAAGGGGGAGCGATGTGATCACTTATGATGAGATTGCTCGCATCGATAGTGAGGTCGATGATGTGGATACCTATATTGGTGATGCCGACAGAGAGGTTGGTGGATGGTCCTTAGACAGGGTCTAAGGTGAAAAGGGGATTGCATCATCCTTGAACACATGTTCCTAAAGAGAGCCGTAGACATATGTCTTCGAGAATGAAGTCCTTGGTGGACATGAGGGGATTGGATCATCCCTGGACTTCAGTCCTAAAGAGAGCCGTAGACGTATGTCTTCGAGAATGAATTCCTTGGTGGACATGAGGGGATTGGATCATCCCTGGACTTTAGTCCTAAAGAGATCCGTAGACGTATGTCTTCGAGAATGAAGTCCTTGGTGGACATGAGGGGATTGGATCATCCCTAGACTTCAGTCCTAAAGAGAGTTGTAGACGTATGTATTCGAGAATGAAGTCCTTGGTGGACATGAGGGGATTGGATCATCCCTGGACTTCAGTCCTAAAGAGAGCCGTAGAAGTATGTCTTCAAGAATGAAGTCCTTGGTGGACATGTGAGGATTGGATCATCCCTTGACTTCAGTCCTAAAGAGAGCTGTAGACAAGATGTCTCCTAGAATGAAGTCCTGAATGAACAGGTAAGGGATTGTACCTTCCCCGTACTTCGGTCCCAGAATTGAGCCGTAGACATGATGTCTCCGATAATGAAGTCCTGAATGAACAGGTAGGGGATTGTATCTTCCCCGGACTTCGGTCCCAGAATTGAGCCATAGACTGGGTCTCCGATAATG
The DNA here is from genome assembly GCA_027924585.1 of Larix kaempferi. Classification (NCBI taxonomy): domain Eukaryota; kingdom Viridiplantae; phylum Streptophyta; class Pinopsida; order Pinales; family Pinaceae; genus Larix; species Larix kaempferi. The sequence goes on along the minus strand of BSBM01001197.1, from coordinate 13,476,688 downwards.
AAGTCCTGAATGAACAAGCAGGGGATTGTATCTTCCTGGGACTTCGGTCCCAGAATTGAGCCGTAGACATGATGTCTCGATAATGAAGTCCTGAATGAACAGGTAGGGGATTGTATCTTCCGCGGACTTCGGTCCCAGAATTGAGCCGTAGACTGGGTCTCCGATAATGAAGTCCTGAATGAACAGGTAGGGGATTGTATCTTCCCCGGACTTCGGTCCCAGAATTGAGCCGTAGACATGATGTCTCCGATAATGAAGTCCTGAATGAACAGGTAGGGGATTGTATCTTCCCTGGAATTCGGTCCCAGAATTGAGCCGTAGACTGGGTCTTCGATACTGAAGTCCTGAATGAACAGGCAGGGGATTGTATCTTCCCCGGACTTCGGTCCTAGAATTGAGCCGTAGACATGATGTCTCCGATAATGTAGTCCTGAATGAACAGGTAGGGGATTGTATCTTCCCCGGACTTTGGTCCCAGAATTGATCCGTAGACTGATGTCTCCAAGAATTGAAGATAGGACTGCATTGTCCCTGGACCTTAGTTCAAAATGTACATGAGGACTGCATCGTCCATGAACTAGGTTCAAAATGTACATGAGAGGACTGCATCATCCATGAACTGGGTTCAAAATGTACGTGTGAGGACTGCATCGTCCATGAACTGGGTTTAAAATGTACGTGATGGGATTGCGTCGTCCCTAGACATGAGACTTGTCTTAAAGTGATAAGGATTGATCATCCTGGAACTTGATCTGGATTGTATCATCCATGGACCTATGTCCTAAAAAGAGCAGGATTGATCATCCTGTAATATGATCGTGTGTGTTGCAGGGTATGCTGCTATGTATTGATGATAGATGTATTAGTGAGAATACATGCTTTTGATGATAGATGTATTAAGTGAGAATACATGCTTTTGATGATAGATGTATTAGTGAGAATACATGCTTTTGATGATAGATGTATTAGTGAGAATACATGCTTTTGATAATAGATGTATTAGTGAGGATACATGCTTTTGATGATAGATGTATTAGTGAGAATACATGCTTTTGATGATAGATGTATTAGTGAGAATACATGCATTTGATAATAGATGTATTAGTGAGAATACATGCTTTTGATGATAGATGTATTAGTGAGAATACACATTTTTGATGATATATGTATTAGTAAGAATACATGTTTTGATGATAGATGTATTGGTGTGGATACTAATACAGATGATCTAGATGCTGTAGATCAAGATGATCCAGATGCTGTAGATTGTGATGATGCAGATGCTGTAGATCGAGATGATCCAGATGCTGTAGATCGTGATGATCTAGATGTTGTAGATCGAGATGATCCAGATGCTATAGATCGAGATGATCCAGATGCTGTAGATCGAGATGATCCAGATGCTGTAGATTGAGATGATCCAGATGTTGTAGATTGTGATGATCCAGATGCTGTAGATCGTGATGATCCAGATGCTGTAGATCGAGATGATCCAGATGCTGTAGATCGAGATGATCCAGATATTGTAGATCGAGATGATCCAGATGCTGTAGATCGATATGATCCAGATGCTGTAGATCAAGACAATCTAGATGCTGTAGATCGTGATGATCCAGATGCTGTAGATCGAGATGATCCAGATGCTGTAGATCGAGATGATCCAGATGTTGTAGATCGTGATGATCCAGATGCTGTAGATCAAGATGATCCAGATGCTGTAGATTGAGATGATCCAGATGCTGTAGATCGAGATGATCCCGGTGCTGATGATCGTATGATGACGATGCTGATGATCGTGAGGATCCAGATGTTGATGTTGTTGTAGCTGTTCGAGTGCTGTAGAAGATAAAGACTCAGTACTGAAGATGTTGATGTTCCAACATTGAATATGTTCCAGTAACTGCTTGAGTTACTGATGATGTTGAGAAAGCTTCCAATGATTTATAGATGTATCATGTATGATGTTGATGACTCCTTGCTCGTGCAGATGCTGTTATAATATCCTTCTCATTAAGGGGGAGTGTTGAGATATTGTAACTTCAAAGAATATTATATTTGTACTTTATTATTCTGGAGATGTTTCATTCCTCCTTGAAGATCTTATTGTATATCCGGAGATGTTTATTCCTTCGTTGGAATGTGGTAACTTGGTTTATTAGACTTCCCTAGTGGGGTCGGCCCAGTCAGTTGTAGTGGGGTATTTAACCGAATGGTTAAATACGAGCCTACATGATTTGTGTAAAATACAAGTCAGAGTAGTGTATAAATAGAGGAGGTGTATTCCTCATTTGACACACACTCACTCACTTGAGAGTGGCGCACTTGTGGAGGAGAGGTCTGCTATGGAGAAGGAGGAGCTTATGCTTAGGGTTACATCTTTGTATATTGCTAGTCATCTATATTGAGGAAGCTTTGCTGGGTTTTCTACCCCATGAGGGTTTCCCAGGATAAATTTGTGTCTCTTGTGTTTATGCTGTGCTTGTTGTTTCTTCAGTGATCCTGTATATGCTATTATTGTGAAACGGAATGCAATGCTGCTATTTTCTATCTCAGCATATTAAATCTTAACATGCATCAGCATGGAAAACAGTTTCGACATAGACGTAGATGCATTAATTCTTTCATTAAATAACTGAAATTCCATGCCAGTGACTATGAATTCATCGAATCTTGGATTGGTAAAAAACACATCAAATTTTAGAGCCTCTAGCTCTTAATTACTCATGTATCTATAATTTTCGCAAATCGAGCCATTAACAAACTTCTTTTGTTGTTCCGGTTCAATTTAAAAGGTAGATTGTCAAGACTCAAACATGCAACGAGTCGCAAGGATCCAATTGACTTAGGCTTTATTCCATTTACCCTCCATCCCATACCTGTTTCTTGTCGTGACAAGTGTTGAACAACAAAATTTGATGCCCAGGCCCCTATGATGCTAGCGTGGCTAACTTGCTTGGTATGGAGGATTTTTTTTTTCTGTTTTTTTGAGCTATATATTATTTTTTATTAGGATCCTAATGTCCATCATTCTTACTTCTCTCAAGCTTGGATGGTTTCCCTCTCTCCGGTTTGAATTAAGGTTTTGGTTGGTTTTATATGTATATTTTGGTTTTAGGTTTATTATAGCCTCATTTTGCTTAGTGGCTTCTTTTTGTACATAGTTAACAGTAAGTAATTTTCTCATGCTTCTAGTTTTATTTTAATATTATATCTAGTTACAAAGTCTTGCACTATGCATAAGATCATGCAGATGCCCCAATATGGTTAGTGCATAGTCTAAGTAGTTTTTCTGTATAATGAAGTGTGGTCTGACCCAGAAAAATACAACAAAATAGTTGTTATTTTAATGAAGTGTAAAATTAATGTTACATATATGTCAAATTAATGTGTTCAAATTCGGATTTATTGAAAAGATATCATTTTATCATGTAGATATTAAGGAGTGCTCAATTGTTTAAGATTGTAAAAATTTGGATGGGCAATATTTGTTTTTTGCATTTTTTGGGGGGAAGGGTTTAGTTAATTTATACTTGTCAATTGAAGTACAATTATTTAAATTGCCTTTCATCTTTGAAGGGATCCAATAACAAATGCCCTTCCAATAAATATTAAGACCCACCCTTCAAATTTGATCACTGATGGAGAGGTCGGGAATGGCTTCAACCTTAATAGTATTGATTTTGGTGCGGTAAAATAATGGATATATATTGTGTAAAAGTGGAGTAGCTTTTTTCTTAATTGATAGGTATCGTTAGCTAGATATGGGAGTGAAATATGTGGCATTATTTCTTCCAAAATATTATTACATGGTTGCTCTTGCCTCGTTATGGAGTGTAGTTAAAAGTAGAGTGGAAGTAAAAGGAAGGAAAATTACACCAATGGCAAATAGGGTAAGAGTGTAAAACAATCCCACAACGGGTGTAACCGCCATGCTGACACGCGTCAAGGTAATTAGTACCATCAGTGTTCACAAGTATGTGGGGGTATGATGGTCGGCAGGTGGTAGCTTCCACTCAGTGATCTCTTGAGCAATTAATATTTGCATGATAAGGTATTTACAGGGAGGGTACGGATCCTTGCTCCGATTCAAGTCTTAGGTACACTCTCCCGATAATTCCCATGTGTGGACATTCATGGCACCTCGTGCCAACTTAAATCATGATGGAAAGGCTAGTTAGGATAGGAGATGGCCTCTATTTTGGAGGTGCCATTATTGGCATCCTCCTCGCACTAGCTTCAACAATTATAATTGTTATACCTGTAATGGGACTGAGCCTACTTTCATGGCACTCGCATTCCTCCTTCGTGCTTCCTCTAGTCTGGCTCTTCGGCTTGGGAGACTATAGAATGGTTCACACTAAGGTCACCAGAAAGAAGACCTCCAATGGCCCCAGAGGCTCTCATGTGCCTCGGGCCCTTAAAGAAATGGAGAATGCAAAGGGGTTTCTTGCGAGCAGAGTTAGTTGGCATGCTAAGGAGCACACTAAATGTCTAGAAAGGAGGTTATGTGGGGAGATTATAAGCCCTAGTGCCCAAGAGCTTATGGAGGAGTTTGGTGGTCTTATTAATGATTATGGGTCTTCTCGAACCCATGAGACACGACACACAATAACTTTGGGGTTATTTTGGTCCATAAAATCTCTCCTCAATCTAACTCTGAAGAAAGACAGAAGGTTAAAGCATGGGAGGATATGGGCGATTCACCTGTGATTGCCCATCTCAAGGGTTTAGAAGATGGGATGTGCATAATCGCAAGCAGTCAGGTCATTGCGGATGAGCATGTTAATGCTAAAATTGATGCCCTGGATAGAGAGCGTATGAGGAGACACTTCAATTGGCCACCTCCAGCATGCCCTTATGCCACACAATTGGTGTTTCATCGATGCCTAAAAGCTATCAAGAGGGTTTCCAAGCAAGAAAGTCCAGGTGTTGGTCCATCCTACATTACTATCTATGATTATTATTAAGGCTTGCTCTAGTTTGTTTTATAGAATAGTTTTTTGGATTCTAGTTGGAGTCTCTTTAATTTTGGTTTCTATTGGTGATAACCCTCGCCCCGTGGGAGGAAATACTGATAAAACGATGTCAATCCTAGCAGTAGTTCTCAAGCTTAGTTAGTAGTTGATGGTTCAGACATGATTCACAAACATTTTTATTTTTTAATGGATTGGTCTATCTATGACAGTCAGTCCCACTTTGTTGAAGGTTTCCATGGCTCTGTTATGTATAGTTTATTTCTATAGTTTAATATAATTTTGAATCTCACAATGAAAAAGAATGTAAAACAACATCTAGGATGAGAAATTTCTCACAATTGTAGAAAATTGATTTATATAGGTATAAAATTAAAGTTATCAACAATGAAAAGTTTTTGACCCAAATCACACAAGGGGTAGTTGAAAATATGGAAGAAATCATAGGACCCCTCGTGTAGAATTTGGCATAAGCATTGGAGCATAGAAGAGAATAGCTCTCTGATAGATAAGAAAGAATTCAAAACCATATAGTGAAGGGAAATGGAAAAAACACACTAATATAAAACAACAGTAGTACATAGAAAAATTCAACAAGTAGGGAGAAATCAAAATTCAAAACTATATGAACGAAACACATTATGGCATGAAAAACACATGATGACTCAACTAAGAACTAGCACCCACAAGCTACAATGTGAAACAAGAAGAGGAGAGCAATCAATGGAACTATGGGAGGAAAATTGTGTAGGATATGTGGGAATAGTGGAGTGGAACAAGACAAGCTCCCTTCTTCATTGCACTATGTACTTGCACATCAAAGAAAGAACCAAAATTTGCGGCAAGGATTCAGAAGCGACATTCCAAGAGAACCAAGAAAGGGTCACTGTAAGGATGGTCAAGAGACAAAAACATGCAATAAAAGGGTTGTTAAAGAAGAGTCTAATGTGGCAAACAATAGATCCTTAACTTTATGATTTTTTGTATTGCATTGGGAACTCGTCATCATGGTTTTCTTCTTGTTCTTCACCATTGTTTTCTATCATTTAAGGTAACAAATAGTGATTACATGCATGCTTATTTTGTTCATTTTTGGTTTTCTAGTGTTTAGTTTACAAGTCATGCAAGTTGTAACCATTTTTTCATCCCAAACAACCCATGGTCTCATGGACATTTTAATAAAAATGTATCTATCTATCATGGTCTAAAGACATGTACCTAGGGTTATCAATAATTGGAAATAGAAAGTGCCATTGTCATCATCGTTAACATCATCATTGGAATTGTTAGTGTCATCATTCCCTACATATCCTCAAACATGTAACCCTCAACACTGTAACCCCCAACAACTCAAGAAAAAACTTAAACAAATTGACATCATCATCATCATCATCCATGTCATGATCATCTTCATCATCAATGCCATCATCATTATCATCATCACCATCATCAACATCATCGTTGTGCTTGAAATCATCATCAACACCATAATCGTCATCATCATCATCATCATAATCATCATCATCATCATCATCATCATCATCATCATCATCATCATCATCATCATCATCATCATCATCATCATCATCATCACCATCATCATTGTCATCATTTTTGTCATCCCCATCCTAATCCTCATCATCCTCATCGTCATCGTTGTCATCATCATCATCATCATCATCATCGTCATCATCATCATCATCATCATCATCATCATCGTTGTCCACATCATCATTCTCATCATTAATGTCATCGTCATTTTCATCATCACCATCATCACTATCATCATAATCTTAGACATCGTCGTCATCACCATAATCATCATCATATTCATCATTGTCGTCATCCTCTTCATTGTCATCATCATCATAGTCATCATCTTCACCATCTCCGTCATCATCATCATCATCTTCTTCCTTGTCCTCATCATAATTATCATCGTCATCATCGTAATCGTCATCATCTTCATCATGGTTGTCATCGTTTTCTTCATCATCATCCCCTATAACACCTAAACGTGTAACCCACAACACTTATAAAACCCCACATCATCATCATCTTTATCATCATCGTCAATGTCACTGTCATCATCACCATCTCCATTGCCATCATCATCATCATCATCATCATCATTTCCATCATCATTATCGAGGTCATCATCATCATATATACCTCCATCATCATCATCGTGACCCTATACATCTTATCATGGCCATGGACCCTGAATTCCCTATAAAATATAACCCACATAGCCCATGCCACGTCATATAACCCTCAAAACTAATCCTTAACCCCTAACTTCTAAACACTACACAATTAACACTCTATATAGCCTTATAATTATAGAACATATCCCTTGTAACAATTAAATCTTATCAACCCTATCAATCTTAACCATTATAACCTTGACTAACACCTTCTCTCTATAAACCCATCTTAACACATAATCTTATAACCTCTATAAGGGTTATGTGATCACCGCTAATGTAATACCTTAGAATATTTTACATCATGCTTAAAGTTTCACATTTATCCATTATAACCTCTATCCCCAAAACCCTTATCACCATTGATTGTTATAACACATAATTCATACTATGTAACACCTAGAGGACATATTATTGCACATTTGTAGTGAATATAGAATATATGTTGGTTATCCGACGACTCCTATCGGATAATCAACGGGAGTCGTCGAATAACCAACAGTCGTCAAATATCCGACAATGCCATGTATCAATTAGAAAAAAATTGATCAAAATTCGTAATTTAAAGGTGAAATCCGACGACACAGTCAATTTCGTCGGATTTCGTCAGACTGTCTCGTTGGATTTTGGGTTCAAATTTTGTAGAGTGACTAGCATAAACTCTACAATTTATGAGTTATCCTAGAGGATCCTCTACATTAAATGACTAGCATAAACTCTGCAATTTATGGTTTTCCAGATCCTCTCCACCTAGGTTAAAATCTCATTTGCGAAATGTTTGCTCTTCCTTAGTCGATTATTGATTGGTATTCTTCATAAGATATTTTGAGGTTGTACTTAGTCAGGATTAATGAGGGTATGGGGTGAGTTTGCGTATATGTGGTTATTGAGTGTTAGAGATGGTAAGGGAAAGAGTAATGATGTTATTGGTAATTGCATGATAGGAATTGAGATCCCCTCATCTTCCTCATAATAGATGAATGGAGGGTGGCTCAACCATCGTTAGGCACAACAACGACATTGCAATTAATGATTCCTTGGTGTTTATGGATTTTCCTTATGTTATGATCCTTTGACATTCTTAAACATTGATTCCTCCCTCGACCATGTCCATAGCCCTGAGACCCATACCTAGTGCCTACAACCTCTTAATGGAGTCAACATCTTGACTCAAGGATCATATATATTGTTGAGAGGTTAGGTGTGATTCTTTGAGGAATTGTTTATGGTCTTATATGCCTAAAATATTCCTTTATAGCTTACAGCCTGAATTTTCTCCCCCAACCATATTTAGGTCCCTAATAGCCATACCTAGTGCTCAAAAACCGATAATGGCACACATATCATCAGTGTAAGCTAGATATATCATCAAGAGGTCATGTATGATGCTTTCAGGTGTTGATCATGGCCTTATGTGCCTATATTAGTCTTCCCTTAGCACCTAAGGTATGAGTTTCCTCCACCAATCATGTCTACAGCCCTACGACCCATACCTGGTGCTAAAACCTAATAATGACATTGATACCCCTACTTGTAGCCAGAGGATAACCTCTGGAGGTCATGTGTGGTGATTTGATGTCTCATGTTTAGCCCTAGATTCTTAGAAGATTTGTTTACGAGTTAGGGATTCAATTTCTTCTCTTAACCATGTTGAGGCCTAGAGACCCATACCTAATTCTGAAATGATATAGCCTATATTCATTTTGGTGCCTATCATCTTCTCAAGTTTGCGATCCTAGCCTATATCTCTAGCTGGATTGGCATCGTCTTTGGGTTTCCACTGTTAGGAAGTCTATGAATTTTTTTGAAATAATGGATAATGATGTATGGTTGAGGATTTTGTGTTTAGTTGTACATAATGATATACAGGTCGTAGGTTATAGGTTTTCTTCGAATAAAGGTATTTTTGAGATGGGTCCTAGTCATATTTGACATAACTTTCACATGATCATAAAAGAAAAATTGATTTGGCTTGCCTCATTCTATCTTTTGAGGTTGTGAATGTTTGTAAGTTTAAATAACTTGACATCATTTTATCATGTGTTTGGAAGGAACCAACGTTGTTGAGTGGGTCTCTTGCTAGCACAACACAAGCTAGATTCTGCTTGGGGAAATGTCAATATTGAAAAATATGAATTTTTTCTATATATGGGAAGTTCCTACCAATTAGAACCTTTATATATATATATATGGGCAGCTCCCCACCTAGGTTGAATTCACACAAGTGACATGTTGATCTCTTAAACGAGTGTTTTTTTAAAGCCCGAAGCTTCTTTGAAATCTAGTTTACCTTGAGTATCATCGTCAGATTGAGGGGAAGTGTCTAATGGCTTTCTTCAGGATATGTATTTCAATAAAAAAATATAAACAAGGAAACAATAATGAAAATTTAAACAACTAGGATTTGGGTATTTACAATGATTGCCCTTAGAAAATCCAATAATTATCCAACCAAGGTAATAATTACAAAATGTATACTTGATACCATGCTAAATTATTAACATATTAAAGGAGGTTCTGAAGGATCAAAATAGGTGTCCCCCCTTACATGTTCTAAATTCAAAGCACAATATGCCTAGTCATGAGCACTTTAGATACTAGTGGAGGATCAGTGGCATACCGTGTCTTCCAAATGAATCTTTGGATTGTTGGAGAGGCTCTTTTTTAACACAAAATGTTGTTATGAATCCTATATGAATAAGTTATTTTGCATACAAGTCCATAAATTCACAATAAAACCATAGTGCTAGTACGCTTGATATCACACTATAGTAAAAGGCCACAAGGTCTAAAGCAAATTATTAGGTCTTAAATGCCACTTAGGGTGACCCCCCCCAAAAAAATTCAAATTTTGAAAACTTTTGGAGGCAGTTTTTAAGAGCTGCCCCTAAAAACCCAAAAAACCTTGAGGTATATACCAGTCATTATAAACTAGATTTTGATCTAACACCATGGACACCATGGATTAGGATTCAAGAACCATCCATGATGTTGTAAATATTGAAATGGCCACCATACCCACTTGCAAGCTAAATATTCCTTGTGTAGGAATCATGTGGTGATTAGGGCCCTACACATGGACCATTAGCCATAAAGGATAATTTTATGGCACACGAGTTTGTATTTTGACCATGGATGATGGAAACTTGGAGTGTGAGAACCATCTTTGATGTGAAAAACCTAGCATGACTGCCTCAATTGTAGAGCTCTAATGGGATATGGTGTTGAATGATGATGCACACCCTTCCTAACACTACAATAGCTTGTGTGAGCTTAGCTCCAATGTTTTGATGAGATGCATTGTTGAACCAATGTGACACACCTAACCCATGTACATAAATGACTTTTAGGGGGTTTTAAAAAAACTTTCTCGAAAATTTCAATTCGCATGACTTTTAGGGGGGGTTCAATAAATCGCCTCCAAAAGTTCAATTCTCAATTCTTTTAAGGAGGGTTTCACAAAACCGCCTCCAAACATTCAATTATCATGAATTTTAAGGGGCTTTTTAAACAACTACCTTAAAAATTTTAATTTGCATGACTTTTAGGGGTGGATTTCAACAAACTACCTCCAAAAGTTCAATTCTCATGACTTTTAAGGGGGGTTTCAAAAACCCGCATCCAAAAGTTCAATTATCATGACTTTTAAGGGGGGGATTCCAAATAACCGCCTCAAAAAGTTCAATTCTCATGACTTTTAGGGAGGGGGGGGCTCCAACAAACCACCTCCAAAAGCTCAATCCTCATGACTTTTAAGGGGGGTGCCAAAAAACCACCTCCAAAAGTTCAATTCTAATGAGTTTTAAGGGGGGTTCCAAAAAAACCACCTCCAAAAGTTCAATTCTCATGACTTTTAGTGGGGGTTTTGACAAACCACCCCCTCAAGTTATGAGAATTGGGCTTTTAGGGGGGGTTTTCAAACAACCACCTCCAAAAGTTCAGTTCTCATGACTTTTAAGGGGGGTTCCAAACAAACCGCCTCCCAAAGTTCAATTCTCATGACCTTTAGGGGGGGTTTTGACAAACTGTCCCCAAAAGTTATGAGAATTGGGCTTTTAGGGGGGGGTTTCAAACAACCACCTCCAAAAGTTCAATTCTCATGACTTTTAAGGGGGGTTCCAAAAAAACCGACTCCAAAAGTTCATTTCTCATGACTTTTAGGGGGTGTTTTGACAAACCGCCCCCAAAAGTTATGAGAATTGGGCTTTTAGGGGGGGTTTTCCAAAAACCACCCCCAAAAGTCCAATTTCCATGACTTTTAGGGGCTGTTTTAAAAGACCGCCTCCAAAGGTCTGAAAAAACTTTTAGGGGGGGTTTTACCAAGAACCCCACAAGCCAAAACCGCCCCTAAAGGGCTATTTTGTTGTAGTGAGTGGTTAGTCACTCCATTCGGATTGACTAATGCACCCAGTACATTCATGTGGTTGATGAATGAGGTACTGAAGCCATTCTTGGAAAAATTCGTCGTAGTGTATCTAGATGACATCCTAATATTTATTCGAACCAAGGTCGAACACTTGGAGCACATTCAACAAGTATTGCAGAAGTTACAAGAAGAGAAGGTTGTTGATGGTGAACTTGAAAAAGTGTTTCTTCATGAAGGAAGAACTGGTATACTTGGGATTTGTAATCTTGGGTAAAGGTTTAGTGATGGACCCAGAGAAGGTGAAGGAAATATTGGATTGGCCAAAACCAACAAGCACAACTGGAGTGCGAAGTTTCCCTGGACTTGCCAGTTTCTATAGGCATTTCATCAGAGGATTCAGTCGGATATGTGCACCATTGACAGAGTGCATGAAGAAAGGGGATTTTAAGTGGATGAAAGATTCCTAGAGAGATTTCGACAAGTTGAAGGAAAAGGTCACTGAGAGCCCAGTGTTAGCACTCCCATATTTCGACAAAGTTTTCCAAGTCGATTGCGATGTGAGTGGAATGGCAATTGGAGTAGTGTTGAGCTTGGAGGGCCGACCAATTGCATTCTCCAGCGAGAATTTGGATGATGCGAAGCGAAAATATTCGGTCTACGATTAGGAGTTTGATGTTATTTTCCAAGCACTGAAGAAGTGGAGGCATTATTTGTTTCCCAAGGAATTTGTGTTGTACATAGATCACTAAGCATTGAGGTACTTGAACACTCATTCAAAGTTGAATCAGACCCACATGAAGTGGTTCGAGTTCCTGCAAGGATATACCTTCATGTTGCAATATAATTCAGGCAAGTCGAACAAGGTTGCCGATACACTGAGTTGAAGAGTTGCATTGATGAACACGATGACAGTTTAGGCAACAGGAATAGAGTCAGTGAAGCCAAAGTATGCAACCGAAGAGGATTTTGTGAGAGCATGGAAGGTGAGTCGAGAGTCGTGGAGTGTCAACAGAACTCCATACTTGGAATATTTTATCCAAGAGGGATACCTATTCAGGGGACAATAGTTGTGTATTCCCAAAGGATCTGTAAGAGAGAACCTAATCCAAGAACCGCACAGTGGCATACTAGCAGGTCATTTTGGCATCGAAAAGACCAAGGCGTTGGTCGAAGAGAATTATTATTGGCCAGGAATGACGACAGATGTCAGTAACTGGGTACGATAGTGTCACGTTTGAGAGTTAGAAAAAAGAAGAAGTCAGAATACATGGTTGTATATGCCATTACCAGTACCGAATACCCCATGGGAACACCTAAGCATGGATTTTGTGCTAGGATTTCCAAAGACACAACAAGGAAATGACTCAATCTTTGTTATAATCGGCATATTTTAGAAGATGGAACACTTTATTGCATGTCGGAAGACAAGTGACGCCATAGGCATTGTTGTACTATTCTTCAAGGAGATAGTCATATTGCATGGGTTGCCGACGAGTATCACGTAGAACAAAGATACCAAGTTTATGGGTCATTTCTGGATAACCCTATGGAAGAAACTAGACACGAAGTTGTAGTTTATCTCGGCATATCATCCACAGATAGATGGACAGACCAAGGTGGTAAACAGAAGTTTGGGAAACCTTCTGAGTTGTTTGACGACCGAACGACCCAAGCAGTGGGATAACGTGTTGGCGCAAGCATATTTTGTGTACAATAATTATGTGAATCAGTCGACAGGTTTGAGCCCATTCCAGATTTTTCAAGGACGAAGCCCACATGGAGTGGTGGATTTGGTCAATATAATGACAAAATTTAGGAAACGTTCGGATGCAGAAACATTCGCAGAGCATATGGAATAAGTGCATGAAGATGTACGAAAGCGCATAGAAAAGAGAAACACGACATACAAGTTGAGAGCCGATTGGAAGAAGAGCCTATAGTCATTCAGCGAAGGAGACTTAGTCTATGCACACTTCCGGAAGGAGAGATTTCCAACAGGAACCTATATCAAGCTGAAGCTGAAAAAGAGTGGACCATGTCAGATTCTGAAGAATATTCTCGACAATGCTTATGTGTTGGAACTGCCGAAAGACTTGAGCATTTCACTAAAATTCAATGTCTCGGATATGTACAAATTTGAAGAAGGTTCAACCAGCGGAAGTGCAGAAGTGTCTAACATCAACTAGACAGTGCATATTCCAGGTCGATATGACAAGGAGAAAATCGTCGAAGTGTTGGAGGAACTCGAAGTTGGGTGTACGCTCAGTTCGCGGAAGAAATAATACTTAGTGCGATGGAAAGATGATGAGTTGGAGGAGGCGACATGGATTTCTGAAGGAGAATTAAGGAGACTGATGGAGCAGTCGAGTTATTTTTCACCTTGGGAGTCTGACGTAGAAGACTCTGGGCCTAGGCAGAACAGTCAAGGATGATCGACATGAGAATTTGACAAAGGGGATTGTGGACGAGCACTGGTGCGAAAGAAGATAGGCTGTCGAAATCCAAGTAGTCGAGCAGGAATCTGTTGAGGTGTGGTCGACAAAAGAAGAAGGCCGGAGGTAGAAAAGTTAACATGTGGACAAACGACATGTTTGCAGCGAAGAGGTCGGGTGTGGACAGGTTTTCGAACATTGACACTGACAAGTTTGAGGCGGAAGCCAAGCGTGGAGGAAGGGACGGACTAGCAGCCATAGAAGCGAAGTGAAGCCGACAAGTAAGTTGAAGGATGACAAAAGACAGTATGGTCGAGGTCAGCAATGGGAGTGAATACTGTAGCAGAGTCATAGAAGCTCATAAGTCAAGTAGAAGTACTTGGTAGCCGTTCGGGGTTGCTAAGGAAGTTATGAGCAATTAAGAAGGTGGTTGCGATCAGTACAAATGTCACCACGAGAAGAGGTTGGGAAGCACAACCAGTGGGCGCTGGCAACTGCAGGTCTGCGGGATATGGAGGATTCGTCGAATAGAGGAAGTGTGTCTCAGGGAACGGAGTGGACCTCGGGATGAGAAACAAAGCAGAAGCAGTAGAAGACCAGTGCACAGGAACATAGAGAGGGAGTTAGTTTCAGTGGGAGAGATAGCATAGATCGTTCATTCATAGCTCAGTGAGCGCTTGCATTCAATAGAGGCCGTGAGAGGGAGAAGATTGCACACATAGAGAACACACATTTACTTCTGTATATTGTATCAGGCTAAGTCCGACTAGTTTAGTTGTTTTCATTTATTTTCATTTAGCATTGCAACCTTTAATTTGATTGAAGTAATAGAAGCCAGCTTCTGGCATCCTGTTTACACCAAGTCTGTGTGAGTGTCGTGTGTATTGTTAAGAAAGAGGGTTCGGCGACCTACCTTGCGCTAGTGTTCAGAAGCTTTGCATATATATATATATATATAATTTCTTGTTGCGACATTTAAAGGCTTTATTTGAGCTTCGAAGAGGTGCTTTTGAGGGATTTGTTTGAGCTTGCATCATTTAAAGGCTTTGTTTGAGCTAGATCTCTCACTCATGGCTTCACACAACTCACAAGACATGCTGGCAAAGAAAATAAGGTCACCACGATATAACCAATGCTCAAGAGGACAGTCGCAGGTGGGATCTGTCGTATGGGCAGGGTAGCTAAGCTCGAAACTCAAGAGGTACAAATCCCTCAATAGCCCCCGTACATGAACAAATCCGGGAAGTATATCCCACGTTCAGCTAGTATTGGAGGGCTATCTCCACAACCAACCTCCCGTGACCTCATGCTTAACTCTGTTTTTAGTAGAGCTTCCTGGGAACAATGATGTATACCATGGGTTTCACCACTCCCTGGTCAGGCACATAATGTTGTTTCAATAGTCTTGGATTGTTAACTCATAATGATCTATTCAAAGACTTTAAACCTAAGCTAGTTGGTGCACCCTATAAAATGAAAATCATTTCTAATCAATTTTAAGATTAAGCGTTGATTTTAATGGTTGTAATTACTCAAAGGCTATGGTCATGACACTAATGATGTATAGGACTCAATGGTATGCACAACCGAAAAACACTAGACTCATCTATTCAATAAAAAGCATGCCACTAATATCACAATCAATCCAATAGTTTGAAATAAAATGCAATCTCTTTAAAGTTTCAATGCACAATCAAGTCCTAGATAAAATCACAAGCACTCTAATGCAAAATGCAGTACATAAAGCAAATATTTTTGTATTTTCTCTTATAAATGCAAGGAAAATGGAAAACAATGTTTTTGTATTTTTTCAATATAAAGAAATGAAAAAATGCAAAATCTAACTATTCAGTAAATAAATGCAAAGAATATCAAATAGGCAACCCAGCAAAACCCAAACAGTAAGATTCATCCAAGCTAATGAGCTATAAAATAAGAAATTGTGAAAAAACAAAAAGCTTAAAAACAAAAAGAAAGATGAGTTTCTGGTCACAAACAGAGCATGGAACAGTCAGGAAACAGGCCAACTAAGACTCAGGAACACTCAGAACCAACCCAGCAACAACCCAAGGACAAAAATCAACCAATCTTGGACTTGTACGTGACTTTTCAAAGAACAACAACGGGTAGACGTGGGCTACAGTTCACACAGGGGTGGGTAGATGCGGTCAAAACTAGGTTGACCCACATACAGTGAAAGGAAAATGAACCCAAAAAGAGTCAAACAACCCAAATAAACCTAGTTTTCTAATGTAAATCCCTGTTAAGATTCAATATGCTAAGACAAAAAATATCAGCATTACATTCCATTTCACAATAATAGCATATACAGGATCACTGAAAGAACAACAAGCACAGCATAAACAGAAGAGACACAGATTTATCCTAGGAAACCCTCAAGGGGAAGAAAACCCAGCAAAGCTTCCTCGATATAGATGACCAGCAAATACAAAGACGTAAACCCTAGACATGAGCTCCTTCTCATCCATGGCAGATCTCTCTCTCACCTATGCACCATTCACAAGTGAGAGAATGAATTATGTGTGTGATAAATGAGGAACACACCTCCTCTATTTATACACTACTCCGACTTGTCATTTACATTAACTAGGTCGGCCCCAACTTAACCACTCGGTTAAACACCCCATTACAACTGACTGGGCCGACCCCTCTAGGTTGGTCTAATAACCCTTTGACCCACATAACACATACAGGACCGACCCCCACTAGGGAATTCTAATAACCCAAGTTACCACATTCCGACGGAGGAATAAACATCTCCGGATATACAATGAGATCTTCACGGAGGAATGAAATATCTCCGGAATAATAAAGTACGAATATAATATTCTTTGAATTTACAATATTTCAACAATCCCGACGGCTAGTCAATGACACAGAAGCTCGACAAACAACGACTCAAAATAAGGACAAATGCCTAAAAAATCCCCAAAATTGATGTTCTCCCCAATGGAGTCGCCATTTATGTTATGGAGAAAACTTCTTATGGCTCGGGGTAGACCACAACAGATAGCTGACTACCAAAAAATAACTCAATTCCCAATGCAATGTTATTATAATAAAAATGCTAAGATATAGAGAATAAGAACCAACCTTTAACTGGATGTTCGAAGTAGATCCCCATTGAACTTTCAATCTCTACACTTGAACCTACAGATTAGTCTCAACAACAAATACAAGCAAGTGCATATAATATGTGAAAGATATTAGCATATTCAATAACATGATCCATTATATCATAAGCAAATGTAACCCAATGTAATTTAACCAACATTCACAACATCAATTGGACGAGAAAAATGAGTATTTCCATTAATTAATAACAAGAAGTATAATGATACGACCTCTTGCCAGCAACCAATCTGAACCTAGAACTGGGTCTCTCCATGTATGCCTCCACCACTTCAATACCCCATGCAATGGAAAACTCAAACTATAAAAGGAGTTTGGTAGGTGAACATAACGAGTTCACAACAACAAGGATCAATGAGTGTAGACTCAAGTCACGGAAAAAATCCACTAGAGTTATCTTGCTCTCTCTTTCTCCTCCCTTCCATACACAATAAGATCTCAATACATAGCCTTCTAAAAGTAAGTGAAAGCTCGAATCAGGTCGTTTCAGGGTATATGGAGGACCAAAGGTGACCCTAAGACCGCTTTTTGGGAGTAAAAAGTAATTATCTATTGGTTTTTACCATTTAACTTGGTGTACGCTTAGTGGAACAATCTGTGTGTACGCTGGCTATAATGGAACAACTATCGTACATGAACAAAAATAGGGAAAAGTGTGTTTCTAGAGGATAAAATGTGGATCTTAGTCAATAAAATGGATCCTGAAGGCCAATTAATGTTGATGCTCGGAAGGTGGAAAATTAGGTTGTAACAGCGATATGGATTTCCGAAGGAGAATTAAGGAGATTGACGGAGCATTCGAGTTATTTTTCACCTCAGGAGTCTGATGCAGGAGCATCAAGGCCTAGGAAGAACTATCGAGGATGATCGACGTGAGAATTCGACCAGGGGGATTGCCGACGACCATTGGTGCGAAAGAAGATGGGCTGTCGAAATCCAAGTAGTCGAGCAGGAAGCTGTCGAGGTGCGATCGATAGAATAAGGTTGGAGGTCGACATGTTTGCAGTGAAGAGGTCGGGTGTCGACGGGCTGTCGAACATCAGTGCCGACAGGTTTGAGGCGGAAGCCAAGTGTGGAGGAAGGGATGGACTAGTAGCTGTAGAAGCGAAGTGAAGCCGAGAGGTAAGTTGAAGGATGACGGAAGACAGTATGGCCGAGGTCAGTGATGGGACTGACTACTGTAGCAGAGTCATAGAAGCTTAGAAGTCAAGGCGAAGTACTTGGTAGTCGTTCGGGGCTGCTAAGGAATTTATGAGTAGTTAAGAAGCTGGTTGAGAGCAGGACAGATGTCACCACAGGTAGAGGTTTTGCAGCACGGCCAATGGGAACTGACAACTGCAGGTCTGCAGGATATGGAGGATTTGTCGGACAGAGGAAGCGTGTCTCGGGGAACGGACTGGACCTCGGGATGAGCAGCAAAATAGTAGCAGTAGAAGACCAGTACGCAGGAACATAGAGAGGGAGTTAGTTTCAGTGGGAGAGCTAGCAGATATCGTTCATCCATAGCTCAGCGAGCGCTTTCATTCAACAGAGGCCGTGAGAGGGAGAAGATCGCACACAGAGAGAACACACATTTACTTCTGTATATTGTATCAGGCTAAGGCCGACTAGTTTAGTTGTTTACATTTCTTTGCATTTAGCATTGTAACCGTTAATTTGATTGAAGTGATAGAAGCCAGCTTCTGGCATTTTGTTTACACAAAGTCTGTGTGAGCATCGTGTGTTGTGTGTATTGCTAAGAAAGAGGGTTCGGTGACCTACCTTGCGCCATTGTTCAGAAGCTTTGCATATATATATATTTAATTTCTTGTTGTGACATTTAAAGGCTTTGTTTGAGCTTCCAAGAGGTGCTTTTGAGGGCTTTGTTTGAGCTTGCATCATGGGTGAAAACAAGAAGTTGGGAAACAATTTTGGCTTGTTTTATACAAACAAAACTGGTAAATTTTATGTTTTTCAACTTCGACCTATTCAAACCCATATCTCCCTTAGGAATTTCAACTTGAAGTAAACACAAAGGTTTTAGAGAATTGAATTGGCTTTCTACTCGTATTTTTTTTAATTTTTTTTTGGGACAAATTTGTTGTCAACAGACGGCATATACTTGAAAATTTTAGGTATGGATAATGAGTGACCTGTGTTGAGGACGGTTTTTTGATAGATGGTTATTCATTTTAGGGAAAACAATTGTAGGCTCATAATCTACACACACTACACTGGATCCTGGACTATATTTTGAGTTTTTTAAGACTTGAGAATTATTTTTTATTATTTATCGAAACAAAGTATGTTCAGAAAATGGTGCATTATCAACACATGTTTTTGTCTTCACATTTTCTTTCAAATGTGACACTTATTGGAAAAACTAAAAGTACCCTTTTGAAGAGGACAAGCCAATTATGATCTCTGTGAAATTTCAAATTTTTTGGTGTTGTCTTTGTTATGATATTGAATTTTCATTTCGGGTGTTTTTGAAAGTAATAAAATTCTTAAGGAATAAGGTTTAGAAAAAAAAATTAATAAATAGAAATTCAAGTCGAAATGAAACAATTATTATATCATTGGAAACTAGATTCGGAGATGAATCCATTACTACCATGTCCGACAAATAATATTTAGAATTTGCAGGGGTTCGGGCTTGCTGAAGTTGCAGGTTCTGGAAAGATGCCATATATTTTCGCAGGTTTGTTGACCATAAATTCTCGGTCGAAAAATATCTTCCAAACTCTCAACCAAGAGTTTAGTTCAAACTCTCATCCGAGAGTTTTTTTAAAAATATAGCGCGGCGATTGGTTCAAACTCTCAGCCTAGAGTTTTTTTAAACTCTCAGGCGAGAGTTTGAAATCTCAAAACTCTCACCCTAGAGTTTTGTATACTCTCGGCATAGAGTTTGAGGTTGACTTATTTTCGCGTGATCATCCGCCCGCGCTCCTTTTTTTCACTTTGTTTGTCACAAAAGTGTTTTCCAGGTTCGCAATTTCACCCTCATTTAAAGGCTTTGTTTGAGCTAGATCTCTCACTCATGGCTTCACACAGCTCACAAGACATGCTGGTGAAAGAAATGGTGAAATTATTCATGGGCTTAGACTATATTTAGACAAAAAATATGACATGAAATTCAAATGTGCAAATTTGTGCAAAATTTTCTTAAAGCTGGACACTCAATAAACACAAGATTCTAAATGCATATCTTGTGGATGCATATCACTCTTCTAGTCTGTACACGTAAATGAATGGCGAAAGAGAAAGACTTAACAAATAGCCTAAGATAAACACCATAGGATATCTGTGCATATTTTCCATGTTCTGTAATATAGTCTGTATAAGCATACTTGTATTGTTAAATGGCCTTGCAAGGAGTAGGTAGATTCCATCGATTGCATCACAATTTTCTGATTAAAAATTCGTATTTTAGAGATCGTTAGTTGGGTAAAGGAGGATTATTCAACTACTATATATGTGTTCTACAGGCATCCAGATGCAAACGCTTTCTATTTAAACATAATTTTTTTTCTTGTTATTCAAACTTATTTATGCAGGTCTCTGTTTGTGTATTCAGAAGCTTTGCATATATATATTTAATTTTCTTGTTGATGCATTCAAAGTATTTGTTTGAGCTTAGCAGAGGAACTTTCGAGTTCATATTTTTTTTTGTTTGTAGCTATATCTCTCACTCATGGATTCACACGGCTCACAATACATCTCAGTGAAAGAAACGGTAAAATTATTCATGGGCTTAGACTGAAGTAGATAGGGTTGCATGTGCGTAGAAGCTATGTTCTGCGTGTTTCCACATAAAAATGATTCTATTCCATTTCAAAACTTAATTCTATAGCATAAATCATTTAACTGGCATGATATCATTCTAAATACGCTTACTAGCTTCAAATAAAAATATGCTTACGTTGTATGTTGTTTGTATATATTGTAACATAATCTCCAATACCACAAACTTGTCAAAGCCAAGACAGAAGCAGGGAGGAAGATGCTACCACAAACTTATAGCCCGATACAGAAGTGAGGAGGAAGACACTTCCAGACATCTTGGAATTATTTCTTTAATCATATCATTGTTCCAAATTTCCTGGAAACTCGTATAATATTTCCATTTCAAAGTTATTTGTTATTGTGCTCCACGTGATATTCATATGTAATGTGTAGTGTACATGTAAATGCACATGGTTTCCAGTAGAATATAATATCACACTCCATGCTCTCTCCCATATTTTCGTAGTTGGTATTCAATGGAAAAAGTTTGTGAAAGCTGCATGGAAGGAAGTCTCAAGTTCTACATTTATTTTCTACACACCCTTCTTATTCTCACCACTACAATTACGACTACAAGTCCTCTAGAAATAGGTCCATATTTCTCCAACATTTGTTTTCCATTTTGGGTTTCTATGTTTGTGTATATCTTATTTTCTTCCCCTCTAATTAAAACCAAATATCATATTTAATCTAAATTTTAAAGATATAGGGTTTTTCATATCTTATATTATATGTTCTAATTGTTTGAGCGTTCATATTTATTTGTTTTGCATATATTGAGGAAAATTCGATGGAGAGTTTCGAGACTCAACCTAATGTTGAGTCCATAAGAAATTGAAATCATATGTTCAATGAACACATGAACCTCGAGAAATTCTAGATAGTGTAGTGTTTCTACATATTATAGATATAATAATAATATGGGTTATATTTTTTCGGGGAGAATTGTGCTTTGAATTGGTGCACTATAGAAGTGCACACTGATTACATCTACACACAACACCATGTCCACCCATAATCATATTGGTGTTAAAGTTTGTAGTTATATGTATTGTATAATCATCTCCTTCTTACACTCTCAAGACTCTCCAAGAATTCTTTCCTTTCTGCTAGTCGTAAAGCAGTCTTGGGCAATATATTAACCCCCAAATGGATTGTACCTAAAAATGGTCGCTGAACTCAAGACCCCAGCTTTTTAGTCTATCTATTTAGCATTAGAACCCTCTAGACCCCAACTTTGAAACCAACCAAACTGAGTTGAATCAATTAACCTACTATACTGACAAAAGGCCAAAGTATTATAGATTTATAATTAGGAATTTATCTATTTTTTGGATTACCAAAAGAATCTTTTTGGAAGGAGAATTATAATATGTACATTTTTCGAATGTTAGCATATTGTTAAGATATTTAGATATTTAGGAGTTAGTTAGTATCGACTTGGTCTAATGTATTTTTAGGTAAATTGTATTTCTTTAGTATGCATTTGTACTTATGTAATATGACAGTTACGGTATGTTCTAAACATAAAGTGATTGGATGATTCATCTTCACCTCTATCTTAATGACTATTAATTCATAGTTTGACATCAGATTGGTCCATGATCTCTATTTAAAGGGCATGGACGCTTATTTGCTTGATCATCATTTATGAGAAACTCATATGTAAATTATTTTCCCTTTTACATTAATATATTTCCTCAAGTAGTTTTTATTTTTTCCCTCCATTTTTTTTACATGCACCTTGTTTGAATTTTAAAGCATTTTGATTAGCTACTATGTGATGACAAGAAATTGTACTTTAGGGTTAAATCGTTTTAAAGCATTTTGATTGGATAGAAGGGGGAGTGAAATCTGGATATGTTTTCAGTGCTAGATGTTTGTTTCTAAGGTAGGCATCTCAACCAATGTTAGTTATTCCTTAACATCGTAGTTACCTACTTGACAAGAAATATCCAAAGTTCTTTTTTTTAGAGGTCATATTTAGCAACTATTTTTACCCTCATTTCAAAACGTGGTTCTCTAGAATCACCCTCTTTTTTTCAAGGAACCTTTTTGACATTTTGAAGTTTCTTAGATATAAAGTATCAACATTTTTTATTTATTCCAAATGTTTTTATTTCATTTTTTTCCATTTATCTTTAAATTGTCTATTTTTTATTTTTCTAATCATGTTTTAATCGTGTTTTTGATGTTTATTTCCAATTTATAAGAAAAAAAAACCTAACATTTGTCATTTTGAACATTATTAAAAATGTTATATGCCATTTATTAGTCAAAATTCCATTTTTTTAACAAAAACAAACATATTTTTTTTAGAAAATTGTTGCAGCCACTCTGGTCAACATAATAATACAAAAAAGAGGTCTATCACATTGTGTCTTGTTCAACACTTGACCAAAAGCTTGAAAGATTAATTCACAAAAATAAGCACCATCCTCCATGGAGGATGTTAGCAAGCAAAATTCTTGAAGAATTTTTGTGGTTTTAATGCCATTTGAAGTTCAAAAATGAGAAGCTAAATGCCCAGATAAAAGGAGAATGTGTTATATAAAACCATATTCTAAAATTTAGAATTTATCCTATAGTTAGCCACCATGATCGAAAGTTAAAGAGTAAAGGTGCTTAAAGAAAAGTTTGATAAGGAGAAAGACTAAGTTTAAATCACATAGGATCAGGGGCTATGACCAGCAACCAATGAAAAAGGAGCATGGAGATAACCTATGGAGCATGTGGCTTTGGTCTGTGTTGTAGTCTCACAAGTCACGAGGTTACCGGTGATACATTATATATTATAAACAATCATGCACAATGATTCAGATACAAGAGACAAGAGACCAATAGGGGGAGAGAAGCACAAGCCTTTATTAACCAACAAGAGAAGAATACTACATAGAACATATCTAACTTAGTCCAGTACACAGCTCAACAACCTATATATATGCATTTACAAGCGGTTATGTAACCGTCTGGTCAGTTCAACCGACCGACATGTCTCGACTGTTCGACCCATCTGTCGACATACATTAACAATAGGTCGGGTGGGGAGCCTAGTCGACAGGCCAACTTAGGCTCCTCCAACATCTCCCCCACCTCAAAATGTTTATTCGTCCCGAAGAAATGAGGAGATGTTGGACTAGAACTGGTTGGAATTTGATGTTGAGCACAGACCTCAAGAATGGCTTCGGCTGAAACAGAAAGTTGATGTTGAAATTCATCCCATGCACTCAACATTTTATGGATATCAATGGTGAGTGTAGTGAGGCTTGACAGTTTGGCTATCTTTTCATGTGTTGACATGTTCTGTAAATAAATTAAGTTGGGACCGAATAGACTGATCTTTTCTTTGGAAGATGCAAGTAGTCTTTGGAGTGATGGCCAGAGTTGTTCGATTGTACTGAGGCTAGGTCAAGCATGACTAATCCACTGTTGTTCCATCTTTTCAAGTTTTTCAAATTTTCTGTTCTCCATGAGGATTTGATCTTCTATGCTTTGAATCAGGGACTGATCAGCTTCATGTTGTTGCTGGTGGAGTTCATCAAGCAGCTCCTTTGTCTCCAACAATTGTTGAAAAACATTCCCGTAATGTGTGTACCAATTGCGGAGAACATTGGCAACTGTAGATGCCTGCTCGTTGCATTTGACCAACTAATTATGAGTAGAGGTGAATGCTCCATACTACAATGAAAATAGGGAAGATGTTTTGGTTTCCTATTTCTGTCAGTCCTTGCTAAGTTCCTCTTGTAACCTCGACATGACAGACTGCAAAATTTGAAATGTTGTGTCAAGTGCACTAGTCATGTCGGAGCCTACTGGAAGTGGGATAACTTGTTGTGCTAAGTCTTCACACTTAGCCAGAATTTGGGTTTGGTCCTCCTATAGCTTATTAGCTCATTCTTCTGCTTCCAGTGAGTGGTGTCTTTGCTCTCTTTTGATGGCATCATCTAAAATATCAAGTTCTACTTGAGTTGCGACCTGAGGCTTATATGTCGATATAGGCCCAAATTGATCCAAGTGTAAAGATTGCTTGCTTTCTTGTCGAGTATAGTCAAGGTGTTTTTGCTGCCTCTTCTACTGCTGTTCTTTTTCCTTTCGGCGTTTCTCCTTGCGCTACTTCTTCATCTCCTCTTGTAACTTGATTCTAGCCTCAATCTGCTGTAGTGTTTCTTTTTGTAATTCAACCACTGCTAGTGGATTTTCTGCGTCTTTTGGAGTTTTCTTGGCACTTTGTTCTGCTTCTGCTTGAATTGCTGGTTTAGTTTCTTTGTTTGTTGTATTGGCTTCCTTGCTGGATGCTGAATTTTCTTGTACAAGTAATTCAATGTCTGCTTCTATGACTTCTTCAACTGGTGTCTATTTACTTTGTATTGCTCCAAGGACTGACATGGATCCGTCGGCAGGGGACGGAGACAACCTAATACTCACCACTTGAACTAGTGGCGACGACAATGGATTTTAAACTACTAGGGAGGAATGGGGAAGATCAGTACTTCTAGATGGCCCAGACTAACGACAAGTGACAATAATTCAGGTATTAATTGATCCATTTCATTAAGAACTTATCATGTTGACTGAATCTATAATGGTTCAACAGGTTGTCGAGGAGGTGAGAGGTTCTCCTCCGACAGGTTTTCTGGGATAAAGGCTGATGTTTCTCGTGCCATAAGAGGATTGGTCAAGTAGGGGTTTCATTGAATATGTATGACATGCATACCGAATATTTGGGTTGATACAGACTCTAGATGGGATGATACGTCGGCTGACAAGGTGTTAGATGGGGTAGCTTTGAGTAAGGAAAGGTCAAGAACTAGTTTCTTGGTAATTATTTCTCGCCAGTTTGGGAGAAGGGATGGGAGATTGGAAATAAGCAAATTGAGAGCATTATCATCCTGAAGCTTTTGTTGAATGGGGAGGGGAAGGGTTTGTACCATACTTGGAATAAAAAGTGAATCTTCAGTTGCAGGTGGATTACATATTGGGGTTATATCAAGAGTTGTTTCCTCCATTATAGAAATCGGAGATAGTGGAGGGGAACTAATTGTTAAGTTGATGTGGGGTTCGAACATTACCTTGAGTTTCTTTTGGGGCTTTTCTGCTTCCACAAATTTCTTGAACTGCTCGTCGACAGAGACTTTGTTCTTTGTTGCATCCTCCAAGATTTGTGTAGCATTACTGATCAGTTCATCTTCATCCTCTTCCATCATCTCTCTAATGACCATCTTCCTTTTCCATTTTCCTTTTATGTCCTTGAGTTTTCGTGCTGTCGACAATTCTTCTACAACCCATCGAATATTTTCGTTCGTGAGTGCATAATCTGGATTGTCAAACTGTGTTTCTTCATCTGAGTGTTCAGATGTATCCGGTGATTCTTGGTGAGGTGTAAGAGTAAGTGTTATAGGTTGTGGTGCAAACAGAGGCTCAGATTGAAATGTAAAATTACTCATGTATAGGCGGATTTCATACTCTTCCTATTTTTCTGGATCTGTGAGAGGTTCAACTATGAGAACACCAACCTCTCGTGCCTTAGCAGAAATTATCAGTTTTGTGTTGGATTTCCTGCTGAGATCATTGAATATTTCATCAACTGAAGGGTAATAGTCAAGAGCTTGTGCGGTGCCAGCTATGCCCTGTAGGTTCCAAACCAATGTGTGATCTAGCACAAGTTGTATGTGCGCCGATGGAGGCAAACTTCTTCTGACATTCTTGTGTACTCTCCATCTAGTCGATCGAATTTTTAGGTTTTGAAACCAAACTTCCAGCCAAATCCTGATTGTCGAAGGTCCCAGTCGGCCGCCTCCCTGCGTAAAGCACTAGAAGTTCTGCATCAAAATTTTATTTTCGGCTAAGAAGTACTTATTTCCGGCTGGTCGGATGTGTGACATGGCTATCCAGATCATCAAGGATGGATATCAGATAGCCATACCATCTTCTTGAACACATATTTCATTAAATTTGGAATTAAACAGTGGATCTAGAATTCAAAAATAACTAAGAAACTCAAATATGTGGTTTTCCTTGTAATAAAATCTTTCTGAATTTAATGAAATATGTGTTCTTGGCACTTTTAGCATATATTCTTGATGATGTTGGCCAGGAATTCAGCCCAATTGTATATTGTTTCCTTCGATGCCATATTCATCACAACTTATAACATGTCGGTCTAAAGATATGAACCCCGACAGGAACTTGAAAGTGTAGTGGAAAAAATTCTAGCAGCTATCTTGTAATTTTCATATTTAATCTGATTGATGACTAAGCCTCTAGAATTCTTACTGGAAGCATGTTCTATGAATTCTTTGATCAACTCAGGCTTCTGTCGTGTCGGCACATCTTCTCCTTTGTTTGACAAGCCTATAATTCTGTGAATAAGTTCGTCATTTATTTCGACCGGGACATTGAAATAAAACTTCCCAATGTGGTATCGGTTGACTATGAAATTTTCTATGATTTCTTTCAGTCTGGAAAAATGCTCCAGCAGAGGTGCGTTCATATAGTGTAAGACTGTGGCAGTCCTAATCCTTTCGGTTGGCTCTCTCTAGCGACCATTTGACTCCTTTCCCCAATTACAAATATCGTTCCAGGTTCTTCTCCAATGAGGTTCTGAAATGTTCACGTTCCTTATCAATTGAAGACAGGTTTCCAAGGGAGATTGAGCTCTCTCCAACTCTAGAACTTTAGTAGCAACAGACCATGTTGTCGTATGACCTTTCTTCGGAGCCATGGCTGATAGAGGGTTTTCTAGGTCACAATCTAGTTCTGGTAGCTCTGAGCTCTAGTTCTCAATCTCTCTGCAAAAGAGTAAACAAGAATCCTTGAGCTCTGGATTTAGAGCTGCAAATTTTAGCACAGTGGGTTGAGAGGTAGATGGCCGCATTAAAGCTTGACTTGACGAGGAATTTAAGTACGAATGACTGATTGACGACGCCTCAAGAACCATGTCTCAGCTTTGCTGCTCCACCAGTTGGCCATCCCAACTGTTTCTATGTGTTGTTTCTACATTAGGTCGATGTCGGTGTGTTTCTTTTGTGCTATCAGGTTGGCCAGACTTGGTCTAGTAATGCTGATGAACTCGCTCATCCTATCGACTGCTTCTATCCTGTCGACATCTCTCATGTTGGAGGTCATG
This sequence comes from Larix kaempferi, assembly GCA_027924585.1. Lineage (NCBI taxonomy): Eukaryota > Viridiplantae > Streptophyta > Pinopsida > Pinales > Pinaceae > Larix > Larix kaempferi. The sequence continues at coordinate 13,448,666 of BSBM01001197.1, read as the reverse complement.
CATCGGTATCTTGTTTTCACAAGTATTGCTTGTCCAGTCCCTTGTCATAATTAATTTGATACAACCTGCTTTCGAATGAATTACTTAAAGTATTTTCTCTCCATGGTTGGTTACAACCGTTTTTTTTGTTTGAATTTTCATGACTTGTACCATTTTAGTCGGGGACCATTTACAATTTTCTTGAAAACACTACCTTGTAATGTTTTCAATCGGACTGAACTGTTGGGATTTATCATTTCGACAATATAGGGCCCCATCCACTCCGTATGCAACTTTTTTGGTTTTCCTTTTATGCGGCTATTATACAATAATGCCAAGTCACCAACTGTCATATTTTTCTGTTTGATGTTTCTCTCATGCCAAGCTTTCTGTTGTTGCTTCCAGATTTGTTGGTGTTTTATTGCTATCTGTCAACTTTCCTCTAGTTTCGACAGTTTTAATAGTCGCTCTTGCCATGCATCTTCGACATCAATGTGTAGTACTGTTGCGATTGTCGGGGCTTGTCATCTGAAATGCAGTGGAATGACTGCTTCTTTCCCATAGACAAGTGAAAAAAGGTGTTTGACCTGTCATTCATTTGTATGTTGTTTTGTATGCCCAAAGAATAGCAGGTACTTTATCATCCGAGTTGTCTTTCTCCATGTTGCATACTTTTGTCACTCCTCTTGTGAGTGTTTTGTTAAATGATTCCATGACGCCATTAGATTTTGGATGATATGTTGTGCTTATTCTGTGATCAATTTCAAACTCTTTTGTTAATGCTTCAATAGTTTTGCAGACAAAATGCGTACCTTAGTCACTGAGTAAAGTAAGTGGGCATCCGAAGCAGGTAATGATGTTTTAATAGATGAATTTGGAAGCAACTTCGCTAGAACATGTCTCAACCGGTTTTTCCTCTGCCCATTTGGTGACAAATTCTACAGCAGTGATGAGATAATGTGCACCTGTCCGTCTACCAATTACTGGAAATGGTCTAATAAAATCAATTTCCCGGATTTTGAATGTACGTCTTGGATTAATTGGAACCAAGGGCATTTCTATACTAGGAAGCAGTCATCCCATACGTTGACATCTATCACATTTAGTTACAAATTCTTGATGTTCTTTATGAACTGTCGGCCACCAAAGTCTAGTTTGTAGAATCTTCCTCGTTGTTATATTTGCGTGATAATGTCCTCCTGTCGGTCCGTAGTGAGCTTCTGAAAGTATACTCTGTCGCTCATGCTCAAGTGTGCACCTACGTAATACATCATCTAGGCTAAGTTTGTAGAGGAATCCATTAATGAGTGTATAAGGTGCACCTTTCATAGCAAGGATTTTTCTCTTCTTCTCAGTCATTTCTTTAGGATCTTTCCCATCCCCGAGAAATTGTGCAATTTCTGCAAGTTTTGAAGGGACAGCTTCAATTCGAAACAAATTTGCATATGGAAAATCATCTTCTATCCCTGTTGGCTCCTCTTCAGTGTCGACTTTCGACAGGTGGTCTGGCCTGACATTAGCCTTTCCTAGTCATATTATTACCTCGAATTCAAATTCCTGAAATAGTAGAATCCAACGACACAAGCTCCCGTGGTGCAATGGTTTATTGACTAGATACTTCAAAGACTAATTATCTGTGTAAAATACAAAAGGATTAGCCAATAAATAGTGATGGTATTTCTGTAGTGCAAATACCATACCTAATGCTTCTCTTTCTGTAGTGGAATAGTTTCTTTCAACCTTTTTCAGCTTCTAACTACTGAAAGCATTAGGATAGTCCATTCCATCTTCTCCGGGTTGTGTTAAAATAGAGTCGACTGCTATTCCAGATGCATCAATGTGAACATGAAATTTCACCAACCAATTTGGGAACTGGAGGATAGGTGCTTCAACCATTTTTCTCTTCAATGTGTCGAATGAAGTATTGCTTTCCTCCATCCACCTGTATTCTTGATTTCCTTTTAATAGTTCTTCGAGAGGATATGTCATGTTAGAGTAATGTCTGACGAACTTTTTGTAGTACCCCGTATGACCCAACAGAATTTGCACTTGCTTCGGATTGACTGTAGTTTTTAGGTTGAGAATAATTTTTATTTTTGCATAATCGACCTTGATTCCTTCTTTGCATATTACATGGCCCAACAATATACCAATAGGAGTTGCAAAAATGCACTTTTTAATGTTCAACGATAACGGAATCTACCGAAAACGTTCCAACATTAGTCGGAGACATTTACAATGATCTCTTAACATTGAATAGATTTTCCAGTCATCGAAATAGACAGCCATGGTTTTGTAGATATACTCCTGAAAAGCCTTGACAACAATACGGGAAAAGAACGCTGGTGCATTCTTCAGACCGAAAGGCATGAATTTATATGTGAACGACCCGAATTCATGTACGAATGTAGTGTTTTTCTGATCTTCTTTCGCAATAGGTACTTGATTGTACCCAGAGAATCCATCTGTAAATGAATAACACTCATGCCTTGCAACTTCATTAATAATCTCATCTGCGAAAGGAGTTGGAAAAGGGTCTGTAAGTGTTACCTTGTTCAATTCACAGAAGTAGACACAAATCCTTAGTCATGTCAGGTCGTGCTTCTTCGGATGAACAACCATCGGGCTCGCCCACTTTGACTGGTCGATAGGATATATAATGCCATCTTTGAGCATGCTATCGATTTCTTTTTTCACAATGTCTTTGTACATGTGTGCGAGCTTATAGGGTCTTTTCTTCACTGGTTTGGCATTTGGTTTGATATCGATTTTCATTTCACCCATCTCTTGCACAAGTCCTTTCAGATCTTTGTAATCACAGGAAAATACATCCTGAAATTCCTTAAGGAGGTTGGTGATTTCTGCAATCTTTTCTTCATTCCAATAGTCACCAATTCTTGCCATATTTGGTCGGCCGTCATTTGAGATATCCACTTCTTTTATTTTGATCTTTGCATCCATCCACTCTGGAGCACGAATGTCATTTATCAATATTTCACTGTCTTTTATTTGTGTGAATGCAGGCAGAAACTCTTTTTCTAATAATCTTTATGGCTCATCTTTCTCGACAATCTCCATGCTAAAGACTGTTTGATAGACTTCGACGTGATAGGGTGATATTGTCTCCATTGAAAACTTTTCCCGACTGACTTCTTCATTTCTAATCTTAGTCGTGTAGAATGCTGGATTTCCTACGATGTTATGTTATGACAGGAAGCAGGTCGGCGAGTAGTCTGCTTCTTTTCTGCAGGTGCTAGGTTTTTTGTCGGTTGCGGAAATTATTTGATATGTTTGCTTGCTTCGACCAACTACTCCTCCTTTGGAGAAAACTGGAAATCATTGATGAAGTTTTCTTTCAAATCTTTCCATATGAATGTTTCTCCTCTCGTCTCTTCCATCTCATACCATTTATTAGGCAGATCGTGAAGTGTGTTGGGGAAGTGGTGAGGCCATGCCCTTTCATCTTTGTAACCCAGTTTCCTCAATTCTTTTTCACAACGGTCGATATGGACTTCAGGATTTTGTCCCTGTGTGAACATAGGGATGTCGGCCTGAGTCATCAGCTTCTTTCCTCCAAATCTTTCTACAAAAAATTTTGACGCGCTGGTCCAAGTTTGGAAACTCGACTAGTGGGTATCCTACCATCTCGTGACTTTCTAATTGAAAGTATCAACCAGACTCTGTAGTCTACCTTGCTCTCCGACATGTTTTGATACTTTTTCGACATGTACTGCTGGGGAGTCACATTCCTTGTATATCAACATCAGATTACATGTCTGTGCATTTTTTGCTGGTGCAAGAGTCAGGTATTCTCAAATTTTTCGCTCAAATATTCTTGGAGTGGTCGAGATTGAGAGACATTTCTTTACTTGTTTCTTTGAGATGGCTTCCACCATCCAACATTCTTTTGCATGAAGATCATAATTTTCTATCTGCCAGTTGTAAAGCTCTGTGTCCAAATTATATCCTATCGAAGCAGGAGCTCCAAGGTGAAGTTATCCTTGAGAATTTAGTTCAATATGATCTTCGTTGTTATCTATTCGATAAAGCTGTCGAATGTCATTATCTTCTTCCACCGGTTCCAACCAAGTTTCTCCTTGAGATGGGAAGATTGGTACAATAACCTTCTGACCGTTTCCTTTTAGCTTGATGCGGCCTTTATCTAATGAAATTGAATCCTTCATCTTTCGCCCCCAAGGTCGACCGACCAAGGCTGGGAAAGAACTTGCATCATCTTTACGATTAATGATTTCAAAATCAAATTTGGTTGAGATGCCCTTGATAGATGTTTCAACTCCCTTCCATACTCCGATCAGCTCAATGAGTCCTTGATCCGTGAGCTTCAAATAAATACCTGATTCCTACAACTGTGGTCGATCGAGTTGGTCCCAAGTATCACGAGTCATGATATTGACTTGGGAACCGAAATCCAATATGACTTGGCGTACATGGTATCCATTTATGTCGAGGTTGACAAGAGGGCCAGCATCATTTTTTTCTTTTTGATTAAGTCGGAAAATGTTTTTGGTTTGTCTTTGCACGACATGTTTATGCTTGACTTTATGCAACAGGTCGATTAACTTTCCTACAGTTTCATCATTTGTAATTAGATTGAACAATTCCTTCAGTGCTTCTTGTCGGTGTTCTTCAGTATCTTCATGGGCTACCAAATCAGAAAATATATCGGATGCATTTTTAAACACAGATTTTTTCTTAGTCGGATTTGGATAATCTTCTTTGGTTACTATTTTACTTATATGTGGTCTATATAGACCAATATGGGTACCTTGTCGAGTAACAATTTGCAAGTTTTTTGTTGGAAGCACATCATACTTAGGTACATAAGACAAGACATGAACATTCTTTTTATTATTGATTTTTTCAATCATGGTAGGGAAATCCTCTAAGAAGTGATTGCCTACCCCACATTTTGTACAAAACTTTAGATCTGTTCTTTCTTTGTATGGGCATTCTACATGCCGATGATCTTCACTAAGACATGTAAAACATAGACCAGGTCAATTGGGTTGGACACCATGACCACCACCACCACGACCTCGACCTTGGTATCCTCCACACCTATTATAGCCGTCATATCGTCGATCATATATGCAGTCATCATAGCTAGGATATTCGTCATTCCTATTCCGATTATATCGATCATTTCTTCCACCATTTATGTCAACTCTATCATTTCTTGTATTTATGTCATTATGCTGCTCGACGGAGTTTGTTTGGTACACTGCATGGTAGTTTTGTCGATTCTTCAAATTCAGATGGCATTCGCCAATCAAATGAGTGTTGACTTCGCATATTTGGCACCATTTTTCTTTCTTATTCTTTAAATTGTAGGGGCAATCATTAGTGGAATGCAATTCATATTCTTTACACCGATCGCAAAAGCATCTGGTTTGATTAATATTGACTTCTTGTTGTCGATCCTCTATTCGACAAGAGTCTTTAGTGTGTCCTGCAATTCGACGTGTAGCACACCATAGCTCTGGTCCTTTCAAATTCATGCTTCGAATTGCTTGCTCCAGCATACTCTCAAGGCGTTCATTGACATGTTTGTCAATGGAGAATAAAGGATATTCATCGTCCATTTAAATCTCTAGTGTTGTCTTCAATGCATTTGCATAAGTGTTGACATTATGTTGACGCACATGTATTTTAATTTTACTTATGAGACTGGCAATGAAACATTTAATAAGTAACTTTTATTCGATCTCATAGTCTATTTTTCTCAAGAGGTATTTGAACCTCTTATCATATTCATTGGCAGTTTTTGTCGACTTCTCAATTGTTGTCTTTAGTCATTTGGCTGCTAGATATGTTGCATCTTCTGTCATGAAAAAGGCTACGAAGCTTTGCTTAATTTGCGCCTTAGATGCATTTGGTGTTTTTGCAATATACCATCTACCATGTCAATGCTCATTTTCTCAAAGAGCCAACAAACTAGTCCAACTATTGTTCTTTATTGGTGAGTTGGTTGGCTGTCCATATCGATTCACACACGAACCAGTGTCTTGTTGGATCTTCATCACCTTCATAAAATGGAAGGTGTGTTGTCGAGTGCATCATGTCTACTGATGTATTGAATTGAGAATTATATGGTGGAGTAGGTGGATTGTTACCGCAATCAGGATTTGGTGCTTCTTTGACTTCAACTAGCTGCTTATCAGGACTGGGTTCTCTACCTTTAGAACCAGTGTTTATAGCCTCTACTACTTCGCTGAGTCTTGGAATTTTTTCTACTTCTACTGCTTCTGTGAAAATCCAAGCAAATTTTTGCTCGAACGGGACTTCGTTACTTCTTGGATTCTCTAAAGTACTCAGCGAGTCACTCAAATCTGGTATTGGTAGGGGGAGTGCTTCTTCATGTTTTGAGTACATTAGATTAAAACTTCTATTCGAAAAATCAGGCTGAAAAATTACCAAGTTTCCCTCTTCAAGACAATGAATCAATAGTCTATTGACTTCATCGCCTTTTTCATTATGACGACTCCAAATTCCTGACTGGCCAGCATGGAGACCAAGATTTTCTTCGACAATCTCTTGCGCTCAGACACTTTCCATTATCTGAAAGGGCGAAGGAGGTGTTAACCTCTCGGGTATCTGAACTTGGAAATATCTTCCACGCTCTATCCACAAGTCTTCATCCATCGGTGACAGGTTTTCATCGACACCCTGATCATCACAGGCTCGACTCAACTCTAGTAGATTTCCTTCTACATCTGTCGCGATACCTGGTCCTCACTTCTTCCAGAGCACACTTTCCTTCTCCCTTAGCTCTTCGCGCCACTATCTCCTCTTTTCTCTTTCAATTTTTTGGATATCCGGAGTGCTTTTGTGACTCATGGTTCTGTCCTTTTCAGGTCCTCCACTGCTGGTCATTTTTCCCTGTCATATGTGGCTTTTCATCAATTTATGTACATCAGAACATGTTTCTCCACCCCCCCAATGCCAACCCGAAGCTTTCCCACTGACTTTCTTTCTCCTCCCAGTTAGAGTTCAGAAGGGGTGGGAGAAGCAATGGTCATGTCTCGACAATGTGTGCAGCACCTTTGTTGATAAAAAAATTGAACAATAACATCAGAAGGGAATGCAATAATTGATCAGCTAGCTTGGTGAAAAATGTTTTTTCTGATTTTGTCCATAGAGATGCATTCTTCAATTGCTTGCTCTTCATAGAAGTCATCCGCAATGTTTTTGCACCATTCCGACAGATTTGTACATCATCCACTTATAAACTTTGAAAACAGATTCCTCTCTTCTTCATCAAATAGTATTTTCATCCAACAGCTTTTTCAGGGCGATTGACATGGACTCTACGAACTTTTCATGGGTCTCTAAGAAGAATCTTCCCCTCGCTTGAATAATTGTCAGCTTGTTTCGTCACGCATAGTTCTGCAAGTAGTTCACGATTTTATTCTCCCACCAATCCTTAATCTCCTACTCTAAAATCATATGTCATGTTGTTATTTTTGAATGCATCACCCGACAACATAACCAATGATGTAGTCTCGTGGGTCATGAGGTTACCAGAGATATATTATATATTATAAACAAGAATGCATAGTGATTCAGATACAAGAGACAAGAGACTAATAGGGAGAGAGAAGCACAAGCCTTTATTAACCATCAAGAGTAGAATAATACATAGAACATATCTAACTTAGTCTAGTACATGGCTCAACAGCCTATATATATGCATTTACAAGTGGTTATGTAACCGTCTTGTTGGTTCAACCGACCGACATGACCCGACTGGTCGACCCATCTGTCGACATACATTTACAATAGGTCGGGTGGGAAGCCTAGTTGACAGGACAACTTAGGCTCCTCCAACAGGATGTGACCGAGAGCAAAGCACAGAAGGTGCTCAAGGTGGGGCAAAAAGAGCAAAGTCAAAACATGAAAAGAAACGCTGGATCAATGGTGCAGATCGCGTCTGAACTAGATCATCCGTGAAAAGGGGTTTCACAAGGGAAAGGAATGCGGAAGTTCAAGTTGGAAATTCGTAGCGGAAAATATACCACCTAGCACGTGGCATGTCTTTGTGAAGTTCGATACCAAGAGCGGTTGGGAGTAAACCACTTGTTGAGAGCCCCAAAACGGATTTGGCATTGGTTATATAAACAGCTTGCTGCAAAATTAGAAAGGGTTATTTGTTATTTGCATCGTTGATGAGCCAGAACTGCCGACAGCACATCAGTCTTATTTTTCAACCTATTCCAAAGGTCAAATTCAAACTCTTCATGTTTGCAAGCAGGGTAATTTTATGGCAAAATTTCGCCAATTGGCTATTTTTGGGGATTTTTTTCAAAAAATAAATTCACTATTTGGTCATTTTTAGTCTCTAATATCACCTATATTTACATAAATTTTTTTTTTTAATCATAATATTCGCCAAAATTTACACATTTTAGTAGTAAATTGTATGTTTCATATGTAATATTCACCTACCTATCTATATACATGTTTTTTCCAATCCAAAATAATCGCCTAGGATACTATACTTAAGTATAATATTAGAATCCTTAAGAAATACCCTGTCCGTAGGTTCTGTCCATAGGTAGCTCAAAACTCTGCATTTATCGAATTTCTTGTTTTCATGGAACAAATTCAAGGATTCTTTTTACTCTGCGAATCTTTAGATGAAAAGGAAGAAGTCATAGTTGATAGAGAGAGAGACATTTTCAACCCAGTTCTGTCTGTACATAGCATTTCACAGTCCAAATAATGGTTAATGGATTTTAAGTCGCAGGGAGGGGATGTATTGAATGTTTTTAATGCTTTTTTATACTATTTCTACATTGAACAAACCCTACATTTTCCTAATTTCATTGGTTGGTGTGCGAAAAACTATTCACAGAATGAAAGGGTAATAAAAAATGTTAATATGACCAAAATCCTTGGCCAAGTCAATGCACAGACTGTCTATGAAGTCTTAGCTTTACCTGAAAATTTTCCTAAAAACCCTGAGTCATTTACTGAAGAAGTCTTGTTCAAATTGTATAGAAATTGTAGCCCGGAAGATAAAGAAAATTTTATGTCATGATTTCTGAAAATTTATCAATCACATGAAAACCTCTTTTTTCCTTTGAATATTGATGTCTTTTAGGAAGATGCTCAATTGGTCTTGTCCTTGTTGAGTCAAGTTTTAGGTCTCAATAATGATAAGTCAATCATCGAAGTTATGTTGGGTTTCCTTCTGCAAACAAATTCACCTGAGCCAGAGTCAAGTCCAATATGTTGCTTTAATTTTGAAGAGTTCCTGGCTGAAGCTATTCATACTCAATTGGTGAACTTCCATGAGTTAAAACAATTCAGATATTAGTCTTATCTCTTGAACCTATTCTTATGCTCAAATGCTTTTGAATTGAAGTTTCTCGGCACCATGTTCTCTTCTGATCTTCCAAAGCAGATCAATATGTTTGAATTTACCAATACAATCATGTTAGAGGTTTACATAATTATTTTTGACACTGATTTACCCAGAGTATTAGAAGATATGAAGAAAATGTTGCAGCTTACAACAGAAAGTTGAACGTGTGATTGGTTTTTGTACAAAGAGCATATTGTTATTAGAGTATATGGCTTTACTGGAGCACCATACCAATTTCCATCCTTCTTGACAGCGAGGGTTTTTCCTTAGAATTCATCAAGCAAAGGTTATATTTGGAAGAAGAGCATTTTGGTTCTTTTAAAAAATAATCAAATGTGAAGTTTCCCCTAAAATTTGGCTTGTTCATGATAAGAAACAAAGCATATATGTTTGTAGTGGAAAAGTTGTTAAAGGTCATGGATTTCCAAAAAGCTGAAAGAATTGATTACTATCCACTTCAAATTATATCTCAAAGGAGACAACAAAATAGGAACATAGATTTTGATCATCAGATAGTAGAAGGGTTAGATAAAATTGAAAATTTCTCGAAATTTGAGCATAACCAAGGGGAAGTAAAGGAGACAAATGTGGAGCAAGCAAATAATTTGGCGTTGCTAGTTCAGACACCAACTAAGTCTGATGTTACTAATGAAAGAGCTATTTCATAGGTTGATAGCATGGAAATTGATGGATAAGTTTCAAGTAAAAAGGATAAAATAGAACAGCATGAGGAAATTTTCAGTATGGAAGAGCAGGGTCAAGTTGTTTCAGGAAAAAATACTCTATTTTCACAACCACCTGTAAATATACAACAATATTCTTTTTTTCAGAAATAAAAGAATCTGGAACCAGTTCCTAGTGTAAATACAGATTTGATTTTCTTTCACAGTATGCCGAAAAGAAGAAACAATCTTTAGAAGAAACCCAGACGTTGTTCCCATAGGTAAGTAAGTTGAAAGATCAAAAGGTTTCACTTATCACAGTTAAGAATTAAGAGAAAAACACTCTGATTTTTGCAGTTGTAAATGATGAAAAAGTATCTGAGATGAAAGTTAAACTTGATTATATTGATATTTCAGACAAAATCCAATTGCATAGACAAACATGAGATGTCTTGTATTCTAATTTGTTACAGTCAACTTTGAAAATTTCTAAGTTGTAGTCAATAATAGGAAATATGGAGGGTCGGGTAAGGCAAGAAAAAATAGAGAATAAAGCAAATCTGGTCCAAATTAAGAGACTACAAGCCGACCTTGTGACTGGGGCAGAGGTGGGAAACACCCAGTGCACCAAAAACCTCCTCGATGAGAAAGAGAATTCTATTCAAATGCTCAAGAAAAAGTTAAAAGTTCCAAGTGGTCAACATGTACAATCTTCTGAATTGATACCATTACAGCAGGAAAAAGAATCCATATATTAGGAAATGATGGACTACAAGGGTAAAATGTTGAAATTGCAAGATGAGAAACAAACTTGGTAAAAAGAAAAATCTGAATTATTGTCACAAATTTCATTATTAAGTACAAATAAGTTTGAAGAGAAAAAAATATCAAAGGAGCCAAAGGATCAATATTTATTTACGAAAAAGAAATAAATAGATGGATCTTCCACACAAGAATTAACCAATTCCATGTCTCGTATTAGTTTGAAAGTTGTGGAAATTAAAAATTTGAAAGGAGAAAACCAGAAACTCAAGCAAGAATTAATTCAAAACTTTGAGGAAAAGAACAAAGCTTTGAATGAAAGAAAGCAGTTGTAGAGAAAGGTTGATGAATTGAAAGATAGAATAGTAGGTAATCTTCCCTTGAAAGAAGCTAATAACCTTATATGGGATGCGCTATCAGTGGAAATCACCAAATTTTGATCATATTTAAATTTTATTAATGATGAAGCTGCTATAGAAAACACAACTCTCCAAATATGTAAAGTGGTAAATGAGACATTGAATAAAAGGCCGTCAGAGACAACCAAAAATACAGTTCGTTTCTTAAATACTCTAACTCAAATAGATATGCAAAATATGGGAATTAAAGATAGGCATGTGATTATTATTTGGGCAAGAAGAATTATTGGCAAACATAATCATGTTAGATATGTACAAGGTAAAGCAAAACAAATGATCCTCTAGATTCAAAGTTTTAAAAAACTATTTCATAAACTCTTTGATAATGGTCTACCATCTTTTTGAAATGACGATGGAAAATTAATTTCTCAAGAAAACTACCATAGTTTAATAGTTCAGACCCACATGGATCATTCTAAATTTGAAGACTTGACCAAAGGATTAACTGGGAAGGCTATAATTGAGAATTTAACTGATGATTTCGAGATATTTGATCAGTTCTTGATGATTAAAAAGGAATTTCCACCTATATCTTACACATCTTATATAGAATTGGAGGTGATGATTAAAGAGATGATGGATTATGAATTCCCAACCCAAGAAGAGTGGAATATTGTGGAAAATTTTGGGAAAACTAAGTACAAGTTATATCAATAGTAAATATCTAGATGTCTCAATTTGAAATATAGGTGTAGTTTCCTTTTGTTATTTTCCCAAGTTTCCTCATAAGCACTCCAGATCGAACCAGTTCATTATTGAAACAATGAATTACAGATGTGGTCGACAACAGAGCAACCGTTCTTGAAATTTAGGAGCTTCTTTTTGAGTTTCTATTATTAGCAAAAATTCAGTTAGGGTTTGCTTGTAGAACATTTTGTATAAATTTTGAATTTTACAAAGTAATTGGGGTTGGACCCAAGAGAAGGAAAACTCAGTGATGTAATATTTTTTGAAAAAAAAAATAATGAGAGAAGAAGTACAAGTTTATTATGAGCAGAGATTCATATGTTATCATTTTTCTTCAGTCTGTTAATTTCTCTTATGTGAATGTGTTTCCTGTTGAAACCATTTTGCCATCTTGTTTCATATTTGAATGAATTATATGAGTTAGAATTCATATCATATGCCTTGATTCATACATTTGAATATTGTCAATGTTCTTTCTTCCAAAAATGATGCAGAATTCATCCCAGTTTGATGCTCTGTGTTAATAAATTATTTTCTTTGATCTTCTACCATTTATAAACTGCTACTTGTCTAAAGAAATGATGCATATTTTTCCTCAGTTAATGATTTATCCTACCACCAGTCTCTAAATCTTTTTTTGATGTACATGTATTGACTCCATGCCCAATGGTTTTCTTCTTGATTTAACCACTTTGTTAGCCCACATTATGGTTAAAGATATAGTCATTGTTTAAAAAGACATGAGTTATTATTATACTAGCCTTTGGATAGTAGACCCATAAAGGGAGCCCCCTTTGGATTGAAAATGCCAGTTTTCAATCCTAAAGATTGGTTTGAGGTTACCTTGGCAATTTTCTCTAGCAGCTAGAGGAAAAATCTAAGTGATAACATTTTGGCATTGTTTCCGGGGAACTAAAAGAGAAATTTTCCCTGGGAAAGAACGACAAACAAAACAAATCTGATTTTTGAAGAGAAAACATAAATCTAGATACAAAATTGGTTGTATTTTGCTCTGGAGACTTCATTATTTAATAGAAAAAGGTGGCTTTCCTGGAAACCCTAGCATCAAGAAGAATACATACCAGAAGAAATCCACATCCTGACCCACAAGAGTTTATTCAAGATCCATAAAAGATTCTCAGAAAAGGAAAGGAAAGATTCCAAGCAAGTATTTTTCAAATTCAAAGGTTTATATCTTTACCAAAAGAATAAATCACTAACTTTGAAGGTATTCCTTTTGAATTACAATTTGAAAAATATTTCTTGAGAAAAAAATCTGAAATAGACCTAGCTAAAACTGTCCTCGATAGGGAGAAATTTCAAACCTATCTGTTAGAATATCTTTGGGATAACTTACAAAGTACTGAAGAAAAAAATCCTCTTGTTTCCTGTAAAGAAAATCAAGTTGAGAATAAGAACAACTGACCCATACCTAAAGTTCCCCAAGTTAAAAGTTCCCTTCAAATACCTATTATTCCTCCACAAGTCCAAATCCTTCCTCAAGCACCCCTTAGAGCTATGGCTGCTAGGTTTGCTCCCTTTTCTCTACCTGCTATGTTGCATGATCTCCCTTAGAATTATGCTCAGATAATTTTTTTATTGGATGGGGAAGGGGGTTTTACTGCACAACAAAATCTAGATAAGTTCAGTGATTTCATAGATTTAGGGGAAGTTGATGATGGTGATTTTAAGATGATATTACTAACCCAGACATTTTCTGGACAAGTTAAAAAGTGGTTTAGATGGCTTCAAGAAAGGAGTATACAAAATTATAATGAATTTGAGATAGCTTTCCTCGGAATATGGAAAGACAAGAAAAATCCCTTTGCAGATTTTGAACCAATATGATAACCTGAAAAAGATTAATGTAGAGTCTATTCAGGAGTTTTCTACTAGATTTATGACTTTTTACAACTCAATCCCAATTGATATCAAGCTTCCTGTTGGAGCAGCTAAATTACATTATGTTGATTCCTTTGAGAGTGATTTTGCATTGTTGTTAAGGGAAAGGAAGTCTGCAACTTTACCTGATATGTTGATAGATGTTGTGGAAGTAGAAGCCAATATTATGGAATTGGGAAAAATGAAACAAAAGGTGGAAATTGATAAAATTAAACTTAAGGAAGAAAATCAACCTTCCACATCACAAGATATAGATGCTAAGTTCGATATGATGATGAGAACAATGGAAAGATTGGTGGAAATTTTTTCCTTAGAAAGTATGCATGTTTTCAGAGAACAAACAGAACCAAAAATTAGAAATCATAACTTCAAGAGGCCTCCCATTCCTCAGATAAGGTAAAGAGACCAAAATAATCTAGTAGACCAGAGAAACCAAGCCAACCAACAAATCAAGATTGACTGACGATCAAATCCATCTATTTGATCATTCTAAACCTCAGTTTTATCTAACCAGAGAAGACTATTAAAGTTTTATTCAAGAAAATGAAGAGAATATGTTAGAAAAGGTGTTAGAGCAGTACCAAAAGGGATATCAGAATGACATAATTGAATTTCAAAGGAGATACAATCTCATAAACAAGAATGTTCATGTAAATTCAAATAAATCCCATGTTGATCAACCTTCTGCAATTCAGCAAAACCAATAATCCGATATGAAATATGATCCACAGAGTGATGCACCCAAGAAGGTTTCAGAAGGGAATAAAGATGTCAATGTAAAAGAAGTGGAAAAACCTCAGTCACCCTTTATCCTTCATAATGAAACCTCCAAATTTAAGGTTTCAATCCCCTTCAATGAACTCTTAAAAAACACTAAATACAAGAATCAAATTTTCAAAATGAGAAAGGAGAAGATGAGAAACAACCTGATACTTTGGAAGTTCATGATGATACTTCTACTATTTTTTTTGGCCCTAAAATTGAAGGCACCAGTGAAGATGTACCCCCATTCTATGTTACTATGTTAGCTTGAATATTCATGACATGATCCTTCACAATGCTATGTTAGATTCAGGAGCATACCATAATATTATGCCAAAGGATATTGTGGAAAGTATGGGATTGGATGTTACTAGGCCTTATAAAGATTTGTTTTCTTTTGATTCAAGGAAGTAAGATGTCTAGGTTTAATTAAATACTTGGTAGTATCATTGACTCAAATTCCTACTAAGAGTATGGTTATGGATGTGGTAGTTGCAGACATCCCACCCAAATTTGGGATGTTATTGTCTAGATCTTGGGAATCTAAATTGAAAGGGACCTTACATATGGATATGCCATATGCTACTATCCCTATGTTTGGTGATCAACAGGGTATTTTTTTAAGGATTCTAATATTATACTTAAGTGTAGTATTCTAGGCAATTATTTTGGATTGAAGAAAACATATATATATATATATATATATATATATATATATATATATATATATATATATATATAAGTAGGGAAATATTAAATATGAAACCTACAATTTACTATTGAAACATGTAAATTTTGGCGAATATTATGATAAAAAAACATATTTTATGTAAATATAGGCGATATTAAAAATGACCAAATAACGAATTTATTTTTGAAAAGAAGCCCCAAAAATAGCCAATTGGCAAAATTTCGCCCCTAAAAATTACCTGGTGATCAGAGGAGGTTATATAGATAAAAAAAATTAGCATATGTGGTCAGCAATCATAATAAGCCAAAAAAAACCCTATTTGTGCCCTTGATACAGATATTGGCTATTCTATTATTTATTATAATATTTGTCCTGAAGAATCAGACTTAAACAATCCTAAAAATTTTGAACAAAATAGTCAGTTAAAGTATGATAAAGAGAAGAATTTGAAAAAGGAACTTAATGATGAAGTTTTATGGAATATGGAATTTGATGGAGCTATTAACAAAGGAGGTGCTGGTGCTGGTATATGGATAATGTCCCCAAGTAATGATTCTACACTTCACTCTTTTAAATTGGCTTTCGAATGTACGAACAATGATGTTGAATATGAAGCCTTAATTTTGGGTCTGAATATCTTAAAAGACTTGAAATCCAAAAGAATTTTTGTACATGGAGACTCTGAGTTAGTAGTTAACCAGGTTAATGGTACCTACCAAACTAAACATTAAAAAATGATAGCATACAGGAATGATGTGTGGGATTTGTAATGTCCCCAGTTTGGCCCCATGGCATTAACATTATAAATGATGTAATATTGTTAGGAAATCATGGTGAGGAGCTCAAGGCCAAGGCCCCGCCATCGATTTTGTGATGCATATGGTTTGCGTGCTAGCAATGCAAAGTGGAAATTCAAATATCATGTAATATGCATTTTAATAAAATACCCACAACTAGCTATGTGATGCAACAAAGAGATGGGGGCATGATTTCACAAGGAATTGGGAGAGAAAACATTCAAACCCTTGAGCCACTAGAGTCAAGCCAAGTGTCAATGAGAGAACCCATCAAACCCTCAACTACCCATGTTGAATTTTGTACCCAACCATTGATTTCTCCCAAGAGTTGGTTGGGGAAGTTAATGCCTTGGGAAGGGAGAGGTATGGCTGTCCAAATTCGGGTATGGGCAAGCCACCCCTCATGGAAAATCGTGTTGGTCTCCTTGGGCAAGGAGAGAGCCACGAAATTGCTCTAAAAGCCATAATCCATGACCATTCTTCCTCCCTCACGAGTTCAGAACTACCTGGGCGTTTTCCAGGCATGTGGAAAAACGTTTTCTTCATTTCCCCAGCAGAGAAGGGCGTTTTTCTGTGTTGTATACCAGTGGGGAAGAGGGGAAAACGAATGGGGGTTCAATAGAGACCGTTTTGGGTTGCTGAAGGCGGAGATGTTGGGGAAGGAAATCGTTTTTCCTCCTGGGGATTGTTTGCCCCATCCCACAATCCATTTTTTTGTTGGGAACGTTTTTGGGAAGACGCATGGCCATTTTATTTGTAATTTCCATTGTCTAAAATGAGTATCCCTGCCCCTGTTTGTGCTCACTGTGTGAATGAAGAGTGTGTTGGGTATGGGTATCCACGGCTTGAGCCTGAGTGTAAGCCTCCAGGGTTCAATTGTAGCTTGATAAACCCAGCTGGACTGGCTTGGCTAAAATGAATCGGTTAATGGACTGTGTGTGAGCGTGAATGTCCCTCTTTTCCTTGTGAGAATCATGCCCAGCTCGGGGGTGGCCTTCGGATGGACTCAGTATAAGTTGTCGAAGAGCCTATGGCTGGGTGGAACGTTGCAGCGACATAGCTAGTTGCTTGGGCAGTTGCAAAAACGAAGATAAGTATTTTGATGTCTATGTATTTACTTCTGCATTGTTTTAAATAATTCATGACTGATATCGATATGTTGAATGCATATGAAGATTGTGTGGATGTTGTTTCTGCTGTGCATAATTGATTGCTTTACATCTGCACATTCATTTATTATATATATGAATCTAACAATGGGCTGAGACCATGTGAAAGCCCTGAGTATTGGCATCATGCTTCCTGCCTTGCTTTGGGTCAGCAGGTGGGTACATGACAGTTGGTATCAGAGCTACTGGTTGCAGCATTGGGCCTCTATGGGCCAAATCCACTTACAGTCATAAGAAAATAAAGTTTTTAAATTTTTTCCTAAGTGTTTTTGAAATTTTGTTTAAGACTATTTAAAGACTGTTTCGGAAAGAATTCCCGAATGTCTTCCGCAACTGCGGAAGCATTCGGCGAATCTTTCCAAAATTTCGGAAGCATTCCGCGGGTTTTTCCGAAATTTGCGAAGGGAAGTTTTCGGAAGGAATTCTCTTCCGAAATTTGCGGAAGGATTCCGCGAGTTGTCCCGCAACGCGGAAAAATTCGGCGAATTCCTCCGAAAAAGACGGAAAAATTTTCTAAGTGTTTTCAAAATTTTTGTTTAAGGTTTGTTTCGGAAACGATTCGGGAAAGTCTTCCGAAACTGCGGAAGGATTCCGCGAACGGCTCCGAAATTGCGGAAGGATACAGTGAGTTGTCCCGCAACGCGGAAAAATTCGGTGAAATGCCCCGAAAAACAGAAAAATTTCTAAGTGTCCAGCGTCGAAAGGAAATTTCAGAAGGAAATATCTTCCGAAATCGCGGAAGACTTGGGCGAATCATTCCGCAACTGCGGAAGACTTCGTCGAATCGTTCCGCAACTGCGGGAGATTTCGGCGAATCGTTCCGCAATTGCGGAAGACTTCACCGAGTCGTTCCGCAACTGCGGAAGCATTCCGCCAACCGTTCCGCAACTGCGGAAGGATACAACCAACCGTTCCGCAACTGCGGAAGGATATAGCCAACCGGGCCGCAATTTCGGGAGCATTCAGTGAACCGCCCCGCAGTGGCGGTAGGCAGGCAAAAAAAAAAAAAAAAAAAAAAAACCGAGTAAAGTGCCAAAAACTCAATTTTTGGATAGGGGGAGCACCGGGGCTCAGAATGGGATGATTTCTGTGGGGCTCAGAGGCCATTGACGGGGACCATGAAAGAACCAGTGAAGACCCCGAGCCCATTACACTCCAATTTGACAGAAAAAAGGGAATAGTGGCTTTTGAAGAACAGAGTCCCGAGGCTTGACAGAAGGTCGGTTTGAGCTGAAATTGATCAGGCGCGGCCAGGAAGCAGGCATGATGTTAAGTTCAGAATCTTGGAGCCAAACTCCAAAGGATGTGGAGTCGGGGTGATCAAGAAGGCCAAAAAGCATTGTTCCGGGCCACTTTTTCAGGATTTTGAAAAGCTTGTGGGTAGTAAAAGTGACCCCTGATGTGGGAATCAGAAATTTTGCTGAACTAGACATTTCATATTCTCATTAAGACGGACAGTTTCTGTTAGACGCATATTTTCCAGAAATGCACCGTTCGGGAGATAGCCGTTTTTGGCCCAAAATTTGGAATTTTGGAAAAATGTGAAAAGTGAGAAGTAGCAAAACCCAGAAATTCACAGAAGATGAACGGTGCATCGGAATTGAGATCCGTGAATTGTTGAGTGTTCCTTGTTATATGGGCTAACTCCGCCCGATGGAAAAGTTTTTGTGATCCCTCATATATTTTCTTCCACAGGTGGCTAAAGTTGGCATTCTGGACCAAAATGCAACTATGTAAAACGTGCAAAATTGTAGTGAAAGTTGTCATTTTTGAAGGGATGCAGTTTCCACACCCGATGTCGGAATGAAGCATGAAAACAGGCATTGGAAAGCTTGTCCAGCAGGGAACGATGATACATGACCAGAGTTTGAATGAGTTCTACAGATATCATAAATTATTTAGTGCAGAAGAGTGCCAGCGGCTGTTTTTGACAAAGAAATTTTGTTGTCAATGTGGGCAATTTCTACAATTGCAAGATATGGAAGAGAAATTCCATGATACGAGGAGGGATCGAAAATGGAAGAATTCCTTAAATTCCTGTTTGTTATCATACTTATAATTATGAAATTGTCATATGGCATAAAAATGTTAAAAATGTAAGGGATTACATAGATGTATATGCACTAAATGACACCTTAACAAACGTTGCATAGTGCATATGGAAATGCTTGCACATAAATGGGATATTGCATATTGGTAGAATAATGAAGTCTGCAAATGCAATGAACCACTGACGGAGAATATTGTGGCTGATAATCATTATGGATGTTGATATTGGTTGTAGGACCAAAGATAACAAAGAGCATGGCCAAATGTGCTGAGGATGTTGTTGCATAAAGCCAACGACCTTATGCAGAAAGGATGGTGCAACAAATCTATGATCAAAAGTTGGCAAAAGGACCGAGCAGCCCTAGTAAGAGGCCAACTGATCGGGTAACATCATGCGATGTTAATGGTAACCATGAAGGTAATGATTATCAATGCCAAATTGCATGAATGTTGAAGAGGATTCGGTAAGATCTCTTCAACTATGTTTGAGATATGTTGAGATAGTTTGCATGTGATATTGAATACCGATTGGGACTGTTAACCTACCAAGCTTGGTGAGGTGTGGGTAAGTAAAGGAAATGATCCTTACACCCTATGACTGTTTAGAAGTCTCAATGCATTCATATGAATTTATACCATGTCATGTGTATGTTGGTTATGTACTTAATAACCAAAGCAAGTGAGGACTGGTGGTCCTGATTATGATAATGCAAGTTATATGAGGTAGTCATGTTTCGATAATAATATGCTTGAATGCATAGTACTCATGAAACAATGCAAGGTAGCATTGAGTAGATGTGCATTAAGAGATTCTATAAATCTTGTGATGCATTGTATGAATGCATAAGGATGATACACATATCATTGCAAAATAAATAATGAATGAAATGATGAATTGATGATAATTCTAGGACCATTTCATGGGTTGTTATGAATGCAGAATAGTGAGTGCATGAAGAGCCAAATCATGATCGATGGGCTGCTAGAATGCTCTATGGAAGGACAGAGTTGTATGAATGATATGATTGTGAAATAATGAGTATTTACGATTTATTTAAGATTGCATGGATAGTGTGACTATATCGTGAAATTCTATTGTGATAATGATGCATATATAGAAACGTATATACATTTCATTGCATTTCAAATGTTCAACAGCTGAAGGTGTTTGAATTATTGAGTATTCCAAAATCACTTCAGTGAC
The DNA here is from genome assembly GCA_027924585.1 of Larix kaempferi. Classification (NCBI taxonomy): domain Eukaryota; kingdom Viridiplantae; phylum Streptophyta; class Pinopsida; order Pinales; family Pinaceae; genus Larix; species Larix kaempferi. The sequence goes on along the minus strand of BSBM01001197.1, from coordinate 13,428,195 downwards.
TGTTATGGAAATGAATGATTATGTGCATAGATACTCACAACGTGTTTGGCTGATTGAAGTTTCAGTTTCAGGTAGAAAAGTCTTGCGTATGGCAATGAGGGTAAGCCCATAGTAAAGACCGGGATATACCATGTACAAAAGCCAAAGGTTATGAGAAGGAGGACATGCTGTAAGAGGATGCTCCCGTATGGCAGCGGGCATAAGACCATAACGGGCAGAGTGGTGTCACTTATAGGAGCCAAACAATATGAGGATAACCTCATGGATAAGAAAACCAATTTCTGTAGTAGACAGAATTGTAAATTCATATTGAATTTAATTATTAATGCTATTGATTGGTTATGGAACAATCATATTTGAAGCTTATTGCTAAATGTTGCTGACTGTTTGGCTATGTGATAAAGTGTGCCAGGATGACACATTGCAGGAAGATCATGTGTGATGGCCTGCAGAAGCCAAACTAGATGGGAAGGATCCCATGCTTTGGAAATGGGTTTCGGGTGAAACGCCATTGTAAATGTTGATAATGTCTCAGACAAACTGCATGTTGGTAAAGCATGTGAGTGAGACAGTAAATTATTCCAAGAAGGCATGTGTGGGTTATGGTATGTGAAAAGATTGGGGTGGCAAACCGAAGGACTGTTGACTCAGAGAAGGGAGCCCCATTCTTCACAAATGCAGAAAATATACATCTGTGAAGCGAATGAGTATTCCGTAACCCTAACTAAGAATATACGTGTCTGGTTATTAGATTTAATATGCAGAGCATGCTCCATCTTATTTATATCATTGCAGACTTCTTGAGTATGATTAGGGCCTACATGTCGCACATCAGAGAGGGGGTGCACACATTTTCTGGTGCTGGGTCATGTTAGGGTTTTCAATATTGACTACACCCTAAGGGAATGGATGCATTCCTGGTGTTTCAATACTTGATAGTGAATGATATGAAATATGATTACAATTTTTGGGCAGTAATACTGATGAGCCTGCTTATCCTTCTTGTGCTAACAGCTTACACAAATGCAACTTGGTGTTGCACGTAAGGGGCAAAGTGAAGAAGGGTGCTCAAAGAGGACTGTATGGGCAGTGGTAACCTTTCTACGCTCACACTAAAGGACACTAGAAGGGATGGATAGGCCCGAGGAGCTGTGTTGCAGAAAAGGGGTATCATCCTTGTGTAGTGTGAGTGGGTATTGTGGGGCCATGCTAGCCTACAGTCAAGTGAGTCACCTATGGAGTTCCTGGAGGGAACCACTGGTTGCACAAGAGAAGGAGCCACGTAATCATATTATGCTGTTCATATTGCCTGATAAACCCAGTCAATGTACTGGCTTGGCAATGGTGGTTGTATGCCTGATAAACCCAGTCGGCATACTGGCTTGGCATTGGTTATTTGGGAGTTGTGGCGAAAGGTTGTTGGATGCCTGATAAACCCAGTCAGTGTACTGGCTTGGCATTGGTTACTTGCATGTTGTGGAGGTATTGGTGAAAAGATGTTATTTCCTGACAAACCCAGTCGGAGAAATGGCTTGGAAATGGTTATTGAATGCTTGATAAACCCAGTCGGCATACTGGCTTAGCATACTGGTTTTGAAATGCTTGATAAACCCAGTCGGCGTACTGGCTTAGCATACTGGTTTTGAAATGCTTGATAAACCCAGTCGGCGTACTGGCTTAGCATACTGATTTTGAAATGCTTGATAAACCCAGTCGGCGTACTGGCTTAGCATACTGGTTTTGAAATGCTTGATAAACCCAGTCGGCGTACTGGCTTAGCATACTGATTTTGGGATGCCTGATAAACCCAGTCGGCGCACTGGCTTGGCATTGCCTATTCGGATGATGTTGTGGAGCAGCATGTGTGCTGGCCAAGCATCCACCCCACAGGTGATCCAAGGCTTGTAAAGCAGAGAAGGAAACCTGTGGAGTAGCGAGGAAACTCAAAATACAGATAAGTATTCATTTTTATTTAATTCTTGTTGGAATAATGAAGATTTCAGGAACGAATCTTATTGCAACCAAACTAATACATTGTTGTTTCTTTGTTGGAAACCTTGGCCATTACAGGAAACAAGGACCCTGAAAGAGCTATAAATGCTTGGTAAAGCCAGAGAGTAACTGGTTGGAGCCATAAATTCTTGGTAGAGCCAGAGAGTAACTGGTTGGGCGCTATGAAATTCTTGGCAAAATTCAGAGAATAGTTGGTGGGATAAAGTGAAGACATCCAATAAAGGTATTGCTGGAAGCAAAGACTATGAAAGCACCCGGAGGATGCATGTGGACATATGACTGTCCTAAAAGAGCTCAATATGAGCAGTAATGAGAGATGGTGCTAGTGGAACTGTGTGGGTCCTAGCAGCCAAAGGTTCTGTAAGCAACCATGGGGAAGGGTTCCCTAGTTGAAATCTACTCGACAGACCTTAGACACTAAAGTGTCATAGCCAAGAAAGGGCAAGTCAAGCATTCACATTGAAGTGAAAAAGGCCAAGGAGCATAGAACCACCAGTGATGGTGTGGCTCCGGATGGGTACAAGACTAAGAGGGGGAAAACTCTTACTCTTCTCTTTCCCTTTGACTGATGCATCTTAGAAACAAAGGATTGTTGAGTGCATGTCATAAATGAAAACAAATGGTGTTTCATTGCTTGAAATGAATTGTGAATGCTGAAATAGTTATTTTCTTGTGAAAGGATGAACATGAATGAGTTCATGTGTGTGTGGGAAAGCATGAAATGTGTGGAAGTCTCATGAGTAAAGCATGGACATTCCAAGTCAATTAGGAAAATAATTGACTAATTTTATTATTGTGTTATGCTTGTCCTAATAGGAATTGTCATGATAAGTATCACAGATAGTTGCTGGGACAACAAGAAAGATGGCATCCATGAAATTCCAGACTTGTAGATCAGCTGGAAGATAAACAATTGGAAGGGATTGCTCTGGAGCAATGCCCACTTGTGGAGCTGGAAGACCAAAGCTAGCAGGAGCAGCTGGTGGAAGCCAAAGGACTTGAACGTGAAAGGTCAAGGAGAGGGGACGAATTGCAGGACAGACCTGCCACCATCTGTGAACTATGAATCATGTATAAAGTGGGTATATAGTCCGAAGTGTTGAAACACCGAGGATGGTGTTATTCCAAGGGGAGGGGAATGTAATGTCCCCAGTTTGGCCCCATGGCATTAACATTATAAATGATGTAATATTGTTAGGAAATCATGGTGAGGAGCTCAAGGCCAAGGCCCCGCCATCGATTTCGTGATGCATATGGTTTGCGTGCTAGCAATGCACAGTGGAAATTCAAATATCATGTAATATGCATTTTAATAAAATACCCACAACTAGCTATGCGATGCAACAAAGAGATGGGGGCATGATTTCACAAGGAATTGGGAGAGAAAACATTCAAACCCTTGAGCCACTAGAGTCAATCCAAGTGTCAATGAGAGATCCCATCAAACCCTCAACTACCCATGTTGACTTTTGTACCCAACCATTGATTTCTCCCAAGAGTTGGTTGGGGAAGTTAATGCCTTGGGAAGGGAGAGGTATGGATGTCCAAATTCGGGTATGGGCAAGCCACCCCTCATGGAAAATCGTGTTGGTCTCCTTGGGCAAGGAGAGAGCCACGAAATTGCTCTAAAATCCATAATCCATGACCATTCTTCCTCCCTCACGAGTTCAGAACTACCTGGGCGTTTTCCAGGCATGTGGAAAAACGTTTTCTTCATTTCCCCAGCAGAGAAGGGCGTTTTTCTGTGTTGTATACCAGTGGGGAAGAGGGGAAAACGAATGGGGGTTCAATAGAGACCGTTTTGGGTTGCTGAAGGCGGAGATGTTGGGGAAGGAAATCGTTTTTCCTCCTGGGGATTGTTTTCCCCATCCCACAATCCGTTTTTTTGTTGGGAACATTTTTGGGAAGACCCATGGCCATTTTATTTGTAATTTCCATTGTCTAAAATGAGTATCCATGCCCCTGTTTGTGCTCACTGTGTGAATGAAGAGTGTGTTGGGTATGGGTATCCACGGCTTGAGCCTGAGTGTAAGCCTCCAGGGTTCAATTGTAGCTTGATAAACCCAGCTGGACTGGCTTGGCTAAAATGAATCGGTTAATGGACTGTGTGTGAGCGTGAATGTCCCTCTTTTCCTTGTGAGAATCATGCCCAGCTCGGGGGTGGCCTTCGGATGGACTCAGTATAAGCTGTCGAAGAGCCTATGGCTGGGTGGAACGTTGCAGCGACATAGCTAGTTGCTTGGGCAGTTGCAAAAATGAAGATAAGTATTTTGATGTCTATGTATTTACTTCTGCATTGTTTTAAATAATTCATGACTGATATCGATATGTTGAATGCATATGAATATTGTGTGGATGTTGTTTCCGCTGTGCATAATTGATTGCTTTACATCTGCACATTCATTTATTATATATATGAATCTAACAATGGGATGATACCATGTGAAAGCCCTGAGTATTGGCATCATGCTTCCTGCCTTGCTTTGGGTCAGCAGGTGGGTACATGACAGGATTTATTTGGAAATTTCTTTACAGAACATCAAATTTCTTTGATCTCAAGAGAACAAAATAGTACTGTTGATACTTTAGCTACTTCTGCTAGTACTTTTAAAATTCCAGTTTATCTTAACAGAAGGTATGAAATTGAAGTTATGCATAGGCCTTCGATTCCAGATAATATGAATTATTGGCAGGTTTTCGAAGATGATCAATAGATCAAGAGGTTTATAGAGATGATTGATGAGTTTGTTAAGACACAGATTAATGGAGGAAAACAAGACCTTTTGGATGATGAAAAAGAGGAGAATGTTGAAGGTTGGAGCCCTGATCCACAAAACAAATTAAATAATATTGGAGGCAAAGAAATTATTGAGTTAAAAAAAAATTGTATTCCTAGAGGTGTAGTTCCCTTAGAGAAATTGTTTGGCAATAACGATGTGGAAAGGAATCCTAAATTCACCCCCAATAAAAATGAAGTAGAAGATATTAACATTGGGACAGATCAGAAACTGAAAATGATTAAACTATAAAAGTCATTAACACTTGAAAATAAAGATAAGTATATTAAACTAATGAAAACATTCTCAAATGTATTTTCCTGGAGCTATGAAGATTTGAAGGAGTATGACACGAGCATCATTCAACATGTTATTCCCGTTAAGAAAGACGAGAAACCATTCAAACACAAATTGAGTTAAAAAACAATTGTATTCCTAAAGGATTAGTTCCCTTAGAGAAATTGTTTGACAATAATGATGTGGCAAGGAATCCTAAAGTCACCCACAATAACAATGAAGTAGAATACATTAGCATTGGGGCGTATCAGAATCCGAAATGATTAAACTATCAAAGTCATTAAGACCTGAAGATAAATATAAGTATATTAAACTGATGAAAACATTCTCAAATGTATTTTCCTGGATCTATGAAGATTTGAAGGAGTATGACATGAGCATCATTCCACATGTTATTCTTGTTAAGAAAGACAAGAAACCATTCAAACAAAAATTGAGAAGGATAAATCCAAAACTTTTACCTCTCATTGAGAAAGAGGTAAAAAATTTATTTGATGCAAAGACTATTGTTGCATTGAGGTTTTCTAAGTGGGTGGCGCATTTGGTCCTAGCCAGAAAAAAGAGGGGAGAAATCCAACCATGTGTGGATTCCAGAAACTTGAACAAAGTATCCTTAAAAGAAAACTATCCTCTTCCCAAAATGGACCATATTCTACAAAACATTGTGGGAGCAGATAGAATGTCAATGCTTGATGGTTTTTTAGGGTATAATCAAATCAGAGTACATCCATACACTAGTACAAAATGAGAAATTAGTGACTAAAATTCACATATAAACGACTATTTTTTAGTCGGAGACTAATAGTAGTTAATTTCCACTATCTTATAGCTCGAATAACTTAGTCGTATTTATTTTAGTCATTAATAGTTGCCTTATTTAGTCATATATTTGGTCATTCATTTAGTCATTAATTGCCACAATTAATGACTAAATCAATGACCAAATATACAACTAACTAAGGAAACTATTAATGACTAAAATAAATACGACTAAGTTAGTCGAGCTATAAGATAGTGGAAATTAGCTACTAATAAAGTCATTTATATGCGAATTTTAGTCATTTTTTTAGTCACAAATTTATCATTTGTAGTAGTCATTTATTGTGGTTAATTGGTCATTTATTTACCAATTGATTGTGGTTAACTAGTCATTAACAGTTGTTAATTGGTCATTTTTGTAGGCATTGATCGTTGTTAACTGGCTATTTATTTAGTCATTGATTGTTGTTAACTGGTCATTTAATTAGTCATTGAATTTTTTATATAGGGCACGGAGGAATCAAACCACCAACCTCTTTCCTTTAAGGAAAGTTCTCTTCATTGAGATAGCACCCTTAAATAGAAGAATCAAAGTTAATGGAATAAGAAGAAAAATCATGCGAGTTATTTAAGCAGATGAAAGAGTCAAACGAAGGAATTCCCTACATAAACCAAAAATCGGACAGGGGTATGAGAATTCAAAACACATTAACATCATCTATTTTACAAGCTAATGGAATGATTTAGAATATTTAGATCATAAATCATGCACCTTTGGGGAAAAAATGGACAACATACCATCATACCATTACTATTTCCTTCTTCTTTATCCTCATTACCATCAATTCTTGGCTTCCATTGGGATGTATTAACTATTTTATTCTTGAAACAAGATTTCCTTCCATTGGGATTATTACCATTAATAATTGGATAGTAGTGCACTCTCAATGACTTCGTTACTATAGACCGTACCAAAATTTATTAATGGTAACTTAATTTTCTCCAATCTCTACCTCGACTTTTTAGTGTGTTTGTGTTTGTGAATTTATGCATTCTTGCATAATCAATTATAAAAATAAATTCCAGTTATATATGGTGGCATACTCATGATTCATTTTGTAGGTTTTGGAAACATAATTAAATGGCTTTTCCAACACCTATTAATGCCATATGAAAGGATAAATTTTTAATTGCGGACTTAATTTTTTAATTTATATTTTGAGTAGTGAAGTTAGGGATCAAACATAATATTGAGGAAACAAATCAACTTACCTACACCAACAATAGGGTTAGAAACTTTGTTATATCTAACCCTTACGCTAACCCCAACCAAAAAATAGAACACTTTAGAGACCTATAATTCTACTAATCATCATGGGACATGATTAGTAATTTAATCCCATAATAAAAGAATAATCAGATGCAACTAATACAACTTTGGATTTGGTTGAGCTCCTGAAAAATTAATGAGGAATTCAGAAAGGTCGTCTCACATGATACTAAGAGAAATTTCCCAAGTAAACTATGCCTTTTGAATGGTAATGTAAGACTACTAAGAAAAATATTGATTTTGAGTCAATTAAAATTTAGAGTTGCATAACAAAAATTGAAGAGCCTGTAAGAAACAACCAACTACTACTATTTGGGACTTGGCTAATTTCCTTAGAAAACATAGGAGTAAATTACACAGGTTTGATAACTATGGAACTACTATCATAGATCCATACAACCCTGGACATTATATTAAACATAGAGAGATATTAAAAAAAGGTGTCAGGTGCAAACCTCTCGCTTGGGATGTCAATTTGTTTTCTCCATTTTAGTTTAGTTTATTATAGTTACACACTACCCCCTCTATAAGAGCACATTGCTTTTCTTGGTGCAAACACCAACTTTCCAACCAAGCTGTCATTTCTGATTGGCAACACAGTATTAATAAACATTATGTTGTTGATACAAAATTTAGAAGCAAATAATGTCCAGGTGCATGATATAAATTAAAAGAGCTTTCACGTGCATTACAAAAATTAAAAGAGCCTTTAAATTTTACAAATTTTCCTTTCTGTCGGAACCATTACTCTTGGTTAAACAAATATTTACAGAAACAGGGAGGGAGTATCCTTTTGATGCCTTCAAAAAATATTATCTTCAGCTGACTTCTTATGATAGAAAAATATGGTGTATTACAAACGAAGGCAATTGATCTGTCACTATTGTCGACTAGTGATAGCTATAATTGGGACACAAAGAATTATGATGTCACCCAACTTAGCCTTGTCATTGCATTATGGACAGTACACGTTTACATAAATAAAAAAAAAGTATAATATCCAATATTTGATTGCAACAAAACCAATTAAAGCTTAATTCATCTTTTTCAATAACTTTATACTCTTACTAGTTCATTTAACATCACACCGTGGAAACTAGCAATTTCGAGCTTGAATATTCTTACCTTGCAAATGTTGTTCTCATGTAGTTGGAGCCACTCTCTAATACAAGACATGCCAAAATATGTGTCCATAGGAAAGGGAGCTGCATTTCCATATTTCAAATGTCAGTCTTTGGACATTTGAGTTCTATTATAAATTGACATAAAACATTTTTCTGTAAGAAAGATCATCCGATTTCTGATAACAAGACATGAAGATCAAACAAACAGAAGACTACTAGTAATAACTGAACTTGGTCTATACACTCTCTTAAAGAAAACACTTGGGAAAGAGAGAATTGTGGAAAATTAGCCAGGGAAAGAAATATCGACAATGAAATCCTTCCTTGAATACTTCTATGTAAAGGTTTGGTCTAATATGACTATTTGTTGCAGCTAATGTGATACTGAGATTTTGTGATTAACTCTACCATAACTTCACCACAATAGCCTGTGTGACCAAAAAACTTGAGCCTTTCCTTTGTAGTGAGTCTTATTTTTAATGTAAAAAATAGTTGTAACATAATTATTTTTTTATAACAGAAAGGTTGAAAGCTATTTTCAGTTTAAAAATAGAAAAGATTATCTAGGCTTCTCTATTGGAGATTTTAGTGAACTTCTGAACTATAATGGTTGCTAAAGTAGACATGAAAAAGGTGGATAATCTATGTTTTCACTTTTTTTAAGATACTCATAAAATTAAAAGAACCACAATTGTAAGTTCCTTAAAATTTGAAAGCTTCTCCTCTTGTAGCTCTCTCCATGTTTTTATGACAAGTTGTGGCTTCTATATATAACCATCTTATACTAGCATTTAAGTAATTTTATTTCTCAAAAGAATTAGAAGTACAGATTTCACCAATTATCAATATTTTATGTTGTATACATTATTTTACTGGTAGAAAGTAGTTTTGAACTCTTTCAAATTTTAGATAAAACATTGCTAAACTTTGATAATAGTTTTGAAAACAAAAAATAGAAGGACTTTTCTCAGTGGCATTATTGCACATACCATATACATTGCTCCCCTTTAGCTATCCACTCCTCCATGCAAATAGAACAACGTAGAGCCTTAGTATCACTTGTAAGAAGTAGTTGAATTCTATCACTTATTCTCTCATATCCATTGATATGATAACTTATGCCCTTGTTATTGATTTGTTGATAAGGTTCTACTATTGATTATTGAACATCTAGACTAATTACCAACATAAATTGGTCAAATGTTAACTGATTATTTAATTTTCATTGCTGCATTGACTATTTAATCATATTTTTTGTTCCAACCAAAGGATATTCTTCTTGTTTCAGTCTAGGAACAATCATCAAAGTGGAGCGAATTTGAGTTGTTTCTTTCTTAATTTCCCTCTAGAAACATATTTTAAACTCCCTCTGCTTCTTCTCAAAACTTCCTAACTTCTCTTGCAAAGATTGGATAGCTCCCCGCAAAGAACAAATAATGTTTTCTCTCTGTTTAATTCCCAAGTTCTTCTCAAGTTTCACCTGTTTCAAATACCTACCCTTTTCTACAAATTCTTTTGATAAGTCATTTTTTTCTCCTCTACTTTTCTATTTTCTTCATTTACTTTTACAGAGGCATCTACCATTTTTTGTAGATGGTGCTCCTTTTCTTGTAGCTTCTTCTCCAATTTTTCCTTCTCACATGCTATGTTATGTAAATCAACCTTCCACTGATTCAGTTCCTTCATATATTTCATATTGTCATAATTATGTTTAACCAATTTCCTCATATAATTCATGTCGTTGTAACTCTGTATATGATCATTGAAACCCAATAATACTCTTGATGAGATTCCATGATAAATTTCAAAAATCCCAAAGTTAGTAGCAGGAAGAGCTGACAGTGAAATGAGATGCTAGTTCTTGTGATGGGAAATTGTTGGCCATTATTACTAACCCCAAGGAATTGAATATTAAACAAATTCAATTGAGAATTAAAATTTTCAGTTACAATGCTTATAAACATATTTCAATTATTTAAAATTCAACTATGACATGGTGGACATGGGGTTACAAACAAAGGAGTAATCCTACCTTCTTCAAATATAAATTGTTCGTCCTACCTTATTCAAATATAAATTGTTCAACCTAACTTCTTCAAATATAAATTGTTCATCCTACCTTATTCAAATATAAATTGTTCCCTTTCAGAAATACCTTGTACCAATTCCAAACATTCTAGATAAGGAAAGAGATAGGTCTCTAGTTTCCAGTGAGAAGCCTACAAATTCACTAACAAATCAATGCACTTAAAGTCACAAATTTGGTTATGTTTCAAAATATCATTGATGCTTATAAATTTGAACAGGGAAGAGGAGGTCGATGAGTATGTGTATGAATCATTAACAAGGTGAGTAAGAAAAATTCTATAAAAACAACAACCTAATCATAAACAAAACCTGCAAATGAATTTTGACATGGTTAATTGTTAACCCTTCCACACTCATGAAATTTAATATAACCTTTGGCATTTCCCCTGCATGCCAAAAACAATCTATGAATACACAAATGTTATACTTGGTAAAACAAAGCAATAAGAAACACACAAATCACTCATTTTTTAATTGATTATAAGTGAGTTACTCACTATCACTAGCACCTAGCTGATTAATAGATTCCATAAAATTCTCATGGATGTTAGGAGTCCATATTGTATGATACTTGTGGGGAACCCAAGTTTTAGACACTATTGAGCTAGCACTCATTTGAGTTCCTAAGAGACTTGTGTAATGCTGATGTCCATAGTTGGTTGGTTGAGACAGAGTTGAAAATAATATATATATATATATATATATATATATATATATATATATATATATATATATATATATATATATACCCCATTTCCTCCATAATATGATAGAGGATTTTGGGTAATTACAAGTTGATGCTAGAAGATATACCATCCTTATATTGAGAACAATTTCTCTGAGAATGAACTATTTTCTCCCATCAACCAGTCAAGTTTTAGAGAAGGTAATGTTGTTTGGAACCATAGAAATGGTTTCTCATTCAATTCAACATCAAGAGGTTTAAATATCCCATTTCCAACATAAGACACATGCGCAGTTAAAATATTGAGTGTAAGACACCTTCCATGAAAGAAAGAAAAAATTACAAGTCAATCTTTTCAGCTTATGAGCTCCTAAATGCATATTATTTTCTTTTGTAAATTATAACAAATTGGATGGAGATGAGATGTTAAAAGAAAATATGAGATTTCTTACTTGCAAAACACGCCTATGGACACTCAAAGAAGATTTCAATAGATGAGTAAGTTTTGAATCCCTATACAGTACATGTGTTTCTTTCCCATATGTCAACTTTGCAATAACCTGTACAAAACACAAAATACAGTTAAATGGGTTGATTTAGAGCATTTAACTAAAATCTCATAGAAATGAGGAATTATGTTAACAACATAAGTTGAGAGAGACCTTTGTAAAAGGAAAGACTATAATCCATCCATGAAATAAGAATTTTCATAGTTGGTTCTCTACAGACCTAGTCCAACTATTCCATAGACCAACAAATGATTGAATTTCCTCTTTTATATTAATACTAAAAAAATATGAGTCTATAGGTCTATGCTTAGCATTTAGACCTTTTCTATGGAAATATAAATTAGAATGGTTTATAAAATACTCATGTACTGACCTTTTCAGTGTTTGAAGAATTTGAAACTCCCACGAGACAAAGAATTTGAGTATGGAAACAAAAATTGCAGAAGGGTAGTGGGATCATGCAGTTTTCCAACACATTTCTTCTATGTCAATAGGATTTGTTTTCTATAATTTGCAGAAACCACTTAGTGGATATTCGACTAAGTATATCAAATCAAACCAGTTGATTAGGTGCACTCAAATTGGAAATATCAGGGTTTTCGAATTGGTGAATCTAGTAGGAGAAACTATTTGTGTTACAAATGTAATGGAATCTTGTAGAAAATGATGAAAATGGGAAGCATGAATATGATAGTCTAGAGTAACTGTACACCTCATGGAAATTTGTAAGAAGGTAGCCTCAAAAAATCCACCTTTAGAGAGGTTTGAAAAAGTCATTAGAAGAAGGTAGCTTGAATAAGTCACCAGGAAAATTGGAGAAGTAGGCTCTCGAAACAGTTTTCAGTGCACATCAGAAAACTGAACGATCCAATGGATGAACCATTACTTTCGCTATAAATTTTCCCTATCGGTCATTGACCTTATGAATAAAAATTATGCTTATGTATTTTGAATGCAACACCCTAGTCAAAACAAGCCAAAAGCCTTAGTTTTTATATGCCATGGGAAATGTACATGAAAATGAGAGACATATCATCATAAGCATGTATCCACTTGTCCCTATTGTACATACTTGACAACATTTTCACTTAGAACTTGTGGGAGATCAACATGTAACTAAAGGCACTTGGAAATACAGAAAACATAATAACCATGGGATAAAAAATAGTGCAACATTAATACATTATATCAAGGAAGTGGAGCAAAGAAAAATCATACCAAAAAATGAGATGGTGAGAAAAATATATCAAAATAAATAACTTTTGTGTTGTTCCTTTTTAAGGAAAAAACACCCAAAACAATGTCCATTGGAAAACTCATTTTTTTGCTCAAAGTAAATACTGTCCTAAAAAGGGGCAAGATAAGAGTCACTATGTAGCATTTTTTAAGCAGTCATGGAATACTCTAACAGCATAATGTGTTCCAAACTATGGCAATGGTTGTACAACTCAACACAAATACAAGTTTCAGACTAAAAATAGAGGGGTCAAATAACAATATATAAGGAAGATATAGAGATTAAAAGATTAACTTACAATTTTCTTTGATGAACACTCAAAGCAGACAGTTCTACTTACATATGGGTAAGCCATGAAGATAAAGACAGTTGGGTCAATAAACAGATGCTATAATAATAACAAAAATCAGAGATGTATCAGCAATGATAGATTTTGAAACAAAAATAGGCAACATAACATAGATATATCTATGTTTGCACATATGAATGAGTTTAACTAAATATTCTTTCATATGGGTTGATGGAATAAATATCCTGCATTGATAATTACAAAACCTTACATTTATTTTGCATGTTATCAAGGTCTCCTTGCATATATTAGAAAGAAAAAAAAAGTCTGCATTGGTTTTTCCAATAGGCCTATTGCATTCTCCTATTCCCAGAATCCTTAGTGGAAACTTTTCATAGAAAAATTCCTTCCATGTAGGATTCCATTTGTGTCTCCAAGTGATATGTTGTATTTCTTTAAGAAACATATAGAAGTGTGTGCAAGATATCAGTTAGGGCATTTGATCTTTCTACAGTTTGATTCTATAGATCTCCATCTTTGGCAAGTAACGGATGTACAACAATAATATCAATGGAGATTCACTTACTCTTTATTGTAGTAGGAGATTAGTATATCAAAGACATCATTCCACCATTTCACTCTTTTGTAGTTGGTGTTCTCCAGTACTATTTTGTAGAATAAATCAGTATTCATCCATACACTTATGAAAATCCAAGTTCCAACAGGGACAGTGATGAAGATCTAGATCGTGAATTAGCTCAAAATTGTATCATTCCACTCCACTAACAATACACAGGATTCCATAGACGTACGTTACAACTTCCAATGGACACTATTGTAATTTGAGGAAAGATTAAAGGTATGGGAATAAGGTTTCACATGTATTTTCCTTGAGTGGAAACATCCACCCATGTAGAATTTTCTCATAGTGTTCCCAAGTAGTTGATGTGTGCTAGAAGGAGTCTATAGATGTAATTATTGGTATGTCGTGCATGAATAGAAAAATATGAGGAGAATAATTAAAACATAAACACTTTCAAAGTATTTTGTTTACATATGAAACACAAAGTTACCCAATTTTTCAAGATTTACATTTAGTTTCCCTAGGTGAACATGAATAATGTAGTTAAAACAAAAATAAAACAAAACATCACTGCAACATCTCCAAGAGAGATTTAAGGCACTGTATAAGTAGTAGTCATGAGCGCACATAATAAATATATACTAAATATCTGAGTAATTAATATGAAATAGGGAGTTTAGAAATGAAAAACTTTCTTGAAGCAATGTAATGCCCGCCTCGGTACCTTAACTGTTTAGAATAATGAAGTACTAGTTTTGAAATGAACCGGCTAAGTAAAACACGAACCATTTGAATTTACTTTGAAAATACTTGAACGACAGTTGTAATGCCCATAAAATGATTGTGGACCTTAAGGGCACCTGTTGCGTGACCCGACTGAACAACTTCGATATAGTGGTCTCCTGAACCTTGTTATGTCTTAAATGATTGAGGAAAACCTGAAGATGTGAATGACGACAATGATTGATAAATGAATTAAGGAATTAAATTCTATGTGTGGAGAGGGATAGTTGATTGATTACATCTTGATTAATGATTATCCTTGATTGATCAAGTCAAAGTGCAGTGGGACAGTGACAGTCCTAGCTCTGCGACTTGGGGGGACGCAACTGAGATGCGTCATAGCTTTCTACATTTATTCTGAACTTCGGGACGAAGTTCTAAATAAGTAGGGGTGTATGTAGTGCCCCTAGACTACTGTAGACATTGAGGGGCACCTGCTGAGTGACCCAACTATTTGAAACATAAATAAAATAACCCTATGATTTTATTTTGAGTATATTTATGATTGCGATTGATTGATATATGTGCATTTGGGTAAGTTATTGTGAATGGACAATTTCATGTTGTTTAATGATTAACTTTGATATGAATGATGCTTAACGACTAGCTGTTCAATTGATTAGGTGATTAGATGAATGAGTAATGATTGAGTAAATTATAGATGCTTAATGAAGCAGCAGATTTTTAAATCAAATTGTGATTATTGAGGACAGTGCCACTAATTTACGTTTGTGAGAATAGTGTGTAGCGACAGGTGAAATGGTTCACCGACAGACACACAAAGGAATATGAAGGGTCGTAGAGTACGGGTAAATCACACACAAGGAAAGTGACGACGATGTCGGCTTCCGACGGAATACCACGCTTGAGCAGATAAGCATTGATCCGCTTGCTCAAGAGGAAAGCATGAGGGCATATGAGGTGGGCCACGATGGAGCTGGTCACGTATGAGTTGGGGGGCGCACAGTGAGAATGGACTCACTCCTCAATGCCATTAGTCCCTAATAGCGTGTAGACGGAGGATGGAAGGTAACAGCTCATAAAATCCCTACATAAATTTCCCGCAAGTCAAAACGGAAGGATGACGGTAGAAGGGCCCGACGGCGCGGTACCCTGCCGAGAACGAAAAGAACAGACACAAGGGCCCAACGATGTGGTACCTTGCCGAGGAATGGAAACTACGGACGACTGGACCCGATGGAGTGGTGCCATGTCGGGGAAATTAAATTAAGGAACAAGGAGGCCCAATGGTGTGGCACCGGGGTCCTAGTAAAAGTTGACTGCTAAACTTAACTGCATTGAAACGTATAAGTTTGCACCTAGAACATTACTTAGAAATGTATTTGAGTAGTTTAGGCATTTGCACATAAATGATTACTTTGGCATTTAAATAATATTAAGTGTTATTTAGGCATTTTCACATGAAAGGGATACTTCTGATTATTCAAAAATATTATAAAGATTTATTTAGGAGCAAAATGGAATCCTAGGCATGGACACCTAGTCAAATCCACCTACACCACAAATCTAGGAGTTAAGTGAAATATCTAGGGGACAAACTTGAGCAAACTTAGGGATGTTGGTGCATCTCCTAGAGAAACTGACACATGGATGGGTGAGTTTTATTAATTTATTAATTTAATAAAATGAATATTTTTGCATGAAGCGACATGTGTCGCATGAGATTTTCCTTTATAAGGAAGGCATTGGGAATGGGTAAAGGACCCAGACCCTGGATGATTATTGTAATATTGAGTTACCTCATGACTTGATGCTATTGAGGGTTTGGCTAGAAACCTTGGTGGGGGGGGAAACCCAAGCTGGGTTTCTTGAGAATTGTGTGTGAACTTTATGACCCAAAGCTTGGGGGAGGCCATGCAACTGAAAGCATGAGCCTATGGTTGGTTGGAGAAGCTAACGGTTTCTTCGCCAATGGTTAAACGAGCTTTTTTGGAGGGATCCTACGGAACAAGAAGGCGACAATGGACCAACTGGATCGGGTTGACAGGTTAAGGTTTTGCTTATTTTTGTTAAGTTATTCATGCTTTTTATTTTATTTTTCCAATAACTATGATGGCTAATTTGTTTGTATGAAGTTGTTAAAGTTTCAGGTTCATTTCAAGGGGACCCTAAATGAGGGGTCCTACATTTGGTATCAGAGTCAGTCGAGCCTTGAGGGCACCGGACTCATATTCTTTAGGGGTCCACGGTAAATCTAGAAGGCTTGGACTCGACTCGGAAACCAGCTACCTCGACATATTTTTCAAAATTTTTGGATCGGCCATTGAATCAGGTTTGATGCATTTCAGTATTATATTGTATTTCCAAATCTGAGAATCATTTTCTTTTAAAAATATGGATGATCTGCGACATTTCAAATACTTTGTTCTCGAATCCAAAATCTAGAAATCATCTTTCTTACATGTATAGGTGAACTGTAAGCATTGTGACAAATATACTGCATTTTATAAATACTAGAATCGTTTTCTTTAAAAACATGAATGACCTGCAATTATTTTCAATACTCTGTTCTCAAACCCAAGATCTGGACATCACCTCATTCCTTATGTAGATTTGATACGAATATACTGCAATTGTAAATCTGAGAAAGTATCACTTAGGTGTAAATCGTAGATCTCTTCAAACGCTTAAACGATTGTATACATCAATTTGAACCCTGCCAACCCTTAATGTGTTTCTCTGTAATTTATTGGTTTTCAAATTCTTTGTGCATCAAATCATTGTTGTGGAATCTCTCAAAAACTACAAATCTTTTCTACACTGAACGCCACTCCTAATTCTGCGATTGACAACCGACTGATACTTGTTAAAACTCTGTGATCTCACCACCTAATTAAGGCTCTTTTTTAGAATACTTATAGAAGGGGCATCTTGTAAAGGGTGCGGAGGAACCGAGCTTAGCATGTGTGTTGGTCCATTAATTGCGGATCTGAAATTCTGTGTAACCAAAATTATAGTTTTAGGGCCCTGCGTTTAGCGCTGAAGGATCAAACCAAGAGCTATACGCAGACCTAGATGCCTGAGGATTCTCCATATTCGGTTACCATATTTAGTATTCTTTAATACGATCAGATCGAACTTGATGTCGACCTATATTCTTCCCAGTAAATCCTATCTCTGGAAGACCCGATCCGATCTTTCTAAGGGATGTCTCTTAAGTATAGTGTTCTACTCCTTAGATTTAAATCTTGTGTCTCATGGCATAAACCAGAATCAACCCCGCCTGAATTTCTACTGTAACTCTGGGTCAGCTAAAGTTCTAGCTCTCAGCCCCTCGTAAGTTTCGTATTCCAATCTCTGAACTGAGTTTTATGAACCTGTACACCCTCTGTTCTTTGACTCGTTTTTCTTTCTTTCTTGTGATTTAAATTCTGTCGAGTCACCTGGAAGTCATATTTATTTCTTAAATCCTTTGCGTTTATTCAAATTTCAACCAAATGAAATTTAAACTCTGTCATGTCTCCTAGAAATCAGATCTATTGTTAATCTCTGTGTTTATTTCTAGATTGAACTGAGATCTTATAATTTTAATTCTCTGCGTTTATTCCTGTTTCAACCGAATGAAATTTAAACTCTGTACAGATTGTATTCAAATTGTTAATCCCTGTGTATTGAAGTTAAGGGTGTATGTATTTTATATATCTCTGCGTTAAGCTGAAGAAGTCGAGATCTCTAGACACAACCAATTCATTTTTATTAAAAGTCTAAACTCTATACAGATTGTATTCAAATTGTTAATCCATGTGTATTGAAGTTAAGGATGTATGTATTTTTGTAGATCTCTGCGATAAGTTAAAGAAGCCAAGATCACCGGACACAACCGATTCTTTTTATTGAGTATCCAAAATCTGTACTGCCTATTTCTTTTAAATTTTAAACCTCCGTGTATTACCTTGAGGGTCGAATCCCAGTAGTAACTTACGGTAGATCTGATCTCATCACTCCGTAATCAGCACAACTAAATTCATGCAACTATTGAATTCGTGGTGATCCACCGATCTGCCCAATTCCAATAATATGAAGATTTAACTTCTTCTTTTTTTTTTTTTTTGCATGATCACCATCGTCGCTGCTCCTGCGTAATTAAAATCCATTGTTGTGAGAAGTCTGTTGAATTTCTGTGTGTTAAATTTTAGTTAAATGAACCCATCCTGATCAGCCTATTCAATTTCAGAAGAATCGAGGGTTATCCATGTGTGACAAATTCGAATAAGATAAGAGTGATGTTTTTCCCCAATTAGTTCACGACCTTCTATTTCCAGGCTTTTACTGAAAGTCGTATTTCTGTTTCAAACCGTGGCTTTTTTTTTTATTCTTTCCCTGATAAGCCACAACTCCTGTCTTAAGAAGATTCGCTGACCGGATCCGATTCGATCTGTGTATTGAAGAAGACTTCCAGAATCTATGGCAGAAAGTAACTTGATCTAAACACCCTCTGTAACTTCTCAAATGGCCCTGAAGCCAGGATCAAGCTTCCGTGACAACTGGGCAAACAATTTTTAATTGATGGGTCAGTATTTAAATTTGTGCCTTTCTAGCCACTGAGGTAGGCCGACTGCTAATTACTGGGGAGTGCGAATTATCGATTAAACTTATAGATAGAAGTGCTATCAAATAAATGAATTACTTGCCGCTAAGAATATTCTAACCATGCTGTGGTAAGTTTAAAATAAAAAAAAAATGCCATTAGATTCTGTTGGAGTGACTCGCACAGCCTTTGATCTATACTTAACTCCCCTATTTGACAGTGCGTTATGTAAATCAAATTAAAAGGTATTATTGCTTTTAATAAGTTCTAATTATTAAATGGTGGCTTGAATGACTCAAATGCATTGTAATATTTATTTAATAGGTGGTATTAAATAAATCAAATTGTTTTATTTTATTCTTTTTAAAAATTTAGTCAAGCATTTCGTGGCTTTTTAATACAATAAAAACTTACTTAAAATTTTGCTATTATAAGTTTTATTAGAGGGTAGATTAAATGGATTGAAGGGTAAAAACTATTAGACGATATATGAATATACCAAATTGCACTATAGTATTTAAATCGAAGTATAGATAAAGCATTACATGGCTTAATTTAGGATGATGATGGGTGATTACAATTGTTTATATATATTTTATTTGCATAGAAAACTAAAGAGTATACATAGTGATACATTGTATGTAAAATAAAAATAAGTAGTGTTTAGTTAGTTATCATTTATACATGTTTAATGGTGATATGGCACTATTGAAATGAATAGATTATAGATTGTGTTTACTACGGTATCGTTGTATAGATAGTGTGTTATTCTTTATATATATATATTAATTATGGGACATAATTAAATCTTATTTGGTGGATATGAAATTTTAATGGTGGTATGGTATTATTAAAATGAATAAGGATATTTAAATTTATAGATTGTGTTTACAATACTATCGTTGTATAGATAGTTGATATGAACTCTAAATGTTGCATGATTCTATTAAAATCATTAATAGTTGTTTAAGTGCTTTTTAATCTTGAATAAATTCTCGATATTATCATACCCTAGCTTAAAATATTTATAGAGTGATGGAATCCAATTTTTTGGGGTCTATTAAGTCATAATTAAACTCTTGGGGCAGATCAAGAAGTGGTGGAAGGATTGCGTCAAGTCTAGTGATTAATAATACTTGCATAAACTTAGTAACATAACTGATCTGGTGTCTTTAAGCATAAGGTTGGTCCTTTAATAGAATGCTTTCATAATAGTTTGTTAGTGTATTGACTTTATGTGCAACATCTCAATAGGAATGATAGATTCAAATTGATTGCATCATGAAATAGTTATAATATGTCATACATCGCTTATAATGTAATTTTGGAATGATATTGTTATTTGCATCTAAGAATTAATATGTCTCAACGGGAAGGACCCTACATTTTGATAATTATAGTGCATTTCCTGTTAGATCAAAATTGTTGGTAAAGATTGAATAGTTCTATACGAATACATACTTATCACGAGGAAGCCCTTTTAACTATACTACTTTTGGTGTTAGAATGATAAGAACCCCTTATTAAAAGTAAGTGTACTATAGTTTAGAATGCTCATTAAAAATCAAATTCTGCGCAGACTAGTATTAACATTCTTATGCAATTTTAAAAAAAAATTAGGAATAGAATCCCTCATTATGATCATGTTAGATTGAATGAACTGTTAGATTGAATGAACTGGCCTCAATAGAAGAGACAGGTTTATTATATGCATTGTTTCAATTAAATAAAGCGAGAGACCTGTCATTAAAAATTATGCATGTCATACACAGTAAGGAAAGGGTACTTTAGGGGTGTATATTTATTTATAGGATTATGAAATAGTGTATGTATATTGTGACAAGAATTAATTATGTTACATATTAGATCCTATTAAAGCTCCTCATAGATATATCTTTTGATAGGATTTATCTAGTTAGGAATGAAAGAGTTAAGAGCTACATTAGAGATGTAGAGGAAATTACTTTTATAATTACATTTTATTTATTTAAATGATCATTTGTAATCATTGTACTAAACTATGCTAGAAGAATGGGAAATGACCATGAAATAATTATGGGATCTAAAGACTTGTGTACTTTACGAAAATGGAATGAAATCATTTATAGTGTATCTTTGAGATAGATGTTGAGTGATGAAGTGCTTGATGTACTATGTGTAATAAATTTCAATGACGAAAAGGATGTATGAATATTGAACGACGGATTTTACTTCTTCTCCTTCGGCAAGGATACTCCCAGCTTCTCGAACAGGTTAGAATTCTTCTTCTCTAAAAATAAAAAAAATAAAAAATTTGCTAGTATGAAAGATTGGGAGGTAAATGCTTATTTTGTAAATCAATACAAGGACTTCATGGGTATGCACTACTAGTTGTAATCATGCTTTGGATTGTGAAAAGAGAGAAGTTATACTTACGTTGAATTATAGGATCTTGAGTAAGGAAGAGAAGAAAGCTTTACATAACTTTGTTTATAAAATTTTAGATTATACTTTTTAAATGGCCCTCCAGTATTTAATTGTACCTTGGATTATGAAAAGAGAAAGGTTGTATGTGAGATTAGTTTATGAATGGCTAAGTTATGTATTGGAGAATAGAATTTGGAAGGGTTAACTCTTATTTTGAAATTCAGATACTGTTTAAAATATATGATAGTTAGAAAATGA
Organism: Larix kaempferi; assembly: GCA_027924585.1. Taxonomy (NCBI): domain Eukaryota; kingdom Viridiplantae; phylum Streptophyta; class Pinopsida; order Pinales; family Pinaceae; genus Larix; species Larix kaempferi. The sequence goes on along the minus strand of BSBM01001197.1, from coordinate 13,406,508 downwards.
AGAAATTGGGATTTAATATTTTATCCCTTATGTTGAAATGTGTCAGTGCTTTAAGGATTCTCGTAAATGATGTACTTAATAGTTTTGTTGAATGGAAGGAATTTGTTGTAGACGATTTCAATCCCGGTTAGAATTAGCGATGTCAAGGTAGAACTGCTGTGGGGATTGCAACACTACGGAAGGTACGATTTAGTTATATTACCAATTATGCGGTTTATACTTATATGAGGGTAGAAAAGAAGAAATGAAATTTTATTATTAGTTGCGGATATATTGAAGAAATGAAAGTGAAAAGGAAATGAAAACTCATCGTGGAAGCACATGAGACTTAACTTCAGGACGAAGTTTTAATAAGAGGGGGTGTATGTAATGCCCGCCTCGGTACCTTAACTGTTTAGAATAATGAAGTACTAGTTTTGAAATGAACCGGCTAAGTAAAACACGAACCATTTGAATTTACTTTGAAAATACTTGAACGACATTTGTAATGCCCATAAAATGATTGTGGACCTTAAGGGCACCTGTCGCGTGACCCGGCTGAACAACTTCGATATAGTGGTCTCCTGAACCTTGTTATGTCTTAAATGATTGAGGAAAACCTGAAGATGTGAATGACGACAATGATTGATAAATGAATTAAGGAATTAAATTATATGTGTGGAGAGGGATAATTGATTGATTACATCTTGATTAATGATTATCCTTGATTGATCAAGTCAAAGTGCAGTGGGACAGTGACAGTCCTAGCTCTGCGACTTGGGGGGACGCAACTGAGATGCGTCATAGCTTTCTACATTTATTCTGAACTTCAGGATGAAGTTCTAAATAAGTAGGGGTGTATGTAGTGCCCCTAGACTACTGTAGACATTGAGGGGCACCTGCTGAGTGACCCAACTATTTGAAACATAAATAAAATAACCCTATGATTTTATTTTGAGTATATTTATGATTGCGATTGATTGATATATGTGCATTTGGGTAATTTATTGTGAATGGACGATTTCATGTTGTTTAATGATTAACTTTGATATGAATGATGCTTAACGACTAGTTGTTCAATTGATTACGTGATTAGATGAATGAGTAATGATTGAGTAAATTATAGATGCTTAATGAAGCAGCAGATTTTTAAATCAAATTGTGATTATTGAGGACAGTGCTACTAATTTACGTTTATGAGAATAGTGTGTAGCGACAAGTGAAATGGTTCACCGACGGACACACAAAGGAATATGAAGGGTCGTAGAGTACGAGTAAATCACACACAAGGAAAGTGACGACGATGTCGACTTCCGATGGAATACCACGCTTGAGCAGATAAGCATTGATCCGCTTGCTCAAGAGGAAAGCGTGAGGGCATACGAGGTGGGCCACGACGGAGCTGGTCACGTACAAGTTGGGGGGCGCGCAGTGAGAATGGACTCACTCCTCAACGCCATTAGTCCCTAATAGCGTGTAGACAGAGGATGGAAGGTAACGGCTCCTAAAATTCCTACATAAAGTTCCCGCAAGTCAAAACGGAAGGATGACGGTAGAAGGGCCCGACAGTGCGGTACCCTGCCGAGAACGGAAAGAACGGACACAAGGGCCCAACGATGTGGTACTTTGCCGAGGAATGGAAACTATGAACGACTGGACCCGATGGAGTGGTGCCATGTCGGGGAAATTAAATTAAGGAACAAGGAGGCCCAATGGTGTGGCACCGGGGTCCTAGTAAAAGTTGACTGCTAAACTTAACTGCATTGAAACGTATAAGTTTGCACCTAGAACATTACTTAGAAATGTATTTGAGTACTTTAGGCATTTGCAAATAAATGCTTACTTTGGCATTTAAATAATATTAAGTGTTATTTAGGCATTTGCACATGAAAGGGATACTTCTGATTATTCAAAAATATTATAAAGATTTATTTAGGAGCAAAATGGAATCCTAGGCATGGACACCTAGTCAAATCCACCTACACCACAAATCTAGGAGTTAAGTGAAATATCTAGGGGACAAACTTGAGCAAACTTAGGGATGTTGGTGCATCTCCTAGAGAAACTGACACATGGATGGGTGAGTTTTATTAATTTATTAATTTAATAAAATGAATATTTTTGCATGAAGCGACATGTGTCGCATGATATTTTCCTTTATAAGGAAGGCATTGGGAATGGGTAAAGGACCCAGACCCTGGATGACTATCGTAATATTGAGTTACCTCATGACTTGCTGCTATTGAGGGTTTGGCTAGAAACCTTGGTGGGGGGGAAACCCAAGCTGGGTTTCTTGAGAATTGTGTGTGAACTTTACGACCCAAAGCTCGGGGGAGGCCATGCGACTGAAAGCATGAGCCTATGGTTGGGTGGCGAAGCTAACGGTTGCTTCGCCAATGGTTAAACGAGCTTTGCTGGAGGGTTCCTACGGAACAAGAAGGCGACAATGGACCAACTGGATCGGGTTGACAGGTTAAGGTTTTGCTTATTTTTGTTAAGTTATTCACGCTTTTTATTTTATTTTTCCAATAACTATGATGGCTAATTTGTTTGTATGAAGTTGTTAAAGTTTCAGGTTCATTTCAAGGGGACCCTAAATGAGGGGTCCTACAAGCAATGTAACTATTAATTTGTCTAAAAGGGAAATTGTAAGTACACATTAAAATTCAAAACTATTACACATAAATAAATGATTTGACCTAAAAGAGATCACTGAAAGAGTCTAGCTTAAGATTTCCACAGGAAATAACACACGGTGCCTTGACTCAAATTTTCAACAAGAAATCTTTGGCCATGCTTCTCCATTAACACAGATTGAGAATCATGGACATGGAAAACTTGTCTGTCTTAGTCTAAAAACAGTGGCAATCTTGTTTCAAATGTTGTGCCCAAATGGAGTAGAAGGAAGTCACAAACAAACAAAGGAGATGCTAAATGGACTGAGGAGATTGACAAAATCCCATTATCACTACCTAAACTTACAAGTTTGATAGATGTTTGACCGATGTACTGCTCTATGGCATTGTAACCAAACTAACCTTCTATTAAAATATTAGTTGATCGTGATCCATACATGCTTCTATGCTAAAAAAAAATATAGATATATTAAAAGCTCAACTGAATGACACGAGTAACTAGAACCATTTATTAAACATAATAATATACATTAGTCTTGCACACAATGACAAAGAAATATTATATATTCATGGTGCCTATCTGAACACAAAATGCATTTCTCTCTTATAACAAGCATAAAATTGTACAACAATATACTATTATTTAGGTGTGACCTATGTGTTGCCTCCCCTACTCTACTTGAAGCAAATTACATAGGATATTAACTAGCAGTTAATATTTTGAACAAACTATGTTTTTTTCTTTGCTCTACTTGTAGCAAATTACATAGAATATTAAATAGCAATTAATAATTTGAACAAACTATGTTTTTTTCTTTGACTGAGCTGACAGGGTGAAAACTTAACTCCTTAATATGGCTTGGTAGGTCCCCATACAGTGCAACCTAAACATAGAATAGCCTATGTCCAAATATGGAAGTCCATAAAACTATTTGGCATCATGATGAAGGGTTCAAAGCCCATAAACTAACAGTGTATTTTCAATTCAATAGGAAAAATAAAATCACTAAAAATAGATTGATGATTTCTTTCATAAAATAGAAATTAAACTTCCAAAATGAACTTGTCTTTATAAAAAATAACCCATCAAAGTTATATTCTAGAGCTCAAAAGCACTATTACCCATACTTAAGGCCTGAGCTTCAAATTCCTCCTCTTCATTCGTGAAATAAGGACTGTGCATAACAGGACTGAACTGATTGTCATCAATGTTGCAAGGAATTTGGCTAGTTCCATTATATCAAGTGCCTGGTTGGAATCTCCTTGGGTTAGGCACACTAGTTACACCTACGAGTTTACTAGGGATGCCATCCACAAATGTGGGGAAACATCCCTGAGAGATTTTCCTTAGGAAAATAAAAAGATAATGGCAGGTAAATAAAAGCTTTTATCTACACTGTAAACCCAATTTCATATGTCTAATATTCAAAATGAACAGCTAATTTTTAAAATGTTAGATATGCATAATTATTTTTGTTATTTGTTGTAGGAATCCCTCATAAACCTTGGTAGAATTTCAAAATACCTCTGCCTTTCCATTACTCATAATGAAATGCTAAACAAAAGTAACCAATTCATTTTTTTTTAATTTTCTAATGAAATTATCACCCAACCATGCATAACAAGCCCGTTATTATATATAACAGAATGTCAAAAGGTGTCCATGTACTTACATTTCCATAAGTGTCTGAATAATTAGGATGCTGAGATGAAGTCTGCCACATATGAGTTCCATATAAAGAAGATGTCAAGGGAGGTCCACTATGAGGATATGATGATTGAGGGAAGCTTGTAGGAGGAAATGGGGGTGGTCGAATTCCTGATGGGGATACTTGGGAAACTGGAATTGTGCCTACTGAGAAAGGAGGCATTGTCCCAGTAGTTATAATATTAACAGATGGTGGTCCAACCAGTGGATTCATGGCATTGGGTCTCTGAGTGAAAGGATGACGAGTAGCAGGGGTTCCTTGATTAAAAGATGAAGATCCATTGTTCACTTTAGCAGATGTGTTCAAATTCCTTCCAGGGCCAAAATGGGGCCTCAACCCATCCTGTAATTGTCCTGGTGCAGTTGATGACAACACTAAAACTGTCTAGAAGAAGCATTGATGGTTGTGTAAAAGGGGCAAATACGAGCCTTCCCATGTTACTATTTGGTGTCCTATTTATAGATAAGCAAGAATCGACTGTAAGCTTAGTTAAGATCAAGTCCATTCAAATACAGATAAAAAAATAGATCAATGCGAATTTTTCATTTAAGGCGAGCCCATTCAAAGTGATTTGAGGCATAGAAATAAACTATCAGTCTTCTTGCTTGAATCGCTGGCTAATACCACTGGATCGAATGTATGGTTTTTCTCAAATGGAGGGGATGGCTTACTTGCTAGATTGAGTTGTCAGGCGACAGGATGGATGAGATGGAGAAATAAACAAGCACACATCCACCCTTCCTTATTGAAAAACCCTAATTGTTATGATTCTTTGGGCCATCTTACGGAGGGATACTAAATTTATTACTATGTATAAGGGATCTCTAGCCTAGATGGTAGTTGGTTCTTCTCAAGCTGGTGAGGATATTGGTTTTTATTTAATTCTGTCAACCATTTTGGTCAAAAGAGGGATCAATTACTGGCCAAATTAGGTGGTGGACCACCAAAAGGCGGCCTTGCAAGCCTGGGCACTGGACAAATAAGAGAACTAGGCCTTGCTGCATTGCTAAACTATGGAGGACTAGAAGTTGGCATACCAAATGGTGGAGCCTCTAGTTGTCATGCATGAACTAGAGATGAGAAAGGCATTCCCATGGGATGACTACCCACTGGTGTGAATGGAGAAGGGCTGGAATTCTACATAACCTGTGGTCCGAGACCTGGCCTTGGAGTTTGTGCTCCTTCCCAAGGAGGCGAAGGCCTACCTATATGAATATTTTGCATGTTACCTGCTAAATATCTTGTGGGATCTGTAAGAATAGGTGTAAATAGTCATTGTGTGTTGTAACCCGTAGAATTATTCCCTGCTGGAGGATAACCACTCCCCGGGACAAGGGACCACTTTCATGGACGCACTTGAGAAGACATTTTATTGCCTGCTTAAATTGTCCCCCTCAACCTAAATTCCTTAGTCTGAGGATTCGACATGCCACTGCCAATGCAATCTCTACATGTTATATCGGGATCCCCATTTCTTTATTATCTAAGAAAATTCAGCTACACTTAACCCTAAAAATTCAAATTGAAAAATATTTGTTGGAACGCATACCAAGTTCTCATAATCGAACCTAATACCAAATCAAACCCTAGGAGAACCCAATAGTAAAAAATGTATTGTGAAGTTCAAAAAATTGGTACCTGGAATAACAAGCATCCTTCTCCCGGAACAATAGTAGAAAATTCTCAAAGAAAAAATGCAAATTTAATCCTGGAGATGGGGTTAACTGAGATCTGGAAGAAACCTAACATAGAAAATATAATTTCTATGTAAATAAAAAAATAAAATTCTAACACTATGATTGAAATTTTAATACAAAATTTAAAAATGTATAAAAAATGGCCATTTCTAAAAAACAATCTGCATCATTTCATCCATTTAAATTGATTTGAAAGTTAAAATAAGATTCTAAATGTTTCAAAAATGTTTTTGACCATAAAATAATTGGTTTTCCCATTTTAAAAATAATGAATCATTATAAAACCTTAAGGAATATAAAAATATTAATTTGCAAATCAGCTCCTATATGTATAATAGTTTTAGAGATCAATGTAGTAAAACATTGTTCTCCAAGGGAAATTAATTTTAATAAGCCATATGTGGAGATTGGAATGCAGGTGCAATATTCCAAGTCCTTTGCTAATATAATGGAATTAGTCTTAATTGTAAAGTATTCATTTTATTTAAGAATGAAGACTTTATCTCCCAATATCCTAATATTATTGCAAATCGTCTAGATATTGTTTGTAAGAAACTATACATTTTCTTTAAGCATGAAGACCTCATCCCCAATATCATTACATTTGCTACATCGATGCTCCATAGATTGATAAAATAAATTGATGAGTATACATATCTTGTTATTAGGTGAGTAGGTTACCTCCCTAAACAAGTTTTGTCATGTTGCATAATTTATAATCATGTTTAGATATTGTTTGTAAGATACTCCAAATTTTCTTTAAGCATGAATACCTCATCCCCAATATCATTACATTTTCTACATAGATGCTCCATGGATTGAAAAAATAAATTGATGATCATCCCTATCTTGTTATTAGGTGAATAGGTTACCTCCCTAAACAAGATTTGTCATGTTGCATAATTTATAATCATGTTTATGTTACCTTCCTACGAAAATTTTGTCATTTTGCTTAACTTATCTTCATGATTGCAAAAACATCTTAGATATTGTTTGTAAGATACTCTAAATTTTCTTTAAGCTTGAAGACCTCACCCAAAATACCATTACATTTTCTACATAGATGCTACATAGATTGATAAAAGTTGAAATTGATGATTATCCCTATCTTGTTATTAGGTGAATAGGTTACCTCCCTAAACAAGTTTTGTCATGTTACATAAATTATAATCATGTTTAAGATACCTTCCTTGGCAATTTTTTCCATTTTGTTTATCTTATCTTCGTGATTTCAAGAAAATGTTACATCCTTCACATCATGACCATTCTTTTAGGTGATTATAATTCACAATTGAGTTCTCTAGAATCTATACAAGATGCCCAATTCTTTAGATTATCTACCTTTGAAAATCTCACATACCCTAATGAAAACTTCTAGCAGTTCTACTTAATGGCGCCCCATTATTTAGATCACCTTATACCTTTGAAAATATCACATACATTAATTGCAACTTTTATATATAATTAAACTTCTCAACATTTGACATATGTAGATTCTATACTCAATGCTCAATTCGTTAGATTGTTTTAATTATATTTCAATCATATAATTTAATTCAACATACCAGGCTATCATAATAGAACCTAAGACCAAATCAAACCCTAGGAGAACCCTATAGTAAAAATTGTATTGCGAAGTTTAGAAATTTGGTACCTGGAATAACAGGCATCCTTCGTCCAAGGAAATAACAAAAAGTTCTCAAAGAAAAAATGCAAAATTAATCATGGAGACGGAGTTAACCGAGATTTGGTAGAAACCTATCATTATTTAATTTGGAGCCAAACCATCACTTTAATTTATGGTTAAATTGCGGTTGATTGGGACCAATACGAGAGGAGAGTTGTTGGCGCTTTGGCCTGTCCTCATTTTTGCGAATTATAAACCTCTTTATTTACACCATATTGTTGGTGTCTCTAAACTTGTAGTTGATTGGGTGAAAGGTCTGTGCTCTTTAAAGGTGATGGAGCTCTCATCTTGGATGGATCATGTTAATATTCTGCTCAAATCCTTTCCTGATGTCTCTATCATGCATATCTTTAGGGAGTTCAACACACATGAACATGCTTTATCCATACATGGTCTTGTGGCCTCATAGGGGTTTATTCATTTTGAGGAGTGGTGCGGGGGTCTACTTTTTTCCATAGGCAGTTTTCCTGTTTTTGGCTCATAGATGGAGACCTTTCTCATCGTTTCTATTTTTTTGTACTTAGCGGTTATATATACCTTTCCTCTTTTCTTTTTGGTTTGTTTCCCCATTGATGACTTTTCTATCCATCTGCATTTTTAAAATTTAGTAAAATATTGTACAAATTCATTATCAAAATTGTAATTTTCCATTCTCAGTGTGACAACTAAAAATGACTAACATAAATGACTAATTCACATTAATCATTATTAGCTAGTCATATTTATATTCTCGTGACTAAATTAGTCATTTATGTTAGTCATTTTTATTTTAGTCACTTGTTATCTAGTCATATATTTTATCCCGTGACTAAATTAGACTTTTATCTTAGTCGTTTTTTGCTGGCTTATTTAAAATTATTCAATTTTAATCGCTTATCCCTTAAAAAAACAATGGTGACTAACTTTTCTAATTGCCTAGTCACTCATCTCTCATTTTTTACTAGTGATATGATCAGGAAAAGACAACTTTCACCACGCCATGGATAACATTCATGTATGCAAAAATTACATTTGGATTGATGAATGCAGGAGCAACCTTCTAGAGAGCAATGGATATAGCATTTGTAGAAGAAAAGTACAAATTACTTGTCGTCTGTATGGATCACATAACAATATATTCTAAATCTAATGATGATCATTTAAAAAATTTGAAACAAGTTTTTTCTGAAATGTAGAAAATTTGGTATTTCCCTTAACCTTAAGAATTCTAACTTTGCAATGCAAGAAGGAATCTTATTGGGCCATGTAATATCAAAGAAAGGGATAAGAATTGATCCAAATAAAGTAGTAGCAATTCATAAAATTGATATGACTAGAAGCAAAAACGAAATCCAGTCTTTCAATGGAAGAGTAATTTTTTTGAGAAGGTTTGTCCCAAACTTTGCAGAGATCATGAAATCTATTACTAACATGTTGAGAAAGGAAAATGAAATTAATTGGACCAAAGAAGAAAAAATATATTTTGATGGGATTAAAAGGGCTATATATGAAGCACCAGTTTTAGTTAGTCTAGATTTCACAAAAAAAAAATTGATATTCTCTTTTGCATTGGAGCATACTATTGTAGGAGTCTTATTACAAAAGAATGATCATAATATAGAGCAACCCATAGCTTTTTTCGGTAGGGCATTGTGAGATGCTGAGCTTAAATATAACATCATGGAGAAGCAAGATTATGCCCTAGTCAAATCAATAAAATATTTCAGAGTTTATATATTACAGTCTCATATTATTGCTTTTATTCCAAACACCATGGTGAAGGAAATCTTAACTCAACCAGATTCTGAAGGATGAAGAGGGAAGTGGATTGCAGTGCTTTTGGATTATGACTTAGAAATGAGATCAACTAAGTTGATTAAAGGATAGGCTTTAGAAAAATTAATGGTTGTGTCAAAATGTGATACATTGGGAATCAATTCCATCTTAGCTATACCAGGTGAAATAGGAGCACTATAAAAAAAAATGCAGGTATTTGAAGATTTTTTACTGTCCCCGTGGTATAGTGATATTGTTTGTGTTTTACAGAATTTACAAGATCCACCAGAGATGAATAAAACCAAAAGTAGATCACTTAAAATGAAAGCAACAAAATTCTGTATCATGAATGGTTATTTGTATTGGAAAGATACAGGCGGAATTTTATTGAATTGTTTTCTTGGAAATGAAGTTGCACAAACTATGAAAGAGTTTCATCATGGTGTTTGTGGAGGTCATCATTTCTAGAGAACTATTGTTAACAAAATTCTAAGGGATGTTTTTTATTGGCCAACCATGTTCTCAGATGTATATAAAGAAGTTGTAGCTTGTCATAAATGCCATGTTTTCGGTGGAAAAGGGAAATTTTTTCCCTTACATTTATAACTTATCTCAGTAGAAGTCCCTTTCCAATGGTGGGGGCTTGAATTCATTGGATAAATCAATCCCACATCTTCAGGAAAACATAAATGGATTTTAAATGCCACATATTACTTCACAAAATGGATAGAATCCATACCTGCTAGACGAGCTACTGATATTATCATCATTAATTTTTTGGAGGAGAATATTCTTTCAAGATTTGGATGTCCTAGGAGAATAGTGATAGACAATGGACAGGCCTTTAAATCCAAATAAATGATTAGCTTTTGTCATGGTTATCATATCAATATGAATCATTCTACTATCTATTATCCTCAAGGGAATGGATTATCTTAATCATCAAATAAAAGTCTGGTCAGAATTATCAAAAAGTTGCTACAGGATAACAAAAGGGAATGGCATACCAAATTAAAATATGTACTATGGGAAGATAGAATGAGTACAAAGAGATCTATTAGTACTTCACCCTTTCAAATGGTTTATGGAACATATGCAATTTTCCACCCTCTCTAGGATTACCTGTGATGAAGTTTTTGCAAGACCGGGAAGAAGAACCTAATGATTCTCTAAGAAGAATTAATCAGCTGATTGAAGTTTAGGAAATGAGACAGTCAATATATGATAAAACTCATATTTTTCATGAAAAGATGAAAAAGGTTTTTGATAATAAAACAAAGGTTGATGGTTTCCAAATTGGCGATTTAGTGTTAAAATGGGATGCCAAAAATGAAGATAGTGCTAAAAAATTTGATCATTAGAAAGGACCATATATAGTAGTTTGTTATCGAGAGAGTAATGCATTCATTTTAAATGACCTGAGTGGAGAAGTAGTTAGTGGAATCCCAGTCAATGGGGGTTTTTTGAAGAACTATTCTACTTAAAGAGATTAAGAAATTCATTGCACATTTTCATTACAGTTGGTTGGTTTTAAGTTGCAATGTAGACATCTCTTTCAAATTTGAATCCTGGAGTGAAGGATCTAAGATTTGAAAAGTGACTATCATTTTGTTATTTTACAAGAAGAAGTCTTTTGTTTTGAATATATAATACCAAAATAAAGTGATAATTTCCAATTTACATTAAATTTCCAGTTGTAAATGGTCACAAGTTACAAGCATTAAAGGTTGGATATGGACCAATGGAATAGGCACTTGGTCTACAGGTTCTTTACTACCTTGCAAGGAGGATAACATCCCCATTGGAGCCAGTGTTAGCAAGTAAAATTCTTGAAGAATTTTTTTGGTTTTAATGCTATTTGAAGTTGAAAAATGAGAAGATAAATGCCTAGATAGAAGGAGGATGAGTTATATAAAACCATAGTCTAAAATTTAGAATTTATCCTATAGTTAGGAACCATGATCGAAAGTTAAAGAGTAAAGGTTTTTAAAGAAAATTTTGATAAGGATAAATGTTGGCTTGATTAGGCAAACCCGGGTTCGATGTTTAGTGCAGCAACAACAAAGCCCCTTTCACTTGCCCTTTTCAAATCAACCTGCGAATAGGTTGAAGTCTCACCCGAAGTGAATATGGGGGGTTATAGAATCACACTTCTATAACCGTGGATATGTGCAGAAGTGGATAACAACCTCGCTCAAAGCCTCATTTGACATCGACTAGAAGAATGGAAGGGACAGATGACTTTGCACTTTGCATCTTATTAATAGTATACAAAACTACGTTGAATATATATTATATTCACCAGTTATTTGTGCATTCATCATTCTAAGTGATACTCCATAGCATTCATACATATATGTTCTATTTACTTAGCTTGAAATTACCATTAACATATACATGAAAGTAAATGCATAAACACACCATAACCTCATATTCAAAGAGCATCATAAACTCATATACATAAACACATAGATTTATGTTGTTCTCCCCCATGTGGGATCTGCGTCCATAGGAACTGTTCTTATATTAATCTGTAAGGGTAACAATTCCATTCTGCGCACTCAGTTGCAAGTTCTTTTCTACAATCAGATCTCTACGCACTCAACTGTAGAGTTTGTTCTCTCTTTGATTGTTATTCTTCTATTACAATCAACCAACATCTAACATCTAACAATGAACTCCCCCTTCCTTATACACAATTACCCTTATATATCGATGTGCCCGAAGTTCACATATTACAATAACCATGGGAGAACCCCCATAGTACCCAAAACCCAAAAAGCCCCATGGTTCTCCTATAGACCACACTAATATTTAACTTTGTTGTCCCTTCGGCGCCGCTTTTTCTAACTCTAGCTCTTTCTCTATCAGCGTACCTCTGACTTCTGTAGTGGTGTGTCCTTTACAACACTTCGCTTCATAACTTCCTGCTCATGTAGTAGTCAGGTCGTTGCTCAGGCCTTAACTACGCCAACCACCTCTGGCTATCCTTAGTATTTTGTCTTTACTAAGGGAACATGTCCTTTCTTCTCAACTAAACTTCGCTCCATACCCACTGCCCAGGATTTGTGGAGTCTCTTTTCTCCCAAAAATGGTCGATGTCAGGCCTCGCATAACTGTACTTTGCCTTCATAACTTCCTCTTCTTGGGTCGTGCCCAATAAGAAAGACTATATTAAAAGCACATATGATCAGGGGCTATGACCAACAGCCAATGAAAAAGGAGCGCAGAGATAACATATGGACCATGAGGCTTTGGGATGTGATCGAGATAAAATTATGAAATGCGCTAAAGGTGGAGAAAAAAGACCAAATTCAAAACATGAAAAGAAACGTCAGATCAATGGTGCAAATCGCGTCTAAACCAAATCAATGGTGGAAAGGGGTTTCACAAGGTAAAGGAAAAAAAAAATTTAATTTGGAAATTCATAGCAGAAAATATACCACCTACCACGTGGCATGTCTTCGTGAAGTCCACTACCAAAATAGGTTGGTACTAAACCACTTGTTGGAAGCCCCAAAACCACTTTGACATTGGTCATATAAAAAGCTTGTTGCAAAATTAAAAAGGGTTATTTTTTATTTGCATCGTGGATGAGCAAGAACTGCAGACTGGACATCAATCTTCTTTCTCAACCTAGTCCAGACGTCAAATTCAAACTCTTCATGTCCGTAGGTTCCGTCCATAGGTAGCTCGAAACTCTGCATTTATTGAATTTCTTGTTTTCATGGAACAAACTTAGGGATCTGTTTTACTCTATGAAGCTTTAGATGAAAAGGAAGAAGTCATAGTTGATAGAGAGAGATACATTTTTGACCCAGTTTTGTTTGTAGGTAGCATTTCATAGGCCAAAGAACAGTTAATGGAGTTTAAGTTGCAGGGAAGGGATGTACTAAATTTTTTTATCTCCTTTTTATACGATTTTTGCATTGACCAAACCCTACATTTGCATGAGTTCATTGGTTAGAGTGCAGAAAACTAATCATAGAATGAAACGGTAATTATAAATGCTAATATGACCAAAATCCTCAGTCAATTCATTACACAGACCATCCGTGAAGTCTTAGATTTACCTGAAACTTTTTCCAAAAAACTTGAGTCAATTAGTCAAGAAGTATTGGTCAAATTGTATAGAAATTGTAGCCTGGAAGATAAAGAAAATAATTTGTCGCGAGTTCTAAAAATTGATCAATCACATGAAAACCTCTCTTTTCCTTTGAATACTGATGTCTTTAAGGAAGATACCCAATTGGTCTTGTCCTTGTTAAGTCAAGTTTTAGGTCTCGATAATGATAAGTCAGTCATCGAAGTTATGTTGGGTTTCCTTCTGCAAATAAATTCACCTGAGCTAGAGTCATGTCCAACATGTTGCTTTAATTTTGATGAGTTCCTGGCTGAAGCTATTCATACTTAATTGGTGAACTTCCACAAGTTAAAACATTTCAGATATCAGTCTTATCTCCTGAACCTGTTTCTATGCTCAAATGTTTCTGAATTGAAGTTTCTTGGCACCATGTTCTCTTTTGATCTTCCAAAGAAGATCAATCTGTTTGAATTTACCGATACAATCATGTCAGAGGTTTACATAATTATTTTTGACACTGATTTACCCATAGTATTAGAAGATATGAATAAAATGTTGCAGCTTACACCAGAAAGTCGAACGTGAGATTGGTTTTTGTACAAATAACATGTTGTTACTAGAGTATATGGCTTTACTCGAGCACCATACCAATTTCCATCGTTCTTGACAGCGAGGGTTTTTTCCTTAGAATTCATCAGGAAGAGGTTATATTCAGAATAAGAGCATTTTGATGCTTTTAAAAAATCATCAAATGTGAATTTTCCCCTCAAGTTTGGCTCGTTCATCATAAGAAACAAAGCATATCTTTCTGTAGTGGAAAAGTTGTTAAAGGTCATGCATTTCGAAGAAGCTGAAAGAATTGATTACCATCCACATCAAATTATATGTCAGAGGAGACAAAAAAATATGAACATATCTTTTGATCATCAGATAGTGGAAGGGTTAGATAAAATGGCAAATTTATCGAAATTTGAGCAAAACCAAGGGGAAGTAAAGGAGACAAATGTGGAGCAAACAAATAATTTGGCATTGCTAGTTTAGACACGAACTAAGTCTGATGCTACTAATAAAATATCTATTTTAGAGATTGACAACATGGAAATTGATGGAGAAGTTTCAAGTAAAAAGACTAAAATAGAGCAGCATAAGGAGATTGGCAGTATGGAAGAGAAGGATCCAGTTGTTTCAGGAAAAAATACTCTATTTTCACAACCACCTGTAAATATACAACAATATTCTTTTTCAGAAATAAAAGAATCTAGAACCAATTCCCAATGTAAATCCATATTTGAGTTTATTTCACAGTATGCCAAAAAGAATAAACAATCTTTAGAAGAAACCCATAAGTCGTTCCCACATGTAAGGAAGTTGACAGATCAAAAGTTAAGGATTCAGAGGAAAACACTCCGATATTTCAAGTTGTAAATGATGAAAAAGTATCTAAGATGGAAGTTAAACTTGATGATATTGATATTCCATACAAAATCCAATTGCATAGAAAAACAAGAGATGTCTTGTATTCTGATTTGTCACAATCAAGTTTGAAAATTTCTAAGCTGTAGTTGTTTATAGACAATCTTTTAATGCGGACAAAAACTGATCTCCCTAGTCTGAATGATTCAAATCTAGAACAAAACATATACATAACACAACTACCTTTCCTAGACAGATTAAATTGCAAAGTAATTGATAGACAACTTACTTTATGGATTCAATTCATTTCTCCTCGTTTGATCTAACTCCCAATTCCTCGATCTTCAACTGCAAAACAAGATAGAGCAAGTGGAAACAAACGAATAATGAAAGCATATGATTATGAATCTAACTAGACCAACATTCAAAGAGGTTAATCCTAAACATTATCAAGACAATAAGTTCATGGAAAGAAATTGTATTAAATGTAATTTGCAATAAATACAAAGTAGAGACTTACAACCAATTCTTTGATGTTATAACATTAACTCAAGTGATCTTGCCTCAAAAGATCAAATCCTTCTAGCCTCCTATGGATAAAGAGGATCTCCTAGCCAAATTACACCATCATATGGGTACTTTATCCTTCCTCCCTTAACAATGGAGAGGGGGTTCATATATATAGACCAAAAGGGATAGGAGAGGTTGAGGATTTAGAGGAGAAGCTTAAGGGATCATCGTACCAGGTAAGGGGATCGAATGCCACCTTTCTAGGTATGTAGGGATAAGCTTCCACGACACCCAAGGTTCGAGAAGTCGCTCGAAGCTTCTCTTTATCCACTTTAACCAACAACGACGCACCTTGCACATGGACAACTCACTCCATTAGGAGGGCAATGCACCTTGTGCAAGGGAAGAAGGCGTCATCGATGCGCTCTACTAATGTGCAGAGTGCATCACCTTAAGTCTAACGCACCTTTCCAGAGAACAGGGCGCATCGAGGTGACAAAAAAATTCAAAGGGATAAACCCTAACTCTTGTATTTTTCCTTTAGCCCAGGTTCTTTAGGAAACAAGGAATATAGAGGACACAAAACCCATGATGACGAGATTTTGGTGTAACAGAATGCCCCCCAAAGCATGAAGCTGGTAAAATAGAATAGGTGAAATGCTTTTCAATATGAAGGATTGAGGCAAGGATCATTAGTTGGAGTAATGAACAAAGAATTCTTGCAGTACAACTAACTCTAAGATACATGTCTCAAATGAATTATAACATGGTTCCCGACCAATACAATGCATATCCACGGTATTAAAGACCGACTAAACACAATCATGGCTACTAGAGACAAGCATAGATACAGGATGAGATGATAACACATCCACAACCAATACAATGTGGATCTAGGTGATATGACTCAAAAAACTCCATCCCAACCTGGGTAAAATACATGAGTTAACCTAGGGTCTTCAAGCTAAACCTGCAATGATACGAATCTAACCATGTGATTACAATGTTTTGAAGTCAAAAATGGTATAAACCACTTCATTACCAGTCATTAATGTATATCGCTAACAAGTACGGGAGAAATCACCATTGATGTCAATGATTCCCAAGGTATCATAGTACATACCATCGAATGTGAATCAATGAGTTGAGTTCGAACACTCGATGAAATATTTCAATCAGAAGTCAATGATGTAAACTTACTTTGAAAGCAAGGTAACTTGCCATTGAGGCATGTAGGCCCAAGTTACTTGATTGGTTTCTATATTTAATCCTTGGATGATGTGTTGAAGTCGACAAATATAAACCCGTCAAAGGAGGGCCATGATGTTTCCCCCATCATCGACACGAAACATGATCAAAGATGTTTTGGAGAAAATCAGACTGTAGAGCAATATTTGAGACTGACTCGGGGTTGACCGACATAATAGAATGTATAATGATGGAAGAAATTGACTCAATCAAAAGACTCCTCTTGAACATGGAATGGCATGACTTGGCAGCATTGACATGACGAGATTGTCATCTAGACCTAATGCAACTGATGATGGAAGCATTCTTTGGATGACTCAAAGGAGTAAAGCAACTCAGAGAATTGGTGAGACTCGAGGACAAGCATATTACCCAAGTATTTTGAATGAAATGCAAATGAGAGCCATGTTCAAGAGTGACTAAGTACTGCCATTATTACAAATCATGCAAACTCTTCCCATTATTCCCCATCATGATTGATGAGTACCTCTTTTTTCTTAACGAGCTTAAGGAGGATAACAGATGCTTGATATAGATCATCCTTCAGACGAGTCCAATCTCACATGTATTACAAACCTGATATAGGAGGGGTTCATCCCTAAAAGGTCCCTTCAATGTCATATTTTAACAAGTCCATAGAAGGAAAAATCGACGTCATTTCATGTTTAGAGAGTCTGAAAAGAACTAAAGAAGACTCCAAATGGTTCTTTTTCATAAAATTTAGTCTCCTCATCCAAAAAAGGATAAAAAAATATGAGAGAGAACTCTTCTAGTCATGATTAACTAGAGTGGTCCTTTTTCATAAATAGTTTCATTGGTCCGGAAAAGGGGTAAACTATCACCAGAAATGTTGAGATATTCTAACTTCTAAGAATATTATATTTGTACTTTATTATTTCGGATATGTTTCATTCCTCCGTGTAGACCCTATTGTATATCCGAAGATGTTGATTCCCCCAAGAAAACATGGTAACTAGGGTTATTAGATCTCCCATGTGGGGTCGGCCCTGAGTTAGTTGTTTAGGGTTTATTAGACTCTCTTATGAGAAGTCATCCTAGTTAGGGTGAAAAGTCAGTTAGAAGATGAGTATAAGTAGAGGAGGTGTGTTACTCACTTATTAATCATTCACTCACTTATGTATTGCGCATAGGAGGAGAAGGAGATCTTGTTTGGGGACTACATCTTTGTATCAGTTGATTATCTATATTGAGGAAAGCTTTGCTGGGTTTTCTACCCCATGAGGCTTTCCAAGGGTAAATCTTTGTCTATCGTGTGATTGTGTTTCTTTCAGTGATCTTGCTTGTAAATTTAAGCTAAACTTAACATTGTATCAGAGCTAGCCTGAATAGGAAATCTTTCACAAGGTGAAAATACCTCTCTCTCCTCCTCCGATGAAAATTAGGGTTTCTGCAAAAGTTGGAATTTTTGGATTCTCAGAGCATGGTTGGATGCTCCTCCTAAAAATCAAAACTCTGAGCCCTAGATTGAACTTTTTGAGTGGGTATAACCCCAGGCTTTTTCAAACCCTAGTTTGACTTTTGGACTAGAAAACTAGAAAACCAGAAAACCAATAAACCAAAAAAACTGCAAACCTATGCACCAATAAACCAGAAAAAACTGCAAACCTATGCACCAATAAACCAGAAAAAGTGCGAACCAGAAAACCAGAAAACGTATTGCAGATATGAAAGTTGCTGGTCATATTTGAAGGGTGAAAAGTTGAAGTTTCTAGAAGCAGAATACACCAGTCATCTCAATTCAATCAAGCACATCTCCTTGTAAGTTTTTATTTTATCTTTTGAGAAACTTCAAATTCTGTGACCTCCTGGATAAGATGGCTCCAAGCACTAAGCTTGAAAACAAGCTAGAGGGTATAGAGAATTTTCGGGCATGGAAATATAGGATTGGTCTCATTCTTGAAGAGAATGATCTTGCCCAATATATCAAAGATGAGGTTGCAGAACCTACGGAAGATGAAGCCAAAGAGAAGTATAAGAAGGACTTGATTAGGGCAAAGAGAATCATTGTTGATTCTATCAAGGACCACTTGATTTTCCAAGTGGCATCCAAGAAGACCCCAAAGGAAATGTATGATTCCCTAGGAAGAATGTATGAATGGAGGAACATCAACATAAAGATGAATTTGAGAACTCAATTTAAGAATACCAAAATGAATAAAGGAGAATCTATTCAATATTATTTCACAAGGGTCTCCTAGTTCAAGGAACAACTAGAAGCCATTGGAGACATCGTTGTTGAAGATGAACTAGTCATGGCTGCACTCAATGGTATCACTAGACCTTTGGAATCATTCATCCAAACCATGTGTGCAGGAAAAGAAAGTATGAAGTTTGATGTGGTATGGGAGGATTGCATTCAAGAAGAGGCTAGGGTAGCCAATAGAGAAGCCTTGCTCAAAGAAGATGACCAAGATTTGGCCACTTACACCAGAAGAAGAAGGATTCAATTCAACTCCATGAAGAATGTCCATAAGAGGTCTCATCCTCCACATAGATTTCAACAAAAAGAAGGAGTAAGTTCAGAAAGAGACCTCTCATCAGTTAAATGTTACAGTTGTCACAAACCAGGACACTTTGCTAGATATTTTCCTTCAAGGAAGAAGAAGAATCTTCACAAAAAACATCATGCACATCTAGCAAAAGATGATAGTGAAGAAGAAGAAGAGGAAAGGCCTAAAAGGAAGAGAGCTAAAGTAGAAGAAGAAGATGCAGAAGAGTATGTTCTATTCTCTGCACTCTCTCGTTCAGTAACACCTGCAAAAGATACATGGCTCATTGATAGTGGTGCTTCAAAGCACATGACAGGACAAAAGAAGACTCTCTCAAGTCTGGAAGAAAAGACCTCTCGTTAGAAGGTATCCTTGGGAGATGACTATCAATATCCCATTAAGGGAATTGGTGAAGCAAGCTACAAGCTTGATTTTGGAACTCAACTGAAGATGAAGGAAATCCTATATGTACCAGGTTTGAAGAAGAACTTACTTTCTATCTTAGCATTGGATAAGAAAGGTTATAGGGTTACATTCATAGATGAACAAGTACTCATGTGGTCCAAAGGAAAATCAATTGAGGATGCAATTGTTATTGGTGAAGAGGAAGGAGGGCTATGTAAACTCAACAGTCATCCAGAAGCTTCCCTTATTCATGAGGCCACTATCCCTAGTGAGCTATGGCATAGGAGGCTTGCTCACATTAACTACAAAGCATTACCTCATGTGAGCAAGGTAGTTATAGGACTACCAGATTTGAATATTGATCATAAAGGCACATGTAAAGGATGTGCAAAAGGAAAGAATATCAAGAACCCATTTCCAAAGAGTGAGACAAAGACTAAAAGTACTTTGGAATTGATCCATTCAGATGTATGTGGACCAATTCCCTTCACATCCTTAAGTGGATTTGAATATTACCTTACATTCATTGATGGCTACTCAAGGAAGACTTGGATATATTTCCTAAAAGGAAAAGATGAAGTCTTTGGGAAGTTCAAAGAATTCAAATCCTTGATAGAAAACCATTCAGAAAAGAAGATCAAAATACTCAGAACAGATAATGGTGGAGAAACACTCAAAGGATTTTGAAGTCTTTTGTAAAGAAGATGGAATCAAGAGGGAACTAACCACTCCCTACAATCCTTAACAAAATGGTGGTGTGGAGAGAAAGAATAGAACCATTATGGAAGCAGTAAAGACAATGATACATGATCAAGACCTACCTATGTATCTATGGGCTAAAGTAGCCAGGACAGCATTCTATGTGCAGAATAGACTATCTCATAATGCTTTTGATTTCAAGACCCTAGAAGAAGTGTTCACAGGAAAGAAGCCGAAGGTAAGTCACCTCAAGATATTTGGATGCCTAGTATACATTCCCATTCCATAAGAAAAGAGAACCAAGCTGGATCCTTCTGGGAAGAAGGGAATATTTGTTGTATATTGTGAAGCATCCAAAGCATTCAGAATATACATCCCAGGATTCCATCATATGGAGATAAGTAGGGATGTGGCATTTGATGAAGAGGAAGCTCTCAAGAGATCTAGGAAGTGCTAGTATGAAGAAGTATATGAGGAATTTGCACCTCCCATAATTACAGAAGCTGTACCCACACCTGAAGATATAACACCTGGAGATCATGACATGATGGAACCACAAGAACCCCCTGCCATAAACATATCAAGAAAGAGAAATCCAGCATGGTCAAGAGACATCATACAAGGAGCATAAAAGTATGGAGTTCCTGAAGGCTCCACTAGAGTGAGCAAGAAACCAAAGACATTCTACAGCTATATGGCTTTGATGTGTGATCTTGTAGATCAAGAACTCACTAGTTATGAAGAAGCATCTCATAAGAAAGAGTGGGTGGAGGCAATGACATAGGAGTACCATTCAATAATGAAGAATGATGTTTGGGATATAGTTCCCAAACCAAAGGACAAGAGTGTGGTATCCTCCAAATGGATATACAAGATAAAGCATGCTGTGGATGGTAGCATTGAAAAGTATAAGGCAAGGTTTGTGCCTAGAGGATTCTCTCAGAAAGAGGGAATTGACTATGAAGAAACATTTGCACCTGTTGCAAGGTACAGTTCCATTAGAACCATCATGGCAATTGCATCCATGATGAAGTGGGAATTACACCAGATGGATGTGAATACAACTTTCATCAATGGTGTGATTGAGGAGGAAGTGTACATAGAAAAACCACAAGGATTTGAGGTTGAAGATAGAAAAACCCACGTATGCAAACTAAAGAAGGCTTTGTATGGGTTGAAACAAGCTCCCAGAGCTTGGTATGGAAGAATTGACAGCTTCTTGACAAGATTGGGCTTTACCAAAAGTAAAGTTGATCCTAATCTTTATCTCAAAGTTATGGATGATGAACCTGTCATATTATTGCTATATGTGGATGATCTATTCCTAACTAGAAATGAGAAATAGATTATCGAGTGCAAGAAGAAGCTCTCCACAGAATTTGAAATGAAATATCTCGGATTGATGCATTACTTCCTAGGTATGGAAGTATGGGAAGGCCCAGAACGAATCTTTATCAACCAGGGAAAGTATGCGGTATAAATCTTGAAAATATTTGATATGTTGGAATGCAAATCCATGGCCACACCCATGGATTCCAACTTGAAGCTGTTAGTTGATGACTCATCAGAGTTAGTAGATATGGCTCTATACAGACAGATTATTGGGTCACTGATGTATCTGAAAAATATCAGGACAGATATATGCTTTGATGTGAACACCTTGAGTCAGTATCTAGTAGAACCTAGACGTGTTCACCTGATTGCTGCAAAGCATGTGATGAGGTACCTAAAAGGTACAATAGACTTTGGTCTATGTTATCTTGGAGATCACGACTTCAAATTGTATGGCTACACAGATGTTGATTGGGCAGGAAGTGTATCATACAGGTAGAGCACAACGAGAGGATGTTATTGTCTGGGATTTGCCATGATCTTGTGGTTTAGTAGGAAGCAGACTAGTGTGGCTCTCAGTACAGCTAAAGCAGAATATATTGCTGCTTACTCTGCTAGTTGTGAAGCGATAAGACTTCGAAATTTGTTATCAGGATTATTTTAATTAGAGATGGACCCCACTGTGATCATGTGTGACAACAAGAGTTGTATCAAGATGACAGAGAATCCATTGTTCCATGATAAGTCAAAGAACATAGAGATCCGATATTTTTATATATGGGATATGCTGTAGAAAGGAGCTATCAAGCTCGAGTATGTGAGACTAATGAACAAGTTGTTGATATATTGACCAAACCTCTGTCTCGAGTAATGTTTGAGTATTTCCAAGACAAGCTTGGTGTAGTTCAAAAGGACCCTCCTTGAAAGGGGGATTGATATGGTCGTTGATGATGAGATTTTTTGCATCGACGGTAAGTTCAATGATGTGGATACCTGTATTGATGAGAATACTGATGAGGTTACCTGTTCCGACGATTAAGTCGATGTGTGGTTCTTAGACCTTGTCTAAGTGGACGAGAGGACTCCGTCGTCCTTGAACAATTAGTTGGAAATGTACATGACAGGATTGCATCGTCCTTAGACATGAGAGGTGTCTTAAATGGATCAGGATTGCATCGTCCCTGAACAGTTAGTTCAAAATGTATGTGATGGGATTGCATTGTCCCTAGACGTGTTGTGGTGTCTTAAATTGATAAGGAATGATCATCCTATAAGTAGATATGGATTGCATCATCCTTAGACATGTTGAGGTGTCTTAGATTGATAGGGATTGATCATCCTGTAATTGGATCAGGATTGATCATCCTTAGACAGTGATCCCGTAATTCTGAAAGGAAAGATAGTCTTAAATGATGATCCTTGGATTGTGGTGGGATTGATCATCCCTAGACAGTGATCTCGTAATTCTGAAATGAAGGATAGTCTTAAATATTGATCCTTAGACTAGAATCCTATAATTCCTAAAGGAAGGATTGTCTGATATGTGAGTAGTGGACAAGGATACCATAATTCCGAAAGGAAGGATCGTCGAAGTGTGGTAGCTCCATAAAGACTGGGTCCTGTAATTCTGAAAGGAAGGATTATCTGAGCACCACCAATGTTGATGGACTATAGTCCCATAATTCTGAAAGGAAGGATTGTCCATGATCCCGTAATTTCGAAAGGAAGGATCACCAGAGTTGATGGACTAGAATCTCGTAATTCCGAAAGGAAGGATTGTCCATAATCCCGTAATTCTGAAAGGAAGGATCACCAGAGTTGATGGACTAGAATCCCGTAATTCCGAAAGGAAGGATTGTCCATGATCTTGTAATTCTGAAAGGAAGGATCACCAGAGTTGATGGACTAGAATCCCGTAATTCCAAAAGGAAGGATTGTCCATGATCCCATAATTCCGAAAGGAAGGATCATTTGTATTGCAGAGTATGCTGCGATGATGATGTTGTCGATCGAGATGATCCAAATGATGTTGTTGATCGAGATGATCCAAATGATGATGTTGATCGAGATGATCCAGATGATGATTTTGATCGAGATGATCCAGATGATGATACTGTTGATCAAGATGATCCATATGATCCAGATGATGATGTTGATCGAGATGATCCAGACGATGTTGTCGATCGAGATGATCCAGATGATGATGTTGATCGAGATGATCCAGATGTTGATGTTGATCGATATGATCGAGATAATGATGTCAATTGAGAAGTTCCATATGATGATATTGTTGTAACTGTTCGGATGTTGTAGAAGATGAAGACTCAATACTGATGATGTTCCAATATTGAAGATTTGAAGATGTTATGGTAACTGTTTGAGTTACTAATGATGTTAAAGAAAGCTTCTAATGATTTATAGATGTATCATGTATCATGTAGTTGATGACTCCTTGATCCTACAGATGTTGTTATAATATCCTTCTCGTTAAGGGGAGTGTTGAGATATTGTAACTTCTAATAATATTATATTTGTACTTTATTACTCCGGAGATGTTTCACTCCTCCGTGGAGACCCTATTGTATATCCGGAGATGTTTATTCCTTCGAGAGAATATGGTAACTAGGGTTATTAGATCTCCCATGTGGGGTCGGCCCTGAGTTAGCTGTTTAGGGTTTATTAGACTCTCTTAGGAGAGGTCAGCCCGGTTAGGGTGAAAAGCAGTTAGAAGATGAGTATAAGAAGAGGAGGTGTGTTCCTCACTTATCACTCATTCACTCCCTTGTGTATTGCGCATAGGAGAAAGATAGATCTGCATAGGAGGAGAAGGAGCTCTTGTTTGGGGACTGCATCTTTGTATTGGTTGATTATCTATATTGAGGAAAGCTTTGTTTGGTTTTCTACCCCATGAGGGTTTCCTAGGGTAAATCTTTGTCTATCTTATGATTGTGTTTCTTTCAGTGACCTTGCTTGTAAATTTAGGCTAAACTTAACAAGAAAGATGACCTTTAAAATAATTTTAAAAGCATGAAAGAATCAAGTTCGCTTGGATATCTTTTCCTATTTAGGGAGTCTGAAAAGAGCTTAAAGAAGGACTCCGAGGGGTTCCTTTTTGTGGGAGTTTTAGGAGCCTGAAAAAGAGATAAATATAACTCAGTAAATTATTCTCACGATTTCACGAGCACAAGAAGGAACAGAGAGTGAGCTCAATGTCGTTAATACTCAATTCTAACAAGTGTGATGATGGCATAAAAAATGCTCAATGACATGTACATACTTGATGAAAGGTATGAACAGTTCACGATGGTCATGAACCTAGTCGAAACACCACTTTTCTATCTGCAAGCTCTAGAAACTAAGTTAGAATCCGTTATGATGTTTTCAAATGTAAAAATGACACCAACTATAGTAAATGACACATCAAAGAAAAATGAATAAAGGGATATTCCATTTCTTTTATATAAAAATTTGAATTGTAAAAATTATTTACCAATTGTTTCTTACCAAATAGGAATAGTGGAAAAACATCTTTGGAGCTCATTTTTCTGACGTCGATTGCGGACGCTATGATCCGCCGAATCACCCCCCGTCAATTGCAGGTATGCCTCACTCCTATGCCTAACTTTGACATTGGATTAGATTTTGATTTTAATTCATTTTTTAGGGTTTTTTGGGCTTGTAATGAATGGGATTGCGCGTGCCCTGGGTGATGTGTTTTCCTCTTGTAGGAAGTGCATTGAGAGGGTTCTGACACACTTTACCAATAAGGAAAGTGCATTTTCGGCGCACTGTCCACAAATGCGGGGTGCGTAGGCATAGTTTCACAACCAAAATTAAAAAATGGGGCCCAAAATACTCAAACCAGTGCAATGAAAAGAGTATAATGATGATATAATTGGTGTTTATGCAGAGTTTGGCTAGTACAATGGCCCACTGGAAGGAAAGAGAGCACGAACTCGAATATTCCCAAGAAATAAATGACCCACTCTCCAAGAACGCTTTGCAGGGGTGTGGACTATTAAAATTCTTCCATGTATAGGGCATGAGATCCCAGTTACAACTGCTCGACTACCTGATCAGGTTATGGGATCCAGATCAACCATTTTTCATAGTAGGTTCCCACATCCTCACATTGGATGTGGAAGATATTTACTTTTTGATGGAGTTATCAATATGTGGGGCCCCTATTTCACTATTCGGGCCTCGAGCTAGTGAGAACTCTATCGAGAGTCTGGTGGCACAGTTCTATACGCCATGTACACAGATTCTTGCTGGGAAAATTCCCATCAAGAACATACGTGATCGACCATTGAGAACCGTGCTTTTTACCATAGAGTGGGTAGCAGGAAGCAGGGCTACTCATCAGGCCACCAAAGCACATATTTTATATTCCATTGAGTGTATAGTACCAACGGTCTTCAACTGGTGCGAGGGACTCCTCGCGAATCTGAAGGATCAACTCACCAAGTGCCGAAGGTGTGAGCTGAAACAGTTTGGCTATGGATCCATCGTGGTTTCATTCATCTTAGAACGAGTTCCACTACTGATACCACAGGTAGAGTTGGACGATCTTGATCCATGAGATCCACACATGGTCCGATGGTCAGAGGTGATGGCCCTCCATGAAGTAGGGATACCCATCATTAATTATGGTCCAACCTTCTTCAGTTGGCTCTGTGAACAACTCCTCATGATGGTTGAGGATTACACATATGCGGGTACCGATTTTCGGGGAGATCCGGATCTAGCTCTATTGGAGGGGGAGCAGCGGGGAGACATAGGTAAGAAAGAAATCTTTGTTGTTTTTATGTAGTTTATTGTTTTTAAATTATTTTTGTGTGGTACTGATACATGTTCTATTTGTATCAGTACCACCTTTTTGTATTTTACCGGACATGGTGATATATATACAAAAACACTATCTAGTGGTTTTATATACTGTGTCTTCTATTATGAATTTGTGATCTTATGGATGTTGGCCTACACTATGATTAGTTTACATGTTATGTCGTTTTATGCATCTTTGGTAAAAACATTTTTGAATGTGCAATATACCAATCTAATATGAAATTAGCTAGGGAATCAGCAACTGTGTTCATGATTCTTGGGATATGTAGGTATTGAATGGATTCAAAGTACCTATCCAAGAGATGTACTTGCCGAAATAGGAGGAATAATATGGGGTCACGGATAGCATAGACATGGTTCAAATGAGAGACCAGTAACTATGAATCAAGATAGATAATGATATGGTCCACACCCAAGGAAAAAACATCATTCAATAACCCAATCACCGCAAGATACTCAACGTCGTTGTTGGTGGGAAAACCTACGCAAGTTCCTCCTGAGCTTATAAATTCACCAGTAGGGGAATACAGCACCAATGCCGCCAAAGCGAGGATATGGGTGTGCCGGCTAGCGTCATCTGCAAATCCAAAGCAATTTTCCATCTGCACATCCAAGCAAAACATGGTATAAGCACAACGATAAGATCCTAACGTAGTAAATGAAAGTGTCACACCAAACAAAAACACACATCATGTACAATTTTAGGTAGATCCCATTGCAAGGCTCTACCTAAAGATAGTACAAATGAAAAATGAACTAAGCATAGTACTATTTTAGGTAGAGCCCATTGTGAGGCTCCCCTAAAGATATCCCATCATAATCAACTAATTCATAGGCTCCCTTCTCCAAAACACGTTTCACTACATATGGACCATGCCACATGGACTCAAATTTTCCTGCCTCAATATTATCATTTTTTTGGTCATAAGTAAGGACCAAATCACCCTCGTTGAAGATATGGGGTTTTACAGATTTTTCGTATTGGGATTTGATGTGTTTCTTATGTGATTCATTACCTAAGGTGGCATCACAATGAGTTTCATCGAGTTTTTCCAACTATAGAAAACGTTCTTCCTTGGTGGTAGTGTTTGGTAGAAGTTCTACAACAAGTTTTAGCGACTGAATCTTTCACTCAATAGGCAATATTGCCTCTAGCCAATACACCAATTGGAAGGGAGTGAAACCACTGGCAATTTTAACAAGAGTCCTATATGCCCAAAGGGATGAAAAAAGCATCACATGCCAATTAGAATTGTGTGTACCCACCATATGTTGAATCATAGTTTTCAAGACCTCGTTAATGGCCTCTACTTGTCCATTTTATTGAGGGTAGTAGGGGGTGGAGTTTTCATGCCGAAAACCCAGCTTAGCGCTTAATTCATCCACCATCTTGTTCTCGAAATGGGATCCATGATCGGTGATGATGGCTTGAGGAACTCTAAATATCGCAATGATATGGTTAAACATAAATAGTGCGGTAGTTTCACCGTATTCCTTTTACATAGGCATAGCCTTGGCCCATTTGGTAAAGTAGTAAACTACGATGATGACATAACCATGCCCCCAGGCTAAGGTAGGCTTACAGTACATGAAATCGATACCCCATTTGGAAAAGGGACCAACGGTGATAATTGGATGAAGTGGGGTTGGATGTGAGCGCTTTTTAAAATAAAAAAGATGGAAAGGAGGCCACTTCTTGACCGCTTCGATACAATATTTGAAGATATATGTCCAGTAGTATCTAGTGCGTAATATTTTCTAGGTTTTTGCCATCCCAGAAAGATGACCACCACATGCCCCCGAGTGATAATCATTCAGAACGTGTTCGGCCTCCTCATGAGTGAAACATAATCAGAGAATAGAATCAATACCATGATGATAATGTATCACCAATGATTGGGTAATATTTTGCATAGTGACAGACACAGCGACGTTCATCATGGGATAAATGAGGACCAAAACGTTGGGTTTGGAGATATAATGTAATGCCTCCATACCATGGATCAGAATTACTAATAAAAAACAAAGACTCATTGAGTAGAGAGTCGATGGGCTCAAAATCATGATCAATATGGGGAAGATCACAAATAAGCTCTGCAAATACCAAAGACTTCTTTGGTTTGAACTTCTCAAATTGGAAATCGAATTCTTGAAGAATCACGATCCATCGCGAATACTTGCCCCCTAGAACCTGATGCGTAAGAACATGGTACATGGGGTTTGAGTTGGAAATGATGGTAGTAGTGCGGAGTAGGATATAATGACAGAACTTCTGGAAAGCAATGACTGCTTCCAGAGCTAACTTCTCTACATGTGAATAATGGGTTTTAGAGCCAATGAGACCCTTACTAAGGTACTAGATCACATGTTCCTGCGCGTGACTATCTTCTTGTACTAGAACCATAGCAATAGTTGAAGTAGAAGCGGCCAGATAAATGATGTAATCATTGGTATAATTAGTTGGTTGTAACACGAGTGCATGAGTGATTGCACGTTTGATATTGTCAAAGGATTTTTGGGCGTAATTGTCCCAAATGAACGGGACGTCCTTCTTTAACAATCACATGTATCCCAATGTTTTCTCCGCAAAATTGCACACGAAATGGCGCATGTAGTTTTCCTTCCCCTGCAAACTTTGAAGTTTTGTAACATTCGTGGGTGGAGGTAAGGAAACAATAGCCTCGACCTTGAGGGGATCAATGCGGATCCCATATTTTGAAATGATGAATCCTAGGAGGCATCTGGACTTGACATAGAATATGCACTTGTGAGGATTTAGACAGATAATATTGTACCATCAGATGATCGATTTGGAAGTCACGATGATGTGAATGAGCTGACAGATCGTCGAGATAGGGTTCCAAAAAATCCTTGACGTCATGGAAAGCATATGACATGGCCCATTGGAATGTAGCACCAGCATTTTTAAGACCAAAGGGGAGTTTGCGGTATGCAAATGTACCCCATGGGCAGATGAAAGAGGTTTTATGTTGATTAGTCGGGTGGATCTCAATCTAATTATAGCTAGAAAATCCATCCATAAAGGAAAATATGACACTTCCTACACAGCTGTCAATGATTTGGTCATTGAATGGGGTAGGGTAATTGTCTTTGGGACATGCCTTATTTAAGTCCCTATAATTGACACAAAATCTGATGGTTCGTTGTTTTTTGGTAACAGGATGACATTAGCGACCCAATCCTTTAATGGAACATGATAAATAAATCCATCTTTCAACAAATTTTCTATTTCTTCTTTGATAGCTGCAATCTTCCGAGGGTGCACTGGATGGAGTTTCTGGATGATAGTTTTTGCATCGGGATATGTTTGAATCTCTTGCATAACAATGGCAGGATCAATCTCGTGCATTTTCTCATAGCTCCATGCAAATAAATCAAGGAACTGTTTGAATAAGGCCGTAAAAGTTTTGAGTTCATCGGGAGAACAAGTTTGGCCTATGTGAATATTTTCCACGATGCTGGATTTTACCCAAAGGTCTATAGTAATAGAAGGGGTGATATTTTCCAGATTTCCCTCTATTACCATATCCTGGGTCAGAATAGGAGATTGTGGGAAAGATAAGGCATCCAGTGAAACAATCGTATCAATGGCATTCTCTACCATATTTAAAGGCAAGAGGAAAGATGATTGATGATGAAGGTCTTCCCATGGGGGCTCATCCACACTCATTATCACCATGATTGACTCATCGGAATGAAAATTATGGATTAGAGGATCACGTGATGGTAGAGAAGCGGGGTTGGATGTCAGTGAAGAGTGGACATACAGTAGATTAGGTGTTGATTGGATGGCCTCATAAGTGGTCTCGGTAGGGATAAGAGGAATCATATCTCCAATCAAATACAAATGATCAGGATCGGGCACAATCCATTGGTCAATCGAGTTGGAAGAGGTTGGGATCATAGAGGAGATCATGTTCACCGAGGCAACATGGTTTGGGGGATCAAGTGTTGGAAAGACGCCAATCAAAGATGAGTCTTTGAGGAGTCCTATCCCCACACTCTCATATATCTGCGAAGAGTGGCCCAATAGAGGGACATTATCTGCGGGATGAGTAGTGGTGTCTGGTGTACAAAAATCTAACTGGTTGATAGTGACAATTCTCCTGTGGTGGGTAAATTGCACTATGCATAAGACAGAAGATGCGACTACAGTCATGGAATAAAACCAATTTTGACCTAGTAATAATTTATAATCCAACGAGGCGGTGATGACTTCCACATTAATGGAAACGCTCTTGCCCCCCCAACTCTACGACTAAGGATTGTAACATACCATGTGGTTGAAATCCATGTCCGTAGAATGCTTTCAATGTGGTGGGGGAACGGTTCAACTAGGGGGAGCCTATGGCTCGCCATAAGGATAACAACATAACGGAAGTAGAGGCTCCTTCGTCTAAGACAGTATGATGGATACTTTTCCCATAAACATTGGTAACAATCTCAAATGCTAGTTGGTGGGAAAGCCTCACCTTAAAGTATTCGAAGTTGAACATAATGGTGTTCGAGGAATCAGGATATACATCTCCGATAGCATATAACCAGGTCTTACCCTAGTTGGGAAATTTTTGTAACACTTCTAGCGTCAACATAGCACAAGGGGCCTAGGCCAAATCTTCTACAATGTTGTATTTTTTAGCGGCCCAGGCATTCAGATTGAAAACTGTTTTTCGAATTGTACTTTTGGGTGGATGCAATACTAAATTTGGTAAATTTTTCTCTATGACGATAGGAACTTGAGGTGAAGGGATGCTAGATGTCTATGTGGAGGATTTTTCACTATTACCCCCATTATATTCCTTCTCAGGAATAGAGTCGTATGTGTGGGACCTGGTGGACAAGTTGACGGTTTAGCTACGCATCATGAGAACATGAGCAACCGTGGATGGTTATCCTTGAGGAGGAGGTGGTTGTTGTGCAATCATCTATTTTTGTTGTGTGGGGAAGGGATCAGTTAATCTTGCAGGTGTGGGGTTTCCCTTGATAAAATTCTGCACTTCTTCACGATGTGGACATTCTTTCATGAAGTGATCATCACCGCATAGTAAACATGGATATTTAACCTTTTGTTTTGTTTGGTGTCATCAGGATTGTTCTTGAGCTCTTGTTGATTAGAATAATTCTTGGATTTCCCTTTGTTCTTCTTTTTGCCACTGGATTTTTTAGGTGAAGCAAATTGAACTGAATTCACTTAAGCAGTGGAAGCAGGGATGCGTGATCGATTGGTGTTGTTACCATCCTGTGGCGAGGATGGAGTGGAACTAAGGTGGTTTTGTGCTCCACCGGATTGGGTAGTAGGATGGAAATGTACAGAACCAATGATGTCGTTGGCATGTGATCCCGTAGTGGGTTTTGTTGGGTTGTATGTGGGGCGTGGGGCATTAGGGATGATGTCGTAGAATGTGCCAAATTGAGCATAGACTAAGTCGAGATACTGGGCACATGAAATAGCTTGTTCTTCCGTAATGGCCCCTCCCATAGCCACATATTTAGCTATGATAGGAAGTAAGGATTTTGTGAACCAATTAGCAAATAATTGATCTGGAATGGGAGCTTTAATCAGGAGAATCCTCCTTCTCCACTCATGTATGTGATCGAAAATCTGAGTGGAAGTAGATTGTCGGAGGGATGTCAAAAGATATGTGTCAGTTTCATAGCGGATCAACAATTGGAAATGAATAAAAAAATCCATAGCTAAGGATTGAAATTCGGCGAAATAATGTGGTGGTAACTCAATGTACTACTTCGCAGCAGTGCCAATGAGGGTTCGTTGAAACAACCTCAAACGGAAAAAATCATCCATTAAGGAGTTAGAGGAACACCACAAATGATAAGTCATTATATGGTTTTTAGGGTCCTCACCGGGTTTTCCATTGAATTTGGAATGTATGATGGTAAATTCACAGTAATAGTTGGCCAGTTTATGAAGTGTTTGTAATATCCCTAATTTGAAATTTTACCCAATTTGGCCAATTTCCGAACCTTGGGCTAGTGAAACCCCAAACTGTCCCAAATGATCCCAATAGGTTTCGAATTCTGTATGGAGGGACTTAGGAGGATATAGGAAACTACAATACACCATTCAGACACCCAAACATCTGTTAGAAACATTCATGGTCTGCAATTTTCAAGGAGGGAATAAGTGGAACAAAACTATTTAATGCATTGGTGGAAATCCCCCTAGGTCTGCCACTATTTTTCCTTTCCAAACATTGTACTGCCTTCCCTAATATTCAATATGAGAATCGGAGCTATTAGAGGAAATCAAGGAAAACATGTGTGTAGCATTATATCAGGTTTTAGGGTCGAATAGGTCTCCCAAAAGACAACAGCTTCTAAGGCATGCAATTTATGTGAAAATGGTGGACAAGGGAGCATGAATTAATGTTGCAAATTATAGTATGACTTGAGGAGTCTGAATACAAATTTTGTCCATCCATTTAATTTCCATATGAATCTTAAATAATAGGCAATGCCTCCATAAAATTTTGATATCAAACTGATACAAAACATGCTACAATCACCATGAGAGTATAGTGAGTAAACTAGCTCGAATATCAATGTTAGTTGGATAAATAGTACATGAAGTGATTAGTATTTTGAGTTGTGTATCTCATGATATATCCATTAAAGAGGTATTCATCCTTTAACAAGTTCATAAGGTCGAAACAACAGCCTTCCATTATCTATATGCAACAAAGAGTGTGCTATCACACTTTTCATGAACATTGAGAGAAAGATAGGAGAATGAGAGTAGATAAGGAAGAGAGAATATGAACTCAAACTCAGATGGGGGTTGAACCTACATCAAAACATATCCATGAAGCTCTGTTGAGAGGTATGAATTTCCTCTCCATCAACCAACTTGGATGGGAATATTGCACCCTTGAAATTGGTTCTAAGGTAGGTAGGATGAGCATCCACCGTGCAAGGACAAGCTTGAAACTCTCCAAAATTGCAAAGATGCAAATGAAAAATGACCAAAAGATGCTCTATTTCGACTTGGCCTCCTTTTAATAACTTTAGTTGACTCATTTATCTCCTTAGAACTCAAATTGTCTCCTAATTACTCATGAAATTCAAATTAGTGGGGGTTATGACCCTTCATTGGCCCCACATGACACTTGGCCAATCTTTTGTCTCCAACTCCTCCACAAATTCGAATTGGGGAATCATTGTTATGCTTTGGAGATGTGTAAATCCTCTCAACACCCTCTTGGTTTATTTTTAACTCTTACATTGTCATAGATGTCATAGAATCTGTCATAAGTGTCATAGGTGTCATAGAATCTGTCATAAGTGTCATAATGCTTGTCATAGTTGTCATAGAATCCGTCATTGCCTATTTTTATCCCTATGACTCTTTCTCTTCCTTCATGAATATTACATCTTCCCTCTAACTCGAATTTGGGGATGGCTCCATGTTTAAAGGAGGAGTATTCTCTCATGTGGAGCCCACATGTCCACTTATGCACCCCCAAGTCCAACTAGGACCTAATGCCACTTCATTTTGGAGCATTTAACATTTATTCCATAATTTATTGGCCCATTTTTCCACCAACAATTTAGAATATTGAATTTTCATGAGAAACTATAGACCTTGGGATTAAATGTCAATATTTTAATTCTTCCACATAAGCCTTAGGAATTGGGTAGGCCAACTTAATTATTTATCTGAAAATCATTTAATTGGGGACATGACAGTTCCCCCCAACCAAGATTTCTTATCCTCAAGAAATTTCAAACATGGATGTTGAAGAACCTGCTTTCCTTCCAAACTTTGCTTCCAACTTGTTTAAAAAGTCATTTGAACCTTCACACTTGCACTGAACAACCTCTTGAAGTTGCCACTGATTTGCCAAAATTTCAAATTTTCATGTTTCCAAGAAAATTTATGAGAGGAAAGGCCATGCTTCCTCTGCTCCACTCTAATACAATCAATTTCGTAAGTGGTGACTTGAACTTCCAACTACTTTCTATACCCCAAATTTGAAACCAATGAGACCAAAAGTGATCCCAGGGTCCCAAATGATCATGTAGTATACATGGTGAGAAATATCTGCAACTAAACTCCATACACACTAAGCATATGAAAACTAAGTCCAACTAAAGAAACTGAAACAATACTCTACATAAATGAACTCAATGAAATGAAGGTTTGCTTTATCCATCAAGCCAACAACCAAGGTTTTGTTCTAAATGAACTGAAAATTTCGTATTATATTATTCTTATGTTATTTTGTTATTTAGTTCTAATTATTATGAATAAGGAATTAATTTACAAATATCAATCTAATGCAATTTTTTAAATTAGAAAGATGATATAAAATAATTTATTTGATTGAAATATTGTATACAAAATTTTTAATTCTCTCAAAATGTAAAATAACAATAAAATAATAAATTTGAAGGCACTTAGGATTTTTAAGGTCTCTCATGACGAAAGTTGCTAATGAATGAGTAAAGTGTCTTTTGTAAAAGATTAAAAATGGTATATTTTAAATAAATTTAAAATATTTTTTTCAATTTAATATATAAAGTAATTTTTTTTTTTTATCATCTAAAGTTTTAAATAAATATTTTTTTCATTAGGAAATATGCCAATACTTGTTATTCTGGAGAATCAAGGTATGGCCAGAATTATAATTATTACATAGCTAAATTCAGCTCCCAAAGAGCAAGTGTCACAAAGCGAGATTTGAACCTGGGTGGAGAGGATAACAACATTCCTCCCAGCTACCTAATCTACACTAAATAGACTCTTAAAAATATCTTGAATTAACTAGAAAAGATTATTTTTTAAATAATTTATTAATATATATTCTATAATTATTTCATATATTTATTGATTCCTAGTTTAAGAAGTGTGTTTTTACCATTTATGTGTACCTCAACCATATTGACATGGTCTTTCCTTATTTAATTATATTTATTGATTATTCCATATAATTATATTTCTGGATTATTCCATATATATATATATATATATATATATATATATATATATATTTAAGGTCACCGCCAAGCGAGATACCAATTTGGTGTATGAGACTCCCTTATTTGTGGGACAAGGGACCTACCTCTGCGCAGCGATTTAACTGCTAAAGTCTATAGAGATGTACATCCTCTAGTCCCCTCTGGATTTGAACATATGACCTCCTAAGAGGAAACACATCCTCTTAACCATTAAGCCCACTCAAACTATATATATATATATATATTTATCAATATTGTTTTATTTAAATCAAACTCCATAATTACAATTTTTTTTCCAAACATAACATTACATACTTTACTTAGCATATTTTAATTTTGATTTTTTTCCTAAACTATATTAAAAATAATATAGTAAATCAAATCTAAGTACATTTTTTCCTTATTTAATTATTTATTGATTATTCATTGTACATTATATTGATTGATTATTCATTGTACATATTATATGATTAGTTTGGTCAATCTTGCTTTAGTTAAATCAAATCCCAAGTACTTTTTCCCCACATTACATACTTTATTTAGAATATTTTAATTTTGGTTGGTTTTTTCTTTAAATTATATTAAAATAATAGATTATCATAAAATAATTTTGAATGTTTGTTTTCTATATAATATTGAAAAAAATTAATAGTATAATAATTTTTTTGTTTTAAAAGGAATATACAAATTCTTAATGATTAAATTTATTAGCTAATTAATTTAACTAATATAATTTATTAACTAATTAATTTAATTAATATAAATATATCATACGAATATCAAATTATTGTGATGTCGTCAAATTTACTTTTAATGTTTTTTAGATTATAATGTGAATAAATTCTTCTAAGTTACTAGTTGTTATTATCTTTGGTGATTAAACTTCTTTCTATTCAAATAATAATTTGAAGAACAAGAAAAAAAAACTTATAAGGATGGGTTTTTGGATAATTTATGGTGTGCAAAATAAATAAATAAAGATGTTTCGAATCTTAAGCTGGATTTATCATGAAGACAAAAAATATGTAGAGAAGTTGTTAGTGAGGCGTGTAAATAGTGAAATGGATGCCCAATCCTTTCCCCTTCCGACCTATCCCTTCATCTTCATCTTTCTCAAATTCTTTCAAAAATAGACAAAATATCCTAACTTGAAAAATCAGTTAACCCCCTCCCTGCCAATCTTTGGCAGGCCATAAATTCTGAGCGTGATCTGGTTACACGGCATGAGGCGTTTCTTAATCCTCTCTTCTGATAAAATATCAAAGTCAAGACCTCCCTAATAAAACTGTATGTAAATAACATATAAATTATAGTTTTATGATTTATCCGAAGTGGGACTTCATATAATGAGATAAGCTTGTGTGGTAGTTGGAACTTCATAGTGAAAACTAAAGGCCATGACTCCAACTAGCGAAGATTGTGTATAAATAGCATATAAGTGATATATTAAATGTTTTATTCTTAGTCGGATCTCATATGATAAAGTAAACATAACGATACTTCAAGTTACAAATAAAAAATCTTATACATCAATTCAATGATCAAAATTTGTAATATGTGGTTTTTTTTTTAAATTTTTTACATAAAAAATGTATATTACAAGAAATTTATCTTAAATAATTTTATATATCAATTTAATGATCAAAATCTGTAATATGTATTTTTTTATGTATTAAATATTTTATATAAAAAATGTACATCTCAAGAAATTTATCTCTTTTAGCGCTTAGTAAAATTGTGTTTAAGATGGATTTATATTGGTTTTATGTTACGTTTGTGACAACATCACTCTTATATTAAATTTAAAATCACATCGATACTCTCACAATACAATTATTTTATAACTTTGCACACAAAATAAAATAAAATACAAAAAAACTCTTTCGTTTTCCTCGAAAAAAAGTGCATTGTCCATTTTATTAAAATAAACCACACTATGTATATACCTAGAAGGGCTTCATATATGGCATTCTACAGTGTTGAAACTGTATCAGGGTCTAGACAAAACGCTAGAAGCCCAACTAGGAAATCCTACCAATAAATGCCAAAGCATCAAGAGGATACTATCCTCCAAAACGCCCTATTACATGGATTTCAGACAAGTGCGTTGAGCACAATTACAAAATATGCTATATAGTAGCAAAAGCTTGAGCACTGAGGCACTCAGAACATAGAAAAACTCCTCCATAACATCACATGAGCTCCAGGAAAAATCAACCTTCGAAGCTCTTCCCCTCATCATCTAGGCAAAAAACGACCACCTTTGGGCGACCATTCCTGAAGCAAACTACCAAGTTTGGAACTCCAAACAGATACAATAGTCGGTAACTAGGGAAATGCCACCGTTGTTGCCACTTGTACCATGCCAACTGCTAGAAGAAACTCTGCCACCACAAGTGCTACACCATCATAGGAAATCTTGTCATCACAACTCTGAACATAGGTAAACGCTAAGGGTAAAACCACTGCTGCTGCATGTACCACACCACCATTGTAAGTGCCAAAACACCATAGGAAACCCCACTATCGCTACCAGAAAAGATGAAAAAAATAGCCACTGCCACTAAAAATACACTGCTGCAAAAATGCAACATAATAAAGAAAACAAAAACATAAAGATGGGTGGAAGGGTGGCTAGGGTAAAAACCCTAGCCACCTGTAAGTAATTCATTATTAACTCTCAAAACAACTCCACAATTATTAAGGAATACATGTGTAATAAAAAAAACTCTTATATAACATTTCATCCTTTTAAAAAATGAGTTGACCATACATGCCTTCAAGGAAATGTTAATAACTTAAATCCACGTAATGTGGTGTTTCTCTCAGGACTTCATCCTTTATGTCTCGACATCCGATTATGCCGTGTCCGGAGTCCTTGTTTAGGAAGATGCCGCTCACCAGGAGCATGTCATCTATTACGTCAGCTAGACTTTGTCTGGACCACCACTTCATTACCCATATGAGGAGAGACTAGCCCTAGCTGTGGTCTTTTCCGTCTAAAAATTGCGACACTACATTTTGCTCAGTCATACCACAGTTGTCGTCGACTCCAACCCTATGGTCTATCTCCTAAACCAGCGGCTCCTGCAAGGTCATGTTGCTAAATGGGTAATTATTCTCCAGGAATATGACCTCACTTTTCGAACCCCTAAGAGCAGCAAAGCCCTCGTACTTGCCCAGCTCATCACCGATCTCCCCTCCCTTTTGCTGTCCCCAGTGGAGTCGCCAAAACTGTAGCTAGGGTTTTCACCCTAGCTTGTGCAAATGAGCACCTATTAAGGAGAATTGACTCCTTTGTAGCAGTTCAATAAACAGTAAATTAAAGTAATAAAACAACACGAATTATAAACTAGCATGAGCATTCATAAACATAACAAAAACATGGAAATATGGTGAAGATCTTTCTTTTTTGTATTAAAATTTTACCTCAGGTGTAGAGGTTGGTGAAGTTCTTGCAATGGTCCAAGAGGATTGCTCCAAACTCCAGCTTTGCTCCTTCTCTTTCTCCAAAGGGTTGGAAATGGGCCAAAAGGGGCACTCAAGGGTGAATGTAGCTCAAGGGTGAGCTAGGGTTTCAAGAGTGATTTTGGCAGAGTAAGGGTGTATTTAACTGTGGATATGAAATGAGGGGCCTCCATCACCTATTTATAGGTTTTTAGTGGTGGAGTGTTGGCCCATGGTTTTGGGAACCATATGGTTTAGGTCAGCTGTATAGGATTTTTTCCTCCTTTTTCCCTCTTTTTCCTCTTTTTTTATATTTTTTATTCCCTTTCTAGAGGGTTTTTGCTATTTTGGAGGAATTTTGGATTATTTTGGGGGAACAATGGGTTTTTTTGGCCTTTTGGAGGCTTTTTTAATGGTTTTGTGGCCTTTTGAAGGCTTTTTTGGCATTTTGGAGGCTTTTTAATGGGATTTTAAGGTTCTAGAGGTAAATATGGTAGGAAATATGGACAAATGAGTCATGTAATGGGGTAGATGAGGTAGTGAGCACTTTTTGGGTGTTAACAAGAGTAAGGTATAAAACCTTTGCAAATCACAAAATGTAATATTCATCTCGTAAGAGCTGCTCGGTAATCTGGGAGATCAGGACAGTGACGTGAGTAATGGCCGTAAATACCGCATATTGCACAAGGGTGGTTGGTACGCATTGATTTATCACGAGGCTTAGGGTTTAGATCGAGTTCGACAACCGGGATGTTGGGGTCGTCGTCAAGCATTTGCATGTGTTCCTGTAATGTAGGTAGTTGTGGACATTGATGAGTTGGATGGCCTAATTCATCACACAACGAGCATTTGGGAGGAGCACGAAACACGGGGGGGGGTTTAACTGTGTTGGGAGGGGGTACAGTAGTGTATGGTTGTGGGCCTCTGCCCCCAGTGTGCTTGATAAGAAGGGGGAATTCGTAGATGACGAAGGGGTAGTGACACCGGGAGGTGGTTGACTAGTAGTGACAATGGGTTGCACCGGTTGAAGGACGACATTTGGTGTCGGCGGGGGAACGGGAGGCGAAATATACCACACAGGTAATCCCAAGGTTAAACCGGGGAGGCTAAGAGTAGCCATAACCGGGGCGCTTACTACTCCCGAGGGAGGGAATAGGAAGGGGATGGTGTGGGTGGGTGTAACACCAATGTGACTAGATACCAATGGTGGTTTGGGTAACAAGGGCGGCTGATTGTTGGGTGTTTGTGTATTATGGGAGAGGGTACATAGGTCAGATATGTTGGTCGCAAGTGATGGGGGGGAATGGATTGGAATGTGGAGGTCATCGGCGGATCTGAGTAAAGTCTGGGTCCCACGGAGGAAACAAACGAGGTAGTGGCACCACAAATAGGTTGTTCAACCATGGGGAGAACATTTTCGGGTGCAGCGGGGGCATTTGGATCGTAATAAGTGAGTTGGTCAACCTTGACCATGCGTCCGTCATGGGGGAACATCATGGTACGAAAAACAGATGAGGCAACCACCCGCATGGCATACATGTAGCTGCGGCCAAGTAAGAGGTTATAATCAAGTTGGGCATTGATGACCTCTATGTCAATAAGCACGGTTTTTCCAGCCAACTAGATGGGGACATTGGCTAAGAGACCTTGGGGTTGAGCCGAACGGTCGTCATAGGCTCGCAACGTAGTGGTGGACTACTGGAGGGTAGGGGATCCCAACTTTTGCCAAACGAATGTGGACATAACACATGTAGAGGCACCTTCATTGATAATGCACCGATGGATGACAAGATTTCGAATGGAAACAGAAACTTGGAACGCTAAAGTGGAAGGCAGGTGTGGTTCGGACTGGTCCAAATCGAAGGCCATCAATTGTGAATCATTTGGGTCAATAGCACCAATGGCGGAGTGGAAAGTCTTGCGCTGCGAAGGACATTTTTTTAAGACTTCTAACACAGACATGGCTGTGAGAGATTGGGCTAAGTCATCTACAATGTTGTAGTTTGATGCAGCGTGAGCATTGGGGTTATTGTTAATGCAACGAAGTGGGAAACGAGGTGCTTTAGAGGCGCCATCTAGTGGAACCGGAGGTATACGTAACGTCTGATCAGTGGGATGAGCATTAGTGTTTTTTTCGGCGGGAGGGGCTTCAGGGATGGAGCCATATTGGTTCCGACGGGTTTGGAGGTTGACATCGGCGGATGACACCATTAACAAGTGGTGGGTACCTGAATCGAACATGGGTTGATCAGGAGCGGCATAAGTGATCTGTTGTTTTGGTGGTGCATTGCCTTGAGGGGGAGCCAACGGCTGAGTGTTCACTATGCCTTGGGTTGGTAAGGGTTTTTGCAGCACCAAAGTTTGCTGCTGAGGGGGTGGGGGGTTGGGTGGCGCCTGAGGAACCGCGTGCCATTGGCGATGGGCATCATCAGCCCATAGTTTCTGAGCTCGCTCCAAATGTGGGAAAGCATGTGTGTAGTGGCCATAGACCCCGAAAATAGAACAAGGATGGTTTGTTCGCAAATTAGGATTTTTGGCAGGGGCCGCATGATTGTTGTCTGGGGGATTGGGAGGTTGACCGCCTTAGTCTAGAGGAGGGTTGTTCCCACGGTTACGGCCTTTTCCACGGTTTTGTTGGCCCTGTTGGCGCTGGTTTTTTTGGTTCTGCTGCAGATTATGTTGGGCGTATACTTGCCCTTGAGTAGCAGGTGGGTTCTGGGGTTGTGTAGGTGCGGGAGCAGGCTGCGATGGATAATAAGTAGGGGGAGGCTGCGCAGGTGCTGAACCTTGTGGGGGTTGCTGATACGTCTGCGGAGCGGGTTGTGGGTTTGCCGTTGGGGCTGCCTATGGTGGGTAATAAGCACGTTGGGCTTGAGAGGACACAGGAACTAGTGCAGCCTGTGGGTGGTAATATGGCTGAGGTGCGACTGGGGGGGGCGTAAGCGGGGGATGCATGGCCAAAGCACTGAGGTGGACATGCGGGTCCGTGGGAATGGTGGTGATGTGTCATGGGAGCATACGAATTGGTTGCTCTGGACTGTGATGTAGCCCACGAAAGGTCGGGGCCATGGCTAGGACGTGCTATGGAAAAGGGTGGGGGATGTGAGGCAACATAGCCAATGATGTTGTCTGCAGCATGGGATGCCCCCGGCGCATCGTGCTGGGAGAAATCGCCGTGAGGGGTGTCAGATATAATGGTATAGAGATAACCCGACTGGGCGTATATGAGGTCAAATTGCTAGGCTTTGAGGATGGCCTCTTCTTGAGACTGGGGTCATTCGGATGCCACATCCTTGGCAATGACAGGAAGGAGGGATTTTAGAAACCAATCTAAGAAGATACGGTCGTCTAACTTGATTTTGCAGAGGCTGCGGCGTCGACGCCACTCATGAATGTGGTCAGTGATGTGGGTAGCCGTGTTCTGTCTGCAAGACAGTAGGATCTCAACTCCCGGGTCATAGGGGACAGGTAACTGAAAGAACTGTAGGAAAGTCGAGGAAAGGGAAGTAAAGGTGGCATGGGTCCCATGGGGTTGCTCGATGTACCACTTAGCTGCAGAGCCAGTGAGGGTGCGCTGTAATAGACGAAGGCGGACAAAGTCGTCCACTATGGAGTTGAAGGAACACCATAAATGGAAGGAGATAATATGGTTCTAGGGGTCTTCACCTGCCTTGCCCTCAAACTTAGGGATGTCAGAGGGAAGCTTGGTGGGCATGTGAGGCCACGCAGGGTCGTGTTTAATGGGATCGTTAGTCAGTCAAGCTAGGTCAGGAAGGTTGAGACTAGCCATGAATGGAAAACTAGTAGAAGGATGTGACATACTAGTGGGTGTGGCCATGTTGGGGCCGATGCCCCCAAGTGGAGGGGCAGGGTTTGGGATGTTGCCCCCAAGTGGAGGGACGAAAGTAGTATGGGACGGTCCTACACCGCCAAGCGTAGTGTGAGTCACTGATGGAGTGGCGATAAGTATTCCAACTGCTGGAATGGGTACAGTAATCGGAATAGTAGATGTGGGCCCCATCGAGGGCATACCCAAAGCAGGTGTGGTAGCTGGTGTGGTGGTGGATGATCCACTAATGGTCCCTACAAAGAAAGGGGTGGAAGTCATGCCAGCCATGGGGGTTGGTTGGTGCAGTGTAAATGGGGTTCTCGGACTCTGCCTCAGAATCAGAGGTAAAATAGGGGGCATCTAGCTCGAGTGACAGAGTTCTATGCCATTGACGAGTGGAGTCAAGTGACAAGGCTCGAGATCTATGATGAGTGGTATCAAGTGATGAAGATCTATGTCTATGACAGGTGGTGTCAAGTGAACCGTGCTATGGGGGCTTGCCCTGGAGGTGCCGAGAATGTCTCGAGGACTCAATGGTGACAGATGGTGTCAAATATTTGGGGTTGTGTTGAGTGAAAAACAGCTCAAAAACCCTAATGCAACCGAGTGTGCAGAAGGAGAGCTCAAAAAATATGGCACTCAGGCGAACAACCAACTCAAAACACTTACTGTAACAGCTGTGCTACAATAAGTGGAGTATCAACAAAAATGGTCAGAATACCAACAAGCAGCAGGTTTCCTAAAAAATAAAAATAGTGGACTCGCTAGACCAGAAGGAGGTAAGGGAGCATGCAAACACCTAGCCAAATATTATTCTGACTCAATTAGACATATCCTCTACAAGGTGATGAAATCCAAGTCAGACAATATGGATAGTAGAGCCAAGTGACTAAAGATATCCCCCTACCGGGAGGGACATCGGGTAGTCAATCCTAGAAGAAAGGCAACTAAGATACCCCTTTCATGACACGTCCAGAAAAGGTGAATCTGTCATTTGGTTCTATCGCCGCGATATCCCCATACAGGTGATACCCCGAGAACTGCGAAAGGTAGCCTTCGATTACTGAATGGAGTGCGGTATTCCACTCAGGCCTCCGGAACCAGTTTGGTGACTTCAACCCTCCTAGGGGAGAGGCCCTCTGATAAACTGGTTATGACCGTGCCAAAAAATACTAGGGGATTTTGGTTCCCTAATGGACAACAGCTATGTCTCAAGTGTAAGTAACCGAGAGGTGTTATTTGGATGCCTATCCCCCCGATCCTACCTAACTACAAAAATTCTTATGTGTTCCCCAAGTGGGGTTAGAATGTTGGTTGTGTTAAGTAGTTTTTTAAGGCTCACTTGAATTAGGTGATAGAGTGTGTGCATGTGAGATGATGAACCCAAATAAAAAGTGCCACGAGGTGGGCAACTTGCTAACTAAAAATAACAATACTGAATTTAAACTTTGAAATGCAAAATTTTCTCTTTTTCACTTAAAATGCTGAAATGTTAAAAAATATTCTGTAAATGCAACAAAAATAAAACTACAGAAAAGGCTGTAAGGAAGTATGGCTGCAGGTAGGACAGATGGCTGTGCAGGTGCAGAAAATAGTGCAGCAAAGTGCTGGGTTCAAAATAGGGAAAAAAGTGCAGAAAGCAGACTACGAGTCTGTGGCAAATATCGGCGGTCAGACCGTGGGAAACAAAGCAACAGTCACGGACAGGTTGCGGGTTTTTGGCCGAAAGATGCAGTCGGACCGCAGGAAATAGGTCGAAAGCCGTAGGCAGGTTGCAGGAAAATGGTTGAAAGCCGCAGGCAGGATGCGGGAAAAAGTCCTACAGACGCAG
Source organism: Larix kaempferi (assembly GCA_027924585.1). NCBI lineage: Eukaryota > Viridiplantae > Streptophyta > Pinopsida > Pinales > Pinaceae > Larix > Larix kaempferi. Next base: position 13,361,892 of record BSBM01001197.1, on the reverse strand, counting down.
TCGGGTTGCAGAAAAATGGCTAGAAGCCGCAGTCGAGATGCGGGAAAAAGGTCGAAAGGTGCCGACAGGTTGCAAAAAAATGGCTGAAAGCCACAGTTGGGACGCCAGAAAAAGGCCGAAAGACGTCGGCGGATTGCAGAAAAATGGCTGAAAGCCACAAGCGGGACGCAGGAAAAAGGCCGAAAGGCACAGGCGGGTTGCAGAAAAATGGCTAAAAGCCACAGTCAGGACGTCGAAAAATGGTAAACAGCCATAGTCAAATCGCCCAAACAAGCTTATTAGCCACGGTCGGATTGCAGGTAACAGACTTGAATCCACCGATAGGTCGCCGGAAATAGTCTGAGAGCCACGGTCGGATCGCAGGTAAACGCCTGAAAGATGCGGTCGGAACGCAACTGTGGGGGGTAAAAGACGCAGTTTACGGCAGCCGAAAGGAAAAAACAGGAAAATATTGCAGAAACTTAAAAATGTCTAAAACTTTAAAACTATAACCAACTAGGGTGAAAACCCTAGCTACAACTCTCACACACATTTTATTAGTTTACTCTTTTTTTTAAAAATTGTTTCTCCGAGGGTAAGTGCATATGAGAATTAGCAAGAGAGGGTTATCATTATGTTAAAGTCATTGGGTGATGAGTATGTAATTAGCCAATTAAGTGGGAGGATGAAAATAAGACATGTTATTATATGTTATATTTCATACTTATGTGAAAGTAATAGCAATGGGATTTTATAATAGGTTATAGTATTATTTTAATTGTATTATGTTTTATTAGGTAGGTTAATAGGATATAGTTCAACAAAGAAGATGGTAAGAATATTGATTACATAGTATTGAAAAGAGATTATAATGATGATGATATTTAACGTCCATTAAGATCAACTTTAATTCATTTAGATCAACTTGATCCATGATGATGATGATAATGTTGTCTATCTCATACTTATAATACTCACACTAGCATATATTAATTCAATATACAAAATTATGCAAATTAAAAATATTAAAAAAAAAATTAATAGTTTTTTTCCATGGAAAAAACCGTATTCTTTGTATTCAAAAAGTGAAAGCAGAATACATTCCTTAGTGGTTTGGCAGTTTTTGTCATAGTTCAGAAAGGATTCTTCCTTGACAGAATTATACAATTTTGTACTTACAAAAATACTTAAGATCGGCAATAAGGAAAATTAAAATTGGAAAATTTGATAATAAAAAAAAAATTTAAACCTTCAGCCCTGAAAGTCGAGGGACTTTTGTGAATGAGTTATGATTCCTTCGCACTTGTTTTTCACTATACAGGCCCCAGCTTCCATTAGTATCCCTTATGTTGATAGTGCATCTACTTACTTGTTTTGTTCCCTAAAAACATGGTTGTAATCAATGTTGCTGAAGTTTATTCCCATCCATAGAAGATTTTATCTTAAGTTGTGTAATGTGAGGCTTCTAATATTCCATTCTTGTCTCATGTGGTCAATCCATAGCTTTGAGTCTCCAAAAATATTCATTCTTGTTACCCCTTGCTTAAGTTCTAAATGCATGATGGTTCTTAATGCTAAACCTTTTGCACGATTGTTTGTCCCTTTTCCCCCATTTGCTTTGAAATTAATAACAACCTATTTGGATATGACTAGAGTACCTCCGAAGCCACATTTCCCCTCCTCACATGCACCATCGAAGAAACCGTAGTTGTCTTCTTCGCGTACGTTGATCTCTTTCAAGATCCTTGGCTGTTTGATTTTCTTTTGATCAATGAATAATCTATAGATGGATAAAACCTGTGAGACAACATAATAAGTGGGAAGGTCTTTGTCCTCAAAGATAGATTCATTCGAGCTATCTAGATAAACCAAACCACCAAAAAAGGTATGCATATCAACGGTTGGAGTGTCGGAGTGATAAACCAGGTATGTAGGTTCTCCTCAATGGATACTTTTTCCCATAGCTAGGGTAAAATAAGAGTCCTCAAGACTATGCCAAACCAATTTTGAAAAAGGACATAAACGGAAGAGGTGCTCTAAGGATTGCTCTGCGTTTCTACACAATGTGAATCTACCCAAACCCTATAAAAACCGTATCTCGAGCTTTTCCCATGTCAGAACTTTCCCCTTTAAAAGTAGCCACATGAATATTTGAGCTTTGTACGGGGCATGAACCTGCCATATCAGGCGCCGCCACCACCGGCCGGGGGAAAAAGTATTCTTCCAGAACAGTTTGTAGGCTAAGTTAAAAACAAACGTGCCTTCATCCTTGTTGCCATTCCATTTAAGTTGTTCTATGTGGTTCGACAAACTAATAAAACTTAAATTAAGGGACTTAATTGACATGTTCCACTGCTTAGCCCACCTAGCTGGAAGAGCTAGTGCTTCCGCATTATACCACTGTTGCGTGTGACCTAGACCAGCTCTATTTTCTATGTCTGCCAGTGTGCATAAACCCTGTGCGAAAAGATAGTCAGTCAAATCACTGGGGAGAGACTGCAATTTTTCCCCTACTATACAGTCCTTTCCTATCTGAACCTGTCGGTCATCGTCGATTTCCCATGCTAGTTGGTCGCCAATGACAAGAAAGGAATTTATAATGGATTTCCAAAACATGGAGCCTCCTCTACAGCATTTTCGTGGATCCCTTACCCACTCTAGGATAGTCGTTGATCCCAGGTATTTCACTTTTAAGATAATTTTCCATTTTCCTTCTTTCAATATGAAGTGCCAAACTGACTTCCCTGCTAAAGCTGTTCCAAAGGAGTTGAGATCCTTTAGTCCCCAGCCACCCTCTTCCTTTGGTTTTGCTAATGATTCCCAAGACAACCAGTATATGCCTTTATCAAAATTTCCTTTCCAAAGAAACCTATAACAGAGCTTCCTTAAAGAATTTAAAACTCCTTTTGGGATTTTGGCATTTATCATCCAATACACCGGTATAGTGTTAAGAACTGCTTTGATCAAAATTGTTTTCCCCCATGAACAAGAACAAGTTACACCTCAAGTTTATTCGGCGCTCGACCTTAATGAGTAACAACTAAACTACATCAATTTTTGGAAGAAGAGAAATATAAAACAATTATGTTTGGTATCATTCTTCTCTATCTTAAATCAGAGTACACTATCAGTGATGAGTTGTATAATATTAAACATTAAAATATATATAGATAAATCAATCTTTCTATGTATATTATATTAAGATAAATTTATATTTAATTTGAATTTTTTTAAACATTAAAATATTTAAAAATATTTTTATTTTTTATTTTTTAATAATTAATATATTCAAAATTAAAATAAATCTACATAATTTTTTATTTTATTTATATAAAAAATAATTTACCAAACAATATGTAAATTTACTTATATAAATGTTGATAATCATGAAATAATTATATATAATTGAGTGGAGAGTCATTCCTTCGTAATGATGTGTGTTCAATCACATTTTACAGATAAATATTTACAATATACATAACGTTGAGTTGGCTCTCTTATTGCTCTATGGTTTTTGTAAGATTTTAGTAGGTGAACAAAAGAGCTTATGTACCCTCCCCTTGAACATCATGGCCAAAGCATTATTATTTGACTCAATGTTTTATGCTTGGGCCTTAGCCAATTTAACACATGCCTAGAACATTATAAGCATGGATGTTTTTCTTTAAGCAAAAGTAACCAGCATTCTATTTCATCCAAATCAAGATTACAATCATAGTTTTTACAATGCACTTGGCGCTTAAACAACAGCCTCTAAGATTCAAGTTCCCATATCTATCCACAACATAACCACCCCAAAAAGTACCAGAGTACCATAACAAAACAGTTATGAGCAGTGAGTTCAGGCCTATCCATATTCGGCATAAAAACAAAAGACTAACAGGGCTACCCATATTACCCAAACAGACAATAGTTCTAAACCCCATTACATCACAGACTCCACAAAGAGGCACCATCCAGAAAAAAACCCTGTAGCAAAGAAAAAGTAGCAAGTCAGACAAGCCAATCAGTAGGAACAGAGAATTTATCCCGCAGGCCTAGCCTCATTCTCAATGTCCACAACCAGAGGTGCTTCCGTCCCCGCAACCTTTCCTCAAAGATCAATTACTTTCGGGTTATCCACCTTCTTCGGACAAGTCAAGAATGAAATGCCCATCTCTGCTACCATGGCATCAATTTTCATATGGATCCAACTAGTTTCCTCCACATGCTCCTTGCAACGTTCCTCCATCTTCTTCATGCACTGATAACCCACCAAAATATCCACCTTGGCCTCCAGGGTCTGGGCGATGAGCGTCTTGGTTACCCAAAACATGACCAAAGCATGATTGTATAACGCCATCCAACCCCTGGTGTTAGCAGGGTCATGAATCCAGTCTTCCATAGCCACTGCTTCCTACAGTAGCTCTTGATCCACCACCATTCTCCACAAATTCTCCTCCATCTCTTCCAAATCATTCTGCAACGCCCGAGGAAAAAGGCGACGAAAGAAAATCGCAATAGAAGCAACTCTCCACTGCTCCTTGCTAGGCCCAGCCTGGGCCTCATTGCCCCTGCTCATATTACTCGGCTCACCCTGAACATGGCGGCTCTGTCTAGTAGGTCTCCTTCTTGGAGGCATGGTCACAATAGTAATACTACCACAGTCCAACCAGCAAGAAAACACAATAAAAATTAACAAGGCACGGACTTTATCAGAACTACGACAGAGATGTCTAAGGCCAACCCTGGTGAAATAATTTAAAGGAAAGACTCCACTCTCTACCATTAATTCCACCATAATGAGTCGATTTCTGTAGTAATTCCCCTCGTCCTTAAAATCGTCATAATATCATAAACCTTATCAGCAACCTCCAATCTAAACGTGAGAGGCCGATTTCTAGTTTCCATCTCATGCTCCAGATCTCTGAACATAATTAACAGAGGTGATGAAGATCAGAGTGAAGGACGAGCAGTTAACCCTTTCAAATAATTACCATAATTCCTCCCATCACCTCTGCACAAAGCAATACACCTCCAATTAAAAACCATCACTTCACTACGTTGGAGGAAGGCCAACAATAGTATCCATCACACATCTGTCATTTTCAGTAGTTTGCAGACACTTAGCACGACACATGCTCACTAGCATGTTAAGGGCCTCCCCATCCCATCTAGCATCAGGATGACTGGCACCTTGATTAGCGAGCACATCCGCCAAACAATTCGCACTTCTCCGTACATGATGGAAGGTGACGAAATTCATTGACGTAATGATGTTTTCTAGACAAGTCAGACGCCACGTCAACCTCCATGAAGGTGCCAACTTGGCCACACGGGTCCCATTGTAAAGACTGGTGGCTAGTTGGATAAGAAGTTTAGAGTCACCCTCCACGATAAGACAACTGATGCCATGCTGAGCCACCATGCATATACCCTGCAACATAGCCTCACACTCAACCATGTTATTGTTCTCCCTGCCTAGATGGCCATAATAGCTATACACAACATTCCCCTTATCATCGTGCACGACACCATTATAACCAGCAATGCACGGGTTGCCTTTAGATGCCCCATCGAAATTAATCTTGATCCAGCTCGATAATGGAGGATACTAGACCACCAGACTTTCAGGAGACGTTCGACGTGGGAGAAGGCTCCTGATATGGCTAGGAGGTGCCCAAATGCCCCAGTTATGTAAAATACTCACTTCATTCGCCGATATGTTCACATCTTGCTCCGTCTAAGAATTTAACTATAGAGTCTCTATGATGCCTCGCTGTATTTGACTCCATATAACCTTGCAGACTGTTGTTTCCCTATGAAAATACATTTATTACATTCTTTCCACCCTTCCCATAAAAGAAAACCTAGGAAAAGTTCCCAAATATGATTCAGAATTCTACCCTGGAAGGGATCCTTCCTCCAACATTTGATCATCTCAGCAGGGTTAGTTCTAACTCTATCTGACAAGCGGAAGATCAAAGCTCCCTCATCCCATAATCCTGAGGAGAAACTACACTCATCCAGAAGATGAGCAATCATTTCACCATGAGTTCCACATAGGATGCAGAAAGAAGGTCCCCCAAAGCCCCGCTTAGTGATATTATCCCATGTCAGAATTCTGCCTTTCAACACCAACCATAGGAAGAGTGATTTTAGGCCATAATTTAGCTCCCCAGAGGTGCTTCGATTCACTTCCTGCAGTGTGATTATCATGTCCACCCTGGATGGAATAAGCTTCCTTCACAGTGAACATACCTTTAGGTCAATATCCCCAATGCAGTAGGTCCAATCCCATCTGATGTTTAACCTGTCGTTGTTGCAATAATTCATGGATTTGCTTACCTATCTCTGTTAACACCCAAAAAGTGTTCACTACCTCATCTACCACATTATATGGCTCATTTGTCCATTTTCCTACCATATTTCCCTTAAAATCCCAAGAAATCCCATTAAAAAGCCTTCAAAAGGCCTAAAATGCCTCCAAAAGGCCACAAAACCATCAAAATAGCCTCAAAAAGGCTAAAAAACCCCCTTTTCCTCCAAAAATAGCAAAAATCCCCTAAAAAGGGAATAAAAAAATATAAAATAATGAGGAAAAGGAGGTAAAAACCCTATACAGCTGCCCTAAACCATGTGTTTCCTAAAACCATGGGTCAACACTCCACCACCAAAAAACTATAAATAGGTGATGGAGATCCCTTATTCCGGATCCACAATCAAGTATACCCTTACTCTGCCAAAATCTCTCTCGAAACCCTAGTTCACCATTGAACTACTTTCACCTTGAGAGCCACTTTTGGCCCATTCCCACCATTGGAGAAAGAGAAGGAGCACATTGGAGCTTGGAGCAACCCTCTTGGACATTGCAAGGGCTTCATCAACCTTCACATTGAAGGTAACATTAATACAAAAAAGCCATTATTTACATCTTTTGTTCATGTTTCATGCAAATGTTTAAAGTAGTTTCTATTTCTGTTTTAGCTTAATTATTTACCTTTACTGAACTGCTACTAAGGAGTCCATTCTCCTTAGTAGGTGCTCATTCGCACAAGCTAGGGGTAAAACCCTAGCTACAGTTTTGGCGACTCCGCTAGATTTTGAATTTCTGGTTTCCGTTTAAAAAAAAATTCCTTTCGGCTGTCCCTTTCGGCCGTCGTACATCGTGTCTTTTCCCTCTACAGTCACGTCCCGACCGCATCTTTTAGGCCTTTACCCGCGACCCGACCGCGGCTCTCAGACGGTTTCCGACGCCCTGCCGGCGGATTCAAGTCTGTTACCTGCGATCCGACCGCGGCTAATCAGCCTGTTTGCTGCGATCTGACTGCGCCTGTCGGCCATTTTCCCGCGTCCTGAATGCGGCTTTAAGCCTCTTTCCCATGTCCCGACTGCATCTGTTAGCCCTTTTGCCACGACCCGACTACGTCTTTTTCCCCGTTTCCTGCGTCCCGACTGCGCCTGTTGGCCCGAAAGCCGCGACCTGACCGCGCCTGTTTCCCTCAAACCCGCGGTCTGCCTGTTCTGATTTGCCACAGACCCGCGGTCTGATTTCTGCATTTTTTTTCCCTAATTTGAGCCCAGCCCCTTTTGCTGCAATATTTTCTGCATCTGAACAGCCACCTGTCCTACTTGCAGCCTCACTTCCCCATAGCCTTTCTGCAACATAATTTTTGTTCCCTTTACAGAATCTTTTTAAAATTTCAGTATTTTTAATTCAGAAAATTTTGCAAGTCAACAGTTTCAATTTCAGTATTATTGATAGTTAGAAGTTGTCCCCCTTGTGGCACTTCTATTTTGGGTTCATCACCTCACGAGCACACACTCTGTCACATAATTCAAGTGAGCATTAAAAAGTACCTAACTAAACCAACATTCTAACCCCACTTGGGGAACACAAAAGAATATTTGTAGTTAGGTAGGGTCGGGGGGATAGGCTTCCAATAACACCCCTCGGTCACTTACACTTGAGACATAGTTGTTGTCCAAATAGGGAACCAAAATCTCCTAGTACTTTTTGGCACGGTCACGACCAGTTTATCAGAGGGCCTCTCCCTTAGGAGGGTTGAAGTCGGGAGACTGGTTCCGGAGGCATGAGTGGAATACCGCACTCCATTCAGTAACCGAAGGGCTACCTTTCGCGGTTCGCGGGATATCCCTGTATAGGGGTATTGCGGTAAATGGACTAAACGGAAGATTCACCTTTCTGTACGTGTCATGAACGGGGTATCTTAGTTTCCATTCTTCTAGGATTGACTACCCGGTGTCCCTCCCGGTAGGGGGATATCATAGCCACTTGGCTTTCCTACTCATATTGTCTGACTTGGATTTCATCACCTTGCAGAGAATATGTTTAGTTGAGTCAGAATACTTTAGTTAGGTGTTTGCATGCTCCTTTACCTCCCTTTGGTCTAGTGAGTCCACCATTTTATGTTTCTAGGAAACCTGCTGCTTGTTGGTATTCTGACCATCTTTGTTGTTACTCCACCTATTGTAGCACAGCTGTTGCAGTGGGTGTTTTGAGTTGGTTGTTGGCCTGAGTGCCTTGTTTTTTTAGCTCTCCTGCTGCACACTCGGTTGCATTAGGATTTTTGAGCTGTTTTTCTACTCACCTCAACCCACAGAGATTTGACACCATCCGTCACCATTAAGTCCCCGAGACATTCTCGGCGCCTCAGGGGCGAGCCCCCATAGCACGGTTCTCTTGACACCACCCGTCATAGATTCCGATCATCATCCGTTGATACCACCCATCACCGATCTAGAGCCCTGTCACTTGACTCCACTCGTCAGCGACATAGGACTCCGTCACCAGATATTGACGCTCCTTACTTTACCTCCGATTCTAAAGAAGAGTCTGAGAACCCTATTTACACTGCCCCTACTAGCCCCATGGCCGGCACGACTTCCACTCCTTTTGTTATAGGGACCATTGGTGGCACATCCACCACTACACCAGTTACTACACCTGTTTTGGGTATGCCCTCCATGGGACCCCCATCTACCGTTCCCCTCACGGTACCTATTCCCGCAGCGAGAATCCCTATCCCCACTACATCAGTGGCTCACACTACCCATGGTGGTGCTGGACCATCCTCCACCACCTTAGTTCCCCCACTTGGGGGCACCATCCCAAATCCTGTCCCTCCACTTGGGGGCATTGTACCCAACTTGGTCCAACCCACTACTGTGTCACATCCTTCTTCCAGTTTGCCATTCATGGCTAGCCTCAACCTACCTGACCTGGCCAGATTGACCAACGACCCTATCCGACACGACCCTGCGTGGCCTCATATGCCTACCAAGCTCCCCTCTGACATCCCTAAGTTCGAGGGTAAGGCAGGTGAGGACCCACAAAACCATATCATGTCTTTCCACCTATGGTGTTCCTCCAACTCCATAGTGGATGACTCTGTTCGCCTCCGTATCTTACATCGCACCTTCACTGGCTCTGCAGTCAAGTGGTATATCGAGCAACCTCATGGGACCCACGCCACCTTTGCTTCCCTTGCCTCGACCTTCCTGCAGTTCTTCCAGTTGCATGTCCGCTATGACGAGGGCGTTGAGATCCTTTTATCTTGTAGACAAAACACGGCTACCCATATCACGGATCACATCCATGAGTGGTGTCGACGCCATAGCTTATGCAAGATCAAACTAGACGACCGTATCTTCCTAGATTGGTTCCTTAAATCCCTTCTCCCTGTTATTGCTAAGGATGTGGCATCAGAAAGACCCCAGTCTGAAGAAGAAGCCATCCTTAAGGCCCAACAGTTCGACCTCATTTACGCCCAGTCGGGTTACCTTTATACCATTATACCTGATGCCCCTCGTGGTGAGTCCTCCCAACATGATGCGGCGGGGGCATCCCACGCTGCAGACGGTATCATTGGCCGTGTTTCTTCGCATCCCCAACCATTTTCCATAGCACATCCTACCCCTGGCCCCGACCTTTCGCGGGCTACCTCACAGTCTGAAGAAACCAACTCGTATGCTCCCATGACACATCACCACCACCATGGACCCTCATGTCCTCCTCAATGCTTTGGTCATGCGACTCCCGCTTATGTCCCCCCAGTCGCACCTCAGCCTTACTACCATCAGCAGGCTGCCCCAGCTCCTGCGCCTTCACAAGCCCAACCCGCTTATTATCCGCCACAGGAAGCCCCTGCGGAAAACCCACAACCTGCTCCGCAGCCCTATCAGCAACCCCCTGCAGTTGCTGCACCTGCGCAGCCTCCACCTACATATCATCCACCACAGCCTGCTCCAGCACCTGCGCAACCTCAGAATCCACCTGCTGCCCAAGGGTAAGTTTACTCCCAACAAAACCCGCAGCAAAACCAGAACAACCAACACAACCAGGGCCAACAAAACCGTGGCAAGGGCCGTAATCGGGGGAACAACCAACCTGCAGACCAAGACGGTCAACCGGCAAATCCCCCCGACAATAATAATGCAGCCCCTGCTAACCAAAACCCTGATCGCCCGCCCAAGCAGGATAAAAACCCCAATCTGCGAACAAACCATCCTTGTTCTATTTGCGAGGTATATGGCCACTACACACATGCTTGCCCACACTTGGAGCGAGCGCGGCAACTCTGGGTTGACGATGCCCACCGCCAAGGGCAGGCAGCTCCTCAAGCGCCTCCTAACCCCCTCAACCTCAGCAGCCACCTTTGGTGTTGCAAAACCCATTACCAACCCAAGGCGTCGTGAACACTCAGCCGTTGGCTCCCCCTCAAGCCAATGTGCAACCCCAACAGCAAATCACGTACGCTGCTCCCGATCAACCCATGTTTGACTCGGGCACTCACCACTTGTTGATGATGTCATCCGCTGACATCAACCTCCAGACTCGTTGGAACCAGTATGGCTCCACCATTGACGTACCTCCCACAGATAAACCTACTAATGCTCATCCCACCGATCAAGCGTTACGTATACCTCCACCCCCATTAGATGGTGCTCCCAAGGCACCCCGTTTCCCACTTCGCCGTATCAACAATAACCCTAATGCGCGCGCTGCGTCAAACTACAACATTGTAGACGACCTAGCCCAATCTCCCGCAGCCATGTCTGCGTTAGAAGTCTTGAAGAACTGCCCTTCCCAGCACAAGACTTTACTCTCCGCCATTGGGGGGATTGACCCAAATGATTCGAATTTGATGGCATTTGATTTAGACCAGTCTGAACCTCGCCTTCCTTCCACCCTAGCATTCCAAGTTTCTGTTTCCATTCGGAATCTTGTCATCCATCGATGCATCATCGATGAAGGTGCCTCCACATGCGTCATGTCTACATTCATGTGGCAGAAGTTGGGATCCCCCATTCTCCAGCAGTCCACCACTGCATTACGCGCCTACGACGGTCGTTCGGCTCAGCCCCAAGGCCTCCTCACCAATGTCCCCGTCCAGTTAGGTGGCAAAACTGTACTCATTGACATTGAGGTAATTAATGCCCAATTGGATTACAACCTTTTACTTGGCCGCAGCTACATGTATGCCATGCAGGCGTTTGCCTCTTCCGTCTTTCGCACCATGATGTTCCCCCATGAGGGACGCGTGGTTAAGGTTGACCAGCTCACCTACTATGATCCCAGTGCTCCCGCGGCACCTGAAAATGTTCTCCCCATGGTTGAACAACCTGTTTCGCGTGCCACCACCTCGTTTGTTTCCTCTACGGGGCCTGGAGTCTACTCAGACGCGCCGATGACCTCCACCTTTCAATCCATTCCTCCCCCGTCATCTACGCCCGAAGTGTCTGACTTATGTACCTTGTCCCACGACAACCAACCACCTAACAATCAACCACCCTTGTTGCCTAAACCACCATTGGTACCTATCCACATTGGTGTTACACCTATCCATACGATTCCTTTCCTAGTCCCTCCATTGGGAGTAGTAAGCGCCCCGGTCATGGCTACCCTTAGCCTCCCTGGGTTAACTTTGGGATTACCCGTATGGTATCTTTCGCCTCCCGTTCGCCCGCCGACACCAGACGTCGTCCTCCAACCGGTGCAACCCGTGGCTACTACCACTCAGCCACCTCCCGGTGTCTCTACCCCTTCGTCCTCCACGACTGCCCCTCCTACTCCCAAACCCACTGGGGGCAAAGGTCCACAACCTTACACTGCTGTACCACCTCCCAAGACAGTCAAAAACCCTCCAGTGTTTTGCGCTCCTCCTAAATGCTCGTTGTGCGATGAGTTGGGCCATGCGACTCACCAGTGTCCACAGTTACCATCCCTACAGAAACACATGCAGATGCTTGACGATGACCCCAATATCCCCACTGTCGAACTAAACCCCACTCCTAAGCCTAAAGACAAATCCCTACGCACTAACCACCCCTGTGCCATATGCGGTGTTTACGGGCATTACTCCCATCATTGTCCCGATCTTCCGGATTACAGAGCGGCTCTCTATGAGATGAACAATCTGGATCTTGAGACGGCACCACCCACCATTGAGGAGATATACCCCCCGGTCTCTCCCCCTTCCGGAGAGGTTAATATCATCTATATGATCTCTTCAACCACTACCCCCTCGTCAACCGATTTGACGATGCAAACTTTCCGTACTGATGAGGAAGTTCTTGAGGCCCTGACTGCCCCGGATTATCCCTGGGATGACATGCACCACCGTTCCTATTTCATCCCAGAAGAATCCTCCTCTAGCACAGCTACCCAATTCACAGTTGAGTCCAAAGACTTCCTCCCCACCAAGGTCGACTGGTTCAAGGACCCTATTCCTGCTCCTGACGCCTTCCAGGAGGGTAACATGGCCAATATCTCACCCGTTATCCACATAGATATCTCTGACCCCCCTGGCGTCAATGAATGCATTGCCTTAGGATCCTCCTGCAGTGAACAAGAGATTGAGGAGTACAGAAAACTCTTCCGAGAATTTCGTGATGTCTTTGCCTGGTCCTATACTGAAATGCCTAGTCTTGACCCCGCCATTATCGAACACCACATTGACACATGGACTGATGTACCCCCCGTCCGTCAAAAACAGTGCCCCATTCATCCTTCCAAGCTCCCAGCTATTAAAGCTGAGATTGAGAAGCTGCGCAAGGCAGGGTTCATTTATCCTATTTCCTATACCACTTGGGTTTCAAACCCCATTCCCGTTAACAAAAAACAAGGCACCATCCGAGTATGCACTGACTTCCGTGATTTAAACCGCGCTTGTCCCAAGGACAATTTCCCCACGCCATTTATTGACTAGCTCATCGATGCGTGTGCGGGGCATGAAGTCCTCTCCTTCATGGATGGTTTTTCCGGATACAACCAGATTCAGATCCGTAAGGAAGACCAGTACAAAACTGCCTTTACTACCCCATGGGGCACCTTTTCCTATCGCGTCATGCCTTTCGGCCTCAAAAATGCTGGTGCCACTTTTCAGCGGGCCATGACCTATTGCTTTCATGACTTGGTCCATATCCTGTTAGTCTACCTTGATGACCTTACAGCTCGTTCCCAGAAACGATCCGACCACCTTAACGACCTTCAGCAAGTATTTCTACGTTGTCGCAAATATCAAATCCGCTTGAACCCACACAAGTGTGTCTTTTGCGTTCCGGCAGGCCGATTGTTGGGTTTCATCGTTTCTCAGAAAGGAATTACTATTAACCCTCTAAAAGTCCAAGCCATCTTAGACCTTCCCTCTCCTCGCACGCTCCGGCAGCTCCAAAGTCTGCAAGGGCGATCAAATTTCCTTCGACACTTCGTTACTGATTACGCCACTACCGTTCACGGTTTCTTGCGCCTGCTCCGTACCCACATACCCTTCTTCTGGGATGAGCAAGCAGAAGCTGCATTCGAAGCCCTCAAGAAGGCTCTCACACAAGCTCCTCTGATTTCCCCTCCGGATTTCACACAAGACTTCATCCTTTACGTTTCGGCATCTGAGCATGCCATATCTGGAGTCTTGGTTCAAGAAGACGCTTCTCACCAAGAGCACGTCATTTACTACGTCAACCAGACCTTGGCTGGTCCACCCCCACGTTACCCATATGAGGAGAGACTTGCCCTAGCAGTGGTCTTTTCTGTCCAAAAATTGCGACACTATATCTTAATGAGTCATACCACAGTCATCATCGACTCTAACCCCATGGTATATCTTCTAAACCGGCAGCTCCTGCAAGGTCGTGTTTCTAAATGGGTCATTATCCTCCAGGAATATGACCTTACCTTCAAAACACCTAAGAGCACTAAAGCCCTCGCGCTTGCCCAGCTCATTACTGATTTCCCTGCCCTTCTCCCGGCCAAACCAATCTCCGATGAGTTACCCGACAATCACCTGTTCACTATCTCGTCCGATGACCCATGGTACGGTGATATCTTGTTATACCTGCGCACGCAGAAGTTCAGACCCAAAGTTACCCGTAATGGACGCCGTCGCATCCGTCACCAGGCCGCTCGATATCTCCTATTAAGCGATGTCCTTTATCGGCGCAGGGTTGACACAATTCTTCGTCGTTGCCTTACACACGAGGAAGCTGAACACGTCCTTAATGACTGTCATAGCGGTGCCTGCGGAGGCCATTTCTCAGGGATGGCCACTTCCCAAAAGGTTGTCCGCGCCGGATACTTCTAGCCCACACTTTTCACCGACTGCATCACTGCGGTCAAACACTGCCATAACTGCCAACTTTTTGCCCCCAAGGCCCAGACACCTCCTGCTCCGTTACACCCAGTCGTCACCATTGGTCCCTTTTGTAAGTGGGCCATCGACTTCATGGAATGTAGACCCCAGTCTGCCAACGGCCACAAATATATTATTGTCGCTGTTGATTACTTCACCAAATGGGCGGAAGCCATGCCTACCTTCAATTGTACCGCCGACACTGCTGCCCGTTTCTTTTTCAACCATGTCATCGCTCGATTCGGGGTTCCTAAGCAACTGGTCTCAGACCATGGTTCACACTTCGAAGATGCCGTCTGGCGTGAGTTATCCACCCTCCTAAAATTTGAACACCAATTTTCCTCTGCTTACTACCCCCAAGGGAACGGCCAAGTAGAGGCCATTAACAAAATCCTCAAAACCATCCTTCAACGAACTGTTGACAAGCATATGTCCAATTGGCACCACATGTTGTTCCCTGCCTTATGGGCTTACCGCACATCCACTAAGACCGCCACTGGCTTTACCCCATTCCATTTAGTTCACGGTGTAGAGTCTGTCCTCCCCATCGAGTGTCAGATTCCTGCCTTACAGATCGTCGTTGAGCTTCTCCCTGACACCTCCCCCCTCGAGCAGCGTCTGCTGACACTTGAACAAGCTGATGAAGACCGTCGTGCCACTCTCCAGAACATTGAAGCCGCCAAGAACCGCTCCAAAGCCGGTTATGACAAACATGTTCACCCTCGAACTTTCCATGAAGGGGACCTCGTCCTCGCCTATGACCAAGCCCACGACAAAACTGGCAAAGGGAAGTTTGAATCCATGTGGCAAGGCCCTTACATCGTGCAGACCTGCCTAGGCAAGGGGGCATACATCCTCGCCGACTCCGAAGGCCATCCTTTGCGCAACCCCCGCAATGGGTTGTATCTTAAGCGTTTTTACCCATAGATGAAACCGCGGCCTCATTGGTCCGTATTGTACAGTTTGCTCTCTTTTTGTTTTTCACATTTTTTACCATCATCTTACATTCATCCTTTCTGCATGATTACAGATGGACCATCTTCCACCTTGTTACACTGGCTTCGCTGATGGCGCAAGCCGCTGGTCTCCCAACCTGGCTTCTGCAGCATGGGTCTTGTACTCCCCTTCCAACGAGATGATTCACCTTGACGGAATATGTATAGGCGCTGCTACCAATAACCAGGCGGAGTATGATGCTGTGACCGGTCTTTTGACTGCCGCCCTCCAAATGAGCATCTGTCACCTTCATGTGTTCCTTGACTCCCAGCTACTTGTCTCCCAGCTCAACAACTGCTACCAGGTGCGTGATCCCTGCCTTTTTAGAAAATTCCTGCGCGCAAAACAACTCAACCGACAGTTTGAATCCATCAAATTCACACATGTCCCCAGAACCCAAAATAGTGTCGCAGACCAAATGGCCAACAACATCCTAAATTGGCATATCAATCACACCATGTAACATCATGCATCACAATCCCATAACATCTCATAAAAATATATAAAAACCCAAAAAGATTGCATCGCATCCACATTTGCATCCATGTACATACACCACATTCATATCCATAGGGGCATCCACGTGCCTAAACATACATATATCATGTCGCATCACATAAAATACACAAGAGGCATCCACGTGCCTAACATCCTAACCTACTTGCATCCACGTGCAATGTAAACATATCACAACTCATAAAGCGCATCCACGTGCGTACAAATAAAACAACACCATACAAAAAGGTGCATCCACATGCATATATATATATATCAAAAAATATACATGTTCAGTGCTATACATGTCCTGAGTACCCCTGTACTCAGCTATACAAAAAATGGCTCTACATCCCTAACAGCCTCATCAACATACATGCCGTAGCTACAAAACTCGGGGGGAGTCCCCTGCACTCCCTAATGGGAGTCGTATCCTGCATCACTGCCTGCATCGGCTGCCTCTGAGTCCTCCCCTCGCTCCTCCTCCAGCAAATCCTCCTCTCCTTCGGCCTCCTGTGCCCGTACCCGGTCCACCAAGATCACCACCCAGATCGCGATGGATCTGAACTCTCGGGGTGCCCTCATACAATCCTGAACTACATTAGGATCGACATCCCGCCATCCCTCGTCGGTCACCCCTATCAACAACCGATCTAGTAGTGCCTGCACCGACTCCAGTGTCCCCTCCGCATCACGGCGACGGACCTCACCTCGCCCAGGCAGAGCTGGGATGGCCACAATACCCCTCCGTGCCACATGTCCTGGAGGTGGCCTCGGGCCCACATCTGCAAGATCACCCATATGTCAGTCACAGTATATCAATCTACTATCATATAAATAAAACTTGACATACATAACATGCAACAAAAACACATACGTACCGTCGGGACCCCATGCCTGTCCTGGTGCTCGTGGTGCCTCCAGATCTCCCGTGAAGTCCATGTCCCGATACGGGAAGTCGTCCAGTGTCAATGGTATCTGGAGCCACTGCAGGTACAACTCCTGCGTAAAATACCTGCCCACATCGCCGCCACCATGGCGGCGCATCATCTCGCCCCACCGCACCATCCGCGGCTCCCTCATACCTCCTGCCCTGATCGGCACCCGTGGCCGCAGTGTGGGTACCCTCTCCATAAAGAAGGCACACAAGAAGGAACCAAAACAAAATCCCTTGCCAGCTTCCTTTGCTGCCGTCAGCTGCCGCTGAATGCAGGTCAGGAACATCTGGCCCCACGCGTAGTACACCCCATCCAGTACGCGCTCTATCATCTGCATCTGACCCCCAGACACCTTCTCAGGTGACTGGGACCCCAATACCCGGACCACACATGCTACCATGGCCTGCACTGCTGGCTCCTGTAGTTCCCTCACCAGGAGTGCATTCCTATGCACCCTCGCCTCAGGACCACAGTATCTCTCCAACATGTCCTCCATGTCGACGTCCACGGCAACCCGCGGCTGTGTGTCTGCCACCCTGCCTAGATAGGGCAACCCCGTCAGAAAGTATACATCGGTCAGGGTGAGGTCCACCCTCTCACCCTGTACCCGGAACGCCTGTATGTCCGGCTCCCAGAAGCTGATCAGCCGGTTCAGCAACAATGCTGTTGACCGTATCATGGGTATCTGTGCGAACTTCAGTAGTCCGCACAGTCCCAACACCGATCGCACATGGCGATCCCCCTAGATCACAGCCACGATCTCATCAGGGATCTCCCGCTCTCTCCAGAGCACCTGCGGCATCCTGTCAATCACACAAAATAAACTCATCAGACTCATGTCAACGAAATAAGTACTTTTCCCTCTCCTAGAAGACCCTCATAGCTCGGCCCAAAACCGCGGCTATCGGGCTTCCTGTCGCGGTTTCCGACCGCGGCTGTCAGGCCTATGGTCGCGGTTCTTAACCGCGCCTATCAGCCCTAACCCCACGGTTTGGAACCGCGTGTTCCTCCTTGGAACTCGCGGTACTCGATCGCATATCCATCGAGGAAACACGCGGTCTCCAACAGCGTGGTTCACCCCAAAACACGCGGTCTCCAACCGCGTGGTTCACCCAGAAACTCGCGGTTTCCGACCGCGGTTTCGACCCCCTAACCCGCGGTCCACCCCACGTAGTTAGTCGTCCACCAGTTAAGCGGTTTTCAAACAGGAAAACCCCTGTCAGTTGGTTCCTTCTTCCAATAATACTCAACCATCTACCAATTATGGTTGGAAGCAGGTGATTCCATGGGGATATCATTCACCAGAGTTAGAAGAGTCTCTTGTTTCCAATCATCAGACCATAGATTGGCTGAATATCCTTGACGAATCTCCCAAAAACTGTGTTTCATGATCAAATCATGCCCCTTCCTCGCCATATTCCAAATATGAGAACCTTGCTTCAGTCCATCCACCCTGACCCAGTCCTGTTTTTCAAACTCTGTAGCATACTTCTTTCCCCAGAATATATCCCATTGATCAGTTGTATGAGTGAGCCAGCGCCACCAAATTTTAGCTCCACAAACAATACTAAGTTTCTCAAGATCACGTAGACCTAAACCCCCTTCAGGCTTAGATTTGCACAAAGTCTCCCAATCCACCAGGGGCCATTTTTTGTGCTCTGTAGTGCCTCCCCAAAGAAAGGAGCATTAGATATTTCTGATTTCCTTTAGAATAGACTTAGGTGTTGATAACACTGAGAAGAGATACAGAGGCATCACTTGTAGCACAACTTTAACAAGGACAACTCTTCCCGAGAAGTTCAAAGCTCTTAGTGTCCAGTTAGAGTGTTTCTCCTATATTTTACCTAAGAGTTCTTCCCAGGAATCCTTCTTTAAAACAACATCAGACAGGGGTGTTATAGCTTAAAATGACACTTCTTCGTCTGTGACAACACTTGCATCGCTTGGTCGCATGACGACACTTCTTGAGATCAAGTTTAGTCACACAACAGGACACTCGTGGATTGAAGGGTCATTTGGGACACTTAACATGGTTGAAATTACCTCACTCCTGGTCCATTTGATGGTCATAACCCTTAGGAACACTTTTCTAGACCAAACCACCTCCTGAAAATCATCAGAAAACCCTGTTTTTGGCCATATTTCCACAAAAACGCTGGTATCTAAGCATGATAGTAGCGTTTGCTTTCAAAAATATGCAACTTTGCTTCATAAAAGTAGTGTTTTCCCTCATAAATATGCAATTATGCTTCACTAGAGTAGTGTTCACCTTGAAAAATACGCTGGTTTGCAGTAGGAAGAGTAGAGTACTTTCCTGAATCAGTCAAAATCTTGAATTTTGGTCAAATTGAGTTGGTTTGGGAACCTTCTGATCGGTTATAACTGCTTTTCCTCTCCTTCATTGACTATATAAGGAAGATAGAAGAGCCATGAGTGGGGACCAAGACCATAACAATGTTATGCTGTAGGAATGGAGACCCTCATCCCCCTCTCTTGCGCCTCGGTTTCTGATAAACCCTAGCACAGCTGATTAGATGCTGGGATCCTTGGAGAACAGAAGCAGGAGACCTTGAATCTAGGTTTCATGAAGTGCTAAGCTTGAAGGAAGGTATAACTTTATGTACTTGCTTCATTCATTAATAAAGATCAAACATTCTTCCCTTTCCAAATATGACCTATTCATGTGTGTCTTAGGTTTGATTATAGTTTACTTATAGTTTGATGTCTTCTTCTGGCATGAATATCAGTCTTATATATGTAGTCAAATGTATTTGAGAAAGGTATGAAGTTGTTTTGCAGGTGTGGGCCTTGTGACACTGAATAGCATTGAAGAGCAAGGAAGAGAAAGGCTTGGATCAACCTTCTTAATAAGGTACACATCCCCTTTAACCTTTATCTCTTTGCTTACTTGTTGTACTTGCAGAACATTTGTAGGTCTATCTTTCATCACTGTAAGTTGGTAGTTTCTCCCCTGAACTATACATGTATTTTCCTCACAACAGAATGGTGACTCCGCTGGGGAAAGCCTATCTGCTTAGGGGTATCCAAGGTCATTTCTTTAGTTTTGTTTGAAGGTATTTGTTCAATTTCTTGACTAGAATCAGTTATTTGGCTCTATTTGACCCTCCTTGGCTGTTATAGACCCTTCCCATCCCTTACAGACCCTTACTGGCTCAGGTGTGGGGGCTTTTAGCCCTATTTTTTCAAATTTTCCCACATGAGCACTACTGTTGTGAAGCACAGTAGTGCATTCCCTTGTTTGGGCGCTGGTCTTCCTCATAGACAGTAGCGCACACATCCTGGAACTGAATTTTTTAGGTTTTGACCTATCTAGGGGGGCTGTGGCTACATTTTTTGGGGTCCCTAATGACCCTAGGTCTGAGTTAAACCACTGTAAGTGGTCTCCTATCCTTGTACTGATCCTATGTTCATTATTTGGACCCTTTTTGATCAATTTGGGCTTGTTTGGAAAGTTTTGGGGCTTGTTGACCCAAGTTGGGGGGTTGT
This sequence comes from Larix kaempferi, assembly GCA_027924585.1. NCBI lineage: Eukaryota > Viridiplantae > Streptophyta > Pinopsida > Pinales > Pinaceae > Larix > Larix kaempferi. Next base: position 13,341,347 of record BSBM01001197.1, on the reverse strand, counting down.
GGACCAGTTTGGTGTTTTGTACCTTGATTTGAGTCCGACTGAATCTACTTGATCCATTTCCACTGGATTTGAAACCTATTGAGTCTACTTGACCCTGTTTGTATCTATTTTAGTGAAATTTCTCTTTAGCTTGGTTTCTTATCCTCCCTTATGCTTTTAGTTTTCTTTTTGTAGTGAAAGCTCAAGTGTCTTTGCTGCTATTCAGGACCTTGACTGCACTATTTATGTGTAGAACTGACTTTACCAAACCCTACTTCTTTGTAACTCATTTTCTTTGTTTGGGTCTAAAAGTAGGTTTCGTACGCTTTTCCCAATGGTTGGCATGCTTACATCAATAAGAATCTGAAAGTCATATTGGTAGCTTTTACTGTTTCAAGAAGGAAACCTGAAAGTTCTTTGCTTTTGCTTTGATTATAGGTTACCTTCAATTTCAGTTTTGTTTCTCACCTTTGAAAAGCATTAAATAAAATTTGATTTATTTTCTGAGTAGAGTACCTTGCAAGTGGCTTAAAGGATTTAAGAGTGCTTTGCATCAAAAAGAAGAAGTTTTCTTTTGCACACTTATTTGTTTGAGTAGTTACATTCTTAAGTTTTGAGTTTAATTTTGTACATTTAGACTTTATTTTTATCTTTTTTGCATTCGAAAAGACTAAAAATTGTGTTTGCACATGCATTCTAGATCGTATCTTTGGGACTTGCATTGAAAAGAAAAGATTTGTTTAGTGGTAAACATTTCATTTCAATATTCTATCTTTGTTATAACCACTTTCACACACCCACTACCTTTTTGAGTAAGAAAGTAACCTTTAAAATGAACCCTAATAAAATGTACTAGTAACATTTTCATTTCTAGGTTACACTATTCACCAACTAGTCTTGGTTAGGATCTTGGGTTTAAAACACCTTAAACCACCCGAGATCACACATTACGCAAAAATCGTAGTTCGACTATCACAGGTAAACCCACCTCATTCAAAACTTGCCTCGGATCTATGCAGTAGGTCTTGTGAGATCAGATTGTTGGTAATAAACCTCCTACATTTTGTTTCGATCATATACTAGGATCGGATCGCATTTGGGGACTCTTTTGAGTTTTGGTCTCAGTTACCCTGCCTGCACCTTCTGATTCGACCAGAGACTATTCCCCGAGGAGTTTTCGATGTGGTGGTATCCTTAGTATCTGACCATAGGATCATACACAAGTGACAGCGGAGGGTTATATCTACTGTACCTAGGACAAACGTGGGAGGAAATCCCTTGTAGGTCTTTGGGAGGGAAGTTGGGTGATTCCAACGCTTGCACCCTTAGTCATTGTATTGTGGACCCTGGGTAATTGTCCTTCTTCCTTTGTTGATCTGTTTTGGGCCCTCATCATCCTAGACTCTTCTCCGGAAGGCATCTATTTTCCTGGTTTGATTTACTTAGGACCTCTTTTAGTGGTGTTCTCTTTGTGCTACTTATCTTAGTTTTCCTTAGAGAACTTCTTGCTCATTTGAGCAGGAAACTATGTCTAGCATTCCGGCGAGCACCAATCAAGGTACCCCTATTCCATGGGATCCTTGTGTTGTTCCATTCATTGGAAACATTGGTACTCCCTTCATGGCTACTCTGAATCTTCCTGGATTCACTATAGGGCTGCCAATTTGGTTTTTCTCCACTCCGAATGCCTTGCATGCTCCTGATGCTTCTTTTGTAAGCACCTCAAATCAAGAATATCAAAACCCTATGCCTTCTTTGCCAATAACATCTTCTCCTCCTCCTTCTACCTCATGTGGCGAAAGTAGTAATACTAGTAATCTAGTCTAAAAGGAATAGACGGAGGAATAATGGGAAGAAGATGCCAAAACAAGGAGGCAGCAACCCAGCCACTACAAGTCAAGCTGGGGGCAAGGACCCTGCCTCTGCAAATCATGCAGGGGGCACCTATCCAGCCTCTGGAGGTCATGCTGGAAGAAAACTTTTAGTCACTGAAAAATCACACTGAAAGTTTGTCTTCAACCACTGTCAGTCATGGTGGGGACACGTCATTGGTCACTACTAGTCATATTAATGACAAGTCACCAGTTCTTGTGAGTCATACTGGAGACACCAGATTAGCCACTGCAATTCATGCTGAGGGAGTTGACATTGTCAACAAACCCAATAAATAGAAGTATAAATTCCCTTGCAAGTTTTGTGAGGGATACCACCTTACTTACTTGTGCCCTGTACTTCTAGAAGTGTAAAAAGTGTGGTCCTTAGTTCAAAAGTCTTCTACTTCTGAGCAACCAGCCACTGCAATTCATGCTGGGGGCAAGCTGTCAGCCAATGTTAGTCATGCTGAGATTACTTACGTTGTAAACGAGTCTCAACCTATAGGACAGAAACCAAAGTTCCCTTGTAAACTTTGTAAGGGAGATCACTTTACTCACCGATGCCTTGCCATTCCAGAGGCACGAAGAGTGTGGTCCATGTCAGAAGGAATCTTTGCTCCTGAGTTGTCTATAGATTCCCTACAGTCAGGTCAACCTTTGGTTGATAAAGTGGTTGAACCAAAAGATTTATTGGTGTTGATGTATATGTAACTTCAGAATGTATTTCACATATATGTATATTGTATTCCTATAGAGATGTTATTATTCCTCTATATGGAAGTGTCGTCATTTATATTGTAAGTTTCGTAACTTATACTTGATGGGTTATTACACCACCTTGTTGGGGTCGGCCCTGTATAAGTCATGTGGGTCAAAGGGTTATTAGACCACCCTATTGGGGGTCGGCCCAGTCAGCATTGTGTTATGTGGTTAAGTTGAGGCCGACCTAGTAAAGGTTATTAGGCAAGTCAAGTCAAGTATAAATAGAGTGTGGGAGGCACTCTATTTTATCATTCATTCTCTCACACACTCTTTGGAGAGTGGCGCACTTGTGGAGGAGGAGAAGCTGCTGCTAGGAGATGTCTATCTCTTATGCTTGGGTTGTATCATTTCTCTATCTATCTCTGAGGAAGTTATTGGGGTTTTTCACCTTTATGGTTTTCCCCAAGTAAACTCTATGTCTTTTGTGTGCTTGCATTATTGTGTCCATGATTGATATGCTGTAGATATGTTGTACATGTTGTTCTCTTAGTTAAGATCCTATATCAGATTGAAGTAAATTCTGAAAAACTAACATGGTATCCGAGCTAGCCTGAAAGAAGGCATGGTATGGCATGTATGACACTTGTTGCAATTGCGATGCTAGGGCTTGATATAGCAAAAACCAGTCATTGTAGAACTTTCGCTATAAATTTATTTTGGTGAATTTTTCAGATCTGAAACTTTTACAGGTCAAAGCTTAGATCCCCATGTACCTTGTGTCCAAATGAAAACTTATAATTTGTTGTACTTTGTGTTTTATGATCTGTACAATCTAGGGTTTCTGCCTCTTCCATATCTGAGTCATAAACAGGTGACCTAGGAAAAAAGGTCATAACTTGGGCTAGGAAGCTCCAAATTAAATTTTGTAAAATGTGATAGGTAGTGCACGGACTGTACTTTCTTAGGTAGAAATTGAACCAGTGACACGTGGCATGCCGTACAAGTTCACTCTCCTCTTTTATCCCATAAATAGGTCACGTTGCGACACTTGGCATAACTCTCTCTCAGAGAATCCAATTGAGGTCAGACCTATGGGGTTGGAAAGATGACAAGTCGGGATATTAGAGGTAGAAGTTTCAGACCCTGTGGATTGGAAAGTTCATAGTTACACCAGAAACAATCAGGTGCATATTTTAGTCAAAACAAAATTATTTTTGAGAACCTTCATTCATGGCTTCGGGAATTTAGGGTTTCGGAGAAAGATGGAATTTTTGTAATCGGAGACCACTACTGAATGATAATCATCAAAATTGAAATTTAGAGACCAAGATCATAATTTTTGGTTGGGCAGAAGGCTGGTCTTGATTAGACCCTAGTTCGGTACTTTGATAAGAAAAGTGGAAAATTAGGGCTTCTGCAAAAATGGGAATTTTTGAAATCTGTGACCACTGCTAGAAGCTCCTCAGAAAAATAGAATCTTAGAGCTTTGGATCGAACCTTTTGATTGGGTAGAATGGTGGGCTTTATCAAACCCTAGTTCAAGGTCATGTCCAGTGAATCCGGAAGTTTCAAAGGAAAAATTGAGGGGTGAAACTTTGTAGTTTTCAAATTCTGAATATATCGGCTTAATCAGCTCATCAAGGTGCATCTTTCTATCCTTTCAGAAGTTTGAAATTCAAAGTTTGAATTTTTAGGGTTTCTCTTAGAAACCCTAATCCAGCTCCAGATCTAGTTCCTGCAAATCAAGTGGATTGGGTTAATCCTAGAAGAGAATGGATTGGTCACTTGCATAAGTGAAGAAGTTCATGTTTCAAAGGGAGATGAGGTTGAGGACTTACATAAGAAGATTACAAGCAATCTCGACAAGTATGACTCATTCAGGTTTGTCTTCATATTATTACGGTTAGTACAATCTTAGTTAATTTTAGACTTGTCGTATCACCTTAATAAAATTATGAATGCATATTCATTGATTAGTGTTTTTGACACTTATGATTGTACTAATACATTGTGATGTTGTATGAGGTTGATGTTGTCCACTAACATGAAAGGTACATCAAGAAAGACAAATCATGTTCTAGTTCAAGAACATATGACCATGGTGACATGAAGACAAAGTTTCATCCATTGCCATGGATGACATAGAAGATCTACTTATGAGGTATGTATAACTTGGTTAACCTATGAGATATGCAAGTTACTAGCACAAGTCACTTAAGAGAACAAGAAGACATCATGTGGGTATGTTAGACAATAACCAACTAACATATTAATCCAGCTATGTTTTTCCTATATCAAGTTAGAATCCTACCTTGTGTAAAGTATACATGGCATGATTGATAATGATTATTCATAGGTTTGAATAATCATGGGTGTATGCATATTATGCTTCTTAACCAGAAGAGTCATGAAAGTATAGGTTTGAGTAATCACGGGTGTAGACATATTATGTTTCTTACTTTAATTTATGATATGACTAACCAGAAGAGTCCTATGATCAAATAAGAATATGCATGAGTAAAAGAAGTCTTCCCTGAAACCTTGAATGCTAATGCTTATTATCTTTGTTTTGAAATGATCATGACTATACATGCTTAAGATTATTATGTTTTGATAGTATTGAAAATATAATAATAGATGTATGATTATGTATGAGATATCAAGGATATCACAATAATGATACTTGTAAGCATGCATAGTGATCGAGGATGGATATAAGTTCAAGGACAAGTAATCCAGGAAGCAAAGATCAAGAGGGAGCACACTCCAATAGTTTTTGTAAGGATGCAGATATTCAGAGGGAGTTGACCACTTCTCACAATCCACATCAGAATGGAGTTGCAGAAAGGAAGCAAAAACTGAGAGGGAGTTAACCCAACAAACAAACAAAGATAAGTATTTGAATTATCATTTCTTGCATATTTGATTGTTTAAATAATACTGTTCAATGATGTATATACTGATGTCCCTAGAATTAGGTTGTGTATTATGCATATTAGAATAGTTGCATTGATGAACAGTATACTACTAATATTCATGTGATGCGTAAGTGGCCTATGGCACTGTACAACATTCCATTGCTACTTATCTAGAATGAAACCTCTTTGCTGACATGTTGGGAGTAGTGCAAACTCTTAACAATGTTCTGGTAGAGATTGGAAGGCATCTAGAAAGTTACAAGATATGGATGAATGTTGTATTGAAGCATTGGCTAAAATAATTGCATGACTGTATGACATATTTCTTTATGTGTAAGAATTTGTTCTGAAACTATGAGATGTTTCTAATCATGCAATTTAACTTGTTTTGTAGGAAAGATCATATACCTTCACCTACAAAAGAAGGACTACAACATTTGTTCCAGCATCAAAGATATCTATTGAAGATATTGAATATATTGAAGTTCCCAGGATTCGGGAAGAATGCCATGATAGAGGAGTACCAGTCGATCATGAAGAATGATGTTTGGGATGCAGTCCCAAAGACCTGAAGGGAAGTCTGCTATGACTTCCAGATGGATCTATAAGATCAAACATGCTGCAGATGGTAGCATGAAGAAATACAAAACGAGGTTTCTAGCGCATGGCTTCTCCCAGAAAAAGTGATTGAGTATGAAGAGACTTCTACACCTATAGCCAAGCACACTTCCATTAGATCAGTACTTACTCTAGCTACAGTGATGAAATGGAAGATACACTAGATGGATGTCAATATAGCTTTCTTGAATGGTGTAGTCGAGGAGGAAGTGTATGTGGTGCAGCCACTTGGTTTTGAGACACATGACAGGAAGTCATATATGTGCAGAACTTGGTATGGTAGGATAAACAGCTTTCTATCCAGTTTGGGCTTTACCAAGAGTAAAGCGGATTCCAACCTTTACTACAAGGTTGAGGAAGGCAATCCAGTGATACTACTGTTGTATGTGGATGACCTGTTTGTAACAGGTGAGGATATATTGATTGCCGACACAAAGATGAAGCTTGCTGCCAAGTTCGAGTTGAAGGACTTGGGGATGATGCACTATTTTCTAGACATGGAAGTGTGGCAGAGTGCAGATGGGATCTTTCTTGGACAAGGGAAGTATGCAGTAGAGGTTCGGGATGATGGACTGCAAGGCCATGGCCACACTTATGGCATCGAACCTGAAGCTTCTGTGTGATGCTTCATCTGAGCCGGTTGATATCACTATGTATTGTCAAATGATTGGGTCCTTGATGTACCTAACGAACACGAGACCAGATATTTGCTTTGCGGTGAACACATTGAGCCAGTTCCTGACAAATCCAAGGATTGTTCACCTGGTTGTTGTAAAGCATATTCTGAGGTACTTGAAGGGTACAGTTGATTATGGGCTCAAGTATGATGCGAATCAAAAGTTTAACCTGTAGGGTTATGTTGATTCAGATTGGGCAGGCAGTGCTGCAGATAGGAAGAGCACTTATGGGTGTTGCTTTAGTATGGGATCAGGTGTGATATATTGGTTTAGCAGGAAGCAGTCCTGCGTAGCATGGAGTACAGCTGAAGCAAAGTATGTTCCAACTTGTTCAGCTAGTTGTGAGGCAGTATGGCTTCGGAAGCTACTGTCTAAGTTATTTGATCTTCCGCTGGAGGCTACTGGTATCTTTTGTGACAACCAGAGTTGTGTGAATTTGTCTGAGAATTCGGTGTTCCATGACAGGTCGAAACATATTGAGATCAAATATCACTATATCAGGGATATGGTGCAGAGAGGAGCAGTGAAGCTCTTGTATGTTGCGATAGATGAGAAGGTCGTAGATGTGCTGACGAAGCCACTAGCTAGAGTGAAGTTCAAGTACTTCAGAGAGAGGCTTGGTGTTCTTCATATTGATGACACTTCGAGGAAGAATTGATGGACACATTTGCAGGAGCCATTCCAAGCATGGTGAGAGGAGGATCCTTCCCATGGCTATGGATGTAAGTGATGGATAATGAGCATCAGGACGATGCTCTAGTTACTACTTTGTATATGCATCAGGTGGATGTTGGAGATGATTAGTTGGATCATTTATATGTATATGTATGTATGCATCATGTTGGATGCTACATATGATCAGTTGGATCATTTATATATATGTATGTACGCATCATGTTGGATGCTGGATGTGATCAGTTGGATCATGGGTATGTATCTGTAGATGTATCACCTGGATACATTATATGATCAGGTAGATCATGTATGTTGATATGTATCAGGTATGATTAGGTGGATCATGTATTTGTATATGTATCAGGTGGATACATTGTATGATCAGGTAGATCATATATGATGATATGTATCAGGAAGATACTATGTATGCATCAAATGGATGCATTGTATGATCAGGATGATCATGGATGGCGAGCTTCAGGATGTTGCTCCAGATATGCATTAGGACAATGCAGTGATGAGTATCATGACGATACTCTAGATGATATGCATCAGGATGATGCTATGATGATGATCAGGATGATCATATGTATCAGGTGGATACATTACATAATTAGTTGGATTATGTGTGATGAGTTCTGAAGACACAGATGCATAGTGCCTTTCCGACATGGTGGTAGATGTGTTCTCCCATGTGAGTTGATGTAAGTGCAGAGCCTTTCCGACATGGTGGTAGATGTGTTCTCCCATGTGCGTTGATGCAAGTGCAAATCCTTTCCGACATGGTGGTAGATGTGTTCTCCCATGTGCGTTGATGTAAGTGTAGAGCCTTTTCGACATGGTGGTAGATGTGGTCTCCCATGTGCGTTGATGTAAGTGCAGAGCCTTTCCGACATGGTGGCATATGTGTTCTCCCATGTGCATTGATGTAAGTGCATAGCCTTTCCGACATGGTGGCAGATGTGTTCTCCCATGTGCGTTAATGTGAGTGCTGAGCCTTTCTCGGATGGTCAGAGGAAAGTCCTTCCATACCGGTGAGTGTAAGTGGTGTATTGTGTGCATTGTGCTTCGTGGATGATGATCAGTATGATTATGAGTATCAGGATGATACTCCGTGGTTGTGGACAGGTTGTGTAGTTACATGTAAAATATCCTGGGAGATCTGATAGGTTGAGCAGTATGCTCGTAATCAATCCTGGGATGCTCTTTCGAGGTTTTGTTGATGCACAGAATCAGTCCTGAGGATTCCACAGTATGGCCAGTGATGATGAAGACCTATAGGTGGTGGGCCTACATCCAACATGAAAAAGGACTGGCTCTGTGTAACTTCCTATGACGAGTATATTAGAGATTGATTGAGATAGTAGCAGCAGTGATGATGAAGATGATTCGAGGACGATGATTCGATGACGATGATCTAGAGAAGAAGACTTGTGCTAGAAGACCTATGTCGAGAAATACCTTCCTAGTTAAGAGGGAGTGTTGATGTATATGTAAATTCGGAATGTATTTCACATATATGTATATTGTATTCCTATAGAGATGTTATTATTCCTCTATACGGAAGTGTCGTCATTTATATTGTAAGTTTTGTAACTTATACTTGATGGGTTATTACACCACCTTGTTGGAGTCGGCCCTGTATAAGTCATGTGGGTCAAAGGGTTATTAGACCACCCTATTGGGGGTCATCCATGTGGGTCAAAGGGTTATTAGACCACCCTATTGGGGGTCGTCCCAGTCAGCATTGTGTTATGTGGTTAAGTTGAGGCTGACCTAGTAAAGCTTATTAGGCAAGTCAAGTCAATTATAAATAGAGTGCGGGAGGCACTCTATTTGATCATTCATTCTCACACACACTCTTTGGAGAGTGGCGCACTTGTGGAGGAGGAGAATCTGCTGCTAGGAGATGTCTATCTCTTATGCTTGGGTTGTATCATTGCTCTATCTATCTCTGAGGAAGTTATTGGGTTTTTTCACCTTTATGGTTTTCCCCAAGTAAACTCTGTGTCTCTTGTGTGCTTGCATTATTGTGTCCATGATTGATATGCTGTAGATATGTTGTACATGTTGTTTTCTTAGTTAAGATCCTATATCAGATTGAAGTAAATTCTGAAAAACTAACACTTGGTCAACCCCACTCTTCCTTCGAAGAGTGAAGTGATCGAATCGATGCAATCTTCGACCGATCCCATCAGTCCTGCAAAGATTGATGCGCCTACTGCGGAAGTATTTTGCATTACCAGTTTGGATGTTCCTGAAAAAGGGGGCACTTCATCTATGTCATGTGAACCCCTACCAAGCCCTAGGATCATTTCGTTTGATTGGAATAGTCTAGCCGAGCCGTGTCTTCCTTCTTCAAAACCTTTGAAGATAAAGGTTGATATCGGGAACCATATGGTTGGTCGATGCATTATAGATGAAGGAGTTTCTGTTAGTATCTTATCCGCTTATGCTTGGAGAGATTTGGGTTTCCCTAATGTTATTCCAGCTATTAATTGGTCGTTGACCTTCGATAAAAGACCTAGTGAACCGATCGGATTCCTCTGTCAAGTACCTGTTACTTTGGGTGGAAAAACAGTCTTAGTGTATTTTATGGTTTTAAAGGACCCTATGGACTTTGATATGATCCTCGGGCGTGATTACATTTATGTTATGCATGTTGTGGTGTCTACGCTCTTTCATGTGATGCATTTTCCTCATAACAAAAGCATCGTCACTATCGACCAACTTGCATTCATTGATCCTCCTTATTACCCAACTGTAGACCAGTCAGATCCCTCGTCATTAGGCACTACTATGTCACATGGGAATTATGTGGCATATTGTTCCTTGAGTTCAACTGCTACTGAGAAGAAGTCTCTGAGTTCATGCTTACCTTCTCAGGACATAGTCCCAGCTTTTGACCAAGTGACACCTCCATTTGAATGTTTAGATATGTGTTCTATCTGGGACGATATACTTCCTTCTGATGAAGTTTTCATATAGTCCATAGTACAGTCTACCATTCATTTGGATGTTGAGCCTATCGCAGTTATGTCCAGCCCTGGTTTGACTTTAAAGAATGATCTTCCTACTGTTGAGTCTTTGGACTCTCCTATAGATCCACAAATTGGTGTTCCTACTGTGTTTGATTCTGCTTCTAGAATTTTCAACTCTCGTGATGATGAATTTGTTTCCGCAGATTCCATCATGTCCTTCAGCTTTGATCTTCATCCTGAAGTCGATCTTATTGATTGTAAGTCCTCGGGCTTGGGTACCATAGAGTCTTCATTTGAAAACTCTACCTTGTTTATGCATGTTGTTGATGATAGTGAAGTTGAAATGTTTTCTACCACAATGACTTGTATTGGGTCTTTATTTACATATGTTTTAGATATGATCTTGGTACTAATGTTTCTTGGAGATAGGATTCTTAGCTGGATTTATACTTGCTTACTGTTCCTTTTCGACATCTTGTGCGACCATGTCAAGTATATTTGGAACCTTGCATATAGGTTTAGGCTTCCCCGCTGTTATGTTGCATTTGAACCCTTTTCCATCTGAATTCACCATAGGGTCGAACCTGTTGGATATTGGTGTGTTAGCCATCTCTTTATGCATTGTGCACCATTCTGACAGCAGATCCTACCTAACATGGGTCACCCTAGCCAGCACCCTTATGCCATTTTGGTACCCATGTTGAGTTTTTCTCATAGGCTCGGGATCCTTTTCAGATTTACCATGACTTTGAGAAGAAGCCTCATATCTTTCTTCATCATATATTTCTAGCCATCCCTGATAAGGCTCCCATCTTTGTGTTCAAGCTGCATATGCATATGTTATGATCCCTCTCGTGCTAATGAGCTTGATGCCAGCTTCCATGCTTTTAGCTCATTATATAAGCCTCCATCTCTGATCTCATTTCCGCTAAGCCTTGTATCATTTTTCCTTTCACAATTTGACACCTTTTACCTGGAGGAGACACACCCTGAGTGTCCTTATCTTGCTAATGTTCCTTGCATTAGGCATAGCTTTGTTCCATGCGCTTGGAGCTAGTTTCGCATGTCACTGACACTTGTCTCCTCCCATTTTGAGCATTCTTCCACCTTTACTTCGAGCTCGTTAAAAATAGTAAGTAGGTCTCGAGCATTCTTCCACCTTTACTTCGAGCTCGTTAAAAACAGTAAGTAGGTTTCAATCATTCTTCTACCTTTACTTCGAGCTCGTTAAACACAGTAAGTAGGTTACGAGCATTCTTCTACCTTTACTTCGAGCTCGTTAAAAATAGTAAGTAGGTTTTGAGCATTTCTTCCATCTTCACTTCGAGCTCATTAAAAAAAATAAGGAAGTTATGAGCATTTTTTTGTATCTCCTTTGAGCTCGTTAAAAACAGTAAGGAGGTCACGAGTTTACTTTTTCAGGCTCGTTAAACCTTTACGGAAAAGATCCCTATGGAGTTCTTTTAAGCCCTTTTTAGACTCCTTAAATAGGAAAATTTTACCGAGAATAGTTGTCTTTTCGGGCTCGTTAAAATAATTGAACTAACATCCACTTAGGTATATAATTACCCATTTTCCGGGCCTTGGTGGATAATTTACGGAAAAGGTACACTCTAGGTATACTCTAGTATGCACTAGAAGAGTTCTTCTTCCATTATTTTCCACTTTTTCGGGGAAGGAGACTAATTTTACGAAAAAGGACCTTTGGAGTTGTCTTTAGGGTTTTCATACTCTCGAAATGTGAAAACACCAAGTGAGCATTCACCTACTCGGGCTTGATGTGAAATCCACGAGATGGTTGATAGAGGACTGTTTAAGTTTTTCAACTCTATAAGCAAGAAAACACCGCTGAGCACAGGCCAATCCAGGCTTGATATAAAATACACGGATAGGTGTATGGAGTCTTCTTCTAGGTTTTTCAGACTCCTTAAATATGAAAATACCATCGAGCATGCTTTAGTTCTTTGTCAAGCTTGTTAAAAAATGAAAAAGGAAAGGGAAGGGAAGAAGGTTAAAATATCTTTCAATATGATGGAAGCAAGTCAACTACCTCCTTGAACAAAGCACCTATTTTGAGTCTATCAAACAAGTTGGGTTCTAGTGTTGGCCTTAGGATAAACCTGATCTCAGAGTTCTTACTCCTCTGTTTGGTTAGTCTTCCAATCATATGGAGAATCTATTAATGTCTCCTACATTGCAGATTTGCATCGTGGTCTCTTTGTGTTAAAAGTTTCCTAAGTCACTCTTGTGTCGTGCTCACTGTTCAAGGATATAACCTGTGTCGGCCATTCTGCAATTGCCTTAACCTCATGCGTCGGCCATTCCTTGGTGTTGGTATGTTTCATCATGTGTTCAATCCTACTCCAAATCAGCTCATACCTATTGAGTGTCCCTCGTGTTGGATGATGGAAGATGCCTTAAGGCCTCCCTTCCAACGGATTTCTTCCCATCGACTTAAACTCATTGTGCTCTGGGAATGAAGTTTAGAGTTTCGGTTAGTACCTTGGGGATTGCTGTCATTATTGGCAGTTTCCCTCACTATTGGATAGATGGGAATACATCAATGTCTCCTATCTGATGGATTCTTCAAGTGTTCGACGACAAGATCACTTATTCGCACTTGTTTGAATGTATTAGGTACCTTGGGTTCCATTTTCATTATTGGTGGACACCCTCGCATTTGTTAATTATATACATCAATGACCGGTAATCAAACAATACCTCCCATGTTCGACATCAACTCATTTATTCGCATGGATAGGTTTGTACCTTGGGTTGTTTTTGGATGAAGACCTTGGGATCCTCGATAACATCACCTTATTTATGTTATCGCCCAAGTTGCGCAAGACTGAGCCACACTCTTTTTGGCTCTTGATGAGACATAGATCCAGCTTGTTCTCTATGGCTATGTTCTCCAGTTTTGACATAGATCCACCTTGTATTTATGTGGCTATGTTTACACTTATGTTCCTCATGGATCCACGATCGTATTCTAGTGGCCATGATATATGCATCAGTATTTGGATCATTATTGTATCCTTTTGGAGGTCATGTTCCACTATTTGAACATGGACAGTTACCCAAAGGATGAGTTTGTCTAACACTGTCTTTGCTTTCAGGTACTTCATTTGAGCCTATGATTCTTGGTTTCTCTAGTTCCTCTACTTCCATGATTCAACTCTTTATTTATAATGTATTTTGGCCATCATTTCCCTCACTCCCTCTGACCTCATACAATAGGGGGCATCTTTTATAGCTTAAAATGACACTTTTCCGTCCGTGACGACACTTGCATCGCTTGGTCGCATGACGACACTTCTTGAGATCAAGTTTAGTCACACAACAGGACACTCGTGGATTGAAGGGTCATTTGGGACACTTAACATGGTTGAAATTACCTCACTCCTGGTCCATTTGATGGTCATAACCCTTAGGAACACTTTTCCATACCAAACCACCTCCTGAAAATCATCAGAAAACCCGATTTTTGGCCATATTTCCACAAAAACGCTGGTATCTAAGCATGATAGTAGCGTTTGCTTTCAAAAATATGTAGCTCTGCTTCATAAAAGTAGCATTTTCCCTCATAAATATGCAACTCTGCTTCACTAGAGTAGCGTTCACCTTGAAAAATATGCTGGTTTGTAGTAGGAAGAGTAGAGTACTTTCCTGAATCAGTCAAAATCTTGAATTTTGGTCAAATTGAGTTGGTTTGGGAACCTCCTGATCGGTTATAACTACTTTTCCTCTCCTTCATTGACTATATAAGGAAGGTAGAAGGTCCATGAGTGGGGACCAATCCCATAACAATGTTATGCTGGAGGAATGGAGACCCTCATCCCCCTCTCTTGTGCCTCAATTTTTGATAAACCCTAGCACAACTGATTAGAGGCTGGGATCCTTGGAGAACAGAAGTAGGAGACCTTGAATCTAGGTTTCATGGAGTACCAAGCTTGAAGGAAGGTATAACTTTATGTACTTGCTTCATTCATTAATAAAGATCAGATGTTCTTCCCTTTCCAAATATGACCTATTCATGTGTGTCTTCAATTTGATTATAGTTAACTTATAGTTTGATGTATTATTCTGTCATGAATATTAGTTTTATATATGTAGTCAAATGTATTTGAGAAAGGTATGAAGTTGTTTTGCAGGTGTGGGCCTTGTGACACTAAATAGCATTGAAGAGCAAGGACGAGAAAGGATTGGATCAACCTTCTTAATAAGGTACACATCCCCTTTAACCTTTATCTCTTTGCTTACTTGTTGTACTTGCAGCAGAACATTTGTAGGTCTATCTTTCATCACTGTAAGTTGGTAGTTTCTCCCCTGAACTATAGGTGTATTTTCCTAACAACAAGGGGGGCACCCAAGTATCTGGTTGGAAGGAAACTCTTTTTGAAACCTAAAAGCCTTAAAATGTTCCTTTGACTAGCATGAGGAGTATTGAAAAAGAAAACCAAGGATTTATCCATATTGATAGTAAGCCCTGAGGCTCTTAAGAAAATATTCAAAGCCTTCTTGATTTGTCTTGCTTCCTGAACAGAGAAGTGTTCCATCAAGAGAGTGTCATCTACAAACTGTTGATGCGTTATAGATTTCTCATAGAGTTGGAACCTGAGAACTTTGATGCTCCCATGTTCCACTAAATGGGAAATGAGCCTTCCTAGTCATTCAGTCATGATCACAAAGAAGAAGGGAGAGAGAGGATCTCCCTATCGGATGCCTAGGGATGGTTTAAAGACAGCAAACGGATGCCCATTGATCATGATAGAAAAGAAAGCAGTGGATGTAAGGTTAGTTATCCACTTGATCTAGACCTCACTAAAACCAAAGGAGCTCATAATCTCTTTCATGTAGGTCTAGTTTAGTTTATCATAAGGTTTGGATAAATCTAACTTCAATAACATCCATGATTTCTTAGTGTTCTTTAAGGAGTGTAGGACCTCCTATGCTAGGATAATACCATCAAGAATTTGTCTTCCTTCCACAAATCTCGTATGTTCCAAAGAGATCAAAGAAGGGAGAAGGGGTTTGAGCCGATTAGCTAGGAATTTCGTGATGAGTTTATAGATAATGTTACACAGGGAAATCAGTCTAAACAAGTCATCCCTCTCATCCACCAGAGTTTTAGGTATCAAGGTGAGAAAGGTAGAATTTAAAGCAGCGAGAACCCCCCTCATTCTCCGTGATTCTTCCACCACCTACCAAACTTCACTTTTGATCAAGTCCCAAAAATAATGAAAGAAATTAGCAGTAAAACCATCAGGCCCTAGGGATTTTCAATCCTCCATTTGGTTAATGGCGATCTCTACTTCCTACAATTCAATAGGTCGAATAAACATCTCATTATGTTCATCAATAATAATCCTAGGAATAACATCCTTGATCTCCCTGCATGCCTCAGTTCGGTCCACCTATGGTTCCGTAATCACTTCCTTAAAATGAGTAATTAGTTCCTGCTCTATATCTTCATGAGAATCAAGTACCACACCATCAGAGGTAAGGGAGGTTAGAGATCTGGTTTTTGTGTCTATGTTGGATAGTTGCACTGTGGAAGAACTTCATATTCTTATCCCCATCCCTCAACCATTGATTCCTAGACTTCTGTTGCCACAAAAGTTCTTCTTGAGTCTGTCTCTGGTATAGCTTTTCAGAAAGACTTTTTTCCTCCATAGCAAGTTCAGCAGTCAAGCCTATCCACATGATGCTTTCCTGGACATGTTCCATCTGTAATTCAATCTTATCTTTATCAATCAAAATGTTCCCAAAGACATCTTTATTCCAACTTTTGATCTTTTGTTTCAATAGTTTCAGTTTTGGTTGAAAACAGTACAGCTTAGTACCATGAGGAGGAATAATAGTCTTCCACCATTCTTCCACTCAAGTTGGAAAATCTTCATGGGTTAGCCAAAATTTCTCAAACCTAAAAGGCCTTGTCATTCTAGTCCCAATATTACTCCAGATAAAGGAAACATACCAATGGTCTGAGCTCGCAGAGGCAATCGGGCGAGAGGTCAGAGTCCCACCTAAAAGCATAATGCTTTCAGAAATAAGGAACCTATCGAGCCTCACAGCCACCAAATGCTCCCCTCCTCTTCTATTATTCCAGGTGAACCCATTGCTCCCCATATCAACATCAATCAGGTTACTAGCCTCAATGAATTCATCAAACAGGGTATTTTCAAGTGTTGGGATTCTTCTGCCACCTTTTTTCTCAGAAAGTGACCTGATCAAATTAACATCTCCTCCTACAATCCAATGAGTCCCTTCAAACATTCTCCCGAGCTTACTTAAACTGGTGATAAAATTACACTTTTCAGGATAACTACTCAGCCCATACACATTGGTAATAATACCCCACGCATTAGAGCCTAAAAGATGAAATTCAGCAGAGAGATTGAAATTGGTAGAGAGAAAGTCTGTGAGGGATACTTGTCGAGGGTCCCACAAGACAGCCCCTCCTCCAGAATTTCCAATAGCATCCAGCGACATACATTTACAATGCTTCCATATACTACGAGCATTTAATTCTAGTTGTGCTCTCGAACACTTAGTTTCTTGTAACAAGACTACAACAGGTTTTTCCTTCATAATCTTACTTTTCAGAGTTTTTATTTTGTGAGGACCATTAGTCCTTCTAATATTCCACGATGCTATTTTCATCAAGCATTGTATCTCATAGAGAATAGAGCTTCCTGGATTGTAGGGTACTAACCTGAGTCAACCAATTTAACCCCAATTTCCCCAATTCGCTCCCTGTTGGATCTCCTCCCCCTCTTCGATCCTCCTTCTTTGAATTGCATTTTGCTCTCCTTTAATTTTAGGGGTCCAATCCCCAGGCTGTGGGTAGGTTTCGTTTTAAGAATCGCGTCCTTCAATAACTTAAGTTGTTTATCCGAAATAGAATGAACCTCAATGTTTTTGCAAGCCTCTTCGATGCTATCAAGTTTCAGGTCTCCCAGTTCCATCTCCTCCAAGTCCTCCTCCATATGCTCTACTTCCAGAGGGTTTTTCCTTGCAGATTTATTCTTACTACTGATCTTAGTTACCACTGCTAAACCTTCAGCCTCAAGACAAGGAGATTTCTGAGTCACCAAAGGTATTGGGGTTTCTATCAGGTCAGGATCCAAAGCAGCAAAGTAATTCGTACTGGTTCCCTTATTTCTCAATTATGAACCATTATGCCTCCTTCCTGTTGTTCGTCGATTTGGGATTTTGGTAAAACCTTATGAATCTTGATGCTCCTGAGGTTTGCTACCCAGTATTTCCACAGGGAGGTTAAGATGACAATCCAGGGCCAAATGTCCATGGGTATGACACCGTCGGCAACGAAAAGGGACATGTTCATAATCTAGGGTTTGAAACCACTCAGATTCTTCCCAGGTTAAGGTGATCCCCTCTAGTAGGGTTTTAGAAATATTCATATAAACACAAAGACGAGCATATGACACATACCTTCCTTGCTTAGTTTGATCGGAGATTTTCACAAAGTGCCCTAGAGCGCCTCCAATAGCCTTCAGAATTTTGAGATCCCAGTATTCAGTCGGTAATGAATAAAGCCTAATCCAAACCGGAGCTATTGACAGGTCTTCCTTATTGGGCTTAAAATGATCCTTCCATATTCTTAAGAATAACCCAGCTGAGTAGTAGAAATAAGGTCCTCCCTTAAATACACGGTCCTTGTCTTCCACATTCAGAAAAACCACAGTAAAGAAACCCTTAGAACCTAGTAGGAGATTGAAGTGACCTTTAGGTTTCCATGTAGAATTAAATCACCAAGTTAGAGCTTTCTCAGAGGGCCAGATACCAATGAATTTACCGATTAATGCATGATCCGTCATGTGCTGGATTCACTCCTTTACCCGTGTAGGATTCACTGAGATGGCTGGAGTACTTAGCGATTTAGGGATGCAAGACCCCTGCCTCGTAGTTCCTAGATCTGACACAAAATTATCAGCCTGAGGAATGCAACCCTCTCCTCTGATTCCCTCCTCCTGAAGTTGCACTAGCGTAATCTCTTTTTTCTTTGCATTATATTGCAATGGAGGAGGGGAAGGGCCCCTCCCATGTGTTCATACCATTTTGCCGACACTCACCCCGAAGCACAGCAAAACCCCGGTCCTTCAAAATTCAAGCGAGCAGCCGTTGAAGTTTAGCGCTTCTTGGAGTAACATTGAATCTTTTCGTCGATGTTCATATTATTTAATTACTCAAAAGGTTTGGTTTATTATGTTTTCTTATGTATCATATTATTTAGTTGTTTATTGTATTTAGTTTATTAGATTAAAAGAAGAAATGTATATTTTTAATTATGAGATTCTCTCTTATCATAATAAATAATAAAGATTTTAAATATAGTTTAAAAATAAAAATAAAATATATATGATAAATTTTAAATTTTGTAGTTAATTTTATAATAAATAGATTTTGTATTCTTACAATTTGATAACATTGTGATATGAATTTTAAGTAGGATAAACATTTCATATGATTTAAGTTTGGTGTATAATATGATGTTTTCAAATTTTAATAAGTCTAATCAATCAAGCTTATCTAAAATTAAATTAAAAATTTAAATGATTAAAAGTTAGGTGTGATGACCATTTCATCCTTACTTAAATTTTGTGTATGATGTGATAAATCAAGCAAGTGCATAAAAAAATTAAATTAAAATTTTAAATAATTAAAAATTAGATATAATGAACATATCATTTTTGTTTAAATTTTCTGCATGGTGTAATAATACTCTTAGATATTTTACTCAACTCTAAATCAATCAAAGATCATCTAAATTAAAATTAAAATTCCAAATCAATAGGAACTTAATTCTCTTATCACTTTATTTTTTAAATTAAACTAAACTAACCTTAATTTCGAATTTCGAGACACGGTCACTTTGAAGACTCCATTTTTATTGAAAATTAAGCCTAAACTATTAATAATAATCGAATTTCTAACTCTGATTGTTTTAATTATTAAAATTAATAATGAGATATTTCTAAGTTCGACTTGATTGGTTAGAAGTATATTAATTATTTAACCATGATTATGGATTATGTGAATTTTAGCTCCATTTAAAATAAGGATGTTTAATCAATTTAAATAATTTTATAACATGGACTTTTTTTTTTCTTCCAACGAAAAGAAACATACTATTAATATTGCTGAAACATACTATTAATATTTATAGGTGAATCAAAGTAACAGACTTCATTAGTACGAAATACATGATTTTATAAAGACATAGTTGATTAGTACCAAGTACATGACGTTATATAGAAACGTGCCATCACCCTTTCTAGGATTAATATCACACATCATGCCAGATTTAGTGATAAGGAGATTTGTGAAAGATTCAAACGACAAGGAAATTTGTGAAAGATTTAATGAGAAGGAGAATTTTCCTTTTCGTTTAAGACAATATTAAGATCAATTGACCGTTTCGAAAATGTGATGTAATGTGGAGTACACCTTTGGAATAGGGTGTAGTACATGTTTTGAGCACTATATATGTACTACACCTTTGGCATGCTTTACTATCAAAATCAAAGTGTTGCAAGGATATTTTATTTTATGTCTGCATCACTCTAGCCATATTATAATATGTATATACGATAATCTTGTATACATTTTTTTTATACTTATATATAACTTATAAATTTTGAAATTATTAAGCTAAGACTTAAAATTTGTAGGACTTATTCAATGTAAATAAGAAGTAAACAAGTAATTTATTTGTTTTATGTTTAATTTAAGTGTTAAAGTGATGTAGGAGCATTGTGGGTATTTGATTTAAGTCTTAGATTGAATATAAGTTGTTTGATCAATGGAGGACTAACTATGTTGTGGGGTTGAAAAGCAACGATGGAAAATCGAGGATTGCAAAGGTGCAGCACACTGGGAACATTGTGGGTGCCACGATACGAGGATTGGAAATCAGAGTTACTAAGGTGCAAATAATTTGGAATGCCATGGGAGCATCGACACAGTAACACGATGCAACACAGATAGTTAGTCACAAGCAGAGCCCAGGGAGAAGAACAGTGTGACAAGTGCACAATGGGTTTCCAAACAGGAAATGGTTAGAAGAGGTCACGAAGAGACAATGATGGCACGACATCGATGGAGTTTAGGGATGAAAAGCCAAAGAAGGGCCATTACTAAGATTTATTGCAAGGATTTAAGGGTGGATCCAAGGGATGATTTTGTCATATTCTTTGGAGGCCAAGATCGAAGGATCCAAACCAAATTTTGAAGGATCATTTAATTTGAAGAGACCAGACATTAATGGGGAAGGCTCACGAAGCCAATAGAAGCTTCTAGCTAAGGCGGTGAAGAAGGCTCAAAAAGGTTAGAGAAAGAGAAAATAAATAGGGAGCCCGAAAAAGAGGGGAGAACATAAGACATAAGGAGAGGGAGAAGCCACCAAGAAGACAACCAACAACAAAGAAGAACAAGATTTGAGTTTTTAAGCCATTGTGTGTAATTGTAAGCCACCTAAGACTGAGACCAAGGGTAAAAATGTATTTAGCATATTGTAAACGAAAATTTAATGATTTTAATGAATTAATTTGAGAAGTTGAGAGACCTCTATCCCTTGTTTTGAGTTTTTTGTTTGCGTGTTTGTCTACTTTGTGTTTATATTGTTCGCTCTGAATTACGACTATTGAGACGACTTTACGTCATAACGCAACTATAAAGTAAATATTTTAATTTGAAATACAAAATGTGAATATATAAATAGTTTTGAAAAATAAAGAAGATATTTATGTGATTTTATGTATTTCACAACTCAATGTTGAATAATTCAATGACAACCATTTTGACATTTGTCAAATTTCTTTTTTTTTCACTTGGAAATATGTCAACACCTGCTATTCCGGAGAATCAAGGTATCGCCAGATTACATAGTCCACTCAATCATTACATAAGGGCCCAACAAGAGCATCATGTCACTTACAATAATTGAATTTAAGTAGGAAGGGTAACAATCATTCCTCCCAACCACCCAAACTACATTAATGGACAAATTTTGTTTATTCCAACATATATCATATATATATATATATAACCAACATTTCTATATATAAGCACATCACCATAAAGCTATCTTAATTCGAAATCTTTGAAACATCAAAAAAAAAATATACCTCCTCTTTATTTTTATCATTCTCCATGCTTAAACTTACTCTATGTTAAAGTTATTTAAAACTAAATGTATATATGAATAACAAGTAATTTGTATACTTTATGTCTTTTAGTAAAAGAAACTCGTAGGGATGATGTCACCATGATATAAACACAAGCATTTAATTGTTTTATGTTTTAAAATAAGGTATTATTATTTTATAGTAAATGAAACTCGTAGGGATGAGGTCACCATGATGTAAACACAAACATTTAATTGTTTTATATTTTAAAATAAGCTATTATTATTGTAAGCAAATGAAACTTATGAGCTGAGGTAACCATGATGTAAATGCTCCATGGAATGAGGTGAGGTAATCATGATGCAAACGCTTCGATCATGAATTATAATAACACATAAATTATAAATTGTAAGGAGAAACCATGAGGATGCTTTTTATTAATTATTAAAGACAATGATTACAACATTCTCTATATGGGACCCATTTCGATCATCGTATATAAAAAGTGAACCTACAAATGGATATGAAGAACAAAGAGGGTAATTTTGGAATTGTTAGAGACATTGTAATTTGTGATCCCAACACGGTCTATGTGGGAACCAAAGACTTGAGTAAATGTTCAAACATAGGTAGTGTTTGTTTGTAATTTTTTAATGGTATTAATAAAATTGTTTTTTGTTTATTTAAGAAAACAAATGAAACAAAAGAGAAGGCATTATGAGGTGACAAATGGAAAAAATAAGATAGAGAAAAAGAGGGTGGAACATGTGGCATTAATATAAACTTTGTTTTATGTAAGGGGTGGGTGGTTTGATCATATATATATACACCTTGGAATGAAATGTCAACATTATATATATATATATCTTATTCATTCATTTTTTATTTTTATGAGACAAACAGACACTTCCCCCACCCCCACCCAGGGTTCACTATTCTGTAGTACACTGATGCATGCATTTTTTCTTTTTTATGGGACATAAAGACACTTCTCCCTCACCTAGGTTGTAGAAATGCACATTCTCGGTGCAATACACCAAATATAAGATGTATAAGGTTGGATTGTATTGATCGTGTATTAATAAAGATTTTTTTGCTAGTTCCATATTACTTTTTATCTCTTTATATTCCTTCTATGTATGCATTGTATATTACTTTGTTGTATAATGTTTGATCGCACTATTGGTAACTAATTATTGTGCAGTATCGTAGATTACAAAATTGTTTCCATTGTTGGTAGTACATGATATTGAATTGTAAATAGTGCATGCATGTGTAGATGCTAAGTGAGAAAGAGATATGTTAGTGGTGGTAGAGGAAATTGGAGAATTACTTGAAGAATTACACCAAAAGAAACTGATTGACATTTGTTTAATATAGGGTGCAATTCATCAAAAAGACTCATTAAAGGTTTATATATTCTAAACCAACATATATTAGGAAGTTCCTAGATAGACTTGATGAACCTCGAACTAATCAATGGAGGGAACAAAAATTTATATGAGTAGGTCGAACAAATTACAAAAGGTTATGTGAAGAATAGGAAATCAAAGAAAGATAAATCTTGGGCAACATGAAAAATATATTTTACAATGACCTCCATGATCATTTCCTTTGTATAGTACCAACATTGCTTCATAATTTACTGATTCAAAATGGTGTCAAACACATAATTGAAGAAATACTTCCCTTGGGAACACCTCCCTGTACCAACTGGAAGAAAAGGAAGGAAGAGTGAGAATAATTCTTTTGCAAATTAAAATTACTTCATTGATCTTTACGTTCAACCAAGGGTAAGTTGAGGTTAGTGATGTGGGGGTAGTTTCTCATGAGATGACTTAATATACCCTAGACGTATCGCATTAAAGAAGAACCATACCAGGAGAGGGTGCAACGATGAAAAAGAGTGGATGGAAATGAATATTTACTACAAAACATAATGGATATACATTGGATGAATAGATAAAGAAAATAATTGCAAGAATATTGGAACAATTTAAGCCATTAGCCAATTTGCAAAATATTGAACTAGACAAGAGGAAAATAGGGATATTTGAGATATGTGATGCCATGGACTCTTGCCGATAAAAAATAAAATAAGATATATGGGAGTGATGAGTCAATGGGTTCTTGACTCTATTTGAGTCAATAAATGAATATTGGATGAATATGGGAGAGGAAGGAAACATGACGGTTCCAATTCTAGATGAGAAATTGCCATTGGTGGAGGTAGGATCAGGATCCCTACGACTATTGGAACTGACCAAAAGTATGGAGGTCTATGATTCAAGAACCACGATATATGAAAGAATAGATCTAACGTGATTGAGACTCGATACTAATAAAATCCTACAACACCGTTTGCATGTTGAACCCGGTCTAGCATCATTTAGGAGTTGAATAACTGATGAAGGGAAATTCACTGACATTATTTGGATCCAAATTCCATAAAGAGAAGCTAAATAGATAAATAGTATTCCTAGAGAAGGAGAAACAAAATTGTTTATATGCATTGTGGATCTTATGGGAGCACCCCTTACACCGATTGCATGTTGAACTTAGTCTAGCATTAGTTAGGAGTTGAATAAATGATGAAGGGGAATTCACTAACATGATTTGGATCCAAATTCCATAAAGAGAAACTAAATAGATAAATATTATTCCTGCAGAAGGAGAAACAAAATTGATTATATGCATTTTGGATCTCATGGGAGCATCCCCTGCCAACTTTGATTATTGAAGAAGTCTAAATGCCACCACCTGAAGGGTGCAATGAGAGATATGACCTAGAGAAAATTGTGTGGTCAATCATCAATATCAAATCTTATAGACATAAGAGGTAAACCAAGAAACAAATGGCTATCAAAAATTAATTAGAGACACTAGCTATCAAGGAGATACATTAGTTAACAATTTGAAGTTGTTGAGAGTGAGTAAACCACCACCAACCCCAACACCCCCCTCTCTCCCCCACAGTGTAGTTTGTTAGCTTTGATAAATATGTTGGACAACAATATTGTTTAGGTTCCAATATATGAGGGTGATGAAGACCCCAAAATACATTGGTTTACATGTAAAAAGGTTGGGATGCAATGGGTGTGACAGATGAAAACAAGAAAATGGCGTAGCTTGCAAGAGGACTTATGAAAAGAGCTCTAACATGCTTTATGAATTCCATTGACAGTCTTATTTATGAACAAATCAAAGATAATTATTTTGTCCCTTTTTTAAACCCACGACGTCAAGAAATTGGAAGAACAAATTGAAATAAATTAAGTAATTACTATGAGAATTTGTTAGGGATTATGACAAAATATTTAAATATATGTTGATCCAAATCCCCTATACAATTGATAATGATATAATTGTGTGATGGTTCATTGCTAATTTTTTCTATAGAAGCAAGGCTCCAGTAAGGATGCATGAAATCAAATCATCTGATGAGAAACTCTAAAAAGGACCGATAGATGAAGTTAGGTGAGGGGGGTAATGACATCATCAAATAGAAGACTAGAAGAAAAGATAGAAATGATGCAAAGGTCAATTTGTTATCTTTCTATGAGAAAATCATAGTTGTGGTGTATTATTTGAATGAATGAGGGTCACATGAAATAAAATTTCAAATATAGGGAGTCAACTAAGGGGAATCAAGACATCAAGGTGGTAAACACAAAGTATTTTTGTGATATTTGTGAAGATATAATGAATAACTCCATGAGGGTTTTCTTGCATAATTTAAGTAATTCCAAGTTGAAGTGGTATGTTATATGTGAAGAACTTACCCACAACATAGTCACATGTCAACTCAATGGAAGGAACAAACCTAACTATCAAATAGTGTGCCACACTTAAGCCAAAAAATATAGTGAACAAAATTGTGCTTGGACCAGACATGCTTAAGGGAATAGAATAAGATGTTGCAAATATTAGACAGAATTTAAAGGCATACTAGGAAAAACAGAAAAGCTATGCAAATAAGAATTGAGTGCATAGTGAGTTCAATGTTGGGGATCATGTTTACCTATGAGTGAGGCCAAGGAAGAGTTTCTTGAAGCTTGGAATTTGTGCCAAGCTATCACCAAGATTATGTGGGCCATTTGAAGTGTTTGAGAGGATAGGGCCAATTGCATATAGAATTGTATTGTCATCTAACACTAGAGCTCATAATGTTTTTCATGTTTCTTTTCTTAAGAAATATGTTCATGATCCTAAGAACCCGAGGGAGAGTTCCAAATAGAGCCACTATGAGTCATCGACAAGAAGGTAACATTGCTTTGGAACTAATCCATCAGAAAAGTAAATGTGCAATGGAATCACTTTGGTCTCGATGAAGCGAGCTGGAGCATTCCATGAGAAAGGCATATCCATTTTTGTTTTGATTTTGAACAAATACCAAGGATGGTGTTATTTCAAAGGGGAGGAGATTGTAATACCCCTAGTTTTGACTTAGAATTTATTAAATCAACTCATGTAAATGATGTAAATATTACAGTATGGATTCCTAGTGTGGGGCTCAAGGCCAAGGACTGACTAGTGAATGGCTAGGCATGCATAATGTAAATATTCCAATATGGACCATGCGGTTGGCTTGTTAAGATAACTCAAAATCTATGCAAATATTATGTTGCAAAAGTAATAAAATGGTCCAAAATGGATGTGTAAAGAGCACTAGAGGGGTTATGATTCCACTATAGGGGAAGAGGAAAGGGATCCTACGTGATATTAAATCCTCTATTTCCAAGGGAGTCATGATTTTGAGTTGAAGCACCAAAAAATTACTCGTGGAGCATGAGGGATGCGACGTGTTTCTTCTTAAATCTGGGTTGTAAGTGGAGATTGAACAATGAAGTGACTAATTTTTTCCCAAGTCTATGTTTAGATGCAAGGTTGACCATTTCTACTCAAATCTATGGTTATTTAGGACTATGACACTAATGAATTTGTTACGATCTTCCATAGCTCTAGGGAATTACAATGGTAGTGGTTCATATGTCAAGTGATGAAGCCAATGTAAAGATAACTTTAGATGGATCTAATAGAGGGTTAAGGATTACAATTTCCACATATTCTTGGTTGAATCTTAGCCACTAGGGTGTGCATTTGGAACTATGTAGCAATCATATGATGATCTTAGAGTATACTTGGTGTAAGAACGGTGAAGATCCTCTATGGTTCAAGATGAGAGCAATTGTATAGAGTCAATTTGTGAATTGTTTAGAATATCAATACAATATATGCAAGGATATTTGGTTAAATGGTGTAATTTCACATTGAATTATATTCAAATGGTATAATTTCACCTTGGATTGTATTTGAATAGAGGTATAGTTTGACTAAAGGGTTTCTTGGATAAATTTCATGTGAAATGACCATTGCTTGATGCTTTTCATGGATCTCCATGCCTTGGGAGTGTTATGGCGCTTGGTCAGCTCAAGAAGAACCTTTATCAAATCTACATTTTAATGGAGTAAATTTCTTGTATTAGTTGTAAATGTCATTGTTGTCGATGTGATCAAACAATAAGGATTGGTGGATATGTCATTGTTGTCGATGTGATGGAACGATGGGGATTGGTGGATAGGACTGTCTTGTAGTGTCAAAGGGATTATGACCAAGATCCATTACCATGACATCGCTAGTCTTTCGTTTGAGTAATTGAGCCAACTCCATGGATGCTTTATGTTATTCAAGCTTTGGTGTTGAGTATTCTACGTGGGTATTAACAAAATAGGTAGTTCCTTCATGCTTGCAAGATAAAGGATGAAGATGCAATGGCCATATGATGTGTGATGGTGGTGACTCAATGTTGAAAAATAGCCCATAATCACCTATAATGTGATCATCGTATAGGGCTATACATGTGATGACAGAGCATCAAGATTGCATTTGAAATTGGAATAAGCAAGACAAACAAATCCTTGCATAGCTATTATTGTGCATTAGGTCTTGTGTTGTGCATGCTTATTGGGTACTTTGGTGTTAAGGAATGGGAGTGTTCAAGTCTCCATGTCTTTGGATCTATGTCCATATGCAAGAGTTAATTAAGGATCCATAATATTTTTTAAAGTTTAGAAACCTTGGCGAATCTTACTAATTATCAAATTTCCAACCATAAAATGTTTAGTGATTTTTTAAAAAAATATTCAAATTTATAAGGGTTTTATATAGCTTTTGGACAATTTTAATGATTTTTAGAGTAAAATTTTTAATCCTATGGAATTTGGGTGAATTATATTAGAAAAAAATGGAAAACGATGAATTTTTTTGGGAAAAAAAACCTTGAACATTAACCCATGGGCTAAATTCCGCTCCTAAAATTTTCCCTGGAGTTAACGTCTAATGCATTCCTTATTATTTTTCTAAATTCAATTATGCAGGCAGTTGTTATATTCTACATCTTGATCATAGGAGGTGGTGGGTGAAATTCTAATGTTTGAGAGCTCAACTTTGGTGATTTGTGGTGGTTGTCTACTATATTTTGAGAAGAGTGGTGAGGGTTACACCTTTGTGTACCCTCTGAATGCTACAAGGATAGGGAAAATGAATGGGATGATGAGCTGTTTTTGGAGAGTGGAGTTACATAGTGGTATTTTTCCCATGGCCCATATGAGCTACATTTGGTATAGGGCTACGTTATTTAACATTAATCTAATGTCAAAGAATTTTGTTGGAGTTGCATTGTGATTAAACAGATGTGTTTAGTACGAGGGAGATATGTACGTACGTGATAACAAAAAATTAATTAAAATTATTAACATATGTTGACTCAATTTTAAATTTCTCAAAAATTAAAAAAATTAAAACCAACATATATCTATTTTAATCCCGAATACATACCTTTAAAACCAACATATATCCATTTTAATTCCAAATACATACATGATGAATGATATTGTGATTGTGCGACTACACCCTCTCTTGCTTATCTATGTATGACCCTGCATGGAACCCCATATGGGGTATGGATTACATAGCCAACAATAGCTTTCACTTAGCTTGATGGAGTGATGATGTGCCTTTCATGCTATGAATGGATATGTGGCATCAAGCACTCTTCTAATTCAAGTGAGGCTGCGCTAGGATTGGCGTGTTGTAGATGGGATTAATGTGATGTGACTGGAATATTGGATATGAAAGAATTCTTATGAATATTTGTCTCTCTACAACTATGTTTAGATATGTCCATTTCGAGTAGCTCTAGATGGTGTTGCATGTATTGGGTCGATGTGATTAATGTGATGTGACTGGAATATCGGATATGAAAGAATTCTTATGAATATTTGTCTCTCTACAACTATGTTCAGATATGTCCATTTCCAGTAGCTCTAGATGGTGTTGCATGTATTGGGTCAATGATAACGCTATTATTGTGACTCGTGATACAATTAAGATAGTTATGTGGTTTATTGCCTCAACACGTGGTATAGTATCCACTACTGATATGCTTGCCATTGCGAGTTCAATCTGCATGACTCTACACCGACTTGGGATGTGTGGACTATTTTCAATGGGTAGACATATTTGGTGTGGTGTACGTTAGACTAACAGTTGGAGTTCGATTTGTCTGCTATGGTGGGTCCATAGAATTTCCCAAAGTGGGATGCCTCCTTTTCCTAGGAATCTATGATTGTTGGTATGCGTTTGAGTACATATGGGTATTTGTGGCTCTACCGACTTGCAGTCCATGGCTAGGTGGGATCTACCAATTTGTCCTTTATAGTTCAATGATATCACTAACCATGTTTGGATCTATAGTTCAATGATATCACTGACCATGTTTAGATCTACTAGTCAATGCTTTATGGATTTATAGTATATCATTGACCATGTTTGGATCTACTAGTTAATGCTCTATGGTAAAGGGTCTTTATGAATTCATGCTCTATAGACAACCTCATACTTCATTCTTATACCTCTACCAATATGTGGTTTACCTACTTGGGTTTGGATTTGGCAATATGTGGTTTACCTACTTGGGTTTGGATTTGGCATGTAATTGTGGAGTCATCTATGTCCTCTACATGTTAAGTTCAAGTTTAGCTTATGTTTTCCAGGATTGGAATTTGAAATCTAATTGATCCATCAAATTTAGTAGTTAAAATTATTTTAGCAAATTTTAATTTTGATTTGTGATGAATTATCTTGATTTTTAACTATATTTAATGAACAAATCACTTCATGACGAACAATTTGTCCATCAAATTCCAACCTTAATGCCCTCTACATGTTTAGAAAATGGCTAGGTCAAACTTAGTTTATGTTTTGAGATAAGCTTTTATGTTTTGACATGAGCTTTACATAGCTAAAGACAAACATATGCATCAACTAACACAATAAAGAGGATCTACACTTGAGGTGGGATGATCATATTTCACCTATTCTAACTCTCCTTTCCAATGTTCGAATCAAAATTGTGATTCTTCCTATAACCCCCTCAGTGTGCATGCCCTAATTTCTTTTAATAATCTTAACACCTTTAACCATTCTTGCAAATTCATCACATTAATAATAAGCTCTTTCATATCTCGCTCATTGGTTTTTTCTTAATTATTAATAATTTATTTAAATTAAATATTTAACCCTATTCAATTAATTAAAATTTACCCTTACCCTTAGCTATTCCAACCCTATTAATTTATTTATATCTTGAATCAATTAATTATTTCCCTATAAGTAGCATCATAATTTAACCTTTTTTCCCTTTTATCTTATTTTCTCCATTAATCTAGATCTTATTAAATATTTTTTTTTAATTAATATTAATTATTTTCTTTCATCTTATTTAATTAATATAATTTTGCTTAAATTTCTTATTCATGATGTTTGATTTAAATATGTAAATCAATTAATTTTTTAATTATTCCCAATTTAATTATTAACTATTACCTATTATCTTTTAAATCATCAAACATATTTTGAACTTCTCTCAACATTTTCATTAATTTTATTTTATTTTCAATTTCTTACCCTTTAATACCCTCCCCATTTTTACTCTTCATAATTTATTAGTTCCTCTAATGGCCATTTTTCTTTTACAATCCTTTATATAACTAGCAAACTATTTCATTTTTATCTTACAAAGCTTTTATTGGTTTCCCCCTAAGGATGGGTGGAGTGTCCACTAGAAATGTTGAGTTCTCTAAAATCTAACACAATTATTTATCTAGAAATCTCAACTACTATAAAAATAAAATTAAAGTATTTGGTTCCATATGCAACTAAACATTATTGACTAATGTAGATGTCTTAATCCTAGCTCACTTAACCATTGTTGTAAGTATAGTGGCACAATATTGTTAGTACCCTTGTCTTCTTGATAATATATGTATACATTAGGTTCGTTTGGATGCCATTTCCAATAATGAAATGAAATAGTGTCCACTTCACCCACATCTATGAGTGGAAGAGGTGATCACCTCCCTTGGGCTCCTTTCACTCCTTCAACTTACCTTAGTAGTGGAGATAATAACATTAGGTTTCACCTTGATGATCTGTCTTACCATACCAATTCTCTATTGTGGCATTATGGTTGAGTCTAATTCTAAGAATAAATTTGCCAATAACTATTGTCTGGCATGGAATTCATTATTATTGTGCCATGGTATTTTATGGGTGTTATAGCCAAATTTGACACTTCTCCGTTTGTGATGACACTTACACCTTTTTGTCGCATGACGATACTCGCATGAGGACATTTCATGAGGTTACCATGAGTCACACAAAAGGAAATTGTGGATGGAAGAGCCATATTTGTAACTTTAGTAGGATGTCCTTACTTTTTTCATGGTCCATGTTATAGTTAGGAAGCTTAGGAACAAGTTTAGAGACCAAAACTTCTCCTGAAAAGCCCCAGAAAAGTAAGTTTTTCCTCATTTTTTCACAAAAATTCTGGTTGTACATGGTTCACATGTATGTTACACGCTTTTTGTCCCTTTTTCACTAGTGTGTACCTCAAAGATATATCAAATCTCAAAAAAATGGTGGTTTGGATGGTTTTGGAAGCATCTCTTCGGTTGTAACAACTTCCTACTCAACCCTATCTTCTTCCTTTTCTATATAAGAGAGGGAGAGGGGACAATGAAAGGGGACTAATCCCATTATATTGTTATGATCAAGGAATTTGGACTCATATCCACCTCACTTATGCCCTAGCTACTTATAAACCCTAATGCATTGCTTGAAGGTTGGGATTCTTGGAAGAGAGAAGCATGAGATTCATAATTGAAGGTTTCATGAAGTCCCATGCTTGAAGAAAGGTATAATCATGTACTTGCTTCATTCATTAATAAATATTGGACATTCTTCCCTTTCCAAATCACTATGTGCATATATATATCAGATCTGACTACTTATTGATGTTTATGAGATCAACGCATTATGTTCTTTTGAATATCATTTTTTTATGTGTAGTCAAATTGGTTTGAGGAAGGTTTGAAGTGGTTTTGCAGGTTCCTTGATTGGAGATCAAGAGGAAGACTCAAGGAGAGACTTGGATACATATCCTCTTAAACCCTAAAATTTTGCTTAAATATTGTATTTGTAGAACTCTGGATGTTTATCTTTCACCCCACTACATTGGTGGCCTCACCCCAGCCATAAGAACACTTTCCCTAACAACTGAATTGGAAACTTTGCTGGGGAGAATCCTATCTACTTTGGGGTATCCAAGGATAATTATCTAGTATATTTGAAGGTATGAGTTTGATTTCATGTTAGGAACAGTCATTAAGCTTTGTTAGACACTTCCATTATTTCTTCCTGAGTTAGGTTTTGCTTTTTGGGGACTTTTTGCACCCACACACTGGACCTAGAAATTACAGTAGCGTGTCTACTAAATACACTCTAGTGGAAAGCTCTACACCTGCATATTACTTGCCATTGTGTGGTTTTAGACCAGTGTGTTCCTCCTGTAGATGATTTTTTTCACTTTCAAGGTTGTTTGGGGGGTTTTGGTTGCATTTTTTGGAGTCCCTGCTGATACTACGTCTATGTAGGATCCCCTGGAAGTGGTGTCTTATATTGTGATTTCTCTTAACTTTATGTTTAGGACAATTTTGAATCAATTTGGGATTTTTTAGAAAAATTTGGGGCTTGTTGACCCAAGTTGGGGGTTTGTGAACTAGTTTGGTGTTTTTGACCCAATTTGAGTCTAACTGTTTCTATTTGCTCCTATTTATTTGATCTGGAACCTACTGAAGGTATTTGAGTCAATTTGCACCTATTTGAGTAAAAAATCCTCTTTTGGTAGGGTTCTTGTACTTGTATGTGCTTTTGGTCTTTCCTTTGGAGTGGAAGCTCAAGTGTCTTTTTTTTGGTTTAGGACCTTGATTGCATCGATTGTTTGTAGACCTAGATTCACCAAACCATATTTATTAGTAGGTCATTTGATTTGATTGGGTCTAAAATCCTTTTTTGTATTCTTTTCCCAATTTTTTGCATGCTTACATGAATGAGAAGCTTAGGGTTTATGGCTGCTTTCACTGTTTAATAAGGATATCATAAAGCTTTTGCATTTTCTTTGGTAGTGTGTTACTTTGAGTTTCAGTTTTTTTTCTCATATTGGAAAAGATAAAAGTTGGTTCATTTTACAAGTTAGTGTTGGTTGAATACTTTGCAAGTGGCTTAAAGGATTTAGGATTGCTTTGCATAAAAAAACAAGAAATTTTCTTGCACATGATTGGTTATTTTGGTAGTTGCATTCTTATGCTTTATGTTTGATTTTTCATATTAGGATTTAGGTGTTTACCTTTTGTATTTGAAAAGACCAAAAATTGTATCATATAAAGAAAACTTGCATATGCATTCTGAATCACATCTTTAGGACTTGCATTGGAAAGAAATTGAGAGTGAGAAGTGCATATTTGTGGTGTTTAAGTGCTTCATATTCCAATTAAAGAATATATTTATTTAGTTGCACTTGTTTTACTTCTTCTGAAAGTTTTGAAAGTACATTTTAAAGCAAGAAATCAATAACTTGGATAGGATCCTAGGTTTTCTTCTAGTTTATAAACACACCTACTAGCTTAAGTAGGATTGTGGAGGTAGGGAGTTGTGAGTTAACTCCTCCACAATCATCCAGACTTGTCAAAACATAGGTGTCATTCATTAGGGAGAAAATACAGTGTTGCAAAAGGTGAAACGAGAAGATCCACTCACACTGGATTCAAGCATAAGGTCGTGCGAGATTGAGTAGAGGAGATATCCCTCTAATATTCAATTGAGCATATCCTAGGGTTGGTACGCATACGAGGACTTATTAGTACCATTGGTGCTGTTGAGTTTTAGGCTTTGTTACCCTGCCCATGCATATTAACTCGACATGCTAATGTCCCCCCGGAACCTCTCTACAAGGTTCGTAACTTTAGTATCCTGACTTTAGGGATCATACATAGGTGATGGTAGAAAGTTATTTCTACTATACCTAGGATAGACATGGGAGGAAACCCCTTGCATCTCTTTGGGAAGGAGGTTGGTGATTCAAACGCTTGGCCCTAGGGTGATTTTATTATGGACCCAATATGACTATTCTTCATCCTTCACTAGTTTTTTTTGGGCCCTGATCATCCTAGACATTCCTTTGGAAGGAATGTGTTTGATTGTTTGACATCTTTCAAGGAACTTTTAGTGTATGCTGTTTGATTTTTCTTTTTTTTGTAGAATTTCTTCTTAGTGTATTCTGCGAGCCATCATGGCCGATCAAACTCCACGAAGATATAGAAGGATTCAAGGAAAATATCATGAATGGAGAGAAGTCCATGCACTGAGGTGAACACTGGATTATCCTAATCCACCCCCATTGGGGGACAGAAGAGGAAAACTAGGAACATCAAATAGAACAACCAGTAGAAGAAAATAGTTCTAGGTTAGGTGAGTCTGAGATACCTTTTGATGAAGGACACCTTATAGATATTGAGAATTAACTTCATAACTCCCCTAGATTTCATTCTCCTCAGCTTGAAAATAATTTAAGTCCCATTTAAATTGAGGACCTCTCATATCCATCTGGACTTCTGAACCCACCACAAAGTCCTAGTTTTGCTCAGATAGCTGGTATCAACATTCCTAATCCATTGTCTAGGAATTTTAATATGGAAAATAGAGAACAAGTATTTACTTCAGGGGACATGTATACTCCAATTAGTACTTTCCCTGTAGGAGGAGTCACTTTTAATACAAAATCCACAATAGGATCAAGTTGGTTTCCCTTGACCTTGATGGTGCTTACTAGTACTAGGTCATTAACTCAAGTGAGTTCAAACCCTTTCTCTTTTGGATTCCCTTTTTTTTCCAGGTTGTCAATCTATGACTCCCACTATTCCTCTTAGTTCAAATTTGACCATTTCTTCAGGAAGAGGCCCATATATTC
The DNA here is from genome assembly GCA_027924585.1 of Larix kaempferi. NCBI lineage: Eukaryota > Viridiplantae > Streptophyta > Pinopsida > Pinales > Pinaceae > Larix > Larix kaempferi. Next base: position 13,306,404 of record BSBM01001197.1, on the reverse strand, counting down.
CTTTCCATACTATCCCACCCTTCAATGGACAAATGTCAATGTTTAGCCCACCCTTCACTGGAGTTGTATCTAATACCACTCTACACTAGTCAAGCTTACCTTTCCAATTTGTTGGAGGTATGAGTTCTAGTCACCCCTTTGGATTCAATGTGTCGCAAAGTGATCTTATTGTACTAGGGGGCACTAGCACTGGATGTTCATGGGGGAAGCCTACCACTCAAGGAAATATCCACTTGTATGGAATGGGGGGTTCTAATATGGCTATATGATAACTTCCTTGCAAGGTAGCCAACATTTTGGGAGGATGGGAGGGACTTTTGGAACAACTAATCCTTCAGTTAAGCACCACTTTGGTCAGAACTTTGGACAAACCACTCCACCTTTCACTAATCCTAGAAATCCACACATTCTAGGAAAACCACATACCAACACCAACCAATGGGAAGTTGATGCTCCTAGCACCTAGAAATCAAGGGCTCACCCTCATTTACCCTTTCTGGAAAATTTGAATTTTCCATATCTTTCAAAATTAATGAATGATTTGGTTCATCATGATCCGAATTGGCCTCCCGTCCCACCCAAATTTCCCTCAGAAATTCCAAAGTTTGAAGGAAATTATGGTGAATATCTTGGGGACCATGTCACCACTTTCCATTTATGGTGTTCCTCCAATTTGCTGAATTATGAATCTATACAGTTGAGACTCTTTCAGAGAACCTTAACCAACGTAGTAGCCAAGTGGTACATTGAGTTACATTCCGCTGCCTACCATCGTTTCTACAATTTAGCGACAATCTTCCTCAATCATTTCCAACTTCCTGTTCGGTATGATGCTGGTACATACCTTCTATCTACCTTTAGGAAGTATAAGGCCATTCATATTTCTGACCATAATCAGGAGTGGAGAATAAGGAAAGGAATTGTTAAGGCTAATATACCTCTGGAGTTTTTATTAGAGTGATTTCTGAAATCAGTTTTTCCATACGTCTCGAAGGATGTTTCTACTTCAATGTTCATGATGGAGGAAGAAGCCATTTTTAGAGCCCGACAACTAGATTTGATTTATTTGTAGTCTAGGATTTTATATGAAATTATTCCTGATTCAATGCAATAAAAAAATGACCTAACAAAACTTATCCTGACACCTCATGCTGATGGAGTCATTGATGCAATTGAGAACAATCCAGTTATCCCAACTACAAATATTTTAAGACAAAATTCGAGTGGGTTTTCAGATAATCCATGGTCGAAATTTTAGTTGTCGTCGACGTTTCAAATCCTAAGCTAGATTCATATTCAGGACAAAAAATGTGTAGAAGAGTTGCTCACCATGCGTATAAATAATTAGGGATGCCTGGTCCTTTCCCATTCTAACCTTTCATCTTCTTAGAGAAATTTTAATAGAAACCTTCAAAATCATGAAACCCTAATGGATGATTATTACCCAAAAATATTATTAATAATCTTTAGATTATTTATTCATAAAAGATAATATTAATCTTTCTTAAAGGAAAAAGATGTAAAATAATAATAATAATTGATAATCACTATTAAACATCCTCTTTGGCCAAATGTTTATCAAATTATAATCAAAGGTCATAATAAATAAATCAATAACATTCAAGGATAATTTATTCATAAATGTTATTAAAAAGATATTCTTAATCTTTCTTAAGGGATATTAATGATGTAAAGATGTAAAATGATTCAATAAAAAAAATCCTTATCACATAACATACTTGGCCAAATGTTTATCATATTCATAAGTTCAACATGATGATAATAATATCATTAAATTAAATATTTTCATAATAAAAAAGGATAATTATTAATAATTACTAAAGGTAATAATCACCAGAAACTGGTCAGATATTACCAGTTTCCAGAAACTAGTATGGATTTTCTTAATTTTCCTCTAAGTTATCAGCATACTACCACCCCAAACCTCACAACCATACCAAAAAAACTAAGTAACAAGGATGTTGAATCCATTTTTTTCTTACAATGAAAATCCTACATCTTTACAATTGTTCTCAAGATCAAAGTAACATTTCCAACCTACATTAATTCCTCTTCCAACACTATAGTACCAATTTATATTATGATGAAAACCAATTCTGGCTAGATACTTATAAAAATGGAATACTTCCAAGTTGTTATCATCATAAAGAAAACCATGGTATGTGATTTTCTTTGATTAAAAGGTCATTACCTTTTATCTATATTTAAAAACATCTTAGGACACAGTTAGTACATAAATAATTGAGAATTTTAAGTTGTTTATCAAGGTCAGAGGGGTTCCTTGTTAAAAGGACAATATCATATACATATAGAAATATGATGACTGATCTTTTCTAATATTTGGTTTTACTCAAAACAAATTGGAGCTTTTTATTAATAATAAAAGGCATACATTCTACGAGAGCTAGTAACAATATTTAAGAATAAGAAAGCATGAAAATGCACCAATAAAATACCTAATCCCAAAGATTGTAAAGTGTTGTGCAACAAATTTCCAAAAAGAGAAGGAAAAGAGAAAACATATACCAAAGAGAGTAATCCATGCCTTAATAATGAAGAACATAGATGAATAGCAAGCCACTTTGAGGGGGAAAACTCCTTATGCAATGTACTGAGTACACAAGACAATATACTCAAACGAAAAGATATCCTTCCTCTATATAGGAGATTAAGAGTTACAATTACAAACTCACTGACCCAAGCCAACGTAACTAATATAAACATACTAATGACAATTACAACTAATGGACCAAATCTGACATCAAAACTAATGCAATGCATCACAATATAGGGGGGAATGTCCCCACATTTAGGGATTAACATGCCCCTCCTCTTCAGACAAGTGTTGTCCTCAACGCTTGATTAGTTGTGGATGCTTATGTATGAATGACTCATCTTTCCATGTCGAATCTTCAATTGGTAAGTTCTTCCACTTGATGAGGTACTCAGTAATAGCTTGATTTCATAGTTGTTTGGTCCTTGTTTCAGTGATTTGTTAATGTTCCAATATGAATATTCCTTCTTCATCAAGCTCTGACAAGATTGTTTGAATTGGGATCTTGTCTCCTATTACCTTCTTTTAGAAACAAACATGGAAAACTGGATGTACTCTTGAAGATGAAGGGAGCTCCAATTTGTAATCCATACTACCAATCTTCTGCAACACTTTATAAGGACCAATACTTGGGTGCTAATTGATTGTGCTTATTTAGTTGCTTGAGGAAAATTTTCTTGTAAGTTTGTAGCGTCATAAATACCCAGTCCCCTTCTTTTAAACTCCTTTCACTGCGATCTTGATCAGCTTGTTGTTTCATCCTGTTTTTTGACATAGTCAAGTTGTCCTTAAGTATCTGGAGAAATTATTGTTGGTTCTCTATGTGATCTTCCATGACTTGAACTTTATAGTTTCCTTTTAAGGGATATGTCATAGATGGAGGATGGTACCCATAAATTTCCCTAAATGGAGACATATTTAATGACGTATGGAAGGAATTATTGTACCATCATTATGCCAAAGACAACCATTTCACCCACTATGTTTATTTATCAAATGAAAAGCAATGAATATAGACTTCCAAACATTTGTTCACTATCTCAATTTTTCCCATCAGATTGAGGATGATAAAGTGATCTGTGACCCAATTGGGTACCCAAACAAGAAAATAATTCAGTCGAAAAATTTCCAGTGAAAATTGGATCTCTATCACTTACAATAATCTTTGGATTTTGATGTAACTTCAGAACTATTTCCATAAAGGATACAACTACTGTACTTGCATTAAAAGGGTGAGAGAGTGCACAAAAATGTGCATACTTCGTGAGTCTATCAACAACCACCATAATAACATTCTTTCCTTCTGACTTAGGTAGACCTGTGATAAAATCCATTGAGATTTCCTCCCAGCGTTGGAAAGGTATGTACATAAATAATTATGAAACAAATTTCCAAAAAGAGAAGGAAAAGAGAAAACATACACCAAAGAGAGTAATCCACGCCTTAATAATGAAGAACATAGATGAATAGCAAGCCACTTTGAGGGGGAAAACTCCTTATGCAATGTACTGAGTACACAAGACAATATACTCAAACGAAAAGATATCTTTCCTCTATATAGGAGATTAAGAGTTACAATTAGAAACTTACTGACCCAAGCCAACGTAACTAATATAACCATACTAATGACAATTACAACTAATGGACCAAATATGACATCAAAACTAATGCAATGCATCACAATATAGGGGGGAATGTCCCCACATTTAGGGATTAACATGCCCCTCCTCTTCAGACAAGTGTTGTCCTCAATGCTTGATTAGTTGTGGATGCTTATGTATGAATGACTCATCTTTCCATGTCGAATCTTCAATTGGTAATTTCTTCCATTAGGACTTCCTCCCAACATTGGAAAGGTAGACCTGTGATAAAATCCATTGAGACTTCCTCCCTTGATGTCTTTGGCTTTGAAGTAAATAATGTGTATGTACAGTTTGTGTATTTTCCCTAGTGTGGAGCTCAAGTCCAAGGCCCCACTAGTGGATGTTTAAGGTTATTTGCTCAGGTAAGTATTTGGATAGTTTGATTGTTCATGGGATGATTAAGCCATGAAGGAATTTAAATGATGAAATTATTACTGAATGAATAAAATAACCAAGAAGCTGGCTAAGGAGGAAACAAATAAGAAGGGGCCATGTTTATCCACTAGGGAGAGGTAAGGGGGTTTAAGATTGGTTGCCCATATTGCCACATGTTTGACTGGGAACCCGTTCAAACTCCCCGCTGACATTAATGCAACTGTACTGGGTGGTTGAGAACCCTGATGGATAAGGCCACTGGTGTATGGAGCATGCCTACGATTTCGTAGGGCAGGGCATGGCTCTGATAGCTTGAACAGGATGACACTCAATCACCTGGGGGAACTCGCTGAACATATTTGACTATTCAAGAGGATAGGGGATTGGGGGACATTCATTCATATACAAACACTCCTCACTCATGCACTCATGCGCCCTTGCACACACTTTCCATTCATGAACCATCGACCCTTGAAGAGAATTAGTTGCTGTATTTCATGTATACACCAAACCAATCTGGGAAAAGGGAAATCGGAGGTTAATCATGCTTCCTGTGTGGGAGAAAAATCTTGAGATTTGATAACCGTAACCACCCTATGTGAAAACCCCAGTTACAGGGACAAAGTGGGATTGATAGAAGAGGTTGTAGAGTGGCATTGGCAAAGCGGTCATGAGGAAACCCCAATTCTGGTAACGAATCAGTTGTTGGCCGGACCGTGCATGAATTTTTGGTTGAGGAGTGCGTCCATGGCGTGATTTTTAAATGGACTTATTTGATTAACTGTTGTTCAAATGAATAATTCCTGGTTTGAATGGGTATGATAGAGCTTATTTGCATGCTTGTGATGTCTCATAGAGTGTATATGATATGCACAGAGATAGCAACAACTATAAGATGAGTTGTGTCACAGTGTAATGCACAGAACTATGTAAGAATGGTTACTTTGAATGATGCGTAGGACCCATTTGGGCCATAAGATGATGTACTGGGTGATAATGTGCAAGAAGCATATACAGAGGTCGAGTATGATGGAAGAAGGGAGCAAGTGACGCCCCCAAACTTGGCTGAGACTATGGTTAGCTTTAATGAACGAATGATGAAAGCACAGGAAGAGCAACATCAACTCAATGCCGCCAATCAGTGAAAGAAGAGTCAACTGGGGTAGATTCCAATGATAGTTTCAGGAGAAATACCTATCAGCTAGATACTATGATAGCAAAAGGAAAGAGTTAAATGAACTCAGGCTAGGAAAGAACACTATGGCAGCTAGAGAGATAGGATAGAGTTTGTAAATCCACCAAGCTTGGATGAAGCTATCAGGATGGCAGAACATTGCTATGAGCAGAATAAAGGTAAAGCAGAGGCACAACCAACATGGAAAGGTAAACCCAAGGGAAGGTTTGATCAGAAGAAAGGTGAGTCTAAACCACCATTCAAAAATCAGCCTAGGATATTTCCACAAGGCCAACAAGCAAGGAGAGAATTCAAGCTAGCTGATAGAGAGTTAAAAGGGCCACTTCAGTGTTGGGGTTGTGGGGAGAATCACATGCTCAGAGATTTCCCAACTGCAAATAATAACCCCAGGAGCTTGCACAATGTTAAAGGAGCAACTACAGTAGGGATATGGAAAGAGAAACACCTAGAATCTATGCAGCATTGGATGATGATCAAGCAGACCATCAATTAGCAATGGTGGAGGTTGCAAGTAAGATTGCTAAGCAATCTATTTATGTTTTGATTGACCCAGGGTCTACTCATAGTTATGTATCTCCTAAGATAGTTGGAAGTTGTTCTCTTGGTAAGATAAGACATGAGAAGGCTTGGCTGCTTCAATTGGCCACTAGTACCAAGAGAAAGGTGAGTGAAGTGGTGAAGGAGTGTCCTATAGAATTGAATGGACTCCTCACACATGTTGAATTAAATATCTTGCCATTGGGATCATATGATGCCCTGATTGGCATGGATTGGATGGAAAGGAATAGAGCCAAGGTGGTCTGTTATGAGAAAGCATTGGAATGCCTTGATGATGAAGGCCAACTGAGGTTGGTTAAAGGGATTCTAAAGCACGTATCAGTGAGGCAGGTTTTAGCTCTGCAATTAAGGAAGTTTTATAAAAAGGGTTGTTAGTTATATGCTGTGCATATATCAGATTCAACAAAAGATAAAGGACCCAGGATAGAATACTTACAGATATTGCAGGAGTATCAGGATGTGTTTCCAGATGAGGTTCCAAGATTGCCACCCAAGAGAGATATTGAATTTTCCATTAATCGTGTCCCAAGAGCAGCACCTGTCTCCAAAGCTCCTTATAGAATGAGCACACCATAATTGGTAGAGTTGAAGATGAAACTACAGGAATTAATGGATAAGGAATATATCAGACTGAGTGTATCCCCATGGGGTGCACTAGTGTTGTTTGTTAAGAAGAAGGATGGAACATTGAGGTTGTGTATCGATTACAGGCAGCTCAATAAGCTGACAGTTAAGAACAAGTATCCCTTGCCAAGGATTGATGACTTGTTTGATCAAATGAAGGAAGCTAGAGCATTTTTCAAGATTGACTTGAGGTCTAGGTACCATTAGGTAAGGATTAAGGAATAAGACCTTCATAAGAAATCCTTCAGGACTAGGTATGGTCATTATGAATTTACAGTAGTGCCATTTGGTCTTACCAATTCATCTACTACATTCATGTGTCTCACGAACAATGTCTTCAACAAGTACTTGGATAGGTTTGTAATTGTGTTCTTGTATGGCATTCTTGTGTACTCAAAGAATGAAGAAGAACACAATGAGAATTTGAGAATGGTATTGCAAGTCATTAGAGAACACCAGCTATATGCTAAGCTGAGTAAATGTAACTTCTATCAAGAGAAGGTGCAGTATTTGGGTCATATTATATCAACAGAAGGCATATGCAGTAAATCCAGAGAAGATTGAGGCCATCATGGATTGGCCCACTCCAAGGAATGCAACAAATGTTAGATCTTTTATGGGCCTTGCTGGTTACTACAGGAGGTTCATTGAAGGCTTCTCCAAGATATCCCATCCAATTACTTCATTGCAGAGGAAGGACAGCAAATTCACATGGTCTGAAAAACGTGAAAGAAGTTTCTAGCAGTTGAAAGAATTGCTTACTAGTGCACCTGTGTTGAATATTGCAGATCCGAGTAAGGATTTTGTGGTATGCAATGATGCTTGCATTGAAGGAATCGGTGGAGTGCTAATGCAAGAAGGTTCTGTAATTTTTTATGAGTCAAGGAAGCTGAAATAGCATGAAAGAAATATGCCACCCATGACTTAGAGCTAGCAGCCATAATTCACGCTCTCAAGAGATGGAGACATTATCTTTTGGGAAGGAGATTTGAGTTCAAAACTGATCATCTGAGTTTAAAGTATATGTTTGACCAGTCAAATATGAATGGAAGGAAAACAATATGGATGGGTTTCTTTGTGATTTTGATTTGGAGATTAAGCATGTTAAAGGTAAAGAGAATAAGGTTGTTGATGCACTCAGCAGAATATTCCATATTGCAGCAATAAGTAGATGTGAATCAGATTTGAAGGAAAGAATTTTAGAGGCTCAATATAGTGACAAAGTCTATCTTCAGATTACAGAGAAATTGCAGCAGAATGTTATAGAGGAGAAGTATGCAAGATATCAGCTGGGTGAGGATGACGTTCTCATTTATCAGAACACCAGACTGTACAATCCCAATAGTGCATATTTGAAGAAGTTGGTGATGGATGAGATACATCAAAAGCCATACTTAGGGCACCCAAGATATCAAAAGACTGTAACAACATCAAGGAAGTAGTACTTTTGGCATGGTATGAAGAAGGACATAGCTGAGTACATTGCTAGATGTCAAAAGTGCCAACAGGTCAAGGCAGTGTTGATGTATATGTAACTTCGGAATGTATTTCATCTATATATTATTGTACTCCTATAGAGATGTATTATTCCTCTATACAGAAGTGTCGTCATTTGTATTGACAAGTGTCGTAACTTGCTTGGATGGGTTATTATACCACCTAGTAAGGGGTTGGCCCGGATTAATGTAACCAGAGTTTATTAGATTGAGTTAGACAAGTCGACCCCACTGGTTTATTAGGCAGATTGGGACAAGTATAAATAGAGAGCGGGATCTCTCTATTTGATCATCTCATTATTCACTTGTACATCACTCGGAAAGTGGTGCACTAGTTGAGGAGGAGGAGGAGCTACTAGTAGAAGACTATCTCTTGTACTTTGGTTGTACCTTGGTTGTACCATTGCTCTTTCTATCTCTGAGGAAGTTGTGGGGTTTTTTACCTTTATGGTTTTCCCCAATGAAAATATGTGTGTCTATTGTCTCATGTGATTGATATGCATTGTTATACTTGATATGCTATACATGTTATTCTCTCAGTAAAGATCCTAGAGTATATTGAATTAATGCTAAAAAATTAACATGGTATCAGAGCTAACCTGAGAAGAAGACATTGTGCAGTGGTAGAAACTAGGGTTTCTTGTTTATTGGGTTTTTCTCCACAGATTTTGTAAAAGAAGCAAGGTAGATTGACTCTACTCATCAAGGAGAATCTTTCTATCCAATCAGAATTCAATACTGAGCACTTTCAGTTTTGGCCCTAAAAATTATGGCTTCCACAAAAATAGGAATTTCGGAAATCTGAAGACATAGCTGGAAGCTCCTTGGAAAAATAGAAGTTTAGAGCTTTGGATCGAGATTTTTGGTTGGGTGTAGCTTCGGGAAACTCAAACCCTAATTCAAGGTCCTCCCAGTGAATTCAGGAGATTGAAAAGCATTTATGAAGGGTGAAACTTTGCAGTTTTCAAATTCCGAGTATACCAGGCTGATCAGCTCATCAAGGCACATCTTTCTATCTTTTCAGAAATTTGAAATTCACATTTTTAATTTTTAGGGTTTCTCTGACAAACCCTAATCCGGGACTAGATCCAATTTTCAGTAAATCAAGTGGTAATACCTAATTCTTTTCTATTTCCATTTGAAGTACTCTTTAAGATGTCTCACCACACCAAGCTTGAAAGTATAGGATTGGGTTAATCCTGGAAGAAAATGAGTTGGACTCTTACATAAGCTCTGAGGTCCTTGTCCCAGAGGGAGAAGAGGCTAAAGCTCTTCACAAGAAGAACTTGGTGAAGGAAAAGAGGATCATCATTGATTCTATCAAGGACCATCTCATCCCACATGTGTCATCTTTGAAGAAACCTAAGGAGATGTTTGATTCCCTGACCAAGTTATTTGAAGGGAAGAACATAAATTGGAAGATGACCCTGCGGAACCAATTGAAAGGGGTAAAGCTTCATAATGGAGAGACCATTCAATCCTATTTCTCTAAGGTCTCTCAGATTAAGGAACAAATTGAAGCTGTGGATGAAGTAGTGGACAATGGTGAAGTTGTTATGACCACATTGAATGGCCTACCTAGGTCATGGGATTCCTTTATCCAAGGAATCTATCCAAGAAAGAAATTGGTCTCCTTCAGTAGACTGTGGGAGGAATGTTCACAAGAAGAGGCCAGGCTTGTAGCCTGAGAAGAGAAGATGGGAAATGAAGATCAAGCCCTCACAACACACACCAAGAAAGGAAAGTCCAAGAGGGAGCATTCTCATGCCAAGAAATATTCACACTACCATCAACATAAAGATAAGAAAGCTCTCAGATGCTTCACATGCAATGAGAAGGGACACTTTGTTGCAGATTGTCCCAAGAAGCGAAAATACAACCACAACAATTTCAACAACAAGAAGAAGAACAACAAAAGAAGATATCATGCTCATGCTGCCGAGGATGATGAACCTCCCAAGAAGAAGGATAGAGAAGAAAGTGATGATTCATCAAGTGAAGATGAATATGTTCTAATCTTATCCCTCACAAGTACTATTTCTCATGGTTGTAATGATTGGCTGATTGACAATGGGGCTTCTAAACAAATGACTGGGTTTAAATAATCTTTTGTAAGTCTATCTGAACATGAATCACCCCATAAGGTAAAACTTGGGGATTATTATCAATATCCTATCAAAGGAAGTGGGGAAGCCTCTTACAACCTAGACTCTGGAAAATCCTAGAAGATGAAAGATGTGTTATTTGTACCTGGGCTCAAGAAGAACCTACTCTCCATCTCTGCATTCGATGAAAAAGGCACGAGAGTTGCATTTGTAGATGGCCAAGTCCTAATGTGGCCAAAGTGTAAAACCATAGATGATGCAGTGGTGATTGGAGAGCAAGAGGGAGGATTGCACAAATTGAAGGGACAACCTGAGCATGCCATGGTACATGAATCCATGGAGCCAAGTGAACTTTGGCATCGAAGGCTTGCACATGTGCACTACAGGGAACTACCAATTGCAAGTAAAGCTGTAGAAGGTCTTCCTGAAATCAAACCAAAGCATGAAGGTGTTTGCAAAGGATGTGAAAAAGGAAAGAACATTAAGAAGGCATTTCCGAGCAGTGAAAGCAAAGCAAAAGGGATCTTGGAAATTATCCACTCCGATGTATGCGGTTCGATGTCATCCAGTTCTCTGAGTGGGTATGTATACTATGTCTCTTTCATTGATGATTTCTTTAGGAAGACTTGGGTCTACTTCTTGAAGAACAAAGATGAAGTATTTGACAAGTTCAAGGAATTCAAAACTTTGATGGAAAATCAAACTAATAAGAAGATCAAGACTTTCAGATCCGACAATGGCGGAGAATTCACTTCAGGTGATTTCAAGAAACTATACAGTGATTCAGGGATTAAGAGGGAATTGACTGCTCCCTACAATCCACAACAGAATGGAGTTGCAGAAAGAAAGAATAGAACAATCATGGAAGCAGCATGAGCAATGTTGCATGACTAGGATCTGCCTATGCATCTATGGGAAGAAGCAGCTAGGACAGCTGTATATGTACAGAACATAACACCTCACAAGATATTCGACAACAAGACACCAGAAGAAGTCTTCACTGGAAAGAAACTTGAGGTCAACCATCTCAAGATATTTGGTTGTCCAGTATATACACATGTCCCAAAGGAAAAGAGGACAAAGCTAGATCCTTTAGGAAAGAAGGGTATCTTTGTGGGGTATAGTGAAAGCTCGAAGGCTTACAGAATATACTTTCCAGGGTTCAAGAAGATTGATGTCAGTAGGGATGTAACATTTGATGAAGACTCATCTTTTATCAAATCAAGAAAGGCACCTGTTGAAGATCATGAAGAACCAAAGGAAACCAAATTTCAAGATACTACCATGACTGAAGCAATTCCAGAAGCAGATCGTGAAATTGAAGATCCACAAGAACCTGTAGATCCACCTCGTGAGAAGGACTCTCACAAGAGGAAAACTGCATGGGCTAGAGAGCTCATTCAAGATGCAGAAACATATGACATTCCAGAAGAAGAACACAAAGCAAGGAAGAGAATTAGATCACACACCAGTTATGTTTCCTTACTCTGTGACATTATGAACAAAGAACCTTCCAGTTATGAAGAAGCAGCAGAAAAGAAAGAATGGAAGGATGCCATGGTCGAGGAGTATCATTCGATCATGAAGAATGCTATTTGGGATGTAGTCCCAAGATCTGAAGGGAAGTCAGTTGTGACTTCCAAGTGGATCTACAAGATCAAGCATGTTGCAGATGGCAGCATAGATAAATACAAAGCAAGATTTGTAGCTCGTGGCTTCTCCCAGAAAGAGGGGATAGACTATGAAGAAACTTTTGCTCCTGTAGCCAGGTACACTTCCATTAGATCGGTACTTGCTCTGGTTGCAGTGATGAAATGGAAGATACACCAGATAGATGTCAAGATAGCATTCTTGAATGGTGTAGTCGAAGAGGAAGTGTATGTGGAGCAGCCACTAAGTTTTGAGACACATGATAGAGATTCATATGTGTGTAGGTTGAAGAAAGCCTTGTATGGCTTGAAGCAAGCTCCTAGGACTTGGTATGGTAGGATGGACAACTTTCTATCCTGTTTGGGCTTTACTAAGAGTAAAGCAGATTCCAACCTTTACTACAAGGTTGAGGAAGGTAATCCAGTGATACTACTTCTATATGTGGATGACTTGTTTGTTACAGGAGAAGATAGTTTGATTGCTGATACCAAGAGGAAGCTTGCTGCCGAGTTCAAGATGAAGGAATTGGGGATGATGCACTATTTTCTAGGCATGGAGGTGTGGCAGAGTGCACATGGGATCTTCCTTGGACAAGGGAATTATGCAGTAGAGATCCTGAAGAGGTTCGGGATGATGGAATGCAAGGCCATTCCCACACCTATGGAATCAAACCTGAAGCTTCTGTGTGATGCTTCATCTGTGCTAGTTGATGTCACTATGTATCGTCAGATGATTGGGTCCTTGATGTACCTGATGAACACGAGACCAGATATTTTCTTTGCGGTGAACACATTGAGCTAGTTCCTGACAGATCCGAGGAGTGTTCACCTGGTTGTTGTAAAGCATATTCTGAGGTACCTGAAGGGTACAATTGATTATGGGCTTAAGTATGATGCGAATCAAAAGTTTAACCTACAGGGTTATGTTGATTTAGATTGGGCAGGCAGTGCTGCAAATAGGAAGAGCACATCTGGGTGCTGATTCAGTATGGGATCAGGTGTGATCTCTTGGTTTAGCAGGAAGAAATCTTGCATAGCACTAAGTATAGCCGGCAGAGTATGTCGCAGCTTGTTCAGCTAGTTGTGAGGCAGTATGGCTCTGGAAGCTATTGTCTGAGTTATTTGATCTCCCATTGGAGGCTACTGGTATCTTTTGTGACAACCAGATTTGTGTGACGCTGTTTGAGCACATTGAGATCAAATATCACTATATTAGGGATATGGTGTAGAGAGGAGCAGTGAAGCTCCTATATGTTGCGATGGATGAGCATATTGCAGATGTGCTGATGAAACCACTAGCCAGATTGAAGTTCGAGTACTTCAGAGAGAGGCTTGGTGTTCTTCAGATTGACGAAAATTCGAGGAAGAAGTGATGGACACATTTTCTGGAGCCATTCCAAGCATGGTGAGAGGAGGATCCTTCACATGGCTGTGGATGTAAGTGTTGGATGATGAGCATCAGGACGATGCTCCAGTTTCTACTCTGTATGATCAGTTGGATCATGTATGTTGATATGTATCAGGTGGATACATTGTATGATCAGGTAGATCATGTATGTTGATATGTATCAGGTGGATACATTGTATGATCAGGTGGATAAACGGTATGCATCAGGTGGATGCATTGATGATCAGGCTGATCACACTATGATGACATGCATTAGGAGGATGCCTTGACATGATCAGATGGATCATGAATGATGAGTCCGAAGACACAGATGCATGGAGCCTTTTCGACATGGTGGTAGATGTGTTCTCCCATGTGCGTTGATGTAAGTGTAAAGCCTTTTCGACATGGTGGCATATGTGTTATCCCATGTACATTGATGTGAGTGCTGAGCCTTTCCCGGATAGTCAGAGGAAAGTCCTTCCATGCCGGTGAGTGTAAGTGCTGTGTTGTGTGCATCTGGACTGTGCTTCATGGACGATGATCAGTATGATTATGAGTATCAGGATGATACTCCGTGATCGTGGACAGGTTGTGCAGTTACATGTAAAAGATCCTGGGAGATCCGATAGGTTAAGCAGTATGCTCATAATCAGTCCTGGGATGCTCTTTCGAGGTTTTGTTGATGCACGTAATTAGTCCTGGGATCCACAGTATGACCAGTGATGATGAAGACCTATAGGTGCTGGGCCTACTTCCAGTATGAAAAAGGATTGGTTCTGTAGAACTTCCTATGACGAGTAGATTCAGAGATTGATTGAGAGAGCAGCAGTCGTGACGATGACGATGATTCGATCCAGCGACGATGATCCAGAGAAGAAGACTTGTGCTACAGATCTGTGTCAAGAAAAACCTTCCTAGTTAAGAGGGAGTGTTGATGTATATGTAACTTCAGAATGTATTTCATTTATGTATTATTGTACTCCTATAGAGATGTATTATTCCTGTATATGGAAGTGTCGTCATTTATATTAACAAGTGTCGCAAGTGTCATAACTTGCTGTGATGGGTTATTAGACCGCCTAGTAAGGGGTTGGCCTGGATTAATGTAACCAAGGGTTATTGGACTGAGTTAGACAAGTCGACCCCACTGGTTTATTAGGCAGCTCAGGACAAGTATAAATAGAGAGCGAGATCTCTCCTGATCATCTCATTATTCACTTGTACATCACTCGGAAAGTGGTGCACCAGTTGAGGAGGAGGAGGAGCTGCTAGTAGAACATTATCTCTTGTACTTTGGTTGTACCTTGGTTGTATCATTGCTCTTTCTATCTCTGAGGAAGTTGTGGGGTTTTTCACCTTTATGGTTTTCCCTAGAGAAACTCTGTGTGTCTATTGTCTCATGTGATTGATTGATGTGATTGATATGCATTGTTATACTTGATATGCTGTACATGTTATTATCTCAGTAAAGATCCTAGAGTATATTGAATTAATGCTCAAAAATTAACAGGCAGAGCACTAACACCCAATAGGATTGTTGCAGCCATTTCCCATTCCAGAGTGGAAATGGGAAGTGATTTCTATAAATTTCATAACAAGACTTCCTATGACAGTGAAGAAGCATGATTCAATCATGGTTGTGGTGGAAAAGCTATCAAAGGTAGCTCATTTCATTCTAGTCAAGTCCACCCACAAGGCTAATGACATTGCAGATATCTTCATGATGGAGATATTCATACTGTGTGGATTTCCCAAGGCAATAGTTTTAGATCATGACACAAATTTCACATCCAATTTTTGGAAAAGGGTTGTTCCAAGAGTTGGGAACTCAATTGAAATTTAGCACAACCTATCATCCTCAGAAAGATGGTCAGACTGAGAGAGTGAATCAAATCCTTCTAGATATGTTAAGGATTTATGCGATGGATAAGCCATCTAAGTGGGAAGACTATTTACACTTAGTGTAATTTTCTTACAACAATGGGCATCAAGCATCATTGAAGATGAGTCCTTTTGAAGTGTTGTATGGCAGAGGATGCAGAACTCCAGTGAGCTAGGACAGCCCAGTGAACAGAGTAGTTCTTGGACCATAAATGATTGAGGAGATGGAACATGAAGTTGTTAAGATCAGGCAGAATTTGAAGGAAACATAGGATGGGCAGAAGAGTTATGCAGATCTGAAAAGAGTGCATAAGGAATTTCAGATTGGGGATCACGTGTTATCACCCAAAAAGTGCTCACTAGCTCATGTACTTGTTCATATGACCCATTTGTCCACTTTTCCTACCATTTTAGCCTTAAAAACCCTCAAAAGGTCACCAAAAAGACCAAAATACATCTTTTTCTCCTCAAAATATTTATTTTTCCTCAAAAAATACAAAAAACCCTCAAAAAGGGTCCAAAATTCCCAAAAATCAATTAAAAGGGAATAATATTGAAAATATATTCAAAAAAGGAAAAAGAGGGAAAATATACCTAAACCACATTTAGCAATACCATTGGTTTCCTTTAACCATAATGGTATTCCCCATCACCAAAAAACTATAAAAAGGTGATAGGGGCTCCTCATTATTCATCCACATTCATCCTATCCTTATGCTGCCCATTTCACTCCTGAGATCTCGAGCCTCCATTTGAGCTTAGATCCACTTTTGGAGTACACTTTGTGGCCATTCCCCCACTAGCATCTTGGAGAAGAGAAAGAACTTTGGAGAATTGGAGCATCTCACCAGTGCAGCTGCTCAGATTCAACCATCCTCACCATTTGAGGTAACATGATTATTGTAAAGCTATTTTTTCCATAAATAAAGAATTTGTTTTGCATACAGATCTGAGTTTTTTACCGTTTACTTTCAAGTTTTTTTACATGAACATGCTAGATTAACTTTTTACTGTCTTATATCTTAGATTAATTCTACTTTTTTACTTTAGTTTTTATTTATTTCCATTGAGACTACTACTACAACTTAGTAGGTGCTCATTAGCACATGCTTGGGTGAAAGCCCAAGCGACAGGTTTTGGCGACTCCACTTCGTTGAATCTTTGAATCTTTGATTTAGGATCTATATTTTAGTTATTTTTTATCTTTAATAGTGTAGATTTGGCCTGCTTCTAAGCCCTTAGCTTACTCCCATAGCTATTGTCCTTTTTTGCAGCCTTGACAGCCCAAAATTTCAATTTTTGGGTTCTTTTTTTGGCGATGTTTTCCGTATGGCATATTGTGGGTTTCTACACTTGTAGTCACGATTTCATCACGGTTGTCAAGCCCTCTTCCATGATTTTAAAAAAAATGTGTTTTTCATCCCGAGCGCGACTGTCCACCCACTTAGGCGCGATTTCATTGCGAGTTTCTAGCCCCATAGGTGCGATTTTGAAACCCCAATCCATCGTGTCCCGAGCACGACTGTATAACCCCTCAGCCACGATTTGATCGCAAGTTTCTAGCCCCACAGGCACGATTTTCAAATCTCGTCCTGTTACATCCCGAGCGCGAATTTGCACCCTCTCAGCCACGATTTGATCGTGACTTTTTCCACAGACAGCCGCGATTTCGTCTGGTAAAGTTCGATTCATTTTTCTGAGTTTTCCTTATTTCGGCCCATTTTTCCAGCCATCTCCCCTACATTTTTGGACAGCCTACTGTTTTATGTTTTGCAGCATTAAAAAACTCATATTTATTTCCTGTTTTTTGCTTTGCTACATCATTTTTAAAAATTTTCAGTTTAGTGAAAGAAAAAGAGTGAAGCATTTTTTCAGTTAGACATTTCATATTTTACAAATTAAAACCATAATTTTAATTTGTTTTATATTTTTGCCCAAGCGAGTTCATTTTTATGCTATTTGCTTTACCTTAAACATTTTAAAGAATTTCAAATATTTTTTGAAAAGTTTTTTAAAGCATTTACATTTAAATTGTTTTCATATTCCTGTCATATTTTGCAAGTTGAAATCCATATTTTAATTTGTGAACCTTTCACCCAAGCGAGGAATCTTTGTTTCAGTACATAACCACACCATCACACAATCCATCACCAATCCAAGTGAGCCTTAAAATTCTCTTAACTCAACCAACATTCTAACCCCATTTGGGGAACACCAAAAGAATATTGTAGTTAGGTAGGACTGAGGGGATAAGTATCCAAATAACACCCCTCACTCACTTTCATTTTGAGACATAGTGGTTAAAATTTAGGGTACCAAAATTTGCTAGTATTTATTGACACGGTTTCAAACCAATCTGTCGGAAAGGCCTCTCCCTTTGGAGGGTTGAAGTAGCAAGACTGGTTCCGAAGGCCTGAGTGGACTACCACAATCCATTCAGTCACCAAAGGATGCCTACTAGTCGTTCTCGTTGTACCACCCTTGTGGGAGTACAACGGTGATAGAACATGAGCTTCAAATTCACCTTTCTGGATGTGTCATGAACGGGGTATCTTAGTGGCCAAACTTATTGGATTATCTACCCGGTGTCCTTCCCGGTAGGGGGATATCTAGCCTTTGGTTCTACAATTAATATTGTTTGACTTGGATTTCATCACCTTGCATAGGATATGTCTCGTTGAATCGTAATACCATTTTTAGTTAGGTGTTTTCATGCTCTATTACCCTCCCTTGGTTAGTGAGTACACCATTTTTATTTTTAGGAGCCATTTGATTGTTGGTACTTTGACCACATTTTTTTATTACTCTACTTACTATAGCACAACTGTTGTAGTAAGTGTTTTTGATTTTGGTTGTTGGCCTGAGTGCCATTATTTTTTACGCTCCCCTCCTGCACACACGGTTGCACTAGGGTTTTTCGAGCTTTACACTCATCACCGCCCCCATTAGATTAATCAGACAACTATCACCATTAAGTCCCTGAGATGTTCTCGACGTTTTAGGGGTGAACCCCCTCAGTTTGGTTCACTTGACACCACATGTCATAGACGTAGAGCTCCGTCACTCGATTCCACATGTCATCGACATAGAGCCCCGTCATTTGATTCTGACGCACCTCATTTCACATCTAACTCTGAGGCATAATACGAAAAATCCCATCTACACCGCACCCAATAACCACATGGCTGGTATAGCTTTTGACCCTTTCTTCATAGGAATTTTTGGTGGAACATCAACCACCCCCGCAACCACAATGGCCACCACGGTAGCCATAACTACCACACCTCCCTTAGGGATGCCCAACATGGGAACCACACCTACCTTAGGTATGCCCTTGACAGGAACCACTTCGACTATACGAAACCCAGGGTCTACTGTGCCTAATCCTAACCCATCTGTAACTCATGTTGCACTTGGGGGCGCTGGCCCCCCTCACACATCTTTAAGTGGAGGGAACATCCCTTTTATAACTCATATTCCATTTGTGGGAAGTGGCTCAACCCATAATGCTACCACTAGCACTTATGCCCCAGTAACCATGTCACACGCCCTCGCCAGTCTGCCATTTATGGCTAGTCTTAACTTACCAAACTTGGCAAGGTTAACAAATGACCCCATCAAACATGACCCTAGTTGGCCCCCCATGCCCACAAAACTCCCGTCAGACATTCCAAAGTTTGAAGGGAAGGTTGGAGAAGACCCACAAAACCATGTTATGTCTTTTCACCTATGGTGTTCCTCAAAATCCATAGTCGATGATTCTATTCGACTCTAACTTTTACAAAGAAATTTCACTGGGTCGGCAGCCAAATGGCACATTGAGCAGCCACATGGGACACACCCTACATTTACATCTCTCGCCTCAACTTTCCTATAGTTCTTTCAACTACCCATCCGCTATGATGCAGGAGTAGAAATCCTACTGTCTTATAGGCAGAATACGACCACCCATATCACAGATCATATCCATGAGTGGCGTAAGCACCATAGTCTTTGTAAGATCAAGCTAGACGACCGTATATTCTTGGATTGGTTCCTGAAATCCCTCCTTCTGCTCATAGCCAAGGATGTAGGTTCTGAACGACCCTAGTCGGAAGAAGAAGCCATTTTAAAATCCCAGCAGTTCGACTTGATCTATCCCCAGTCTGGTTATCTATACACAATCTTACTGGACGCCCCGCGTGACAATCCATCCCGAAGTGATGCGCCGGCGGCATCCCATGCCGCTGACGGTATCATTGGCTAGATTATGGCACAAAACAAACCTTTCACCATGATGAGTACCAACAACGCCCCAGACCTGTCTAGGGCTACATCTCATTTTGGAGCTACAACTTTGTATGCTCCAATGACACATACCTAACACACTCATGGAATCTCATGTCCACCACAGTGTTATGGTAAAGCACCCTCAACTTATGCACCACCTACATATTATAACCAGCAGGCCAATCAGACTCCTGTTCACCCACAAGCCCAATCGACTTATTACCCTCAATAGGAAGCACCTCCTGCCCCAACACTTCCAATAGCTCAAGGTTACCAACAACCACAACAAAAAATGGGTCCAACTCCAAACCCTCCTGCTTACTATCGATAGCAACTTGCTCCAGCACCTGTATAATGTCCCCACCGTTGGACCCAATGCAAGGAAGGGAACCTGATCCCATTCTATGGGGCTTTGACATAAACTCAGCCAATTCATTAGTTTTTAAAGAAAAGAAATACATGTGTGCAGATGCAAACAAATCAAATATTCACAGCGGAATAAACAAATCATCCACACACATATCATATGCATTCAACATATCATTAACAGTCATCAAATAGTTAAAATAGTGCAGAGGTAAACACCATAAATACTCATCTTGATGTAACGCTGTCCCAAGCAACTAGCTATGTCACTACAACGTTCCTCCCAACCATAGGTCTCTTCCCAGCCTATATTCTTTCAGCACTCAGAGACCACCCTCGAGCTGGGCATGATATCTACAAGGAAAAGGGGAATCTCAAGCTTAGCTCAGCCAAAAAAATGGATAACCAACTCAACCCCAGCATTCTCTTGCACACCAAACTCAGATATGGGCTCTGGAACACACTTTCAACAATGGGACATAAAAGCTAGATGGACATGGGTTTTCCCAAAAACGTAGGCACACCAAAAATGGATTTGTGGGAAGAGGGAATCAATCCCAGGGAAGAAAAGCAATTTCTCCCATAGATGTATGATCATTCAGTGGGCCAAACGGCCTCAATAAAACCCCAAATCGTTTTCCCTTCTTCCCCACCATTAGCCACAACAAAAACGCCCTTCCCAGCTAGAAAAATGAAGGTAAACACAACAAAACCAGTGAGGAAAACGCCCAGGTAGCTCCAAACTCGTGAGAGGGCAAAAGTGGGTTGATGGGTAGTGGCTTGGGGAGCAATTCATGGCTCTCTTCTTGCCCAAGAAGCCAAACATGAATTTCCATGCAGGGTGGCTTGCCCATACCTGAATTTGGATAGCCATACCTCTCATTCCCCATTCCCCAAGGCATTAACTACCTCAACCACCTGTTGGGAGAAATCAATGATTGGGTACAAAAGTCAACATGGTTAGTTGAGGGTTTGATTAGTTCTCTCATTGAAACTTGGCTTGGCTTGATTGGCTTCAAGGGTTTGAATATTTCCCTCCCAATTCCTTGTAACATCATGCCCCTATCTCTTGTTGCATTGCATAGCTAGTTGTGGGATTTTATATTAAAATGCATATTTGCAATTCCCATGGTTCACTAGCACATGGGTAGCATAATATCAAATACTTGCCTCTTCTAGATCGAGCGTTCACTAGCGGGGCCTTGGCCTTGAGCTCCACGCCAGGAATCATACATATTATGCGTACATTATTTACATTATAGCCCAAAATATTACAAGGGTCAAAATGGGGGACATTACAACCTGCTTGACCTCAGAACCCCCCTACTACCCAAGGGCAAGTGTACGCGCAACAAAACCAACCTCAAAACAAGAACAACCAGCATAATCAAGGAGGTCAACATAATTGCAAAAGAGGACACAACTGCGGAAATAAGCAACAACAAAACCAAGGAGGACAGCCACCTAATCCTCCCAATAAAAATAATGCCGCTCCCACCAACCAAAGCCCTGATCGTCCACCGAAACAGGGCAAAAACCCCAACTTAAGAACAAACCACCCATGTTCCTTTTGTTCAGTATATGGCCACTACACACATAATTTCCCCCATTTGGAGAAAGCACATCAACTTTAAGCCGATGATGCCCAACGACAAGGGCACACTGCATAGATAGTACCACCTCCTCCATCGCAACCCATGATATTGTAGAATCCTCTGCCCAACCAAGAAGTAGTAAACACTTGTCCAATGGATCCCCCACAAGGATCTGCTACGCCATAGCAACAAATTACCTATGCTGCAACTAATTACTAGCATATAGAGTTGAGCACTCACCATCTGCTAATGATGTGATCAAATGACATCAACCTTCAAACTCGCTAGAACCAATATGGCTCAACCCCTGAAACCACGCCTACTGATTCATCATCAAGCACTCTCCCAACTGATCAGACATTACGCATACCCAATATGCCAATGGACGGAGGTCCAAAAGTCCCTTGCGGCCCCCTACGACGAGTCAACAACAACCCTAACACTCGTGCAGCTTCAAACTATAACATTGTAGAAGATTTAGCCCAATCCCCCGCTGCTATGTCCACTTTAGAAGTCCTAAAAATCTGTCCTGCACAGAGGAAATTATTATTGTCCACCATTGGTGCCATAGACCCTAACGAATCCCATATGATGGCATTTGACTTAGACCAAGCCGAACCATGTTTTCCTTCATCACTAGCTTTTCAAGTTTCTATATCCATTCAAAACCTTGTCGTTCATCGATGCATCATCGATGAAGGTGCCTCCATCTGCGTTATGTCGACTTTTGTTTGGCAGAAAATTAGATCCCCCACACTTCAGCCATCAACTACCACATTACGAGCTTACAATGGTCATTCAGTCCAACCACAGGGCCTGTTAGTTAACGTGCCTGTACAACTTAGGGGGAAAACTGGTTCTCATAGACATAGAGGTCATCAACGCCCATCTTGATTACAACCTCCTATTAGGACAGAGTTACATGTATAAAATGAAGGCTTTTGCTTCATCCGTTTTCCGCCTCATGATGTTTCCCCACGAAGGACGCATAGTAAAAATCGAACAGATAACATACTATGATCCAAATGCCCCTACAACACCTGAAAATGTTCTACCTATGATTGAACAACCCGTTCAGAGTGCACCCACATCATTCGTCTCCTCAGTCGGACTCGGGATATATTCAGATACTCCCATGACCTCCACGTTCCCATCTATCCCACCCCCACTGCGAATAATTGAAATATCCTATTTGTGCACCCTTTCACACAACACACAGCCACATACTCAACAACCACCATTATTGCCACAACCACCTATGGTGCCTAGTCACATCAGAGCAACACCGATTCACACTATCCCATTCTTATTTCCTCCTTCAGGAGTCATTAGCACGCCCGTAATGGCTACGCTAAATCTTCTAGGGTTAACTTTAGGACTACCTATATGGTACCTACCTGCATCGACCCCTCGCCCAACACCGAATGTCGTTTTACAACCAGTGCAACCCATCAATACTTCAAACCGTCCACCACTTGGTGTAGTGAACATCCAAAACCTACCACCTCCAACTAGGACCACTGCATCAACATCTAGCAATGCTCCCCCTCAACTACACTACAATGGGGGCAGAGGGCCACAAACCTACACCACAGGACCCACAACCTGCACCGCCCCACCAATTCCCAAGTTGGCGAAGAATCCCCCAACAACCCGTGTTCCCCCTAAGTGCTCTTTGTCCAACGATATAGGGCATGCTACCCATCAATGTCCTTAATTACCAGCACTCCAAGAACATATGCAAATCTTGGATGACGACACTAACATTCCAGTTGTCAAACTAGAACTTCCCCCTCAACCTCATGATAAATCATTGCGCACCAACCACACTTGTGCGATATGCGGAATCTACGGCCATTATTCATATCACTACCCTGATCTCCCAGATTATAGAGCAGTGCTATACGAATTGAATAATGTCGACCTCGAGATATCCCCCCTTGCTCATTGAGGAAATATTCCCCCCTAGAATCTTCCCCTTCAGAAGAAATCAATACCATTTATATGACTTCAACCACTTACAAGCCTGAACCAATTGATTTGATGACACACTACTTCCGTAGCGATGAGGAAATTCTAGAAACACTTACTGCACCAGACTACCCCCGGGATGATATGCACCATTTGTCATACTTCATCTCTAAGGCATCTACCTCTACCATGTCAAACCAACTGTCCGTCAAATTAAAAGATTTTTTACCAACCAAGTTCGATTGGTTCAAAGATCCAATCCTAGTACCATACGCCTTTGAAGAAGGTAATATGGACAACATTTCACCTATCATAAAAATTGACATCTCCACCACACCTGGAAAACCTGAACTTATATCCTTAGGCGCATCATGCACTGAAGAGGAAGTCCAAGCCTATACGAAACTCTTCCATGAGTTTTGTGATGTATTTTCCTGGTCTTACACTGAGATGCATGGTCTTGATCCTACCATTGTAGAACATCGCATAGACACTTGGCCTAACATACCTCCTGTCCGCTAGAAACAATGCCCCATTCACCCATCTAAGCTTCCAGCTGTCAAGGCCGAAATTGAGAAGCTTTGAGCAATAGGTTTCATATACCCTATCGCTTACACCACTTGGGTTTCCAACCCAGTCCCAGTCAATAAGAAAGTGGGCACCATTTGTGTTTGTACTGATATCCATGACCTCAATCTAGCTTGTCCCAAAGACAACTTCCCAACACCATTTATCGACCAACTAATCAATGCATGTGCGGGGCACAAGGTACTATCATTCATGGACAGTTTCTCCGGGTATAACCAAATCCATATCCACAAGGAAGATCAATACAAGACCACTTTCACTACCCCATGGGGCACCTTTGCCTATTGCGTCATGCCTTTCGGTCTCAAGAATGCTGGAGCCACATTCCAGTGAGCCATGAATTATTGTTTTCATGACCTGATTAACATCATATTGGTTTATCTAGACGACCTCACGGATCGATCTAAGAAACGATCCGACCATCTAGATGACTTTCGACAAGTTTTCTTGCATTGTCACAAATACCAAATCCGCTTGAACCCACTCAAGTGTGTTTTTTGTGTTACAGCAGGCCGTCTATTGGGTTTCATCATTTCAGAAAAAGGGATCACCGCAGACCCATTAAAAGTCCAAACCATCGTGGACCTACCATCACCTCGCACAGTAAGACAACTACAAATCCTTCAAGGGAGGTCCAACTTCCTCCGCCGTTTTGTACCCAATTATGCCACGACAGTTCATGGTTTCCTTCGTTTACTATGCCTTCATTCCCATTTTGTATGGGATGACCAAGCGGAAGGATCTTTCACAGACCTGAAGAAAGCACTCACCAATTCCCCCTTAATTTCCCCTCCGGATTTCACAATACACTTCATCCTTTGCGTTTCAGCATTTGATTATGCCGTTCCTAGAGTAATCGTCGAAGAAGACTTTGCTCGTCAAGAGCATGTCATTTACTATGTAAGCCAAACCTTATCAGGCCCACTACCCACATGAAGAGAAAATGTCCCTCGTCGTCATCTTTTCAGTACAAAAATTGCGCCATTACATTCTCCTCATCCATACCACAGTTGTCGCAAATTCCAACCCAACGGTCTATCTCTTGACAGGTCACCTTTTGCAAGGCCGCATAGCAAAATGGGTAATTATCCTACAAGAATACGACCTGACTTTTAAAACCCCCAAAAGCACCAAATCCCTAGAACTCGCTCAGCTCATTATGGACCTACCATCCTCATCATCATCACCAGCTATCCATACTGATCTAATTGATGACCATTTATTCATCATCTCGTTTGACGACCCTTGGTACGACAACATTTTGGTTTACCTCCGTACATAAAAGTTTCGACCCAATATTGACCATGATGGATGTTGTCGCATTTGTCACCATGCCCCGCGTTATCTCCTCTTAGGCGATGTCCTCTATCGACATGGCGTCGACACAATCTTACGACGTTGCCTTTCTTGAGAAGAAGTAGAACAAGTCCTTAATGACTGTCATAGTGGTGCCTGTGGAGCCCATTTCTCTGGAATGGCCACTTCCCAAAAGGTAATCTGCGCAGGTTATTTTTGGCCCTCACTATTTACCGACTTCATCACAATAGTCAAACATTGCCAAAATTGCCAGCTTTTTTCCCCCAAGGCAAGAACCCCCCCCCCCCCACCCCCCTTCATCTAGTCGTCACTGTTGGGCCATTTTGCAAATGGGCCATTGACTTCATAGATTGTAATCCTGCATCAACTGGAGGCCATAAACACATCATTGTGGCCGTCGATTACTTTACCAAATGGGTAGAAGCCATGCCTACATACAATTGCAAAGCCGACACTGCAGCCCTCTTTTTCCTCAACCATGTTATCACTCGTTTTGGAGTACCAAAGTAACTCATCTCAGACCATGGTTCTCACTTTGAGGACTCTATTTGGTGAGAATTGTCAACCCTCCTTAAGTTTGAACATCATTTCTCTTCCTCCTACTACCCCCAAGGGAATGGCCAAGTTGAAGCTGTTAACAAAATTTTGAATACCATCCTCCAGTGCACTATTGACTGTCATAAGTATAATTGGCATCACATGCTCTTCCCCTCATTGTGGGCTTACCACATGTCCACTAAAACTACCACCAGTTTCACCCCTTTCCATTTGGTTCACGGCATAGAATCTGTCCTCCCAATTGAGTTTCAGATCCCGACATTGCACATTGCCATCGAAATCCTCCCAGATACTTCACCAATTGAACAATGCCTACTTCTTTTAGAGCAAGCCGACGAAGATCACCGTGCAGCTCTCCAAACAATCTAAGCTGCAGAGAACCAATCCAAAGTCATTTATGATAAACATGTTCACCCATGAGCATTTAGTGAAGGAGACCTTGTACTCGTTTACGATCAAGCCCATGACAAAACGGGCAAAGAAAAATACAAATCCATGTGGCAAGGCCCATACATCATACACACTTTCCTTGGACATGGGGCATACATTTTGACCGACTCAGAAGGTAATCCCATGTGCAACCCTTGTAATGGGTTGTACCTTCAACGATTCTATCCATAAAAATCTTCTAGACACCATAGTCCATATTGTACAGTATTTTAATTCATTTTTTCACTGTAAACTTTCAAAGCCTTACATTTTCATTTTTTCCTACATGAACACAGATGGATCCTGTTCCACTCTTCTATGTCGGCTTTGCCGACGGTGCAAGTCGCTGGTCTCCAAATCTCGCCTCCGCAGCTCGGGTACTTTATTCCCCTTCACATGAGTTGATCCACCTTGACGAAGTGTGCATAGGGGCTTCCACAAATAATCAAGATGAGTATGATGTCGTGACCAGTCTACTGGCCATTTCTCTCCAGATGGGCATAAGTTACCTTAGCATCTTCCTGGACTCCCATCTCCTTGTTTCTCAACTCAACAACTGTTAGCAGGTACGTGATCCCTATCTATTTAGAAAATTCCTGCGCACTAAACAAATGATTCGACAGTTTGAATCCATTTCACTCATTGATGTCCCATGAAATTTAAACAGTGTCGCAGACCAAGTGGCTAATAACATTCTAGATTGGCACGTCAACCAAAACATGTAGGATATCAAAACATGCATCACATAGGCATTAAAAAATCAAATACACAAACAAAAGAAACTATCACAGTATTGCATCCACGTGCATAACATGTGCCTCCATGGGAATACAAAAACCAAAGTATTGCATCCACGTGCATAAAATGTGCCTCCATGGGCAAACAAAACACATACAATTGCATCCACATGCAACAAGACATAAAAACAATGACAAGATGTGCATCCACGTGCATACACGACTGTATAATAACAAACACATCCATATGCATAAATATATATATATCATCATATAGTCATAATGTCAAGAGTGCCCTCAGCACCCAAACATACAAAAAATACACCAGCCGTACATAATATGTATCAACAAAAACACCCCCATATGCTCATGAGCATATGGGGGAAGGTAGTAGGCAGACTAGTCCTCATCCTCTGGCTCCTCCTATGGATCAAACTGGTCTCGAGCTCTCCTCTACACTGCCATCACAGCGATCCACCTCATAGTCAACCTCCACTCACGCAGAGCATCGTAACATGTCTCTAAGACCTCTCAGTCCAAGTCCCTCCAGCCATTATCTGCCACACCATCCAGTAATCCCTCGATGGTAGCTCGTATATCATTTTCCCCCTTAGCATCGTCACAGAAACGTACAACTCCCCTCGCAGGTGGAGGAGGTAATCAAGGTACCACCACCACATGACCTCTACGAACCGGATGCCCTGGTGGAGGCCTCAGACCCACATCTACGATAACCAACACTTAGAGAAGTCAACATCATAAGAATAAACCTAAAACATCATAATGGACAAAACCTATAAATATATAAACATGATGTAGTAAAACAAAAACAAATACATACCATCCAGCCCCCAGGCCTGTCCCACAGCTCGTGGAATCTTGACATCACCACGAAAGTCCATACCCCGGTATGGAAAATCATCGAACAATACCGACATCTGCTCCCACTGCCAGTACATATCAGTAGTTAAAAATTGTCCCGCCTCCCCACCACCATGGTGAGGCATCATCTTGCCCCACCGCACCATCCATGGCTCACGAACACCACCATCCCATACCGGAATACAGGGCCATAAAGTTAGCACCCACTCGAAGAAGAAACAACATAAGAAAGACGCATAACTAAAGTTCCCCCAAAACTGACACACCTCTTTCAGCTTTCTCTGAACACTAGCTAGGAACATCTGTCCCCAGGCATAGTATGTCCTAGTCATAACCTAGTGTACCAACATCATCTGCCCACCTAACAACTGGTGTGTCACCTGAGACCCAAGCACTCACAACACACAAGCTGCAACTACTCTCATAGATGGATCCTCTATATCACTAACTGATAGTGCATTCGCATGCACTCAGGAACCCGGACGACAAAATATCTTCAAAAGATCCTCTATATCAATATCCCCCTGGATCCTAGGTTGTGTATCTCCTATTACACCTAAACGGGGTAAACCAGTCAAAAAACAAACATCCGTTAAGGTAAGGTTAAACCTCTCACCTTGAATCATAAAATCCTGAAGGGCTGGATCCCATAATCTGATCAACTTGGTCAATAATAACCGTGCTGACTGCATAATAGGAACCCGGGCAAACTTCATCAGTCCACTCGCTACTAACACAACCTAAGCATAATGGCCCCCATCGATAATCTCCATCAAATCAGCAGGCATCTCCCTCTCCCTTCACACAGGCCTCGGGACTCTGATCATCCTGCCAAAAAACATAGAAAATATTTCAGAAAATTATACCCAAAAATTTTGCCCCAGTCACGATCCAAATCGCGACTGTGGGACCCATAGCTATGATCCAAATCATGGCTGTATAGACCACAACCATGATACAAATCACGGTTGTGAAGCCCACAGCCGTAATCCAAATCGCGACTGTGAAGGCCACAGCCACGATCCAAATCGCGGTTGTGAATCCCACAGTCGTGATCCAAATCGCGGCTGTGAAGACCACAACCACGATTTAAGATCACAACTGTGAGGGCCATAGCCGCGATTTGGATCGCGACTGTGAAAACCACAGTTGCGATTCAGGATCGTGACTATAGATCTCTCAGCCACGATCTGAATCATGTAAAAGGGATTAGGACCCACGATTTCCCCATTGATCACTCAAAGTGACCAACGCACTGCCCCTGAGTCCCCCATTTCCCCACGAAATTAAATAAACTTATAGATTAAGTCTAATAGGCTTACCTGAAACTCGCGGAATGGAAAACCAACGGTCGAATATCCCATAAATGACGAAAGTGCTCTGAATAGATCAAATCTCCTGTAAAACTCAACCATGAAAATGACACATGTCCCTATGGGTCCACCCACTATTTATATACATTTGAACAATTTTTAAATAGCCATTTGGGAGCCATAGGACATCTGTTTTTCAAATCGTTGATACCATAGGATTTAGCGCAGCGAGAACTCCCTGATGGTCTAGTCAGTTTCCAAATTCCACCAGTCCCATTTTCAGGCATTTTTTCACACACCCGTTGCCTCGATTTGCCTACATCGGCCATTGTCCATTTCTTACATTCTTTATATCACCAGATACAGTTTTCTGCGCTCATGATGATTCTTGAGATAATTTCTCGCTCTCACCACCATATTTTTAAGGCATTTTTTCCATGCCCCTCGTCGCCTCGGTTTGCATGCCACATTGACCGTTATCCATTTTCGACATTCATTATATCATTGGATTCAGTTTTACGTGCTCGTGATGATGCTTGAGATCATTTCTCACTCTCACCACCATATTTTTAAGGCATTTTTTCCATTCCCCTCGTCGCCTCGATTTGTGTGCCACATCGATCGTTGCCCATTTTCGACATTTTTTCATGTCGCCAGATTCCGTTTTCCGCACTCGTGACGATGCTTGAGATCATGTCTCACTCTCACCAATACCTTTTTGTTTGGTAAAATTTTATCCCTTTTTCGGATTGAGCAATTCTTTTACGAAAAAGGCACTTAGGGAGTTTATGTTAAGCTCTTTTCTAACTCCTAAAACAATGAAAAGATCACCGAGAAATCTTGCTTCCTTTCATGCTCGCTAAAAGTATCTAAAAGGGCATATACCTAGTATAAGTTTACCCCTTTTTCGGGCCTTGTAGACTAATTACAAAAAAGGAATACTCTAGTCACATCGGTTAGAAGAGTTCTCCATTTGCATCATTTTATGCTTTTTCGGGCCTTGGAGACTAACATACGAAAAAGACCACAAATGGAGTCTACTTATCGCTTTCAAACTCTCTAAAAATGAAAGCAACCATGAGCAATCACCATCCTGGGCTCGTATAAATCCACACGATGGTACTCCTCCACTAATTCAGAGTATTCTTATCGCTTTTAGACTCCTTAAAATTGAAAGCACTCACGAGCATGAACAGTCCCGGGCTTGCACAAATCCACAGGACAGTACCATTTTTTTAGCACACTTTTATCCCTTATTGGAGCTTAATAAAACCATGAAGAAGGCCCTAATGGTGCCTCTCGGCACCACAACAAATCATGTCTACTCACATGGCATCTTCCCGAATTTGGTCTCCTTTGTTCAGAGTATTCTGCGATATACCGCCTTGAGAGTTCCCCGATACTATACATCAGTTTGTCCTCCTGAGACTCTCCCATTGCAGTACATATTCCTGATCCCTTAAGCTATGATCTGCATACCTAAAGATGGTTTCATATGCTTCTAGGTCATCCATACCATCATACTCTGAATAAAGGAAGTTTGAGTCCCCCCCCACTCTGCAACCCCAGTTATTCCCCATCCCCACAGTATGTCAGTTCCACTATCAGTACTATCCCCTCTCAGTTGTAAACCTCGCACTCTTATCAAGGAAACATCATTTCCTTGGTAGTTGCAAGGTCTCTCTCTGTTGATGCCAACCAATCTATTCCAGAGGATAGACCCAGAGGTCCCTGTGCCTTGGACTCATCACCACCAGCGATGAGTGCCTACAGATCATTTTGAAAGAAGTCCTTGGTGCCTCTCCAAATGATTATTTCTCACATGCTTGACGTCAACACTTTGATCGCATCGTTGAGATTCACACAGGGTATCGGTGGCTTGAATTATTAGTTGAAGACCTCAGATGTCACCTGACTCTAGCACATTTATGAGTCTACTTGAGGAAACAACCAGTTACATGTTCCTATGGATATCCGAGTTGCGCTTGGCAACAGTATTCAGAAGTACCCTAGTTTTATACTGCCTTGAGTATATCGTTCCATATTCTCTTCAGAAGTTGGCTCACAGATATTGAGTCCCTACAACTATTGGATACCTTCAGATCCAATAGTTCATCAACCCTTCTGACACCTCATGCAAAACAGTTGTGGCTCTTTTCCAGTGTATCAGTTCTTCAGATCAGTCATGGTATGACCATGAGTATGTCCCAGCATTGTGTCCCCTTTGGACCATTATTATGTACACAACAGGTTTATTTATCTTGCTTAGGTCCCCTTTTTGGGCCTCATTATTATTCATATGTCTTGATACGAGAATGGGTATGCCCACCTCGTGCATTATCAGAGATTATTCCTCATTCATTTTGAGGACATGTATTTTTAGTTTGTGTAGTTTGCATGGGCCCGGTGTTCCAGTCCCCAGTCGGTCTCTTCTCTCCTCCAAACCCCAGGAAAAAGACAAAGAAACTATGATGTCTATCGGCCATACAATGAACTCCTTCCCTCACACATCAGGGGGAAATCTGTTAACACCCAAATAGTGCTCACTAGCTCATTTCCCTATTCACATGACCCATTTGTCCACTTTTCCTACCATTTTATCCTCAAAAACCCTCAAAAGGTCACCAAAAAGACCAAAATACATCTTTTTCTCCTCAAAATATTTAGTTTTCCTTAAAAATACAAAAAACCCTCAAAAAGGGTCCAAAATTCCCCAAAATACATTAAAAGGGAATAATATTCAAAATATATTCAAAAAAGGAAAAAGAGGGAAAAGAGACCTAAACCACATTTAGTAATACCATTGGTTTCGTTAAACCATAATGGTATTTCCCATCACCAAAAAACTATAAAAATGTGATAGGGGCTCCTCATTATTCATCCACATTCATCCTATCCTTATGCTTCCCATTTCACTCTTGAGATCTTGAGCCTCCATTTGAGCTTAGATACACTTTTGGAGTACCCTTTGTGGCCATTCCCCCATTAGCATCTTGGAGAAGAGAAAGAACTTTGGAGCATTGGAGCATCTCACTAGTGCAGCTGCTCAGATTCAACCATCCTCACCATTTGAGGTAACATGATTATTGTAAATCTTATTTTTCCATAAATAAAGAATTTTTTTTTGCATACAGATTTGAGTCTTTTACCGTTTACTTTCAAGTTTTTTTAAATCAACATGCTAGATTAACTTTTTACTGTCATATATCTTAGATTAATTCTACTTTTTTACTTTAGTTTTTATTTATTTCCATTGAGATTGCTACTACAAGTTAGTAGGTGCTCATTAGCACATGCTTGGGTGAAAGCCCAAGCAACATCATGTCTACTTGAGAGTGATACCTAGGAAGAGTTCCATGAAATTGGGAAGTTTTACCAAGCTGGCACCAAGATATTGTGGGCCATGTGAAGTCCTTGATAGGATAGGGCTAGTTGCATATAGGATTGCATTGTCTGCTAACATGAAAGCTCATAATGTTTTCCATGTGTCTTTGCTTAAGAAATATGCACATGATCCTAATCATATCATTGATTGGCATGTGATACAGGTGGAACCAGAGGGAGAGTTCTAGGTGGAGCCTACATGCATCCTCGACAGGAAGGTTACCTTGCTCTGGAACTGGGCCATAGGGTAGGTAAAGGTGCAATGGAGGCACCTTAGCTCAGAGGAGGCCACATGGGAACTGGAGGATGCCATGAAGGAGGAATTCCCATTTTTGTTCAGTTTGAGAACACCGAGGACAGTGTTATTTTAAGGGAGAGGGAGTTGTAATACCCCATTTTGCCCTTGATGTATTTGGCTTTGATGTAAATACTATGTATGTACAATGTGTGTATTTTCCCTAGTGTGGAGATCAAGGCCAAGGCCCCACTAGTGGATGTTTAAGGTTATTTGCTTCAGCAAGTATTTGGATAGTTTGATTATTCATGGACTGATTAAGCCATGAAGGAATGTAAATGATGTAATTATTACTGAATGAATAAAATAACCAAGAAGTTGGCTCAGGAGGCAACGAATGAGAAGGGGCCATGTGTATCCACTAGGGAGAGGTGAGGGGGTTTGGGATTGGTTTCCCATATTGCCACATGTCTGGCTGGGAACCCGTTCGAACTCCCTGCTGACATTAATAAAATTGTAGTGGGTGGTTGAGAACCCTAATGGCTGAGGCCACTGGAGTATGGAGCATGCCTACGATTTCGTATGGAAGGGCATGGCTCTGATTGCTTGAACAGGATGACACTCAATCGCCCGGGGGAACTCGCAGAACCTGTTTGACTATCCGAGAGGATAGGGGATTGGGGGACATTCATTCAAATACAGACACTCCTCACTCACACACTCACTCGCCCCTGCATGAACTTGCCGTTCAGAAACCATCGACCCTCAAAGAGAATTCATTCCTGTATTTCTTGTATACACCAAACCATTGTGGGAAAAGGGAAATCTGAGGTTAATAGTGCTTCTTGTGTGGGAGAAAAATCCTGAGAGTTGATAACCGTAACCACACTGTGTGCAAACCCCAGTTACAGGGACATAGTGGGATTGATAGAAGAGGTTGTAGAGTGGCATTGGTAGAGCAGTCGTGAGGAAACCCCAAGCCTGGTAATGAATCAGTTGTTGAACTGTGGGAGAGAGTTGGGTTGCTTAATAAACCCAGTGAAGGATATAGTCTCAAGGAACTATTGAATGGAACTTTCTATGCCCATCCTAGAATAGCACTAGAAGGGAAGGACCATGAGAGACTATGCAATAGTGATAGGATCTTCCTTGTGTTGGATGTGGTAGGAATTGTGGGTGCAAGGTCGGCTGAGAGCGACTGGACCTTTCTATGCCCATCCTAGAATAGCACTGGAAGGGAAGATGCCTTGAGAGACTATGTAGCAGTGATGTAGGTCTTCCTTGTGTTGGATGTGGTAGGTATTGTGGGTTCCAGGTCAACTGAGTGCTGAGATGCCTACAACTCTGTGGTTGAGCTCACTGGCTTAGCAACACCTTCCCTGTTGTCCCTGAATTGCTTGATAACCACTGTAGGTTGGCTTAGCATGGGTTGGAGCCCTGCAATGCTTGATAAACCCAACTACAAACTTGTTTAGCATGAGAATAGAGCCTTGACTGTGAGAGAACCTGTTATCCCTCCTTAGTGGATACACTGCCCAACTCAGGGATGATCTCTCAGCTAAAATAGTACAGGCTGGACAGATATCTAAGGTTGGGTGGAACGTTGCTCTCACTTAGCCAGTTGCTTCGGAATTGAAATATAAGTATTTCTTGTTATGTCAAATGATGTTGTTCATTGTGATGAAATGGTTGCTGTTGCCCCTCTGTGGAATTATGAATGCTGTGTATAATTATGGAACAGTGGAATGTATGTGTATGCATGGGATTGACATGACATCATGTATAGGCTTGAGTAAGAGGTTGATTTCACTGTTGTATGTACATCTTATGTTGCATGAGTTTGATGCCTTGTAATCCTTGCATATGATAGATGTGTGAATTAAATCCGTTAATGCATTTTACATGTTATAATGAATGATAGTGTTTCATTATTGAAGATGAATGTTTATGAATAACTAACCTTGTGAAGGAGATGTATATTTACACCTAATCCTTGAGAAGAAAGAGAATCCCTAGAAGTGGTTTCAGGAACCTCTGTGGGTCAGATGGAATGGAAGATCTTGGCAGGTATAAGGTTGGAAGTGTCTAAGTGGCGTATAGACAGAACTTCAGAGAAAAAAATGGGAAGGTTAGATGCCTCACCCTATCAGGGGATTCTACCATTGGATAGAGCTCTCCAAGAGATTTCCAACAGTACCAACCTTTCCCCATTTGGATGTTGGAGGAAGAAGTTATGCCCCTTTGAAGAATCAATGAAATTCCCTTACAGAGGCAGGGTTCCGCATGCATGGTTGCGCAATTGCGTGTTGTGGGATCAAAATTTTTAAAACTATACGTATTTCGGGATTCGGCAATCCTGCATCCACAATTGCGAGATGTAGGTTGTGGGATCGTCAAGTGCATGTTTTCGTATTTTGGGTTTCCGTAATTTTGCATCCACAATTGCGGGTTGCGGATTGCAGGATGCGGGTTGTGGGATCAGCTGTTTGCGGGTTGTGGGATCGTCGAGTTCAATATTTTTCATGTTTTGGAATTCCGCATTTCTGAATCCACAATTGTGGGTTGCGGATTGCATGATGTGGATAGCGGGACCCACTGTTGCGGGTTGCGGGAGTGACCTCTTGTGGAGATTGGAATTCCGCATTCCCACATCCGCAATTGCAGGTTGCGGATTACAGGATTTGCTGTTGCGGAATGAAGGATGGGGGTTCGTAGCTATAGTTTTCGGATTGTGGATTCGAGCTCTCCTGACTGTGTGTATGGGCACTCAGTCAATGTTTTGGGAGAGAAAAAAATGGATCATGGTCTCCAGTGGCCAGGCAGGTCAGTGGGGACGTGACATGTATAATGGTTGTAGAATTCCTGGGGTATTAATTGTTTCAAGCTTATTCTATTGGAAAACCAAACATTCAGCCACGAGCCTTTGAACATCATATTTAAGACCTTCCAAAAAAAATTACTTCATAACCATGTGGTAAGTTTTCACGAATCCATAGTGCCCATGTATAGGAGAGGTGTGTAGTTCCAAGAGGACCTTTTGTTTGAGTTGGGCATTTTTGCATAAATATAAGTGATCATATACCACATTGAATCATTTTTCCACACAAAAGTATCTAATACACTGGGATTTTTCTGTAGCTTTGGAATGAGAGTCCAAACAGATAGGTCATTTTTCCATTCTTCCCTCTCCACTACTACCCAAACGGGTTGTAGAATGGAAATTTCACAAAGTAATTCCCCAACATCTTCATCTTTTTTGGGGAGCACATCTGCCACCACATTTTGTTTCTCTTTCCAATAGATGATTTCAAATTCATATCCCAACATCCTGGTTACCCATTTTTGTTGCTCTTATAAATATAATCTATGTTCCAGGAAGTATTTAATACTATCATGATCAGTTTTGAACTTGAAGTTCCTACCTATTAGGTAAGGATGCCATTTATTAAGAGCATGTCATATTTCCAACGTTTCCTTCTCGTAAATGGGCTTCTGTAAGTTCTTTCCCTTGATTGGATGACTTTTGAAAGCAAGTGGGTGTCATTCTTGCATTAGTAAAGCACCAATGCCATTTCCTGACGAATCACATTCCACAATAAAGGTTTTTATGAAATTTGGTGTGTCCAAAATAGGATCTTTGCACATTGCCTCTTTAAACTATTGAAAATCTTGAGGTTCCTCTGGATTCCAAGAAAATGCATCTTTCTTCAGTAATGTTGTTAGAGGGTTGTTATTATTCCATAGTTCTAAACAAACTTGCGATATTACCGTGTCAAATCTAAGAATCCTCTAAGATTCTTTAAGGTTTTGGGAATCGGCCATTCCATCATGGCTTTAATTTTTTTATGGTCTACTTTGACACCTTCATGTGATACAATATGACCCAAATATCCTATCTCCTTTACCCCAAAGAAACATTTGGAAGGTTTTGCATATAGTTGTTGCTCCTTTATGAGTTGTAGTATCATGTCAACATGTTGAATATGTTATTCCCAAGAATTGCTATAGATTATTAGTATATCATCAAAGAACACTAGCACAAATTTTCTAAGGAAAGGCTAAAAATGGAGTTCATCAAACCTTGAAATGTGGAAGTTGCATTTGCAAGACCAAATGACATGACAAGAAATTCATAATGACCTTCATAAGTTCTTAATGTTTTTTTGGGATGTCTTCATACTTCATTCTAATTTGATGATACTTGGAACAGAGATCCAACTTTGTGAAGAAAAATGCTCCATGTAATTCATCTAACAATTCATCAATGATAGGAATGGGAAACTTATCTTTAATGGTGATCTTGTTGATCTCTCTATAATATGGACACATATTCCATGATCCATCTGGCTTGTGTTCCATTACCACTGGTGCAGAGTAAGAAATTTTGCTAGGAATAATTATGCCAACCTCTAACATGTCTTCAACCATATGCTTAATTTCACTCTTATAGCCATAGGGGTATCTGTAAGGTATGATGTTAGGAGGAACACTTCATGTAATTAAGTGAATAGCATGATCAAAATATCGAATAGGGGAAAGACCTTTTCGAATATATTCAAATACCTTGGAATGCTTATTAATGAGCCTTTGGATATCTGGGGAAATAGGATATTGTTGATGCCCTGAGGTTGGATGGAATGGTTGGGGATTCAATGCTAAGGATAGTGATCCGATAGAAGAACTTCAAACAACTATGCTCAAGAGATCCTCTATATCCTAGTCGTTGAACATGACCACTTCCAGTGGATTTAAGCCTATGTTGGCTTTTTCTAAGTTTTGTTTTTCTCCTTAAGGGATACTTATGATGAGAAAACACTTGATCCTATTTGTCCTAATATATAAATTATGGAAATTAGTTTCTATTTTCAGACATAGACAATTGTCTGAAAGGAACTAGTTGAATTATGAAATTCTGTTACTGATGATATTTTATAAATAATCAAAACATGAAGACACATCCCCTATTTCATGAACTCTTACTGATGAAACCTATGAAACATCATATGATCAAACCAACTTAAATATAATAGAAACAGAACATCTAAACTAATTAATAAGTAAAGAGTTAGTTAAATTAATCATATCAAAGCATTATTGATTCAAACTGACAAGTAATTAGGAGAGATAATCAAAACAAATTCTTATCACCCTACAGTCATAGAACATCAGTAATGAAAACATTTTTTGAATAAGTTCTTATGAATCAAAATAATTGATATTTTAATAATTTGAATGTAACTAAGGAATGATATGAGAAAAGAAAACTTTATCTCAACATATGTAGAAAACAACTGCAGGCAGGATCCATCTTTCATTAATAGGCTGCAATAAATTACAATCAAGTCTTTGGAAGAAAGATTTTCCAACATGTATGATACAAAATAAATTACATCAGAGCTCCCACAATTTTTCCCGCTGTAACCCATTTCCATACCCCTGAAGATCAAAATAAATACCATTACAACTTGGGCCAAATATCCATAAAAGGAGGTTAATTGTCCTACATCTAAGGGATCCCAATTTAATTTCGCCCTGATCTGGATTAGTTATGTAATCTTTCCACGCAACGTATACATCCAGCATGTGCATAGTATCATAGAAATACAAATTCTCTAGTTGTAATTGGGATTTGCACAAATAGGATGTGATATCCTTGTTGCAAATCTTGGACCTCGAATCAAGAAAATATGCAAGGTGATCTCCAACTGATTCGGAAACAAAATGAAGGATTTGAAGAGAGAGATGTCCAATTGAGCAACATCTCGTATGGATTGAGTGGTTTGATCCCTTTGATCTTCCACCTCGAAAAGCCTAAGATTAGCTGGCACTGAGTCTTCCAACTCAGCAAAAACAAGCATCTCCATACTTTCAAGATGATTATCTATCAACATCCACTGCTTAGCACATATTTTCTATCTCTATTCAATCATCTATGCAAATTATTCACAAACAAGTCCCCAAGACTTGATAGAAATTCCGGCTCTCATTAATTTATGTGATCAAGCCAAGGCATAGTCTATGAGATATTCTTCATGTGCGACTTCCACTCGCACAACTACTCATAAGCTGAGTGTTCCTTCTTTCTTCAATCCATGTGGTCATCTATATGGTCTATAAAGATTTAAAAGGCATTGAAGTCATATTGAATTTCATTTAGGCCCAAAAAGTATCGAGTTTGGGTCTGCTTGAGCTTAGTGTTACAAGCAATGACCTCATACTTGAATTCTTGGATAGTCAATTTAAAGAACTCTAAAAAAGTACTATGTTATTTAACTTGATCTAGTTGAACCTTCAGTTCAGCTAAAGCATTAGCTTGCTCCAATAATTTCTCTTCAGCAATCTTCTTTTGCTGAGTGAGCTGGTGAATTTGATCCTGAAGATTCTGCAAGGAAGAGTTATTCTAAGCTTTTGAATCTTCAACCTATTTTGCTAAATTTTGTTGAAGGGAATCCTTTTCTTCCCGAAGTGCTAAGTTGTTGGCCTTCTCCTCTACCAATGTAGCATTCAATGTGGAGACAAAATCAAAATTAGCTTCAACAAAATCTCCCATAACAATAGCAACATCAATGGATTCTCTCTATGGATCATCTGTGGATTAGGAGTTGGTACAACCTGCACTTGCCATGGAGTGGTCCTGTTTGCTTCCCTTTTAAGTATTGCTTTTCTTCTTTTATTAAAACAATAATCCCCTAGGGATACCATAACATATTCACCAAAATATATTGTATCCTATGCTATAGAGGCCAAAATCCTAGTAGCTGAAAGAATGGGAATATTTTGACTCATAATAGCAGCCATAGACTATGATGGACATTGAGAAGTCAATGGATCAGGTTGAGAAGAAGAAGACATGGAAAACAATGTTGGAGGAAAAGTGTGGCAGCTTGGGTGTCAGCTGGTAGTTGTGAAGAAGTCACATTTGGAATTGATAGAGGATTGGGATGAGTGTTGGTACATTGTTGGGAAATGATTTGATCAGCTAGTGTACTCAATGTAGTGGTGATGGGTGGATCAGAACTCGGTGTGGCCACGTCAGAAGGGTTAGATGTAGTAG
The DNA here is from genome assembly GCA_027924585.1 of Larix kaempferi. Classification (NCBI taxonomy): domain Eukaryota; kingdom Viridiplantae; phylum Streptophyta; class Pinopsida; order Pinales; family Pinaceae; genus Larix; species Larix kaempferi. Next base: position 13,266,215 of record BSBM01001197.1, on the reverse strand, counting down.
ATGGATTGTGAGGTAAAATAGACATGTCTTATTGCATTGGGTCATATACAATAGGTAGATATGACATACCCGTATCTTGAAATTGATGAGGGATATTACCATTTACAATTTGAGTAGAATTGTCAACTAATGGTTAAGTTGGTTCTTGAGTTACAAGTGTTGGATTGACTACCTCTACAAATTGTTCTTTTTCTAAATCAATTATTTCATTAGTAGAAGTATGCAAACGAGGGTTAACTAATAGTGTGGCTGACTTCTCGTTCTTTACAGAAAGGTCATAAAGTATTCTAGAAATAGAGGAAGCATCATAAACATATTGAGTGTGAGTGATCGAATTAATTTGGAGAGCATGGGTCTTTTGTATAAGAAAATTAAGGTTTTGAATGGGAGTGGTAGAAGGAACATGTTCCATAGGATTCTTACCCTGTTTTTTGTCCACTTCTTACTGTATACTAGACTTATATGCACCTGAAATGAGGACTATGTCTTTGTTAGAAGCTTCCAAGGCATCTCTAGCAACATCCTTCTATTTTTTGAAGAACCTATTTATTTCTTCCAATACCCCGATTTTCTGTTGCTATTGTGCCTCATGTACTAGAAGCATTTGACCTGTATCGGGAAGTCTATTGAGCACATCCTCAAAGGAATGAGCATTTTGATAAATGAAGTCATCATGTTAGACTTCATGAACATAAGAATTCTTCAAGTGGGATTGGACGAAATGCTCTGCTATGAGACCCTTTGGGTCATGCATTCTCTTTCCTGCAAATCCTAGCTTAAGTCGATCCATTTCTTTGGATAAGGTGATTCCATGGGTCATGTTTGAAATAAACAAATGTCCAATGAATAGTGGAAATTTATCACATGCCCCACTCTTTGAGGAATGGCACTAGCCATGAACTCCCTCATATATAGTCTGGAAGGCTACCTCTGAGAGCACCATCCTGTCTAGGACAACCCTGGCAAGAAGGTGAATTGAGTTGCTTCCCCAAATACTGATATAAGTGAAATTATCTGCCACATACCAGTATCCCATAGTATAAACTAGAGAAATGGCATCTTCAGAAATCCTGGGAGCGACCCTTTTGAAAATGGCATAATAAGTTGTAGCAATAAACTTGTCACAAATATCATAAATGTGTGTGGCATAATTATATTCCCATAGAATTGAACAATAGATGTGAATAGGGGGTTTCTCCCTGGTCCCATTCCAGTCCAGTGAAGGATAGGAGAAAGATGCACACATGATATCCATCATATACGCTGACATGAAAAACCTGAGATCTTTCACTGCTGGGGTCAACCATCCAGGACTTAAAAAGTACATCTAGTTTGTATTTTATCTCAAATGCTCATATGAAATCCTGTGTGAGTAGCTACTGGGGAGCCTTCAAGTTGTAAATCCTAGCGAAGGTGTTTGGATTAAAGGAATCATAAAAAACTTGACCAACATCCCTTAAACTGCTAGTTGGGATATCTACGTAATCTATCATCCATTTTACAAGGTCTGGGAATGGCATAACTATGGGTCATGCAACAATTGCATGTAGTTGTGACTTGTTGATATTCTGGTATAGCAGGCCATCATCTTTGAACTTGGAGAATTCATCCCCATTGAATATGTTATAGATCCTCGACTAGTCGAGACATAAGGTATCTAAAACTCTTGCATCTGTGTTGGAATAGAACCCAAATTTAGGTTCCTTGAAATTCAACTCCTCAGTTGTGGCCTTAGACTTGGTTCTCTTTTCCATTTCGGAAAGACTGAGCCTGTGAAACCATAAAAAAAATAAGTAACTCAAAAATGTATAAAAAAAATCCAAATAATTCCAACTAAATCATACCTATGAACCAAACATAGGTTTCTAACTAAGTGAGAAAGATCGAACACAAAACACCAAGTTAGAGAGGTGCTTGAGCAAGAAGTTACTATGTGGTAATGGTGAAAAATTCAAATTTTGATTAAGAAATTATTAAGCTAGATAATAATTTATTATGCATTAATTGTGATAGGTGACCAAAAAACTAATGGTTAAGTTTTAAACCAACAATTGATTTGATTGGTTGACACACAGTTCAAAAAATTTGGCACATGCAACGAGGTTGAGATCCAACCTGCAAATTAGCTTAGTGACTTAAGGGGGTCCCATAAAATCCGGGAGCCTAGAGTCGAGGGTGAATTGTGCATTGTGGTTGAACAATTTCCGACTGCCAACTTCCACAGTGTAGGTTAAAAAACAGTTGGGATTCAGGATATGGTGTAAATAACACACAGGAATCCAGAATTGAGCTGACTGCCGACTTATACATTGGAGGTGTTGTAAAGTCGGGATTCGGAAGTCAAGGACCAATAATCATTTTCAACATAAAATATCATCGTTTTCTGACTTCCGCTACTTTGGTGATGTGAAAGTCAAGGTTCGGGAGTCGGAAATGACATGTTTGGAAGGAATTAACTATAATTACCATCTTGTTTATCCCCTAGACATATTATTGTTGTTATTATGTTGGATATTATGGCACAAAGTGCCGAGACTATGGTTTGCACATTATTATTATTTTTATTATGTTGAACATTATAAATTAATAAAATAAAATAATCAGATCGACCCATGCCACGAAAAAGAGTATGAGGAACCATGACGTTACAAGCAAGGGGTTGTGGGAAAAGTGTTACCTTGTGTTTTGACCTATGTGGATGTGATACACCCTTCTTGTGGACTTTGTGAGCCCTATTAATTTATGCACCCTCATGTGTTATGATACCCCTTGGTTTTTATTTTATTTGGAGTTAGAGTTTTTCCCTCACCTAGTGCGCCCCTCATGAAAATTTGTAACACCCACCTTGATGAGGACTCTTCCTCTCCCCTCTAATGTTCCCTCTTGATAAGTGTAACTCCCATTTTTCTATTTTGGGAATGTAATTCCTCCATTGTGTCTCCCTCTCTTCCCCCAATTCAAATTGCCCTTGGTAAATGGGATTTGGGTGGATGGGAGCTAGTCTCTCTTGTTGGTTATGCATGATTCTGGATCTTTTTTTTGCTATGGTACTGGTTTTATTGGTTTTGGTTGTGTTGATTCCTTGGATATCGTAGCATCAATCAGAAAGGGATTCTCCCCAATAGACGATCCCAATTAGATTATCTACCGTTTGGTATAGGGAATCCGTCCGGTTAGCGGTTCCGGCAACCGTGGGTTTGGAGTTTAATTCCGATTGTACCGGTTATGGCCCGATCCACCTTTCTTTTGGATTTTATGTTTTAATGAGATGCAAGTGCCTAATTTATATCTGATCTAAATGCAAAATTAAATGGATCTAAGTATGAGACTGAAGTAAATCTACCTATCCTTGCAAGGAACACATTTAAAGGATGAGCAACGAGCTGTAACAGATATCATGAAGAAAGAACAGATAGCCATCAATTCTTACAGGTAAAGCTACAGCAAGATAAAATATCTTTAGAAGATAGCTTCTAATTTAATATAAAACACATTTCATTACTCATCAAAGAAAGAAGCAAAACTATCTAATCTAAATGGAAAGAATGAAAGAAACAGATCTAAGTGTAAACAAACTGAAATAAATCTAAAGATCCCTGCAAGGAGCAAATTTAAAGGCATGAACAATGAGCTATAAGAGTTGTCTTAAAGAAAGAACAGATAGCCATTTAATCTAAAAGAGAACTCTACAGCAAAGATAAAGATATCAGCAGATAGCTCCTGATTTGATATGAAACACATTCATTGCTCACAAAATAGAGAAAATCATTTGCACAGGAAGGAGCAAAAATCATTGCTACAAAGAAATAATTCAGCTAGTAAGAATGATCTCACATTACAGTATGGAAATCACCAGAATAGTCCAATACACATCCATCTGTCATTCCCATGCAAACGTCCATCTCCAGGCTTTTATTAGAAAATTCTGTTTTCATAGAACCAATACAAGATAGCTCGTACAGGTCTCAAAAAATTCATTCCCTGCCAAAAGTCCTGTCTAATTCTTCCTAACTTCTATTTATAGTTACAAAATTGCCCTTTGGGCTGCCACCTGGCCTCTTCCACTTGTCACCTACAGGAATTTCTTCTATAATAGACAATAATGTGACTACCTCTTTTACAAAAATATTTAACAAAAAAGAAAATGGACAGTTGTCCCATAGCTCACGCTTTACACATTTGAGAGCTTAAAATTACAACAAATCAGAAATAATATTATGAAATCAGCAATTTCACTCTTGTGCGTGAGCTTTTGTTGGAAGAGGGTCGCTCAAATTAACAGTTGCTGCTGCTTCTGCCTGGGAAGAAGGAATTGAGATAGCTAGACTTTCTGCCACTGCTGGGGAAGAGGGAATTGAGCTCATTGTTGCTGCTGGAATGGCTTGGGAAGAAGGAGTTGAGCCTATTGCTGCTTCTGGAATGGTTTCGGAAGAAGGAGCTAAGCCCACTGGAGTTTCTGTTGTTGCAGGGAGAGAGGAAAACGAGCTAGCTGTTCCAGCTATTGCTTCTGCTTGTCTCTCCACCTCTGCAATATAACTATACCAAATACCAGTGTCCCTTATTACCATATTTGCTGCAGCAGGGAGCAAGATTTTATGAGAAGTCACATTTTTCCTAAGCTCTGCTCCAATGCCTTGAATTTTTTCCACTGCAGCTTGATGCACTTCCTTAAGCAAATGGATGTGGATTGATGACATTTCGATATAATGTTGTAAGTCATCAGTTGCTAGGACATCAATTTTATTCAAATATTCGGTCTGGATGCCTAGTTCTTCCTTTAGCTCAGCCAAGCATTGTTCTGAATCTGGGAAGTCATCGAGGGATTGCGGGAAACTCAATTTGCATCTGTCATGCACTTCCTGGATCCTTTGATACAAACTGTTGATCCTACCCATTGTCCCTTGCACACTGGCCATTAGCTTACTGCCACAACTTCTGCAGAAGTCTAAAAGGGCTATGTCTTCATTAAAACCCTCCTCAGACTTGAATGGGAGATGTGTGGGGAAATCCACCTTTTCTTTTTGCCATTCTATCTGGATCTGGATATTAGCCTTAACCTGAGTGTGCTTGGCTTTGAGCCTATGGGCCTCCGAATTAATTTCTTTTAACCTAACCACCATGGCCTTGAGCTTGCAAACTTCATTAGTGATTAGCTCCTAAGTGTCATGCACCTGCTTTAGGATGCTGCAGGACAGCTCATGGAAGGGAGTCATGTCCATCGTTCTGCTCTCAGCTTGCTCTAACCGCTCAGCTAATGCCTGCTTGTCTGCTTCTAGCTGGGATGCTTTATCTTCCGCTCCATTCTTCTCTGCTTCCACAATCATCATTTGGAGTGTTAGCTGGTCCTTTTCCTCCTCCAGCTGGTTATACTTGCCTGACAGCTCTTTATGCTCGGCGTACAGGCAATTATACTTGTTAACCACCAGATCCCTGTGGGCTTGCTCATTAGCCACAGTTTGTTGCAGCATATGAGCTCTCTTCTTTGTTAATGCATTTTCTCTGACTATAACACCTACATTGTCCAGTGATGCTTTTGTTGTTTCTACAGCTGCGGATGCCATAGAAAAGGGATCTTTATCTGTATTCTGCATTACCGTGACTTCCCGGTGGGTAATGATGTCCTCATGGAAGGGACTTTTGATCCTCTCTTTCGATTTGAGGACCATTTCTTTCCTTTTCTTGTCATAGACAAACTCATTCCACCTGGACACCGTATGTTTTCCCGATGGAGTGTATGGGACAATTGGGAGGTCCATAATGTCGATTTCCTCTTCAGTAGGTGGGGTCCAGACTCCCTGAGCTGGATCTACTCCCACATTTTGGGTACCAGAGCCACATGCTTGAGATGCGTCTATTTCCATGTCTTGGACACCGGACCCACTTGCTTGGGCATCTTCCCCTGTCTTCAGCTCTTCTTCCGCTTTTCGTTCAGCTTCCTGTCCTCCTTCCCCTTCAACTTGTGGCTGACCTTCATCTCCTTTCTGATGCTTTTCATCTTCAGCCTCCTTTCGTTGGCGGGCTTCCTCAGCTTCTTTCTGCAGCCTTTCACTTTCGGCCTCCTGCTGCATTCTTGCCACCTTAGCTTCCTGCTGCAACTTGGATTCCTCAGCCTCCTGGAGTAACCTGGCCTCCTCTCTTAGTTTGAGCTCTTCCTGAGCTCGGGCATCATCATCTTCTTTCTCTTTCTGCTGGCTGGTCTTTTGGATCTTGGTGGAGCTAGAACTTGCTCCACTGCCTTGGCGAAAGGTTCGTAGCTCATCCATGTTGCTGATGCCCCTGAACACCTCTTCCTCGGCATCAGGATAGTGAGAGTACTCAAAATGAGAGTAGATTTCCCTATAATGCTCGGCCACTCTTCCCTTCCTGTCATTCCTGTGGAAGATTACCTCACCGAAGTGGAAGGCTTTCAGCTTCTGAACAAACTCTTCGGCTGAGGAAACCCCTGAGAACTTGTAAGCACCTATGCAGAAAGGTAGAGGGGGAAAGGAAGCCTTATGCTGTTTGTGGAGCACTGCTCCAATTCCATCCACGAAGATTTGTCTTACTGCGTCCTTAAGGACCACATAATCTGTGGCATACTGCGGCAAAATGTATGGAGCTTTGGTCCCTCCAAACATTCTGAGGTAGGTGCCTTGCTCTGAAAAGTAAAAATCCTCGTAATTCTCAAGGACTTCCACAGCGTTCTCTGACAGGCAGTTGGGCTCCTCCTTGAATATCTTCTCATATAGGGGCATGATGAACCCCTCACAGATGAGTTTGTAGCTAGGTTTGTAATTCTGGGCCCACATCATCCTAAAAGCAGTATAAACCGAGGTGGTGGCCTTATCCCATGTGCAGCCCAATTTGGGGAAGTCCAGCTTGGCCAAAATACAATCGATCAGATATGAGGACATGAAAATTTTTTCCTTCTTCAATGCTAGTCCTTCTCTTGCAGCAACTATCATTGAGGCCAAACTATCTGACAGGAGAGTGGCCCAGTCAAACACAGTTCCTTTAAACGCCACGAAGTGGATAATAGGGACCCACTGAATCTTATACACGGTGCCATCGGGCATGCCGAAGATTCTGCATAGCATCAAGGCGATCAACCTGAAAGGAGGTCTCAGGTTCTGGACGTCATATTCGTCATTTCCTTTCTTTCTCAGATGCTTTCCTGCGACCAATAGCTTTTTGGCCATCTCAATGTTGTTCATTTTTCCCAACCATTCATCAATCATAGATTGTTGGGAGCGGGGAAATTTGTAGGCTGCGGCCAGGTATGCGGGGTGAAATGAGGCAATGGCCACTTTCCCGCTGTCATTTATCACTCTTCCTTCCGCATTGGCATGTTGGAGTATCCATCCGATCACTTCAGCACAGGGGAATAGTTCAGGGCAGGTGGCAGCTCTGGTTATGCCTGAAGCTTTGATATTTAGATAAATTGGCCCCTCTTCTAACAACATGTCCGGGACATCTTGGTCTCGGATCATCCTGTAAATGTCACCCCATCTGATTTCAGGAGGAACACCAGTGGTGCACCTAGTATCCTGGAGTGAGGTCTCAGTTTTAAGTGGCGCAGGCTTCTTTTCTGTCATTTTAGCCTTCTTCTTACCAACTTTCGGCATTTTGACTTATCCCTGATAGCACCCATATACAATTCATCATGAAATTGAGCAACATACTGTGAGATTTTAACAGAGAGCATCGTTGTTTTAATATGTGAATGAGATAAAACCAAAATGTGAAGTTGTATTTTAGGAAGCAAACACACCACTCCAATCTAAATTTAAACATTCTAATTCTTTTAAAGTGGCGGGTTTGGCATGTCCCTGCGAGGATAAGCGCGTTGCGGAAGCAACCTGCTTTTGGCCCAGCTCTAGGGGGGTGGTATCTATTGCCATGGTTGCGGTTCAAATGGAAAATGGTGGGGAAGTCAGGGGTGAAATAACTCTATGATGAAATAGGGAGCCACTTCATATTTATGAATAGGCGAGGACGGGGCCGCTTTCGTATTCATGAACAGGTGAGGGCTCCGACCACCACTTCGATCTGAATCACCTGACGAGGTGTTCTATGGTGGGTTTTGGTTTGAGCAAGGGTTGCCGACGCCAAGAATGCGGGTGATGAAAGGTTTCGGGCGGTCATAGGTTTGGCTTTCGGCTGATAGAGACGAGACCTTAATGGGGTTGGCGGTTTTTTTTTAAATGACAAAGTATGCGGCTCGGGGAGGAATTTGTAAAAATATCTATCCGTCCAAATTGACGGTTTTTACCTACTAAGCAAATGTTTTACAATTCCTCTGCTTTTTTTATGACGGGAAAAATGCAATTTAGACCATTTGACGGGAAAAATAGCCCATGACGGGTATTTTGCCCGTCAAAATCCAACCAATTCCTATTGTCTTTTAAACAGAACAATCCCAATGGTAAACCGATGCGTGGAAGAGACAAAAATAATGGTTAAAACACTCTACCTGGCACCGTGAAGATGGCTAGGTGAGGTGGCCGTGAATAATGGTTGAGCAAGCTGAGTTGGAATGGTTGCGCGACGTCCGACAGTGGTTTGCCAATCAACAAATGACAATGTGTTGGCTCGTACCCCCCACCGCTTATTTAAATAGACCGGGCACGTGTGGCATTCAATTTGGTAGTTGGCATAATTAAACGTGGCTTAAATATTGTGCGCCGTGGTCACATCAAGGAATTTCGATCCGCGTGCGACCGCCCTTCGCGGGACCGACTCGCGAACTTCACCCGCCATTGCGGGAGGTTACGCTGAAGCCTTTCGGCGTTTTGGGAGAGAAACATGAATCTTTCTGCAAATTTCAATGGGGATCATTCCGCGAAATGTCCCGTCCTTTCGGGAGGAGTTGGCGAACGACCTCTGTAACATGGACCGCGAATGATTAAGCTTGTGCGGCCTTCTCGGGATGAACGCGTGAAAGCCTTCGAAATTGCGGAAAGCATTCGCAAATGGCTTCCATAGTTTCGGAAGGCTTTCGCCAATGCTTTCGCAGAAGATTCTCGTGAATTTTCTCGGAGAGATTTCGGGATGAAAACCGTGAAGGTTTCCGCAATCATGGAAGGAAAACTCGAATGGCTCCGCGAGAGTGCCTCGGCGTTTCGGAACGATAAGTTGAAACTCTCCGTTGTTTCGGGAAGAAAAAATCAAAGGCTCCGCAAAGCTTTCTCGGTGATGTTTCGGAACGGTTCCGTGAATGTTTCCGCGGTTGCGGAAGGCTTTGGTGAATGGCTTCCGCGACTTTTGAGACTTCAAAAAATTTTCAAAACTTAGTCGCTTAGCGGCCTCGGGGAAGGTTGACGGATGGCTCCCGCAAGTTTCGGGTGGATTTTTCGAATTCCTCCGCCATTTCGGAGAGAACTTGCCAATGATTCCCGCGGCTTATGAGCAAAATTTAAGTCCCTCTTCGGGAAGCTTACGCGAGTGGCTTCCACTAGTTTCGAGCGGTTTCCTTGAATTCTTCCACGATCTTTTGGGAAAAGTTTCCAAGTTCTTTTCGAGAGGTTTAAACAAGCGGCTTCCGCCAGCGCGGGAGGATAGCCCGAAAGATTCCGCAATTTCGGGAGACAAAGCTGAAAGGTTCCGCGGAGTTTGTTTCGCAAACTTTCAAAAAATCTAAGTCCTTTTCGGAAAGCTTATGCGTTTGGCTTCAGTAACTGTGGGAAGATAGCCCGAACGACTCCAAAATTTTGGGAAAATTTTCTAAGTTCCTTTTCGGTCCTTTGGAAGAAAATTGGAAAGGTTTATGGCAAGATTTTTCTGTTGGAGAGCAAAGATAAAAGCTGGGAACGGCCCCTTGAGGTAGCCTTTCTAAAATTTTTAAAGGAGGGGCCCCAATATGTACAAAATTTTGGGGGGGATGTTGCTGCAACAATAGGTTGGTCTTGACATTATTTTTTGCTGGTTGGTGTGCCCTTTCTGAGCCTGTGACCAAGTTGTGTTACTCTGGAATTGCCATTGTTTTGTCCTGGAATTGCCTCTAGAGATCTTGGATTAGAAGTGATGTGGAATCCACTTGCCATTGGATTTGAGGTTGGAATTATATATTTATGAATATTTTGTCCTAGATCCACTGGAATTTCCCTGGAGTGGAAGTTGAGGAATACTTTTCATTGGATTGTAGTTGGACTGATTTCTCCTGAAAACTTTGTCTTGGAATTGCCACTGGAGATTATGGATTGGAAGTGATGTGGAATATACTTTCAATTGGATTGTGTTTGGACCAATGTTAGATGGTTTTTTTGGTTGATTTCACTCTTACTTGTGGCATCATGGTTCCAAATTTAGGGTGACCATTGCAAAGTGAGTTTTGGCTTGCATTGTGTCTACGACTAGGTGGAACGTAGCACGGTAGATTTCGGTTGTGTATTTTTCAAGATAAGTACTTTATTTGATGTTTATTTGAATTAATTGGATGTGATAATATTATTATGTGGTTTTACATGAAATTTATGAGAAAATGTATGAGTTAATTATGGAAGAAATCTCTCCTAGATTTTAGTTACATTATGCTACTAGTTTTTGGTATTTTGTGAGCAAGTGCTTGAGAATTTTTTTATTTGTAAAATCTAATGCAAAACTTACAATTGTGCCTCTATTATTTATATTATGTGTCCTTTTATTTTTCAATATCTTATGAATGATTGGAAACACCTCTTTACAGTGTTTCTAGCCTCTATTCGAAAACTAGTTCACTGGTTGGGTTGTTTTATGTAGTTTCGAGACTTGGCATGTGAAATATTTGAGAAAATGATTAATTGAGATAACTGATATTATATATGAAAATTACACTTTAAATGTATGAATAAATGTGTGGAAGAGTTCCTATATAGTTCTAGATTTGCTTATCGAAATCCTATTTTTGTTTCCATTCACTAGCTCCTTCAAAAGAATTATTTTAAATGGATTTATGAATTTGCATGAGAAGTGTTTGACGAAATGTTTACATGAGTTATAAATATGATAATACTGATAATACATGGTATTTATATTTGGAATGGCTTCCGAATGACTCTGCAAGTTTTTTATGCGGTTATCTTACTTGATTCCTCAATTTCTAGCCAATTTGGAGAAATAGATTTAGCTAGTTTGATGAATTAATAAGAGGACTGTTTATGAGAGGAAAGATACAATAATTTGGATGTATTTTACCTATGATATGATTTCAATGAGATACAGTAGTCAATACTTTCTTATTTTTTTTCTTTTGGAAAATAAAAGAAGGAAACTAGCTTCAAATTAGTGGAAATTGGTAACTAGTTTGTAGATTGAATCTATGTTTTCATAATTTTTGGAATGTACAAGAATATGATCTGATTTTTGTACTTTAATTTTTATATAGAATTATATTTTCCATATCTTTATCCTCTTCTTTGTGTGCTCCAGAACTCAGTACAATTGATTGGGTTAAATTCCTAGTAGTGTTTATTAACTAGTTGCATTGATTTAGCTGGAGAGAATAATTGTTTATGTGAAATGATATGACCTGCAAATGAAAATTTATTTGGTTGTATGTGCATGATTAAATATATTTATAATGTTTGTAGGTTCACTTTTTGGTTCATTGGCATGGTTGTGTGTTAAATACTAGTTAATTAGTTTTGCAGAGTCATTTTCGTAATTGTTTTGTTAATTAATTGGAAAATGATGATTAAGCCCTATTTACATTATATTAGGTGTTAATTATCCATTGGGATTGATAAATTATGATTATGTGATAAACGAATGAAGTTATGTTAAGTGTCTTCAATTATGTGTTAAGTGTCGCTGAGTGTTGCAATTAGTACACTAATTACTAGTTAATCATGATTAAGTGAAAATTTCATTTTTAGGTGAAAGTAACCTGTGTTATGGCTTGGAATGGATGCATAATGATGTTAGATAGTTTTGTATAATATTTCCCAACATTGGTTCAATTTTCTTAATCAGGTAAGAATTTTATTTTAATTTATTTGGAATTATCGATATTTTGTCATGATTAAATTGGAGAAAATGAAATTAAATATTTATAAAATTATTATATTGTTCTAAAATATTCTAGTTAGCCATAGAGATCTAATGGTATGTCCCTAAGACCCTTTTATAGCCACGGGGAACATTATCCCGACTTCCGACTTCCGCTACATTGTTTGTTTTGAAAAGTCGAGAGTTAAGAGTCAGGAGGTGCAAACATATCTAGAGATAAACAAACCCCAACTTGCCACTTCAACAAAATATGGAGAGAGAAAGTTGGGAGACATTAAACCAATCTTGATGAATTTTTCCCTGACTTCCAACTTTCGTGATTTTTTTTGGTAGAGCAAACCAATAAATTAATTAAGTATGGAAAAATTGAATTGCTCAAAATTAGAGTATGTATAAGCATGATTAAGCTAGATTCAAACAAGTATTGAACAATCGATCAAATAACTCTGAAAATCAAAAGAAATCAAATAGCAGGTTGCAAGCAAGATTGCAGTTGGGGTTCCCATCTTACTTAGATTAGATGGGATCTATTTTGGCTACAACAGATACTTAGATGTTTGAACATCTAATGAGCATAATTGTGCAATTACACCTTAATGTCCCTTTTTCATCAATTTTTTCATACCATTAGAGCTTATCACCTTGCTTGGTTTCCCTAGGATACCATGTAACTCATATTCTTTTCCTTCCCATAAAAATTTCATGAAAAGATTCTGAAAATTAAAAGCCATTGTTCCCAATGATTGTAACCATTGAACTCTTAAGACAACATCAACACCACCCATTGGAATAGAAATCATTGGACTATTCAGTACATATTCCCCCATAGTAAGATTGATACATTGGCATTTCCCTGATTAATTGATAGTTCCCCCATCTACAATCATTACTTGAAACTCTGGTGTTGGATATACAAAGCAATTGAGAACTTTGACTAATTTACAGTGAATTAAATTATGAGTACTACCCGAATCAATCTGATATTGAGAGTTGAGGAGTGCTAATTCTAGCTAGTGCATGACAGGATATGGTGGGAGTAATATCTTCGGAAGTAGTATCTTCTATTTCTTCATTTTGAGATGGTTCCTATTCTTTTGGTTCTTCCTCTTCACAATATATGTAGAATAATTTCTTCTCGCAACATTTATGTCCCCTATTATACTTGTTATCACAATTAAAGCATAAGCCTTTTTCTCTTCTTTCAGCTAGTTACTGAGGTGTCGACCTTGAGGTGGGTTAGGAAAAGGAACATTATTCTCTCTATATGTGTTGGAGGTGGTATTTCTAGTAGCCATCATCATATTTTTACTTTCAACCTTCCTTGCCACCATGAAATCCTTCTTTAAGGATGGTGGTTCAAAGAGACATGCCTCATGTTGAATGCTATCCTTCAAGGTTCCAATAAAGAGATACAACAAAGTATCTTATGAAATTTTCTTCACTCTGATAATTAGCTTCTAAAACTACTTGATGTGCTCTGTAACTAGACCATTTTGCTGATATTTATTAATTGAATAAATAAGGTGTTTCTATTAATATCCATGTAATGTGCAATCAATTCTTTTGTGAATATAGACCAAGATATAATAGAGTCCTTTTTATGGTCATAAATCTATTGGTACCATATAAATTGATTATTCTCTAAATATAATGATGCAATAAATACTTTTTTCAAAGTTGGCACCTGCTGTAGATCAAAGAACTGCTCCATCTGGAATATCCATGTTATTGGATCATTTCCATCAAACTTCCTTATGTCAATCTTGGGAAGTTGGGTACCCCTTGGTGACCATCCCTGATTACTCCCATTACTAGAATCATTTCCTCTTGGAATATTCTTATTCATGGAAATTTTCTCAACATGGACCTTATCTTTACCCTCTTGAGTATCTTCGAACACATCATCACCTGGAGAAGGAGTATCATTTGAATTTTGTCTGAGCTTAGCAATATCATCTATTCCATCAAATTCTCCTCTAAGTTAACTAAAACAACTGTTTTCACAGACCCTTTCATATTTTACTCCATCTTAGTATTGATATGATTCATCAACTTCCCCTCTAAATTAACTAAACAAATTTTTTCACATATCCTTTCATCATATCTTCTAACTGGGACACTCGGAAAGATAGGTATTCCCTTTCATTGCACGTTGGGGATTAGTCCTTTGGTGGTTTTAGTAGAGAGCAGTGACCCAATTATAGATCATACTCCTGGAGAGTAGTGACCCAATTCTAGATCATACTCCTGGAGAGTAGTGACCCAATTCCCTCTCCATTCTCACAATTCCTTCTGAACGAACAAAGACCTGAAAGCGGGGTGAGGGACTATGACTTTAGTCTTGTTCTTTAAAATATATGGCCTGAACTGTTTTACTGATTTGAACATGGCATATGCTTGCTTGTCTACAACAGTATAATTCAGTTCAGTGCCTTGCAGACTAGTGCTCATAAAAGAGATTGGGTATTCGTCTCCTGATTCCACCTTTTGCATGAGTACCGCTGCGAGGGAGTCACCAAAAGAAAATGTGTACATAATGAAATCTTGATCAAAATATCGACTTCTTAAGGAAGGTGCATTAGCTATAGCATCTTTGATTTCTTTAAATGCTACTTTCTCCAAGTCAGTCCACTTGAACTATACACTCTACTTTAGCATTTGTTGCAAAGGCTTACCGATCTGAGCAAAATCGGGAACGAACCTTCGAACAAAATTGATAGTGCCCATAAATGATTGCATAGATTTCTTGCTGTGAGGCATGGAAATCTGATTGATAGCTTGGAATCTCTTGATCTATTGAGATTCCCTTCTTCGAAATGATGTGACCCAAAATTTTTCCTTCAATATCAACAAAAACACTTTTCTTGGGATTCAAAGAGATACCATATTTCCTGCAGCGATAAAAAATCTGCTTTAGGTGAAAAACATGGTCTTCTCTCTTCTTTGAGAAAACCGTCACATCGTCGAGATAGACCAACACGCACTGACCACCTAATCCTCGAAAGGCGATGTCCATTGCTCACTGAAAAGTGGCTCCTGTGTTTATCAAACCAAAAGGCATCCTTCGGTATGCGAATTTTCCCCACTTTGTACAAAAAGTGGTTTTAAGCCAGTCTTCTTCTGCTACTAGCACTTGATTGTAACCCGAAAAACCATCCAGTAGAGAGAAAAGCTTTGATCCTGAGACCATCTGCAATATTTTTTCCATTGGGGGTACAGGGTAGTTGTATTTATCGGAAGCTCTATTCAAATTTGGGAAATCCACGCACAATCTAATTTCCCTGGACTTCTTCCTGATGGGAACTAGGTTAGCAACCCATTCTGAATGTCGGAATTTAAAAATAATCTTTGCGTCCAGCAATTTATTCAACTCCTTTTGTATTAAAGGATTGAGAGTTGGATGCATTCACCTCAATTGCTGCTGAAATGGTTTAACCCAGGCTTTCATTGGTATTATGTGCTAAATTATGCGAGTATCTTATGTCTTTAGATCCTCATAAGTCCATGCAAAGACATCTTTATATTGCCAAAACAGTTTGATGAACTTATCTTTCTCACCTGGTGAGCAACATCTACCAAGATTGAAATATTTCGGTTAAGCTTATGTACACAGATTTATTAATTCATGCTGCATAGAGGATCTGTGATTTTTAGCATTTATTGGCCTTTTGAACTTGCTCTGCAGATCAAACAAACTCTCAAGAGATCTTACTCCCTTGGGAATGAAATTTCCTTTATCGACATCTTTACTTTGCAGATCTGAATAGTGCTTCTCTTCATCTATTATGGCTTCCTAGAACACATCTTCATTTGTTAAGAAGATGATGATCTAATCATCATCGTTAAACACCCTAAGATTTGTAATGTTGTCCAGAACAGATGGCTTGAAAATTAATTCAATAGAGCACTTATTATTAGTAGGCACTAATCTTGAAGTAGAAGTAGCTAGCAAATCAGCTGCGGCATTTCTTAATCTAGGAATGGAATTAATGCTGAAAGCATCAAAACATGAAATCAAATTCCAAACCTTTGACTGATAACCTTTCAAATGCGGTGAGAGGCAGTGGATTGTATCTCTCACTTTCCTGACAACTATCTCCGAATATCCAAAGAATTTTAGATATTTAACATTTAAACTAATAGCTTTCTTTAAACCTTGACCTAGAGCTTCATACTCAGCATTATTGTTAGTGCATTCAAACTCTAATATACAAGATAAGAAGTGTTAATTGGTTTCAGGATCAATTAGGACACAACCAGCTCTGGATCCTTCTTGGGTTTTGGAACCATCAAAATATAAGACCCAAAAAACATTTTCTGTCATAGCCAAGTTAGTAACACTATTTCCTATGTCAATGACTAATCCTACTATATTACAATCAATATCATCAGTCCGAGAAAATTGAAGGAGATCGGACTGTTCATTTGATTCATGGCTAACATCTTCCGATTGATAATTTCCTGGTTCAATCTCTAAGAAACAATTTCCCAATACCGAAGACGAGAAAGCTACAGCTTCATTTTTTTCTTCTAGCTGAGTAACATTTTGTTTCATGTGGGGTTCTCTTAGTATTTTAATCTGGTTTTTTCTATTCTAATAAGGCAGCCTGAAATGAGACCAGTCTGTTGCAAAGTAACCATTAAGTTTTGTAGACCAGTCCCTACTTAAAATAAGGCCATAAGCTTTAGGAATATCGACTACCATTATATCTACAAATTGACATACTCTCGAATCTGCTGACAGCCTAATAAGCACATCTTTCATTTCTCCAATGACTTTAACAGTAGTCCTGTCTAGATGTATGATCTGGGATGGGGATGGAATTGGCTTTCCATTGATCTTTTTACAAATCAACAGTGGCATGACATTTGAGGAAGCTCTAGAGTCTACCAAACAATTGTGGAAATTATGATTGAAAATTTCAAAAGTTAAGAGAAAAGGAAAAGTCTGTGATCTTGATTTCTCGCTGATGTTGGCTTCATTTATATCAGGGTTTTCCTCAGTGTTTTCTGCCGAAGCACTAACTTGTGAGTCAAAAGCATCCATCAATTTCTTTCTCTGCTGGGGCAGACTACACATGTCAAATATGGAAACATTTGCTTTCACATTCTTAATGTCTTCAATTATATCATACCCCATCTCACATTATTTCGGAACTTTAAGTTGATTTTCTGTTTTGTTCAAAGTGACCTTTGGCTGTTTAGGTGTTTCTGTGCTTTGCTCTTTTGTCACTGCTGGGTTTTCCTTAGGCTGCGGTGGAATGAAAGTTATGTTCCTTCTCTGTACTTCTTTCGTAACCTTGGCTTTAGGTGTCTCAATCGTTTGATCAATCACGGGGCCCTTACTCCTAGTAGTGACATTAATTGCTGCAGTCTAAAATTCATCAACTATATCTTTGGGAGAAGGTTCTTGTGCGGGTGCCCAATCCCATAATACCATTGTTGTGTCAGAAGTGGGTTCTTCCTGCTCCAAAATCTTCTCTTCCTCGGGATCTTTATAATCAGATATTTGCACATCTAGCATTTGGTTCATCACTAGGCTCATTGAGTTTATCCATTGTGGACAACGTTTTTCGGAGTGTTGTTCCTGATGGAAGGTACAGAAATGGTCCATGCCCACTTCATTTAAATTCAGCACAACAGAATTGTTTACAGGTGGAAGCAATTTCCCATTCTCTTCTCTTTTCTTATAGAAAGGTTTGAATGGTTTCCTGGAAGTGCTAGCTGTCTTATATTTCTCTAGGTCAATGATCTTATTAGAAATATTTTGCATAATTTTTACCATATTTTCCATATCTGTTGAGGGTTCCTATTTATTTTTGGTTAGCAGAAAGGGCTTCTTAGCAGTGGCATGTTTCATTTCTAGATCCAAAGTGTGTTTAGCAATGTTGTCTACTTCTTCTTCTACCTTCTTAGCTTCTTTGAATTTTTCTATTAAGGTAGTTTTCTTGGTTCTTTTAACGAACCTTGCTATGGGACGGTCAAGAGCCATTGTATAATATTCAACTAAAGATTCTTCAACATGCTTAGCTGCATCATTGAAATTGTTCAACAATGTGGTAAACCTTTGATTAAACTCTTGGACCTTTTCTTTGTTTTCCATTTTCATGGACAATAACTCTTTAATGAGTGTGGCCTTCGTTTTCTGATTTTGATACTTTTTTAGGAAACATTTCTCGAAGTCCTCCTAATTAGATATGGAACTAGCCTGCAAACTAAAATACCAGGAAGATACTTTGGGTTCGAAAGTGTAAGGGAAAATCCTACAGACTACATCTTCATGCTGCACATTTAAAAGACTTAAAGCCAAGTAAAAACTTTTAAGATGATATTATGTAGAAATACCTTTACCGGGATCATATTTAGGCAAAACCTTTTCAGGATTCTTGAGCAGATCATGGAATGGCCCAGCTATATTTAAAGCTCCTCTCACTCTCCACGCTGGTACAGCCATGGCTCCACGTGGTGAATTTGGTGGAGTATTATGTGGAGTGTGAGGTGGGGAATTGCGTGGGGTATTTGGTTCCTCTAGACTTGGAGGATTTTCAAGTCCAATTTCTCTAAGAGGTTCTGTTATTTCTTCCAAAGATAGATCTACCAGATCCTCTAAGTTATGAACAAGAACAGAATCCCTGGTATACTGCGTTTCCCTTCTAGGGGCTATTCTTCTGGGGAGTGAGAGAATTGCATTTAAAACACCAAGTTTCCTAAAAAAAGTACAAATGTGTCTTCTCAGATTCGCTACTTCAGTAAAAGGAATAGCATACAATGTTTCTTGCTATTCAATCTCAAAATTGGGATCTTCTTGATTTATTAATTCCAGATCTGGATTATCTGGGATAGCTGTTGCAAATGGGTCTTCAGTGGGATTCCTTCTAATGAAAGGATCTCCTCTTCTAGCCATGCATTGGTGGCCCTCCTTCTAGCGCAAAAAAATATTGATGCCCTGGAAATCGTAGCATAAATCAGCAAGGGAATCTCCCCGGTAAGTGAGCCCAATTAGATCACTCACCATTTGGTATGGGGAATCCGTTCAGTTAACAGTTCCGACTACCGTGTAAGATTTAAATATTTGTATTCTTTGCACCAGTTACGGTCCGATCCACCATTTATTTATTTTACTTTAAAGATGAGATGCAAGTGTTGTAATCTAAATGCAAACTGTAAACAAATCTAATCTAAAACTATTTTAAGAAAATTTAATCTATCCTCTTAAGGAGCAAATTTAAAGGATGAGTAATAAACTGGAAATGCAACCAAGAACTTCATAGATAGCTGTTAAATTAAATAGAAGCATTTACAACAGAGAATAAAAGATTATCAAATATATCCTTGATAGAGGAAAGCATTCTATTACCCATTTTACACAGAAATCTTGCATGAGATAGTGAAAGCATTTAGAGCAATGAAGTAATTCAGAAGGTTAAGAATGATCTCACAGCAAATGTATGAATAATGCAGAAGTAATTCGACCAGTAATTCACACATTCCCATAACAAAACTCCATGCAGGATTCCATTAGGAAAAAACGAACTTTCTTTATTGATGTAGTAAAATAGTTCACGTACAGCATGTCACCTACCCAAATTTCTGAAAATTATTATTTTATTTGCAAAATATTTTATGTTAAATTTAATTACAAAGTTTTGTAATTATGATTAGTTTTGATCAAAGATGAATGTAATTACTGAATATTATTATTTAAATAAATTAATTAGGAGACAAACACCCAAGGGGACTATTAAATGAGTGTTCACTGATCCACTAGGAGGAATGGAAGCTGTTGGAAGGTATGTGACATATGGCAGCAATTGCATCACACCACTAGCTGTTGGTTATGGGACAACTACCCCTAAAAATGTGGCATTATCCCCCAGGTGGAGGGAGTGATCAGGCAGCTCATTTAATGACCCAGTAACATCTAAAAAGGCCTAGGCAGCCTAGAAAAGGCAAATTAGAATTGAGCAGGCAGCTCTTAACCAATATTTCTGTAGAATATTTTCCTCGTGTGCATCAGGTGATCACTGAGAGATTCGAATAGGGAGGCTAGTTGTGAGTGCAATCTTAAGTCTGCATATTGCTGAGAAGAACTAGAGATGCTGGTGCAGGTCTATTGGACTGCTAGCTATTGAAGATTCAGAAGTTATTTGCTACTACAGGAAGAAGTCCTAATTCCTAGAGTTTCTTCCTCCTGGTGGTTCAGTGAACAGGCTCAGGGGTCCTAAGGAAAGTATTTAACTGCTTTCAGGAATTGGTTGGGTGGAATAGTCTTCTTGGGCTGTTTGTTCCCCTCCAGATTTATCCAGGTTTTACAAATTTTCTACCTCATCTCAGCTAATAGATTTGTTCTGTATATTTAGTAATCTCTGTTTTCTGTTTTACGAAAAAGAATCAAATTCTAAATTTGTTTGGAGTCTGAATGTTAAAGTTTAAATGATGTTTTGAATTGATAAACCAGTATCTATATTTTTCCAAATGCTATCCTGGGAATCGTACTCTAGTATAGATACACAAATTAAGAACAGATTAAAAGATAGGAAAATTACCATTTTGGAATTCGATAGATAGATAGTAATTTATATATTTATCAGTTTTCTGTCCTATAGTTAAATATTAGTAGAAAGTTCTTTATAATATCTAATGTATATTATAAATGTTTCCTTAATTATATGAAAAACAAAAAGTGTTTAATTTCTGTATCATTGCATGGCGTTATTCTTATCATTACTGTACATAGAGAATAGATAGAAATCATATCTCTCGCTATATATATCATATTGTGTTTACATTATAATAACATAGCAGAAAATAAATGAATGTGATCATCATATCAAGACTATACATAACAGCCATCACACAGTTTTTCACATTGCACATACACACACTGTTTTCATTTCTTACTATATCCATTTCCTATAAATTTTATAGTGCAAACAGATAATGAAAATATTATAAACATTTTATTGCTATTAGTCATTTTATCCAATAGATATTCAAACTATAAACAGGAGCAATGTAAAACCTATAGTGTTTCACACTTATCATTTTAGTTTCATAAATCGCTTGTATCTTTCCAATCTCAGTGTTGTATTTTCCATTATTTTACAAACTGTTTATAGTATTAAAAACATAGCATTGTATCACTGTAAAACCTAAGATCGCATTGATTGAATATCCATTATCATTATCCAAAGTATTATAAATATATATTATTTCCACATTACTCTACAGTACAAACCCTACCATATGTAAGGGCTATTATGAAAACAATTATATTTTATATCTTTTTTTTTAAAGACCAAACACAAACCAGGGTTTGGCCTGTCGTTTTCCTTTACAACGATTTGAACACCATTTCCAATAGCATATATTACAGAGCTATTATCTGAGACAAGTTTCATAGACCTGACTTACATTTCTTGCTCATTAAGTTTTCAGTTGATACAAACTAATAGACAAGCCATTTCAGGTTAGCATTCTACAAAGTTTTCTTCTACGACAGACTACCTAAACCCTAGATCAAAAATCATGCTGTCAACTTATAGCATCAAATTCATAACATAGAATTTTTACACATAAAAGTTAAATAACATACATTTCATTGCTGAGAAGACAATTAGCACTTATCGTGTTCTTTTTCCGAAAGGAAAGTTAATATCTACAGTAAACGAGCGTCGGCTCCAACTCATATATTCATAATTTAAAGACAAATAGGTCGTGACCCTGAGTTCTTTTCAAGAACCATTACAAAGATCCAACTTCCAAAAAAGGAATCGTTATGCTCGGAAACGAAAGTTACAACATGTTTTTCCAAAACAAATTGGTGCTAGGTTATTTCCCAAGTCCAACATTTGAAACGAGTCCTTAAAACCCACTGCTTAGACAATTTACACAACTCTCAGTTCAATGAAGCTAGGTATCAAAGTAGAAAACCAAGAAGCACATAAACAAACGAAAGTCACGGCCAGGACCAGCTACACAACCCTTGAAACCTCATCAACCACAGACAGAGAGCACCTACGAGGGTTTTTGGAAGACCCAGAGCTTACCAGTTTGGAAGCACGCTTTCTTTCCAAACCCTTGCTCGAACCATTCCTTCACCATTCTATAACTAACACAAAAATAAACAGAGTTAAATATTCGTTGTATGTTCAACCTTAAAACGAAGTTTAATAAGGAAAACGCTAAGACTTTCAAAAGTTCTTACCTTCTCGACGAGCTGCCAGGATTTTGGCATTCACCAGAGGAATGATGAAGAGTACTGCTACAGACGAAACCAGGGTACTGTTATCACTTGCAAAATGGAGAGCTTTCTCCCAAACTCTAAAAGGATTAACTATAAACTATCCACTCATTGACTACTTGAACCAGAGAACCAGACTTTCAGTACAATGCCATGATAATGGATTAAAACCAGCAACTCCAACCCTGAACCATAGGTCTCGAGGTCGAACCTCTTAACAAACCTCCTACCAAAATTTCAGCAGCCTGTCGGCTATACAGGACCAAAACAATAGAAATATTAAACAACATTCCAAACTAATATACCACATATACAATATAAGTTAGGGTTGAGATCTGACGGTTCAATCTCATCGCAATCAATGTTCATGATTATGCCAGCAAGATTGCATTGGGTCGAACAACCCTTGCAATTAATGCTATGTCATTTCACATGCAAGGCATTTTCCACGATGGATCACGTTGGATCATTTTCACATCCAGCTTGGAGGAGTACTAACTCTTAACCATTACAAAGTAGTCTCGAAATTTAACCATTACAGCGTTCTTACAATATGTGGAGTGGTGGCGATCCTTGTCACCTGGAGATTTCATTTCAAGCCTTTAATGCAAGATCAAGACTCGATCCCCTTGATAGTTCAAGACTTGCGCCATTAATGAACCAGTAATTCGCCACCCTGTCAACATTTATTAAATGTCAGTGCCATTGTGATTTATGTTATAGTTCCAATGGTTATTCATAATATTAATAACGTTATAGTTATGTTTGTATAGTAGATATAGATTCTCACTTTATAATATCGATTTAGTTTATTAAGGCTTAAGTTAAGGCTTAAGTTTAGCCTTGTAATAAAATCAATTATATTTTCGTTTTGGTGAACTTTTATTTATAACAATTGTAATATGGCAATTTCATAATTTTTGAATATTGCAAACTTTCCTTTATAAAAATATATATGACTAAATTGTCATATAAATCTACTATATAGGTTAGAATCCTATGTGACTTATATGGCCAGCATAATAACCATGGCCTCTAATATTTTTTTCACCTATATAAATCATATTAATATAGGAGTGTACACTTTGATTTCAACAAAGACCATTGAATTTTAATGAGTACAAAAACCATGCTATGGTCTTGAACTCCATACTTGAATCTTATCACAAAGCATATGACATTTAGCATTGCAAACATGACGCTAAATTTCACAAGTAATTATTATCATAATTAATGATATTATCAAAAATTTTAAATTTTTATGAAATTTTGGGATGTTACATACCATAAGTTTGTACTTTCACCTACCAAAACTCCTCTTCTATCTCATCTATCTCTATATTTATAGGTTTTACAACTTTGACTCTTATAAAAAACCTAACCCTAGGGAAAACAAAAGTTTGTCAGCTAGTGCCTAAAGAGACAAAAAGCATTTACAACTGTCTTTTAATATATTTATACAAAAAGCAGATTTCCAACTATCTTTTCTCAAAATTTATAATAAAACAAATTAAGCCCCAGATGGCTCTGCTGTCTCATTTGGTTTCTATCCTACTGCTGGCTCGTTCCCTTCAACAGGATCGTCTTCTTTTGCTAATATGTCCACCTCTTGAATATAACTAGCCCATTGGCTAATTTCTCTCAATATGGTCCTTCCCTGCGCAGAGATTATGTAACATCCTGATATTTTCATAAAAATTTAAAAAATTTTAAATCGCCAATAAAAGCTAATATTTGTAAAATGCAGAAATAATAATAATTAATAAAGCAGTAATTAATAAATGTGACACTTGGTAGGAATAATTTAACTGCTGTGTCTTTTTGTCTTCTGATGGTGTATCGTGTTGGTGACACGTCATGAATCCATTTAATGCTTATGTCCTTTATTCATATGCTGGAATGATTGAAAATTGTGATGCATTTGGAAAATAGTATTCTTCTCGACAAGTATTGACAGTTTAATTTTTATGGATGATGATGAAAGGGGTCCCACGAGGTTCCCCAAGGCTTATTTAGCTACCCAGCTAAAGCATTGTACTCGCCCTTCATGCGTAGGTTCGCAGGTAAGAGATAGCGATAAAATTCAAAGTGTTTCATAACCGTGATATAAATAAAAACTGCTTATGATTTCGATGCTACAGGTATGGTTTCCTTCTAATTTGTAAGATGGATTTTACTAGCTCAAAAACTGCAGATATTGTCAATCTCAGAATGTGATTGTTATGAATGTTTTCACCAGGCGTTTGAGAATTCACTTGTTGTCATTCTATGAATGACTTGCAGCTGTTAAAACAACTCTTCTATAATTTTCGACGGTGACAAGTTTAAGACAAGGACACATGGTCCTAAGCATACCGTAGAAAGAGTGATAAGGTGTTTCTAGTTCTCTACTACCTGGGAAATTAGGATGGTGATGTGTTATGCATTAATACCCTATCATGCAATGTATGCGATGGTTCTATGGGCAACTATACCCTAAGGGTGTAATCTTGTGAATTTATGCAATGGGAAACATTTGATGAACTATATGATGGACTTTATAATGATTTTATATTATGTTTGGGGCGGAGTCAATCCATACCTTAGGATTGAATGCGACCTAGGTGGATGTTCTATACTATGAGAATACTTATATCGATTTTCATGGAACATACAAAGTCTTTAATACATGCTATCGGTGAATGTTAGCCTTGGTATAATTTATAAAGTCGATGCTATTAATGTTGATCCATATGGTTGGCAGGTGGAATGATGGCAATGCATAAAGCCTGGATATGAATTCAGGGCTATAGTAAATGATTAGGTTTGTAATCAATTCACCTGGCCACCATGTTAAGGGTAATATTACGTGCAAGTTGTGAAGGGTCTCCAACATGTGATAAGGTTCGTCGATGCTGAGTTGTAACGGGCCTCCTGCCCTGGTGTCAGCAGAGTTGGCAATTTCGTGGCTTGGGAGAGGGAGGGGTGAGTTAATGCCGCATCTACCACCCTCCATCATGTCTTAAGGAAATTAGATCTCTATCATTGATTGTTGTGCGTTGGGATTGTGATGAACCCTAACATAACTTACAGGATCTTGTAACATTTTCTTGGTCATTGTTTCTATGGTAGGGTTTGGGGTGAGGCCAACCGGCCGAGAGGCACTTAGGGTTTTGATGTTTTTCTAGCCTTCCTTGGGCTCAATCCTGAGACCGGCAACAATCCTCATACTGTAGGTGAATGCTAACAATGGAAGCCGAGTCTGGTGTTGAAAGGTGTGGCAATCCATAGGTTGGATGAGTGCGTCTATTGTGGCGTTGTAGTGACTTGCAAGTCTATGCGTTTGATCAGGTTGTAAGTTTCAAAAGGTATCACACAGTGTGGCCTTCAAGTTGGGTGCTTCTCCTTCGAAATGGATGGATGGATGGCTTCGTCAAGCTTTTGTCATGACTCAGGTACAGTAAAATGGCAACAGTTTAAAAGTTTTCTTGTTGCATGCACCGTTATTTCGTGATTGATATTTAACTCAGAGCATGGTCATGTGGCAGGTAGCTCTCGGTGAATAGCAGGGTGCCAGGAAAGTTTACGGGGAGAAGAAATATAACTAACCCATTGGTAAGCTTCGGTGGTACCCCTCCCTCGTGGTTCTCCTGGAATCGGACTTGATGAGCAGGGTGTTGGTAGAATGCCTTCTTGGCAGTGCCTTTTGTCTCGCCTGCAGCATTGGGAAAACATTATAGTTTACATTTTTGTTGTTTAGTGTAGGCAATGTGAATATTTCTTAAAATATATGGTCGGCCATCTCCTGGCTCGGCGAGCTTGATAGGACTTAAACCCTCGTGTTTGCAAAGAGTTTCATAGCATTAAACGTCTGATGTCTATCGTTTTGCACTTCTGAGTCGGTGGAAGAACAAGTATGGAAAAGAAATGTTGACTATGGTTTTGTTTCGGCAATAACTGAGTAGTGTAAAAAGAATGGGTTTTGGAATGGAACCCTCAGTAAACACTGAGGCAATCTGTAGGTTGCTGCCATTGTAATTTTAAATGGAAATGATAAATGTTTAGGGTTTAATGTTTACGTATGATGTTTTTGAACTTTCATTTTCGAATTATGTTCCAAAGAATGAAAGGCATGTTTAAGTGTTTGTTTAAAGAGTAGCTATAATCTGACAATGATCTACTTGGCTTGCATTGCATCTGTGCATACTCGAATTAAACCGATAATGAATAGGTATTAGTTTGGTTTGAATACAACTGTGATAATGTTAAACCCTAGTCTGTCGATGTTAATGAAATCTGCTGGGCTGTATTGATGTTTAAAGGAAACAAGAATAATAGATCTTGATTCCACAGTTAGGATATCTATGATAAGGAAACGTTGAATTTGGCAGCTGTTAAATGTTTGTAAATAATAGTGTGATGAGAATAGGTCAACCCTGGTTTGGGTGTAGAGATACTGTATTTTGCTCTGTCAATTCAATAATGCTATTCTTTTCTTTGCTTTTAATAACATGATATTCTGTGATGTAAATTCTGCCACATACAGTTGATAATACAGAAAACAAGAAAATGACAGTACATTCGTCAGTTAATTTAATTGCTTATGAATATCACAGTTTTTCTATTTTAATTCTATGTCCCTGTATTTGTCCAATTTGGACCTCTGGAAAAGAATGAAAGAACAATACAATACTCCTTTGTTTTGCACAACAATAATATAGTAATGACAATAATTTATATAAAGATCAGACAGATTCAAACAACAAATAAAAGAATAAGTATGTGGTTAAACATAATGAATGATATTGGTTTCTTTTGAAGCAATAACTGATGGTCAGTAAACCCGATATGTTAACACCATATCCACCTTCAGAAGTCAGACAAGAAATTGCTATAACTAGTTTCTGGTATGTTGTCTCAGCACATAGATTTGATCAGTAAAAAATAATACATGCAGAGATCTAATCTATAGCGGCTAAAATATAAGATGCATGGGGAACATAAGTCTGTGCATGGGTGGTCTCTTGGGTTTATATATTTAGATAAATGCTAGGTTTCATTTTTAACTAAACAGATTTAATGCTACCTCTCTATACTGGAGTACGATGTAGCTTCATGCATGGGGAAAAATGCAGAGGAGATATTTTATCAGTTTAACAATTTAAAATCAATCAGGATCTAACATTTTACTGCTAATGATCATTAATAACATTTCTAAGCCATTTTCTGATATCATTCATGTGATTGAAAAAACACAAAAAGAATAGAACCTAAGTGTGATGGGAGAAAAAAATCACTTAAGAAGCCTGTTCCACCCAACCTGCTCCCAAGCAACCAAGATGTCTGCCTTAGGACCTTCAATCCTATCCACTAGTCCACCAGGAGGAAGAAGGTTCTGAAGCTTAGGATCTCTACTTGCAGCAGCAAGAAAAATTATCCATCCTTATAGGCTTAGTAAGCAATTGGACCAGCACCAGCACCTCTGGTATGTCCTTCTCATAACATTTGTAGACTTATACTTGCACTCTCCACAGCCTCCCTATTCGAATCTCTTAGCCATCACCTGATGCCTTGAGGAAATGTTTCTATAGAAAATATTGTAAGAGCTCCCTGCTCAATTCGAATTGCCTTTTATAGGCTGCCTAGGTCTTTTTGTAATTACTGGTCATTAGTGAGCTACCTGCTCACCTCCCTCCACCTAAAGGGGGAAATGCCACAAAATTAGGGGGATTTGTCCCATAACAACAACTAATGGTAGAGTGCAAATGCTGCCATCTATCCCAGTCCTTCCAGCAGCTTCCATTCCTCCTAGTGGGCCAGTGGACACTCTTGTAACAGCTTTCTTGAGTGTTTGTCTCCCATTTTTATTTATTAAATAATAATAATGAGTCATTACGTTCATCCTTGACCTAATTGGTCATAATTACAAAAATTGTAATTATAATTTTATCACAAAGTAATTTGCAAAAAGGATAATAGTAGAAAATAATTATTCTAAAAAATTGGGTAGGTGACAGATTATCACTTTCTGGGGTATCTCATGCTTGCGCAAATCCGATTTGACATTTTCTGCCCCTGTTGTAGCTGCCTAAGTGACCTCATCAAGGAAATAAGCGTGGATGGAAGCCTGACCAATGAATTGGTGGAGGTCCTCCATGGTTATAACTTCTATTTTCTTTAGATAACCCAACTTTGCATTCAAGTTACCCTGCAATTCTGCCATGCCTTGTTCTTTCTCAGGGAACTCATAAATGATCTGAGGTATAGCCATGTGACACTTCTTGTGGGTTTCCTGGATTTTGGAGTAGACAATGTGGCATTTTTTGATGGTATTCCGAATCTCCAAACTTAATTTGTTACCACAATCTCTGCAAAACTCGAGGACTCCTATGTCCATTTCAAATTCCTTGGCGGTTGTAGCACGCAGGTTTGAGGGAAAATCGGATTTTCCCTTCCTCCACTCAAATTGATCCTTAATTTCTACCACGTGCTGCACATACTTGTATTTTATTTGAAGCGCCTCAGCTTCAATGGATGTCATCTTGGTTATAATTCCTTTAATCCTGAAGATCTCTTCTAATATCAACACTAGTGACTGATAGACCTTTTCTTGCACATCACAGGATTGCTTGTAGAATGTGGCTATATCCTCTTTAATTTCATTTGCCTCCTTGAGTTGTTCTAACAGACTGGCCTTTTCTCGCATTAGCCTTTCAAACTGAGGCTTGAAGAAATCAATTTGCTGAACACTGCTAGCCTCATGATTCTCCAATTATGTTATGCGAACCTTCAAGTTCTTTTTCTCATCTTTTGAGATTGCCAACTGCATTTCTAGTGTATTCTTTTCATTCTCAAGCTATCGGATTCTTAAAGTTGTTTCCCTTTTCTCTTCTTCAAGCTCTTTGTACTTCCTCTTTAATTCATTACCTTCTAACACCTCCTTCTTCCTGTCAACTTTTATTTTGAAATATAGCTCCCTGTATTTCTTAACATCTTCAACCAGGCGATCAACATTGTTTTTACTTACTTGGGCTAAAGCCACTGAGCATGACACTGTGAACACATGGTCAATGTCAGTCCCTTGAAAAAGTGTGATTTCTGATACTCTGAGTTCATATTTGTCTGGTTCAATATCCTTTTTCTTTACTGATCTGCCAACTATAACCTTCTTCCATTCATGAAAATAAACGGAATCCAGGTTGGCCACCCGACGCTACTTTCTGGGGTTGTATGGGGTAAGTGATAACTCTTCAATAGTGACAATCCCTTCATTATCTATCCCTGGTTGGTTTTACTTTGGCATATCTAAGTCCATGGGTTGTAGGATGGATGAGCCTTGTCTCATGGCTTTATCAGCTTCTTCTTTCTCTTGTCTTTCTACCAGTTCTGCTTGTAACCTTTCTGCCTCTTCTTGCTGTAATTGGGTAGCTTGTTCTTTCAGAATTCTTTCTTCTTCCTCTTGCTGCAATTTGGCAGCTTGCTCTTGTAGGGTTCTCTCTTCTTCCTCTTTCAAGGATTTTTCCTCTTGCTCCTTTTGGACTTTAGCAGCTTCTGCATCTTGCTGCTGCTTGACCTCTTTCTCCTTTTGGAGCCTCTCTTCTTCTTCTTTTTCCTTCCTTTTTAACTCCCCTGATTGAGATGCTATTGCCTCTTGCTCCTTCTGGATCAACTTGATAGGATTAGGATTGGAACCTTTCCCACTATTCTTGCGGTAGAGTTTTCCCAATTCAGTTGAGTTCCTGGCACTTTGGAAAAATTATTCATCTAGGTCCACAATATGTGTGTACTCATAAGAAGTTTTGACATCAAGGCAATGTTTAGCAACCTTGCCACCAGGATCATGTCTCCTAAAAGGATTTGTTCCGAAATGAAAAACCTCCAAGCCCTGAGCAAAGTTTTCACCATATCTTGCCTTCGGGAGGGTGTATGCACTGATGGTGAAGGGCATCGGTGGGTATATACATTTTTTCCTCTCTGTGAGAACCTTGCTGATTCCACTAGTGTTGAAGAGTTGCCTTAAATCTAACTTATGCACCACAAAATCTATGACATATCGGGGAAGCAAAATGGGAGATTGAGATCCTCCACTCATTTAGATGTAAGTGCCCTTGGCAGAGAAGTAGTAATCTCCGAATTCTTCTATGATGGGCATGGCATTTTCGGACATATAGCTCATCTCCTCTAAAAAAATGAGCTGATACAGGGGCATGATGAGTTTCTCACAGATCTGCTTGTAGTAATTTGCATATTTACTTGCCCACGTAGGCTAGCAGGCTACAAATAGAGGAGTCCTTTTTCTATTCCATATACAACCCAAATCCGGGAAGGTGTGTTTTCTTAAAAAGCAGTCCATCAAATAAGAAGACATGAAGCTGTCTTCTTTCTTCTGAGTCAGTCCTCCTTGGGAAATGGTTAATTGCGAGACCAAACTATCTGAAATTATGTCATCACAATTGAAAATGGTATTGGACATGGCCACATGGACTCTTAGTGGCACCCAGCCAAGCTTGAAAATATTTCCATTTGGCATGCCAAAAATCAGACCCAACATTTAAGGCAATGAGTCTATAAGGAGTCCTCAGAAGGTTACTTTCATATTCATTGTTGTTCCTTTGTCTGATTTTCTTGTCACTTATCATTATCTTTCTGACAGACTCCAGAGGGTCCATAGTTTGCTTTACTATCCACTCATAATCCAACCAATTTCTTTCCTGGAGCAACTTGTAAGTAGTCGTGATGCATTCAGGTGCAAAAGATGCTAGATTCATCCCAGGATTGTCATTAATGAACCTTGTATCAGTCTTAACATGAGGGATTATCCAGCCGATGACCTTGGAGCACGGGAATAACTTGGGACAAGTTGCAGCCTTGTGGAGGCTGGATTTCTTGATGTTTGAATAGACTATAGTTTCTTCTAAAGAAGCTTGAGGGTAATTCTGATCTCTGATAAACCTCTATAAGTCACCCCATTGAAATTCTGGGGCAGAGCTTCCTGGGGCCACTCCGGTGACAGCCTACGTATCACTTTCAAGTGATCTGTCTAATAGGATCTCCACGTCCGAATCCGATTCTGCAAGCTTAGCTTTCTTCCTGGCATATTTACTATGCATGTCAAACCTGCGATGGTGGGATAGCAAAAATAAGGAATTTGAGGAATCCTTGAGCAACCATTGCTAGTGGATAAATCACATATAATATTTAAGCAAAGATTGAGCATGTAAAAGTGTTGGTTTTTTATTAAAAATTATCTTTCAAGCATTTAACAACACATTCATAAATTGACTTAAAAAATGAAAATTTCACAAGACTAAAAGCTGTATAGACGGTATTTGGATACGCTATGATAAACAATTATTTCGCTGTCATCAGCTTTTTGAAAGAAAAATACGGAGTTAGGAAAAATGCTAATAGTATGGGGCAAGGAGAAAACCCGAAACTTCGGTGGCTTTATGGATTTAACGCAGGGAACCTATCATCGGGGGCATGACTTATTACCCACAATGATGAGTACAGTATTCCTGGGAAACAACCAAAATTCCTATGAGCGCTACAGAGGAGAATGTGTGCCACAAAATCGATAGCATTACCTCTAGTTTTAAAGCAAACTGTGATAAGGAAACTTTACAGGTTCGGCTTCAAAAAACAAATGCCGGGACAGAAACTTCCTATAAAACAAAAGCTGAAAAAAAAAACAAACAACAGTCAACCAGTTGTATTGCATGTGCGCAAGGGGAGTCTTTCATGGGTCCTAATTCAACATAAATGGATGGATGACCTCGTGCTCTATCAGTTCTAAGGCAGGTTTGGCCACACGAAAAATGAGTTCTCGAAATCAATGGGTAAACTAAAATATTTCAAAGGAGGAATATGAGCTTCAAACAGAGTTTCTCTTCAACTAAAGACAAAAGATGGAATAACCACCTACCTGTTAGTCTCAGAATGGCCTTCGTTGGTTGACGCACGTACCCAGTTGAATAACAGTTTGAACGCTCCCAATAGCAAATGGTGAACTCTTTCTCTTCCTCGGTAATGGTGAAATGACCGAAGAACCCCATTCTTTGCATATATATACAAGGTGAGCAATAAAGCCGCACGGGGTGGAAATTTGGCGTATTATTGAGCACGGGGCTCAATGCAATGGGCATTTAACTCCACACGGGGTGGCAATAAACACTTCAACAACTTTATATTTGTGCACATACCCAAAAATTGGGCTGCGCTATGGCGGTGATCGAGCTGCTAACTTATGCACAACGGGTAGCAAATGTAAGGTTAACTGCTGCGATTAAGAGCTGCGCCATAGGATTGGAGCTTCATCAGCAACTTTAAGGTTAGAAGCAGCGTAATGGGCAGCGACTTTAGCCAAAATTTCTGCAACCAAAATCTGTAACGAAGAAGGTGAGGTGCATCTAAGAGGGTGACAATTTTAAGGTTAACAGCTACGCAACGAGCGGGCACTTTAGCCACATAATATGCACTAATAATCTGCGCTAATTGGTGTGAAGTCAAAGTCTTGGAAAAACGTGCAAAGGAGCAGCGATTTTAGCCTTAAAGTCTGTGCAAAGGAAGAAAAATTTTAAGGCTTAAAAATGTGATGACTGGGGAAAAGGGTGAAACAAAAGCTCTTACGTCGGTAAAATTAAGGTTAAATCGTATGCCATAGCTGGCCAAAGATAGGGTGAAAACTTGCGTAATTGTTGCAAAGTTTAACGTTAAAAAATGGGCCCAATACTAAAAGATAACTTTTGCCTTAGTAGAAAAATCAAAAAATTTGGGAGAAAAGTGAGAAAGAAAACTTGCCAAGTTTGAACAAAATAAACTTTTAAAAATCAAAGGACCTTTTCAAAAAATAGGAGGGGCCCCAATATTTACAAAAATTTGGGGGGGATGTTGCAGCAACAACAATTGGTGATTCGCTGACGAACACAGATCTCTGAAACAAAATCGCTTCATGATAAAAAAGACTCTTAAACTGACAGTTCCAAGCGTAACAAAATGCCCTCATAGTTCATCTTCTAAGAATGCAGTGATCCCTTTATCATATTGGTCATTTGGGAAAGGGGAACTTATACTCAAATTACCTTAAAACTCTCTCAGGGCCAGAGTATGTAGTTCATTTTTTTAAGGTCTATCTTTCAGGTTTTCTAACTAAAAAAGGACTCCACAGGATCGTAACAATATCTCACAGGCATATTCATTTGTTCCTCATTCCCATGCTATTTGCATCCTTTTGGATGTTTCTTTGATTGACAACTTTTTCCGTTTGAGACTTCCAGAAATAACTTTCTTAAACTTTCAATACTTTGATTTGGGTTCTTCAATCCATAATGTCCTTTTGTGTGAGCAAGATATTTTATTTGATTATCAAGCTTCATAGACGGATAAGAACCTTGCTGAGCCGCATTATTTGAACAACTTTCTCGATTGAACCCTTTGCTCTCTCAGCCATGCTTTAATTGAGGCGAGAATTTTTGGAAACTAGACTCTTTGATGTAATCTCTTTGGGATTTTATTTGTAGCATGGGATCATTTGAAATACCATACGCCTATGAGGCATGCTTCCTTTCCGTGGGTCCATAGTAGAAAAAACCTTTGGGATAGGCATTAATGTTAAAGTGAATGGAGCCTCAAGATAGTGAGAAAGAAATGTTGAATCATCAGTCATTTAACTGGGGTTATTTTGACCAAAAGAAAAAGGATCTCTTCATTCCCACAGGTTGCTCAGTGAAAAACAAAGTCACGGGGATATGTCTCCTTTATAAGTGAAAATATGCTTTTCAAGATTTTGGGACTTGCTTAGAGTTGTGTCCTACCGCTAAGCCAAGATTTGGGCTAGGTTTTATTAAGGAAAGAAAAGAGAAAACTCAAGCAGAGAGAAAAATAAAACAAAAACAAACCAGAATACTTAAATTGTACACAAAAGCAAACAAGAAAAAAAAATGATGTTTATTTATGTACAAAAAACTCAACGGGACTATGCAAAGTACTGCTTCAAGGAGAGGCCATTGAGAGGGAGAATTACTTCCTCTCCTTGTAGGTCCTTCGACTTATAAGTAGATGAGCCAAGTTTTTCATAAATTTGATAAGGGTCGACCCAAAGATGTTGAAACTTAGTGTGCATTCCCTTACCATCATGTGATGATCCCATTTCAAAACTAAGTCACCTACTTCGAAATCCCTTTTTCTAGACTTTCGCTTATCAAACCACCTCTTAACTATGTCTTGGTGTTGGTGGAACTAGTCTTTGGCTTTAAGCCGATATTCCTCAATCTTTAGCAAGGTATCAATTCTTGATTGTAGGACTCGACTACTAGACCCTTGGGAGGCCCGGGCCAATTTCAAGGATGGGAGTAAAATATTCGGAGGAAGGATGTCTTCTTTACCATAGACTAAATTGAACGGGGACACTCCTAAGGAATTCTTTGGTGTGACTCTGTCTTCCCATAGAGCATTCAGGAGGGCTGTATGCCTACTTCTTTGATTTTCAATTACAATCTTCTTACGAATTCAAATGAGATTCTTATTGGTAGACTCAACTAATCCATTTCCTTGGGGTAGTAATTGGATGAAAAGTGTAATTTAATTCCTTTCTCATAAGCAAATTCATTTATCTTCAAAGATGAAAAATAAGTTGCATTATCAAAGACTAAAGAAATTGGAACCCCAAACCTGGTTATGATGTTTTCATCCAAGAATCCAATGACTGAATCTTTGTTTAATTTGCACAGCGGAATAGCTTCTTCCCATCTTGTAAAATAATCCGTAGCTATCAGAATATACCAATGCTGCAATGATGAATTTGGGTTGATTTCATCGATAGCATCTATACCCCAATGCTTGAATGGTTCAGATATGATAACTGGCTGTAGGGGTCCTACTACTTTTGGCAATTTCCCGACACTTCTTTGGCATACATCATAATTCTGAGCATAGGCATGAGCATCTCTGAATAAGGTTGGCCAATAATACCCAGCTCTAAAAATTTTATGTGCTATGGTATCTCCTTAATAATGTCCCCCAACAGGGCCATCATACAATTCCTTGACCACACTATCAGCGTGTTCTTTCTCTAGACATTTGAGGAGAATACCATCATAATTTTTTCTAAAAATTACCCCATCAATGATTTGATAGGTTGCTTATTTGAGATGTAACACTCTCCTTTGCTTAGAATTCCAGTGCACTGGCAAAAATCCCTGCTGCAAATAATGTACTAGGTCTCTATACCAAGATTCAGTAGATGTAAAAATAGGACATACCTCAACCATATTCATCTCTTCTTAATTTTCCCAGTTCAAATCTTCATCAACTAGATGCTCAGTGAGTAACTTGCATAACCCTTGACCCTTGATGATGGTGGCGGGTTTGAATTCTAGATCATACTCCTGGAGAGCAGTGACCCGATTCCCTCTTCGTTCTCCCAATTCCTTCTGAATGAACATAGATCTGACAGCGGGGTGAGGGACTAGGACTTTACTCTTGCTCTTTAAAATATATGGCCTGAACTGTTTTACCACTTTGAACATGGCATACGCTTGCTTGTCTACAAAAAGATAATTTAGTTCAGCGCCTTGCAGACCAGTTCTCATAAAAGAGATTGGGTATTCATCTCCTGATTCCACCTTTTGCATGAGTACTGCTGCGAGGGAGTCATCTGAAGCAAAGGTGTACATAATGAAATCTTTATCAAAATATAGACTTCTTAAGGAAGGTGCATTAGCTATAGTAGCTTTTATTTCTTTAAATGCTACTTTATCCAAGTCAGTCCACTTGAACTGTACACTCTGCTATATCATTTACTGCAAAGGCTTAACGATCTGAGCGAAATCAAGAACGAACCTTTGAACAAAATTGGTAGTGCAAATAAATGATTGCATAGATTTCTTGCTGTGAGGCATGGGGATTTGATTGATAGCTTGGAATCTCTCTTGATCTATTGATATTCCCTTCTTTGAAATGATGTGACCCAAAAGTTTTCCCTCAAGAAAAGAAAAAACACTTTTCTTGGGATTCAAAGAGATACCATATTTCCTGCAGCGATAAAAAATCTGCTTCAGGTGAAAAACATGGTCTTCTCTCTTCTTTGAGAAAACTGTCACATCGTCGAGATAGACCACCACGCACTGACCACCTAATCCTCGAAAGGCGGTGTCCATTACTTGCTGAAAAGTGGCTCCTGCGTTTATCAAACCAAAAGGAATCCTTCAGTATATGAATGTTCCCCACTTTGTACGAAAAGTGGTTTTAAGCCGGTCTTCTTCTGCTACTAGCACTTGATTGTAACCCAAAAAACCATCCAGTAGAGAGAAAAGCTCTGATCATGAGACCATCTGCAATATTTGTTCCATTGGGGGTACAAGGTAGTTGTTTTTATCGGAAGCTCTATTCAAATTCCGGAAATCCATGCACAATCTAATTTCCCCAAATTTCTTCCTGACAGGAACTAGGTTAGCAACCCGTTCTACATGTCGGACTTTAAAAATAATATTCGCGTCCAGCAATTTCTTCAACTCTTTTTGTAATAAAGGCTCGAGAGTTGGATGCATTCTCCTCAATTGTTGCTGAAATGGTTTAACCCCAACTTTCATTGGTATTATGTGAGTATTAGATGTCTTTAGATCCTCATAAGTCCATGCAAAGACATCTTTATATTGCTGAAACAGTTTGATGAACTTATCTCTCTCGCTTGGCGAGCAAAATCTACCAAGATTGACATATTTTGGTTTAGCTTATGTACCCAGATTTATTAATTCATGCTGCATAGAGGAGCTGTGACTTTTAGCATTTATTGGCCTTTTGAACTTTCTCTGCAGATCAAACAAACTCTCAAGAGATCTTACTCCCTTGGGAATGAAATTTCCTTTATCAACATCTTTGCAGATTTGAATCGTGCTTCTCTTCATTTATTATGGCTTCTTGGAACACATCTTCATTTGTTAAGAAGCTGATGATCTGATCATCATCGTCAAACACCCTAAGATTTGTAATGTTGTCCGGAATAGATGGCCTGAAAATTAATTCAATAGAGCACTTATTATTAGTAGGCACTAATCTTGAAGCATAAGTAGTTAGCTAATCAGCTGCGGCATTTCTTAATATGGGAATGGAATTAACGTTGAAAGCAGCAAAAACATGAAATCAAATTCCAAACCTCTGACTGATAACCTTTCAAATGCAATGAGAGGCAGTGGATTGTATCTCTCACTTTCCTGACAACTATATCCAAATCACCAAAGACTTTTAGATATTTAACATTTAAACTAATATCTTTCTTTAAACAATGAACTAGAGCTTCGTACTCAACAGTATTGTTAGTGCATTCAAACTCTAATCTACAAGATAAGAAGTGTTTATTGGTTTCAGGATCAATTAGGACACAACCAGCTCCGGATCCTTCTTGGGTTTTGGAACCATAAAAATATAAGACCCAAAAAACATTTTCTGTCTTAGCCAAGTTAGTAACACTATTTCCTACATCAGTGACTAATCCTACTATATTACAATCAATATCATCGGTCCAAGAAAATTGAAGGAGATCGGACTGTTCATTTGATTCATGGATAACATATTTTGATTGATAATTTCCTGGTTCAATCTCTAGGAAATAATTTCCCAATACCGAAGATGAGAAAGCTACAGCTTCATTTTTTTCTTCTAGCTGAGTAACATTATGTTTCATCTGGGGTTCTCTTAGTATTTTAATTTGGTTTTGTCTATTCTAATAAGCTATCCATAAATGAGACCAGTCTGTTGCAAAGTAACCATTAATTTTCCTAGACCAGTCCCTACTTAAAATAAGGCCATAAGCTTCAGGAATATCGATTACCATTATATCCACAAATTGACATACTCTCGAATCTGTTGACAGCCTAATAATCACATCTTTCATTTCTCCAATGAATTTAACAACAATCCTATCTAGCTGTATGATATGGGATGGGGATGGAATTCGCTCTCCATTTATCTTTTTGCAAATCAACAGTGGCATGACATTTGAGGAAGCTCCAGAGTCTACCAAACAATTGTGCACATTATGATTGAAAATTTCAAAAGTCAAGAGAAAAGGCAAAGTCTGCGATCTTGATTTCCCCCCGATGCTGGTTTCATTTATCTCAGGGTTTTCCTCAGTGTTTTCTGCCAAAGCACTAACTTGTGAGTCAAAAGCATCCATCAATTTCTTTCTCTGCTGGGGCAGACTACACATGTCAAATATGGAAACATTTGCTTTTTCCTTCTTAATGTCTTCAATTATATCATACCCCATATCACATTCTTTCAAAAATTTAAGTTGATTTTCTGTTTTGTTCATAGTGACCTTTGGTTTTTTAGGTGTTTCTGTGCTTGGCTCTTTTGTCACTGCTAGGTTTTCCTTAGGCTGCAGTGGAATGACAGTTATCTGCCTTCTCTGTACTTCTTTCATAACCTTGGCTTTAGGTGTCTAAATCGTTTGATCAAGCACAGGGCCCTTACTCCTAGTAGTGACATTAATTGTTGTAGTCTGAAATTCATCAACTCTATCTTCAGGAGAAGGTTCCTGTGTGGGTTCCCAATCCCATAAGACCATTGTTGTGTCAGGAGTGGGTTCTTCCTACTCCAAAATATGCTCTTCCTGAGGATCTTTATGAGCAGATATTTGCGCATCTAGAATTTGGTTCATCACTAGGCCCATTGAGTTTATCCATTGTGGACAACTTTTTTCGTAATGTTGTTCCTGATGGAAGGTACATAAATGATCCATGCCCACTTCATTTAAATTCAGCACAGTAGAATTGTTTACAGGAGGAAGCAGTTGCCCATTCTCTTCTCTTTTCTTATAAAAACGTTTGAATGGCTGCCTAGAAGTGCTAGCTATCATATCTTTCTCTACGTCTATGATCTTATTAGAAAGCTTTTACATCATTTTTACCATATCTTCCATATCTCTTGAGGGTTCCTCTTTATTTCTGGTTAGCATAAAGGGCTTCTTAGCAGTGGCCTGTGTCATTTCTAGATCCAAAGCGTGTTTAGCAATGATGTCCGCTTCATCTTCTACCTTCTTAGATTCTTCAGAATTTTCTATTAAGGTAGTTTTCTTTGTTCTTTTAATGAACATTGCTATGGGAGGGTCGAGAGCCATTGTATAATATTCAACTAAAGATTCTTCATCAGGCTTAGCCGCATCACTGAAATTGTTCAAGAATGTGGTAAACCTTTGATTAAACTCTTGAACCTTTTCTTTCTTTTCCATTCTCATGGACAGTAACTCATTCATGAGTATGGCCGCCGTTTTTTGATTTCCATACTTTTTTAGGAAACATTTCACAAAGTCCTCCAAATTAGATATGGAACTAGCTTGCAAACTAGAATACCAGGAAGATGCTTTGGTTTCGAAAGTGTAAGGGAAAAGCATACAGACTACATCTTCATGCTGCACATTTAAAAGACTTAAAGCCAACTGAAAACATTTAAGATGATCTTATGCAGAAATACCTTTACCAGGATCATATTTAGGCAAAACCTTTTCAGGATTCTTGGGAAGATCATGGAATGGCCTAGCTATATTTAAAGCTACTCTCGCTCTCCCCGCTAGTACAGCCATGGCTCCACGTGGTGAATTTGGTGGAGTGTGAAGTGGGGAATTGCGTGGGGTATTTGGTTCCTCTATATTTGGAGGATTTTCAAGTCCAATTTATCTAAGAGGTTATGTTATTTCTTTCAAAGATAGATCTACAAACAATGTGGTATTTTTTGGTGGTCTTCCTGATCTCCAAACTTAATTTGTTACCACAATCTCTGCAAAACTCGAGGATTATTATGTCCATGACAAATTCTTCGGCAGTTGTAGAATGCAGGTTTGAGGGGAAATCGGATTTTCCCTTCCTCCACTCAAATTTCTCCTTAATTTCTACTACGTGTTGCGCATACTTGTCTTTTATTTTAAGCGTCTCAGCTTCAACGGATATCATCTTGGTTATCATTCCTTTAATCCTACAGATCTCTTATGATATCAACACTAGTGACTGATATACCTTTTCTTGCACGTCATAAGCTTGCTTGTAGAATGTGTCTAGATCCTCTTTCTTTTCATTTGCCTCCTTGAGCTGTTCTAACAGACTTGCCTTTTCTCGCATTAGCCTTTCAAACTGAGGCTTGAAGAAATCAATTTGATGAATAGTGCTAGCCTCATGATTCTCCAATTTTGTTCTGCAAACCTTCAAGTTCTTTTGCTCATCTTCCGAGATTGCCAACTACATTTCTAGTGCTTTATTTTCATTCTCATGCTGCCGGATTCTCAAAGTGCTTTCCCTTTTCTCTTCTTCAAGATCTTTGTACTTCCTCTTTAATTCATTACCTTCTAACACCTCCTTCTTCCTGTCAGCTTTTATTTTGAAACATAGCTCCCTGTATTTCTTAACATCTTCAACCAGGAAATAAATATTGTTTTTAATTCCTTGGGATGAAGCCACTGAGCATAATGATGTGAACACAGGGTCAATGTTAGTCCCTTGAACAAGTGTGGTTTCTGATACTTTGAGTTCATATTTGTCTGGTTCAATCTCCAATTTCTTTACTGATCTGCCAACAACAACCTTCTTCAATTCATGAAAATAAATGGAATCCAGGCTGTCCACCTGGGGTTGCTTTCTAGGGTTGTATGGGGTAAGTGCTAACTCTTCAGTAGTGACAACCCCTTCATTAGCTAACCCTGGTTGGTTTAACTTTGGAAGATCTAAGTCCATGGCCTGCAGGCTGGACGAGCCTTGTCTCATGGAATTATCAGCTTCTTCTTTCTCTTGTCTTTCTACCAGCTCAGTTTATAACCTTAAATGGAATCCAGGTTGGCCACCTGGGGCTGCTTTCTAGGGTGGTATGGCGTAAGTGCTAACTCTTCAGTAGTGAAAACCCCTTCATTAGCTAACCCTGGTTGGTTTAACTTTGGCAGATCTAAGTCCATGGCCTGCGGGCTGGATGAGCCTTGTCTCATGGCTTTATCAGCTTCTTCTTTCTCTTGTCTTTCTACGAACTCTGCTTGTAACCTTTCTGCCTCTTCTGGCTATAATTAGGAAGATTGTTCTTGCAGAATTATTTCTTCTTCGTCTTGCTGCAATTTGGTAGCTTGCTCTTGTAGGGTTGTCTCTTCTTCCTCTTTCAGGGCTTTTGCCTCTTGCTCCTTTTGGAATCTAGTAGCTTCTGCATCTTGCTGCTGCTTGACCTCCTTCTCCTTTTGGATCCTCTCTTCTTCTTCTTTTTCCTTCCTTTTTGAATCCTCTGATTTAGATGGTGTTGCCTCTTTCTCCTTCTGGATCAACTTGACAGGATTAGGATTAGAACCTTTCTCGCTTTTCTTGTGGTAGCGTTTTCCCAATTCAGTTAAGTTCTTGGCA
Organism: Larix kaempferi; assembly: GCA_027924585.1. NCBI lineage: Eukaryota > Viridiplantae > Streptophyta > Pinopsida > Pinales > Pinaceae > Larix > Larix kaempferi. The sequence continues at coordinate 13,224,665 of BSBM01001197.1, read as the reverse complement.
CTTTGGAAAAATTATTCATCTAGGTCCACAAGATGTGTGTGCTCATAAGAAGTTTTTACATCAAGGAAATGTTTAGCAACCTTGCCACCAGGATCATGTCTCCTAAAAGGATTTGTTCTGAAATGAAAAACCACCAAGACCTAAGCAAAGTTTTCACCATCTCTTTCCTTCAGGACAGTGTATGCACCGATGGTGAAGGGCATCAGTGGGTATATACCTTTCTTCCTCTCTCTGAGAACCTTGCTGATTCCACCAGTGCCGAAGAGTTTCCTTAAAGCTTCCTTATGCACCACAAAATATGTGACATATCAGTGATGCAAAAAGGGAGATTGAGATCCTCCACTCATTCGGATGTAAGTGCCCTTGGAAGAGAAGTAGTAATCTTCGAATTCTTCGATGATGGGCATGGCATTTTTGGACATACAGCTCAGCTCCTCTATAAAAATGAGTTGATACAAAGGCATGATGAGTTTCTCACATATATGGTTGTAGTAATTCACGTATTTGCTTGCGCACGTAGGTTGTAGGATACAAAGAGAGGAGTCTCTTTTCTATTCCATATACAACACAAATCCGGGAAGGTGTGTTTTGCTTAATAGGCAGTCCATCAAATAAGAAGACATGAAGAAGTATGCTTTCTTCTGAGTTGGTCCTCCTTGGGTAACAGTTAACTACAAGACCAAATTGTCTGAAATTATGCTAGCCCAATTGAAAATGGTACCGGACATGGCCACATGGACTGTTACTGGCACCCAACCAAGCTTGAAAATATTTCCATTTGGCATGCCGAAAATCCGACTCAGCATTAAGGCAATGAGTCTATAAGGAGTCCTTAGAAGGTTACTTTCATATTCATTGTTGTTCCTTTGTCTGATTTGCCTGTCACTTATCATCACCTTTTCAGCAGACTCCAGAGGGTTCATAATTTGCTTTACTATCCACTCATCATCCAACCAAGTTCTTGCATAGGGAAACTTGTAAGTAGTCGTGATGTGTTTAGGTGCAAAAGATACTAGATTCATCCCAGCCTTGTCATTAATGAACCTTGTATCAGTCTTAACATGAGGGATTATCCAGCCGATGACCTCAGAGCACGGGAATAACTCGGGACGAGTTGCTACCTTGTGGAGGTTGGATTTCTTGATCTTTTAATAGACCATAGTGTCTTCTAGGGGAGCTTGAGGGTAATTCGGATCTCTGATAAACCTGTATAAGTCACCCCATTGAAATTCTGGGGCAGAGCTTCCTGGGGCCACTCCGGTGACAGCTTGTGTATCGTTGAACATGGTTTCAAGTGATGTGTCTAACAGGATCTCCCCGTCCAAATCCGATTCTGCAAGCTTAGCTTTCCGCCTAGCGTATTTCCTATGCCTGTCAAACCTACGATGGTGGGATAGCACAAATAAGGAATTTGACGAATCCTTGAGCAGCCATTGCTAGCGGATAAATCACATATAATATTTAAGCAGAGATTGAGCATGTAAAAGTGTGGTTTTTTATTAAAAATGATCTTTCAAGCATTTAACAACAAATTCATAAATTGACTTAGAAAATGAAAATTTCACAAGACCGAAAGCTATCTAGCCAGTAGTTGGATACACTATGATAAACAATTATTTTGCTGTCATCAGCTTTTCGAAAGAAAAATATGCAGTTAAGCAAAACGCTAACTGTATGGGGCATGGAGAAAACTTGAAACTTTGGTGGCTTTATGGATTTAACGCAAGGAACCTATTATCGGGGGCACGAATTATTACCCACAACGATGAGTACAGTATTCATCGGCAATGACAAAACTTCCTACAAGCGCTACAGAGGAGAATGTGTGCCACAAAACTGATAGCATTACCTCTAGTTTTAAAGTAAACTGTGATAAGGAAACTTTACAGGTTCGGCTTCAAAAAACACACGTCGAGACGGAAACCTTTATATAAAACAAAAGCTGAAAAAGAAAGAAACAACAGTCGACTGGCCGTATTGCATGTGCGCAAAGGAAGGATTTTCTGAGTGCTGATTCGACGAAAATGGATGAACGACCTCGTGCTCTATCAGTTCTAAGGTAGGTTTGGCCACACGGCAAATGAGTTCTTGAAATCAACGGGTAAACTAAAACATTTCAAAGGAGGAATATGAGCTTCAAATGAAGTTTCTCTTCAGCTAAAGACAAAAGACGGAATAACCACCTACCTGTCAGTCTTAGAATGGCCTTTGGTGGTCGATGCACATACCTAGGTGAATAACAGTTTGAACGCTCCCAATAGCGAATGGAAAACTCTCCCTCTTCCTCGGCAATGGTGAAATGATCGAAGAACCCCATTCTTCGCATATATATACAAGGTGAGAAATAAAGCCGCACGAGTGGCAACTTGGTGTATTAATGAGCACGGGGTGGCAATAAGCACTTCAACAACTTTATATTTGCGCACATACCCAAAAATTGGGCTGCGCTATGGTGGCAATCGAACTACTAACTTATGCGCAATGGGCGGAAAATGTAAGGTTAACTCTTACGATCAAGAGTTGCGCCATAGGATAGGAGCTTCAACTACAACTTTAAGTTTAGAAGCAGCGTAACGGGGGGCAACTTTAGTCATAATTCATGCGACCAAAAGCTGCGACGAAGAAGGCGAGGTGCATCCAAGAAGGTGGCAATTTTAAGGTTAACAGTTGCACAACGTGCGGGCGCTTTAGCCACATAATCTGCTCTAATTGGCGCGAAGTCAAAGGCTTGGAAAAAGGCGCAAAGGAGCGGTGATTTTACCCTTAAAGTCTGCACAAAGGTAGAAAAATTTTAAGGTTTAAAAATGCGATGACTGGGGAAAAGGGTGAAACAAAATATCTTAGGTCGGTAAAATTAAGGTTAAATCATGCACCATTGTCAGTTGAAGATAGGGTAAAAACTTGTGCAATTGTCGCAAAGTTTAACGTTAAAAACTGCACCCAATACTAAAAGATAACTTTTGTGTTAGTAGAAAAATCAAAAAATTTGGGAGAAAAGTGAATTCCCAGTCCTTTTGTTCGAATGGTTGGCGAAGTTGAATTTTCAGAAGAGGAACTTCCAGGGTAGTAAGCCGACGACTTGGACCCCGAATTTGATCCAAGAACTGCAAGAAGTTGACAATAAAGCATTGCGGGCTATCGAAGTGTGGCTTGATAGTATCTTGGAAGGGTATATTACTGAATTTGCGGTTGATACGCCAAAGTCCTATAGTGAAGCTGAAAGGTATTTCTTCCGCGAACCCTGGGGAAGGTTTCTGCTATCACTTCAACTATCCATTAAGATTCTCATTTGCGAGAAGGGTCTACTGAAGACGCATCTAGATCAGTAGAAGGCTTGGTGGGTGGAGGCCGTGGGTACCACGATGGTTGGGGGGTGGTGCATGGAATGGTCAGGGGTAGATGGGTGCAGGACATGACGAGACTATGAGTGAAGCTGAGGAATAGAGTGGTCTTATAAGGGAAGGAGCGAGGTTTTGACAAGAAAAGAGGTAGAGGATAGGAGAAGGTCCTGCTGCGATCGAACCACAAGTTCGCGAAGGAAGAACACACAAGACAAAGTGACCTCACAGTCTGGACAAGGACACAAAAGATACACCTAGGATAGAGGTAGGACCTAACCCCAGCAGAAATGTACCCACACCTCCACTTACTATTTGTCAACCAATGAGAAACACCACTTCAACCCCACCGAGTCAACAAAATTTGATCGCTAGTAGTTCAGTACCTGCAGGAAGGAAGCCCAGGATGGCAAGCGATGACGCTAAGTTACCATTGTTCCATGGGAATGGGACAGATAACCTAGAACAATATTGGTTCTTGTGTGAAGCAGTATGGGCCATAAAACAGATCACTGATGATACCGCCAAGAAAGGACAACTGGCGACAACTTTGCAAGGTCACGCCCTAGATTGGTTTATGAAATTTGTTCTAGAACCTACGGGAGCTTCGGAGAAGACCCTCGACGACTTCAGGGATGGGTTGATTGCAGAATTCAGGAAGCCCAAGTCTGAAGCACAGTACATCACAGAATTGAAAGAAATTAAGCAGTATCCCAATGAGACGGTGTGGGATTTTGATCAGCGGTTCAAGATGCTGTTGGCAAAGGTCAGTTTTGATATGAGTGCCATCCAACGTAAAGAGTGGTTCATTGTGGCACTACTACCACACATCCGACTACCATTGATTGAAAAGAAAATCACCACGCCCAGTGAAGCTCTGGAGATTGCAATGCGATTGGAGGCATCACCGATTGGAGAAAATGCAGCTGGGATGTTGCAGATACAGACGTAGCTGGCTAATTTGACTATACAACTGCAAGATTTGAAGAAGGGCAAGGAGCAGTGTGAAGAAGTGTGGTGCACGTGATGTCGAGGGGAAGGACATATGAAGGACAATTTCCCCAACTTCCATAACTATTTTGTTTCAGGAGCGCCAAACCCATTGAATGGTGGTGGCATGCCATGGTGTCGCGTTTGCCAGGTATTCGGGCACCACCATAGAGAATGTCCATATATGTAGAAGATGGTCACTAAACCGATGAATCAGTATTGCACTTTTTGCAAATCCATGGGACATGATGACAAAGATGTTCGGGCATATGGATTGCTTCATGAAAGGATGTACGATGCATTCTATGTGAAAGATGACCAGCGTGCTATACAACTGCAACCACAGCCATAGGTAGCCCAACCGCTACCTCACCCACAAGTCCAGTTTGTACCGTCGTATTAACCACAATAGTTCGTGCCGCAATATGCTCCAATGCAAATGGCTCTACAGCAACCATAGTACATTTAGCAACCGCAGTATGCGCAACAAGGGAAAGGTATGCAACCAGCACCGATGCAACAACAATACAATCAATAACAATACCAGCAGCAAGGTGGTTTATGTCAAGGATTCTAGGGTGGACGCGGCAGAGGATTTGGTCATGGAGGTCGTGGACCTGTGCAATGCTATTACTATGCGGTATGGGGACATTATCAACGCGATTTCCCACTGTTGCAGATGCAATCTACATTCTATTTTGTTGTAGACCATACAGTAGAGAACTGGTCACAGCTAATTGCATGATGGTAGGTAGGGAATGTTATGCAGTTGCAGAATCAGACCCAGGCACACCAACCGATACAAAATTTGGTACAGCAACCAGCTCAGAACCAGAACCAATGCCCGATTCATACTGCTGGTCAAAATGTAAACCAACCGGGGAATCCACCGTTGAACCAGAATCCAGGTGCGAGTGTTTCAACAACCTCAGCAGAGCCTAGGCCACATGATGCCGCTGTTGCAGTGATCACTCGAGGATGTACGAAGACGGGAGAAGATACCTCACATCCGTTGATCCGGTTGGCCGTGCAGAAGAAGGCGTCATTTGACAATAATTCAGAGCGCGATACATTCCACTAGGCACGATGGGCATTGGATAAGGGTAACGCTATTGTCTGTGACATGCCCCCTGTCTTTGATGACACATCAGACGCTGGTCCATCAGCGCAGTTCGGAACCTTGTAGAAATTGCTGAAAAGTTGTTTGTTGTTGGCCAGGGATCCTGCTGCGCTTGTTGAGATTGAGGGGTTGCTACAGCGATTGCTAAGGGGATTCCAGGAATCCATGGTGAATTCTTTACAATGGAGGAATAATGGCAAGGAAATGTGGATGAATATTCAAATTGGCAATTACGATGTCGACTCAATTATTCTGGATCTTGGTTCGGATGTCAACATCTTAACCAAGCAGGCATGGCAAAAAATGGGGACCCCCCTATTGAGCTGGTCTCCCGTACAGCTTCGGTTAGCTAATCTCTCTAAGGTAATGCCGATTGGAAGATTCCCATGGTTTGTGGTTTATATTGAGGGTATGCAGACCTACACTAACTTTGATGTCATCAAAGTAGTAGAAGGAGGGAGTTCATATCCCGCGTTGCTGGGGATCGGATGGGCCAATGATAGTGGAGCAGTAATCAACTTTAAGCGGCAAATGATGACTTTTGAAAACCACGATCTCATATTCATAGCTCTATTGGATCCGACTGAAGGTCACAGATAAATTGAGCCAGTGAAAGATGAAGATCCCAATGGATGGGACCATGCATTCAACATATCTGAATATTACATTCATGCGACTGCCAATGGTGAGCTGGGATGGCGTAGTGAGAGATCTGCGTCATCCAATTCTGATGATGTGTTAGAACATTGGCAGAACTACTTGCATGAGGTATCGCTCCGTAAGTGTGGGTTGATCACACAGTAGCTACGTCGTGTCGCGATTGAAACAGTCACCTTACTAGTTTATGAAGGACTGTCGGGCTTATCTGATTTTGTGGCAGAATTTGAGGAAAGAGTTTCAGAACCATAGCGATTGCTGGCATTGGGCGGAGCACTAAAGGTTGCTCCGGCATGCTGGTGGGAGACACACAAAGCATCCATTGATGGATGGTTGAAATGTAGAAGATTGATGATGGTTCACTTCGGCGATACTGAGGTCTACCACACAGGGAAATATGATGGTCGAAATGATCCTAGAGGCCATCTGATGGAGTGTCAGACATTATGGACAGTGCGACCATGGGACAAGTGGGTCCATGCAGTTATCCATACCTTGAACGAAATACCACGGTCATGGTATAGTGCAGCTGAATTAAGGGGAGAAATCATTACTTGGTTGGAGCTGACAATCCGTTTTACTCATACGTTCAGTTTCACTTATCCCAACCCAGATGTCCATAATGCCTTGCAGATCATACGCGATGTGGTTCTACAGGTTGTTCCCGCGGCATACCCGGTGGATCCACATACGCACTGCCAAATGCAATCCATAATGGAATGTTACAATATCACTAGTGGGCCCGATGACGGTGATGATCCACAGAATGTCAATATTACAGAGTCTGAAGGCAGTCGCGACATGGTTCCACTTGGTGCACCAACTGATCCGTTTAGTCAGCCCTTGAAGCTTCGCAAGATCAATATTGAGACGGAGGCTACTCACAAGTTTGTGAATGTTGGAGATTATTGGGATGATGAGATGATGTGAAAGGTCACTAAGTTGTTCCATGAGTTTCAAGACCTCTTTCCCACAAAGTTTTCTGAAATGAAAGGTATTTTGGGTGATATGGGCGAGATGCGAATTCCCTTGAAACTAGATGCTAAACTGATCAGGCAGCGACCCTATCGGCTGAATCCGTGACATAAGGAGAAGTTCAAGGCAGAACTGGATCGCATGTTGAGTGTTGGTATCATTGAGCCGGTTGAAGAGTCAGAATGGATTAGTCCTGTGGTGGTGCAAGACAAGAAGACTGGTGAGATACGCATCTGCATTGATTTGCGGAAGTTGAATGATGCCTGCTTGCACGATCCCTTCCCGACCCCATTTACTAATGAAGTACTTGAGGGAGTAGGCAGCCAGGAAATGTATTAGTTCACAAATGGGTTCTCAGGCTGTCATCAGATCCGTGTTGCAAGAGAAGATCGCCATAAGAAAACTTTTGTGACAGAATGGGGATGTTTTCAGTATACTGTAATGCCGTTTGGGTTGAAGAATGCACCTACGATATTTTCACGGGTTGTTGTCACTGCATTCAAGGATTTCATACAGAAGTTCTTACAAGTATACATGGATGATTGGAAAGTTTTGGCTTAATCCACAATCATCTGGACAATCTGCGATTGATGTTGGAGCGTTGTCGCCAGCACCAGATATCTCTAAATTTGAGGAAGTGCATTTTTTGCCCGCAATTTGGGATACTGCTGGGTCACATTGTGTGTAAGTAGGGGTTATTAGTCGATACAGCCAAGATTGCGCTCATTTTGAGCTTGACACTGCCAACCACTGTTAGGAAATTACATTGGGGCATACTAGGTAATATCGCAAGTTCATCAGGGGATATGCAGCGATCACCACACCTATGGAAAGGCTACTGAAGAAGGATGCCTTATTTCAATGGAGCCCTGAATGTCAGGATAGTTTTGAATAGGTCAAGGCTAAGATGGCTTCTGCACCGATACTAGTATTCCCTGACTTGAGTAAGGAATTCCATGTCCATGTTGATGCATCATCAATTGCACTTGGTGTGGTTCTAGCGCAACCAAGCGAAGGGGATCTTGATAACCCTATTTCTTTCATCGGTCGGAAGTTGTCTATGCGATTGGCGATGATCTATGTGCTACAGAAGTTTCGACACTACTTATTGGGCAGACATTTTAAGATGTTCACGGACCACTCTACACTGAAATACCTGGTCAATAAGCCTGTGTTGGGGGGAAAGATATGTCGCTGGCTACTTCTTTTTCAAGGGTTTGACTTTGAGGTAATTGTGAATCCAGGGCGGTTGAATTCCGGCCCTGATCATCTCTCGCGGATTGAAACAACAGAGGATCCCACTAACATTGAAGACGGGTTGCTTAATGTGCAACTGTTTAGAGTTGAAGTAGCTGATGGCTATTTTGAAGAAATCATTCATTTTCTAGCAACCGGTACTGTGTGAGAGGAGTTCACCACCAATCAAAAGAAGCAGTTGGTGGTCAAAGCTACATACTTCCAACTTATCGTGGGGGAGTTATATAAGATGGGTGTCGATGATATATTGAGATGGTGTGTCTTGCCACACGAGCAAGCGCAGATAATGGTGGAAGCACATGGCGGAGTGGCTGGAGGACACTACGGCGGTCGAGCGACTGCCAGGAAGGTGCTTCATGCAGGGCTTTGGTGGCCCACACTACATACTGATGCGACATACTTTGCGCGGTCCTATGACATCTGTCAAAGAACTGGGAAGCCATCTAGGAGGGATGAGATGCCGCTGATGCATCAATTAACACTACAGCCGTTTGACAAATGGGCAGTGGATTTTGTGGGCCCAATTAATCCACCAGGTAAGCGCACTAGTGCCAGATACATCATCACAGCGACAGAATATTTGACATGGTGGGTGGAAGCTGCACCAGTTGTTGATTGTTCTGCGGCCACGGTCGCACGGTTTTTGTTTAATAACATTATCACTCGCTTTGGCTGCCCCAAGATACTATTGAGTGATCAGGGAAACCACTTTCTCAATCGCACCATCAGCACATTGATGGAGGATCTACAGATACAACATAAGACGAGTATGCCCTATCATCCACAGGAAAATGGCATGGTGGAAGCCTTCAATAAGATATTGGAGCATGCACTGAAAAAGGTGTGCAATGCGAACCGCGATGACTGGGATCTCAAAATCCCATCAGTGTTGTGGGTGTATCGCACCACATGTAAAAGGCTGACGAGACAGACACCCTTTAAGTTGGTGTATGGGCAGGAAGCGATTATGCCAATGGAGTACATTGTTCCAAGTTTGCGCATAGCGGCAGTGATGGGTATGGATACAACAGTAGCATTGGAAGAACAATTGGTGCAGTTAGTACAATTGGAGGAAGATTGCTTTATTGCAGGTTTCCACCAGGGTGTGGAGAAGGATCGTCAGAAAGCTTGGCATGATCGCCACATCAAAAACAAGGAGACTTGGTGCTACTATACGACAACAAGTTTATGAAACATCCAGGAAAATTACAGATTCATTGGCTTGGTCCGTATCGCATTAGTAGCATAACTTCAAGAGGAGCGATACAATTGTAGCAATTGGATGGGGTGATGCTCCCGAAGTTGATTAATGGTAGTAGGTTGAAGCCCTACTGGTCGGGCTTGGAACAGCGCGATTCCTGAGTCGCATCGGCAAAATATATATATATATATATATATATATATATATAATATAAAAATAAAAAATTTTGCAAGTAGATCGGTGGCAGGATGGTGCACCCATAGGAACAGAATGCGGTAGCAGGCAGGCTTGTACTACAAGTTAGGAGCAATCCGCGACAAGCAGCAGGGTCTCAATCGAGTTAAATCAGCAATAAATTCCAAAAGTGAAAACAGTTAATTAATGGCGCTTGTTCGCATGATGGACATTAATGGCAGATCCGACTGATCGACTCACAGGATCGACAGTAGATTTGCGTCATTAATACGGGATTTCGATTGAGTTAATGTAGGATTTAGTGATGATTACCGGGGATTTGGATGGACGCTATACAACTGGGTAGAAGTTGGTTGGAAGGCATCAAGATTTTAGTTGCTAAGTGTCTATGCAGAGGTGACGAGTAGTGTTATCACTTGCTTAGTGCAGTTGTGCGTTGGGCAACATTTAGCCGAGCTTGCAGCGTGCCATTGCTGAATGTTGAGTGCATTGCACTGATTGAATTTTGAATTTGTTGAGTCAGGTAGGTTGTTCAGTAGTATGCAGGAAGGTATAGTAGAGTAGCCATGGCAGAGAATGATTCCCGACCCCATCACATCCTTGAGCTTTGGAATGATTCCCGCTGAAAGTTCTAAGTAGTGCCTTTCCAAGATCGCCGCGAGGAAGGTACATTTGGCACATGGCACACACCGGGCCAATATGGCTAACGGTATTCGACATGAGCGACCACACGCTTTTGCATGTAGGATCCTCGATGGAGGGATGGTTCCCCTTTCGTGAGTCACCAGTTAGGTTTACGCATGCAGGAACGAACCGCATCACATGCTCGACGCCATAGGTAAGTTCCAGTAACATCATTGTCCAGGAAGATGACGCGGCTATGGTTTGGGCATAAATAGCAGACGTGCAGCGTAGTTTTGCATAAGAGGTATCCATCAGAAGAGAAGTGTTCATGCTGCAAGAGTAGTTAGTAAGTTGTTAAGCTATGGATTCCAAGGAGACTATGGAAATGATTCACTTCATTTCCTGCGGTAGCACACCAGGTGCATTGTGGGCTTGAACGACGAGTGTCCATGAGTGCCTTGATATGGCCGTGGCAATTCCACTTGGCTGCGATAGCCCCGCGGGTCTATCCAAGACGTTTAGGCACATGGTGGTAATTCGAAGGGTGGTGGTCCATCCGACCACTGCAGAGGACGGGGTGACAGCCCCCTGGTCCCGTTAGGCAACGATCGATGGTGTGAAACCAATGTTCCTAACCTTTGGCCAATTGAAGGACTCGACCCAAGGAGGGGTTACGGATGGAAGAAAGTGAAGATGAGCCATTGGCTGGTTTCGCACCTTGGTACTGTTCATCCTCTTTTCCTCCATCAACTTTTGGCTCCAAGAGACTGGAGGATGAGTTTGAACATGGGTTGATCGCCGGTTTTGAGGGCCCTGCATCGGTGTGAGACATACATGACAAGGCACCTGTGATCATGATGGTTGCTTGCAAGATCCACTGTAGTGAGTTCCAGACAGCAAGAACAGTATCGACAACCACGAAGTACACCATGTCCAGTTGACGTGGCTCGAGGGCGAGCCACAATATTGTGTTGGGGGCTTGTTGGTAGGCGGTTTGGTAAGGAAGAATTGCAGCATCGTTGATGTTGCGACACCTCAGAAGAGGTCACAGAAGGAAGAAGGATAGATTATTTTAGTTATTTTTAGTCGATTGTACCTCAGAATGCGGGTTTTGGGTCATTGGACCACATGATATGTAATTTTGGGTTAATTGTACCACAGTAGGCGGGTTTTTGGGTCATTTGATCGTGTCAATTAGATTTTGGGTCAATTGTCCAAGAGTCGGTTAGGAAGCTGTTAGTAAGTGGAAAAGCATTGTAAAGGTGGAAGCCTATTTATAGTCATAGAGTCAAATGGGTTGTAGATCTCGATTTGGATCCGAAACTGAGAGTAATATATGTCTGTAATTGTAGTCAGGGGTTATCTGCGAGGTCTGTGTTGACAGCGATATTGTATCAGGGTTTGTTGAAGTATGTGAAGAACCTGCAATAATTAATTAATGAAAACACACGAGATAACAGAACTCAGAATCACTTTTATATTGATCGCATGCCACTTCGAGGGGGCAACCTCCTTTGAGCAATCTCAATACAAATAACTTCATGGTACCTTCATTGGTCTCAACACAAACTTATATAGTAAGTCTAGGTGGCAATACCATGGGTCAATACCATGTGTCAATACAAACCATGGGCCAATACAAAATATGGATCAACAATTACTATGGGACGACTTACAAATCATATGCATCCAACAAAAATAATACAAACTATGGATCAAGAAATACTACGGGATGACTTACAAAGCATATGCGTCCAACAACAATATACTAACAAAGTAAATAGAAGGGTTGACATGGGTTCCTAACATCCCCTCTCCCTTAGAAAAAGCTTTGTCCTCAAAGCTTTAGATGTGGAAATTGATGTAGAATCTGAAGGAGTGGTTCCCCTGTAGCATCCTCGGGTTGCATTCCGGCCTGCTAACGCCTTTTGAGTTTCAAGGAAGATTGCTTGGAAGGGTGTAGAAGAAGAAGGACCATATCAGCTGTGTGAAAAGTGTGCTCAGAATGGTGCTGATTGGCTTGTTGTTTCAATCGAATTATTGCCATGTGAAGATTGTCCTGCAGAATGAGAAGAATCTGATCGCGGTTTCGAAGAACCGAGTCAATTTCCTGAACTGGGGAGCTGCTGAGCATGTATGGAAGAAGAACTGGTGGTGCATGTCCATAAACTGCTTCATATGGTGTCCTTTTAGATGTGGTATTGTACCACTGGAGTGCTTCTAGGAAATCCATAGAAATAGCTGTCCACATCTGTGTAGGGATGGGAAAGGGTTTGAGCAGTCCCGAAAGGAGTGACGTTTCACCCTTGTTGACCTGGCAAGTATCACAGTCAGCCACCATCTGTTGAATTGTCATTTTCAGTCCTTTCCAAAAGAAGTTACATTGTTCTCGGTCATGCATTTTGAGGAACCCAGAGTGCCCTACTAATGAAGAAGCATGGAGTTCATAGAAGAGATAGCCCTATTTAACAGAGTACAACCAATTTAGAACAAGCAGAGAAATAATTATAAGAAAACTGGGTCATCAAATATGTGAGAAGGAGCGTTTTCCACCATATTGTCCTTACCCCTCTTGTAAGTGATCGCATATGCATAAACCATGAGTTGGATAACCCATTTCAAGTGTGTTGGGGAGGAGACCCATTGTTCCAGGAAATTTTCAAGACTCTGGAGATCAGTCTTGATTCAAAAATAATTCCCTAATAGGTATGGTTGCCACTTCTGTACTGCACGCAAAATAGCCATCATTTCCTGCTGAGATGTCGATGCAGGTAAATTTGTACCAGAAAGGTCTCTTGAAGGAGACAAGCCCACTGGTTCAGCAAGGACACCTGCATATCTATCCAAGGAAGTAGGGGAGACCGTTGATGGGTGCATCTGAATGGAATGGAGTTGAGCGATGACACCATGTGAATTCTTCTTAAAGATCTTTTCCATGCGATGTGAATTGATGATGCAGAGAGACCCTTGTTCTAAGCCCTTAAATTTGTGTTGTTTCCCATTGACTGAAAAATGCATCCAAAGTTTAGCAAAATCCCATAAGATGGGGCCAAGTGTGCGTAACCATTGAACGCCCAAAACCACATCACATCCTCCTAGGGACAAGGAAAACAAGTCAGAGCGTAGGTTATAATCTTCTAGAGAGATACGCACATTGTGACACTTCCCCTTGCAAGGTAAGGTGCCCCCATTGGCAACCATGTCTTCAAAGTTGGAGCAAGGATGGACAAAACAATCAGCATCTTTGGCGATCCGAGGGTCAATGAAGTTATGAATGCTACCAGAATCAATGAGTATTGTAAGATGAAGCCTCTTGAAGTAACCCCTGACCCGCATTGTTTGGGGGGTGGTGATGCCAGATAAAGCATGGAGAGATATCTCTGGTTGTTCATCCTGATATGGGGGGTCAATAGGCAGCTCCTGAATGTCGACTTGATCATCCATTGTATCTGGAGTTTCTTGACCAATTGTAGAGGCAGGCGAAGAATCCATATCCAAGAGATAGAGCATTTGTTGAACACATCTATGTCCCTAATTGAATTTCTCATCACAATTATAACAAATCCCTTTTTCTCTGCATGCCTGCATCTCTATTTCAGACAAATGCTTGATAGGAGTTGGCTGAGGAGCTGGCAGGATGGAAGGTCATTGAGAACCCATATTTCAGAAGGGAACAAAAGTGGGTTTAAATATTCCAATATGGACCATGCGGTTGGCTTGTTAAGATAACTCAAAATCTATGCAAATATTATGTTGCAAAAGTAATAAAATTGTCCAAAATGGATGTGTAAAGAGCACTAGAGGGGTTATGATTCCACTATAGGGGAAGAGGTAAGGGAGCCTAAGTGATATTAAATCCTCTATTTCCAAGGGAGTCATGATTTTGAGTTGAAGCACACAAAAATTACTCGTGGAGCATGAGGGATGCGACGTGTTTCTTCTTAAATCTTGGTTGTAAGTGGAGATTGAACAATGAAGTGACTAATTTTTTCCCAAGTCTATGTTTAGATGCAAGGTTGACCATTTCTACTCAAATCTATGGTTATTTTATGTGACTAATGAATTTGTTACGATCTTCCATAGATCTAGGGAATTAGAATGGTAGTGGTTCATATGTCAAGTGACAAAGCCAATGTAAAGAGAACTTTAGATGGATCTAATAGAGGGTTAAGGATTACAATTTCCACATATTCTTGGTTGAATCTTAGCCACTAGAGTGTGCATTTGGAACTATGTAGCAATCATATGATGATCTTAGAGTATATTTGGTGTAAGAATGGTGAAGATACTCTATGGTTCAAGATGAGCACAATTGTATAGAGTCAATTTGTGAATTGTTTAGAATATCAATACAATATATTCAAGGATATTTGGTTAAATGGTGTAATTTCACATTGAATTATATTCAAATGGTATAATTTCACCTTGGATTGTATTTGAATAGAGGTATAGTTTGACTAAAGGGTTTCTTGGATAAATTTCATGTGGAATGACCATTGCTTGATGCTTTTCATGGATCTCCATGCCTTGGGAGTGTTATGGCGCTTGGTCAGCTCAAGAAGAACCTTTATCAAATCTACATTTTAATGGAGTAAATTTCTTGTATTAGTTGTAAATGTCATTGTTGTCGATGTGATTGAACAATAAGGATTGGTGGATATGTCATTGTTGTCGATGTGATGGAACAATAAGGATTGGTGGATAGGACTGTCTTGTAGTGTCAAAGGGATTATGACCAAGATCCATTACCATGACATTGATAGTCTTTCATTTGAGTAATTGAGCCAACTCCATGGATGCTTTATGTTATTCAAGCTTTGGTGTTGAGTATTCTACGTGGGTATTAACAAAATAGGTAGTTCCTTCATGCTTACAAGATAAAGGATGAAGATGCAATGGCCATATGATGTGTGATGGTGGTGAATCAATGCTGAAAAATAGCCCATAATCACCTATGATGTCATCATCGTATAGGGATATGTTATAGCTTGAAATGACACCTCTTCGTCCGTGACGACACTTGCTTTCCTTGGTCGCATGACGACACTTCTTGAGAACAAGTTCAGTCACACAACAGGACATTTGTGGATGGAGGAGTCATTTGGGACACTAAAAATGGTTGAAATTACCTCATTCTTGACCCATTTGATGTATATGACCCTTAGGAACATTTTTCCAGACCAAACCATCTCCTGAAAATGAGCAGAAAAGCCTGTTTTTGGCCATTTTTCACTATGAGCGCGACTCTACTGTTATAATAGTAGCGTGTGTACGCGACTTTGTCTCATTTAAAGTAGCGCCCATTGCCATATGTACGCGACTTTGTCTACTGTAGAGTAGAGTACACACCTGTTTTGGTCAAAATCTCGAAATTCGAGTAAGTTAAGTTGGTTGGGAAACCTCTTGAGTGGTTATAACTTCTTTTCCTCTTCCTCACTGACTATATAAGGAGGGTAGAAGGGTCATGTGAAAAAAAAAAGCCCAATTGCAAAGTTATGCTGGAGGAATGGAGACCTTCATCCCCCTCTCTTGTGCTTCAGTTTTGGTAAACCCTAGTACAATTGCTTAGAGGCTGGGATCCTTGGAGAACGGAAGCAGGAGATCTTGAATCTAGGTTTCGTGAAGTGCCAAGCTTGAAGGAAGGTATAACTTTATGTACTTGCTTTCATTCATTAATAAAGATCAGACGTTCTTCTCTTTCCAAATATGACCTATTAATGTGTCTTAAGATTTGATCACTGTTTGATTATAGTTTGATGTCTCTTTCCATTATAGATATCAGTATTATATATGTAGTCAAATGTGTTTGAGAAAGGTATCAAGTTGTTTTGCAGGTCTGGACATTGCGACATTGGATAAGCATTGAAGAGCGAGGGAGGCAAAGCTAGGATCAACCTTCTGAATAAGGTGCCTACATTTCTAAACCCTAATCTCTTCATTTATTTGTTGTACTTGCAGAATGCTTGTAAGTCTATCTTTATCACCGTAAGTTGGTAGTTTCTCCCCTGAACTATAGGTGCATTTTCCCCACAACAGAATGGCGACTCCGCTGGGGAAAGCCTAACTGCTTAGGGGTATCCAAGGTCATTTCTTCAGTTTTGTTTGATGGTCTTTGTTCATTTTCTTGATTAGGATCAGTTAGTAGGCTCTGTTTGACCCTCCTGGGCCTTTTACAGACCCTTCCCAACCCTTGCAAACCTTTGTGGACCCAGTTTGGGGGTTTTAACCCCGTTTTTTAGACTTTTTTTTTCTTGTACGCTACTGTTTGTACCACACAGTAGCGCCCATACTACTATGAACGCTAGTTTCCTTCATACACAGTAGCGCCCATACTGCTATGAGCGCTAGTTTCCTTCATACACAGTAGCGCTCAAAATCTGGGTTTGAAATTTTTGAGTTTTTGGGTTGTGGACCCAAATCTGGGGGCTGTGGCTGCATTTTTTGGGGTCCCTGATGACCTTAGGTCTGTGTTAAATCCCTATAAGTGGTCTCCCATCCTTGTATTGATCCTACATTCATGATTTGAACCTCTTTTGATCATTTTGGGCTTGTTTGGAAAGTTTTGGGGTTTGTTGACCTAAGTTGGGGGGTTGTGGACCTGTTTGGTGTTTTGTACCCTAATTTGAGTCTGACTGAACTTGCTTGCCCCATTTTCCACTGGATTTGGAACCTTTTGAGTCTTCTTGACCCTGTTTGTATCTATTTGAGTGAAATTTCTCTTTTAGGTTGGTTTCTTATCCTCCCTTATGCTTTTAGTTTTTCTTTTGTAGTGAAAGCTCAAGTGTTTTGGCTGTTGTTCAAGACCTTGTTTGCATTGTTTACGTGCAGACCTGACTTTACCAAACCATACTTCTTCGTAGGTCATTTGCTTCATTTGGGTCTAAAAGTAGTTTTTGTACTCTTTTCCCAATATTTAGCATGCTTACATCAATAAGAATTTGAAAGTCATATTGGTAGCTTTTACTGTTTCATAAAGAGAACCTGAAAGTTTCTTTGCTTTGCTTTGATAGTAGGTTAGTTTCAGTTTTTGTTTCTTACCTTTGAAAAGCATAAAGAATTTTGATTTATCTTATAAATAGAGTACCTTGCAAGTGGCTTAAAAGATTTTAGAGTGCTTTGCATCAAAAAGAACAAGTTTTCTTTTGCATACCTAGTTGCTTGAGTAGCTGCATTCTTAGGTTTTGAGTTTAATTTTTTACATTTAGACTTTATTTTTACCTTTTTTGCATTCAAAAGATTAAAAAATTGCATTTGCACATGCATTCTAGATCAGAATTTTAAGACTGGCATTGAAAAGAAAAAGATTTGTTTGGTGGTAAATATTTCATTTTCAGTACTCTATTTCTATTATAACCACTCTCACACACCCACTACCTTTTTGAGTAATCAAGTAACCTTTAAAATGAACTCTAATAAAATGAACTAGCAACATTTTCTTTTCTAGGTTACACTACACCAACTAGTTTTGGTTAGGATCTTGGGTTTCAAACACCTTAAACCACCCAAGATCACACATTGCGCAAAAATCGTAGTGAGACTATCATTAGGCAAACCCACCTCACTCAAAATTTGCCTGGGAGCATATGCAGTAGGTCAATGTGAGATCAGTTTGTGGGAATACCCCTCCTACTTTCTGTTCGAGCATATGCCAGGATCGGATTGCGTATTGGGGACTCTTTCGAGTTTCGAGCTTAGCTACCCTGCCCACGCTTTCTGATTCGACCGGTGACTGTTCCCCCAGGAGTTTTCGGTGTTGTGGTATCCTTAGTATCAGACTCTAGGTTCATACACAGGTGACAGCGGAGGGTATATCCGCTGTACCTAGGACAGACGTGGGAGGAAATCCCTTGCAGGTCTTTGGGAGGGCGGTTGGGTGATTCCAGCGCTTGCACCCTTAGTCATTGTATTGTGGACCCCGGGTAACTGTCCTTCATCCTTCGTTGATCTGTTCTGGGCCCTCATCATCCCAGACTCTTCTCCGGAAGGCATCTGTTTGCCTGGTTTGATTTACTTAGGACCTTTTTTTAGTGGTGTGCTCTTTGTGCTACTTGTTTTTAGTTTGCCTTAGGGAACTTCTTGTTCATTTGAGCGAGAAACTATGTCTAGCATTCCGGTGAGTGCCGATCAAGGTACCCCTGTTCCGGGGGATCCTTGTGCTGTTCCATTCATTGGAAACATTGGTGCTCCCTTAATGGCTACTTTGAATCTTCCTGGATTCACTATTGGGCTGTCGGTTTGGTTGTTTTCCACTCCGAATGCCTTGCATGCTCCTGACACTTCTTTTGTGAGCACCTCAAATCAAGAGCATCAGAACCCTGTGCCTCCTTTGCCAGTAACATCTTCTCCTCCTCCTTCTACCTCATGTGGTGAAAGTAGCAATACTAGTAACCAGCAGTCTAAAAGGAATAGACGGGGGAAGAATAGGAAGAAGATGCCAAAACAAGGGGGCAAGCACCCTGCCTCTGCAAATCATGCAGGGGGCACCCACCCATCCTCTGGAGGTCATGCTGGGAGAAAACTTTTAGTCACTGACAATCATACTGAGAGTTTGTCTTCAACCACTGTCAGTCATGTTGAGGACACGTCATTGATCAATGCTAGTCATATTAATGACAAGTCACCAGTTCCTGTGAGTCATACTGGAGACACCAGATCAGCCACTGCAAGTCATGCTGAGGGAGTTGACATTGTCGACAAACCCAACAAACAGAATCTTAAGTTCCCTTGTAAGTTTTGCGAGGGAGACCACCTTACTTACTTGTGCCTTGTACTTCCAGAAGTGCAAAAAGTGTGGTCCTTAGTTCAAAAGTCTTCTGCTTCTGAGCAACCAGCCTCTGTGAGTCATGCTGGGGGCAAGCTGTCAGCCAATGCTAGTCATGCTGAGAGTACTGACATTGTAAAGGAGTCTAAACCTATAGGACGGAAACCAAAGTTCCCTTGTAAACTTTGTAAGGGAGATCACCTTACTCACCGATGCCCTGCCATTCCAGAGGTACGAAGAGTGTTGTCCATGTGTGAAGGAACCTCTGTTCCTGAGTTGTCTATAGATTCCCTGTAGTCAGATCAACCTTTGGTTGATAAAGTGGTTGAACCAATGCAATCTTTGGTCGACCCCACTCTTCCTTCGGAGAGTGAAGTGATTGAATCGATGCAATCTTCGACCGATCCCATCAGTCCTTCAGAGATTGATGCACCTACTACTGAAGTCTTCTGCATTTCCAGTTTGGATGTTCCTGAAAAAGGGGGCACTTCATCTGTGCCATGTGAACCCCTACCAAGCCCTAGGATTGTTTCCTTTGATTGGAATAGTCTAGCCGAGCCTCGTCTTCCTTCTTCGACACCTTTCCAGATAAAGGTTGATATCGGAAACCATACGGTTGATCGATGCATTGTTGATGAAGGTGCTTCTGTTAGTATCTTATCCGCTTATGCTTGGAGAGATTTGGGTTTCCCTAATGTTATTCCAGCTGTTAATTGGCCGTTGACCTTTGATAGAAGACCTAGTGAACCGATCGGATTCCTCCGTCAGGCACCTGTTACCTTGGGTGGAAAAACAGTCTTAGTTGATTTTATGGTTTTAAAGGACCCTATGGACTTTGATATGATCCTCGGGCGTGATTACGTTTATGCTATGCATGCTGTGGTGTCTACGTTTTTTCGTGTGATGCATTTCCCTCATAACGAAAACATTGTCACCATCGATCAGCTTGCATTCGTTGATCCTCCTTATTACCCAACTAAAGACCAGTCTGATCCCTCGTCATTAGGCACTAATATGTCACACGAGCCTCATGTGGCATATTGTTCCTTGAGTTCAACTGCTACTGAGAAGAAGTCTCTGAGTTCATGCTTACCTTCTCGGGACTTGGTCCCAGCTTTTGACCAAGTGACACCTCCATCTGAATGTTTAGATATGTATTCTATCTGGGATGATATACTTCCTTCCGATGAAGTTTTCCTAGAGTCTATGGTACAGTTTTCCATTCACTTGGATGTTTATCCAGTTGCAGTTATGTCCAACCCCGGTTTGACCTTAAAGTCTGATCCTCCTACTGTTGAGTCTTTGGACTCTCCTATAGATCCGCAAATTGGTATTCCTGCTGAGTTTGATTCTGCTTCTAGAATTTTCAACTCCCGTGATGATGAATTTGTTCCTGCAGATTCCATCATGTCCTTCAACTTTGATCTTCATCCTGAAGTTGATCTTGTTTATTGTAATTCCTCGGGCTTGGGTACCATAGAGTCTTCATTTGAAAACTCTGCCTTGTTTATGCCTGCTGTTGATGATAGTGAAGTTGAAAGTATTTCTACCACAGTGACTTGTATCGGGTTTTCCTTTACATATGTTTTAGATATGATCCTGGTACTAATGTTTCTTGGAGATAGGATTCTTAGCTGGATGTATACTTGCTTACTGGTCCTTTTCGACACCTTGTGCAACCATGTCAGGTATATTCGGAACCTTGCATATAGGTTTAGGCTTCCCCGCCGTTATGTTGCATTTGAACCTTTTGCCATCCGAATTCGCCATAGGGTCGAACCTGTTGGATATTGGTGTGTTAGCCATCTCTTTATGCATTGTGCACCAGTCCGACAGCAGAGCCTACCTAACATGGGTCACCCTAGTCAGCACCCTTATGCCATTCTGGTGCCCATGCTGAGTTTTTCTCATAGGTTCGGGAGCCTTTTTAGATTCACCATGACTTTGAGAAGAAGCCTCATATCTTTCTTCCTCATATATTTCTGGCCATCCCTGATAAGGCTCCCATCTTTGTGTTCAAATTGCATATGCATCTATTATGATCCCGCTTGCGCTAATGAGCCTGAAGCCGGCTTCCACGCTTTTAGCCCGTTGTATAAGCCTCCATCTCTGATCTCATTTCCGCTAAGCCCTGTATCATTTTGCCTTTTCAATTTGACACCTTTTACCTGGAGGAGACACAACCTGAGTGTCCTTATCTTGCCCATGTTCCTTGCATTAGGCATAGCTTTGTTCCATGCGCTTGGAGCTAGTTTTGCATGTCCCTGACACTCGTCTCTTCCCATTTCGAGCATTCTTCTGCCTTCACTTCGAGCTCGTTAAAAACAGTAAGTAGGTTACGAGCAGTCTTCCACCTTTCCTTCGAGCTCGTTAAAAACAGTAAGGAGGCTACGAGCATTCTTCTACCTTCACTTCGAGCTCGTTAAAAACAGTAAGTAGGTTATGAGCATTTCTTTCATCTTCACTTCGAGCTCGTTAAAAACAGTAAGGAAGTTGTGAGCATTTTCCTATCTCCTTTGAGCTCGTTAAAAACAGTAAGGAGGTCATGAGTTTACTTTTCCGGACTCGTTAAACCTTTACGGAAAAGATCCCTATGGAGTTCTTTTAAGCCCTTTTCAGACTCCTTAAATAGGAAAAGTTTGCCGAGCATAGTTGTCTTTTCGGGCTCGTTAAAATAACTGAACCGACATCCACTTAGGTATAGAATTACCCCTTTTCCGGGCCTTGGTGGATAATTTACGGAAAAGGTATACTCTAGGTATACTCTTGTATGCGCTAGAAGAGTTCTTCTTCCATCATTTTACACTTTTTCGGGGAAGGAGACTAACTTTACGAAAAAGGACCTTTGGAGTCGTCTTTAGGGTTTTCAGACTCTCGAAATGTGAAAACACCAAGCGAGCATTCACCTACTCGGGCTCGATGTGAAATCCACGAGATGGTTGATAGAGGACTGTTTAAGTTTTTCAACTCTATAAGCAAGAAAACACCGCCGAGCACATACCAATCCGGGCTCGATATAAAATCCACGGATAGGTGTATAGAGGACTGTTTAAGTTTTTCAACTCTATAAGCAAGAAAATACCGTCGAGCATAGACCAATCCGGGCTCGATATAAAATCCACGGATAGGTGTATGGAGTTTTCTTCTAGGTTTTTCAGACTCCTTAAATATGAAAATACCGTCGAGCATGCTTTAGTTCTTTGTCAAGCTCGTTAAAAAATGAAAAAGGAAAGGGAAGGGAAGAATGTTACAATATCTTTCAATATGATGGCAGCAAGTCAACTATCTCCTTGAACAAAGCACCTGTTTTTGAGTCTATCAAACAAGTTGGGTTCTAGCGTTGGCCTTAGGGTAAACTTGATCTCATAGTTCTTACTCCTCCGTTTGGTTAGTCTTCCAATCATTTGGAGAATCTGTTAATGTCTCCTACATTGCAGATTTGTATCGTGGTCTCTTTGTGTTAAAAGCTGCCTAAGTCACTATTGTGTCGTGCTCACTGTTCAAGGATATAACCTGTGTCGGCCATTCTGCAGTTGCCTTGACCTCATGTGTCGGCCATTCCTTGGTGTCAGTATGTTTCATCATGTGTTTAGTCCTACTCCAAATCATTTCATACTTGTTTGAGTGTCCCTCGTGTTGGATGATGGAGGATGCATTAAGGCCTCCCTTCCAACGGACTTCTTCCCATCGACTTCAACTCATTGTGCTCTGGGAATGAAGTTTAGAGTTTTGGTTAGTACCTTGGGGATTGCAGTCATTAGTGGCAGTTTCCCTCGCTATTGGATAGATGGGAATACATCAATGTCTCCTATCCGATGGATTCTTCAAGTGTTCGACGGCAAGACCATCTATTCGCACTTGCTTGAATGTACTAGGTACCTTGGGTTCCATTTTCATTATTGGTGGACACCCTCGCGTTTGTTAACGGTATACATCAATGACCGGTAATCAAACGATACCTCCCATGTTCGACATCAACTCATTTATTCGCATGGATAGGTTTGTACCTTGGGTTGTTTTTGGATGAAGACCTTGGGATCCTCGATAGCATCACCTCATTTATGTTATCGCCCAAGTTGCGCAAGACTGAGCCACATTCTTTTTGGGCTCTTGATGATACATAGATCCAGCTTGTTCTCTATGGCTATGTTCTCCAGTTTGACATAGATCCACCTTGTATTTATGTGGCTATGTTTACACTTATGTTCCTCATGGATCCACGCTTGTATTTTAGTGGCCATGATATATGCATCAGTATTTTGGATCATTATTGTATCCTCTTGGAGATCATGTTCCACTATTTGAACATGGACAGTTACCCCATGGATAAGTTTGTCTGACATTGCCTTTGCTTTCAGGTACTTCATTTGAGCCTATGATTCTTGGTTTCTCCGTTCCTCCACGATTCAACTCTTTTTTATTTATAATGTATTTCGGCCATCGTTTCCCATACTCCCTCTGACCTCATACATTAGGGGGCATCTGTTATAGCTTGAAATGACACCTCTTCGTCCGTGACGACACTTGCTTCCCTTGGTCGCATGACGACACTTCTTGAGAACAAGTTCAGTCACACAACAGGACATTTGTGGATGGAGGAGTCATTTGGGACACTAAAAATGGTTGAAATTACCTCATTCTTGACCCATTTGATGTATATGACCCTTAGGAACATTTTTCCAGACCAAACCATCTCCTGAAAATGAGCAGAAAAGCCTGTTTTTGGCCATTTTTCACTATGAGCGTGACTCTACTGTTATAATAGTAGCGTGTGTACGCGACTTTGTCTCATTTAAAGTAGCGCCCATTGCCATATGTACGCGACTTTGTCTACTGTAGAGTAGAGTACACACCTGTTTTGGTCAAAATCTCGAAATTCGAGTAAGTTAAGTTGGTTGGGAAACCTCTTGAGTGGTTATAACTTATTTTCCTCTTCCTCACTGACTATATAAGGAGGGTAGAAGGGTCATGTGAAAAAAAAAAGCCCAATTGCAAAGTTATGCTGGAGGAATGGAGACCTTCATCCCCCTCTCTTGTGCTTCAGTTTTGGTAAACCCTAGTACAATTGCTTAGACGCTGGGATCCTTGGAGAACGGAAGCAGGAGATCTTGAATCTAGGTTTCGTGAAGTGCCAAGCTTGAAGGAAGGTATAACTTTATGTACTTGCTTTCATTCATTAATAAAGATCAGACGTTCTTCTCTTTCCAAATATGACCTATTAATGTGTCTTAAGATTTGATCACTGTTTGATTATAGTTTGATGTCTCTTTCCATTATAGATATCAGTATTATATATGTAGTCAAATGTGTTTGAGAAAGGTATCAAGTTGTTTTACAGGTCTGGACATTGCGACATTGGATAAGCATTGAAGAGCGAGGGAGGCAAAGCTAGGATCAACCTTCTGAATAAGGTGCCTACATTTCTAAACCCTAATCTCTTCATTTATTTGTTGTACTTGCAGAATGCTTGTAAGTCTATCTTTATCACCGTAAGTTGGTAGTTTCTCCCCTGAACTATAGGTGCATTTTCCCCACAACAGGATATACATGTGATGACAGAGCATCAAGATTGCATTTGAAATTGGATAAGCAAGACAAACAAATCCTTGCATAGCTATTATTGTGCATTAGGTCTTGTGTTGTGCATGCTCATTAGGTACTTTGGTGTTAAGGAATGGGAGTGTTCAAGTCTCCATGTCTTTGGATCTATGTCGATACGCAAGAGTTAATTAAGGATCCATAATATTTTTTAAAGTTTAGAAACCTTGGCAAATCTTACTAATTATCAAATTTCCAACCATAAAATGTTTGGTGATTTTTTAAAAAATTATTCAAATTTATAAGGGTTTTATATAGCTTTTGGACAATTTTAATGATTTTTAGAGTAAAATTTTTAATCCTATGGAATTTGGGTGAATTATATTAGAAAAAAATGGAAAACGATGAATATTTTTTTGGGAAAAAAACCTTGAAAATTAACCCATGGGCTAAATTTTGCTCCTAAAATTTTCCCTGGAGTTAACGTCTAATGCATTCCTTATTATTTTTCTAAATTTAATTATGCAGGTGGTTGTTATATTCTACATCTTGATCATAGGAGATGGTGGGTGAAATTCTAATGTTTGAGAGCTCAACTTTGGTGATTTGTGGTGGTTGTCTACTATATTTTGAGAAGAGTGGTGAGGGTTACACCTTTGTGTACCCTCTGAATGCTACAAGGATAGGGAAAATGAATGGGATGATGAGCTTCTTCTGGAGAGTGGAGTTACATAGTGGTATTTTTCCCATGGTGCACATGAGCTACAATTGGTATAGAGCTATGTTATTTAACATTAATCTGATGTCAAAGAATTTTGTTGGAGTTGCATTGTGATTAAACGGATGTGTTCAATACGAGGGAGATATGTACCTACGTGATAACAACAAAAAATTAATTAAAATTATTAAGTAACATATGTTGACTCAATTTTAAATTTCTCAAAAATTAAAAAAATTAAAACCAACATATATCTATTTTAATCCCGAATACAACCTTTAAAACCAACATATATCCATTTTAATTCCAAATACATACATGATAGATGATATTGTGATTGTTCGACTACACCCTCTCTTGCTTATCTATGTATGACCCTGCATGGAACCCCATATGGGGTATGGATTACATAGTCAACAATAGTTCTCACTTAGCTTGATGTAGTGATGATGTGCCTTTCATGCTATGAATGGATATGTGGCATCAAGCACTCTTCTAATTCAAGTGAGGCTGCGCTAGGATTGGCGTGTTGTAGATGGGATTAATGTGATGTGACTAGAATATTGGATATGAAAGAATTCTTATGAATATTTGTCTCTCTACAACTATGTTTAGATATGTCCATTTCGAGTAGCTCTAGAGGGTGTTGCATTAATGGGTCGATGGGATTAATGTGATGTGAATGGAATATTGGATATGAAAGAATTCTTATGAATATTTGTCTCTCTACAACTATGTTTAGATATGTCCATTTCGAGTAGCTCTAGATGGTGTTGCATGTATTGGGTCAATGACAACGCTATTATTGTGACTCGTGCTACAATTAAGATAGTTGTGTGGTTTATTGCCTCAACACGTGGTATAGTATCCACTACTGATATGCTTGCTATTGCGAGTTCAATCTGCATGACTTTACACCGACTTGGGATGTGTGGACTATTTTCAATGGGTAGACATATTTGGTGTGGTGTACGTTAGACTAACAGTTGGAGTTCGATTTGTCTGCTATGGTGGGTCCATCGAATTTCCCAAAGTGGGATGCCTCCTTTTCCTAGGAATCTATGATTGTTGGTATGCGTTTGAGTACATATGGGTATTTGTGGCTCTACCGACTTGCAGTCCATGGTTAAGTGGGATCTACCAATTTGTCCTTTATAGTTCAATGATATCACTAACCATGTTTGGATCTATAGTTCAATGATATCACTGACCATGTTTAGATCTACTAGTCAATGTTTTATGGATTTATAGTATATCATTGACCATGTTTGGATCTACTAGTCAATGCTCTATGGTAAAGGGTCTTTATGAATTCATGCTTTATAGACAACCTCATACTTCATTCTTATACCTCTACCAATATGTGGTTTACCTACTTGGGTTTGGATTACCTACTTGGGTTTGGATTTGGCATGTAATCGTGGAGTCATTTATGTCCTCTACATGTTAAGTTCAAGTTTAGTTTATGCTTTCCAGGGTTGGAATTTGAAATCTAATCAATCCATCAAATTTAGCAGTTAAAATTATTTTAGCAAATTTTAATCTTGATTTGTGATGAATTATCTTGATTTTTAACTATATTTAATGAACAAATCACTTCATGACGAACAATTTGTCCATCAAATTCCAACCTTAATGCCCTCTACATGTTTAGAAAATGGCTAGGTCAAACTTAGTTTATGTTTTGAGATAAGCTTTTATGTTTTGACATGAGCTTTACATAACTAAAGACAAACATATCCATCAACTAACACAATAAAGAGGATCTGCACTTGAGGTGGGATGATCATATTTCACCTATCCTAACTCTCCTTTCCAATGTTCGAATCAAAATTTTGATTCTTCCTATAACCCCCTCAGTGTGCATGCCCTAATTTCTTTTAATAATCTTAACACCTTTAACCATTCTTGCAAATTCATCACATTAATAATAAGCTCTTTCATATCTCGCTCATTGGTTTTTTCTTAATTATTAATAATTTATTTAAATTAAATATTTAACCCTATTCAATTAATTAAAATTTACCCTTACCCTTAGCTATTCCAACCCTATTAATTTATTTATATCTTGAATCAATTAATTATTTCCCTATAAGTAGCATCATAATTTAACCTTTTTTTCCTTTTATCTTATTTTCTCCATTAATCTAGATCTTATTAAATAATTTTTTTTAATTAATATTAATTATTTTCTTTCATCTTATTTAATTAATATAATTTTGCTTAAATTTCTTATTCATGATGTTTGATTTAAATATATAAATCAATTAATTTTTTAATTATTCCCAATTTAATTATTAACCATTACCTATTGTCTTTTAAATCATCAACATATTTTGAACTTCTCTCAACATTTTCAATAATTTTATTTTATTTTCAATTTCTTACCCTTTAATACCCTCCCCATTTTCACTCTTCATAATTTATTAGTTCCTCTAATGGCTATTTTTCTTTTACAATCCTTTACATAACTAGCAAACTATTTCATTTTTATCTTACAAAGCTTTTATTGGTTTCCCCCCTAAGGATGGGTGGAGTGTCCACTAGAAATGTTGAGTTCTCTAAAATCTAACACAATTATTTATCTAGAAATCTCAACTACTATAAAAATAAAATTAAAGTATTTGGTTCCATATGCAACTAAACATTATTGACTTATGTAGATTTCTTAATCCTAGCTCACATAACCATTGTTGTAAGTATAGTGGCACAATATTGTTAGTACCCTTGTCTTCTTGATATTATATGTATACATTAGGTTCGTTTGGATGTCATTTCCAATAATGAAATGAAATAGTGTCCACTTCACCTGCATCTATGAGTGGAAGAGGTGATCACCTCCCTTGGGCTCCTTTCACTCCTTCAACTTACCTTAGTAGTGGAGAGATAATAACATTAGGTTTCACCTTGATGATCTGTCTTACCATACCAATGCTCTATTGTGGCATTATGGTTGAGTCTAATTCCAAGAATAAATTTTCCAATAACTATTGTCTGGCATGGAATTCATTATTATTGTGCCATGGTATTTTATGGGTGTTATAGCCAAATTTGGTACTTCTCCATCTGTGATGACACGTACACCTTTTTGTCGCATGACGATACTCGCATGAGGACATTTCATGATGTTACCGTGAGTCACACAAAAGGAAATTGTGGATGGAAGAGCCATATTTGGAACTTTAGTAGGATGTCCTTACTTTTTTCATGGTCCATTTTATAGTTAGGAAGCTTAGGAACAAGTTTAGAGACCAAAACTTCTCCCGAAAAGCCCAGAAAAGTAAGTTTTTCCTCATTTTTTCACAAAAATTATGGTTGTACATGGTTCACATGTATGTTACACGCTTTTTGTCCCTTTTTCACTAGTGTGTACCTCAAAGATATATCAAATCTCAAAAAAATTGTGGTTTGGATGGTTTTGGAACCATCTCTTCAGTTGTAACAACTTCCTACTCAACCCTATCTTCTTCCTTTTCTATATAAGAGAGGGAGAGAGGACAATGAAAGGGGACTAAGCCCAGTATATTGTTATGATCAAGGAATTTGGACTCATATATGCCTCACTTATGCCCTATCTACTTATAAACCCTAATGCATTGCTTGAAGGTTGGGATTCTTGGAGGAGAGAAGCATGACATTCATAATTGAAGGTTTCATGAAGTCCCATGCTTGAAGAAAGATATAATCATGTACTTTCTTCATTCATTAATAAATATTGGACATTCTTCCCTTTCCAAATCACTATGTGCATATATATCTCAGATCTGATTACTTATTGATGTTTATGAGATCATCGCATTATGTTCTTTTGAATATCATTTTTTTATGTGTAGTCAAATTGGTTTGAGGAAGGTTTGAAGTGGTTTTGCAGGTTCCTTGATTGGAGATCAAGAGGAAGACTCAAGGAGAGACTTGGATACATATCCTCTTAAACCCTAAGATTTTGCTTAAATATTGTATTTGTAGAACTCTGGATGTTTATCTTTCACCCCACTACGTTGGTGGCCTCACCCCATCCATAAGAACACTTTCCCTAACAACTGAATTGGAAACTCTGCTGGGGAGAATCCTATCTAATTTGGGGTATCTAGGGATAATTATCTAGTATATTTGAAGGTATGAGTTTGATTTCATGTTAGGAATAGTCATTAAGCTTTGTTAGACACTTCCATTATTAGTTCCTGAGTCAGGTTTTGCTTTTTGGGGACTTTTTGCACCCACACGCTAGACCTAGAAATTACAATAGCATGTCTACTAAATGCACGCTAGTGGAAGGCTCTTCACCTACACGTTACATGCCACTGTGTGGTTTTAGACCAGTGTGTTCCTCCTGTAGATGATTTTTTTCACTTTCAAGGTTGTTTGGGGGGTTTTGGTTGCATTTTTTGGAGTCCCTGCTGATACTAGGTCTATGTAGGATCCCCTGGAAGTGGTGTCTTATATTGTGATTTCTCTTAACTTGATGTTTAGGATCATTTTGAATCAATTTGGAATTTTTTAGAAAAATTTGGGGCTTGTTGACCCAAGTTGGGGGTTTGTGAACTAGTTTGGTGTTTTTGACCCAATTTGAGTCTAACTGTTTCTATTTGCTCCTATTTATTTGATTTGGAACCTACTGAAGGTATTTGAGTCAATTTGTACCTATTTGAGTAAAAAATCCTCTTTTGGTAGGGTTCTTGTACTTGTATGTGGTTTTGGTCTTTCCTTTGGAGTGGAAGCTCAAGTGTCCTTTTTTTGGTTTAGGACCTTGATTGCATCAATTGTTTGTAGACCTAGATTCACCAAACCATATTTATTAGTAGGTCATTTGATTTGATTGGGTCTAAAAGCCTTTTTTGTATTCTTTTCCCAATTTTTTGCATGCTTACATGAATGAGAAGCTTAGGGTTTATGGCTGCTTTCACTGTTTAATAAGGATATCATAAAGCTTTTGCATTTGCTTTGGTAGTGTGTTACTTTGAGTTTCAGTTTTGTTTCTCATATTGAAAAAGATAAAAGTTGGTTCATTTTACAAGTTAGTGTTGGTTGAATACTTTGCAAGTGGCTTAAAGGATTTAGGATTGCTTTGCATAAAAAAACAAGAAATTTTCTTGCGCATGATTAGTTATTTTGGCAGTTTCATTCTTATGCTTTATGTTTGATTTTTCATATCAGGATTTAGGTGTTTACCTTTTGTATTTGAAAAGACCAAAACTTGCATCATATAAAGAAAACTTGCATATGCATTCTGAATCACATCTTTAGGACTTGCATTGGAAATAAATTGAGAGCGAGAAGTGCATATTTGTGGTGTTTAAGTGCTTCATATTCCAATTAAAGAATATCTTTCTTTAGTTGCACTTGTTTTACTTCTTCTGAAAGTTTTGAAAGTACATTTTAAAGCAAGAAATCAATAACTTGGATAGGATCCTAGGTTTTCTTCTAGTTTATAAACACACCTACTAGCTTAAGTAGGATTGTGGAGGTAGGGAGTTGTGAGTTAACTCCTCCACAATCATTCAGACTTGTCAAAACATAGGTGTCATTCATTAGGGAGAAAATACAGTGTTGCAGAAGGTGAAACGGGAAGATCCACTCACACTGGAGTCAAGCACAAGGTCATGCGAGATTGAGTAGAGGAGATATCCCTCTAATATTCAATTGAGCATATCCCAGGGTTGGTACGCATACGAGGACTTATCAGTACCATTGGTGCTGTTGAGTTTTAGGCTTTGTTACCCTTCCCATGCGTATTAACTCGACATGTTACTGTCCCCCCGAAACCTCTCTACAAGGTTGGTAACTTTAGTATCCTGACTTTAGGGATCATACATAGGTGATGGTAGAAAGTTATTTCTACTATACCTAGGATAGACATGGTAGGAAACCCCTTGCATCTCTTTGGGAAGGAGGTTGGTGATTCAAACGCTTGGCCCCAGAGTGATTTTATTATGGACCTAGTATAACTATTCTTCATCCTTCACTAGTTTTTTTTGGGCCTTGATCATCCTAGACATTCCTTTGGAAGGAAGGTGTTTGATTGTTTGACATCTGTCAAGGAAATTTTAGTGTATGCTGTTTGATTTTTCTTTTTTTTTGTAGATTTTCTTCTTAGTGTATTATGCGAGCCATCATGGCCGATCAACCTCCACGCAGATATAGAAGGATTCAAGGACAATATCATGAATGGAGAGAAGTCCATGCACCGAGGTGAAGACTGGATTATCCTAATCCACCCCCCTTGGGGGACAAAAGAGGAAAACTAGGAACATCAAACAGAACAACCAGTAGAAGAAAACAGTTCTAGGTTAGGTGAGTCTGAGATACCTTTTGATGAAGGACACATTATAGATATTGAGAAGCAACTTCATAACTCCCCTAGATTTCATTCTCCTCAGCTTGAAAAGAATTTAATTCCCATTGAAATTGAGGATCTCTCATATCCATCTGGACTTCTGAACCCACCACAAAGTCCTAGTTTTGCTCAGATAGCTGGTATCAACATTCCTAATCCATTGTCTAGGAAGTTTAATATGGAAAATAGAGAACACGTATTTACTTCAGGGGACATGTAAACTCCAATTAGTACTTTCCCTGTAGGAGGAGTCACTTTTAATACAAAATCCACAATAGGATCAAGTTGGTTTCCCTTGACCTTGATGGTCCTTACTAGTACTAGGTCATTAACTCAAGTGAGTTCGAACCCTTTCTTTGGATTCCCTTTTTTTTTCAGGTTGTTAATCTATGACTCCCACTATTCCTCTTAGTTCAAATTTGACCATTGCTTCAGGAAGCAGCCCATATATTCCTTTCCATACTATCGCACCCTTCAATGGACAAATGTTCATGTTTAGCCCACCCTTCACTGGAGTTGTATCTAATACCACTCTACACTAGTCAAGCTTACCTTTCCAATTTGTTGGAGGTATGAGTTCTAGTCACCCCTTTGGATTCAATGTGTCGCAAAGTGATCTTATTGTACTAGGGGGCACTAGCACTGGATGTTCATGGGGGATGCCTGCCACTCAAGGAAATATCCCCTTGTATGGAATGGGGGGTTCTAATATGGCTATATGATAACTTCCTTGCAAGGTAGCCAACATTTTGGGAGGATGGGAGGGACTTTTGGAACAACTAATCCTTCATTTAAATACCACTTTGGTCAGAACATTGGACAAACCACTCCACCTTTCACTAATCCTGGAAATCCACACGTTCTAAGAAAACCACATACCAACACAAACCAATGGGAAACTGATGCTCCTAGCACTTAGAAATCAAGGGCTCACCCTCATTTACCCTTTCTGGAAAATTTTAATTTTCCATATCTTTCAAAATTAATGAATGATTTGGTTCATCATGATCCAAATTGGCCTCCCATCCCACCCAAATTGCCCTCAGAAATTCCAAAGTTTGAAGGAAATTATGGTGAATATCTTGGGGACGATGTCACCACTTTCCATTTATGGTGTTCCTCCAATTCGCTGAATTATGAATCTATACAGTTGAGACTCTTTCAGAGAACCTTAACCAACGTAGCAGCCAAGTGGTTCATTGAGTTACCGTCCGCTGCCTACCATCGTTTCTACAATTTAGTGACAATCTTCCTCAATCATTTCCAACTTCCTATTCGGTATGATGCTGGTACATACCTTCTATCTACCTTTAGGAAGTATAAGGCCATTCATATTTCTGACCATATTCAGGAGTGGAGAATAAGGAAAGGAGTTGTTAAGGCTGATATACCTCTAGAGTTTTTATTAGAGTGATTTCTGAAATCACTTTTTCCATACATCTCGAAGGATGTTTATACTTCAATGGTCACAATGGAGGAAGAAGCCATTTTTAGAGCCCGACAACTAGATTTGATTTATTTGTAGTCTAGGATTTTATATGAAATTATTCCTGATTCAATGCAATAAAAAACTGACCTAACGAAACTTATCCCGACACCTCATGCTGATGGAGTGATCGATGCAATTGAGAACAATCCAGTTATCCCAACTACAAATTTTTTAAGACAAAATTTGAGTGGGTTTTTGGATAATCCACGGTCGACATTTTAGTTGTCGTCGACGTTTCAAATCCTAGGCTAGATTCATATTCAGGACAAAAAATGTGTAGAAGAGTTTCTCACCATGCGTATAAATAGTTAGGGATGCCCGGTCCTTTCCCATTCTAACCTTTCATCTTCTTAGATAAATTTTAATAGAAACCTCCAAAATCATGAAACCCTAATGGATGATTATTACCCAAAAATATTATTAATAATCTTTAGATTATTTATTCATAAAAGATAATATTAATCTTTCTTAAAGGAAAAAGATGTAAAATAATAATAATAATTGATAATCATTATTAAACATCCTCTTTGGCCAAATGTTTATCAAATTATAATCAAAGGTCATAATAAATAAATCAATAACATTCAAGGATAATTTATTCATAAATGTTATTATAAAGATATTCTTAATCTTTCTTCAGGGATATTAATGATGTAAAGATGTAAAATGATTCAATAAAAATAATCCTTATCACATAACATACTTGGCCAAATGTTTATCATATTCATAAGTTCAACATGATGATAATATCATTAAATTAAATAATTTCATAATAAAAAAAGATAATTATTAATAATTACTAAAGGTAATAATCACCAGAAACTGGTCAGATACTACCAGTTTCTAGAAACTGGTATGGATTTTCATAATTTTCCTCTAAGTTATCAGCATACTACCACCCTAAAACTCACAACCATACCAAAAAAACTAAGTAACAAGGACGTTGAATCCATTTTTTTCTTACAATGAAAATCCTACATCTTTACAATTGTTCTCAAGATCAAAGTAACATTTCCAACCTACATTAATTCCTCTTCCAACACTATAGTACCAATTTATATTATGATGAAAACCAATTCTAGCTAGATACTTATAAAAATGGAATACTTCCAAGTTGTTATCATCATAAAGAAAACCACGGTATGTGATTTTCTTTGATTAAAAGGTCATTACCTTTTATCTATATTTAAAAACATCTTAGGACACAGTTAGTACATAAATAATTGAGAATTTTAAGTTGTTTATCAAGGTCAGAGGGGTTCCTTGTTAAAAGGACAATATCATATACATATAGAAATATGATGACTAATCTTTTCTAATATTTGGTTTTACTCAAAACAAATTGGATCTTTTTATTAATAATAAAAGGCATACATTCTACGAGAGCTAGTAACAATATTTAAGAATAAGAAAGCATGAAAATGCACCAATAAAAGACCTAATCCCAAAGATTGTAAAGTGTTATGCAACAAATTTCCAAAAAGAGAAGGAAAAGAGAAAACATATACCAAAGAGAGTAATCCATGCCTTAATAATGAAGAACATAGATGAATAGCAAGCCACTTTAAGGGGGAAAACTCCTTATGCAATGTACTGAGTACACAAGACAATATACTCAAACGAAAAGATATACTTCCTCTATATAGGAGATTAAGAGTTACAATTACAAACTCAGTGATCCAAGCCAATGTAACTAATATAACCATACTAATGACAATTACAACTAATGGACCAAATCTGACATCAAAACTAATGCAATGCATCACAATATAGGGGGGAATGTCCCCACATTTAGGGATTAACATGCCCCTCCTCTTCAGACAAGTGTTGTCCTCAACGCTTGATTAGTTGTGGATGCTTATGTATGAATGACTCATCTTTCCATGTCGAATCTTCAATTGGTAAGTTCTTCCACTTGATGAGGTACTCAGTAATAGCTTGATTTCATAGTTGTTTGGTCCTTGTTTCAGTGATTTGTTAATGTTCCAATATGAATATTCCTTCTTCATCAAGCTCCGACAAGATTGTTTGAATTGGGATCTTGTCTCCTCTTACCTTCTTTAAGAAACAAACATGGAAAACTGGATGTACTCTTGAAGAGGAAGGGAGCTCCAATTTGTAATCCATACTACCAATCTTCTGCAACACTTTATAAGGACCAATACTTGGGTGCTAATTGATTGTGCTTATTTAGTTGCTTTAGGAACATTTTCTTGTAAGTTCGTAGCGTCATAAATACCCAGTCCCCTTCTTTTAAACTCCTTTCACTGCGATCTTGATCAGCTTGTTGTTTCATCCCGTTTTTTGACATAGTCAAGTTGTTCTTAAGTATCTGGAGAAATTATTGTTGGTTCTCTATGTGATCTTCCATGACTTGAACTTTATATTTTTCTTTTAAGGGATATGTCATAGATAGAGGATGGTACCCATAAATTTCCCTAAATGGCGACATATTTAATGATGTATGGAAGGAATTATTGTACCATCATTATGCCAAAGACAACCATTTCACCCACTATGTTTATTTATCAAATGAAAAGCAACGAATATAGACTTCCAAACATTTGTTCACTATCTCAATTTTCCCATCAGATTGAGGATGATAAAGTGATCTGTGACCCAATTGGGTACCCAAACAAGAAAATAATTCAGTCAAAAAGTTTCCAGTGAAAATTGGATCTCTATCACTTAGAATAATCATTGGATTTTGATGTAACTTCAGAACTATTTCCATAAAGGATACAACTACTGTACTTGCATTAAAAGGGTGAGAGAGTGCACAAAAATGTGCATACTTCGTGAGTCTATCAACAACCACCATAATAACATTCTTTCCTTCTGACTTAGGTAGACCTATGATAAAATCCATTGAGACTTCCTCCCAGCGTTGGAAAGGTATGTACATAAATAATTATGCAACAAATTTCCAAAAAGAGAAGGAAAAGAGAAAACATATACCAAAGAGAGTAATCCACGCCTTAATAATGAAGAACATAGATGAATAGCAAGCCACTTTGAGGGGGAAAAATCCTTATGCAATGTACTGAGTACACAAGACAATATACTCAAACGAAAAGATATCCTTCCTCTATATAGGAGATTAAGAGTTACAATTACAAAATCACTGACCCAAGCCAACATAACTAATATAACCATACTAATGACAATTACAACTAATGGACCAAATCTGACATCAAAACTAATGCAATGCATCACAATATAGGGGGGAATGTCCCCACATTTAGGGATTAACATGCCCCTCCTCTTCAGACAAATGTTGTCCTCAACGCTTGATTAGTTGTGGATGCTTATGTATGAATGACTCATCTTTCCATGTCGAATCTTGAATTGGTAAGTTCTTCCATTGAGACTTCCTCCCAGCGTTGGAAAGGTAGACCTGTGATAAAATCCATTGAGACTTCCTCCCTTGATGTATTTAGCTTTGAAGTAAATAATGTGTATGTACAGTGTGTGTATTTTCCCTAGTGTGGAGCTCAAGTACAAGGCCCCACTAGTGGATGTTTAAGGTTATTTGATCAGGCAAGTATTTGGACAGTTTGATTATTCATGGGATGATTAAGCCATGAAGGAATTTAAATGATGTAATTATTACTGAATGAATAAAATAACCAAGAAGCTAGCTAAGGAGGAAACGAACGAGAAGGGGCCATGTGTATCCACTAGGGAGAGGTAAGGGGGTTTGGGATTGGTTGCCCATATTGCCACATGTCTGACTGGGAACCTGTTCAAACTCCCCGCTGACATTAATGCAACTGCACTGGGTGGATGAGAACCCTAATGGATGAGGCCACTGGAGTATGGAGCATGCCTGTGATTTCATAGGG
Organism: Larix kaempferi; assembly: GCA_027924585.1. Taxonomy (NCBI): domain Eukaryota; kingdom Viridiplantae; phylum Streptophyta; class Pinopsida; order Pinales; family Pinaceae; genus Larix; species Larix kaempferi. Next base: position 13,187,623 of record BSBM01001197.1, on the reverse strand, counting down.
CAGGGCATGGCTCTGATAGCTTGAACAGGACGACACTTAATCACCTGGGGGAACTCGCTGAACCTATTTGACTATTCGAGAGGATAGGGGATTGGGGGACATTCATTCATATACAGACACTCCTCACTCACGCACTCATGTGCCCCTGCATGCACTTTCCATTCATGAACCATCGACCCTCGAAGAGAATTAGTTGGTGTATTTCATGTATACACCAAACCAATCTGGGAAAAGGGAAATCGGAGGTTAATCGTGCTTCCTGTGTGGGAGAAAAATCTTGAGATTTGATAACCGTAACCACCCTGTGTGAAAACCCCAGTTACAGGGATAGAGTGGGATTGATAGAAGAGGTTGCAGAGTGGCATTGGCAGAGCGGTCGTGAGGAAACCCCAAGCCTGGTAACGAATCAGTTGTTGGCCGGACCGTGCATGAATTTTTGGTTGAGGAGTGCGCCCATGGCGTGATTTTTAAATGAACTTATTTGATTAACTTTTGTTCAAATGAATAATTCCTGGTTTGAATGGGTATGATAGAGCTTATTTGCATGCTTGTGATGTCTCATAGAGTGTATTTGATATGCATAGAGATAGCAACAGCTATAAGATGAGTTGTGTCACAGTGTAATGCACAGAACTGTGTAAGAATGGTTACTTTGAATGATGCGTAGGACCCGTTTGGGCCATAAGATGATGTACTGGGTGATAATGTGCAAGAAGCATATACAGAGGTCGAATATGATGGAAGAAGGGAGCAAGTGACACCCCCAAACTTGGTTGAGACAATGGTTAGCTTTAATGAGTGAATGATGAAAGCACAGGAAGAGCAACATCAACTCAATGCTGCCAATCAGTGAAAGAAGAGTCATCTGGGGTAGATTCCAATGATACTTTCAAGAGAAATACCTATCAGCTAGATACTATGATAACAAAAGGAAAGAGTTCAATGAACTCAGGCTAGGAAAGAACACTATGGCAGCTATAGAGATAGGATAGAGTTTGTAAATCCACCAAGCTTGGATGAAGCTATCAGGATGGCAGAACATTGCTATGAGCATAATAAAGGTAAAGCAGAGGCACAACCAACATGGAAAGGTAAACCCAAGGGAAGGTTTGATCAGAAGAAAGGTGAGTCTAAACCACTATTCAGAAATCAACCTAGGATATTTCCACAAGGCCAACAAGCAAGAAGAGAATTCAAGCTAACTGATAGAGCGTCAAAAGGGCCACTTCAGTGTTGGGGTTGTGGGGAGAACCACATGCTCAGAGATTTCCCAACTGCAAATAAGAATCCCAGGAGCTTGCACAATGTTAAAGGAGCAACTACAGTAGGGGATATGGAAAGAGCAACACCTAGAATCTATGCAGCACTGGATGATCATCAAGCAGACCATCAATCAGCAATGGTGGAGGTTGCAGGTAAGATTGCTAAGCAATCTATTTATGTTTTGATTGACCCAGGGTCTACTCATAGTTATGTATCTCCTAAGATAGTTGGAAGTTGTTCTCTTGGTAAGATAAGACATGAGAAGGCTTGGCTGCTTCAATTGGCCACTGGTACCAAGAGAAAGGTGAGTGAAGTAGTGAAGGAGTGTCCTATAGAATTGAATGGACTCCTCGCACATGCTGAATTACATATCTTTCCATTGGGATCATATGATGCCCTGATTGGCATGGATTGGATGGAAAGGAACAGAGCCAAGGTGGACTATTATGAGAAAGCATTGGAATGCCTTGATGATGAAGGCCAACTGAGGTTGGTTAAAGGGATTCTAAAGCACGTATCAGTGAGGCAGGTTTCAGCTCTGCAATTAAGCAAGTTTTATAAAAAGGGTTGTCAGTTATATGATGTGCATATATCAAATTCAACAGAAGATAAAGGACCCAGGATAGAATACTTCCAGATATTGCAGGAGTATCAGGATGTGTTTCCAGATGAGGTTCCAGGATTGCCACCCAAGAGAGATATTGAATTTTCCATTAATCTTGTCCCAAGAGTAGCACCTGTCTCCAAATCTCCTTATAGAATGAGCACACCAGAATTGGTAGAGTTGAAAATGCAACTACAAGAATTAATGGATAAAGTATATATCAGACCGAGTGTATCCCCATGGGGTGCACCAGTGTTGTTTGTTAAGAAGAAGGATGGAACATTGAGGTTTTGTATCGATTACAGGCAGCTCAATAAGCTGACAGTTAAGAACAAGTATCCGTTGCCAAGGATTGATGACTTGTTTGATCAAATGAAGGAAGCTAGAGTGTTTTTCAAGATTGACATGAGGTCTGGGTACCATCAGGTAAGGATTAAGGAATAAGACATTCATAAGAAATCCTTCAGGACTAGGTATGGTCATTATGAATTTATAGTAGTGCCATTTGGTCTTACCAATGCATCTACTACATTCATGTGTCTCATGAACAATGTCTTCAACAAGTACTTGGATAGGTTTGTAATTGTGTTCTTGGATGACATTCTTGTGTACTCAAAGAATGAAGAAGAACACAATGAACATTTGAGAATGGTATTGCAAGTCCTTAGAGAACACCAGCTATATGCTAAGCTAAGTAAATGTAACTTCTATCAAGAGAAGGTGCAATATTTGGGTCATATTATATCAACAGAAGTCATTGCAGTAGATCCAGAGAAGATTGAGGCCATCATGGATTGACCCACTCCAAGGAATGCAACAAATGTTAGATCTTTTATGGGCCTTGCTGGTTACTACAGGAGGTTCATTGAAGGCTTCTCCAAGATAGCCCATCCAATTACTTCATTGCAAAGGAAGGAAATCAAATTCACATGGTCTGAAAAATGTGAAAGAAGTTTCTAGTAGTTGAAAGAATTGCTTACTAGTGCACCTGTGTTGAATATTGCAGATCCGAGTAAGGATTTTGTGGTATGCAATGATGCTTGCATTGAAGGAATCGGTGGAGTGCTAATGCAAGAAGGTTCTGTAATTTGTTATGAGTCAAGGAAGCTGAAATAGCATGAAAGGAACTATGCCACCCATGACTTAGAGCTAGCAGCCATAATTCACGCTCTCAAGAGATGGAGACATTATCTTTTGGGAAGGAGATTTGAGTTCAGAACTGATCATCTGAGTTTAAAGTACTTGTTTGACCAGCTAAATATGAATGTAAGGAAAAAAAGATGGATGGAGTTTCTTTGTGATTTTGATTTGGAGATTAACCATGTTAAAGGTAAAGAGAATAAGGTTATTGATGCACTCAGCAGAAGATTCCATATTGCAGCAATAAGTAGATGTGAATCAGATTTGACGGCAAGAATTTTAGAGGCTCAATATAGTGACGAAGTCTATCTTCAGATTACAGAGAAATTACAACAGAATGTTATAGAGGAGAAGTATGCAAGATATCAGCTGGGTGAGGATGACGTTCTCATTTATCAGAACACCAGACTGTACATTCCCAATAGTGCATATTTGAAGAAGTTAGTGATGGATGAGATACATCAGAAGCCATACTCAGGGAACCCAAGATATCAAAATACTATAACAACATCAAGGAAGTAGTACTTTTGGCATGGTATGAAGAAGGACATAGCTGAGTACATTGCTATATGTCAAAAGTGCCAACAGGTCAAGGCAGTGTTGATGTATATGTAACTTTGGAATGTATTTCATCTATGTATTATTGTACTCCTATAGAGATGTATTATTCCTCAATACGAAAGTGTCGTCATTTGTATTGACAAGTGTTGCAAGTGTCGTAACTTGCTTTGATGGGTTATTAGACCACCTAGTAAGGGGTTGGCCCGGATTAATGTAACCAGAGGTTATTAGACTGAGTTAGACAAGTCGGCCCCACTGGTTTATTAGGCAGCTTGGGACAAGTATAAATAGAGAGCGAGATCTCTCTATTTGATCATCTCATTATTCACTTGTACATCACTCGAAAAGTGGCACACTAGTTGAGGAGGAGGAGGAGCTTCTAGTAGAAGACTATCTCTTGTACTTTGGTTGTACCTTGGTTGTATCATTGCTCTTTCTATCTCTGAGGAAGTTGTGGGTTTTTTCACCTTTATGGTTTTCCCCAGTGAAACTCTGTGTGTCTATTGTCTCATGTGATTGATTGATGTGATTGATATGCATTTTTATACTTGATATGCTATACATGTTATTATCTTAGTAAAGATCCTAGAGTATATTGAATTAATGCTAAAAAATTAATAGGTAGAGCACTAACACCCAATAGGATTGTTGCAGCCATTTCCCATTCCAGAGTGGAAATGGGAAGTGATTTCTATAAATTTCATAACAAGACTTCCTATGATAGTGAAGAAGCATGATTCAATCATGGTTGTGGTGGAAAAGATATCAAAGGTAGCTCATTTCATTCCAGTCAATTCCACCCACAAGGCTAATGACATTGCAGATATCTTCATGAGGGAGATATTCATACTATGTGGATTTCCCAAGGCAATAGTTTTAGATCGTGACACAAAGTTCACATCCAATTTTTGGAAAAGGGTTGTTCCAAGAGTTGGGAACTCAATTGAAATTTAGCACAACCTATCATCCTCAGACAGATGGTCAGACTGAGAGAGTGAATCAAATCCTTGAAGATATGTTAAGGATGTATGCGATGGATAAGCCATCTAAGTGGGAAGACTATTTACACTTAGTGTAATTTTCTTACAACAATGGGCATCAAGAATCATTGAAGATGAGTCCTCTTGAAGTGTTGTATGGCAGAGGATTCATAACTCCAGTGAGCTGGGACAACCCAGTGAACAGAGTAGTTCTTGGACCATAAATGATTGAGGAGATGGAACATGAATTTGTTAAGATCAGGCAGAATTTGAAGGCAACATAGGATGGGCAGAAGAGTTATGTAGATCTGAGAAGATTGCATAAGGAATTTTAGATTGGGGATCACGTGTTATCACCCAAAAAGTGCTCACTAGCTCATTTACCTATTCATATGACCCATTTGTCCACTTTTCCTACCATTTTAGCCTCAAAAACCCTCAAAAGGACACCAAAAAGACCAAAATACATCTTTTTCTCCTCAAAATATTTATTTTTCCTCAAAAAATACAAAAAACCCTCAAAAAGGGTCCAAAATTCCCAAAAATCAATTAAAAGGGAATAATATTGAAAATATATTCAAAAAAGGAAAAAGAGGGAAAAGATACCTAAACCACATTTAGCAATACCATTGGTTTCTTTAAACCATAATGGTATTCCCCATCACCAAAAAACTATAAAAAGGTGATAGGGGCTCCTCATTATTCATGCACATTCATCCTATCCTTATGCTGCCCATTTCACTCCTGAGATCTTGAGCCTCCATTTGAGCTTAGATCCACTTTTGGAGTACCCTTTGTGGCCATTCCCCCATTAGCGTCTTGGAGAAGAGAAAGAAATTTGGAGCATTGGAGCATCTCACCAGTGCAGCTGCTCAGATTCAACCATCCTCACCATTTGAGGTAACAAGATTATTGTAAAGCTATTTTTCCATAAATAAAGAATTTGTTTTGCATACAGATCTGAGTCTTTTACCGTTTACTTTCAAGTTTTTTTACATGAACATGCTAGATTAACTTTTTACTGTCTTATATCTTAGATTAATTCTAGCTTTTTACTTTAGTTTGTATTTATTTCCATTAAGACTGCTACTACAAGTTAGTAGGTGCTCATTAGCACATGCTTGGGTGAAAGCCCAAGCAACAGTTTTTGGCAACTCCACTTCATTGAATCTTTGAATCTTTGATTTAGGATCTATATTTTAGTTATTCTTTATCTTTAATAGTGTAGATCTGGCCTGCTTCTAAGCCCTTAGCTTACTCCCATAGCTATTGTCCTTTTCTGCAGCCTTAACAGCCCAAAATTTTAATTTTTGGGTTCAATTTTCGGTGACCTTTTCCGTATGGCATATCGTGGGTTTCTGCACCTGTAGTCGCGATTTCATCGCGGCTATCGAGCCCTCTTCCGCGATTTAAAAAAAAATGTGTTTTTCATCTCGAGCGCGACTGTCCACCCACTTAGCCCCGATTTCATTGCGAGTTTCTAGCCCCATAGGCGTGATTTTGAAACCTCGATCCATCGCGTCCCGAGCATGACTGTATAACCCCTTAGCCACGATTTGATTGCAAGTTTCTAGCCCCACAGGTGCGATATTCAAACCTTGTCCTGTTACATCCCGAGCGGAACTTTGCACCCTCTCAACCATGATTTGATCATGACTTTTGCCACAGACATCCGCGATTTCGTCTGGTAAAGTCCGATTCGTTTTTCGAAGTTTTTCTTATTTCGGCCCATTTTTTCCAGCCATCTCCCCTGCATTTTTGGACAGCCTACTGTTTTCTGTTTTGCAGCATTAAAAACTCATATTTATTTCCTATTTTTTGCTTTGCTACATCATTTTTAAAAAAATTTAGTTTAGTGAAAGAAAAAGAGTGAAGCATTTTTTTAGTTAGACATTTCATATTTTACAAATTAAAACCATAATTTTAATTTGTTTTATATTTTTTCCCAAGCGAGTTCATTTTTATGCTATTTGCTTTACCTTAAACATTTAAAAGAATTTCAAATATTTTTTGAAAAGTTTTTTAAAGCATTTACATTTAAATCGTTTTCATATTCCTATCATATTTTGCAAGTTGAAATCCATATTTTAATTTGTGAACTTTTTGCCCAAGCGAGGCATCTTTGTTTTAGTACATAACCACACCATCACACAATCTGTCACCATAAATCCAAGTGAGCCTTAAAATTCTCTTAACTCAACCAACATTCTAACCCCATTTGGGGAACACCAAAAGAATATTGTAGTTAGGTAGGACTGAGGGGATAAGTATCCAAATAATACCCCTTACTCACTTTCATTTTGAGACATAGTGGTTGACATTTAGGGTACCAAAATCCCCTAGTATTTATTGACACGGTTTCAAACCAATCTATCGGAAAGGCCTCTCCCTTTGGAGGGTTGAAGTAGCAAGACTAGTTCGGAGGCCTGAGTGGACTACCGCAATCCATTCAGTCACCGAAGGATGCCTACTCGTTGTTCTCATTGTACCACCCTTGTGGGAGTACAACGGTGATAGAACATGAGCTTGAAATTCACCTTTCTGGACGTGTCATGAATGGGGTATCTTAGTGGCCAAACTTATTGGATTGTCTACCCGGTGTCCCTCTCGGTAGGGGGATATCTAGCCTTTGGTTCTACAATTAATATTTTCTGACTTGGATTTCATCACCTTGTAGAGGATATGTCTCATTGAATCGTAATACCATTTTTAGTTAGGTGTATGCACGCTTTATTACCCTCCCTTGGTTAGTGAGTACACCATTTTTATTTTTAGGAGTTGTTTGATTGTTGGTACTTTGACCACATTTTTTGATTACTCCACTTACTATAGCACAACTGTTGTAGTAAGTGTTTTTGATTTTGGTTGTTGGCCTGAGTGCCATTTTTTTTTACGCTCCCCTCCTGGACACACGATTGCACTAGGGTTTTTCGAGCTTTACACTCACCACCGCCCCCATTAGATTAATCAGACAACTGTCACCATTAAGTCCCCGAGATGTTCTCGGCGTTTCAGGGGTGAAACCCCTCAGTTTGGTTCACTTGACACCACACATCATAGACGTAGAGCTTCGTCACTCGATTCCACATGTCATCGGCAGAGAGCCCCATCATCTGATTCTGATGCACCTCATTTCACATCTGACTTTGAGGCAGAATATGAAAAATCCCATCTACACCGCACCCAATAGCCAGATGGCTGGTATAGCTTTTGACCCTTTCTTCATAGGAACTGTTGGTGGAACATCAACCACCCCCACCACCACAATGGCCACCACAGTAGCCACAACTACCACACCTCCCTTAGGGATTCCCAACATGGGAACCACACCTACCTTAGGTATGCCCTTGACAGGAACCACTTCCACTATACCAAACCCAGGGTCTACTATACCTAATCCTAACCCATCTGTAACTCATGTTGCACTTGGGGGCGCTAGCCCCTCTCACACATCTTTAAGTGGAGGGCACATCCCTTTTACAACTCATATTCCCTTTGCGGGCAGTGGCTCAACCCATAATGCTACCACTAGAACTTATGCCCCAATAACCATGTCACACCCCCTCGCCAGTCTGCCATTTATGGCTAGTCTTAACTTACTAGACTTGGCAAGGTTAACAAATGACCCCATCTAACATGACCCTACTTGGCCCCCTATGCCCACAAAACTCCCGTCAGACATTCCAAAGTTTGAAGGGAAGGCTGGAGAAGACCCACAAAACCATGTTATGTCTTTTCACCTATGGTGTTCCTCAAAATCCATAGTCGATGATTCTATTCGACTCCGACTTTTACAAAGAAATTTCACTGGGTCGGCAGCCAAATGGTACATTGAGCAACCACATGGGACACACCCTATGTTTACATCTCTCGCCTCAACTTTCCTATAGTTCTTTCAACTACACATCCGCTATGATGCTGGAGTAGAAATCCTACTATCTTGTAGGAAAAATACAACCACCCATATCACAGATCATATCCATGAGTGGCGTAAGCACCGTAGTCTCTGCAAGATCAAGCTAGATGACCGTATCTTCTTGGATTGGTTCCTGAAATCCTTCCTTCCGCTCATAGCCAAGGATGTAGCTTCTGAACGACCCCAGTCGGAAGAAGAATCCATTTTAAAAGCCCAGCAGTTCAACTTGATCTATCCCTAGTCTGGCTATCTATACACAATCTTACCGGACGCCCCGTGGGACAATCCATCCCGGAGTGACGCGCCGGGGGCATCCCATGCCGCTGACGATATCATTGGCTAGATTATGGCACAAAACAAACCTTTTACCATGATGAGTACCAACAACGCCCGAAACCTGTCTAGGGCTACATCTCATTTTGGAGCTACAACTTCGTATGCTCCAATGACGCACACCCAACACACTTATGGACTCTCATGTCCACCACAGTGTTATGGGAAAGCACCCTCAGCTTATGCACCACCTACATATTATAACCAGCAGGCCAATCAGACTCCGGTTCACCCACAAGCCCAATCAACTTATTACCCTCAACAGGAAGCACCTCCTGCCCCAACACTTCCAATAGCTCAAGGTTACCAACAACCACAACAAAAAATGGGTCCAACTCCAAACCCTCCTGCTTACTATCCATAGCAGCCTGCTCTAGCACCTATGTAATGTCCCCACCCTTGGACCCAATGCAATGAAGGGAACTTGATCCCATTCTATGGGGCTTTGACATAAACTCAGCCAATTCTTTAGTTTTTAAAGCAAAGAAATACATGTGTGTAGATGCAAACAAATCAAATATGCACAGCGGAATAAACAAATCATCCACACACATATCATATGCATTCAACATATCATTAATAGTCATCAAATAGTTAAAATAGTGCAGAGGTAAACACCATAAATACTCATCTTGATGTAATGCTGTCCCAAGCAACTAGCTATGTCGCTGCAACGTTCCTCCCAACCATAGGTCTCTGCCCAGCCTATATTCTTTCAGCACTTAGAGACCACCCCCGAGCTGGGCATGATATCTATAAGGAAAAGGGGAATCTCAAGCTCAGCTCAGCCAAAATAATGGATAACCAACTCAACCCCAACATTCTCTTGCACACCAAACTCAGATATGGGCTCTGGAACACACTTTCAACAATGGGACATAAAATCTAGATGGACATGGGTTTTCTCAAAAACGTAGGCACACCAAAAAATGGATTTGTGGGAAGAGGGAATCAATCCTAGGGAAGAAAACCGATTTCTCCCACAGATGTATGAGCATTCAGTGGGCCAAACGGCCTCAATAAAACCCCAAATCGTTTTCCCTTCTTCCCCACTATTAGCCACAAAAAAAACACCCTTCCTAGCTAGAAAAATGAAGGTAAACACACCAAAACTAATGAGGAAAATGCCCAGGTAGCTCCAAACTCGTGAGAGGGAAAAAGTGGGTTGATGGGTAGTGGGTTGGGGAGCAATTCATGGCTCTCTTCTTGCCGAAGAAGCCAAACACGAATTTCCATGCAGGGTGGCTTGCCCATACCCGAATTTGGATAGCCATACCTCCCATTCCCCAAGGCATTAACTACCTCAACCACCTCTTGGGAGAAATCAATGATTGGGTACAAATGTCAACATGGTTAGTTGAGGGTTTGATTAGTTCTCTCATTGACACTTGGCTTGGCTTGATTGGCTTCAAGGGTTTGAATATTTCCCTCCCAATTCCTTGTAACATCATGCCCCTATCTCTTGTTGCATTGCATAGCTAGTTGTGGGATTTTATATTAAAATGCATATTTACAATTCCCATGGTTCACTAGCACATGGGTAGCATAATATCAAATACTTGCCTCTTCTAGATCGAGCGTTCACTAGCGTGGCCTTGGCCTTGAGCTCCACGCTAGGAATCATACATATTATGCGTACATTATTTACATTATAGCCCAAAATATTATAAGGGTCAAAATGGGGGACATTACAACCTACTTGACCTCAGAACCCCCCTACTGTCCAAGGGCAAGTGTATGCACAACAAAACCAACCTCAAAACAAGAATAACCAGCATAATCAAGGAGGTCAACAAAATTGCAAAAGAGGATGCAACCGTGGAAATAAGCAACAATAAAACCAAGGAGGACAACCACCTAATCCTCCCAATAAAAATAACGCCGCTCCCACCAACCAAAGCCTTGATCGTCCACCGAAACAGGGCATAAACCCCAACTTAAGAACAAACCACCCATGTTCCTTTTGTTCGGTATACGGCCACTACACACATAATTGCCCCCATTTGGAGAAAGCACGTCAACTTTGGGCCGATGACACCCAACGAAAAGGGCACGCTACAAAGCTAGTACCACCTCCTCCATCGCAACCCATGATATTGCAGAATCCTCTACCCAACCAAGGAGTAGTAAACACCTGTCCAATGGATCCCCCACAAGGATCTGCTGCGCCATAGCATCAAATTACCTATGCTGCAACCGATTACCAGCATACAGAGTCGAGCACTTACCATCTGCTAATGATGTCATCAAATGACATCAACCTTCAAACTCGCCGGAACCAATATGGCTCAGCCCCTAAAACCATGCCTACTAATCCATCATCAAGCACCCACCCAACTGATCAAACATTACACATACCCAATATGCCAATGGACGGAGGTCCAAAAGTCCCTTGCAGCCCCCTACGACAAGTCAACAACAACCCTAACGCTCGTGTAGCTTCAAACTATAACATTGTAGAAGATTTAGCCCAATCCCCCGCTGCTATGTCCACTTTAGAAGTCCTAAAAATATGTCCTGCACAGAGGAAATTATTATTGTCCGCCATTGGTGCCATAGACCCTAACGACTCCCATATGATGGCATTTGACTTAGACCAAGCCGAACCATGTTTGCCTTCATCACTAGCTTTTCAAGTTTCTATATCCATTCAAAACCTTGTCGTTCATCGATGCATCATCGATGAAGGTGCCTCCATCTACGATATGTCGACTTTTTTCTGGTAGAAACTTGGATCCCCCACACTTCATCCATCAACTACCGCATTACGAGATTACGATGGTCGTTCAGTCCAACCATAGGGCCTGTTAGTTAACGTGCCCATACAACTTGGGGGAAAACTGGTTCTCTTAGACATAGAGGTCATCAACGCCCATCTTGATTACAACCTCCTATTAGGACAGAGTTACATGTATAAAATGAAGGCTTTCGCTTCATCCATTTTCTGCCTCATGATGTTTCCCCACGAAGGACGCATAGTCAAAATCGACCAGATAACATATTATGATCCAAATGCCCCTGCAACACCTGAAAATGTTCTACCTATGATCGAACAACGCGTTCAGAGTGCACCCACATCGTTCATCTCCTCAGTCGAACCCGGGATATATTTAGATACTCCCATGACCTCCATGTTCCCATCTATCCCACCCTTGCTGCGAATAATTGAAATATCTTATTTGTGCACCCTTTCGCACAACACATAGCCACATACTCAACAACCACCATTACTGCCACAACCACCTATGGTGCTTAGTCACATCGGAGCAACACCGATTCACACTATCCAATTGTTATTTCCTCCTTCAGGAGTCATTAGCATGCCCGTAATGGCTATGCTAAATCTTCTAGGGTTAACTTTAGGACTACCTGTATGGTACCTACCTGCACCGACCCCTCCCCCAACACCGAATGTCATTTTACAACTGGTGCAACCCATCAATACTTCAAACCGTCCACCACCTAGTGTAGTGAACATCTAAAACCTACCACCACCAACTAGGACCACTGCATCAACATCTAGAAATGCTCCCCCTCAACTCCACTACAACGAGGGCAGAGAGCCATAAACCTACACCACAGGACCCACAACCTGCACCGTCCCACCAACTCCCAAGTTGGTGAAGAATCCCCCAACAACCCGTGTTCCCCCTAAGTGCTCTTTGTCCGACGATATAGGGCATGCTACCCATCAATGTCCACAATTACCAGCACTCCAAGAACATATGCAAATGTTGGATGATGGCACTAACATTCCAGTTGTCAAACTAGAACTTCCCCCTCAACCTCGTGATAAATCATTGCGCACCAACCACACTTGTGCGATATGCGGCATCTACGGCCATTATTCACATCAATGCCCCGATCTCCTAGATTATAGAGTAGCGCTATACGAATTGAATAATGCCGACCTCAAGATATCCACCCCGCTCATTGAGGAAATATTCCCCCCTAGAATCTTCCCCTTCAGAAGAAATCAATACCATTTATATGACTTCAACCACTTACAAGCCTGAACCAATTGATTTGATGACACACTACTTCCGTAGCGATGAGGAAATTCTAGAAACACTTACTGCACCGGACTACCCCCAGGATGATATGCACCATTCGTCATACTTCATCCCTAAGGCATCTACCTCTACCATGGAAAACCAACTGTCCGTCGAATCAAAATATTTTTTACCAACCAAGGTCGATTCGTTCAAAGATCCAATCCCAACACCAGACGCCTTTGAAGAAGGTAATATGGACAACATTTCACCTATCATAAAAATTGACATCTCCACCACACTTGGAAAACCTGAACTTATCTCCTTAGGCGCATCATGCACTGAAGAGGAAGTCCAAGCCTATATGAAACTCTTTCATGAGTTTCATGATGTCTTTGCCTAGTATTACACTGAGATGCATGGTCTTGATGCTACCATTGTAGAACATCACATAGACAATTGGCCTAACATACCTCCTATCCGCTAGAAAAAATGCCCCATTCACCCATCTAAGCCTCCAGCCATCAAGGCCGAAATTGAGAAGCTTCGAGCAATAGGTTTCATATACCCTATCGCTTACACCACTTGGGTTTCCAACCCAGTCCTAGTCAACAAGAAAGTGGGCACCATTCGTGTCTGTATTGATTTTCGTGACCTCAATCTAGCTTGTCCCAAAGACAACTTCCCAACACCATTTATCGACCAACTAATCGATGCATGTGCGGGGCATGAGGTACTATCATTCATGGACAGTTTTTCCGGGTATAACCAAATCCATATCCACAAGGAAGATCAATACAAGACCACTTTCACTACCCCATGGGGCACCTTCTCCTATCACGTCATGCGTTTCGGTCTCAAGAATGCTGGAGCCACATTCTAGTGAGCCATGACTTATTGTTTTCATGACCTGATTAACATCATATTGGTTTATCTAGACGACCTCACAGATCGATCTAAGAAACGATCCGACCATCTAGATGACTTTCGACAAGTTTTCTTGCATTGTCGCAAATACCAAATCCGCTTGAACCCACTCAAGTGTGTTTTTTGTGTTCCAGTAGGCCGTCTATTGGGTTTCATCATTTCAGAAAAAGGGATCACCACAGACCCATTAAAAGTCCAAACCATCGTGGACCTACCATCACCTCGCACAATAAGACAACTACAAAGCCTTCAAGGGAGGTCCAACTTCCTCTGCCGCTTTGTACCCAATTATGCCACGACAGTTCATGGTTTCCTTCGTTTACTATGCTTTCATTCCCATTTTGTATGGGATGAGCAAGCAGAAGGAGCTTTCAAAGACCTGAAGAAAGCACTCACCAATGCCCCCTTGATTTCCCCTCCGAATTTCATAAGAGACTTCATCCTTTACGTTTCGGCATCCAATTATGCCATTTCTAGAGTAATCGTCGAAGAAGACTCTGCTCGTCAAGAGCATGTCATTTACTATGTAAGCCAAACCTTATAAGGCCCACCGCTGCACTACCCACATGAAGAGAAAATGTCCCTCGTTGTCGTCTTTTTAGTACATAAATTGCGCCAGTACATTCTCCTCAGCCATACCACAGTTGCAAATTCCAACCCAATGGTCTATCTCTTGATAGGTCGCCTTTTGCAAGGCCGCATAGCAAAATGGGTAATTATCCTACAAGAATACGACCTAACTTTTAAAACCCCAAAAAGCACCAAATCCCTAGCACTCGCTCAGCTCATTACAGACCTACCATCCTCATCATCATCACCAACTATCCATACTAATCTAATTGACGACCATTTATTCATCATCTCGTTTGACGACCCTTGGTACGACAACATTTTGGTTTACCTCCATACACAAAAGTTTCGACCCAATATCGACCATGATGGATGCCATCGCATTCATCACCATGCCCCCTGTTATCTCCTCTTAGGCGATGTCCTCTATCGACGTGGTGTCAACACAATCTTACAACGTTGCCTTTCTTGAGAAGAAGTAGAACAAGTCCTTAATGACTGTCATAGCGGTGCCTGTGGAGGCCATTTCTCTGGAATGGCCATTGCCCAAAAGGTAATCTGCGCAGGTTATTTTTGGCCCTCACTATTTACTGACTACATCACAACAGTCAAACATTGCAAAAATTGCCAACTTTTTTCCCCCAAGGCAAGAACCCCCCCCCCGCCCCCCTTCATCCAGTCGTCACTGTTGGACCATTTTGCAAATGGGCCATTGACTTCATAGATTGTAATCCTGCATCAGCTGGCGGCCATAAACACATCATTGTGGCTATCGATTACTTTACCAAATGGGCAGAAGCCATGCCTACATACAATTGCAAAGCCAACACTGCAACCCTCTTTTTCCTCAACCATGTTATCGTTCGTTTTGGCATACCAAAGCAACTCGTCTCAGACCATGGTTCTCACTTTGAGGACTCTGTTTGGCGAGAATTGTCAACCCTCCTTAAGTTTGAACATCATTTCTCTTCCGCCTACTACCCCCAAGGGAATGGCCAAGTTGAAGCTGTTAACAAAATTTTGAATACCATCCTCCAGTGCACTGTTGACCGTCATAAGTCTAATTGGCATCACATGCTCTTCCCCTCATTGTGGGCTTACTGCACGTCCACTAAAACTACCACCGGTTTCACCCCTTTCCATTTGGTTCATGGCATAGAATCTGTCCTCCCAATTGAGTTTCAGATCTCGACATTGCACATCGCCATCGAACTCCTCCCAGATACTTCACCAATTGAACAATGCCTACTTCTTTTAGAGCAAGCCAACGAAGATCGCCGCGTATCTCTCCAAACAATCGAAGCCGCAAAGAACTGATCCAAATTCATTTATGATAAACATGTTCACCCACAAGCATTTAGTGAAGGAGACCTTGTACTCATTTACGATCAAGCCCATGACAAAACGGCAAAGGAAAATTTGAATCCATGTGGCAAGGCCCATACATCATACACACTTGCCTTGGACATGGGGCATACATTTTGATCGACTCAGAAGGTAATCCCATGCGCAACCCTCGTAACGGGTTGTACCTTCAATGATTCTATCCATAAAAATCTTCTAGACACCACAGTCCATATTGTACAGTATTTTAATTTGTTTTTTCACTGTAAACTTTCAAAGCCTTACATTTTCATTTTTTCCTACATGAACACAGATGGATCCTTATCCACTCTTCTATGTCGGCTTTACCGACGGTGCAAGTCGCTGGTCTCCAAATCTCGCTTCCGCAACTTGGGTACTTTATTCCCCTTCACATGAGTTGATCCACCTCGACGAAGTGTGCTTAGGGGCTTCCACAAATAATCATCTGAGTATGATGTCATGACCGGTCTACTGGCCACTGCTCTCCAGATGGGCATAAGTCACCTTAGCATCTTCCTGGACTCCTAGCTCCTTGTTTCCCAACTCAACAACTGTTACCAGGTACGTGATCCTTGTCTATTTAGAAAATTCCTGTGCACTAAACAAATGATTCGACAGTTTGAATCCATTTCATTTACTGATGTCCCACAAAATCTAAACAGTGTTGCAGACCAAGTGGCTAATAACATTCTAGATTGGCACGTCAACCAAAACATGTAGGATATCAAAACATGCATCACATAGGCATTAAAAAATCAAATACACAAACAAAAGAAACCATCACAGTATTGCATCCATGTGCATAACATGTGCCTCCATGGGAATACAAAAATCAAAGTATTGCATCCACGTGCATAAAATGTGCCTCCACGGGCAAACAAAACACATACAATTGCATCCACATGCAACAAGACATAAAAACAATGACAAGATGTGCATCCATGTGCATACATGACTGTATAATAAAAAACACATCCATATGCATAAATATATATATATCATCATATAGTCATAATGTCAAGAGTGCCCTCAGCACCCAAATATACAAAAAATACACCAGCCGTACATAATATGTATCAACAAAACACCCCCATATGCTCATCAACATATGGGGAAGGTAGTAGGTAGACTAGTCCTCATCGTTTGGATCCTCCTATGGATCAAACTGGTCTCGAGCTCTCCTCTGCACTACCAACACAACGATCCACCTCATAGCCGACCTCCACTCACGCAGAGCATCGTAACATGTCTCTAAGACCTCCCGGTCCAAGTGTTAAAAAATAGGATCGCAGAGAAATAACAATAAACAGAAATGCAAATATAATCACACATACACATTACAAGAGAGACACAGATATATTTTGGTTCACCCAACTTGGGCTACGTCCACATTGAATTTGCCAGTCCTTATTATTATTACCGTCCAGCAAGTCGAAGGGATACAACCTACAGCACAACCGCTGCACTTCCTCTTCTCTGTTTCACAGTCTCTCTCATGATCTCAAAGATCTTTACAATGCATAAAACCTAATACATCAACAACCCTAGCCGTATTACAATGTCTTTCTTTTATAAGGGAAATACAATGGGAAAATACCACAGAATACCCAAAACCATGGGCCCGCAAAACAACTGGCGAAAACAGCCCCAAAAATTTTCTTCGGGGGCGTTGCCCCCAAACCCCCGCCATGGGACCGCTGGCCCTCGGACCCCCTAGCCAAGGGGGATGGGCCCCCCTGGAACCCCGTGGGGGGGCGATGCCCCCCCACACCCCCCCCGCTGGGGTGAGTGTACAGTCCTCCTACATATCATATAGAACTGGGGTACAAACACGGATGATACAATATCATGTATGAGACTAGAAGATCTGGCTCCACAACCAACAATCTCCCACTTGGAGACTGATCACAGCAACTCCACCGCTGCTGCACTTGCTGGACTTGGACTTGGAAAATTTCTCCTCTTCACCTTCATGCTAGAAGGCCAACTGAAACCGAGCACGAACTCAGTTTCTCTCTAGTCACTACCTTTGTGAACATGTCTGCAGGATTCTGGCTAGTATGTATCTTTTCCAACTTTAACAGTTCATCTTCCATAACAGAGCGTATGAAATGGTACTTGAGCTATATATGTTTAGTCCTAGAATGGAATGCTAAGTTCTTTGCAAGGTGAATGGCACTCTGGCTATCATTATACAATCTGCTATCCTTCTGCTTCTTACCCACTTCCTCCATAAACCTCTACAACCAAATCATCTCTTTACTAGCCTCTGTAATGGCAACATACTCTGCTTCTGTTGTTGAAAGTGCAACAACCTTCTGTAGTTTCGAAATCCAGCTTACTGTTGTTCCACCTACAATAAACACATACCCTGTGGTACTCCTCCTGCTATCCTTGTCACCTGCCATATCTGCATCAACATATCCCTGTAGAACAGTGTCTGAACCTCCAAAACATAATGCCTCAGTAGTAGTACCTCTCAAATACCTGAGAATCCACTGTACTTCCTTCCAATGTTCTTTACCTAGATTGTTCATATATCTGCTCACAACTCCCACTGCATGTGCAATATCTGGTCTTGTGCACACCATGGCATACATCAAACTGCCAACTGCTGATGGATAGGGAATCTTGGACATGTAATCTGTCTCTTCTTGTGTCTTGGGACACATTTCCTTACTTAGACTGAAATGGTTAGCCAAAGGTGTACTTACAGGTTTTGCATTTTGCATTCTGAACCTCTCCAACACCTTTTGTATGTACTCACTTTGAGACAATGTCAGTTTGCGATTTTTCCTGTCTCTTGTTATTCTCATACCAAGGATTTGCTTTGCAGCACCCAAATCCTTCATCGCAAATGAATTAGCTAGCTTCCTTTTGAGTATATTTATATCTTGCATGTCAGACCCTGCAACAAGCATGTCATCCACATACAATAACAAGATAATATATCTTCCATTGTCTAGCTTCTTGAAATAAACACAGTGGTCAGAATGACATCTACTATAACCTTGTTCTGTCATAAACCTGTCAAACTTTAGATACCACTGCCTTGGAGCTTGCTTCAAGCCATACAAGCTCTTTTTCAACCTACATACCAGATCCTCCTTACCTTTGACCTCATATCCTTGTGGCTGCTGCATATATATTTCTTCCTCCAAATCCCCATGGAGGAAGGCTGTTTTTACATCTAACTGTTCAAGATGCAAATCTTCTACCGCCACTAGACTTAAGATAGTCCTAATTGAAGTCATCTTAACAACAGGAGAAAATATTTCATCAAAATCTATACCTTTCTTCTGTGCAAACCCCTTTACAACAAGTCTGGCCTTGTACCGCTTCTTACCTCCTTCTTCTTCCTTCAACCTGTAAATCCATTTGTTTTGCAATGCTCTTTTACCAGCAGAAAACTTAACCAAATCCCAAGTCTGGTTTCCTACTAATGAGTCCATCTCCTCATTCATGCCTTGCTCCCACTTCTTTCGAGTTTCCACCTGCATTGCTTCTTCATAACAATCTAGTTCACCAGAATCAGTCATCAATAAATAATACATTGAAGGAGAGTATCGTTCAGGGAGTCTACTTAACTTGGTAGATCTTCTTACAGTTGCAGGAGTTTCAGGTACTTGCTGCTGCTCTTGATTTTCTGGCACCTTCGGAACTTCATTTTCTTTAACTTCATCAAGCACTATGTACTCTGTGCTTTCTTTTTCCTGTTTCTTTCCCTGCAACTGATCTTTATACATGACCTTTTCATTGAATATCACATCTCTACTCCTGATGATTTTGTTATTTTCATAATCCCATAAACGATAACCAAATTCATCAACCCCATATCCAATAAAGGTACATTTCTTGGATTTAGCTTCAAGCTTTGTTCTATTTTCTTTATCAATATGGAAAAATGCTTCACAACCAAACGTTCTCAGAAATGAGTAGTTTACCTTTTTATCTGTCCATGCTTCCTCTGGAATACCACCATCCAAATCACTTGAAGGTCCTCTGTTTATTAAATAAACAGCAGTATTTACAGCATCCGCCCAAAACTGTAAGGGCAACCCTGCATGCAGTCGCATACACCTTGCACGCTCCATGATCGTTCTGTTCATCCTTTCTGACACACCATTTTCCTGTGGTGTTCCTGGGACTGTCTTCTCTCTACGAATCCCATGGTATGAACAGTAACTATCAAACTCCTTGCCGCAGTACTCACCTCCATTATCAGATCTGAGACACTTTAATCTTTTTCCTATCTCATTCTCAACCAAAGCTTTCCACTTCTTAAAAGTAGCAAACACATCATATTTCTGTCTAATGCAATAAACCCAAGTTTTTCTAGTTGCATCATCAATAAATGTAACATAATAATGAGAGCCACCAAGAGATTGTACCTGAGCCGGTCCCCATACATCTATATGCACAAGCTCTAATTTTTCATTCTTCTTCTGTTTCCCAACCCTGAGAAATCTGACTCTCTTATGTTTTCCATAAACACAGTTTTCACAGAATTCCAAACTTACCTGCTTCAAATCCGACAGCAACTTCCTTGAGTGGAGAATCTGCATCCCCTTCTCACTCATGTGGCCAAGCCTATGATGCCACAATGCTGTATCTGTTCCTGTGGAAGCTAAAGAGATAGAATGGTCAGTATTATGAGGACATAAATACAACATACCTACTCTGTCTCCTTTTGCTATCTGTTTGTGTCAGAAATTGTTACTAAGGCTAGGGTAACAAGCCAACACAATCTCAAGAATAAAATTAATCCAAACTAGGTTTTTAGGGTTTTGTTTTGTAGGTTTTGGTAAGAAAACTTCAAGAGCATAAGGGAATACATTCAACAGATAAGTAAAAACTAATTCACATCCATATATCCATGAAGATGCATATATACCTCAGAAATTCAACAAAAGATTGCAATGAAGTTCATTCAATAAAAGACAAGCACCACTGGAAATTATACCTAAAACCAGAAATGAAATTGTCAATAAAGAAACTGTATAAGTTTAAAATGAAGCCAACACATATCAAAAGTGGAATAAGGAGTCATATATTCATAGTTTCATAAAAAATGCAATATGAGAGTTTGCAATACTTAGCAGTGAATAAGTCTGGATGAAAGCACAGTTTGCAGACCTCCTCTAGCTCTCCAAAAATTCCAACCTATACAATGTCTTTTCTCCCTCTCTAAATAGTTTTTCATCCCCCAAAAACAGTTAGGGTATCTCCTACTAATCCTCCATCGAATGACTAGATTAGGGAAAATAACATATACATTTTTACAAATTACAATTTTGCTAAAAATAGCAAATCCTTAACAAAAAGCTTTAAATGAACCTAACTGCCCTAGATCTCTTTCGATGCCTCCACTAGCAAAGCTATGCCATCTGGACTTGAAGATCTTTTCTTCACTCTTTTGTGCTTTTGCTCCAGCTCAGCTATCCTTTTGTGTAGGTGTTCATTTTCAAGTTGCAAGGCTTGAACTATCTTTTCTAATTCTGAGCAATTCCTGTCAGCAACCCTTTTTCTTCTGAGTGCCTCTTTAGCATCAATCACCAACTCCTGAAAATTATCATGAGTATCTTGAAGATCTTCTCTCAATCTCCTATTTGCCAGCATTAGACCATCATTAACTTCTTGCATGTAGTTCATTTGATGCTTGTACTGTTTGACCACCTTCTTCAAATTCTCCCTGTCAGAATTAACCAGTTTTTCTATTGCAGCATCCTGATCTTCACTTGGTTTCCAAAACATATTAAACTTCTTAAACATTAATTCTTCTGTCAATGGCTTTACAGCAATATCTTCAATGATAGGGTTTGAAACACCTATTTTCTGTGCTGATTTAATCTCTTCTGTTAACAATTTTTCAGAATTGTTTTCAACAATGGATTTAGAGCTCTCTTCACCTGTTACCTGTACAGACCCAAAATCCTCTTTTTTAACTGAATGCAATTCATTTTTCTTTGACTGCTCCTCCATGGATTCTTCATCAGAGATGTTTACCTTACCAGTCTTCAATTTCGGATTCAACAACTTTTTCATATTTAATCTTAATTTGTTTTTAGACCTAGTTTTAGGTCTCCATAAAGAAGCTGGCTCTCCCATCATTTTTAGTGTCTTCCCTTGATATTGGATAGATGCTAACTCTACCACTTCTATCTTTTTGATCTTCTTTTTAGGCTTGGTAGTTTTATTCTCTATAGCTTGATTTTCTTTAATCTCAGCTTTAACCTTGATCTCAGGAATAAACTTCTCTTCCTCTAACATATAGCCCTCATCATCTGAGAGGACTGTGATAGGGCTTTTGGGCTGATTCTGGACTTCCTCTTTTGCTACAGGAATAACCTTGATATCAATTTTCTTCTCTTCTTGAACCACTGTTATAGATGATGACTTCTTTCCAAGAATTTCCTTTTCCTTTTTGTCATCGAATAATGAAAATTTGACTTTACTGTGCTGTGGAATTTCCTGAGGCTGACTGTCAGTCTGTTCTTCATCTGCTACCTGCTTTGTTTCCTTTTTAGCTTTAATGCCATGTTTGTTTGCAGGTTTAGCTGAATACCCCAACTTTTGTACCATTACTTTTCCCTTATCAGTTTTCCTTTTGGGTTGTTGGTCTTCTCCTTTAGAATGAATCCCTGACCAAAACAAAAAGAAGTCCCAAGTTTTTTCCTCCTTCTGCAACACTGTAGAAATGATTAACTTGATGAGACCATGATGAAACAATGATTGAGAAGTATGATCATCCTGCTGTTTAATTTTGCTAGACATTTTCTGCAAGCTTTTGAAGAAAAAGAATGGCAAATTCATTTTTGACACCCCTGCCATGTGCTGCAAGAACCTGAGATGGTATTTGAACACTAATGAGTACCTCCCTTCACAAGTTATATAGCTCTGAAGAATCCTTATAGGTTCAATCCATTCCCTCTTGAAATTATGAATGATAATACCTTTGTTCCAGTCAGGAACAACATTAGGCAATAAGTATCTTTGAGGATCAAACTCAAAAGGAGACTTCTTAAACCAGAGCTCGCCCTCATTATCAATTTCAGTGGCTTCTGAAATTAAATCTACAGTCAATTTGAATCTTAAAGGATCCAT
The DNA here is from genome assembly GCA_027924585.1 of Larix kaempferi. Taxonomy (NCBI): domain Eukaryota; kingdom Viridiplantae; phylum Streptophyta; class Pinopsida; order Pinales; family Pinaceae; genus Larix; species Larix kaempferi. The sequence goes on along the minus strand of BSBM01001197.1, from coordinate 13,164,868 downwards.
TATGATCATCTCATTCCTAAGTCCTTTGGCAAAATTGCAGGATACTTGGGCATTAAAGCCATCTATCTTCTTGAAGAATTTCAACCATCCTGCCTGTTGGAACAGCTCTGCACAATCTGGAAGTTTTTGGATCCATGTCAAGTCTGTGGGTTCAGCCCTATTAATCTTACCACTTTTACTGTTTTTTCCCATCTCTTTCTTTTCAAGGAACTGGAACAGTCTAGTTTTAGGTTTCAGAAGTGTCTTATAAGCTGCTTTCTGGGCAAATAGTACTGCAGGTTATAACAATTTAAATGATATTTAAAACCTCTGCACAAATCTATAAACCTCCCTGTGTAACACCTGTATCAAGCTAGCAGACTTCCCTCTGCGTAAACAAACTGAGTTCTATAGGCAATTCTGTGAGTTTTTTCAATGCCCTATTCTGATTAGGTCATAAAAGAAACAGTCATGCTAATTCCTCTTATCATGCTTCAGCTAACCATTTCAGTGATGAATTCTTCATCCTTACATTCTATTACATCCTTCTCAGCAACCAATTTTTTCAGAAGAACACACAGCAGCAAAAACCCAAATTCTCCAGCTATGAGGGTTATACGTAATACCTGTCAATTACTCCTGCATCGTGGCGTAATGTCTTCAAATTGAGGTGTCAATAATGTTCTTCTTCGAGCACAGGTGTCCTCCTAACGCTTCCTTGGCTGCAGGTGAACGAATTCAAAAGCCCTAATTTCTGCTGGCGCCGGAATCACAGCTGTCTTCTTCCATAATAACGTAATCCAACGTTTCCTAGTGAAGTCTCCTCTTCAAACACTAACTCCTCAGTGATGATGCGTGTGTCGAGGGAAACTTGACAGCTGAATCCGGAATTGGCTCTGTGCAACTGAACCCGCATAACCTGTAATGATGCCCTTGTCTCCTCTTCGTGATTATCAACCATCTAACATCATGCTCAAAATGCTGCATACACGTGTTAAACACTTCACACAATGCGATTAGATACTCACACTCTTCATGATGATTGAAATCAGATCGAGATTTTACAAAAACTCATGCCACGATATTCCTGTAGCGCACTCTGTGTTAAACTTTGGTGTAGCGCTACAAGAATATCTTTAAACCAAAATTTTAGCAAATTTTCTAACTTTTTGCCAATTTGTCGGGGATTTTGGCAGCTATTTGGTTTAGGACACTAGTTTAGCTACTCTCTAAAGTCATTATTGATTCTCCTTTTGAATATATAACTCACATTGACCCACTTTCAATATAAAAATGACCAAAATCAAATGAAATCTGAAAGGACTGGGCTCAAACTTTATTCAAGCATTCATAAGATTCTTAAGAAGGCGAAAAACCAAAATTGAAAACCAACAATTAACTAAGGTAAACTCAAAAAACAAACCAAAATTTGGAAAGGAAAAACTAAAAATGTAGAAAAATTTATTGACTTAACATCTGGCTCCAGCTGCGGGATGAAGTCCTCCCTGTGAGGCTTCAAGAACCTGTAGACTAGTGCCTTCAGTCTTCCATTGGGCTATGGAGTCTTTATTCAATCTCACTCACACCGGTATATACAATGAAAAGTGACCATGATCTTCATTTAACTGTAGAAATGCTTGAGGAATCGCCCATTAACAGGGCTGAGCAATTCCTCTCCTTCCAAAGACTGCAATATGAAAGTATTATTTTCCAAAACCTTAGCTATGAGAAAAGGGCCAAACCATAAATTATCAAATTTTCCATGTTTCCCCTTCTGTTCCTTTCTTGCATCCCATCTTAAAACCATTTCACCTTCTGAAAAAATGTGATCTTTGATATTTCTGTCAAACCTGGTTTTCATTTTAGCTCTATACAGCTGGGCTTCTTTGTCTACCTTCTCTCTGTTCTGCTGTAACTCAATCATTTCAAAAATTCTCCTTTGCAAATCATCTGGTTCCTCTTGAGAATTTTGAAGGAACTTCATTACAGGGATTCCCAATTGTACTGGAAATACTGCTTCTGTTCCATAAACCAGCTGAAAGGGTGAAGTACCAATGGCTTGTTTTACAGTAATCCTATCTGCCCATAATGCATATTTCAACATTGAATCCCGGGATTTTTTATTTTGTTTAAGCAATTTCTTGATGCACTGAATGATATTTTTGTTAGATGATTCAGCCTGACCATTTCCCTGAGGATAATAGGGAGTTGAATGTTTTAGCATAATACCATTTTTCTCACAAAAGGCCACCATTGCCTTGGATTTGAATGCTTTGGCATTATCAGTAATCAATCTTTGTGGACAACCAAACCTGCTCAGAATATTATTTTCTATGAAATCCATTATTACCTTATCTGTGGCATTTCTTGTGGGGATAGCCTCCACCCACTTTGTAAAGAAATCTGTGGCAGTCAAAATTCAATGATGTTGGCCTGAAGATGCTGGGTTTATCTCTCCAATAAAATCCAGTCCCCACTGTTGAAAAGGGGCATTGACTACAATAGGCTTCAAAGGTAAAGACAGCAACTTCTGTTTTCCTGCAAACTTTTGACAAGGAATGCAAGTTCTTACAGTTTGATAAACATCTGTGAAAAGTGAAGGCCAATAGTAACCAGCTCTTAAAATTTTATAAGCTGTTGTTTTCCAGTATTTATGCCCTCCACAGGCTCCTTCATGAGATTCTGAAATTACTTCCTTTATTTCAGCTTGATCTAAACACCTTAATAAGATTCCTGCTGGATCTTTCCAAAACAATTGACCTTCTATCAGACAATATTTAGTAGTTTTCAATTTCAAGGACCTGGAAGCTTTTATGTCTAAATGTTCTGGACATTGCAAAAATAACAGAAAATGGACAATGTCAGCATACCAATCTGAAGATGAATAAGAATCCATGATTCTTTCTTTTTCCAGGATTACTTGATTTTCTTCAGGTCCTGATTCTTCTGTCATAGCATGTAACCCTAATGCCTGACAATTTGAGTCAGCCAGCAGTTTGGCCAATCCTTGTCCTTTGACCAGCTTAGTAGGTCTGATTTCCACTTCATATTCCATAATTTTGGCAATCCACCTTCCCCTCTTTCCTTCACTATCAGGCTGTGTCAAAACATCCTTCACTGCAGCATTTGGAACAAATGAAACAACCTTGGAGTGTAAAATATAAATTCTGAAAAATTTTAAAGCCTTTACCAAGGCATAGGCTTGTTTCTCCAAGATACTGTATTTTAGCTCGGAATCTCTAAGTGTTTTGCTGAAAAAGGCAATTGGTTGTTCCAATCCCTCTTCATTTTTCTGAAGTAATACAGCAGCAATAGTGTTTTCTGAGACAAAAGAAAATGTAAGAAATTATTTGTCAAAATTTGGACTCACCAGAACAGGTGCTTCAGTTAGAGCCACTTTAATTTTTTCAAAAGCTGTCTTTGCTTCCATAGTCCACTTGACTTCTTGATCCTTTTTTAACATGCCTGTAATTTGCTTAATGGTCTCAGCAAAATTAGGAATAAACCATCGCAGAAAATTGATTTTGCCAATAAATGATTGCACATCCTTTTTACTCCTAGGCAAGCTAATTTTCAGTATTGCTTTGACTCTCTCAGGGTCAATCCTGATACCATCAGCTGATACCAAGTGACCAAGCAAATTACCTTCCTGTACAGCAAAATGTGATTTTTTAGGGTTTAAGGATAAGCCAAATTTTCTGCACTTTATGAAGGTTTGCTCCAAATGTTTCAAATGTTCATCATCAGATTTGGAGAAGACTGTAATATCATCCAGATAAATCACCACAAACTTATCTTTTTCACCCACGAATGCAATATCCATGGCTCTCTGAAAGGTTGCTCCAGCATTCATTAAGCCAAAAGGCATCTTGTCATACATAAATGTCCCCCAGGGGGTTGTAAAAGCTATTTTTTCTTTATCATCAAGGTGCATAGCAATCTGATTATACCCTGAAAAGCCATCTAGCATTGAAATCCTTTGAGCTCCAACCACCTGCTGCAAAACCTGTTCAATCTTGGGGAGAGGATAATTGTCTTTTAATGATGATCGATTCAAATTTCTGAAGTCAACACATAATCGAATCTCTCCATTCTTCTTCCTAACAGGAACCAAATTTGCCACCCAAGAAGAATATCTAAGAGGCACTATTATTTTTGCATCCAACAACTTCTTTAATTCTTTTTCAATAACAGGGAACAGTGCTGGGTTGATTCTTCTTAATTTCTGTCTGAAAGGTTTAACATTAGGTTTCAAAGGAACTTTATGCTGAATAACTGCTGTGTCATAGGTTTTCAGCTCCTTGTAAGACCAAGCAAATGTATCTATATATTTTCTCAACAGCCTAATATATCTACTCCTTTGCTCAACTGTTAGGTTTTTAGACAATTTTACCATTCTGGGCTGTTCTGCTGAGCCAATATTGTAATCCTCTACATTTTCTTCTGAAGACTGGATTACTGGTCTGGAAGGTGTATCATCCTTAGTGAATATTCTCTCCAAAGGTACTAGGCCTTTCAGAATGAAATTACTCTTCAATTCAATAATTTTATGTCCAGCAATCTCTTCTACAGTAAATTCATCCAACTGTTCATCCTTTTCATCCATTTCTTGATCAATTTGATTGTTTGAAAATTCATCTACCAGCTCAAGAAATTTTTTTTATTTCAATGTCATCTTCAAAAACCCTCCAATGTTTCACATTATCTGGAACACATGGCCTATATCTCACTTCTATTGGATACCTTAATTGAGTGGTTTTTGGAATTCTGAAATGTGTGGCAGCCAGGGCTAAAGAATCTGCAGTTTCATTATGATTTCTGGGAATATGAGTGATATTAAATGCAATAAAATAATTTTCAAGCATATCCCATACCTCATTTCGATATACTTTCAACAAACCTTGCTTTACTTGATATTTGTTCTTCACTTGTTGAACAATTAGTTCGGAGTCGCCAAATGCAGAAATCTGTTGAATTCCTAAATCTTTTGCAGCCTTCAATCCCAATAGCAGGGCATCATACTCAGCAGTATTGTTGGTGGTAGCAAATTCTAACTTATACATAAGTTTCACCATTTCACCTCCAGGAGAAATCAATAAAACTCCAGCTCCAGCACCTTCTTTGCATGAAGACCCATCAAAATACAACTGCCATAATACATCCTGCTCTTCTTGACTGTGTTTTACAGGCTGATCTTTTTGTACTTGTAACACACCAGCAGAATTCTCTTCTTCACTAAACTGTAGTATGCATGAACCAAGGTCTTTATCCACAGAATACATTGGGTGATTTGTAGGGTTTTTCTCATCTGTAACTATGTAAGCCAACTGTAACTCTCTATAAAGTCTCCTGTTTTCCCCACCAAAAACAGGAATAGTTGCATAAGAGAGATCCATCTGTAATGTTCCTCCAACTTTCTTAGCCCATGACCTAGACAGAAGTAAGCCAAATTTTGGTGTGATGTGAGCTACCACAACATCCATTATTACACTTTTCATGGGTAACTGAGTAAGATTGACAACCATATCTTTTATCACTCCTAGACATTTTACAGCTCGGGAGTCAAAAGCATATAGATCATGGTAAGGCTTAGTGACATTAAGGCCCAAGGCTTCCATCACAGATTTTGGCATCAAATTATGGGATGCTCCTGAATCTAGCAGACAGTTATGAATCATCTGCTCATGTACCGTCAGAGTTATATAAAATGGAGGAGAAGCACCAGCTTCATTTTCAGTCTTCTCAGCTAAAGCTGATCCAATAAAAATTCTAGGGTTTTCTTCCTGAAGGTTCACTGTATCTGAAACTGGCTGATTATTTTGCATATTCATTACCTTCAAAACTGTATTCTTGTATGATGGATTTTTTATAAGCTCAGAAAATGGGACAGGAATTTTGAGTTTTCCTAATTCATTTTCCAAACTAAAATGTTGACCTGACTTGTTTACCTCTTCAATTTCTGTATTTTTCTTGGGTTTTTCTGCAGGTTGCTTCTTTTCTGCTACAGGATCAACAGTTGGTTTATCAAGAATAACTGGAGCAGGAACAGCAGCTTTCTTCTTAGGAGCTTGAACTACTGGTTTTGGTCCAGTTCTGAGATTAATAACTTTCTTGACTCCATTCTGATTGGTAGCAGCATTTACAGCAGGTTTTTCACATTCCAAATCATCTTCAATATCATATAAATCAGCATCATAATATTCAGAATTTAGAAAATCTTCTTCAGTAACAAAGCCTGTAAACATTTTATCTCCAATGTGATTCATGTCCTGATCAGTTTCAGTTTCTTCAAAAAGCAGCTGCTGATCAATTTATTCCTCATCAACCAAATTATTTTGAAAAGGTGGGGGCACTTTTTGATCTTCATTTTCTCTCCTTTCTTGCTGGATGTCATTATTTCTTCGCTCCCTTGGCATGAATCTAGGTGCAAATTGTCTTCTAAACTGATTTTGGTTATTTGGATTTCTCTGAGCTTCTGGAGCAGGTTTAGCAGAATTCTTTTCCAGCTCTAGTTTGTTCAACTTTGCAGTAAGGATCTTAACCATTTTGGCCATCTCATCTATCTTGGCCTCAGCAGATTGAGAAGCAGAGCCTGCTGTGACAGCTTCTTTCTTTCCTTTTCTTTCATACAGCTGCTGAGATGTTTCATTCTTAAGTCTATTTGAAGCTAACAAATTAGACTCTACCTCTAGGGCTGCATCTTGCATGTTCAGCAGGGTGATAGGTCTCCTCTCTCTGAGTAATAAAGAAAATTCATGATCGAAAGCATTGGCGTATGTCAACTTAGCTGATGTTTCAGTGGGTTTAATTTCTGCTGGAATTCTACTGTACATCTTATTAAACCTCTTGGAAAAATCTGCAACAGTCTCATCTTTCTTTCTTCTGAGAGCTCCAAACTCAGTTATATAGTATGTGTGATCTTTAGTGTCTCCCCACTGTCTCATGAAAAGCTGATGGAGTTCTTCAAAAATAGTAATGGAGTTAGCAGGCAATTCCCTAAACCATTTTCTTACATCCCCATCTAGACTCTGAACAAAAACCCTCATCCACACATCTTTAATTTCAATATTCTGATTGTCAGCATAACTCATAAAAGCCTCCCAATGTTCCTCAGCAGTATTTTCCCCTTGACCATTAAATCTAGGCATATATTTCTGATAATCACCTCCGGGCAAAGGATGTAGAGGATGAGGTAAAACTAATGGTGCATACCTAGCTGCTACCATTCTGTCCATCATATCCATAGGTGGATTTTGAGCTGCCATTGTGGACTGAAGTTTAGACTGAAGTTTCAAATTAGGGTTTGAAAAGGAAGGAATTTGACTGGGTCCTTTTTGAAAGGTATTCTTTCCTAGTTTCAGCTGAAATATTGGTATTTTATCAGAAGAAGAGGTTTTAGCCTTCAAGAAACTTTTGGGATTAGTGAAAACCTGAAAACTGCTCTCAGAGAGGATAGGTTTTATACACGGTGAAATGTCAGCTGGGTCTAGTGATTCATCCAACTGATGAGAATCACAGAAAGTTGGCAAAGATTGAGATTTTCTGAGTTTGTTTGCTGTTTTCAAAATCTGCTCAGGGTCTGTCACACCCAGATTTAATGGAGAAACAGGCTTATTCCTGGTCCCAATCCCTTTAGAAGCCAGTGTGATTTTTTTGGTGAAAATAGCCTTCAAAAATGTTGGTTCAAGTCCACCTCTTAAACCAGGAAAAATGATGAATATCCCAGGGAAGATATGCTTCAGCTTCGTCCCCGGCAACGGCGCCAAAGATGTTTGTGTCAGAAATTGTTACTAAGGCTAGGGTAACAAGCCAACACAATCTCAAGAATAAAATTAATCCAAACTAGGTTTTTAGGGTTTTGTTTTGTAGGTTTTGGTAAGAAAACTTCAAGATCATAAGGGAATACATTCAACAGATAAGTAAAAACTAATTCACATCCATATATCCATGAAGATGCATATATACCTCAGAAATTCAATAAAAGATTGCAATGAAGTTCATTCAATAAAAGACAAGCACCACTGGAAATTATACCTAAAACCAGAAATGAAATTGTCAATAAAGAAACTGTATAAGTTTAAAATGAAGCCAACACATATCAAAAGTGGAATAAGGAGTCATATATTCATAGTTTCATCAAAAATGCAATATGAGAGTTTGCAATACTTAGCAGTGAATAAGTCTGGATGAAAGCACAGTTTGCAGACCTCCTCTAGCTCTCCAAAAATTCCAACCTATACAATGTCTTTTCTCCCTCTCTAAATAGTTTTTCATCCCCCAAAAACAGTTAGGGTATCTCCTACTAATCCTCCATCGAATGACTAGATTAGGGAAAATAACATTTACATTTTTACAAATTACAATTTTGCTAAAAATAGCAAATCCTTAACAAAAAGCTTTAAATGAACCTAACTGCCCTAGATCTCTTTCGATGCCTCCACTAGCAAAGCTATGCCATCTGGACTTGAAGATCTTTTCTTCACTCTTTTGTGCTTTTGCTCCAGCTCAGCTATCCTTTTGTGTAGGTGTTCATTTTCAAGTTGCCAGGCTTGAACTGTCTTTTCTAATTCTGAGCAATTCCTGTCAGCAACCCTTTTTCTTCTGAGTGCCTCTTTAGCATCAATCACCAACTCCTGAAAATTATCATGAGTATCTTGAAGATCTTCTCTCAATCTCCTATTTGCCAGCATTAGACCATCATTAACTTCTTGCATGTAGTTCATTTGATGCTTGTACTGTTTGACCACCTTCTTCAAATTCTCCCTGTCAGAATTAACCAGTTTTTCTATTGCAGCATCCTGATCTTCACTTGGTTTCCAAAACATATTAAACTTCTTAAACATTAATTCTTCTGTCAATGGCTTTACAGCAATATCTTCAATGATAGGGTTTGAAACACCTATTTTCTGTGCTGATTTAATCTCTTCTGTTAACAATTTTTCAGAATTGTTTTCAACAATGGATTTAGAGCTCTCTTCACCTGTTACCTGTACAGACCCAAAATCCTCTTTTTTAACTGAATGCAATTCATTTTTCTTTGACTGCTCCTCCATGGATTCTTCATCAGAGATGTTTACCTTACCAGTCTTCAATTTCGGATTCAACAACTTTTTCATATTTAATCTTAATTTGTTTTTAGACCTAGTTTTAGGTCTCCATAAAGAAGCTGGCTCTCCCATCATTTTTAGTGTCTTCCCTTGATATTGGATATATGCTAACTCTACCACTTCTATCTTTTTGATCTTCTTTTTAGGCTTGGTAGTTTTATTCTCTATAGCTTGATTTTCTTTAATCTCAGCTTTAACCTTGATCTCAGGAATAAACTTCTCTTCCTCTAACATATAGCCCTCATCATCTGAGAGGACTGTGATAGGGCTTTTGGGCTGATTCTGGACTTCCTCTTTTGCTACAGGAATAACCTTGATATCAATTTTCTTTTCTTCTTGAACCACTGTTATAGATGATGACTTCTTTCCAAGAATTTCCTTTTCCTTTTTGTCATCGAATAATGAAAATTTGACTTTACTGTGCTGTGGAATTTCCTGAGGCTGACTGTCAGTCTGTTCTTCATCTGCTACCTGCTTTGTTTCCTTTTTAGCTTTAATGCCATGTTTGTTTGCAGGTTTAGCTGAATACCCCAACTTTTGTACCATTACTTTTCCCTTATCAGTTTTCCTTTTGGGTTGTTGGTCTTCTCCTTTAGAATGAATCCCTGACCAAAACAAAAAGAAGTCCCAAGTTTTTTCCTCCTTCTGCAACACTGTAGAAATGATTAACTTGATGAGACCATGATGAAACAATGATTGAGAAGTATGATCATCCTGCTGTTTAATTTTGCTAGACATTTTCTGCAAGCTTTTGAAGAAAAAGAATGGCAAATTCATTTTTGACACCCCTGCCATGTGCTGCAAGAACCTGAGATGGTATTTGAACACTAATGAGTACCTCCCTTCACAAGTTATATAGCTCTGAAGAATCCTTATAGGTTCAATCCATTCCCTCTTGAAATTATGAATGATAATACCTTTGTTCCAGTCAGGAACAACATTAGGCAATAAGTATCTTTGAGGATCAAACTCAAAAGGAGACTTCTTAAACCAGAGCTCGCCCTCATTATCAATTTCAGTGGCTTCTGAAATTAAATCTACAGTCAATTTGAATCTTAAAGGATCCATTATGATCATCTCATTCCTAAGTCCTTTGGCAAAATTGCAGGATACTTGGGCATTAAAGCCATCTATCTTCTTGAAGAATTTCAACCATCCTGCCTGTTGGAACAGCTCTGCACAATCTGGAAGTTTTTGGATCCATGTCAAGTCTGTGGGTTCAGCCCTATTAATCTTACCACTTTTACTGTTTTTTCCCATCTCTTTCTTTTCAAGGAACTGGAACAGTCTAGTTTTAGGTTTCAGAAGTGTCTTATAAGCTGCTTTCTGGGCAAATAGTACTGCAGGTTATAACAATTTAAATGATATTTAAAACCTCTGCACAAATCTATAAACCTCCCTGTGTAACACCTGTATCAAGCTAGCAGACTTCCCTCTGCGTAAACAAACTGAGTTCTATAGGCAATTCTGTGAGTTTTTTCAATGCCCTATTCTGATTAGGTCATAAAAGAAACAGTCATGCTAATTCCTCTTATCATGCTTCAGCTAACCATTTCAGTGATGAATTCTTCATCCTTACATTCTATTACATCCTTCTCAGCAACCAATTTTTTCAGAAGAACACACAGCAGCAAAAACCCAAATTCTCCAGCTATGAGGGTTATACGTAATACCTGTCAATTACTCCTGCATCGTGGCGTAATGTCTTCAAATTGAGGTGTCAATAACGTTCTTCTTCGAGCACAGGTGTCCTCCTAACGCTTCCTTGGCTGCAGGTGAACGAATTCAAAAGCCCTAATTTCTGCTGGCGCCGGAATCACAGCTGTCTTCTTCCATAATAACGTAATCCAACGTTTCCCAGTGAAGTCTCCTCTTCAAACACTAACTCCTCAGTGATGATGCGTGTGTCGAGGGAAACTTGACAGCTGAATCCGGAATTGGCTCTGTGCAACTGAACCCGCATAACCTGTAATGATGCCCTTGTCTCCTCTTCGTGATTATCAACCATCTAACATCATGCTCAAAATGCTGCATACACGTGTTAAACACTTCACACAATGCGATTAGATACTCACACTCTTCATGATGATTGAAATCAGATCGAGATTTTACAAAAACTCGTGCCACGATATTCCTGTAGCGCACTCTGTGTTAAACTTTGGTGTAGCGCTACAAGAATATCTTTAAACCAAAATTTTAGCAAATTTTCTAACTTTTTGCCAATTTGTCGGGGATTTTGGCAGCTATTTGGTTTAGGACACTAGTTTAGCTACTCTCTAAAGTCATTATTGATTCTCCTTTTGAATATATAACTCACATTGACCCACTTTCAATATAAAAATGACCAAAATCAAATGAAATCTGAAAGGACTGGGCTCAAACTTTATTCAAGCATTCATAAGATTCTTAAGAAGGCGAAAAACCAAAATTGAAAACCAACAATTAACTAAGGTAAACTCAAAAAACAAACCAAAATTTGGAAAGGAAAAACTAAAAATGTAGAAAAATTTATTGACTTAACACTATCACCATTGATCCTTTAGTGATCTTCCACCACTTTTCTCCGAACGTAGATAGACAGCCGCCATCTCCCAACTGCCTTGTTGAGATCAGATTTCTTTTCATAGCAGGAATATGCCTAACATCTTTCAACAACCAATCAGTTCCATTCTTAACTTTTATCCATACCTTACCCATTCCAACAATTTTACATGGCTCATCATCACCCAATAAAACATGTCCAAAGTCGCCAGGAACATACTCATGAAAGTATTTCCTATGGGGTGTAGCATGACATGAAGCTCTTGAATCTACTACCCAATAATCACTAGTATTATCTAATGCAAGAATCAAAGCATCTTGTAACACATCACCTGCTACATTTGCTTCCTAGGTAGTTTCCTTCTGTGCATCTCCTTTCTTCTTTAGAGATTTGCAGTCTTTCTTCAGATGTCCTTTCTTTCCACAGTTCCAGCACACTATCTTTCCCAGTCTGGACTTGGATCTTCCCGTTTTAGACTTTCCATGATTAGCTTGGCTCTTTCCTCTCTCCTTTTGTCTTCCTCTGCTCTCCATGGTCAATGCATTACCTAATGTCTCACATGTGCTTTTTCTTTGCATTTCCTCGCTAAGAATAACACCAATAACATCATCAAATTTCAAGGTGTTTGAACTAGAGACAGAGTTACTTACAGCCATGACCAAGCTATTCCAACTTTCTGGCAATGAACACAAGATTAGAAGAGCCCTAACCTCATCATCAAAGTTCACACTTACAGAACTTAGCTGATTTGTAACCGTATTACACTCATTTAAATGATCAGTAACAGATCCACCTTCAGACATCTTCATATTAAATAAACGCTTCATTAGAAATACCTTGTTGGAAGCCGAGGGTTTTTCATACAGCTTACCCAATGCTTTCATCAAACCCTCTGTTGTCGTTTCTTTTAAGATATTGAAAGCCACTAACGAAGCCAGGCTCAACCGTATTGTTCCCAGAGCCTTTCTATCAAGAACCACCCATTCTTCGTCCTTCATAGTCGTCGGCTGCTTTGCTTTTCCTCCCAACGGTAGGAATAGATCCTTCTGGTACAGATAGTCCTCCATTTGCATCTTCCATAACCTGAAGTTTTGGCCGTTAAACTTCTCGACCTTAAACTTTTCTTCTTCTGCCATTGCTCCCACTCGAACCAGAAACCATAGCTTCCTGCGGGTTTATCTGCCAAATAGACCTTTGGCTCTGATACCAATTGTTTAAAAACAGGATCGCAGAGCAATAAAAATAAACAGAAATGCAAATATAATCACACATATACATTACAAGAGAGACACAGATATATCGTGGTTCACCCAACTTGGGCTACGTCCACACTGAATTTTCCAGTCCTTATTATTATTACCGTCCAACAAGGCGAAGGGATACAACCTGCAGCACAACCGCTGCACTTCCTCTTCTCTGTTTCACAGTCTCTCTCCTGATCTCAAAGATCTTTACAATGCATAAAACCTAATACATCAACAACCCTAGCCGTATTACAATGTATTTCTTTTATAAGGGAAATACAATGGGAAAATACCACGGAATACCCTGGTACCCCCGTGGGTGGGCGATGCCCCCCCACACCCCCCCCGCTGGGGTGAGTGTACAGTCCTCCTACATATCATATAGAACTGGGGTACAAACACGGCTAATACAATATCATGTATGAGACTAAAAGATCTGGCTCCACAACCAACACCAAGTCCCTCCAGCCATCATCTGCCACATCATCCAGTAATCCCTCGATGGTAGCCCGTATATCATTTTCCCCCTTAGCATCGTCACGGTGACGTATAACTCCCCTCACAAGTGGAGGAGGTAATCGAGGTACCACCACCACATGACCTCTACAAACCGGATGCCCCGGTGGAGGCCTCAGACCCACATCTACGATAACCAATACTCAGAGAAGTCAACATCATAAGAATAACCCTAAAACATCATAATGGACAAAACCTATAAATATATAAACATGATGTAGTAAAACAAAAGCAAATACAGACCATCCGGCCCCTAGGCCTGTCCCGCAGCTCGTGGCATCTCGACATCACCACGAAAGTCCATACCCCGGTATTGAAAATCATCGAACAATACCGACATCTGCTCCCACTGCCGGTACATATTAGTAGTTAAAAACTATCCCGCCTCCCCACAACCACCGTGATGCATCATCTTTCCCAACCGCACCATCCGTGGCTCACGAACACCACCATCTTGTACTGGAATATGGGGCCGTAAAGTCGACACCCGCTTGAAGAAGAGACAACATAAGAAAGAGGCATAACTAAAGTTCCCCCCAAACTGACACACCTTGTTGAGCTTTCACTGAACACTAGCTAGGAACATCTGTCCCCAGGCATAGTATGTCCTAGTCATAACCTGGTGTACCAACATCATCTGCCCACCTAACAACTGGTGTGGCGCCTGAGACCCAAGCACTCGCAACACACAAGCTGCAACTACTCTCATAGATGGATCCTCTATATCACTAACTGACAGTGCATTTGCATGCACTCGGGAACCCGGACGACAAAATATCTTCAAAAGATCCTCTATATCAATATCCCCCTGGATCCTAGGTTGTGTATCTCCTATCACACCTAAACGGGGTAAACCAGTCAAAAAATAAACATCCATCAAGGTAAGGTTAAACCTCTCACCTTGAATCATAAAATCTTGAAGGGCTGGATCCTAGAATCTGATCAACTTGGTTAATAATAACCGTGCTGACCACATAATAGGAACCCAGGTGAACTTCATCAATCCACTCGCTACTAACACAGCCTAAGCATCATGGCCCCCATCGATAATCTCCATCAAATCAGCAGGCATCTCCCTCTCCCTCCACACAGGCCTCGGGACTCTGATCATCCTGCCAAAAAACATAGAAAATATTTCAGAAAATTATACCCAAAATTTTTTCCCTAGTCACGATCCAAATCGCGACTGTGGGACCCACAGCCGTGATCCAAATCGCGGCTGTATAGACCACAACCATGATACAATCACGGTTTTGAATCCCACAGCCGCAATCCAAATAGCGACTATGAAGGCCACAGCCACGATCCAAATCGCGGTTGTGAAGCCCACAACTGCGATTTCAGATCGCGACTGTGAGGGCCATAGCTGCGATTCAGATCGCGACTGTGAAAACCACAATTGCGATTCAGGATCATGACTATATATCTCTCAGCCACGATCTGAATCTTGTAAAAGGGCTTAAGACCCGCGATTTCCCCATTGATCACTCAAAGTGACCAATGCACCGCCCCTGAGTCCCCCATTTCCCCCCGAAATTAAATAAACTTATAGCTTAAGTCTAATAGGCTTACCTGAAACTCACGGAATGGAAAACCAACAGTCGAATCTCCCGTAAATGACGAAAGTGTTCTGAACAGATCAAATCTCCTGTAAAACTCAACTGTGAAAATGACACATGTCCCTATGGGTCCACCCCCTATTTATAGACATTTGAACAATTTTTGAATAGCCATTCCGGAGCCATACAACGTCCGTTTTTCAAACCGTTGATACCATTGGATTTAGCGCGGCGAGAACTCCATGATGGTCTAGTCAGTTTCCAAATTCAACCAATCCCATTTTCAGGCATTTTTTCACACACCTGTCGCCTCGATTTGCGTACATCGGCCATTGTCCATTTCTGACATTCTTTATATCACCGGATTCAGTTTTCTGCGCTCATGATGATGCTTGAGATAATTTCTCGCTCTCACCACCATATTTTTAAGGCATTTTTTCCATGCCCCTCGTCACCTCGGTTTGCATGCCACATCGACCGTTATCCATTTTTGACATTCATTATATCGCCGGATTCAGTTTTATGCGCTCGTGATGATGCTTGAGATCATTTCTCGCTCTCACCACCATATTTTTAAGGCATTTTTTCCATGCCCCTCATCGCCTCGATTTGTGTGCCACATCAGTTGTTGTCCATTTTCAACATTTTTTCATGTCGCCGGATTCAGTTTTCTGCACTCATGACGATGCTTGAGATCATGTCTCGCTCTCACCAATACCTTTTTGTTTGGTAAAATTTTATCCCTTTTTCGGACCGAGCAATTCTTTTACGAAAAAGGCACTTAGGGAGTTTATGTTAAGCTCTTTTCTAACTCCTAAAAAAATGAAAAAATCTCCGAGCAATCTTGCTTCCTTTCATGCTCGCTAAAAGTATCTAAAAGGACATCTACCTGGTATAAGTTTACCCCTTTTTCGGGCCTTGTAGACTAATTACGAAAAAGGAATACTCTAGTCACATCGGTTAGAAGAGTTCTCCATTTGCATCATTTTATGATTTTTCGGGCCTTGGAGACTAACATACGAAAAAGACCACCAATGGAGTCTACTTACCGCTTTCAGACTCTCTAAAAATGAAAGCAACCACGAGTAATCACCATCCTGGGCTCGTATAAATCCACACGATGGTACTCCTCCACTAATTCAGAGTATTCTTATCGCTTTTAGACTCCTTAAAATTGAAAGCACTCACGATCATGAATAGTCCTGGGCTTGCACAAATCCACAGGACAGTACCATTTTTTTAGCACACTTTTATCCCTTATTGGAGCTCAATAAAACCACGAAGAAAGCCCCAACGGTGCCTCTCGGCACCACAACAAATCATGTCTACTCACATGGCAGCTTCCCGAATTTGGTCTCCTTTGTACAGAGTATTCTGCGATATACCACCTTGAGAGTTCCCCGATACTATACATCAGTTTGTCCTCCTAAGTCTCTCCCATTGCACTACATACTCCTGATCCCTTAAGCTATGATATGCATACCTAAAGATGGTTTCATATGCTGCCAGGTCATCCATACCATCATACTCTGAACAAAGGAAGTTTGAGTCCCCCCCCACTCTGCGACCCCAGTTATTCCCCATCCCCACAGTATGTCAGTCCCACTATCAGTACTATCCCCTCTCAGTTGTAAACCTTGCGTTCTTATCAAGGAAACATCATTTGCTTGGTAGTTGCAAGGTCTCTCTCTATCGACGCGAACCAATCTATTCTAGAGGATAGAACCAAAGGTCCCTATGCCTTGGACTCATCACCACCAGCAATGAGTGCCTACAGATCATTTTGAAAGAAGTCCTTGGTGCCTCTCCAAATGATTGTTTCTCATATGCTTGACGTCAACACCTTGATCGCATCATTGAGATTCGCATAGGGTATCGGTCGCTTCAATTATTAGTTGAAGACCCCGGATATCACCTGACTCTAGCACATTTATGAGTCTACTTGAGGAAACAACTAGTTACATGTTCCTATGGATATCCGGGTTGCGCTTGGCGACAGTATTCAGAAGTACCCCAGTTTTATACTCCCTTGAGTATACCATTCCATATTCTCTTTAGAAGTTGGCTCACAGATATTGAGTCCCTACAACTATTGGACCTTCAGATCCAGCAGTTCATCAACCCTTCTGACACCTCATGCAGAACAGTTGTGGCTCTTTTCCAGTGTATCAATTCTTCAGATCAGTCATGGTATGACCATGAGTATGTCCCAGCATTGTGTCCCCTCTGGACCATTATTATGTACACAATAGGTTTATTTATCTTGTTTAGGTCCGCTTTTTGGGCCTCATTATTATTTCTATGTCTTGATACGAGCATGGGTGTGCCCACCTTGTCCATTATCAGAGATTATTCCTCATTCATTTTGAGGACATGTATTTTTAGTTTGTGCAATTTGCATGGGCCCAATGTTCCAGTCTCCAATCGGTCTCTTCTCTCCTCCAAACCCCAGGAAAAAGACAAAGAAACTATGATGTCTATCGGTCATACAATGAACTCCTTCCCTCCCAAATCAGGGGGAAATCTGTTAACACCCAAATAGTGCTCACTAGCTCATTTCCCTATTCACATGACCCATTTGTCAACTTTTCCTACGATTTTAGCCTCAAAAACCCTCAAAGGTCACCAAAAAGACCAAAATACATCTTTTTCTCCTCAAAATATTTAGTTTTCCTCAAAAAATACAAAAAACCCTCAAAAAGGGTCAAAAATTCCCAAAAATCAATTAAAAGGGAATAATATTCAAAATATATTCAAAAAAGGAAAAAGAGGGAAAAAGAGACCTAAACCACATTTAGTAATACCATTGGTTTCCTTAAACCATAATGGTATTCCCCATCACCAAAAAACTATAAAAAGGTGATAGGCGCTCCTCATTATTCATCCACATTCATCCTATCCTTATGCTGCCCTTTTCACTCTTGAGATCTTGAGCCTCCATTTGAGCTTAGATACACTTTTGGAGTACCCTCTGTGGCCATTCCCCCATTAGCATCTTGGAGAAGAGAAAGACCTTTGGAGCATTGGAGCATCTCACTAGTGCAGTTGATCAGATTCAACCATCCTCACCATTTGAGGTAACATGATTATTGTAAAGCTATTTTTTCCATAAATAAAGAATTTGTTTTTGCATATAGATTTGAGTGTTTTACCGTTTACTCTCAAGTTTTTTTAAATGAACATGCTAGATTAACTTTTTACTATCTTATAGCTTAGATTAGTTCTACTTTTTTACTTTAGTTTTTATTTATTTCCATTGAGACTACTACTACAAGTTAGTAGGTGCTCATTAGCACATGCTTGGGTGAAAGCCCAAGCAACATCATGTCTACTTGAGAGTGAGACCCATTAAGAGTTCCATGAAATTGGGAAGTTGTACCAAGCTGGCACCAAGATATTGTGGGCCATTTGAAGTCCTTAATAGGATAGGGCCAGTTGCATATAGGATTGCATTGTCTGCTAACATGAAATATCATAATGTTTTCCATGTGTCTTTGCTTAAGAAATATGCACATGATCCTAATCATATCATTGATTGGCATGTGATACAGGTGGAACTAGAGGGAGAGTTCCAGGTGGAGCCTACATGCATCCTCGACAGGAAGGTTACCTTGCTCCAGAACCGGGCCATAGGGTAGGTAAAGGTGAAATGGAGGCACCTTAGCTCAGAGGAGGCCACATGGGAATTGGAGGATGCCATGAAGGAGGAATTCCCATTTTTGTTCAGTTTGAGAACACCAAGGACGGTGTTATTTTAAGGGAGAGGGAGTTGTAATACCCCATTTTTCCCTTGATGTATTTGGATTTGATGTAAATACTATGTATTTACAATGTGTGTATTTTCCCTAGTGTGGAGCTCAAGGCCAAGGCCCCACTAGTGGATGTTTAAGGTTATTTGCTTAGACAAGTATTTGGACAATTTGATTATTCATGGACTGATTAAGCCATGAAGGAATGTAAATGATGTAATTATTTCTGAATGAATAAAATAACCAAGAAGTTGGCTAAGGAGGCAACGAATGAGAGGGGGCCATGTGTATCCACTAGGGAGAGGTGAGGGGGTTTGGGATTGGTTTCCCATATTGCCACATGTCTGCCTGGGAACCCGTTCGAACTCCCTGCTGACATTAATGAAACTGCAGTGGGTGGTTGAGAACCCTGATGGGTGAGGCCACTGGAGTATGGAGCATGCCTGCGATTTCGTATGGAAGGGCATGGCTCTGATCGCTTGAACAGGACGACACTCAATCGCCTGGGGGAACTCGTTGAACCTAATTGACTATTCGAGATGATAGGGGATTGGGGGACATTCATTCAGATATAGACACTCCTCACTCATGCACTCACTCGCCCCTACACGCACTTGCCGTTCACGAACCATTGACCCTCGAAGAGAATTCGTTCCTGTATTTCTTATATACACCAAACCATTGTGGGAAAAGAGAAATCTGAAGTTAATAGTGCTTCCTGTGTGGGAGAAAAATCCTGAGAGTTGATAACCGTAACCACACTGTGTGCAAACCCCAGTTACAGGGACATAGTGGGATTGAAAGAAGAGGTTGCAGAGTGGCATTGGTAGAGCAGTCATGAGGAAACCCCAAGCCTGGTAATGAATCAGTTGTTGAACTGTGGGAGAGAGTTGGGTTGATTGATTAACCCAGTGAAGGCTATAGTCTCAAGGAACTACTGACTGGACCTTTCTATGCCCATCCTGGAATAGCACTGGAAGGGAAGGACCATGAGAGACTATGCAGTAGTGATAGGATCTTCCTTGTGTTGGATGTGGTAGGTATTGTGGGTGCAAGGTCGGCTGAGAGCGACTGGACCTTTCTATGCCCATCCTAGACTAGCATTGGAAGGGAAGATGCCTTGAGAGACTGTGTAGCAGTGATGTAGGTCTTCCTTGTGTTGGATGTGGTAGGTATTGTGGGTGCCAGGTCAACTAAGTTCTGAGATGCCTGCAACTCTGTGGTTGAGCTCACTGGATTAGCAACTGGGTGCCAGGTCAACTGAGTGCTGAGATACCTGCAATTCTGTGGTTGAGCTCACTGGATTAGCAACACCTTCCCTGTTGTCCCTGAATTGCTTGATAACCACTGTAGGTTGGCTTAGCATGGGTAGGAGCCATGCAATGCTTGATAAACCCAACTACAGATTGGTTTAGCATGAGAATAGAGCCTTGATTGTGAGAGAACCTATTATCCCTCCTTAGTGGATACACTGCCCAGCTCCAGGGTGATCTCTCAGCTAAAATAGTACATGCTGGACAGATATATATATTTGGGTGGAACGTTGCTCTCACTTATCCAGTTGCTTCGGAATTGAAAGATAAGTATTTCTTGTTATGTCAAATGATGTTGTTCATTGTGATGAAATGGTTGCTCTTGCCCCTTTGTGGAATTATGAATGCTGTGTATAATTATGGAATTGTGGAATGTATGTGTATGCATGGGATTGAAATGATGTCATGTATAGGCTTGAGTAAGAGGCTGAGTTCACTGTTGTATGTACATCTTATGTTGCATGAGTTTGATGCCTTGTAATCCTTGCATATGATAGATGTGTAAATTAAATCCGTTAATGCATTTTACATGTTATAATGAATGATAGTGTTTCATTATTGAAGATGAATGTTTATGAATAACTAACCTTGTGAAGGAGATGTATATTTACACCTGATCCTTGAGAAGAAAGAGAATCCCTGGAAGTGTTTTCGGGAACCTTTGTGGGTGAGATGGAATGGAAGATCTTGGCAGGTATAAGGTTGGAAGTGTCTTAGTGGGGTATAGACAGAACTTCAGAGAAGAAAATGGGAAGGTTAGATGCCTCACCCTATCAGGGTATTCTACCATTGGATAGAGCTCTCCAAGAGCTTTCCAACGGTACCAACCTTTCCTAATTTGGATGTTGGAGGAAGAAGTTATGCCCCTTTGAAATAAATGAAATTCCCTTACGGAGGCAGGGTTCCGCACGCATGGTTGCACAATTGTGGGTTGCGGGATCAAAAATTTCAAAACTATACGTATTTCGGGTTTCCGCAATCCTGCATCCGCAATTGCGAGATGCAGGTTGTGGGATCATCAAGTACATGTTTTCGTATTTTGGGTTTCTGTAATTCCGCATCCGCAATTGCGGGTTGCGGATTGCAGGATGCGGGTTGTGGGATCGTCGAGTTCAAGATTTTTCATGTTTTGGAATTCCGCATTTCTGAATCCACAATTGTGGGTTGCGGATTGCGAGACCCACTGTTGTGGGTTGCGGGAGTGACCTCTTGCGGAGATTGGAATTCCGCATTCCCGCATCCGCAATTGCGGGTTGCGGATTATAGGATTCGCTGTTGCTGAATGAAGGATGGGGGTTTGCAGCTACAAGTTTCGGATTGTGGATTCGAGCTCTCCCGATTGTGTGCATGGGCACTCGGTCAATGTTTTGGGAGAAAAAAATGGATCATGGTCTCCAGTGACCAGGTAGGTCGGTGGGGACGTGACATGTATAATGGTTGTAGAATTCCTGGGGTATTAATTGTTTCAAGCGTATTCTGTTGGAAAACCAAACATTCAGCCACGAGCCTTTGAAAATCATATTTAAGACCTTCCAAAAAAAATTACTTTGTAACCATGTGGTAAGTTTTCACGAATCCATAGTGCCCATGTATAGGAGAGGTGTGTAGTTCCAAGAGGACCTTTGGTTTGAGTTGGGATTTTTTGCATAAATATAAGTGATCATATACCACATTGAATCATTTTTCCACACAAAAGTATCTAATACATTGGGATTTTTCTGTAGCTTTTGAATGAGAGTCCAAACAGATAGGTCATTTTTCCATTCTTCCCTTTCCGCTACTACCCAAACAGGTTGTAGAATGGAAATTTCACAAAGTAATTCCCCTGAACATCTTCATCTTTTTTGGACAGCACATTTGCCACCACATTTTGTTTCTCTTTCCAATAGATGATTTCAAATTCATATCCCAACATCCTGGTGACCCATTTTTGTTGCTCTTCTAAATATAATCTATGTTCCAGGAAGTATTTAATACTATCATGATCTGTTTTGAACTTGAAGTTCCTACCTATTAGGTAAGGATGCCATTTATTAAGAGCATGTCGTATTTCCAATGTTTCCTTCTCGTAAATGGGCTTCTGTAAGTTCTTTCCCTTGATTGGATGACTTTTGAAAGCAAGTGGGTGTCATTCTTGTATTAGTAAAGCACCAATTCCATTTCCTGAAGAATCACATTCCACAATAAAGGTTTTTATGAAATATGGTGTGTCCAAAATAGGATCTTTGCACATTGCCTCTTTAAACTATTGAAAATCTTGAGGTTCCTCTGGATTCCAAGAAAATGCATCTTTCTTCAGTAATGTTGTTAGAGGGTTGTTATTATTCCATAGTTCTAAACAAACTTGCGATATTACCATGTCAGATCTAATAATCCTCTAAGATTCTTTAAGGTTTTGGGAATCGGCCATTCCATCATGGCTTTAATTTTTTTATGGTCTACTTTGACACCTTCATGTGATACAATATGACCCAAATATCCTATCTCCTTTACCCCAAAGAAACATTTGGAAGGTTTTGCATATAGTTGTTGCTCCTTTATGAGTTGTAGTATCATGTCAACATGTTGAATATGTTATTCCCAAGAATTGCTATAAATTATTAGTATATCATCAAAGAACACTAGCACAAATTTTCTAAGGAAAGGCTAAAAATGGAGTTCATCAAACCTTGAAATGTGGAAGTTGCATTCGTGAGACCAAATGACATGACAAGAAATTCATAATGACCTTCATGAGTTCTTAATGTTTTTTTTGGGATGTCTTCATATTTCATTCTAATTTGATGATACTTGGAACAGAGATCCAACTTTGTGAAGAAAAATGCTCCATGTAATTCATCTAACAATTCATCAATGATAGGAATGGGAAACTTATCTTTAATGGTGATCTTGTTGATCTCTCTATAATATGGACACATATGCCATGATCCATCTGGCTTGTGTTCCATTACCACTGGTGCAGAGTAAGAAACTTTGCTAGGAATAATTATGCCAACCTCTAACATGTCTTCAACCATATGCTTAATTTCACTCTTATAGCCATAGGGGTATCTGTAAGGTATGATGTTAGGAGGAACACTTCATGTAATTAAGTGAATAGAATGATCAAAATATCGAATAGGGGAAAGACCTTTTCGAATATATTCAAATACCTTGGAATGCTTATTAATGAGCCTTTGGATATCTGGGGAAATAGGATATTGTTGACGCCCCGAGGTTGGATGGAATGGTTGGGGATTAAATGCTAAGGATAATGATCCGATAGAAGAACTTCAAACAACTATGCGCAAGAGATCCTCTATATCCTAGTCGTTGAACATGACCACTTCCAGCAGATTTAAGCCTATGTTGGTTTTTTCTAAGTTTTGTTTTTCTCCTTAAGGGATACTTATGATGAGAAAATGCTTGATCCTATTTGTCCTAATATATAAATTATGGAAATTAGTTTCTATTTTCAGACATAGCTAATTGTCTGAAAGGAACTAGTTGAATTATGAAATTCTCTTATTGATGATATTTTATAAATAATCAAAACATGAAGACACATCCCCTATTTCATGAACTCTTACTGATGAAACCTATGAAACATCATATGATCAAACCAACTTAAATATCATAGAAATAGAACATCTAAACTAATCAATAAGTAAAGAGTTAGTTAAATTAATCATATCAAAGCATTATTGATTCAAACTGACAAGTAATTAGGAGAGATTATCAAAACAAATTATTATCACCCTACAGTCATAGAACATCAGTAATGAAAACATTTTTTGAATAAGTTCTTATGAATCAAAATAATAGAGATTTTAATAATTTGAATGTAACCAAGGAATGATATGAGAAAAGAAAACTTTATCTCAACATATGTAGAAAACAACTGCAGGCATGATCCATCTTTCATTAACAGGCTGCAATAAATTACAATCAAGTCTTTGGAAGAAAGATTTTCCAACATGTATGATACAAAATAAACTACATCAGAGCTCCCACAATTTTTCCCGCTGTAACCCATTTCCATACCCCTAAAGATCAAAATAAATACCATTACAACTTGGGCCAAATATCCATAAAAGGAGGCTAACTGTCCTACATCTAAGGCATCCCAATCTAATTTCACCCTAATCTGGATTAGTTATGTAATCTTTCCACACAACGTATACATCCAGCATGTGCACAGTATCACGGAAATACAAATTCTCTAGTTGTAATTGGGATTTGCACAAATAGGATGTGATATCCTTGTTGCGAATCTTGGACCTCGAATCGAGAAAATATGCAAGGTGATCTCCAACTGATTCGGAACCAAGATGAAGGATTTGAAGAGAGAGATGTCCAATTGAGCAACATCTCGTATGGATTGAGCGGTTTGATCCCTTTGATCTTCCACCTCGGAAAGCCTAAGATTAGCTGGCACTAAGTCTTCCAACTCAGCAAAACCAAGCATCTCCATACTTTCAAGATGATTATCTATCAACATCCACTGCCTAGCACATATTTTCTATCTCTTTTCAATCATCTGTGCAAATTATTCACAAACAAGTCCCCAAGACTTGATATAAATTCCAGCTCTCATTAATTTATGTTGATCAAGCCGAGGCATAGTCTATGAGATATTCTTCATGTGCGACTTCCACTCGCACAACTACTCATAAGCTGAGTGTTCCTTCTTTCTTCAATCCGTGTGGTCATCTATATGGTCTATAAAGATTTAAAAGGCATTGAAGTCATATTGAATTTCATTTAGGCCCAAAAAGTACCGAGTTTGGGTCTGCTTGAGCTTAGTGTTACAAGCAATGACCTCATACTTGAATTCTTGGATAGTCAATTTAAAGAACTCTAAAAAAGTACTATGTTCTTTAACTTGATCTAGTTGAACCTTCAGTTCAGCTAAAGCATTAGCTTGCTCCAATAATTTCTCTCCAACAATCTTCCTTTGCTGAGTGAGCTGGTGAATTTGATCCTGAAGATTCTGCAAGGAAGAGTTATTCTAAGATTTTAAATCTTCAACCTATTTTGCTAAATTTTGTTGAAGGGAATCCTTTTCTTCCCAAAGTGCTAAGTTTTTGGCCTTCTCCTCTTCCAATGTAGCATTCAATGTGGAGACAAAATCAAAATTAGCTTCAACAAAATATCCCATAACAGTAGCAACATCAATGGATTCTCTCTATGGATCATCTATGGCTATTTTCCAAATGACTTGATTAGGAGTTGGTACAACCTGTACTTGCCATGAAGTGGTCCTGTTTGCTTCCATTTTAAGTATTGCTTTTCTTCTTTTATTAAAACAATAATCCCCTAGGGAGACCATAACATATTCACCAAAAGATATTGTATCCTATGCTATAGAGGCCAAAATCCTAGTAGTTGAAAGAATGGGAATATTTTGACTCATAATAGTAGCCATAGACTATGATGGACATTGAGAAGTCAATGGATCAGGTTGAGAAGAAGAAGACATGGAAAACAATGTTGGAGGAAAAGTATGGCAGCTTGGGTGTCAGCTGGGAGTTGTGAAGAAGTCACATTTGGAATTGATAGAGGACCGGGATGAGTGTTGGTACATTGTTGGGAAATGATTTGATCAGCTAGTGTACTCAATGTAGTGGTGATGGGTGGATCAGAACTTGGTGTGGCCACATCAGAAGGGTTAGATGTAGTAGATGGATTGTGAGGTAAAATAGACATGTCTTGTTGCATTGGGTCATATACAATAGGTAGATATGACATACCCGTATCTTGAGATTGATGAGGGATATTACCATTTACAATTTGAGTAGAATTTTCAACTAATGGTTGAGTTGGTTCTTGAGTTACAAGTGTTAGATTGACTACCTCTACAGGTTGTTCTTTTTCTAAATTAATTATTTCACTAGTAGAAGTATGCAAAGGAGGGTTAACTAATAGTGTGGCTGACTTCTTGTTCTTTACAGAAAGATCATAAAGTATTCTAGAAATAGAGGAAGCATCATAAACATATTGAGTGTGAGTGATCGAATTACTTTGGAGAGCATGGGTCTTTTGTATAAGAAAATTAAGGTTTTGAATGGGAGTGGTAGAAGGACCATGTTCCATAGGCTTCTTACCCTGTTTTTTGTCCACTTCTTACTGTATACTGGACTTATATGCAGCTGAAATCAGGACTATGTCTTTGTTAGAAGCTTCCAAGGCATCTCTAGCAGCATCCTTCTATTTTTTGAAGAACCTATTTCTTTCTTCCAATACCCCGATTTTCTGTTGCTATTGTGCCTCATGTACTAGAAGCATTTGAATTGCATCGGGAAGTCTGTTGAGCACATCCTTAAAGGAATCAGCATAAATGAAGTCATCATGTTAGACTTCATGAACATAATAATTCTTCAAGTGGGCTTGGACAAAATGCTCTGCTATGAGACCCTTTGGGTCATGCATTCTCTTTCCTGCAAATCGTAGCTTAAGTCGATCCATTTCTTTGGATAAGGTGATTCCATGGGTTATGTTTGAAATAAACAAATGTCTAATGAATAGTGTAAATTTATCACATGCCCCACTCTTTGAGGAATGGCACTAGCCATGAACTCCCTCATATATAGTCTGGAAAGCTACCTCCGAGAGAACCATCCTGTCTAGGACCACCCTGGTAAGAAGGTGAACTGAGTTGCTTCCCCAAATACTGATATAAGTGAAATTATCTGCCACATACCAGTCTCCCATAGTATAAAATAGGGAAATGGCATCTTTAGAAATCCTAGGAGCGACCCTTTGAAAATGGCATAATAAGCCATAGTGATAAACTTGTCACAAATATCATAAATGTGTGTGGCATAATTATATTCCCATAGAATTGAACAATAGATGTGAATAGGGGGTTTCTCCCTGGTCCAATGCTAGTCCAGTGAAGGATAGGAGAAATATGCACACATGATATCCATCATATACGCTGACATGAAAAAACTGAGATCTTTCACTATTGGGGTCAACCATCCAGGACTTAAAAAGTACATCTAGTTTGTATTTTATCTCAAACGCTCATATGAAATCCTGTGTGAGTAGCTACTGGGGAGTCTTCAAGTTGTAAATCCTGGCGAAGGTGTCTGGATTAAAGGAATCATAAAAAACTTTACCAACATCCCTTAAACTGCTAGTTGGGATACTTGCATAATCTATCATCCATTTTACAAGGTCTGGGAATGGCATAACTATGGGTCATGCAACAATTGCATGCAGTTGTGACTTGTTGATATTCTGGTATAGCGGGCCATCATCTTTGAACTTGGAGAATTCATCCCTGTTGAATATGTTATAGATCCTCGACCAGTTGAGACATAAGTATCTGAAACTCTTGCATCTGTGTTGGAATAGAACCCAAATTTAGGTCCCTTGAAATTCAACTCCTCAGTTGTGGCCTTAGACTTGGTTCTCTTTTCCATTTCGAAAAGATTGAGCCTGTGAAACCATAAAAAAAAAAGTAACTCAAAAATGTATGAAAAAAAATCCAAATAATTCCAACTAAATCATACCTATGAACCAAGCATAGGTTTCTAACTAAGTGAGAAAGATCGAACACAAAACACCAAGTTAGAGAGGTGCTTGAGCAAGAAGTTACTATGCGGTAATGGTGAAAAATTCAAATTTTGATGAAGAAATGATTAAGCTAGATAATAATTTATTATGCATTAATTGTGATAGGTGACCAAAAAACTAATGGTTAAGTTTTAAACCAACAATCGATTTGATTGGTTGACACATAGTTCAAAAAATTTGGCACATGCAGCGAGATTGAGATCCAACCTATAAATTAGCTTAGTGACTTAAGGGGGTCCCATAAAATTCAGTAGCCTGGAGTCGGGGGTGAATTGTGCATTGTGGTTGAACAATTTCCGACTGCCGACTTCCACATTGTAGGTTAAAAAACAGTTGGGATTCGGGAATCGGGGTAAATAACACACAGGAATCCAGAATTGAGCTGACTGCCGACTTCTGCATTGGAGGTGTTGTAAAGTCGCGATTCAGAAGTCGAGGACCAATAATCATTTTCAACATAAAATATCGTCGTTTTTCGACTTCTGCTACTTTGGTGATGTGAAAGTCGGGATTCGGGAGTCGGGAATGACATGTTTGGAAGGAATTAACTGTAATTACCATCTTGTTTATCCCCTAGACATATTATTGTTGTTATTATGTTGGATATTATGGCACAAGGTGCCGAGACTATGGTTTGCACATTATTATTATTTTTATTATGTTGAACATTATAAATTAATAAAATAAAATAATCAGATCGACCGATGCCATGAAAAAGAGTATGAGGAACCATGATGTTACAAGCAAGGGGTTGTGGGAAAAGTGTTACCTTGTGTTTTGACCTATGTGGATGTGATACACCCTTCTTGTGGACTTTGTGAGCCCTATTAATTTATGCACCCTCATGTGTTATGCTAACCCTTGGTTTTTATTTTATTCCAGGATTAATTTTATTTGGAGTTAGAGTTTTTCCCTCACCTAGTGCGCCCCTCATGAAAATTTGTAACACCCACCTTGATGAGGAATCTTCCTCTCCCCTCTAATGTGCCCTCTTGATAAGTGTAACTCCCATTTTTCTATTTTGGGAATGTAATTCCTCCATTGTGTCTCCCTCTCTTCCCCCAATTTGAATTGCCCTTGGTAAATAGGATTTGGGTGGATAGGATCTAGTCTCTCTTGTTGGTTATGCATGATTCTGGATCTTTTTTTTGCTATGGTACTGGTTTTATTGGTTTTGGTTGGTCTTGACATTATTTTTTGCTGGTTGGTGTGCCCTTTCTGAGCCTGTGCCCAAGTTGTGTTACTCTGGAATTGCCATTGTTTTGTCCTGGAATTGCCTCTAGAGATCTTGGATTGGAAGTGATGTGGAATCCACTTGCCATTGGATTTGAGGTTGGAATTATATATTTATGAATATTTTGTCCTAGATCCACTGGAATTTCCCTGGAGTGGAAGTCGAGGAATACTTTTGATTGGATTGTGGTTGGACTGATTTCTCTTGAAAACTTTGTCCTGGAGTTTCCACTGGAGATTATGGATTGGAAGTGATGTGGAATATACTTTCAATTGGATTGTGTTTGGACCAATGTCAGATGGTTTTTTTGGTTGATTTCACTCTTACTTGTGGCATCATGGTTCCAAATTTGGGGTGACCATTGCAAAGTGAGTTTTGGCTTGCATTGCGTCTACGACTAGGTGGAACGTAGCACGGTAGATTTCGGTTGTGTATTTTGCAAGATAAGTACTTTATTTGATGTTTATTTGAATTAATTGGATGTGATATGATTATTATATGGTTTTACATGAAATTTATGAGAAAATGTACGAGTTAATTATGGAAGAAATCTCTCCTAGATTTTAGTTACATTATGCTACTAGTTTTTGGGAAAAATAACTAACTAGTTTTTGGTATTTTGTGAGCAAGTGCTTGAGAATTTTTTTTATTTGTAACCTCTGATGCAGAACTTAAAATTGTGCCTCTATTATTTATATTATGTGTCCTTTTATTTTTCAATATCTTATGAATGATTGGAAACACCTCTTTACAGTGTTTCTAGCCTCTATTCGAAAACTAGTTCACTGGTTGGGTTGTTTTATGTAGTTTCAATACTTGGCATGTGAAATATTTGAGAAAATGATTAATTGAGATAACTGATATTATATATGAAAATTACAATTTAAATGTATGAATAAATGTGTGGAAGAGTTCCTATATAGTTCTAGATTTGCTTATCGAAATCCTAGTTTTGTTTCCATTCACTGGCTCCTTCAAAAGAATTATTTTAAATGGATTTATGAATTTGCGTGAGAAGTGTTTGACGAAATGTTTACATGAGTTATAAATATGATAATATTGATAATACATGGTATTTATATTTGGAATGGCTTCCGAATGACTCTGCAAGTTTTTTATGCAGTTATCTTACTTGATTCCTCAATTTCTAGCCAATTTGGAGAAATAGATTTAGCTAGTTTGATGAATTAATAAGAGGATTGTTTATGAGAGGAAAGATACAATAATTTGGATGTATTTTACCTATTATATGATTTCAATCAGATACAGTAGTCAATACTTTCTTATTGTTTTTCATTTGGAAACTAAAAAAAGGAAACTAGCTTCAAATTAGTGGAAATTGGTAACTAGTTTGTAGATTGAATCTATGTTTTCATAATTTTTGGAATGTACAAGAATATGATCTGATTTTTGTACTTTTAATTTTTATATAGAATTCTATTTTCCATATCTTTATCCTCTTCTTTGTGTGCTCTGGAACTCAGTACAATTGATTGGGTTAAATTCCTAGTAGTGTTTATTAACTAGTTGCATTGATTTAGCTTGAAAGAATAATCGTTTATGTGAAATGATATGACCTGCAAATGCAAATTTATTTGGTTGTATGTGCATGATTAAATATATTTATAATGGTTGTAGATTCACTTTTTGGTTCATTGGCATGGTTGTGTGTTAAATACTAGTTAACTAGTCTTGCAAAGTCATTTTTGTAATTGTTTTGTTAATTAATTGGAAAATGATAATTAAGCCCTATTTACATTATATTAGGTGTTAATTATCCATTGGGATTGATAAATTATGATTATGTGATAAACGAATGAAGTTATGTTAAGTGTCTTCAATTATGTGTTAAGTGTCGCTTAGTGTTGCAATTAGTACACTAATTACTAGTTAATCATGATTAAGTGAAAATGTCATTTTCAGGTGCAAGTAACCTGTGTTATGGCTTGGAATGGATGCATAATGATGTTAGATAGTTTTGTATAATATTTCCCAACATTGGTTCAATTTTATTTATCATGTAAGAATTTTATTTTAATTTATTTGGAATTATCGATATTTTGTTATGATTAAATTGGAGAAAATGAAATTAAATATTTATAAAATTATTCTGTTGTGCTAAAATATTCTAATTAGCCATAGAGATCTAATGGTATGTCCCTAAGACCCTTTTATAGCCGCGGGGAACATTATTCCGACTTCCGACTTCCGCTACATTGTTTGTTTTGAAAAGTCGAGAGTCGAGAGTCGGGAGGTGCAAACATATCTAGAGATAAACAGACCCCAACTTGCCACTTCCATAAAATATGGAGAGAGAAAGTTGGGAGTCAGGAGTTGGGAGACATTAAACCAATCTTGATGAATTTTTCCCTGACTTCCAACTTTCGCAATTTTTTTTAGTAGAGCAAACAAATAAGTTAATTAAGTATGGAAAAATTGAATTGTTCAAAATTAGAGTATGTATAAGCATGATTAAGCTAGATTAAAAAAATTATTGAACAATTGATCAAATAAATCTGAAAATCAAAAGAAATCAAATAGCGGGTTGCAAGCAGGATTGCAGTTGGGGTTCCCATCTTACTTAGATTAGATGGGATCTATTTTGGCTATAACAAATACTTAGATGTTTGAACATCTAATGAGCATAATTGTGCAATTACACCTTGATGTCCCTTTTTCATCAAATTTTTCATACCATTAGAGCTTATCACCTTGCTTGGTTTCCCTAGGATACCATGTAACTCATATTCTTTTCCTTCCCATAAAAATTTCATGAAAAGATTCTGAAAATTAAAAGCCATTGTTCCCAATGATTGTAACCATTGAACTCTTAAGACAACATCAACACCACCCATTGGAATAGAAATCATTGGACTATTCAATACATATTCCCCCATAGTAAGATTGATATCATGGCATTTCCCTGAGTAATTGATAGTTCCCCCATCTGCAATCATTACTTGAAACTCTGGTGTTGGATATACAAAGCAATTGAGAACTTTAACTAATTTACAGTGAATTAAATTATGATTACTACCCGAATCAATTTGATATTGAGAGTTGAGGAGTGCTAATTCTAGCTAGTGCATGATAGGATATGGTGGGAGTAATATCTTCGGAAGTAGTATCTTCTATTTCTTCATTTTGAGATGGTTCCTATTCTTTTGGTTCTTCCTCTTCACAATATATGTAGAATAATTTCTTCTCACAACACTTATGTCCCCTATTATACTTGTTATCACAATTAAAGCATAGGCCTTTTTCTATTCTTTCAGCTAGTTACTGAGGTGTCGACCTTGAGGTGGGTTAGCAGAAGGAACATTATTCTCTCTATATGTGTTGGAGGTGGTATTTCTAGTAGCCATCATCATATTTTTACTTTCAACCTTCCTTGCCACCATGAAATCCTTCTTTAAGGATGGTGGTTCAAAGAGACATGCCTCATGTTGAATGTTATCCTTCAAGATTCCAATAAAGAGATACAACAAAGTATCTTATGAAATTTTCTTCACTTTGATAATTAGCTTCTAAAACTACTTGATGTGCTCTGTAACTAGACCATTTTGCTGATATTTATTAATTGAATAAATAAGGTGTTTCTATTAATATCCATGTAATTTGCAATCAATTCTTCTGTGAATATAGACCAAGATATAATAGAGTCCTTTTTACGGTCATAAATCCATTGGTACCATATAAATTGATTATTCTCTAAATATAATGATGCAATAAATACCTTTTTCAAAGTTGGCACCTGTTGTAGATCAAAGAACTGCTCCATCTGGAATATTCATGTTATTAGATCATTTCCATCAAACTTCCTTATGTCAATCTTGGGAAGTTGGGTACCCCTTGGTGACCATCCCTGATTACTCCCATTACTAGAATCATTTCCTCTTGGAATATTCTTATTCATGGAAATTTTCTCAACATGGACCTTATCTTTACCCTCCTGAGTATCTTGGAACACATCACCACCTGGAGAAGGAGTATCATTTGAATTTTGTATGAGCTTAGCAATATTTTCCATCTATTCCATCAAATTCTCCTCTAAGTTAACTAAAACAACCATTTTCACAGACCCTTTCATATTTTACTCCATCTTAGTATTGATATGATTCATCAACTTCCCCTCTAAATTAACTAAACAAATTTTTTCACATATCCTTTTATGATATCTTCTAACTGGGACACTCGGAAAGATAGGTATTCCCTTTCATCGCATGTCGGGGATTAGTCCTCTGGTGGTTTTAGTGGAGAGCAGTGACCAAATTCTAGATCATACTCCTGGAGAGTAGTGACCCAATTCTAGGTCATACTCCTGGAGAGCAGTGACCCAATTCCCTCTCCATTCTCATAATTCCTTCTGAACGAACAAAGACCTGAAAGCGGGGTGAGGGACTATGACTTTAGTCTTGTTCTTTAAAATATATGGCCTGAACTGTTTTACCGCTTTGAACACGGCATATCCTTGCTTGTCTACAACAGGATAATTTAGTTTAGTGCCTTGCAGAACAGTGCTCATAAAAGAGATTGGGTATTCGTCTCCTGATTCCACCTTTTGCGTGAGTACCGCTGCGAGGGAGTCATCAGAAGAAAAGGTGTACATAATGAAATCTTTATCAAAATATGGACTTCTTAAGGAAGGTTCATTAGCTATAGCAGCTTTGATTTCTTTAAATGCTACTTTCTCCAAGTCAGTCCACTTGAATTGTACACTCTGCTTTATCATTTGCTGCAAAGCCTTACCGATCTGAGCAAAATTGGGAACGAACCTTCGAACAAAATTGATAGTGCCCATAAATGATTGCATAGATTTCTTGCTGTGAAGCATGGCAATCTGATTGATAGCTTGGAATCTCTCTTGATCTATTGAGATTCCCTTCTTCGAAATGATGTGACCCAAAAGTTTTCCTTCAAGAACAACAAAAACACTTTTCTTGGGATTCAAAGAGATACCATATTTCCTGCAGCGATAAAAAATCTGCTTCAGGTGAAAAACATGGTCTTCTCTCTTCTTTTAGAAAACCATCACATCATCGAGATAGACCACCACGCACTGACCACCTAATCCTCGAAAGACGATGTCCATTGCTCACTGAAAAGTGGCTCCTGTGTTTATCAAACCAAAAGGCATCCTTCGGTACGCGAATGTTCCCCACTTTGTACGAAAAGTGGTTTTAAGCCGGTTTTCTTCTGCTACTAGCACTTGATTGTAACCCGAAAAACCATCCAGTAGAGAGAAAAGATCTGATCCTGAGACCATCTGCAATATTTGTTCCATTGGGGGTACAGGGTAGTTGTCTTTATCGGAAGCTCTATTCAAATTCGGGAAATCCACACACAATCTAATTTCCCTGGATTTCTTCCTGATGGGAACTAGGTTAGCAACCCATTCTGAATGTCGGAATTTAAAAATAATCTTTGCATTTAGAAATTTCTTCAACTCCTTTTGTATTAAAGGATCAAGAGTTGGATGCATTCTCCTCAATTTCTGCTGAAATGGTTTAACCCTACCTTTCATTGGTATTATGTCCTAAATTATGCAAGTATCTTATGTCTTTAGATCCTCATAAGTCCATGCAAAGACATCTTTATATTGTCGAAACAGTTTGATGAACTTATCTCTCTCGCCTGGCGAGCAACATCTACCAAGATTGAAATATTTTGGTTCAGCTTCTGTACACAGATTTATTAATTCATGCTACATAGAGGATCTGTGATTTTTAGCATTTATTGGCCTTTTGAACTTGCTCTATAGATCAAACAAACTCTCAAGAGATCTTACTCCCTTGGGAATGAAATTTCCTTTATCGGTATCTTTACTTTGCAAATCTGAATAGTGCTTCTCTTCATCTATTATGGCTTCCTAGAACACATATTTATTTGTTAAGAAGATGATGATCTGATCATCATCGTCAAACACCCTAAGATTTGTAATGTTGTCCGGAACAGATGGCCTGAAAATTAATTCAATAGAGCACTTATTATTAGTAGGCACTAATCTTGAAGTAGAAGTAGCTAGCAAATCAGTTGTGGCATTTCTTAATATGGGAATGGAATTAATGTTGAAAGCATCAAAACATGAAATCAAATTCCAAACCTCTGACTGATAACCTTTCAAATGCGGTGAGAGGCAGTGGATTGTATCTCTCACTTACCTGACAACTATGTCCGAATATCCAAATAATTTTAGATATTTAACATTTAAACTGATAGCTTTCTTTAAACCATGAACTAGAGCTTTGTACTCAGCATTATTGTTAGTGCATTCGAACTCTAATATACAAGATAAGAAGTGTTTATTGGTTTTAGGATCAATTAGGACACAACCAGCTCCGGATCCTTCTTGGGTTTTGGAACCATCAAAATATAAGACCCAAAAAACATTTTCTGTCATAGCCAAGTTAGTAACACTATTTCCTACGTCAGTGACTAATCCTACTATATTACAATCAATATCATCAGTCCGAGAAAATTGAAGGAGATCGGACTGTTCATTTGATTCATGGCTAACATATTCCAATTGATAATTTCCTGGTTCAATCTCTAAGAAACAATTTCCCAATACCGAAGACGAGAAAGCTACAGCTTCATTTTTTTCTTCTAGCTGAGTAACATTTTGTTTCATGTGGGGTTCTCTTAGTATTTTAATCTGGTTTTTTCTATTCTGATAAGGTAGCCATAAATGAGACCAGTCTATTGCAAAGTAACCATTAAGTTTTGTAGACCAGACCCTACTTAAAATCGGGCCATAAGCTTCAGGAATATCGACTACCATTATATCCACAAATTGACATACTCTCGAATCTGCTGATAGCCTAATAAGCACATCTTTCATTTCTCCAATGACTTTAACAATAGTCCTATCTAGCTGTATGATCTGGGATGGGGATGGAATTGGATTTCCATTGATATTTTTGCAAATCGATAGTGGCATGACATTTGAGGAAGCTCCAGAGTCTACCAAACAATTGTGCACATTATGATTGAAAATTTCAAAAGGTAAGAGAAAAGGAAAAGTCTATGATCTTGATTTCTCGCCGATGTTGGCTTCATTTATATCGGGGTTTTCCTCAGTGTTTTCTGCCAAAGCACTAACTTGTGAGTCAAAAGCATCCATCAATTTCTTTCTTTGCTGGGGTAGACTACACATGTCAAATATGGAAACATTTGCTTTCACCTTCTTAATGTCTTCAATTATATCATACCCCATATCACATTATTTCAAAACTTTAAGTTGATTTTCTGTTTTGTTCAAAGTGACCTTTGGCTGTTTAGGTGTTTCTGTGCTTTGCTCTTTTGTCACTACTAGGTTTTCCTTAGGCTGCGGTGGAATGAAAGTTATGTTCCTTCTCTGTACTTCTTTCGTAACCTTGGCTTTAGGTGTCTCAATCACTTGATCAATCACGGGGTCCTTACTCCTAGTAGTGACATTAATTGCTGCAGTCTGAAATTCATCAGCTATATCTTTGGGAGAAGGTTCTTGTGCAGGTGCCCAATCCCATAAGACCATTGTTGTGTCAGGAGTGGGTTCTTCCTGCTCCAAAATTTGCTCTTCCTTAGGATCTTTATGATCAGATATTTGCGCATCTAGCATTTGGTTCATCACTAGGCTCATTGAGTTTATCCATTGTGGACAACTTTTTTCGGAGTATTGTTCCTGATGGAAAGTACATAAATGGTCCATGCCCACTTCATTTAAATTCAGCACAGCAGAATTGTTTACAGGCGGAAGCAGTTTCCCATTCTCTTCTCTTTTCTTATATAAAGGTTTGAATGGTTGCCTGGAAGTGCTAGCTGTCTTATCTTTCTCTAAGTCGATGATCTTATTAGAAATCTTTTGCATAATTTTTACCATATTTTCCATATCTGTTGAGGGTTCCTATTTATTTTTTATTAGCAGAAAGGGCTTCTTAGCAGTGGCATGTTTCGTTTCTAGATCCAAAGCGTGTTTAGCAATGTTGTCTGCTTCTTCTTCTACCTTATTAGCTTCTTTGAATTTTTCTATTAAGGTAGTTTTCTTGGTTCTTTTAATGAACGTTGCTATGGGAGGGTCAAGAGCCGTTGTATAATATTCAATTAAAGATTCTTGAACAGGCTTAGCTACATCACTGAAATTGTTCAACAATGTGGTAAACCTTTGATTAAACTCTTGAACCTTTTCTTTGTTTTCCATTTTCATGGACAATAACTCTTTCATGAGTGTGGCCTCCGTTTTCTGATTTCCATACCTTTTTAGGAAACATTTCTCAAAGTCCTCCCAATTAGATATGGATTTAGCCTGCAAACTAAAATACCAGGAAGATACGTTGGGTTCAAAAGTGTGAAGGAAAATCCTACAGACTACATCTTCATGCTGCACATTTAAAAGACTTAAAACCAAGTAAAAACTTTTAAGATGATCTTCTGCAGAAATACCTTTACCGGGATCATATTTAGGCAAAACCTTTTCAGGATTCTTGAGCAGATCATGGAATGGCCCAGCTATATTTAAAGCTCCTCTCACTCTCCACGCTGGTACAGCCATGGCTCCACGTGGTGAATTTGGTGGAGTATTATGTGGAGTGTGAGGTGGGGAATTGCATGGGGTATTTGGTTCCTCTAGATTTGGAGGATTTTCAAGTCCAATTTCTCTAAGAGGTTCTGTTATTTCTTCCAAAGATAGATCTACCAGATCCTCTAAGTTATGAACAAGAACAGAATCCCTCGTATACTACGTTTCCCTTCTAGGGGCTATTCTCCCGAGGAGTGAGGGAATTGCATTTAAACCACCAAGTTTCCTAACAAAAGTACAGATGTGTCTTCTCAGATTCGCTACTTCAGCAAAAGGAACAACATACAATGTTTCTTGCTATTCGATCTCAGAATTGGGATCTTCTTGATTTATTAATTCCAGATCTGGATTATCTGGGATAGCTGTTGCAAATGGGTCTTCAGTGGGATTCCTTCTAATGAAAGGATCTCCTCTTCCAGCCATGCATTGGTGGCCCTCCTTCTAGCGCCAAAAACTATTGATGCCTCGGAAATCGTAGCATCAATCAACAAGGGAATCTCCCCGGTAAGTGAGCCCAATTATATCACTCACCGTTTGGTATGGGGAATCCATTCAGTTAACGGTTCCAGCTACCATGTAAGATTTAAATATTTGTATTCTTTGCACCATTTATGGTCCGATCCACCATTTATTTATTTTACTTTAAAGATGAGATGCAAGTGTTGTAATCTAAATTCAAACTTAAACAAATCTAATCTAAAACTGTTTTAAGCAAATTTAATCTATCCTCGTAAGGAGCAAATTTAAAGGATGAGTAATAAACTGGAAATGCAACCAAGAACTTCACAGATAGATGTTAAATTAAATAGAATCATTTACAGCAGAAAATAAAAGATTATCAAATATATCCTTGATAGAGGAAAGCATTCTATTACCCATTTTACATAGAATTCTTGCATGAGATAGTGAAAGCATTTAGAGCAATGAAGTAATTTAGAAGGTTAAGAATGATCTCACAGCAAATGTATGAATAATGCAAAAGTAATTTGACCAGTAATTCAAACATTCCCATAACAAAACTCCATGCAGGATTCCATTAGGACAAAAAAAACTTTCTTTATTGATGCAGTAAAATAGTTCATGTACAGCATGTCACCTACCCAAATTTCTGAAAATTATTATTTTATTTGCAAAATACTTTATGTTAAATTTAATTACAAAGTTTTGCAATTATGATCAGTTTTGATCAAAGATGAATGTAATTACTGAATATTATTATTTAAATAAATTAATTAGGAGACAAACACCCAAGGGGACTGTTAACTGAGTGTTCACTGATCCACTAGGAGGAATGGAAGCTGTTGGAAGGTATGGGACAGATGGCAACAATTGCATCACACCACTAGTTGTTGGTTATGAGACAACTACCCCTAAAAATGTGGCATTATCCCCCAGGTGGAGGGAGTGATCAGGTAGCTCATTTAATGACCCAGTAACATCTGAAAAGGCCTAGGCAGCCTACAAAAGGCAAATTCGAATTGAGCAGGCAGCTCTTAACCAATATTTCTGCAGAATATTTTCCTCATGTGCATCAGGTTATCACTGAGAGATTCGAATAGGGAGGCTGGTTGTGAGTGCAATCTTAAGTCTGCATATGGCTGAGAAGAACCAGAGATGCTGGTGCAAGTCTATTGGACTACTAGCTATTAAAGATTCAGAAGTTATTTGCTACTGCAAGAAGAAGTCCTAATTCCTAGAGTTTCTTCCTCTTGGTGGTTCAGTGAATAAGCTCAGGGGTCCTAAGGCAAGTACTTAATTTCTTTCAGGAATTGGTTGGGTGGAACAGTCTTCTTGGGTTGTTTGTTCCCCTACAGATTTATCCAGGTTTTACAAATTTTCTACCTCATCTCAGCTAATAGATTTGTTCTGTATATTTAGTAATCTCTGTTTTTTGTTTTACGAAAAAGAATCAAATTCTAAATTTGTTTAGAGTCTGAATGTTAAAGTTTAAATGATGTTTTGAATTGATAACCAGTATCCATATTTTTCCAAATGCTATCCTAGGCATCGTACTCTAGTATAGATACGCAAATTAAGAACATATTAAAAGATAGGCAAATTACCATTTTGGAATTCGATAGATAGATAGTAATTTATATATTTATCAGTTTTTTGTCCTATAGTTAAATATTAGTAGAACGTTCTTTATAATATCTAATGTATATTATAAATTTTTCCTTAATTATATGAAAAACAAATAGTGTTTAATTTCTGTATCATTGCATGGCGTTATTCTTGTCATTACTGTACATAGAGAATATATAGAAATCATATCTCTCTATATATATCATATTGTGTTTACATTATAATAACATAGTAGCAAATAAATGAATGTGATCATCATATCAAGACTATACATAACAGTCATCACACAGTTTTTCACATTGCACATACACACACTGTTTTCATTTCTTACTATATGCATTTCCTATAAATTTTATAGTGCAAACAGATAATGAAAATACTATAAACATTTTATTGCTATCAGACATTTTATCCAATAGATATTCAAACTGTAAATAGGAGCAATGTAAAACCTATAGTGTTTCACACTTATCATTTTAGTTTCATAAATCGCTTGTATCTTTCCAATCTCAGTGTTGTATTTTCCATTATTTTACAAACTGTTTATAGTATTAAAAACATAGCATTGTATCACTGTAAAACCTAAGATTGCATTGATTGAATATCCATTATCATTATCCACAGTATTATAAATATATATTATTTCCACATTACTCTACAGTACAAACCCTACCATATGCAAGGGATATTATGAAAACAATTATATTTTATATCTTTTTTTTTTAAAGACCAAACACAAACCAGGGTTTGGCCTGTCGTTTTTCTTTACAACGATTTGAACACCATTTCCAATAGCATATATTACAGAGCTATTATCTGAGACAAGTTTCACAGACCCGACTTACATTTCTTGCTCATTAAGTTTTCAGTTGATACAAACTAATAGACAAGCCATTTTAGGTTAGCATTCTACAAAGTTTTCTTCTATGACAGACTACCTAAACCCTAGATCAAAAATCATGCTGTCAACTTATAGCATCAAATTCATAACATAGAAGTTTTACACAGAAAATTTAAATAACAGACATTTCATTGCCGAGAAGGCAATTAGCACTTATCGCGTTCTTTTTCTGAAAGGAAAGTTAATATCTACAGTAAACGAGCCTCGGCTCGAACTCATATATTCATAATTTAAAGACAAATAGGTCGTGACCCTGAGTTATTTTCAAGAACCATTACAAAGATCCAACTTCCAGAAAAAGGAATCGTTATGCTCAGAAACGAAAGTTACAACATGTTTTTCCAAAACAAATTGGTGTTGGGTTATTTCCCAAGTCCAACATTTGAAACGAGTCCTTAAAACCCACTACTTAGACAATTTACACAACTCTCAGTTCAACGAAGGTAGGTATCAAAGTAGAAAACCAAGAAGCACATAAACAAATGAAAGTCACGGCCATGACCAGCTACACAACCCTTGAAACCTCATCAACCATAGATAGAGAGCACCTACGAGGGTTTTTGGAAGACCCGAAGCTTACCAGTTTGGAAGCACGCTTTCTTTCCAAACCCTTGCTCGAACCATTCCTTCACCATTTTGTAACTGACACAAAAATAAACAGAGTTAAATATTCGTTGTATGTTCAACCTTAAAACAAAGTTTAATAAGGAAAACGCTAAGACTTTCGAAAGTTCTTACCTTCTCGACGAGTTGCCAGGTTTTTGGCATTCACCAGAGGAACGATGAAGAGTACTGCTGCAGACGAAACCAGGGTATTGTTATCGCTTGCAAAATGGCGATCTTTCTCCCAAACTCTAAAAGGATTAACTATAAACTATCCACTCGTTGACTACTTGAACCAGAGAACCAAACTTTCAGTACAACGCCATGACAATAGATTAAAACCTGCAACTCCAACCCTGAACCATAGGTCTCGAGGTCAAACCTCTTAACAAACCTCCTACCAAAATTTCAGCAGCCTATCGGCCATACAGGACCGAAACAATAGAAATATTAAACAACATTCCAAACTAATATACCACATCAATGATAGAAGTTAGGGTTGAGATTTGACGGTTCAATATCATCGCAATCAACGTTCGTGATTATGCCAGCAAGATTGCATTAGGTCGAACAACCCTTGCAATTAATGCTATGTCATTTCACATGCAAGGCATTTTCCACAATGGATCACGTTGGATCATTTTCACATCCAGCTCGGAGGAGTACTAACTCTTAACCATTACAAAGTAGTCTCGAAATTTAACCATTACAGCGTTCTTACAATACGTGGAGTGGTGGCGATCCTTGTCACCTAGAGATTTCATTTCAAGCCTTTAATGTAAGATCGAGACTCGATCCCCTTGATAGCTTGAGACTTACGCCATTAATGAACCAGCAATTCGCCACCCTGTCAACATTTATTAAATGTCAGTGCCATCGTGATTTACGTTATAGTTCCAATGGTTATTCATAATATTAATAACGTTATAGTTATGTTTGTATAGTAGATATAGATTCTCACTTTATAATCTCGATTTAGTGTATTAAGGCTTAAGTTAAGGCTTAAGTTTAGCCTTGTAATAAAATCAATTATATTTTCGTTTTGGTGAACTTTTATTTATAACAATTGTAATATGGCAATTTCATAATTTTTGAATATTGCAAACTTTCCTTTATAAAAATATATATGACTAAATTGTCATATAAATCTACTATATAGGTTAGAATCCTATGTGACTTATATGGCCAGCATAATAACCATGGCCTCTAATATTTTTTTTCACCTATATAAATCATATTAATATAGGAGTGTACACTTTGATTTCAACAAAGACCATTGAATTTTAATTAGTACAAAAACCATGCTATGGTCTTGAACTCCATACTTGACTCTTATCACAAAGCATATGACATTTAGCATTGCAAACACGATGCTAAATTTCAGAAGTAATTATTATCATAATTAATGTTGTTATCAAAAATTTTAAATTTTTATGAAATTTTGGGATGTTACACAGCATAAGTCTGTCCTTTCACCTACCAAAACTCCTCTTCTATCTCATCTATCTCTATATTTATAGGTTTTACAACCTTGTCTCTTATCAAAAACCTAACCCTAGGGAAAACAAAAGTTTGTCATCTAGTGCCTAAAGAGACAAAAAGCATTTACAACTGTCTTTTAATATATTTATACAAAAAGCAGATTTCCAACTATCTTTTCTCAAAATTTATAATAAAACAAATTAAGCCCCAGATGGCTCTGCTGCCTCATTTGGTTTCTATCCTACTGCTGGCTCGTTCCCTTCAACAGGATCATCTTCTTTTTCTAATATGTCCACCTCTTGAATATAACTAGCCCATTGGCTAATTTCTCTCAATATGGTCCTTCCCCATGCAGAGATTATGTAACATCCCGATATTTTCATAAAAATTCAAAATTTTTTAAATCGCCATTAAAAGCTAATATTTGTAAAATGCAGAAATAATAATAATTAATAAAGCAGTAATTAATAAATGCGACACTTGGTAGGAATAATTTAACTGCTGTGTCTTTTTGTCTTCTGATGGTGTATCGTGTTGGCGACACATCATGAATCCAATTAATGCTTATGTCCTTTATTCATATGCTGGAATGATTCAAAATTGTGATGCATTTGGAAAATAGAATTCTTCTTGACAAGTACTGACAATTTATTTTTTTTGGATGGTGATGAAAGGGGTCCCACGAGGTGCCCCGAGGCTTACTTAGCTACCCAGCTAAAGCATTGTACTCGTCCTTCATGCGCAGGTTCGCATGTAAGAGATAGCGATAAAATTTAGAGTGTTTAATAACCATGATATAAATAAAAACTGCTTATGATTTCGACGCTACAGGTATGGTTTTCTTCCAATTTGTAAGATGGATTTGACTAGCTCAAAAACTACAGATATCGTCAATCTCAGAGTGTGATTGTTATGAATGTTTTCATTAGGCATTTGAGACTTCACTTGTTGTCATTCTATGAATGACTTGCGGCTGTTAAAACAACTCTTTTATAATTTTCGACGGTGACAAGTTTAAGACAAGGACACATGGTCCTAAGCATACCATAGAAAGAGTGATAAGGTGTTTCTAGTTCTCTACTACCTGGGCAATTATAATGGTGACGCGTTATGCATTAATACCCTATCATGCAATGTATGCAATGGTTCTATGGGCAACTATACCCTAAGGGTGTAATCTTGTGAATTTATGCAATGGGAAAAATTTGATGAACTATATGATGGACTTTATAATGATTTTATATTAAGTTTGGGGCGGAGTCAATCCATACCTTAGGATCGAATGCGACCTAGGTGGATGTTCTATACCATGAGGATACTTATATCGATTTTCATGGAACATACAAAGTCTTTAATACATGCTATCGGTGAATGTTAGCCTTGGTATAATTTATAAAGTCGATGC
This sequence comes from Larix kaempferi, assembly GCA_027924585.1. NCBI lineage: Eukaryota > Viridiplantae > Streptophyta > Pinopsida > Pinales > Pinaceae > Larix > Larix kaempferi. Next base: position 13,121,029 of record BSBM01001197.1, on the reverse strand, counting down.
TATTAACGTTGATCCATATGGTTGGCAGGTGGAATTTTGGCAATGCATAAAGCCTGCATATGAATTCAGGGGTGTAGTAAATGATTAGGTTTGTAATCAATTCACCTGGCCACCGTGTTAAGGGTAATATTATGTGCACATTGTGAAGGGTCTCCAGCATGTGATAAGGTTCGTCGATGCTGAGTTGTAATGGGCCTCCTACCCTAGTGTCAGCAGAGTTGCAATTTCATGGCTTGGGAGAGGGAGGGGTGAGTTAAAGCCGCATCTACCACCCGCCATCATGTCTTAAGGAAATTAGATCTCCGTCATTGATTGTTGTGCGTTGGGATTATGATGAACCCTAACGTAACTTACAGGATCTTGTAACATTTTCTTGGTCATTGTTTTGGTGGTAGGGTTTGGGGTTAGGCCAACCGGCCGAGAGGCACTTAGGGTTTTGATGTTTTTCTAGCCTTCCTTGGGATCGATCCTGAGACCGGCAGCAATCCTCAAACTGTAGGTGAATGCTAACAATGGAGACTGATTCTGGAGTTGAAAGGTGTGGCAATCCACAGGTTGGATGAGTGCGCCTATTGTGGCGTTGTAGTGACTTGCAAGTCTAGGGGTTTGATCGGGTTGTAAGTTTCAAAAGGTATCACACAGTGTGGCCTTCGAGTTGGGTGCTTCTCCTTCGAAATGGATGGATGGCTGGCTTCGTCAAGCTTTTGTCATGACTCAGGTACAGTAAAATGGCAACAGTTTAAAATTTTTCTTGTTGCATGCACCGTTATTTTGTGATTGATAATTAACTCAGAGCATGGTCATGTGGTAGGTAGCTCTCGGTGAATAGCAGGGTGCCAGGAAAGTTGACGGGGAGAAGAAATATAGCGAACCCACCGGTAAGATTTGGTGGTACCCCTCCCTCGTGGTTCTCCTGGAATCGGACTTGATGAGTAGGGTGTTGGTAGAATGCCTTCTTGGCAGTGGCTTTTGTCTCACCTGCAGCATTTGGAAAACGTTACAGTTTACGTTTTGGTTGTTTAGTGTAGGCGATGTGAATATTTCTTAAAATATATGGCCGGCCATCTCCTGGCTCGGCGAGCTTGCTAGGACTTAAACCCTCGTGTTTGCAAAGAGTTTCATAGCATTAAACATCTGATGTCTATCGTTTTGCACTTCTGAGTCGATGGAAGAACAAGTATGGAAAAGAAATGTTGACTATGGTTTTGTTTCGGCAATAACTGAGTAGTGTAAAAAGAATGGGTTTTGGAATGGAACCCTCAATAAACACTGAGGCAATATGTAGGTTGCTACCATTGTAATTTTAAATGGAAATGATAAATGTTTAGGGTTTAATGTTTATGTATGATGTTTTTGAACTTTCGTTTTCGAATTCTGTTCCAAAGAATGAAAGGCATGTTTAAGTGTTTGTTTAAAGAGTGGCTATAAGCCGATAATGATCTACTTGGCTTGCATTGCATCTGTGCATACTTGAATTAAACCGATAATGAATAGGTATTAGTTTGGTTTGAATACAACTGTGATAATGTTAAACCCTAGTCTATCAATGTTAATGAAATCTGCTGGGCTGTATTGATGTTTAAAGGAAACAAGAATAATAGATCTTGATTCCACAGTTAGGATATCTATGATAAGGAAACGGTGAATTTGGCAGCTGTTAAATGTTTGTAAATAATAGTGTGATGAGAATAGGTCAACCCTGGTTTGGGTGTAGAGATACTGTATTTTGCTCTGTCAATTCAATAATGCTATTCTTTTCTTTGCTTTTAATAACATGATATTCTGTGATTTAAATTCTGCCACATACAGTTGATAATACAGAAAACAAGAAAATTACAGTGCATTCATCAGTTAATTTAATTGCTTATGAATATCACAGTTTTTCTATTTTAATTCTATCTCCCTGTATTTGTCCAATTTGGACCTCTGGAAAAGAATGAAAGAACAATACAGTACTCCTTTTTTTTACACAACAATAATATAGTAATGACAATAATTTCTATAAAGATCAGATAGATTCAAACAACAAATAAAAGAATAAGTATGTGGTTAAACGGAATGCATGATATTGGTTTCTTTTGAAGAAATAACTAATGGTTAGTAAACCCTAGATGTTAACACCATATCCACCTTCAAAAGTCAGACAAGAAATTGCTATAACTAGTTTCTGGTATGTTGTCTCAGCACATAGATTTGATCAGTAAAAAAACAATACATGCAGAGATCTAATCTACAGCTGCTAAAATATAAGATGCATGGGGAACATAAGTCTGTGCATGGGTGGTCTCTTAGGTTTATATATTTAGATGCATGCTAGGTTTCATTTTTAACTAAAAATATTTAATGCTACCTCTTTGTACTGGAGTACGATGCAACTTCACGCATGGGGAAAAATGCAGAGGAGACATTTTATTAGTTTAACAATTTAAAATCAATCAGGATCTAACATTTTACTGCTACTGATCATTAATAATATTTCTAAGACATTTTCTGAGATCATTCATGTGATTGGAAAAACACAAAAAGAATAGAACCTGAGTGTGATGGGAGGAACACATCACTCAAGAAGCCTGTTCCACCCAACCTGCTCCCAAGTAGCCAAGATGTTTTCCTTAGGACCTTCGAGCCTATCCACTGGTCCACTAGGAGGAAGAAGGTTCTGAAGCTTAGGATCTCTACTTGCAGCAGTAAGAAAAATTATCCATCCTTATAGGCTTAGTAAGCAATTGGACCAGCACCAGCACCTCTCGTCTGTCCTTCTCATAACATCTGCAGACTTATACTTGCACTCTCCATAGCCTCCCTATTTGAATCTCTCAGCCATCACCTGATGCCCTGAGGAAATGTTTCTGCATAAAATATTGTAAGAGCTCCCTGCTCAATTCGAATTTCCTTTTATAGGCTGCCTAGGTCTTTTTGTAATTACTGGTCAATAGTGAGCTACCTGCTCACCTCCCTCCACCTGGAGGGGGAAATGACACAAAATTAGGGGGAGTTGTCCCATAACAACAGCTAATGGTAGAGTGCAAATGCTGCCATCTTACCCAGTCCTTCCAGCAGCTTCCATTCCTCCTAGTGGGCCAGTGGACACTCTTGTAACAGCTTTCTTGAGTGTTTGTCTCCCATTTTTATTTATTAAATAATAATAATGAGTCATTACATTCATCCTTGACCTAATTGGTCATAATTACAAAACTTGTAATTATAATTTTAACAGAAAGTAATTTGCAAAAAGGATAATAGTAGAAAATAATTATTCTCAAAAATTGGGTAGGTGATAGATTATCACTTTCCGGGGTATCTCGTGCTTGCGCAAATCCGGTTTGACATTTTTTGCCCCTGCTGTAGCTGCCTAAGTGACCTCATCAAGGAAATAAGCATGGATGGAAGCCTGACCAATGAATTGGTGGAGGTCCTCCATGGTTATAGATTCTATTTTCTTTAGATAACCCAACTTTGCATTCAAGTTACCCTGCAATTCTGCCATGCCTTGTTCTTTCTCAGGGAACTCATAAATGGTCTGAGGTATAGCCATGTGACACTTCTAGTGGGTTTTCTGGATTTTGGAGTAGACAATGTGGCATTTTTTGATGGTCTTCCGAATCTCCAAACTTAATTTGTTACCACAATCTCTGCAAAACTCGAGGACTCCTGTGTCCATGTCAAATTCCTCGGCGGTTGTAGCACGCAGGTTTGAGGGAAAATCGGATTTTCCCTTCCTCTACTCAAATTGATCCTTAATTTCTACCACGTGCTGCGCATACTTGTATTTTATTTGAAGCGCCTCAGCTTCAATGGATGTCATCTTGGTTATCATTCCTTTAATCCTGAAGATCTCTTTTAATATCAACACTAGTGACTGATAGACCTTTTCTTGCACGTCACAGGCTTGCTTGTAGAATGTGGCTATATCCTCTTTACTTTCATTTGCCTCCTTGAGCTGTTCTAACAGACTTGCCTTTTCTCGCATTAGCCTTTCAAACTAAGGCTTGAAGAAATCAATTTGCTAAACACTACTGGCCTCATGATTCTCCAATTATGTTATGCGAACCTTCAAGTTCTTTTGTTCATCTTTTGAGATTTCCAACTGCATTTCTAGTGTATTCTTTTCATTCTCAAGCTGTTGGATTCTCAAAGTTGTTTTCCTTTTCTCTTCTTCAAGCTCTTTGTACTTCCTCTTTAATTCATTACCTTCTAACACCTCCTTCTTCCTGTCAGCTTTTATTTTGAAATATAGCTCCCTATATTTCTTAACATCTTCAACCAGGCGATCAACATTGTTTTTACTTGCTTGGGCTCAAGCCACTGAGCATGACACTGTGAACATAGGGTCAATGTCAGTCCCTTGAACAAGTGTGGTTTCTGATACTCTGAGTTCATATTTGTCTGGTTCAATCTCCATTTTCTTTACTGATCTGCCAACTATAACCTTCTTCCATTCATGAAAATAAATGGAATCCAGGTTGGCCACCCAACGCTGCTTTCTGGGGTTGTATGGGGTAAGTGATAACTCTTCAATAGTGGAAACCCCTTCATTATCTATCCCTATTTGGTTTTACTTTGGCATATCTAAGTCCATGGGTTGCAGGATGGACGAGCCTTGTCTCATGGCTTTATCAGCTTCTTCTTTCTCTTGTCTTTCTGCCAGCTCTGATTGTAACCTTTCTGCCTCTTCTTGCTGTAATTGGGTAGCTTGTTCTTGCAGAATTCTTTCTTCTTCTTCTTGCTGCAATTTGGCAGCTTGCTCTTGTAGGGTTCTCTCTTCTTCCTCTTTCAGGGATTTTTCCTCTAGCTCCTTTTGGACTCTAGCAGCTTCTACATCTTGATATTGCTTGACCTCCTGCTCCTTATGGAGCCTCTCTCTTCTTCTTCTTTTTCCTTCCTTTTTAACTCCCCTGATTGAGATGCTGCTACCTCTTGCTCCTTCTGGATCAACTCGATAGGCTTAGGATTGGAACCTTTCCCCCTTTTCTTGCGGTAGCGTTTTCCCAATTCAGTTAAGTTCCTGGCACTTTGGAAAAATTATTCATCTAGGTCCACAATATGTGTGTACTCATAAGAAGTTTTGACATCAAGGCAATGTTTAGAAACCTTGCCACCAAGATCATCTCTCCTAAAAGGATTTGTTCTGAAATGAAAAACCTCCAAGCCTTGAGCAAAGTTTTGACCATATCTTGCCTTCGGGAGGGTGTATGCACCGATGGTGAAGGGCATCGGTGGGTATATACCTTTTTTCCTCTCTGTGAGAACCTTGCTAATTCCACCAGTGCCAAAGAGTTGCCTTAAAGCTTCCTTATGCACCACAAAATCTGTGACATATCGGGGAAGCAAAAAGGGAGATTGAGATCCTCCACTCATTCGGATGTAAGTGCCCTCGGCAGAGAAGTAGTAATCTCTGAATTCTTCTATGATGGGCATGGCATTTTCGGACACACAGCTCAGCTCCTCTATAAAATGAGCTGATATAGGGGCATGATGAGTTTCTCACAGATCTGCTTGTAGTAATTTGTGTATTTGCTTGCCCACGTAGGCTGGTAGGCTACAAATAGAGGAGTCTCTTTTCTATTCCATTTACAACCCAAATCCGGGGTGTATTTGCTTAAAAGGTAGTCCATCAAATAAGAAGACATGAAGATGTCTTCTTTCTTCTGAGTCAGTCCTCCTTGGGCAACGGTTAATTGCGAGACCAAACTATCTGAAATTATGTCATCCCAATTGAAAAAGGTACTGGACATGGCCACATGGACTCTTATTAGCACCCAACCAAGCTAGAAAATATTTCCATTTGGCATGCCGAAAATCAGACCCAACATTGAGGAAATGAGTCTATAAGGAGTCCTCAGAAGGTTACTTTCATATTCATTGTTGTTCCTTTGTCTGATTTTCCTGTCACTTATCATTATCTTTCTGACAGACTCCAGAGGGTCCATTGTTTGCTTTACTATCCACTCATCATCCAACAAATTTCTTTCCTGGGGCAACTTGTAAGTAGTCGTGATGCATTCAGGTGCAAAAGATGCTAGATTCATCCCAAGATTGTCATTAATGAACCTTGTATCAGTCTTAACATGAGGGATTATCTAGCCGATGACCTTGGAGCACGGGAATAACTCGAGACAAGTTGCAGCCTTGTGGAGGCTGGATTTCTTGATGTTTGAATAGACCATAGTTTCTTCTAAAGGAGCTTGAGGGTAATTCTGATCTCTGATAAACCTGTATAAGTCACCCCATTGAAATTCTGGGGCAGATCTTCCTGGGGCCACTCCGGTGATAGCTTGCGTATCTTTCAAGCGATCTATCTAACAGGATCTCCATGTCCAAATCCGATTCTGCAAGCTTAGCTTTCTGCCTGGAATATTTCCTATGCATGTCAAACCTGCGATGGTGGGATAGCACAAATAAGGAATTTGATGAATCCTTGAGCAACCATTGCTAGCGGATAAATCACATATAATATTTAAGCAAAGATTGAGCATGTAAATGTGTTGGTTTTTTATTAAAAATGATCTTTCAAGCATTTAACAACACATTCATAAATTGACTTAAAAAATGAAAATTTCACAAGACCGAAAGCTATATAGACAGTATTTGGATATGCTATGATAAACAATTATTTCACTGTCATCAGCTTTTCAAAAGAAAAATACGCAGTTAGGAAAAATGCTAATAGTATGGGGCAAGGAGAAAACCCAAAAATTCGGTGGCTTTATGGATTTAACGCAGGGAACCTATCATTGGGGGCATGACTTATTACCCACAATGATGAGTACAGTATTCCTGGGCAACAACAAAACTTCCTACGAGCACTACAGAGGAGAATGTGTGCCACAAAACCGATAGAATTACCTCTAGTTTTAAAGCAAACTGTGATAAGGAAACTTTACAGGTTCAGCTTCAAAAAACACATGCCGGGACGGAAACCTTGCTATAACACAAAAGCTGAAAAAAAAAACAACAGTCGACCAATTGTATTGCATGTGCGCAAGGGGAGTCTTTTCTGGGTCCTGATTCGACAGAAATGGACGGATGACCTCGTGCTTTATCAATTCTAAGGTAGGTTTGGCCACATGGAAAATGAGTTCTCGAAATCAACAAGTAAACTAAAATCTTTCAACGGAGGAATATGAGCTTCAAACAAAGTTTCTCTTCAGCTAAAGACAAAAGACGGAATAACCACCTACTTGTTAGTCTCAGAATGGCCTTCGGTGGTTGACACATGTACCCAGCTGAATAACAGTTTGAACGCTCCCAATAGCGAATGGTGAACTCTTCCTCTTCCTCGGTAATGGTGAAATGACCGAAGAACCCCATTCTTTGCATATATATACAAGGTGAGCAATAAAGCCGCACGGGGTGGAAATTTGGCGTATTACTGAGCATGGGGCTCAATGCAATGGGTATTTAACTCCGCACAGGGTGGCAATAAACACTTCAACAACTTTATATTTGTGCACATACCCAAAAATTGGGCTGCGCTATGGCGGCGATCGAGCTGCTAACTTATGCACAACGGGCGGCAAATGTAAGGTTAACTGCTATGATCAAGAGCTGCGCCATAGGATTGGAGCTTCATCAACAACTTTAAGGTTAGAAGCAGCATAACGGGCGGCGACTTTAGCCATAATTCATGCGACCAAAATCTGTGACAAAGAAGGTGAGGTGCATCCAAGAGGGCGACAATTTTAAGGTTAACAGCTGCGTAACGAGCGGGCGCTTTAGCCACATAATATGCACTAATAATTTACACTAATTGGTGCGAAGTCAAAGTCTTGGAAAAACGCACAAAGGAGCAACGATTTTAGCCTTAAAGTCTGTGCAAAGGAAGAAAAAATTTAAGGCTTAAAAATGCGATGACTGGGGAAAAGGGCGAAACAAAATCTCTTATGTCGGTAAAATTAAGGTTAAATTGTACGCCATAGTCGGCCAAAGATAGGGTGAAAACTTGCACAATTGTCACAAAGTTTAACGTTAAAAAATGGGCCCAATACTAAAAGATAACTTTTGCCTTGGTAGAAAAATCAAAAAATTTGGGAGAAAAGTGAGAAAGAAAACTTGCCAAGTTTGAACAAAATAAGCCTTGAAAAATCAAAGGACCTTTTCAAAAAATAGGAGGGGCTCCAATATTTACAAAAATTTGAGGGGGATGTTGCAGCAACAACAATTGGTGATTCGCTGACGAACACAGATCTCTGAAACAAAAACGCTTCATGATTAGAAAGACTCTTAAACTGATAGTTCCAAGCGTAACAAAATGCCCTCATAGTTCATCTTCTAAGAATGCAGTGATCCCTTTATCATATTGGTCATTTGGGAAAGGGGAACTTATACTCAGATTACCTTAAAACTCTCTCAGGGCTAGAGTGTGTAGTTCATTTTTTTAAGGTCTATCTTTCAGGTGTTCTAACTAAAAGAGGACTCCATAGGATCGTAACAATATCTCACAGGCATATTCATTTGTTCCTCATTCCCATGCTATTTGCATCCTTTTGGATGTTTCTTTGATTGACGTCTTTTTTCGTTTGAGCCTTCCAGAAATAAATTTCTTAAACTTTCAATACTTTGATTTGGGTTCTTCAATCCATAATGTCCTTTTGTGTGAGCAAGAGATTTTATTTGATTATCAAGCTTCACAGACGTATAAGAACCTTGCTGAGCCGCATTATTTGAACAACTTTCTCAATTGAACACTTTGCTTCTCTCAGCCATGCTTTAATTGAGGCGAGAATTTTTGGAAACCAAACTCTTTGATGTAAGCTCTTTGGGATTTTATTTGTAGCATGGGATCATTTTAAATACCATACCCCTGTGAGGCATGCTTCCTTTCCGTGGGTACATAGTAGAAAAAACCTTTGGGACAGGCATTAATGTTAAAGTGAATGGAGCCTCAAGATAGTGAGAAAGAAATGCTGAATCATCAGTCATTTAACTGGGGTTATTTTGACCAAAAGAAAAAGGATCTCTTCATTCCCACAGGTTGCTAAGTGAAAAACAAATTCATGGGGATACGTCTCCTTTATAAGTGAAAATATGCTTTTCAAGATTTTGGGACTTGCTTAGAGTTGTGTTCTACCGCTAAGCCAAGAGTTGGGCTAGGTTTTATTAAGGAAAGAAAAGAGAAAACTCGAGCAGAGAGAAAAATAAAACAAAAACAAACCAGATTACTTAAATTGTACACAAAAGCAAACAAGAAAAAAAAACAATGTTTATTTATGTACAAAAAACTCAACAGGACTATGCAAAGTACTGCTTCAAGGAGAGGCCATTGAGAGGGAGAATTACTTCCTCTCCTTGTAGGTCCTTCAGCTTATAAGTAGATGAGCCAAGTTTTTCAAAAATTTGCTAAGGGTCGACCCAAAGATGTTGAAACTTAGTGTGCATTCCCTTACCATCATGTGATGATCCCATTTCAAAACTAAGTCACCTACTTTGAAATCCCTTTTGCCAGACTTTCGCTTATCAAACCACCTCTTAACTATGTCTTGGTGTTGGTGGAACTGGTCTTTGGATTTAAGCCGATATTCCTCAATCTTTAGCAGGGTATCAATTCTTGATTGTAGGACTTGACTGCTAGACCCTCGGGATGCCCGGGCCAATTTCAAGGATGGGAGTAAAATATTCGGAGGAAGGATGTCTTCTTTACCATAGACTAAAGTGAATGGGGACACTCCTAAGGCATTCTTTGGTGTGACTCTGTCTGCCCATAGAGCATTCAAGAGGGCTGTATGCATACTTCTTTGATTTTCAATTACAATCTTCTTAAGAATTCGAATGAGATTCTTATTTGTAGACTCAGCTAATCCATTTCCTTGGGGGTAGTAATTGGATGAATAGTGTAATTTAATTCCTTTCTCATAAGCAAATTCATTTATCTTCAAAGACAAAAAATAAGTTGCATTATCAAAGACTAAAGAAATTGGAACCCCAAACCTGGTTATGATGTTTTCTTCCAGGAATCCAATGACTCAATCTTCGTTTAATTTGCACAGCGGAATAGCTTCTGCCCATCTTGTAAAATAATCCGTAGCTATCAGAATCTACCGATGTTGCAATGACGAATTTGGGTTGATTTCATCGATAGCATCTATACCCCACTACTCGAATGGTTCAGATATGATAACTGGCTGTAGGGGTCCTACTACTTTTGGCAATTTCCCGACACTTCTTTGGCATACATCATAATTCCGAGCATAGGCATGAGAATCTTTGAATAAGGTTGGCCAATAATACCCAACTCTGAAAATTTTATGTGCTATGGTATCTCCTTAATAATGTCCCCCAGCAGGGCCATCATGCAATTCCTTGACTACACTATCAGCGTGTTCTTTCTCTAGACATTTGAGGAGAATCCCATCATAATTTTTTCTAAAAATTACCCCATCAATGATTTGATAGATTGCTTATTTGAGACGTAACGCTCTCCTTTTCTTAGAATTTCAATGTACTGGCAAATATCCCTGCTGCAAATAATGTACTAGGTCTCTATACCAAGATTCAGTAGATGTAAAAATAGGACATACCTCAACCATATTCAGCTCTTCTTAATTTTCCCAATTCAAATCTTCATCAACTGGATGCTTAGTGAGTAACTTGCATAACCCTTGACCCTTGATGATGGTGGCGGGTTTGAATTCTAGATCATACTCCTGGAGATCAGTGACCCAATTCGCTCTCCGTTCTCCCAATTCCTTCTGAACGAACACAGATCTGACAGCGGGGTGAGGGACTATGACTTTACTCTTGTTCTTTAAAATATATGGCCTGAACTATTTTACCGCTTTGAACACGGCATACGCTTGCTTGTCTACAACAAGATAATTCAATTCAGTGCCTTGCAAACCAGTGCTCATAAAATAGATTGGGTATTCGTCTCCTGATTCCACCTTTTGCGTGAGTACTGCTGCGAGGGAGTCATCTGAAGCAAAGGTGTACATAATGAAATCTTTATCAAAATATGGACTTCTTAAGGAAGGTGCATTAGCTATAGTAGCTTTTATTTCTTTAAATGCTAATTTATCCAAGTCAGTCCAGTTGAACTGTACACTCTGCTTTATCATTTGCTGCAAAGGCTTAATGATCTGAGCGAAATCGGGAACGAACCTTCAAACAAAATTGATAGTTCCCATAAATGATTGCATAGATTTCTTGCTGTGAGGCATGGGGATTTGATTGATAGCTTGGAATCTCTCTTGATCTATTGATATTCCCTTCTTCGAAATGATGTGACCCAAAAGTTTGCCTTCAAGAAAAGAAAAAACACTTTTCTTGGGATTCAAAGAGATACCATATTTCCTACAACGATAAAAAATCTACTTCAGGTGAAAAACATGGTCTTCTCTCTTCTTTGAGAAAATTGTCACATCATCGAGATAGACCACCATGCACTGACCACCTAATCCTCGAAAGGCGATGTCCATTACTCGCTGAAAATTGGCTCCCGCGTTTATCAAACCAAAAGGAATCCTTCGGTATCCGAATGTTCCCCACTTTGTACGAAAAGTGGTTTTAAGTAGGTCTTCTTCTGCTGCTAGCACTTGATTGTAACCCGAAAAACCATCCAGTAGAGAGAAAAGCTCTGATCATGAGACCATCTGCAATATTTCCATTGGGGGTACAAGGTAGTTGTTTTTATCAGAAGCTCTATTCAAATTCCGGAAATCCACGCACAATCTAATTTCCCCGGATTTCTTCCTGACGGGAACTAGGGTAGCAACCCATTCTAAATGTTGGACTTTAAAAATAATCTTCGCGTCCAGCAATTTCTTCAACTCCTTTTGTAGTAAAGGCTCAAGAGTTGGATGCATTCTCCTCAATTGCTACTGAAATGGTTTAACCCCAACTTTCATTGGTATTATATGTTGAATTATGTGAGTATTAGATGTCTTTAGATCCTCATAAGTCCATGCAAAGACATCTTTATATTGCCGAAACAGTTTGATGAACTTATGTCTCTCGCCTGGCGAGCAACATCTACCAAGATTGACATATTTTTATTTAGCTTATGTACCCAGATTTATTAATTCATGCTGCATAGAGGAGCTGTGACTTTTAGCATTTATTGGCCTTTTTAACTTTCTCTGCAGATCAAACAAACTCTCAAGAGATCTTACTCCCTTGGGCATGAAATTTCCTTTATCGACATCTTTACTTTGCAGATCGGAATCGTGCTTCTCTTCATTTATTATGGCTTCTTGGAACACATCTTCATTTGTTAAGAAGCTGATGATCTGATCATCATCATCAAACACCCTGAGATTTAATGTTGTATGGAATAGATGGCCTGAAAATTAATTCAATAGAGCACTTATTATTAGTAGGCACTAACCTTGAAGCAGAAGTAGTTAGCTAATAAACTGCGGCATTTCTTTATCTGGGAATGGAATTAATGTTGAAAGCAGCAAAACATGAAATCAAATTCCAAACCTCTGACTGATAACCTTTCAAATGCAGTGAGAGGCAGTGGATTGTATCTCTCACTTGCCTAACAACTATATCCGAATCTCCAAAGACTTTTAGATATTTAACATTTAAACTAATATCTTTCTTTAAACCATGAACTAGAGCTTGGTACTCAACAATATTGTTAGTGCATTCAAACTCTAATCTACAAGATAAGAAGTGTTTATTGGTTTCAGGATCAATTAGGACACAACCAGCCGGATCCTTCTTGGGTTTTGGAACCATAAAAATATAAGACCCAAAAAACATTTTCTATCTTAGCCAAGTTAGTAACACTATTTCCTACATCAGTGACTAATCCTACTATATTACAATCAATATCATCAGTCCAAGAAAATTGAAGGAGATCGGACTGTTCATTTGATTCATGGCTAACATATTTCGATTGATAATTTCCTGGTTCAATCTCTAAGAAATAATTTCCCAATACCGAAGACGAGAAAGCTACAGATTCATTTTTTTCTTCTAACTGAGTAACATTTTGTTTCATGTGGGGTTCTCTTAGTATTTTAATCTGGTTTTGTCTATTCTAATAAGGAAACCATAAATGAGACCAGTCTGTTGCAAAGTAACCATTATGTTTCGTAGACCAGTCCCTACTTAAAATAAGGCCATAAGCTTCAGGAATATCGATTACCAGTATATCCACAAATTGGCATACTCTCGAATCTGTTGACAGCCTAATAATCACATCTTTCATTTCTCCAATGAATTTAACAATAGTCCTATCTAGTTGTATGATATGGGATGGGGATGGAATTCGCTCTCCATTGATCTTTTTGCAAATCAACAGTGGCATGACATTTGAGGAAGCTCCAGAGTCTACCAAACAATTGTGCACATTGAGATTGAAAATTTCAAAAGTCAAGAGAAAAGGCAAAGTCTGCGATCTTGATTTCCCCCCGATGCCGGTTTCATTTATCTCAGGGTTTTCCTCAGTATTTTATGCTGAAGCACTAACTTGTGAGTCAAAAGAATCCATCAATTTCTTTCTCTGCTGGGGCAGACTGCACATGTCAAATATGGAAACATTTGATTTCGCCTTCTTAATGTCTTCAATTATATCATACCCCATATCACATTCTTTCAAAACTTTAAGTTGATTTTCTGTTTTGTTCAAAGTGACCTTTGGTTGTTTAGGTGTTTCTGTGCTTGGCTCTTTTGTCACTGCTGGGTTTTCATTAGGCTGCGGCGAAATGACAGTTATCTGCCTTCTCTGTACTTCTTTCGTAACCTTGGCTTTAGGTGTCTAAATCGTTTGATCAAGCTTGGGACCCTTACTCCTAGTAGTGACATTAATTGTTGAAATCTGAAATTCATCAGCTATATCTTCAGGAGAAGGTTCTTGTGTGGGTTCCCAATCCCATAAGACCATTGTTGTGTCAGGAGTGGGTTCTTCCTGCTCCAAAATGTGCTCTTCCTGAGGATCTTTATGATCAGATATCTGCGCATCTAGAATTTGGTTCATCACTAGGCCCATTGAGTTTATCCATTGTGGGAAACGTTTTTTGTATTGTTGTTCATGATGGAAGGTACAGAAATGATCCATGCCCACTTCATTTAAATTCAGCACAGCAGAATTGTTTACAGGAGGAAGCAGTTGCCCATTCTCTTCTCTTTTCTTATAGAAACGTTTGAATGGCTACCTGGAAGTGCTAGCTATCATATCTTTCTCTAGGTCTATGATCTTATTAGAAAGCTTTTGCATCATTTTTACCATATCTTCCATATCTGTTGAGGGTTCCTCTTTATTTCTGGTTAACATAAAGGGCTTCTTAGCAGTGGCCTATTTCGTTTCTAGATCCAAAGCGTGTTTGGCAATGATGTCCACTTCTTCTTCTACCTTCTTAGCTTCTTCAAAATTTTCTATTAAGGTAGTTTTCTTTGTTCTTTTAACGAACATTGCCATGGGAGGGTCAAGAGCCGTTGTATAATATTCAACTAAAGATTCTTCAGCAGGCTTAGCCGCATCACTGAAATTGTTCAAGAATGTGGTAGACCTTTGATTAAACTTTTGAACCTTTTCTTTCTTTTCCATTCTCATGGATATTAACTCTTTCATGAGTGTGGGAACCGTTTTCTGATTTCCATACTTTTTTAGGAAACATTTCACGAAGTCCTCCAAATTAGATATGGAACTAGCTTGCAAACTAGAATACTAGGAAGATCCTTTGGTTTCGAAAGTGTAAGGTAAAATCCTACATACTACATCTTCATGCTGCACATTTAAAAGACTTAAAGCCAATTGAAAACTTTTAAGATGATCTTCTGTAGAAATACCTTTACCGGGATCATATTTAGGCAAAACGTTTTCAGGATTCTTGGGCAGATCATGGAATGGCCTAGCTATATTTAAAGCTCCTCTCGCTCTCCACGCTGGTACAGCCATGGCTCCACGTGGTGAATTTGGTGGAGTGTGAAGTGGGGAATTGCGTGGGGTATTTGGTTCCTCTATATTTGGAGGATTTTCAAGTCCAATTTCTCTAAGAGGTTATGTTATTTCTTCCAAAGATAGATCTACCAGATCCTCTATGTTTTGAACAAGAACATAATCCCTGGTATACTACGTTTCCCTTCTAGGGGCTATTCTCCTGGGGAGTGAGGGAATTGTGTTTAAACCACGAAGCTTCCTAACAAAAGCACGAGTGTGTTTTCTCAGATTTGCTACTTCAACAAAAGGAACAACATACAATGTTTCTTGCTGTTCTATCTCAGAATTGGGATCTTCTTGATCTATTAATTCCAGATATGGATTATCTGGGATAGTTGTTACAAACGGGTCTTCAGTGGGATTCCTTCTAAAGAAAGTATCTCCTATGCCAGCCATGCACTGGTGGCCCTTCTTCTAGTGCCAAAAACTATTGATGCCCCAGAAATCGTAGCATCAATTAGCAAGGGATTCTCCTCGGTAAGCGAACCCAATTAGATAACTCACCATTTGGTATGGGGAATCCGTCCGGTTAACGGTTCCGAATACCGTGTAAGATTTAAAGATTTGTATTCTTTGCACCGGTTACGGCCCGATCCACCGTTTATGTATTTTACTTTAAAGATGAGATGCAAGTGCTGTAATCTAAATGCAAACTATAAACAAATCTAATCTAAAACTGTTTTAAGCAAATTTAATCTATCCTCGTAAGGAGAAAATTTAAAGGATGAGTAATAAACTGGAAATGCAACCAAGAAGTTCACAGATAGCAGTTAAATTAAATAGAAGCATTTACAGCAGAAAATAAAAGATTATCAAAGATATCCTTGATAGAGGAATGCATTCTATTACCCATTTTACACAAAAATCTTGCATGAGATAGTGAAAGCATTCAGAGCAAAGAAGTAATTCAGAAGGTTAAGAACGATCTCATAGCAAATGTATGAATAATGCAGAAGTAATTCGACCAGTAATTCAAACATTCCCATAACAAAACTCCATGTAGGCTTCCATTAGGAAAAAACAAACTTTCTTTATTGATGCAGTAAAATAGTTCACGTATAGCATAAGTCTGTCCTTTTACCTGCCAAAACTCCTCTTCTATCTCATCTATCTCTATATTTATAGATTTTACAACTCTGTCTCTTCCCAAAACCCTAACCTTAGGGAAAACAAAAGTTTGTCATCTAGTGCCTAAAGAGACAAAAAAGCATTTACAGCTGTCTTTTAATATATTTATACAAAATGAAAATTTCTAGTTGTCTTTTCTCAAAATTTTTAATAAAACAAATTAAGCCCCAGATGGATCTGCTGCCTCATTTGGTTTCTCTCCCATTGTTGGCTCGTTCCCTTCAACAGGATTGCATGCTTTTGCTGATTTGTCCACCTCTTGAATATAACTGGCCCATTGGCTAATTTCTCTTAAGATGGTCCTTCCTCGCACAGAGATTGTTACTTTCTGGGCTATCTTGTGCTTGCACAAATCCAATTTGACATTTTCTGCCCCTACTGTAGTTGCCTGAGCAACCTCATCAAGGAAATAAGCGTGGACGACAGCCTGACCAATGAATTGGTGGAGGTCCTCCGTGGTTATAACTTCTATTTTCTTTAGATCACCCAACTCTGCATTCAAGTTACCCTGCAATTCTGCCATGCGTTGTTCTTTCTCAGGGAACTCATAAATGGTCTGAGGTAAAGCCATGTGACACTTCTTGTGGGTTTCCCGGATTTTGGAGTAGACAATGTGGTATTTTTTTATAGTCTTCCTGATCTCCAAACTTAATTTGTTACCACAATATCTGCAAAACTCGAGGATTCCTGTGTGCATGACAAATTCTTCGGTAGTTGTAGAACATAGGTTTGAGGGGAAATCGGATTTTCCCTTCCTCCACTCAAATTTCTCCTTAATTTCTACCACGTGTTGTGCATACTTGTCGTTTATTTTAAGCGCCTCAGCTTCAATTGATGTCATCTTGGTTATCATTCCTTTAATCCTATAGATCTCTTCTGATATCAACACTAGTGACTGATAGACCTTTTCTTACACGTCACATGCTTGCTTGTAGAATGTGTCTAGATCCTCTTTCTTTTCATTTGCCTCCTTGAGTTGTTCTAACAGACTTTCCTTTTCTCGCATTAGCCTTTCAAACTGAGGCTTGAAGAAATCAATTTGCTGAACACTGCTGGCCTCATGATTCTTTAATTCTGTTCTACGAACCTTCAAGTTCTTTTGCTCATCTTCTGAGATTGCCAATTGCATTTCTAGTGTATTCTTTTCATTCTCAAGCTGCCGGATTCTCAAAGTGGTTTCCCTTTTCTCTTCTTCAAGATCTTTGTACTTCCTCTTTAATTCATTACCTTCTAACACCTCCTTCTTCCTGTCAGCTTTTATTTTGAAACATAGGTCCCTATATTTCTTAACATCTTCAACCAGGTGATCAACATTGTTTTTAATTGCTTGGGATGAAACCACTGAGCATGACACTGTGAACACAGTGTCAATGTCAGTCCCTTGAACAAGTGTGGTTTCTGATACTTTGAGTTCATATTTGTCTAGTTCAATCTCCAATTTCTTTAATGATCTGCCAACAACAACCTTCTTCCATTCATGAAAATAAATGGAATCCAGGTTGTCCACCTGGGGTTGCTTTCTGGGGTTGTATGGGGTAAGTGCTAACTCTTCAGTAGTGACAACCCCTTCATTAGCTAACCTTGGTTGGTTTAAATTTGGAAGATCTAAGTCCATGGCCTGCGGGTTGGACGAGCCTTGTCTCATGGCCTTATCAACTTCTTCTTTCTCTTGTCTTTCTGCCAGCTCTACTTGTAACCTTAAATGGAATCCAAGTTGGCCACCTAGGGCTGCTTTCTAGGGTTGTATGGGGTAAGTGCTAGCTCTTCATTAGTGACAACCCCTTCATTAGCTAACCCTGGTTGGTTTAACTTTGACAGATCTAAGTCCATGGCCTGCGGGATGGATGAGCCTTGTCTCATGGCTTTATCAGCTTCTTCTTTCTCTTGTCTTTCTGCCAGCTCTGCTTGTAACCTTTCTGCATCTTCTTGCTGTAATTGGGAAGCTGGTTCTTGCAGAATTATTTCTTCTTCCTCTTGCTACAATTTGGAAGCTTGCTCTTGTAGGGTTGTCTCTTCTTCCTCTTTCAGGGCTTTTGCCTCTTGCTCCTTTTGGAATCTAGTAGCTTCTGCATCTTACTACTGCTTGACCTCCTTCTCCTTCTGGAGCCTCTCTTCTTCTTCTTTTTCCTTCCTTTTTGAATCCTCTAATTTAGATGCTGTTGCCTCTTTCTCCTTCTGGATCAACCCGACAGGATTAGGATTGGAACCTTTCTCGCTTTTCTTGTGGTAGCGTTTTCCCAATTCAGTTAAGTTCTTGGCACTTCAGAAAAATTATTCATCTAGGTCCACAAGATGTGTGTGCTCATAAGAAGTTTTTACATCAAGGAAATGTTTAGCAACCTTGCCACTAGGATCATGTCTCCTAAAAGGATTTGTTCCGAAATGAAAAACCACCAAGACCTAAGCAAATTTTTCACCATCTCTTTCCTTCGGGAGAGTGTATGCACCGATGGTGAAGGGCATTAGTGGGTATATACCTTTCTTCCTCTCTCTGAGAACCTTGCTGATTCCACCAGTGTTGAAGAGTTTCCTTAAATCTTCCTTATGCACCACAAAATATGTGACATATCGGTGAAGCAAAAAGGGAGCTTGAGATCCTCCACTCATTCTGATGTAAGTGCCCTTGGAAGAGAAGTAGTAATCTCTGAATTCTTCTATGATGGGCATGGCATTTTCGAACATACAGCTCAACTCCTCTATAAAAATGAGTTGATACAAAGGCATGATGAGTTTCTCACAGATCTGGTTGTAGTAATTCATGTATTTGCTTGCGCATGTAGGTTGGTTGGATACAAAGAGAGGAGTCTCTTTTCTATTCCATATACAACACAAATCGGGGAAGGTGTGTTTGCTTAACAGGTTGTCCATCAAATAAGAAGACATGAAGAAGTCTGCTTTCTTCTGAGTTAGTCCTCCTTGGGCAGCAATTAACTACGAGACCAAATTGTCTGAAATTATGCCAACCCAATTGAAAATGGTACCGGACATGGCCACATGGACTATTACTGGCACCCAACCAAGCTTAAAATATTTCCATTTGGCATGCCAAAAATCTGACTCAGCATTAAGGCAATGAGTCTATAAGGAGTCCTCAGAAGGTTACTTTCATATTCATTGTTGTTCCTTTGTCTAATTTTCCTATCACTTATCATCAGCTTTTTATCAGACTCCAGAGGGTCCATAATTTGCTTTACTATCCACTCATCATCCAACCAAGTTCTTGCCTGGGGAAACTTGTAAGTAGCCGTGATGTGTTCAGGTGCAAAAGATGCTAGATTCATCCCAGCCTTGTCATTAATGATCCTTGTATCAATCTTAACATGAGGGATTATCCAGCCGATGACCTCAGACCACGGGAATAACTCGAGACGAGTTGCTGCCTTGTGGAGGTTGGATTTCTTGATCTTTGAATAGACCATAGTGTCTTCTAGGGGAGCTTGAGGGTAATTCTGATCTCTGATAAACCTATATAAGTCACCCCATTGAAATTCTGGGGCATATCTTCCTGGGGCCACTCCGGTGACAGCTTGCGTATCGCTGAACATGGTTTCAAGTGATGTGTCTAATAGGATCTCGCCGTCTGAATCCGATTCTGCAAGCTTAGCTTTCCGCCTAGCATATTTCCTATGCATGTCAAACCTGCGATGGTGGGTTAGCACAAATAAGGAATTTGACAAATCCTTGAGCAGCCATTGCTAGCGGATAAATCACATATAATATTTAAGCAGAGATTGAGCATGTAAAAGTGTGGTTTTTATTAAAAATGATCTTTCAAGCATTTAACAACACATTCATAAATTGACTTAAAAAATGAAAATTTCACAAGACCGAAAGCTGTCTAGCTAGTATTTGGATACACTATGATAAACAATTATTTTGCTGTCATCAGCTTTTCGAAAGAAAAATATGCAATTAATCAAAATGCTAACTGTATGGGGCAAGGAGAAAACCCGAAACTTCGGCAGATTTATGGATTTAACGCAAGGAACCTATTATCGGGGGCGCGAATTATTACCCCCAACGATGAGCACAGTATTCCTGGGCAACAACAAAACTTCCTACAAGCGCTACAGAGGAGAACGTGTGCCACAAAACTGATAGCATTACCTCTAGTTTTAAAGCAAACTGTGATAAGGAAACTTTACAGATTCGGCTTAAAAAAAAACACATCGAGACGGAAACCTTTCTATAAAACAAAAGCTGAAAAAAAAAGAAACAACAGTCGACCGGGTGTATTGCATGTGCACAAGGGGAGGATTTTCTGAGTGCTAATTCGACGGAAATGGATGAACGACCTCGTGCTCTATCAGTTCGAAGGCAGGTTTGGCCACACGGCAAATGAGTTCTTGAAATCAACGGGTAAACTAAAACATTTCAAAGGAGGAATATGAGCTTCAAATGAAGTTTCTCTTCAGCTAAAAATGAAGGACAGAATAACCACCTACCTGTCAGCCTCAAAATGGCCTTTGGTGGTTGATGCACGTACCTAGGTGAATAATAGTTTGAACGCTCCCAATGGCAAATGGCGAACTCTTCCTCTTCCTCGGTAATGGTGAAATGATCGAAGAACCCCATTCTTCGCATATATATACAAGGTGAGAAATAAAGCCGCACGGGTGGAAATTTGGCATATTAATGAGCACGGGGTGGCAATAAGCACTTCAACAACTTTATATTTGCGCACATACCCAAAAATTGGGCTGCGCTATGGCGGAAATCGAGCTACTAACTTATGCACAATGGGCGGAAAACGTAAGGTTAACTCTTGCGATCAAGAGTTGAGCCATAGGATAGGAGCTTCAACTGCAACTTTAAGGTTAGAAGCAGTGTAATGGGGGGAAACTTTAGTCATAATTCATGCGACCAAAAGCTGCGACAAAGAAGGAGAGGCGCATCCAAGAGGGTATACATTTTAAGGTTAACAGTTGCGCAACGCGCGGGCGCTTTAGCCACGTAATGTGCGCTGATTGGCGCGAAGTCAAAGGCTTGGAAAAAGGCGCAAAGGAGCGGTGATTTTACCCTTAAAGTCTGCACAAAGGCAGAAAAATTTTAAGGTTTAAAAATGCGATGACTGGGGACAAGGGTGAAACAAAAGCTCTTAGGTCGGTAAAATTAAGGTTAAATCGTGCACCATTGTCGGCCGAAGATAGGGTGAAAACTTGTGCAATTGTCGCAAAGTTTAACGTTAAAAACTGCACCCAATACTAAAAGATAACTTTTGCGTTAGTAGAAAAATCAAAAAATTTGGGAGAAAAGTGAGAAAGAAAACTTGCCAAGTTTGAACAAATAAGCTTTGAAAAATCAAAGGACCTTTTCAAAAAATAGAAAGAGGGGCCCCAATATTTACAAAAATTTGGGGGGGATGTTGCAGCAACAACACGACTCCTATGGGTCTAAAACTTCGGCCTGTTATATCCCGATGTATCCTCTTTCCAATGCTGTAGGTCTGACCTAATTCTGATGTGCCAGTAAAACGTTATTGCAAATCTCCCAACACTTCTTATTTTTGGTCCTTTCAGAAGAGTGAGCTTGTACAATCTTCCACATGTCAAATATTTTGGATTTGGGTCTAAAAAATATACCAAATATACTGGCATCTATCTTCGTTCTGATGCAACATGTTTCACTTAATTTGGATCTCGCATTCCCTATATATGACCTTTTTTCCCATAACACCTATTTTAGACTTGTTTTTGGACTAGCCAGGAACCCTATATTCCATGGAAAATATCTAGTACAAACTTGTAATGGACCAGGATTTGAAAATTGGAACATGGATAAATCGAACTTTTTTATAGATGGGTTTTGATTTTTTACGTCTGAAACCTTGTAGAAAACAATTATAGCAAAAATTACAAGATGACTTGTTTTGAAGAAACCAGTCCCGGGGAAAGAGCTTTGATACCAAATGTTATGCAACAAATTTCCAAAAAGAATAATAAAAGAGAAGAAATGCACCAAAGAGATTAATCCATGTCTTAATAATGAAGAACAAAGATGAATAGAAAGCCACTTGGAGGGGGAAACCTCCTTACAATGTACTGAGTACACAAGACAAGATAGGACAAGATATTCAAATGAAAAGATATCCTTATTATATAAGGAGATTAAGAGGTACAATTACAACTCACTAACCTAAGCTGAAATAACTAATATAACCATACTAATCAAAATTACAACTAATGGACCAAATCCAACATCAAAACTAATTCAATGCACCACAATATAGGGGGGAATGTGCCCACATTTAGGGCTTAACATAAAGCTTCCAAATACAATCAATCTCCACAATGTATCAAGAATATTTAGTCTAAAAACACTTCATGTTGGAAGGCGGTTTGGTGAGGAAGAATCACAGCATCATCGATGCTGCGACACCTCATAAGAGGTCACGGAAGGCAGAAGGATAGATTATTTTAGGTATTTTTAGTCGATTGTACCACAGAATGCGGGTTTTGGGTCATTGGACCACATGATATGTAATTTTGGGCTAATTGTACAGCAGTAGGTGGGTTTTTGGGTCATTTGACTGTGTCAGTTAGATTTTGGGTCAATTGTCCAAGAGTTGGTTAGGAAGTTGTTAGTAAGTGGACAAGCATTATAAAAGCAGAAGCCTCTTTATAGTCATAGAGTCATATGGGTTGTAGATCTCGATTTGGATCTAAAACTGAGAGTAATATACATCTGTAATTGTAGTCAGGGGTTATCTGCAAGGTCTATGTTGACCACGATATTGTATCAGGGTTTGTTGAAGTAATATGACATGACGGGGCTATTTGGTGAAATTCCCTGTGTACCTCTTTGATGATGATGCATGTTGCGATTCTCAAATGTCGCTATGATTTCTTGTCGCAGCTAATGTTTTTATGTTGTACTTATTGTAATGAATGCCCCTGTTGAATGATGCTATGAATATGAGTAATACTAAACTTGAATGCATAGATCTGTCTTTGAATGTCACGATAAGTTAAGTAATTGTTGCCGCAATTATCCTCCTTCATTTGGCAGAAACATGGTTCCGTCCACTCTCCCTTGATCACCTCGGGTGAGACCTCATCTACCCTATAGGTGTTGCTGGACAGGGTAAAACCTGTATGGGCTGGTGCTCAGGGAGTTCGTGGTGGGTTGGTGCCGACAGTGATGGGAACCCCTGTCGAATGGGTCTGAGTCAACAAATGGTTCCGTTGCTAGGACTGTTTGCGAAGTGAAAGGAGGACATGTTGTGGCATCTGACGCAACTGGAGATCCAGAAATGGTTTGATTAGAAGCTGTAGGAGTTTTCCGAAGAAGAAAGTCGGAATACTCAACTAATAGTAGATTAGTGGGTGGATAGATATATTCACGATGGTCTGCATGAATGGTTCTTCTGTGAATTCCCGGTACTTTTGTTCGAATGGTTGGCGAAGTTGATTTTTCAGAAGAGGAACTTCCAGGGTAGTGAGCCGATGACTTGGACCCCAGAGTTGATCCAAGAACTGCAGGAAGTTGACAATAAAGCATTGCGGGCTGTCGAAGTGTGGCTTGATAGCATCTTGGAAGGGTATATTACTGAATTCGTAGTTGATATGCAAAAGTCCTATAGTGAAGTTGAAAGGTATTTCTTCCGTGAACCCTGGGGAAGGTTTCTGCTATCACTTCAACTATCGATTAAGATTCTCATTTGCGAGAAGGGTCTACTGAAGATGCATCTAGATCAGTAGAAGTCTTGGTGGGCGGAGGCCGTGGGTACCGCGATGGCTGGGGGGCGGTGCATGGAATGGTCAGGGGTAGATGGGTGCAGGACATGACAAGACTGTGAGTGAAGCCGAGGAATATAGTGGTCTTACAAGGGAAGGAGCAAGGTTTCGACAAGAAAAGAGGTAGAGGATCGGAGAAGGTCCTGCTACGATTGAACCACAAGTTCGGGAAGGAAGACCACACGAGATGAAGCGACCTCACAGTCCAGACAAGGACACACAAGATACACCCAGGATAGAGGTAGGACCTAACCCTAGCAGAAATGTACCCACACCTCCACTCACTATTTGTCAACCAGTGAGAAACACCACTTCGATCCCACCGGGTCAACAAAATTTGATCGCTAGTAGTTCAGTACCTGCAGGAAGGAAGCCCAGGATGGCAAGCGATGACGCTAAGTTACCAGTGTTCCATGGGAATGGAACAGATAACCCAGAACAATATTGGTTCTTGTGTGAAGTAGTATGGGCCATAAAACAGATCACTGATGATACCGTCAAGAAAGGACAACTGGCGACAACTTTGCAAGGTCACGCCCTAGATTGTTTTATGAAATTTGTTCTAGAACCTATAGGAGCTCCAGAGAAGACCCTTGACGACATCAGGGATGGGTTGATTGCAGAATTCAGGAAGCCCAAGTCTGAAGCATACTACATCAGAGAATTGAAAGAAATTAAGCAGTATCCCAATGAGACGGTGTGGGATTTTGATCAGCGGTTCAAGACGTTGTTGGCGAAGGTCAGTTTTGATATGAGTGCCATCCAACATAAAGAGTGGTTCATTGCGGCACTACTACCACACATCCGACTACCATTGATTGAACAGAAAATCACCACGCCCAGCGAAGCTCTAGAGATTGCAATGCGATTGGAGGCATCACCGATTGGAGAAAATGCAGCTGGGATGTCGCAGATACAGATGCAACTGGCTAATTTGACTATACAGCTGCAAGATTTGAATAAGGGCAAGGAGCAGTGTGAAGAAGTGTGGTGCACGTGATGTCGAGGGGAAGGACATACAAAGGACAATTGCCCGACTTCCGTAACTATTTTGTTTCAGGAGCGCCAAACCCATTGAATGGTGGTGGCATGCCATGGTGTCACGTTTGTCAGGTATTCGGGCACCGCCATGAAGAATGTCCATATATGCAGAAGATGGTCACTAAACCGATGAATCAATATTGCACTTTTTGCAAATCCGTTGGGCATGATGACAAAGATGTTCGAGCATATGGATTGCTTCATGAAAGGACGTACGACGCATTCTATGTGAAAGATGACCAGCTTGCTGTACAACCGCAACCACAGCCATAGGTAGCCCAACCACTACCTCAACCACAGGTCCATTTTGTACCGCCGCAACAACCACAACAGTTCGTGCCACAATATGCTCCGATGCAAATGGCTCCACAACAACCACAGTACATTTAGCAACCGCAGTATGTGCAACAAGGGAAAGGTATGCAACCAGCACCGATGCAGCAAAAATACAATCAACAACAATACCAACAGCAAGGTGGTTTCCGCTGAGGATTCTGGGGTGGGCACGGCGAAGGATTTGGTCGCGGAGGCCGCGGACCTGTGCAATGCTATTACTATGCGGTATGGGGACATTATCAACGCAATTTCCCACTGTTGCAGACGCAGTGTACATTCTATTTTGTTGTAGACCATACAGTAGAGAACTGGTCACAGCTAATTGCACGATGGCAGGCAAGGAATGTTCCGCAGTTGCAGAATCAGACCCAGGCACACCAACCAATACAAAATGCAGTACAGCAACCAGCTCAGAACCAGAACCAATGCTCGATTCATACTGCTAATCAAAATGTAAACCAACTGGGGAATCCACCATTGAACCGGAATCCAGGTGCGAGTGTTTCAACAATCTCAGCAGAGCCTAGGCCACATGATGTCGTTGTTGCGGTGATCACTCGAGGAGGTGCGAAGATGGGAGAAGATACCTCACATCCGCTGATCCGGTTGGCCGGGCAGAAGAAGGCGTCATTTGACAATAATTCAAAGCGCGATACATTCCACTAGGCATGATGGGTGTTGGATAAGGGTAAGGCTATTGTCTGTGACATGCCCCCTGTATTTGATGAAACATCAGACGCTGGTCCATCAGCGCAGTCTGAAACCTTGCAGAAATTCCTGGAAAGCTGTTTGTTGTTGGCCAGGGATCCTGCTGTGCTTGTTGAGATTCAGGGGTTGCTACAATGATTGCCAAGGGGATTCCAGGAATCCACAATGAATTCTTTACAACAGAGGAATACTGGAAAGGAAATGTGGATGATATTCAAATTGGCGATTATGATGTCGACTCAATTATTCTGGATCTTGGTTCGGATGTCAACATATTAACCAAGCAGGCATGGCAGAAAATGGGGACCCCCCCGTTGAGCTGGTCTCCTTTACAGCTACGGTTAGCTAATCTTGCTAAGGTAACGCTGTTTGGAAGAGTCCCATAGTTGGTGGTGGATATTGAGGGTATGTAGACCTACACTGACTTTGATGTCATCGAAGTAGTAGAAGGAGGGAGTTTGTATCTCGCGTTGCTGGGGATCAGATGGGCCAATGACAGTGGAGCAGTAATCAACTTTAAGCGGCAAATGATGACTTTTGAAAACCGTGATCTCAGATTCATATCCCTGTTGGATCCAGCTAAAGGTCGCAGATACATTGATCCAGTGAAAGATGAAGATCCCAATGGATGGGACCATGTATTCAACATATCTGAAGATTACATTCATCCGACTGCCAATGGTGAGCTGGGATGGTGTAGTGAGAGCTCTGCGTCGTCCGATTCTGATGATGCGTTAGAACACTGGCATAACCGCTTGCATGAGGTATCGCTCCGTAAGTGTGGGTTGATCACACAGTCGCTACGCCGCGTTGTGATTGAAACAATCACCTTACCAGTTTATGAAGGACTGTCGGGCTTGTCTGATTTTGTGGCAAAATTTGAGGAAAGAGTTTCAGAACCATAGCGATTGCTAGCATTGGGCGAAGCACTGAAGGTTGCTCCAGCACGCTAATGGGCGACACACAAAGCATCCATTGATGGATGGTCGAAATGTAGAAGATTGATGATGGTTCGCTTCGGCGATACTGAGGTCTACCACACAGGGAAATATGATGGTCGAAATGATCCTGGAGGCCATCTGATGGAGTGTCAGACATTATGGACAACGCGACCACAGGATGAGTGGGTCCATGCATTTATCCATACCTTGGATGAAATACCACGGTCATGGTATACTGCAGCTGAATTAAGGGGAGAAATCACTACTTGGTTGGAGTTGATCATCCGTTTTACTCATACGTTCAGTTTCGTTAATCCCAACCCAGATGTCCATAATGCCCTACAGATCATCCACAATGTGGTTCTACAGGTTGTTCCTGCGGCATACCTGGCGGATCCACATACGCACTGCCAAATGCAATCTATAATGGAATGTTGCAATATAACTAGTGGGCCCGATGACAGTGATGATCCACAGAATGTCAATATTCCAGAGTCTGAAGGCAGTCGTGACGTGGTTCTACCTGGTGCGCCAACTGATCCATTTAGTTAGCCCTTGAAGCTTCACAAGATCAATATTGGGATGGAGGCTACTCACAAGTTTGCGAATGTTGGAGATTATTAGGATGATGAGATGATGGGAAAGGTCACTGAGTTGTTCCATGAGTTTCAAGGCCTCTTTCCCACAAATTTTTCTGAAATGAAAGGTATTTTGGGTGATCTGGGCGAGATGCGAATTCCCTTGAAACCAGATGCTAAACCGATCAGGCAGCGACCCTATCGGCTGAATCCACGACATAAGGAGAAGTTCAAGGCAGAACTAGATCGCATGTTGAATGTTGGTATCATTGAGCCGATTGAAGAGTCAGAATGGATTAGTCCTATAGTGGTGCAAGACAAGAAGACTGGTGAGATACACATCTGTGTCAATTTGCGGTAGTTGAATTATTTCTGCTTGCACGATCCCTTCCCGACCCCGTTTATTGATGAAGTACTTGAGCGAGTAGGTGGCCAGGGAATGTATTCGGTCACAAATGGGTTCTCAGACTATCATTAGATCTGTATTGCAAGAGAAGATCGCCATAAGACAACTTTTGTGACAGAATGGGGATGTTTTAAGTATACTGTAATGCCGTTTGGGTTGAAGAATGCACCTACGATATTTTCGTGGGTTGTTGTCGCTGCATTCAAGGATTTCATCCAAAAGTTCTTACAAGTATACATGGATGATTGGAAAGTTTTGGCTTGATCCGCGATCATCTGGCATATCTGCGGTTGATGCTGGAGCACTGTCGCCAACACCAGATATCACTGAATTTGAGGAAGTGCATTTTTTGCACGTCGTTTGGGATACTGCTGAGTCACATTGTGTGTAAGCAGGGGTTATTAGTCGATCCAACCAAGATTGCACTCATTTTGAGCTTGACACCACCAACCATTGTTAATAAATTACGTTGGGGCATACTAGGTACTATCGCAAGTTCATCAGGGGATATGAAATGATCACCACACCTATGGAAAGGATACTGAAGAAGGATGCCTTATTTCAATGGAGCCCTGAATGTCAGGATAGTTTCGAACAGCTCAAGGCTAAGATGGCTTTGGCACCGATACTAGTATTCCCTGACTTGAGTAAGGAATTCCATGTCCATGTTGATGCATCGTCAATTGCACTCGGTGTGGTGCTAGCGCAACCGAGCAAAGGGGATCTTGATAACCCTATTTCTTTCGCCGGTCGGAAGTTGTCATTCGCATAAAAGAACTACACCACTACTGAGCAGGAAGGATTGGCGATGGTCTATGCGCTATAGAAGTTTTGACACTACTTATTGGGTGGACATTTTAAGATGTTCACGGACCACTCTGCACTGAAATACCTGGTCAATAAGCCTTTGTTGGGGGGAAAGATATGTCGCTGGCTACTTCTTTTTCAAGGGTTCGAATTTGAGGTAATTATGAATCCAAGGCGGTTGAATTCCATCCTTGATCATCTCTCACGGCTTGAAACAGGAGAGGATCCCACTAACATTGAAGACGGGTTGCCTAATGCGCAACTGTTTAGAGTTGAAGTAGTTGATGGCTATTTTGAAGAAATCATTCATTTTATGGCAACCGATACCGCGTGAGAGGAGTTCACCACTAGTCAAAAGAAGCAGTTGGTGGTCAAAGCTGTAGACTTCCAACTTATCGCGGGGGAGTTATATAAGATGGGTGCTGACGATATATTGAGACGGTGTGTCTTGCGACACGAGCAAGCGCAGATAATGGCGGAAGCACATGGCGAAGTTGTTGGAGGACACTACGGCGGTTGAGCGACTGCTAGGAAGGTGCTTCGTGCAGGGATTTGGTGGCCCACACTACATACTGATGCAACAGACTTTGCATGGTCCTGTGACGTCTGTCAAAGAACTAGGAAGCCATCTAGGAGGGATCAGATGCCGCTGATGCATCAGTTAACACTACAGCCGTTTGACAAATGGGCAGTGGATTTTGTGGGCCCAATTAATCCACCGGGTAAGCACACTAGTGCTAGATACATCATCACAGCGACAGAGTATTTGACACGGTGGGTGGAAGCTGCCCCAATTGTTGATTGTTCTATGGCCACGGCCGCACAGTTTTTGTTTAATAACATTTTCACTCGCTTTGGCTGCCCCAAGATACTGTTGAGTGATCAGGGAAACCACTTTCTCAATTGCACCATCAGCACATTGACGGAGGATCTGCAGATACAACATAAGACGAGTACGCCCTATCATCTTTAGAAAAATGGCATGGTGGAAGCCTTCAATAAGATATTGGAGCATGCACTGAAAAAGGTGTGCAATGCGAACCGCGATGACTGGGATCTCAAAATCCCATCAGTGTTGTGGGCATATCACACCACATGTAAAAGGCTGACGGGACAGACACCCTTTAAGTTGGTGTATGGACAGGAAGCGATTATGCCAATGGAGTACATTGTTCCAAGTCTGCGCATAGCGGTAGTGACGGGTATGGATACAGCAGTAGCATTGGAAGAATGATTAGAGCAGTTAGTACAACTGGAGGAAGATCGCTTTATTGTAGGTTTCCACCAGGGTGTGAAGAAGGATCATCAGAAAGCTTGGCATGATCGCCACATAAAAAACAAGCAGTTTCAGTAAGGAGACTTGGTGCTACTACACGACAACAAGTTTATGAAACATCCAGGAAAATTACAGATGCATTGGCTTGGCCCGTATCGCATTAGTAGCATAACTTCAGGAGGAGCCGTACAATTGCATCAATTGGATGGAGCGATGCTCTCGAAGTTGATTAATGGTAGTAGGTTGAAGCCCTATTGGTCGGGCTTGGAACAGCGCGATGCCTAAGTCGCATCGGCAAAATATATATATATATATATATAATATAAAAATAAAAAAATTTGCAGGTAGATCGGTGGCAAGATGGTGCACCCATAGGAACAGAATGCGGTAGCAGGGAGGCTTGTACCGCAAGTTAGGAGAAGTCCACAACAAGTAGCAGGGTCTCAACCGAGTCAAATCAGCAATAAATGCCAAAAGTAAAAACAGTTAATTAACAACGCTTGTTCACATGATGGACATTAATGGCAGTTCCGATCGATCGACTGACAGGATCGACAGCAGATTTGCGTCATTAATACGGGATTTCGGTTGAGTTAATGTAGGATTTAGTGATGATTACCGAGGATTTGGATGGACGCTATACAACCGGGTAGAATTTGGTGGGAAAGCACCGATATTTTAGTTGCTAAGTGTCTATGCAGAGGTGATGAGTAGTGTTATCACTTTCTCAGTGCAGTTGTGCGTTGGGCAACATTCAGCTGAGCTTGCAGCGCGCCGTTGCTGAATGTTGAGTGCATCGCACCGATTGAATTTTGAATTTGCTGAGTCGGGTAGGTTGCTCAGCAGTATGCAAGAAGGTATAGTAGAGTAGCCGTGGCAGGAAATGATTCCTGACCCTGTCACATCCCTGAGCTTCGGAATGATTCCCACTGACAGTTCTAAGTAGTGCCTTTCCAAGATCGCCGCGAGGAAGGTACATTCGGCACATGGCACACACCGGGCCAGTATGGCGAACGGTATTCGGCATGAGCGACCACACGCTTTAGCATGTAGGATCCCCGATGGAGGGATGGTTCCCCTTTCATGATTCAGCAGTCAGGTTTACGTACACAGGAACGAACTGCATCACATGCTCGACGCCATAGGTAAGTGCCAGTAACATCATTGTCCAGGAAGATGACGTGGTTGCGGTTTGGGCATAAATAGCAGACGTGCAGCGTAGTTTTGCATAAGAGGTATCCATCATAAGAGAAGTGTTCATGCCGCAAGAGCAGTTAGTAAGTTGTTAAGTTATGGATTCAAGGAGGCTGTGGAAATGATTCACTTCATTTCCTGCGGCAGCACACCAGGTGCATTGCGGACTTGAATGACAAGTGTCCATGAGCGCCTTGATATGGCCACGGCAAAGCCACTCGGCTGCGACAGCCCTGCGGGTCTGTCCAAGATGTTTAGGCACATGGTGGTAGTTTGAAGGGTGGTTGTCCGTCCGACCACTATAGAGGACGGGGTGACAGCTCCCCGGTCCCGGTAGGCAACGATCGATGGTGTGAAACCGATGTTCCTGAACCTTTGGCCAATTGAAGGACTCGACCCAAGGAGGGGTTACGGATGGAAGAAAGTGAAGATGAGCCATTGACTGGTTTTGCACCTTGGTACTGTTCATCCTCTTTTCCTCCATCAACTTTTGGCTCCAAGAGACTGGAGGATGAGTTTGAACATGGGCCAATCATCGGTTTTGAGGGCCCTGCATCGGTGTGAGACATACATGACAGGGCACCAGTGATCAAGATGGTTTCTTGCAAGATCCACTATAGCGAGTTCCAGACAGCAAGAACAGTATCGACAACCACGAAGTACACCATGTCCAATTGAAGTGGCTCGAGGGCGACCCACAATATTGTGTTGGGGGCCTGTTGGTAGGCGGTTTGGTAAGGAAGAATTGCAGCATCGTTGATGTTGCGACACCTCAGAAGAGGTCATGGAAGGAAGAAGGATAGATTATTTTAGGTATTTTTAGTCGATTGTACTGCGGAATGCGGGTTCTGGGTCATTGCACCACATGAGATGTAATTTTGGGCTAATTGTACCGTAGTAGGCGGGTTTTTGAGTCATTTGATCGTGTCAATTAGATTTTGGGTCAATTGTCCAAGAGTCGGTTAGGAAGCTATTAGTAAGTGGAAAAGCATTGTAAAGGCGGAAGCCTATTTATAGTCATAGTGTCAAATGGGTTGTAGATCTCGATTTGGATCCGAAACTGAGAGTAATATATGTCTGTAATTGCAGTCAGCGGTTATCTGCGAGGTCTGTGTTGACAGCGATATTGTATCAGGGTTTGTTGAAGTATGTGAAGAACCTGCAATAATTAATTAATGAAAACACACGAGATAACAAAACTCAGAATCACTTTTATATTGATCGCATGCCACTTCGAGGGGGCAACCTCCTTTGAGCAATCTCAATACAAATAACTTCATGGTACCTTCATTGGTCTCAACACAAACTTATATAGTAAGTCTAGGTGCCAATACCATGGGTCAATACCATGTGTCAATACAAACCATGGGCCAATACAAAATATGGATCAACAATTACTATGGGACGACTTACAAAGCATATGCATCCAACAACAATAATACAAACTATGGATTAAGAAATACTATGGGATGACTTACAAAGCATATGCATCCAACAACAATATACTAACAAAGTAAATAGAAGGGTTGACATGGTTTCCTAACATCCCCTCTCCCTTAGAAAAAGCTTTGTCCTCAAAGCTTTAGATGTGGAAATTGATGCAGAATCTGAAGGAGTGGTTTCCATGTAGCATCCTCAGGTTACATTCCGGCCCGCTGACGCCTTTTGAGTTTCAAGGAATATTGCTTGGAAGGGTGTAGACGAAGAAGGACCATATAGCTGTGTGAAAAGTGCACTCAGAATGGTGTTGATTGGCTTATTGTTTCAGTCGAATTCTTGCCATGTGAATATTGTCCTACAGAATGAGAAGAATCTAATCGCGGTTTCGAAGAATCGAGTCAATTTCCTGAACTGGGGAGCTGCTGAGCATGTATGGAAGAAGAACTGGTGGTGCATGTCCATAAACTACTTCATATGGTGTCCTTTTAGATGTGGTATTGTACCACTAGAGCGCTTCTAGGAAATCCATAGAAATAGCTGTCCACATCTATGTAGGGATGGGAATGGGTTTGAGCAGTCCCGAAAGGAGTGACGTTTCACCATTGTTGACTTGGCAAGTATCACAGTTAGCCACCATCTGTTGAATTGTCATTTTCAGTCCCTGCGAAAAGAGGTTACATTTTCCCGGTCATACATTTTGAGGAACCCAGAGTGCCCTACTGATGAAGAAGCATGGAGTTCATAGAAGAGATAGCCCTGTTGAACAGAGTGCAACCAATTTAGAACAAGCAGAGAAATAACTATAAGAAAAATGGGTCATCAAATGTGCAAGAAGGAGCATTTTCCACCATATTGTCCTTACCCTTCTTGTAAGTGATCACATATGCATAACCCATGAGTTGGATAACCCATTCCAAGTGTGTTGGGGAGGAGACCCATTGTTCTAGGAAATTTTCAAGACTCTGGAGATCAGTCTTGATGCAGAAATAATTCCCTAATAGGTATGGCTGCCACTTCTGTACTGCATGCAAAATAGCCATCATTTCCTACTGAGATGTAGATGTGGCTAAATTTGTACCGGAAAGGTCTCTTGAAGGAGACAAGCCCACTGGTTCAGCAAGGACACCTGCATATCTATCCAAGGAAGTAGGGGAGACCGTTGATGGGTGCATCTGAATGGAATGGAGTTGAGCAATGACACCATGTGAATTCTTCTTAAGGATCTTTTCCATGTGATGTGAACTAATGATGCGGAGAGACCCTTGTTGTAAGCCCTTAAATTTGTGTTGTTTCCCATTGACTGAAAACTGCATCCAAAGTTCAGCAAAATCCCATAAGATGGGGCCAAGTGTGCGTAACCATTGAACACCCAAAACCACATCACATCCTCCTAGGGACAAGGAAAACATGTTAGAGCGTAGGTTATAATCTTCCAGAGAGATACGCACATTGTGACACTTCCCCTTGCAAGGTAAGGTGCCCCC
The DNA here is from genome assembly GCA_027924585.1 of Larix kaempferi. Lineage (NCBI taxonomy): Eukaryota > Viridiplantae > Streptophyta > Pinopsida > Pinales > Pinaceae > Larix > Larix kaempferi. Next base: position 13,087,067 of record BSBM01001197.1, on the reverse strand, counting down.
ATTGGAAACCATGACTTCAAAGTTGGAGCAAGGATGGACAAAACAATCAGCATGTTTGGCGATATGAGGGTCAATGAAGTTATGAGTGCTACTAGAATCAATGAGTATTGTAAGAGGAAGCCTCTTGAAGTAACCCCTGACCTGCATTGTTTGGGGGGTGGTGATGCCAGATAAAGCATGGAGAGATATCTCTGGTTGTTCATCCTGAGATGGGAGGTCAATAGGCGGCTCCTGAATGTCGACCTGATCATCCATTGTATCTGGTGTTTCTTGACCAATCGTAGAGGCAAGCAGAGAATCTATATCCAAGAGATAGAGCATTTGTTGAACACATCTATGTCCCCGAGTGAATTTCTCATCACAATTATAACAAAGCCCTTTTTCTCTGCGTGCTTGCATCTCTGTTTCAGACAAATGCTTGATAAGAGTTGGTCGAGGAGCTGGTAGGATGGAAGGTCGTTGAGAATCCATAGTTCGAAAGGGAACAAAAGTGGGTTTAAATATTCCAATATGGACCATGCGGTTGGCTTGTTAAGATAACTCAAAATCTATGCAAATATTATGTTGCAAAAGTAATAAAATGGTCCAAAATGGATGTGTAAAGAGCACTAGAGGGGTTATGATTCCACTATAGGGGAAGAGGAAAGGGACCCTACGTGATATTAAATCCTCTCTTTCCAAGGGAGTCATGATTTTGAGTTGAAGCACCAAAAAATTACCCGTGGAGCATGAGGGATGCGACGTGTTTCTTCTTAAATCTTGGTTGTAAGTGGAGATTGAACAATGAAGTGACTAATTTTTTCCCAAGTCTATGTTTAGATGCAAGGTTGACCATTTCTACTCAAATCTATGGTTATTTAGGACTATGACACTAATGAATTTGTTATGATCTTCCATAGATCTAGGGAATTACAATGGTAGTGGTTCATATGTCAAGTGACGAAGCCAATGTAAAGAGAACTTTAGATGGATCTAATAGAGGGTTAAGGATTACAATTTCCACATATTCTTGGTTGAATCTTAGCCACTAGGGTGTGCATTTGGAACTATGTAGCAATCATATGATGATCTTAGAGTATATTTGGTGTAAGAATAGTGAAGATCCTCTATGGTTCAAGATGAGAGCAATTGTATAGAGTCAATTTGTGAATTGTTTAGAATATCAATACAATATATGCAATGATATTTGGTTAAATGGTGTAATTTCACATTGAATTATATTCAAATGGTATAATTTCACCTTGGATTGTATTTGAATAGAGGTATAGTTTGACTAAAGGGTTTCTTGGATAAATTTCATGTGGAATGACCATTGCTTGATGCTTTCAATGGATCTCCATGCCTTGGGAGTGTTATGGCGCTTGGTCAGCTCAAGAAGAACCTTTACCAAATCTACATTTTAATGGAGTAAATTTCTTGTATTAGTTGTAAATGTCATTGTTGTCAATGTGATCGAACAATAAGGATTGGTGGATATGTCATTGTTGTTGATGTGATGGAACAATAAGGATTGGTGGATAGGACTGTCTTGTAGTGTCAAAGGGATTATGACCAAGATCCATTACCATGACATTGCTAGTCTTTCGTTTGAGTAATTGAGCCAACTCCATGGATGCTTTATGTTATTCAAGCTTTGGTGTTGAGTATTCTACGTGGGTATTAACAAAATAGGTAGTTCCTTCATGCTTGCAAGATAAAGGATGAAGATGCAATGGCCATATGATGTGCGATGGTGGTGACTCAATGTTGAAAAATAGCCCATAATCACCTATGATGTCATCATCGTATAGGGCTATACATGTGATGACAGAGCATCAAGATTGCATTTGAAATTGGAATAAGCAAGACAAACAAATCCTTGCATAGCTATTATTGTGCATTAGGTCTTGTGTTGTGCATGCTCATTGGGTACTTTGGTGTTAAGGAATGGGAGTGTTCAAGTCTCCATGTCTTTGGATCTATGTCCATACGCAAGAGTTAATTAAGGATCCATAATATTTTTTAAAGTTTAGAAACCTTGGCAAATCTTACTAATTATCAAATTTCCAACCATAAAATGTTTGGTGATTTTTTAAAAAAATATTCAAATTTATAAGGGTTTTATATAGCTTTTGGAAAATTTTAATGATTTATAGAGTAAAATTTCTAATCCTATGGAATTTGGGTGAATTATATTAGAAAAAAATGGAAAACGATGAATTTTTTTGGGAAAAAAAACCTTGAAAATTAACCCATGGGCTAAATTTCGCTCCTAAAATTTTCCCTGGAGTTAACGTCTAATGCATTCCTTATTATTTTTCTAAATTCAATTATGCAATCAGTTGTTATATTCTACATCTTGATCATAGGAAATGGTGGGTGAAATTCTAATGTTTGAGAACTCAACTTTGGTGATTTGTGGTGGTTGTCTACTATATTTTGAGAAGAGTGGTGAGGGTTACACCTTTGTGTATCCTCTGAATGCTACAAGGATAAGGAAAATGAATGGGATGATGAGCTTCTTCTGGAGAGTGGAGTTACATAGTGGTACTTTTCCCATGGCCCATATGAGCTACAATTGGTATAGAGCTACGTTATTTAACATTAATTTGATGTCAAAGAATTTTGTTGGAGTTGCATTGTGATTAAACGGATGTGTTCAGTACGAGGGAGATATGTACGTACGTGATAACAACAAAAAATTAATTAAAATTATTAAGTAACATATGTTGACTCAATTTTAAATTTCTCAAAAATTAAAAAAATTAAAACCAACATATATCCATTTTAATTTCAAATACATACATGATGAATGATATTGTGATTGTGCGACTACACTCTCTCTTGCTTATCTATGTATGACCCTGCATGGAACCCCATATGGGGTATGGATTACATAGCCAACAATAGTTCTCACTTAGCTAGATGGAGTGATGATGTGCCTTTCATGCTATGAATGGATATGTGGCATCAAGCACTCTTCTAATTCAAGTGAGGCTGCGCTAGGATTGGCGTGTTGTAGATGGGATTAATGTGATGTGACTAGAATATTGGATATGAAAGAATTCTTATGAATATTTGTCTCTCTACAACTATGTTTAGATATGTCCATTTCGAGTAGCTCTAGATGGTGTTGCACGTATTGGGTCGATGGGATTAATGTGATGTGACTGGAATATTGGATATGAAAGAATTCTTATGAATATTTGTCTCTCGACAACTATGTTTAGATATGTCCATTTCGAGTAGCTCTAGATGGTGTTGCATGTATTGGGTCAATGATAACGCTATTATTGTGACTCGTGCTACAATTAAGATAGTTGTGTGGTTTATTGCCTCAACACGTGGTATAGTATCCACTACTGATATGCTTGCTATTGCGAGTTCAATCTGCATGACTTTACACCGACTTGGGATGTGTGGACTATTTTCAATGGGTAGACAAATTTGGTGTGGTGTACGTTAGACTAACAGTTGGAGTTCGATTTGTCTACTATGGTGGGTCCATAGAATTTCCCAAAGTGGGATGCCTCCTTTTCCTAGGAATCTATGATTGTTGGTATGCGTTTGAGTACATATGGGTATTTGTGGCTCTACCGACTTGCAGTCCATGGCTAAGTGGGATCTACCAATTTGTCCTTTTATAGTTCAATGATATCACTAACCATGTTTGGATCTATAGTTCAATGATATCACTGATCATGTTTAGATCTACTAGTCAGTGCTTTATGGATTTATAGTATATCATTGACCATCTTTGGATCTACTAGTCAATGCTTTATGGTAAAGGGTCTTTATGAATTCATGCTCTATAGACAACCTCATACTTTATTCTTATACCTCTACCAATATGTGGTTTACCTACTTGGGTTTGGATTTGGCATGTAATCGTGGAGTTATCTATGTCCTCTACATGTTAAGTTCAAGTTTAGTTTATGCTTTCCAGGGTTGGAATTTGAAATCTAATCGATCCATCAAATTTAGCAGTTAAAATTATTTTAGCAAATTTTAATTTTGATTTGTGATGAATTATCTTGATTTTTAAGTATATTTAATGAACAAATCACCTCATAACGAACAATTTGTCCGTCAAATTCCAACCTTAATGCCCTCTACATGTTTAGAAAATGACCAGGTCAAACTTAGTTTATGTTTTGAGATAAGCTTTTATGTTTTGACATGAGCTTTACATAGCTAAAGACAAGCATATGCATCAACTAACACAATAAAGAGGATCTGCACTTGAAGTGGGATGATCATATTTCACCTATCCTAACTCTCCTTTCCAATGTTCGAATCAAAATTTTGATTCTTCCTATAACCCCCTCAGTTTGTGTGCCCTAATTTCTTTTAATAATCTTAACACCTTTAACCATTCTTACAAATTCATCACATTAATAATAAGCTCTTTCATATCTAGCTTATTGGTTTTTTCGTAATTATTAATAATTTATTTAAATTAAATATTTAACCCTATTCAATTAATTAAAATTTACCCTTACCCTTAACTATTCCAACCCTATTAATTTATTTATATCTTGAATCAATTAATTATTTCCCTATAAGTAGCATCATATTCTAACCTTTTTATCCTTTTATCTTATTTTCTCCATTAATCTAGATCTTATTAAATAATTCTTTTTAATTAATATTAATTATTTTCTTTCATCTTATTTAATTAATATAATTTTACTTAAATTTCTTATTCATCATGTTTGATTTAAATATGTAAATCAATTAATTTTTTAATTATTCCCAATTTAATTATTAACTATTACCTATTATCTTTGAAATCATCAACATATTTTGAACTTCTCTCAACATTTTCATTAATTTTATTTTATTTTCAATTTCTTACCCTTTAATATCCTCCCCATTTTCACTCTTCATAATTTATTAGTTCCTCTAATGGCTATTTTTCTTTTACAATCCTTTATATAACTAGAAAACTATTTCATTTTTATCTTACAAAGCTTTTATTGGTTTCCCCCCTAAGGATGGGTGGAGTGTCCACTAGAAATGTTGAGTTCTCTAAAATCTAACACAACTATTTATCTAGAAATCTCAACTACTATAAAAATAAAATTAAAGTATTTGGTTCCATATGCAACTAAACATTATTGACTAATGTAGATGTCTTAATCCTAGCTCACTTAACCATTGTTGTAAGTATAGTGGCACAATATTGTTAGTACCCTTGTCTTCTTGATAATATATGTATACGTTAGGTTCGTTTGGATGTCATTTCCAATAATGAAATGAAATAGTGTCCACTTCACCCACATCTATGAGTGGAAGAGGTGATCACCTCCCTTGGGCTCCTTTCACTCCTTCAACTTACCTTAGTAGTGGAGATAATAACATTAGGTTTCACCTTGATGATCTGTCTTACCATACCAATGCTCTATTGTGGCATTATGGTTGAGTCTAATTCCAAGAATAAATTTTCCAATAACTATTGTCTGGCATGGAATTCATTATTATTGTGCCATGGTATTTTATGGGTGTTATAGCCAAATTTGGCACTTCTCCGTCTGTGATGACACTTACACCTTTTTGTCGCATGACGATACTCGCATGAGAACATTTCATGAGGTTACTGTGAGTCACACAAAAGGAAATTGTGGATGGAAGAGCCATATTTGGAACTTTAGTAGGATGTCCTTACTTTTTTCATGGTCCATTTTATAGTTAGGAAGCTTAGGAACAAGTTTAGAGACTAAAACTTCTCCCGAAAAGCCCCAGAAAAGTAAGTTTTTCCTCATTTTTTCACAAAAATTCTGGTTGTACATGGTTCACATGTATGTTAGACGCTTTTTGTCCCTTTTTCACTAGTGTGTACCTCAAAAATATATGAAATCTTAAAAAAATGGTGGTTTGGATGGTTTTGGAACCATCTCTTCGGTTGTAACAACTTCCTACTCAACCCTATCTTCTTGCTTTTCTATATAAGAGAGGGAGAGGGGACAATGAAAGGGGACTAAGCCCATTATATTGTTATGATAAAGGGATTTGGACTCATATCCGCCTCACTTATGCCCTAGCTACTTATAAACCCTAATGCATTGCTTGAAGGTTGGGATTCTTGGAGGAGAGAAGCATGAGATTCATAATTAAAGGTTTCATGAAGTCCCATGCTTGAAGAAAGGTATAATCATGTACTTGCTTCATTCATTAATAAAGATTGGACATTCTTCCCTTTCCAAATCACTATGTGCATATATATCTCAGATCTGATTACTTATTGATGTTTATGAGATCAATGCATTATGTTCTTTTGAATATCATTTTTTTATGTGTAGTCAAATTGGTTTGAGGAAGGTTTGAAGTGGTTTTGCAGGTTCCTTGATTGGAGATCAAGAGGAAGACTCGAGGAGAGACTTGGATACATATCCTCTTAAACCCTAAAATTTTGCTTAAATATTGTATTTGTAGAACTTTGGATGTTTATCTTTCACCCCACTATGTTGGTGGCCTCACCCTAGCCATAAGAACACTTTCCCTAACAACGAAATTGGAAACTCTACTGGAGATAATCCTATCTACTTTGGGGTATCCAAGGGTAATTATCTAGTATATTTGAAGGTATGAGTTTGATTTCATGTTAGGAACAGTCATTAAGCTTTGTTAGACACTTCCATGATTAGTTCATGAGTCAGGTTTTGCTTTTTGGGGACTTTTTGCACCCACATGCTGGACCTAGAAATTACAGTAGCGTGTCTACTAAATACACGCTAGTGGAAGGCTGTTCATCTGCATGTTACATGCCACTGTGTGGTTTTAGACCAATGTGTTCCTCCTGTAGATGATTTTTTTCACTTTCAAGGCTGTTTGGGGGGTTTTGGTTGCATTTTTTGGAGTCCGTGCTGATACTAGGTCTATATAGGATCCCCTGGAAGTGGTGTCTTATATTGTGATTTCTCTTAACTTGATGTTTAGGATCATTTTGAATCAATTTGGGATTTTTTAGAAAAATTTGGGGCTTGTTGACCCAAGTTGGCGGTTTGTGAACTAGTTTGGTGTTTTTGACCCAATTTGAGTCTAACTGTTTCTATTTGCTCCTATTTATTTGATTTGGAACCTACTGAAGGTATTTGAGTCAATTTGTACCTATTTGAGTAAAAAATCCTCTTTTGGTAGGGTTCTTGTACTTGTATGTGCTTTTGGTCTTTCCTTTGGAGTGGAAGCTCAAGTGTCCTTTTTCTAGTTTAGGACCTTGATTGCATCGATTGTTTGTAGACCTAGATTCACCAAACCATATTTATTAGTAGGTCATTTGATTTGATTGGGTATAAAATCCTTTTTTGTATTCTTTTCCCAATTTTTTGCATGCATACATGAATGAGAAGCTTAGGGTTTATGGTTGCTTTCACTGTTTAATAAGGATATCATAAAGCTTTTGCATTTGCTTTGGTAGTGTGTTACTTTGAGTTTCAGTTTTGTTTCTCATATTGAAAAAGATAAAAGTTGGTTCATTTTACAAGTTAGTGTTGGTTGAATACTTTGCAAGTGGCTTAAAGGATTTAGGATTGCTTTGCATAAAAAAACAAGAAATTTTCTTGCGCATGATTAGTTATTTTGGTAGTTGCATTCTTATGCTTTATGTTTGATTTTTCATATTAGGATTTAGGTGTTTACCTTTTGTATTTGAAAAGACCAAAAATTGCTTCATATAAAGAAAACTTGCATATGCATTCTGAATCACATCTTTAGGACTTGCATTGGAAAGAAATTGAGAGTGAGAAGTGCATATTTGTGGTGTTTAAGTGCTTCATATTCTAGTTAAAGAATATCTTTCTTTAGTTGCACTTGTTTTACTTCTTCTGAAAGTTTTGAAAGTACATTTTAAAGCAATAAATCAATAACTTGGATAGGATCCTAGGTTTTCTTCTAGTTTATAAACACACCTACTAGCTTAAGTAGGATTGTGGAGGTAGGGAGTTGTGAGTTAACTCCTCCACAATCATTCAGGCTTGTCAAAACATAGGTTTCATTGATTAGGGAGAAAATATAGTGTTGTGGAAGGTGAAATGGGAAGATCCACTCACACTGGAGTCAAGCACAAGGTCGTGCGAGATTGAGTAGAGGAGATATCCCTCTAATATTCAATTGAGCATATCCCAGGGTTGGTACACATACGAGGACTTATCAGTACCATTGGTGCTGTTGAGTTTTAGGCTTTGTTACCCTGCCCATGCATATTAACTCGACGTGCTACTGTCCCCGTGGAACCTCTCTACAAGGTTGGTAACTTCAGTATCCTGACTTTAGGGATCATACATAGGTGACGGTAGAAGTTATTTCTACTATACCTAGGATAGACATGGGAGGAAACCCCTTGCCTCTCTTTGGGAAGGAGGTTGGTGATTCAAACGCTTGGCCCTAGGGTGATTTTATTATGGACCCAATATAACTATTCTTCATCCTTCACTAGTTTTTTTTGGGCCTTGATCATCCTAGACATTCCTTTGGAAGGAAGGTGTTTGATTGTTTGACATCTTTCAAGGAACTTTTAGTGTATGTTGTTTGATTTTTCTTTTTTTGTAGATTTTCTTCTTAGTGTATTCTACGAGCCATCATGGCCGATCAACTTCCACGTAGATATAGAAGGATTCAAGGACAATATCATGTCTGGAGAGAAGTCCATGCACCGAGGTGAAGACTGGATTATCCTAATCCACCCCCCTTGGGGGACAGAAGAGGAAAACTAGGAACATCAAATAGAACAAGCAGTAGAAGAAAACCATTCTAGGTTAGGTGAGTTTGAGATACCTTTTTATGAAGGACACATTGAAGATATTGAGAAGCAACTTCATAACTCCCCTAGATTTCATTCTCCTCATCTTGAAAATAATTTAAGTCCCATTGAAATTGAGGACCTCTCATATCCATCTGGACTTCTGAACCCACCACAAAGTCCTAGTTTTGCTTAGATAGCTGGTATCAACATTCCTAATCCATTGTCTAGGAAGTTTAGTATGGAAAATAGAGAACAAGTATTTACTTCAGGGGACATGTATACTCCAATTAGTACTTTCCCTGTAGGAGGAGTCACTTTTAATACAAAATCCACAATAGGATCAAGTTGGTTTCCCTTGACCTTGATGGTGCATACTAGTACTAGGTTGTTAACTCAAGTGAGTTCGAACCCTTTCCCTTTTGGATTCCCTTTTTTTCAGGTTGTCAATCTATGACTCCCACTATTCCTCTTAGTTCAAATTTGACCATTGCTTCAGGAAGCGGCCCATATATTCCTTTCCATACTATCCCACCCTTCAATGGACAAATGTTCATGTTTAGCCCACCCTTCACTGGAGTTGTATCTAATACCACTCTACACTAGTCAAGCTTACCTTTCCAATTTGTTGGAGGTATGAGTTCTAGTCACCCCTTTGGATTCAATGTGTCACAAAGTGATCCTATTGTACTAGAGGGCACTAGCACTGGATGTTCATGGGGGAAGCCTGCCACTCAAGGAAATATCCCCTTGTATGGAATCGAGGGTTCTAATATGGCTATATGATAACTTCCTTGCAAGTTAGCCAACATGTTGGGAGGATGGGAGGGACTTTTGGAACAACTAATCCTTCATTTAAACACCACTTTGGTCAAAAATTTGGACAAACCACTCCACCTTTCACTAATCCTAGAAATCCACATGTTCTAGGAAAACCACATACCAACGCCAACCAATGGGAAACTGATGCTCCTAGCACCTAGAAATCAATGGCTCACCCTCATTTACCCTTTCTGGAAAATTTTAATTTTCCATATCTTTCAAAATTAATGAATGATTTGGTTCATCATGATCCGAATTGGCCTCCCGTCCCACCCAAATTGCCCTCAGAAATTCCAACGTTTGAAGGAAATTATGGTGAAGATCTTGGGGACCATGTCACCACTTTCCATTTATGGTGTTCCTCCAATTCGTTGAATTATGAATCTATACAGTTGAGACTCTTTCAGAGAACCTTAACCAACGTAGCAGCTAAGTGGTACATTGAGTTACCGTCCGCTGCCTACCATTGTTTCTACAATTTAGCGCCAATCTTCCTCAATCATTTCCAACTTCCTGTTCAATATGATGCTGGTACATACCTTCTATCTACCTGTAGGAAGTATAATCCCATTCATATTTCTGACCATACTCAGGAGTGGAGAATAAGGAAAGGAATTTTTAAGGCTGATATACCTCTGGATTTTTTATTAGAGTGATTTCTGAAATCACTTTTTCCATACATCGCGAAGGATGTTTCTACTTCAATGGTCACAATGGAGGAAGAAGCCATTTTTAGAGCCCAACAACTAGATTTGATTTATTCGTAGTCTAGGATTTTATATGAAATTATTCCTGATTCAATGCAATAAAAAACTGACCTAACGAAACTTATCCTGACACCTCATGTTGATGGAGTGATCAATTCAATTGAGAACAATCCAATTATCCCAACTACAAATTTTTTATGACAAAATTCGAGTGGGTTTCCGGATAATCCACGGTCGACATTTTAGTTGTCGTCGACGTTTCGAATCCTAAGCTAGATTCATATTCAGGACAAAAAATGTGTAGAAGAGTTGCTCACCATGTGTATAAATAGTTAGGGTTGCCCGGTCCTTTCCCATTATAACCTTTCATCTTCTCAGAGAAATTTTAATAGAAACCTCGAAAATCATGAAACCCTAATGGATGATTATTACCCAAAAATATTATTAATAATCTTTAGACTATTTATTCATAAAAGATAATATTAATCTTTCTTAAAGGAAAAAGATGTAATATAATAATAATAATTGATAATCATTATTAAACATCCTCTTTGTCCAAATGTTTATCAAATTATAATCAAAGGTCATAATAAATAAATCAATAACATTCAAGGGTAATTTATTCATAAATGTTATTAAAAAGATATTCTTAATCTTTCTTAAGGGATATTAATGATGTAAAGATGTAAAATAATTCAATAAAAATAATCAATAAAAATAATCCTCATCACATAACATACTTGGCCAAATGTTTATCATATTCATAAGTTCAACATGATGATAATAATATCATTAAATTAAATAATTTCATAATAAAAGAGATAATTATTAATAATTATTGATAATTACTAAAGGTAATAATCACCAGAAACTAGTCAGATACTACCAGTTTCCAGAAACTAGTATGGATTTTCTTAATTTTCCTCTATTTTATCAACATACTACCACCCTAAACCTCACAACCATACAAAAAAAACTAAGTAACAAGGACGTTGAATCCATTTTTTTCTTACAATGAAAATCCTACATCTTTACAATTGTTCTCAAGATCAAAGTAACATTTCCAACCTACATTAATTCCTCTTCCAACACTATAGTACCAATTTATATTATGATGAAAACCAATTCTGGCTAGATACTTATAAAAATGGAATACTTCCAAGTTGTTATCATCATAAAGAAAACCGCGGTATGTGATTTTCTTTGATTAAAAGGTCATTACCTTTTATCTATATTTAAAAACATCTTAGGACACAGTTAGTATATAAATAATTGAGAATTTTAAGTTGTTTATCAAGGTCAGAGGGGTTCCTTATTAAAAGGACAATATCATATACATGTAGAAATATGATGACTGGTCTTTTCTAATATTTGGTTTTACTCAAAACAAATTGGAGCTTTTTATTAATAATAAAAGGCATACATTCTATGAGAGCTAGTAACAATATTTAAGAATAAGAAAGCATGAAAATGCACCAATAAAAGACCTAATCCCAAAGATTGTAAAGTGTTATGCAACAAATTTCCAAAGAGAGAAGGAAAAGAGAAAAAATATACCAAAGAGAGTAATCCACGCCTTAATAATGAAGAACATAGATGAATAGCAAGCCACTTTGAGGGGGAAAACTCCTTATGCACTATACTGAGTACACAAGACAATATACTCAAACGAAAAGATATCCTTCCTTTATATAGGAGATTAAGAGTTACAATTACAAACTCACTGACCCAAGCCAATGTTACTAATATAACCATACTAATGACAATTACAACTAATAGACCAAATCTGACATCAAAACTAATGCAATGCATCACAATACAGGGGGGAATGTCCCCACATTTATGGATTAACATGCCCCTCTTCTTCAAACAAGTGTTGTCCTCAATGCTTGATTAGTTGTGGATGCTTATGTATGAATGACTCATCTTGCCATGTCGAATCTTCAATTGGTAAGTTCTTCCACTTGATGAGGTACTCAGTAATAGCTTGATTTCATAGTTGTTTGGTCCTTGTTTCAGTGATTTGTTAATGTTCCAATATGAATATTCCTTCTTCATCAAGCTCCAGCAAGATTGTTTGAATTGGGATCTTGTCTCCTATTACCTTCTTTAAGAAACAAACATGGAAAACTAGATGTACTCTTGAAGATGAAGGGAGCTCCAATTTGTAATCCATACTACCAATCTTCTGCAACACTTTATAACGACCAATACTTGGGTGCTAATTGATTATGCTTATTTAGTTGCTCGAGGAACATTTGCTTGTAAGATTGTAGTGTCATAAATACCTAGTCCCCTTCTTTTAAAATCCTTTCACTGCGATCTTGATCAACTTGTTGTTTCATCCTGTTTTTTGACATAGTCAGGTTGTCCTTAAGTATCTGGAGAAATTATTGTTGGTTCTCTATGTGATCTTCCATGACTTGAACTTTATATTTTCCTTTTAAGGGATATGTCATAGACGGAGGATGGTACCCATAAATTTCCCTAAATGGAGACATATTTAATGATGTATGGAAGGAATTATTGTACCATCATTATGCCAAAGACAACCATTTCACCCACTATGTTTATTTATCAAATGAAAAGCAATGAATATATACTTCCAAAAATTTGGTCACTATCTCAATTTTCCCATCAGATTGAGGATGATAAAGTGATCTGTGACCCAATTAGGTACCCAAACAAGAAAATAATTCAGTCAAAAAATTTCCAGTGAAAATTGGATCTCTATCACTTACAATAATATTTAGATTTTGATGTAACTTCAGAACTATTTCCATAAAGGATACAACTACAGTACTTGCATTAAAAGGGTGAGAGAGTGCACAAAAATGTGCATACTTCATTAGTCTATCAACAACCACCATAATAACATTCTTTCCTTCTGACTTAGGTAGACCTGTGATAAAATCCATTGAGACTTTTTCCCATCGTTGGAAAGGTATGTATTGTAATACCCCATTTTTCCCTTGATGTATTTGGCTTTGATGTAAATACTGTGTATGTATAGTGTGTGTATTTTCTCGAGTGTGGAGCTCAAGGCCAATGCCGCACTAGTGGATGTTTAAGGTTATTTGCTCAAGAAAGTATTTGGATAGTTTGATTATGCATGGGATGATTAAGCCATGAAGGAGTTTAAATGATGTAATTATTACTGAATGAATAAAATAACCAAGAAGCTGGCTAAGGAGGCAACGAATGAGAAGGGGCCATGTGTATCCACTAGGGAGAGGTAAGGGGGTTTGGGATTGGTTTCCCATATTGCCAAATGTCTAACTAGAAACCTGTTCGAACTCCCTGCTAACATTAATGCAACTGCAGTGGGTGGTTGAGATCCCTAATGGATGAGGCCGCTGGAGTATGGAGCATGCCTACGATTTCGTAGGGCAGGGCATGGCTCTGATAGCTTGAACAGGACGACACTCAATCACCTGGGGGAACTCGCTGAACCTATTTGACTATCCAGGAGGATAGGGGATTGGGGGACATTCATTCATATACAGACACTCCTCACTCATGCACTCATGCACCCCTGCACGCACTTTCCATTCATGAACCATCGACTCTCGAAGAGAATTCGTTCCTGTATTTCATGTATACACCAAACTGTTGATGTATATGTAACTTCAGAATGTATTTCACCCATGTATTTCATATATGTATATTGTACTCCTATAGAGATGGTATTATTCCTCTATACAGAAGTGTTTGTATTCCTATAGAGATGTTATTATTCCTCTATACGGAAGTGTCGTCATTTATATTGTAAGTGTCGTAACTTATACTTGATGGGTTATTAGAGCACCTTGTTGGGGTCGGCCCTGTATAAGTCATGTAGGTCAAAGGGTTATTAGACCACCCTAGTGGGGGTTGTCCATGTGGGTCAAAGGGTTATTAGACCACCCTATTGGGTGTCGACCCAGTCAGCATTATGTTATGTGGTTAAGTTGAGGCCGACCTAGTAAAGGTTATTAGGCAAGTCAAGTCAAGTATAAATAGAGTGCGGGAGGCACTCTATTTCATCATTCTATTCTCACACACACTCTTTGGAGAGTGGCGCACTTGTGGAGGAGGATAAGCTGTTGCTAGAAGATGTCTATCTATTATGCTTGGGTTGTATCATTGCTCTATCTATCTCTGAGGAAGTTATTGGGGTTTTTCACCTTTATGGTTTTCCCCAAGTAAACTCTGTGTCTCTTGTGTGCTTGCATTATTGTGTCCATGATTGATATGCTGTAGATATGTTGTACATGTTCTCTCAGTTAAGATCCTAGATCAGATTGAAGTAAATTCTGAAAAATTAATATGGTATTAGAGCTAGCCTGAAAGAAGGCATGGTATGGCATGTATGACACTTGCTGCACTTGCGATGCTTGGGATTGATATAGCAAAAACCAGTCATCGTATAACTTTCGCTGTAAATCCATTTTGGAAAAAATTTCGGATCTGAAACTTATATAGGTCGAATATCAGATCCCCGTGTACCTTGTGTCCAAAGGAAAACTTCTAATTCATTGTACTTTGTGTTTTATGATCTGTACAATATAGGGTTTCTGCCTCTTCCAGATTTGAGTCATAAACAGGTGACCTTGGAAAAAAGGTCATAACTTGGGCTAGGAAGCTCCAAATGAAATTTCTTAAAAATTGATACGTAGTGCACGCACTATACTTTTGCAGGTAACTTTTCCAGAGGCCGAAACTGAACCAGTGACATGTGGCACGCTGTACAAGTTTTCTCTCCTGTTTTATCCCATAAAAAGGTCACTTTGCGACACTTGGAATAACTTTCTCTCAGAGAATCTATTTGAGGTCATACCTATGGGGTTGGAAAGATGATAGGTCAGGATATCACAAGAAAAATGTTCATACCTTGTGGATCGAAATGTTCAGAGTTACACCAGAAACAATCAGGTACATATTTTTGTCAAAACATAATTATTTTTTAGCACCATCATTCATGGCTTCCGGAATTTAGGGTTTCGGAGAAAGTTGGAATTCTTGTAATCGGAGACTACGGTTGAATGATACTCATCAAAATAGAAATTTACAGACCAAGATCAGAATTTTTGGTTGGGCAGAAGGCCGAGCTTGATCAAACCCTAGTTCGGGACTTTGATCGAAAAAGTGGAAAATTGGGGCTTCTGCAAAAATGAAAATTTTTGAAATTTGTGACCACGACTAGAAGCTCCTCAGAAAAATAGAATCTTAGAGATTTGGATCGAACCTTTTGATTGGGAAGAAGGGTGGGATTTATCAAACCCTAGTTTGGGGTCATGTCCAGTGAATCCGAAAGTTTCAAAGGCAAATTTGAGGGGTGAAACTTTGCAGTTTTCAAATTATGAGTATACAAACTTGATCAGCTCATCAAGGCACATATTTCTATCCTTTAGGAAGTTTGAAATTTAAAGTTTGAATTTTTAGGGTTTCTTTGACAAACCCTAATCCAGCTCCAGATCCAATTTCTGCAAATCAGGTACATTGGGTTAATCCTAGAAGAAAATGGATTGGTCACCTGCATAAGTAAACAAGTTCCTGTTTCAGAGGGAGATGAGGCTAAGGCCTTACATAAGAAGATTACAAGCAATCTCGACAGGTATGGCTTACAGGTATGTTTCAAATTCTGTTCATGGTTAATTTTATGATATGTTTGTCTTCATATCATTACGGTTAATACAATGTTGATTAATTACTAGACTTGTCATATCACCTTAATAGAAGATATTCATTGATTAAGGTTTTGACACTTATGATTGTACTAATGCATTGTGATGTTGTATGAGGTTTATGTTGTTCGCTAACTTAAAAGGCACACCAAGAAAGACAAATCATGTTCTACTTCAAGAACATCTGATTATGGTGACATGAAGACAAAGATTCATCCATTGTCATGGATCACATAGAAGATCTACTTACGAGGTATGTATAACTTGGTTCTACAATGGTTAACTTATGAGACATGCAGATTACTAGCACAAGTCATTGAAAAGAACCAGAAGACATCATGCGGGTATGTTAGACATAACTAGCTAACATAGTAATCCAGTTATGTTTTTCCTATATCAAGTTAGAATCGTACCTTGTGTTAGGATCCCTTATATAAGTATACTTGGTATGATTGGTTATGTTTATTCATAAAGTTAGAAATGTAAGTAATCAATGGTTTATGCATATTATATCTCTTAACTTGATTGATGATTTAAATAACCAGAAGAGTCCTATGATTAAATAAGAATATGCATGAGTAAAAGAAGACTTCCCTGAAACCTTGAATACTAATGTTTATTATCTGTGTTTGAAATGATCATGACTATACATGTTTAAGATTATTGTGTTTTGATAGTATTAATATTATACTAATGAATGTGTGATTATGTATGAGACCTCGAGGATAACACAATGATGATACTAATAAGCATGCATAGTGATTAAGGATGGATATAAGTTCAAGGACAGGTAATCCAGGAAGAAAAGATCAAGAGGGAGCACACTCCAGTTGTTCCCGCAAGGAAGCAAAGATTAAGAAGGAGCACACTTCAGTAGTTTCTGCAAGGATGCTGATATTCAAAGGAAGTTGACTACTTCTCACAATCCACATTAGAATGGAGTTGCAGAAAAGAAGCAAAGACTGAGAGGGAGTCAACCCAACAAACAAACAAAGATAAGTATTTGAATTATCATTCCTTGCATATTTTATTGTTTAAATAATGTTGTTCAATAATGTATATACTGATGTTCCTAGAATTAGGTTGTGTATTATGCATATTAGAATAGTTGCATTGATGAACAATATACTACTAATATACATGGGTAAGTGGCCTATGGCACTGTACAACATTCCATTGCTACTTATCTAGAATGAAACCTCTTTGCTGACATGTTGGGAGTTGTGCACACTCTTAACAATGTTTTGGTAGAGATTGGAAGGCATCTAGAAAGTTACGGGATATGGATAAATGTTGTATTGAAGCATTGGCTAAGATAATTTCATGACTGTATGACATATTTCTTTATGTGTAAGAATTTGTTCTGAAAACTATGAGATGTTTTCTAATCATGCAATTTAACTTGTTGTGTAGGAAAGATCGTATACCATCACCTACAAAAGAAGGACTACAACATTTGTTCAGCAACAAAGTTATCTGTTGAAAATATTGAAGATATTGAAGTTCCCAGGATCTTGGAAGAATGCCATGATCGAGGAGTACCAGTCGATCATGAAGATGTTTGGGATGCAGTCCCAAGACCTGAAGGGGAGTCTATAGTAACTTCCAAGAGGATCTACAAGATCAAGCATGCTGCAGGTGGTAGCATAGAGGCTTTTGCTCTTGTAGCCAGATACACTTCCATTAGATCAGTACTTGCTCTAGCTCCAGTGATGAAGTGGAAGATACACCAGATGGATTTCAAGACAGCTTTCTTTAATGGTGCAGTTGATGAAGAAGTGTATGTGGAGCAGCCACTTGGTTCTGAGACACATGACATGGAGTCATATATGTGCAAAACTTGGTATGGTAGGATAGACAGCCTTCTATCCAGTTTGGGCTTTACCAAGAGTAAAGAAGATTCCAACCTTTACTACAAGGTTGAGGAAGGCAATCCAGTGATACTACTTTTGTATGTGGATGACCTGTTTATTACAGGTGAAGATAGATTGATTGCCGACACGCAGCGGAAGCTTGCTGCCAATTTCGAGATGAAGATCTTGGGGATGATGCACTATTTGTTTTTGGCATAGAGGTGTGGCAGAGTGCATATGGAATCTTCCTTGGACAAGGGAAGTATGCAGTAAAGATCCTAAATAGGTTGGGGATGATGGACTGTAAGGACATGGCCACACCTATGGCATTGAACCTGAAGCTTCTATGTGATGCTTCATCTGAGCTGGTTGATGTCACTATGTATCGTCAGATGATTGGGTCCTTGATGTACCTGACGAACACAAGACTAGATATTTGCTTTGCAGTGAACACATTGAGCCAGTTCCTGATGGATCTGAGGAGTGTTCACTTGGTTGCTGTAAAGCATATTTTGAGGTACTTGAAGGGTACAGTTGACTATGGGCTCAAGTATGATGCAAATCAAAAGTTTAACCTACAGGGTTATGTTGATTCAGATTGGGCAGGCAGTGCTGCAGATAGGAAGAGCACTTTTGGGTGCTGCTTCAGTATGGGATCAGGTGTGATCTCTTAGTTTAGCAGGAAGCAGTCCTGCGTAGCACTGAGTACAGCCGAAGCAAAGTATGTTGCAACCTGTTCGACTAGTTGTGAGGTAGTATGGCTTCGGAAGCTACTGTCTGAGTTATTTGATCTACCGCTGGAGGCTACTGGTATCTTTTGTGACAACCAGAGTTGTGTGAATATATCTGAGAAGCCAGTGTTCCATGATAGGTCAAAACACATAAAGATCAAATATCACTATATTAGGGATATGGTGTAGAGAGGAGCAGTGAAGCTCCTTTATGTTGCGACAGATGAGCAGATTGCAGATGTGCTAACGAAGCCACTAGCCAGAGTGAAATTCGAGTACTTCAGAGAGAGGCTTGGTGTCCTTCAAATCGATGACACTTCGAGAAAGAAGTGATGGAAACATTTGCTGAAGCCATTCCAAGCATGGTGGAAGGAGGATCCTTCACATGGCTATGGATGTAAGCGCTGGATGATGAGCATCAGGATGATGTTCTAGTTTCTGCTCTATATGATCAGTTGAATCATTTATGTATGTATGCATCATGTTGGATGTTGGATATGATCAGTTGGATCATTTGTGTATGTATGCATCATGTTGGATGTTGGATATGATCAGTTGGATCATGTGTATGTATCTATATATATATCAGGTGGATACATTGTATGATTGAGTAGATCATGTATGATGATATGTATCAGATAGATATTGTGTATGCATCAGGTAGATGCATTTTATGATCAGGATGATCATGGATGACAAGCTTCAGGATGTTGCTCCAGATATGCATCAGGACGACGCAGTGATGAGTATCAGGACAATACTCTACATGATATGCATCAGGATGATGCTATGATGATGATTAGGATGATCATATGTATCGGGTGGATACATTACATAATCAGTTGGATTATGTGTGATGAGTTACGAAGACACAGATGCACAGTGCCTTTCCGACATGGTTGTAGATCTGTTCTCCCATGTGCGTTGATGTAAGTGCAGAGCCTTTCCGACATGGTGGTAGATGTGTTCTCCCATGTGCATTGATGTAAGTGCAGAGCCTTTCTGACATGTGGTATATGTGTTCTCCCATGTGCGTCGATGTAAGTGCAGAGCCTTTCCAACATGGTGGTAGATGTGTTCTCCCATGTGCGTCAATGTAAGTGCAGAGCCTTTTCGACATGGTGGTAGGTGTGTTCTCCCATTTGCGTTGATGTAAGTGCAGAGCCTTTCCGACATCATGGTATATGTGTTCTCCCATGTGCGTTGATGTAAGTGCAGAGCATTTTCGACATGGTGGTAGATGTGTTCTCCCATGTGCGTTGATGTAAGTGAAGAGCCTTTCTGACAGGTGGCAGATGTGTTCTCCCATGTGCGTTGATGTGAGTGTTGAGCCTTTCCTAGATGGTCAGAGGAAATTCCTTCCATGCTGATGACTGTAAGTGCTATGTTGTGTGCATCTGGACTGTGCTTCATGGACGATTATCAGTATGATTATGAGTATCAGGATGATACTTCGTGACCATGGACAAGTTGTGCAGTAGCATGTAAAAGGTCCTGGGAGATTTGATAGGTTGAGCTGTGTGCTCGTAATTAGTCCTGGGATGCTCTTTCGAGGTTTTTTTTACTCACGTAATAAGTCCTGAGGATTCCACAGTATGGCCAGTGATTATGAAGACCTGCAGGTGGTGGGCCTACATCCAGTATGAAAAAGGACTGGCTCTGTAGAAATTCCTATGACGATTAGATTCATAGATTGATTGAGATAGCAGCAGCAGTGATGATGACGATGACTCGATGATGATTATCCAATGACAATGATCTAGAGAAGAAGACTTGTGCTAGAAGACCTGTGTCGAGAAATACCTTCCTAGTTAACAGGGAGTGTTGATGTATATGTAACTTCGGAATGTATTTCACCCATGTATTTCATATATGTATATTGTACTCCTATAGCGATGGTATTATTCCTCTATACGGAAGTGTTTGTATTCCTATAGAGATGTTTTTATTCCTCTATACGGAAGTGTCGTCATTTATATTGTAAGTGTCGTAACTTATACTTGATGGGTTATTAGAGCACCTTATTGGGGTCGGCCCTGTATAAGTCATGTAGGTCGAAGGGTTATTATACCACCCTAGTGGGGGTCGGCCATGTGGGTCAAAGGCTTATTAGCCCACCCTATTGGGTGTCGGCCCAGTCAGCATTGTGTTATGTGGTTAAGTTGAGGCCGACCTAGTAAAGGTTATTAGGCAAGTCAATTCAAGTATAAATAGAGTGCGGGAGGCACTCGATTTCATTATTCTATTCTCACACACACTCTTTGGAGAGTGGTGCACTTGTGGAGGAGGAGAAGCTACTGCTAGAAGATGTCTATCTCTTATGCTTGGGTTGTATCATTGCTCTATCTATCTCTGAGGAAGTTATTGGGGTTTTTCACCTTTATGGTTTGCCCCAAGTAAACTCTGTGTCTCTTGTGTGCTTGCATTATTGTGTCCATGATGGATATGCTGTACATGTTGTTCTCTCAGTTAAGATCCTAGATTAGATTGAAGTAAATTCTGGAAAATTAACACAAACCAATCCGAGAAAAGGGAAATCAGAGGTTAATCGTGCTTCCTGTGTGGGAGAAAAATCTTGAGAGTTGATAGCCGTAACCACCCTGTGTGAAAACCCCAGTTACAGGGACAGAGTGGGATTGATAGAAGAGGTTGCAGAGTGGCATTGGCAGAGCGGTCATGAGGAAAACCCAAGCCTGGTAACGAATCAGTTGTTGAACTATGGGAGAGAGTTGGGTTGCTTGATAAACCCAGTGAAGGCTATAGTCTCAAGGAACTAGTGACTGGACCTTTCTTTGCCCATCCTGAAATAGCAATGGAAGGGAAGGACCATGAGAGACTGTGCAACAATGATAGGATATTCCTTGTGTTGGATGTGGTAGGTATTATGGGTTCCAGGTCAGCTAAGAGCAACTGGACCTTTCTATGCCCATCCTGGAATAACACTGGAAGGGAAGATGCCTTGATAGACTGTGTAGCAGTGATGCAGGTCTTCCTTAAGTTGGATGTGGTAGGTATTGTGGGTGCCAGGTCAACTGAGTACTAAGATTCCTGAAGCTCTGTGGTTGAGCTCACTGGCTTAGAAACACCTTCCCTGTTGTTCCTAAATTGCTTGATAACCACTGTAGGTTGGCTTAGCATGGGTAGGAGACCTGCAATGCTTTATAAATCCAACTATATAATGGTTTAGCATGAGAATGGAGCCTTGACTGTGAGAGAACTTGTTATCCCTCCTTAGTGGATACACTGCCCAGCTCAAGGGTGATCTCTTAGTTGAAATAGTATAGGTTGGACAGAGATCTAAGGTTGGGTGGAACATCGTTCTCACTTAGCTAGTTGCTTCGGAATTGAAGGATAAGTATTTCTTGTTCAGTCAAATGATGTTGTTCATTGTGATGAAATAGTTGCTCATGCCCCTTTGTGGAATTATGAATGCTTATGTATAATTATGGAACTGTGGAATGTATGTGTATGCATGGGATTGACATGAAGTCATGTACAGGCCTGAGTAAGAGGTTGAGTTCACTGTTGTATGTACATCTTATATTGCATGGGTTTGATGCCTTGTAATCCTTGCATATGATAGATGTGTGAATTAAATCCGTTAATGCATTTTACATGTTATAATGAATGATAGTGTTTCATTATTGAAGATGAATGTTTATGCATAACTAACCGTATGAAGGAGATGTATATTTACACCTGATCCTTGAGAAGAAAGAGAAGCCTTGGAAGTGCTTTCAGGAACCTTTGTGTGTCATATGGAATGGAAGATCTTGGTAGGTATAAGGTTGGAATTGTCTAAGTGGGATATAGAAAACACTTCAGAGAAAAACATGGGAAGATTATATGCCTCACCTAATTAGGGGGATTCTACCATTGGATAGATATCTCCAAGAGCTTTCCAACGGTACCAACCTTGCCCCATTTGGATGCTAGAGGAAGAAGATATGCCCTTTTGAAGAATCGATGAAATTCCCTTACAGAGGTAGGGTTCCGCACGCACGGTTCTGCAATTGCGGATTGTGGGATCACCAAGTTTAAAACTATATGTATTTCAGGTTTTCGCAACCCCGCATCTGCAATTGTGGGATGTGGGTTGCGGGATCAGCTGTTTGCAGGTTGCAGGATCATCAAGTGCATGTTTTCGTATTTTGGGTTTCCGCAATTGCGTGTTGTGGATTGCAGGATGCAGGTTACGGGATCGGCTATTTGCGGGTTACGAGATTGTCAAGTTCAATATTTTTGTGTTTTGGAATTCCAGATTTCCGAGTCTGCAATTGCAGGTTGGGGATTCCGGGACCCACTATTGCAGGTTGCGGGAGTGACCTCCTGCGGAAATTGGAATTCTGCATTCCCGCATCCGCAATTGCATGTTGCGGATTGAAGGATTCGCTGTTGTGGAATGAAGGATGTGGGTTCGCAGCTACGGGTTGCGGATTGCGGATTCGAGCTCTCCCAACTGTGTGTATGGGCACTCAGTCAATGTTTTGGGAGAAAAAAAATGGATCATGGTCTCCAGTGGCCAAGTGGGTCAATGGGGATGTGACAAAGTGGTATTAGAGCTTCAATTGCAGCATTGGGAGCTGTATGGGGCCGGATCGTGCATGAATTTTTGGTTGAGGAGTGCACCCATGGCGTGATTTTTAAATGAACTTATTTGATTAACTGTTTTTCAAATGAATAATTCTTGGTTTGAATGGGTATGATAGAGCTTATTTTCATGCTTGTGATGTCTCATAGAGTGTATCTGATATGCACAGAGATAGCAACATTTGTAAGATGAGTTGTGTCACAGTGCAATGCATAGAATTGTGTAAGAATGGTTACTTTAAATGATGCACAGGACCCGTTTGGGCCATAAGATGATGTACTAGGTGATAATGTGCAAGAAGCATATACAGAGGTCGAGTCTGATGGAAGAAGGGAGAAAGTGACGCCCCCAAACTTGGTTGAGACTATGGTTAGCTTTAATGAGTGAATGATGAAAGCACAGGAAGAGCAACATCAGCTCAATGCCGCCATTTTGTAGAGTTTGACGGACTTGCAACAAAGGATTAACGGTGGTTCTAACCCGAGCCACGAAGTTCGAGAAGAAAGAAATGCAGAAAGTCAGTCGAGGGGCTGTTCCATGAGAAGAACTGCAAGCCCTAGAATAGGTTCTGTAGGCAGAAGGCACAGGACACCTTCTCCTAAGTTTTCTTCTAGCAGGTCAGCCGATTCTGAGGGTTCTCCAGGTAGCCCAAGATGCATTGCTAGTAAGAGTAAGGGTAGCAAGAAGCACCAAGGTATTCCACAAGGTGAATTTAGGAAGGCAAGGCCTCCTACTTTTGATGGTGAAAGTAAAGAAGGTCAAGAAGCAGAGGCATGGCTTCTTAGAATAAAGAAGTACTTCAGGATGCATGAATATTCAGGGAATGAAAAAGTTAAGGTTTCTATCTATAACCTTAGTGGAAGAGCTTCGATTTGGTGGGATCACCTCATGCAAGTGAAAGGAATCAGTGAAAGAAGAGTCAGCTGGGGTAGATTCCAATGATACTTTTAGGAGAAATACCTATCAGCTAGATATTATGATAGCAAAAGGAAAGAGTTCAATGAACTCAAGCTAGGAAAGAACACTATGGATGAGCATGTTCATAAGTTTCTGCAGTTGTTGAGGTATGTGGACTACATCAAGGATGAAAGAGTGAAGATTCAATGCTTCCTTGGTAGTATACCACAGATCTATAGAGATAGGATAGAGTTTGTAAATCCATCAAGCTTGGATGAAGCTATCAGGATGGCAAAACATTGCTATGAGAAAAATAAAGGTAAAGCAGAGGCACAGCTAGCATGGAAAGGTAAACCCAAGGGAATGTTTGATCAGAAGAAAGGTGAGTCTAAGCCACCATTTAGAAATCAGCCTAGGATATTTCCACAAGGCCAGCAAGCAAGAAGAGAATTCAAGCCACTTCAGTGTTGGGGTTGTGGGGAGAACCACATGCTCAGAGATTTCCCAATTGCAAATAAGAACCCTAGGAGCTTACACAATGTTAAAGGAGCAACTACAGTAGGGGATATGGAAAGAGCAACACCTAGAATTTATGCAGCACTGGATGATCATCAAGCAGACCATCAATCAGCAATGGTGGAGGTTGCAGGTAAGATTGCTAAGCAATCTATTTCCGTTTTGATTGACCCAGGGTCTACTCATAGTTATGTATCTCCTAAGATAGTTGGAAGTTGTTATCTTGGTAAGATAAGACATGAGAAGGCTTGGATGCTTCAATTGGCCACTGGTACCAAGAGAAAGGTGAGTGAAGTAGTGAAGGAGTGTCCTATAGAATTGAATGGACTCCTCACACATGCTGAATTAAATATCTTGCCATTGGGATCATATGATGCCCTGATTGGCATGGATTGGCTGGAAAGGAACAGAGCCAAGGTGGACTGTTATGAGAAAGCATTGGAATGCCTTGATGATGAAGGCCAACTGAGGTTGGTAAAAGGGATTCCAAAGCACGTATCAGTGAGGCAGGTTTCAGCTCTGCAATTAAGGAAGTTTTATAAAAAGGGTTGTCAGTTATATGCGGTGCATATATCAGATTCAACAGAAGATAAAGGACCCAAGATAGAATACTTCCAGATATTGCAGGAGTATCAGGATGTGTTTCCAGATGAGGTTCCAGGATTGCCACCCAAGAGAGATATTGAATTTTCCATTAATCTTGTCCTAGGAGCAGCACCTGTCTCCAAAGCTCCTTATAGAATGATCACACCAGAATTGGTAGAGTTGAAGATGCAGCTGCAGGAATTAATGGATAAGGAATATATCAAACCGAGTGTATCCCCATGGGGTGCACCAGTGTTGTTTGTTAAGAAGAAGGATGGAACATTGAGGTTGTGTATTGATTACAGGCAGCTCAATAAGCTGACAGTTAAGAACAAGTATCCCTTACCAAGGATTGATGACTTGTTTGATCAAATGAAGGAAGCTAGAGTGTTTTTCAAGATTGACTTGAGGTCTGGGTACCATCAAGTAAGGATTAAGGAATAAGACATTCATAAGAAAGCATTTAGGACTAGGTATGGTCATTATGAATTTACAGTAGTGCAATTTGGTCTTACTAATGCATCTACTAAATTCATGTGTCTCATGAACAATTTCTTCAACAAGTACTTGGATAGGTTTGTAATTGTGTTCTTGGATGACATTCTTGTGTACTCAAAGAATGAAGAAGAACACAATGAGCATTTGAGAATGGTATTGCAAGTCCTTAGAGAACACCAGCTATATGCTAAGCTGAGTAAATGTAACTTCTATCAAGAGAAGGTGTAGTATTTGGGTCATATTATATCAACAAAAGGCATTGCAGTAGATCTATAGAAGATTGAGGCCATCATGGATTGACCCACTCCAAGGAATGAAAAAAATGTTAGATCTTTTATGGGCCTTGCTGGTTACTACATGAGGTTCATTGAAGGCTTCTCCAAGATAGCCCATCCAATTACTTCATTGCAGAGGAAGGACATCAAATTCACATGGTCTAAAAAATGTGAAAGAAGTTTCCAGCAATTGAAAGAATTGCTTACTAGTGCACCTGTGTTGAATATTGCAGATCCGAGTAAGGATTTTGTGGTATGCAATGATGCTTGCATTGAAGGAATCAGTGGAGTGCTAATGCAAGAAGGTTCTGTGATTTGTTATGATTCAAGGAAGCTAAAATAGCATGAAAGGAACTATGCCAACCATGACTTAGAGCTAGCAGCCATAATTCACACTCTTAAGAGATGGAGACATTATCTTTTGGGAAGGAGATTTGAGTTCAGAACTGATCATCTGAGTTTAAAGTACTTGTTTGACCAGAAAAATATGAATGGAAGGAAAATAAGATGGATGGAGTTTCTTTGTGAGTTTAATTTGGAGATTAAGCATGTCAAAGGTAAAGAGAATAAGGTTGCTGATGCACTCAGCAGAAGATTCCATATTGCGGCAATAAGTAGATGTGAATCAGATTTGAAGGCAAGAATTTTAGAGGCTCAATATAGTGACGAAGTCTATCTTCATATTACAGAGAAATTGCAGCAGAATGTTATAGAGGAGAAGTATGCAAGATATCAGCTAGGTGAGGATGACGTTCTCATTTATCAAAACACCAGACTGTACATTCCCAATAGTGCAGATTTGAAGAAGTTGGTGATGGATGAGATACACCAGAAGCCATACTCAAAGCACCCAAGATATCAAAAGACTATAACAACATCAAGGAAGTAGTACTTTTGGCATGGTATGAAGAAGGACATAGCTGAGTACATTTATAGATGTCAAAAGTGCCAACAGGTCAAGGCAGTGTTGATGTATATGTAACTTCGGAATGTATTTCATCTATGTATTATTGTACTCCTATAGAGATGTATTATTCCTATATACAGAAGTGTCGTCATTTGTATTGACAAGTGTCACAAGTGTTGTAACTTGCTGTGATGGGTTATTAGACCACCTAGTAAGGGGTCGGCCCAGATTAATGTAACCAAGGGTTATTAGACTGAGTTAGACAAGTCGGCCCCACTGGTTTATTAGGCAGCTTGGGACAAGTATAAATAGAGAGCGAGATCTCTCTATTTGATCATCTCATTATTCACTTGTACATCACTCGAAAAGTGGCACACTAGTTGAGGAGGAGGAGGAGCTTCTAGTAGAAGACTATCTCTTGTACTTTGGTTGTACCTTGGTTGTATCATTGCTCTTTCTATCTCTGAGGAAGTTGTGGGGTTTTTCACCTTTATGGTTTTCCCTAGTGAAACTCTGTGTGTCTATTTTCTCATGTGATTGATTGATGTGATTGATATGCATTGATATACTTGATATGCTATACATTTTATTCTCTCAGTAAAGATCCTAGAGTATATTGAATTAATGCTAAAAAATTAACATGGTATCAAAGCTAACCTGAGAAGAAGACATTGTGCAGTGGCAGCAACTAGGGTTTCTTGTTTATTGGGTTTCTCTCCACAGATTTTGGATAAGCAGCAAGGTAGATTGACTCTACTCATCAAGGAGAATCTTTCTGTCCAATTAGAATTCAATACTGAGCACTTTCAGTTTTGGCCCTAAAAATTAGGTTTTCCACAAAAATAGGAATTTCTAAAATCTGAAGACATAGCTGGAAGCAGCTTGGAAAAATCGAAGTTTAGAGCTTTGGATCGAGATTTTTGGTTGGGTGTAGCTCCGGGAAACTCAAACCTTAATTCAAGGTCCTCCTAGTGAATTCGGGAGATTGAAAAGCATTTCTGAAGGGTGAAACTTTGCAGTTTTCAAATTCTTAGTATACCAGGCTGATTAGCTCATCAAGGCACATCTTTCTATCTTTTCAGAAATTTGAAATTCACATTTTGAATTTTTATGGTTTCTTGGACAAACCCTAATCCGGGACCAGATCCAGTTTTCAGCAAATCAAGTGGTAAGACCTAATTCTTTTATATTTCCATTTGAAGTACTCTTTAAGATGTCTCACCACACCAAGCTTGAAGATAAGCTTGAAGGGGCTGATAACTTCCAAGAATGGAAGTATAGGATTGGGTTAATCCTGGAAGAAAATGAGTTGGACTCTTACATAAGCTCTGACGTCCCTGTCCCAGATGGAGAAGAGGCTAAAGCTCTTCACAAGAAGAACTTGGTCAAGTAAAAGAGGATCATTGTTGATTTTATCAAGGACCATCTCATCCCACATGTGTCATCTCTGAAGACACCTAAGGAGATATTTGATTCCCTGACCAAGTTATTTGAAGGGAAGAACATAAATTGAAAGATGACCCTGCAGAACTAATTGAAAGGGGTAAAGGTTCATAATGGAGAGACCATTCAATCCTATTTATCTAAGGTCTCTCATATTAAGGAACAACTTGAAGCTGTGGATGAAGTAGTGGACAATGGTGAAGTTTTTATGACCACATTGAATGGCCTACCTAGGTCATGGGATTCCTTTATCCAAGGAATTTGTGCAAGAAAGAAATTGGTCTCCTTTAGTAGACTGTGGGAGGAATGTTCACAAGAAGAGGCTAGGCTTGTAGCCCGAGAAGAGAAGATGTGAAATGAAGATCAAGCCCTCACAGCACACACCAAGAAAGGAAAGTCCAAGAGGGAGCATTCTCATGCCAAGAAATATTCACACTACCATCAACATAAAGATAAGAAAGATCTTAGATGCTTCACATGCAATGAGAAGGGACACTTTGCTGCAGATTGTCCCAAGAAGCGGAAAGACAACCACAACAATTTCAAAAAGAAGGAGAAGAACAACAAAAGAAGATATCATGCTCATGCTTCCAAGGATGATGAACCTCCCAAGAAGAAGGCTAGAGCATAAAATAATGATTCATCAAGTGAAGATGAATATGTTCTAATCTCAGCCCTCACAGGTACTATTTCTCATGGTTGTAATGATTGGCTGATTGACAGTAGGGCTTCTAAACACATGACTAGGTTAAAAGAAACTTTTGTAAGTCTATCTAAACATGAATCACCCCATAAGGTAAAACTTGGGGATGATTATCAATATCCTATCAAAGGAAGTGAGGAAGCCTCCTACAACCTACACTCTGGAAAATCCTTGAACATGAAAGATGTGTTATTTGTACCTAGGCTCAAGAAGAACATACTCTCCATCTCTGCATTCGATGCAAAAGGCATGAGAGTTGCATTTGTAGATGGCCAAGTGCTAATGTGGCCAAAGGGTAAAACCATAGATGATGCAACAGTGATTGGAGAGCAAGAGGGAGGATTGTACAAATTGAAGGGACAACCTGAGCATGCCATGGTACATGAATTCATGGAGCCAAGTGAACTCTGGCATCGAAGGCTTGCACATGTGCACTATAGGGCACTACCAATTGCAAGTAAAGCTGTAGAAGGTCTTCCTGAAATCAAACCAAAGCATGAAGGTGTTTGCAAAGGATGTTCAAAAGGAAAGAACATTAAGAGGGCATTTCCAAGGAGTGAAAGCAAAGCAAAAGGGACCTTGGAAATTATCCACTCCGATGTATGTGGTTCGATGTCATCCAGTTCTCTGAGTGGGTATGTATACTATGTCTCTTTCATTGATGATTTCTCCAGGAAGACTTGGGTCTACTTCTTGAAGAACAAAGATGAAGTATTTGACAAGTTCAAGGAATTCAAAACCTTGATGGAAAATAAAATTTATAAGAAGATCAAGTCTTTCAGATCCAACAATGGCAGAGAATTCACTTCAGGTGATTTCAAGAAACTATGCAGTGATTCAGGGATTAAGAGGGAGTTGAATGCTCCCTACAATCCACAATAGAATGGAGTTGCAGAAAGAAAGAGTAGAACAATCATGGAAGCAGCACGGGCAATGTTGCATGACCAGGATCTGCCTATGCATCTATGGGAAGAAGCAGCTAGGACAGCTGTATATGTACAGAACAGAACACCTCACAAGATATTCGACAGCAAGATACCAGAAGAAGTCTTCACTGGAAAGAAACTTGAGGTCAGCTATCTCAGGATATTTGGTTATCCAGTATATACACATGTCCCAAAGGAAAAGAGGACAAAGCTAGATCCTTTAGGAAAGAAGGGTATCTTTGTGGGGTATAGTGAAAGCTCGAAGGCTTACAGAATATACTTTCCAGGGTTCAAGAAGATTGATGTCAGTAGGGATGTAACATTTGATGAAGACTTAGCTTTTATCAAATCAAGAAATGCACCTGTTGAAGATCATGAAGAACTAAAGAAACCAGATTTCAAGATACTACCATGACTGAAGCAATTCTAGAAGAAGATCGTGAAATTGAAGATCCACAAGAACCTGTAGATACAACTCGTGAGAAGGACTCTCACAAGAGGAAACTTGCATGGGCTAGAGAGCTCATACAAGATGTAGAAAGATATGACATTCCAGAAGAAGAACACAGAGCAAGGAAGAGAACTAGATCACACACCAGTTATGTTGCCTTACTCTGTGACATTATGAACAAAGAACCTTCCAGTTATGAAGAAGCAGTAGAAAAGAAAGAATGGAAGGATGCCATGGTCGAGGAGTATCATTTGATCATGAAGAATGATGTTTAGGATGTAGTCACAAGACTTGAAGGGAAGTCACTTGTGACTTCCAAGTGGATCTACAAGATCAAGCATGCTGCAGATGGCAGCATAGAGAAATACAAAGCAAGATTTGTAGCTCGTGGCTTCTCCCAGAAAGAGGGGAAAGACTATGAAGAAACTTTTGCTCGTGTATCCAGGTACACTTCCATCAGATCAGTACTTGCTTTGGCTGCAGTGATGAAATGGAAGATACACCAGATGGATGTCAAGACAGCTTTCTTGAATGGTGTAGTCGAAGAGGAAGTGTATGTGGAGCAGCCACTTGGTTTTGAGACACATGACCGAGAGTCATATGTGTGTAGGTTTAAGAAAGCCTTGTATGGCTTGAAGCAAGCTCCTAGGACTTGGTATGGTAGGATGGACAGCTTTCTATCCAGTTTGGGATTTACCAAGAGTAAAGCAGATTCCAACCTTTACTACAAGGTTGAGGAAGGTAATCCAGTGATACTACTTCTATATGTGGATGGCTTGTTTGTTATAGGAGAAGATAGTTTGATTGCCGATACCAAGAGGAATCTTGCTGCTGAGTTTGAGATGAAGGACTTGGGGATGATGCACTATTTTCTACGCATGGAGGTGTGGAAAAGTGCACATGAGATCTTCCTTGGACAAGGGAAGTATGCAGTAGAGATCCTGAAGAGGTTCAGGATGATGGACTGCAAGGCCATGGCCACACCTATGGCATCGAACCTGAAGCTTCTGTGTGATGCTTCATCTGTGATGGTTGATGTCACTATGTATTGTTAGATGATTGGGTCCTTGATGTACTTGATGAACACAAGACCAGATATTTGCTTTGCGGTGAACACATTCAGCCAGTTCCTGAAAGATCTGAGGAGTTTTAACCTGGTTGCTATAAAGCATATTCTGAGGTACCTGAAGGGTACAATTGATTATGGGCTAAAGTGTGATGCGAATCAAAAGTTTAACCTGTAGGGTTATGTTGATTCAGATTGGGTAGGCAGTGTTGTAGATAGGAAGAGCACATCTGGGTGCTTCTTCAATATTGGATCAGGTGTAATCTCTTGGTTTAGCAGGAAGCAGTCCTGAGTAGCACTGAGTACAGCCGAAGTAGAGTATGGCGTAGCTTGTTCGGCCAGTTGTGAGGCAGTATGGCTCCAAAAGCTACTGTATGAGTTATTTGATCTCCCATTGGAGGCTAATGGTATCTTTTGTGACAACCACAGTTGTGTGAAGCTGTCTGAGAACCTGGTGTTCGATGACAGGTCGAACCACATTGAGATCAAATATCACTATATCAGGGATATGGTGCAGAGAGGAGTAGTGAAGCTCCTGTATGTTGCGACAGATGAGTAGATTGCAGATGTGCTGACGAAACCACTAGCCAGAGTGAAGTTCGAGTACTTCAGAGAGAGGCTTGGTATTCTTCAGATTGACGACACTTCGAGGAAGAAGTGATGGACACATTTGCTGGAGCCAATCCAAGCATGGTGAGAGAAGGATACTTCACATGACTGTCGATGTAATTGCTGGATGATGAGCATCAAGACGATGCTCTAGTTTCTACTCTGTATGATCAATTGGATCATGTATGTTGATATGTATCAGGTGGATACATTATATGATCAGGTAGATCATGTATGTTGATATGTATCAGGTGGATACATTGTAGATCATGTATGATGATATGTATCAGGTGGATACACTGTATGCATTAGGTGGATGCATTGATGATCAGGATGATCACACTATGATGACATGCATCAGGAGGATGCCTTGAAGAGATCAGATGGATCATGAATGATGAGTCCAAAGACACAGATGCACAGAGCCTTTACGACATGGTTGTAGATGTGTTCTCCCATGTGTGTTGATGTAAGTGCAAAGCCTTTCTGACATGGTGGCAGATGTGTTCTCCCATGTGCGTTGATGTGAGTGATGAGCCTTTCCTGAATGGTCAGAGGAAAGTCCTTCCATGCCGGTGAGTGTAAGTGCTGTGTCATGTGCATCTGGACTGTGTTTCGTGGACGATGATCAATATGATTATGAGTATCAAGATGATACTCCATGGTCATGGACAGGTTGTGCAGTTACATGTAAAAGATCCAGGGAGATCCGATAGGTTAAGCAATATGCTCATAATCAGTCCTTGGATGCTCTTTCGAGGTTTTGTTGACGCATGTAATTAGTCCTGGGATCCACAGTATGACTAGTGATGATGAAGACCTACAGGTGTTGGGCCTACATCCAGTATGAAAAAGGACTGGCTCTGTAGAACTTCCTATGACGAGTAGATTTAGAGATTGATTGAGATAGCAGTAGCCGTGACGATGACGATGATTTGATCTAGTAATGATGATCTAGAGAAGAAGACTTTTGCTAGAAGATCTATGTCGAGAAATACCTTCCTTGTTAAGAGGGAGTGTTTATGTATATGTAACTTCGGAATGTATTTCATCTATGTATTATTGTACTCCTATAGAGATGTATTATTCCTCTAAATGGAAGTGTCATCATTTGTATTGACAAGTGTCGCAAGTGTCATAACTTGCTGTGATGGGTTATTAGACCACCTAGTAAGGGATCATCCCAGATTAATGTAACCAAGGGTTATTAGACCGAGTTAGACAAGTCGGCCCCACTGGTTTATTAGGCAGCTCAGGACAAGTATAAATAGAGAGTGGGATCTCTCTATTTGATCATCTCATTATTCACTTGTACATCACTCGGAAAGTGGTGCACTAGTCGAGGAGGAGGAGGAGCTGCTAGTAGAAGACTATCTCTTGTACTTTGGTTGTACCTTGGTTGTATCATTGCTCTTTCTATCTCTAGGGAAGTTGTGGGGTTTTTCACCTGTATGGCTTTCCCCAGTGAAACTCTGTGTGTCTATTGTCTCATGTGGGTGATTGATGTGATTGATATGCATTGTTATACATGATATGTTGTACATGTTATTATCTCAGTAAAGATCCTAGAGTATATTGAATTAATGCTCAAAAATTAACAGGCATAGCACCAACACCCAATAGGATTGTTGCAGCCATTGCCCATTCCAGAGTGGAAATGGGAAGTGATTTCTATAAATTTCATAACAAGACTTCCTATGATAGTGAAGAAGCATGATTCAATCATGGTTGTGGAAAAGCTATCAAAGGTTGCTCATTTCATTCTAGTCAATTCCACCCACAAGGCTAATGACATTGCAAATATCTTCATGAGGGAGATATTCATACTGCATGGATTTCCCAAGGCAATAGTTTTAGATTGTGACACAAAGTTCACATCCAATTTTTGGAAAGGATTGTTCCAAGGGTTGGGAACTTAGTTGAAATTTAGCACAACCTATCATCCTCAGATAGATGGTCAGACTGAGAGAGTGAGTCAAATCCTTGAAGATATGTTAAGGATGTATGGGATGGATAAGCCATCTAAGTGGGAAGACTATTTACACTTAGTGTAATTTTGTTACAACAATGGGCATCAAGCATCATTGAAGATGAGTCCTTTTGAAGTGTTGTATGGCAGAGGATGCAAAACTCCAGTGAGATGGGACATCCCATTGAACAGGGTAGTTCTTGGACCATAAATGATTGACGAGATGGAACATGAAGTTTTTAAGATCAAGCAGAATTTGAAGGCAGCATAGGACGGGCATAAGAGTTATGCAGATCTGAAAAGAGTTTATAAGGAATTTCAGATTGGGGATCATGTGTTATCACCCAAAAAGTGCTCGCTAGCTCATTTCCCTATTCACATGATCCATTTGTCCACTTTTCCTACCATTTTAGCCTCAAAAACCCTCAAAAGGTCACCCAAAAGACCAAAATACATCTTTTTCTCCTCAAAAAATACAAAAAACCCTCAAAAAGGGTCCAAAATTCCCAAAAATCAATTAAAAGGGAATAATATTGAAAATATATTCAAAAAAGGAAAAAGAGGGAAAAAGATACCTAAACCACATTTAGCAATACCATTGGTTTCCTTAAACCATAATGGTATTCCCCATCAGCAAAAAACTATAAAAAGGTGATAGGGGATCCTCATTATTCATCCACATTCATCCTATCCTTATGCTGCCCATTTCACTCCTGAGATCTTGAGCCTCCATTTGAGCTTAGATCCACTTTTAGAGTACCCTTTGTGGCCATTCCCCCATTAGCATCCTGGAGAAGAGAAAGAACTTTGGAGCATTGGAGCATCTCACCAGTGCAGCTGCTCAAATTCAACCATCCTCACCATTTGAGGTAACATGACTATTATAAAGCTATTTTTTCCACAAATAAAGAATTTGTTTTGCATACAGATCTATGTCTTTTACCGTTTACTTTCAAATTTTTTTACATGAACATGCTAGATTAACTTTTTATTGTCTTATATCTTAGATTAATTCTAGTTTTTTACTTTAGTTTTTATTTATTTCCATTGAGACTGCTACTACAACTTAGTAGGTGCTCATTAGCACATGCTTGGGTGAAAGCCCAAGCAACAGTTTTTGGCGACTCCACTTCATTGAATCTTTGAATCTTTGATTTAGGATCTATATTTTAGTTATTTTTTATCTTTAATAGTGTAGATCTGGCCTGCTTCTAAGCCCTTAGCTTACTGCCATAGCTATTGTCCTTTTCTGCAACCTTAACAGCCCAAAATTTCAATTTTTGGGTTTGTTTTTCGGTGACGTTTTCCATATGGCATATCATGGGTTTCTACACCTACAGTCGCGATTTCATCATGGTTGTCGAGCCCTCTCCTGTGATTTTAAAAAAAAATTGTTTTTCTTCTCGAGCATGACTGTCCACCCACTTAGCCACAATTTCATCACGAGTTTCTAGCCCCACAGGCGCGATTTTGAAACCCCAATCCATCGTGTCCCGAGTGCGACTGTATAACCCGTCAGCCATGATTTGATCATGAGTTTCTAGCCCCACGGGCGCGATTTTCAAACCTTGTCCTGTTACATCCCGAGCATGACTGTGCACCCTCTCAGCTGCGATTTGATCATGACTTTCGCCATAGACAGCCGCAATTTCGTATGGTAAAGTCCGATTCCTTTTTCTGAGTTTTTCTCATTTCGGCCCATTTTTTCCAGCCATCTCCCCTGCATTTTTGGACAACCTACTGTTTTTTGTTTTGCAGCATTAAAAACTCATATTTATTTTTTGTTTTTTGCTTTGCTACATCATTTTTAAAAAATTTCAGTTAGTGAAAGAAAAAGAGTGAAGCATTTTTTCAATTAGACATTTCATATTTTACAAATTAAAACCATAATTTTAATTTGTTTTATATTTTTTCCCAAGAGTTCATTTTTATGTTATTTGCTTCACCTTAAACATTTTAAAGAATTTCACATATGTTTTGAAAAGTTTTTTAAATCATTTACATTTAAATCGTTTTCATATTCCTGTCATATTTTGCAAGTTGAAATCCATATTTTAATTTGTGAACTTTTTTCCCAAGCGAGGCATCTTTGTTTCAGTACATAACCACACCATCACACAATCTATCACCATAAATCCAAGTGAGCATTAAAATTCTCTTAACTCAACCAACATTCTAACCCCATTTAGGGAACACCAAAAGAATATTGTAGTTAGGTAGGACTGAGGGGATAAGTATCCAAATAACACCCCTCACTCACTTTCATTTTGAGACATAGTGGTTGACATTTAGGGTACCAAAATCCCCTAGTATTTATTGACACGGTTTTAAACCAATCTGTCGGAAAGGCCTCTCCCTTTGGAGGGTTGAATTAGCAAGACTAGTTTCGGAGGCCTAAGTGGACTACCGCAATCCATTCAGTCACCGAAGTATGCCTACTCGTTGTTCTCGTTGTACCACCCTTGTGGGAGTACAATGGTGTTAGAACAGGAGCTTTAGATTCACCTTTTTGGACGTGTGATGGATGGGGTATCTTAGTGGCCAAACTTATAGGATTGTCTACCCGGTGTCCTTCCCGGTAGGGGGATATCTAGCCTTTGGTTCTACAATTAATATTATCTGACTTGGATTTCATCACCTTGTAGAGGATATGTCTCATTGAATCATAATACCATTTTTAGTTAGGTGTTTGCATGCTCTATTACCCACCCTTGGTTAGTGAGTACACCATTTTTATTTTTAGGAGCCATTTGATTGTTGTTACTTTTACCACATTTTTTTATTACTCCACTTGCTATACCACAACTGTTGTAGTAAGTGTTTTTGAGTTTGGTTGTTGGCCTGAGTGCCATTGTTTTTTACACTCCCCTCCTGCACACACGGTTGCACTAGGGTTTTTCGAGCTTTACACTCACCACCACCCCCATTAGATTAATCAGACAACTGTCACCATTAAGTCCTCGAGATGTTCTCAGCATTTCAGGGGTGAACCCCCTCAGTTTGGTTCACTTGACACCACAATTCATAGACGTAGAGCTTTGTCACTCGATTCCACATGTCATCGACATAGAGCCCTGTCATTCGATTCTGACGCACCTCATTTCACATCTGACTCTGAGGAAGAATACGAAAAATCCCATCTACACCGCACCCAATAGCCACATGGCCGGTATAGCTTTTGACCCTCTCTTCACAGGAACTGT
Organism: Larix kaempferi; assembly: GCA_027924585.1. Taxonomy (NCBI): domain Eukaryota; kingdom Viridiplantae; phylum Streptophyta; class Pinopsida; order Pinales; family Pinaceae; genus Larix; species Larix kaempferi. Next base: position 13,049,933 of record BSBM01001197.1, on the reverse strand, counting down.
TGGTGGAACATCAACCACCCCCGCCACCACAATGGCCACCATAGTAGCCACAACTACCACACCTCCCTTAGGGATGCTCAACATGGGAACCACACCTACCTTAGGTATGCCCTTGACAGGAACCACTTCCACTATACCAAACCCAGGGTCTACTATACCTAATCCTAACCCTTCTGTAACTCATGTTGCACTTGGGGGCACTGGCTGCTCTCACACATCTTTAAGTGGAGGGCACATCACTTTTACAACTCATATTCCCTTTGCGGGCAGTGTCTCAACCATAATGCTACCACTAGCACTTATGCCCTAGTAACCATGTCACACCCCTCCACCAGTCTGCCATTTATGGCTAGTCTTAACTTACCAGACTTGGCAAGGTTAACAAATGACCCCATCAGACATGACCCTACTTGGCCCCCCATGCCCACAAAACTCCCGTCAGACATTCCAAAGTTTGAAGGGAAGGCTGGAGAAGACCCACAAAACCATGTTATGTCTTTTCACCTATGGTGTTCCTCAAAATCCATAGTCGATGATTCTATTCGACTCTGACTTTTACAAAGAACTTTCACTGGGTCGGTAGCCAAATGGCACATTGAACAGCCACATGGGACACACCCTACGTTTACATCCCTTGCCTCAACTTTCCTATATTTCTTTCAACTACCCATCTGCTATGATGCAGGAGTAGAAATCCTACTATCTTGTAGGCAGAATACGGCCACCCATATCACAGATCACATCCATGAGTGGCGTAACCACCGTAGTCTCTGCAAGATCAAGCTAGACGACCGTATCTTCTTGGATTGGTTCCTGAAATCCCTCCTTTCACTCATAGCCAAGGATGTAGCTTCTGAATGACCCCAGTCGGAAGAAGAAGCCATTTTAAAAGCCCAGCAGTTCGACTTGATCTATCCTCAGAATGGCTATCTATACACAATCTTACCGGATGCCCTGCACGGTGATCCATCCCGGAGTGACGCGCCAGGGGCATCCCATGTCGCCGATGGTATCATTGGCCAAATTATGGCGCAAAACAAACCTTTCACCATGATGAGTACCAACAACGCCCCAGACCTGTCTAGGGCTACATCTCATTTTGGAGCTACAACTCCGTATGCTCCAATGACGCACACCCAACACACTCATGGACTCTCATGTCCACCACAATGTTATGGGAAAGCACCCTCAGCTTATGCACCACCTACATATTATAACCAGCAGGCCAATCAGAGTCCAGTTCACCCATAAGACCAATCAACTTATTACCCTCAACAGGAAGCACCTCCTGCCCCAACACTTCCAATAGCTCGAGGTTACCCACAACCACAACAAAAAATGGGTCCAACTCCAAACCCTCCTGCTTACTATCCATAGCAGCCTGCTTGACCTCAGAACCCCCCTACTGCCTAAGGGAAATTGTACGCGCAACAAAACCAACCTCAAAACAAGAACAACTAGCATAATCAAGGAGGTCAACAGAATTGTGGAAGAGGACGCAACCGCGGAAATAAGCAACAACAAAACCAAGGAGGACAACAACCTAATCCTCCCAATAAAAAAAACGCCGCTCCCGCCAACCAAATCCCTGATCGTCCACCGAAATAGGGAAAAAACCCCAACTGAAGAACAAACCACCCATGTTCATTTTGTTCTGTATCTGTCCACTACACACATAATTGCCCCCATTTGGAGAAACCACATCAACTTTGGGCCAATGATGCCCAACGAAAAGGGAACGCTGCACAGCTAGTACCACCTCGTCCATCGCAACCCATGATATTGCAGAATCCTCTACCCAACCAAGGAGTAGTAAACACCCATCCAATGGATCCCCCACAAGGATCCGCTGCACCACAGCAACAAATTACCTATGCTACAATCGATTACCAGCATACAGAGTCGAGCACTCACCATCTGCTAATGATGTCATCAAATGACATCAACCTTCGAAATCGCCAGAACCAATATGGCTTAGCCCCTGAAACCACGCCTACTAATCCATCATCAAGCACCCTCCCAATTGATCAGACATTACGCATACCCAATATGCTAATGGACGGAGGTCCAAAAGTCCCTTGCGGCTCCCTACGATGCGTCAACAACAACCCTAATGCTCGTGCAGCTTCAAACTATAACATTGTAGAAGATTTAGCCCAATCCCTCGCTGCTATGTCCACTTTCGAAATCCTAAAAATATGTCCTGCACAGAGGAAATTATTATTGTCCTCCATTGGTGCCATAGACCCTAATGACTCCCATATGATGGCATTTGACTTAGACCAATCCGAACCACGTTTTCCTTCATCACTAGCTTTTCAAGTTTCTGTATCCATTCGAAAACTTGTCATTCATCGATGCATCATCGATGAAGGTGCCTCCACCTGTGTTATGTCGACTTTTGTCTGGAAGAAACTTGGATCCCCCACACTTCAGCCATCAACTACCACATTGCAAGCTTACGATGGTCGTTCAGTCCAACCACAGGGCCTGTTAGTTAACGTGTCCGTACAGCTTGGGGGAAAACTGGTTCTCATAGACATAGAGGTCATCAACGCCCATCTTGATTGCAACCTCCTATTAGGACAGAGTTACATGTATAAAATGAAGGCTTTTGCTTCATCCATTTTTTGCCTCATGATGTTTCCCCACGAAGGACGCATAGTCAAAATCGACCAGATAACATACTATGATCCAAATGCCCCTGCAGCACCTGAAAATGTTCTACCTATGATCGAATAACCTGTTCAGAGTGCACCCACATCGTTCATCTCAATAGTCGGACCCGGGATATATTTGGATACTCCCATGACCTCCACGTTCCCATCTGTCCCACCCCCATTGCAAATAATTGAAATATCTTATTTGTGCACCCTTTCACACAACACACAGCCACATACTCAATAGCCACCATTACTGCCAAAACCACCTACGGTGCCTAGTCACATCTTAGGAACATCGATTCACACTATCCCATTCTTATTTCCTCCTTCAGGAGTCATTATCACGCCCGTAATGGCTACGGTAAATCTTCCAGGGTTAACTTCAGGACTACCTGTATGGTACCTACCTAGATCAACCCCTCCCCCAACACTGAATGTCATTTTACAACCGATGCAACCCATCAATACTTCGAACCGTCCACCACCTAGTGTAGCGAACATCCAAAACCTACCACCTCCAACTGGGACCACTGCATCAACATCTAGCAATGCTCCCCCTCAACTCCGCTACAACGGGGGCAGAGGGCCACAAACCTACACCATAGGACCCACAACCCGCACCGCCCCACCAACTCCCAAGTTGGTGAAGAATCCCCCAACAACCTGTGTTCCCCCTAAGTGCTCTGTGTGCGACGATATAGGGCATGCTACCCATCAATGTCCACAATTACCAGCACTCCAAGAACATATGCAAATGTTGGATGACGACACTAACATTCCAGTTGTCAAACTAGAACTACCCCCTTAGCCTTGTAATAAATCATTGCGCACCAACCACACTTGTGCGATATGCGGCATCTACAGCCATTATTCACATCACTGCCCCGATCTCCTAGATTATAGAGCAGCACTATACAAATTGAATAATTCCGACCTCGAGATATCCCCCCCGCTCATTAAGGAAATATTCCCCCCCAGAATCTTCCCCTTCAGAAGAAATCAATACCATTTATATGACTTCAACCACTTACAAGCTTGAACCAATTGATTTGATGACACACCACTTTCGTAGCGACGAGGAAATTCTAGAAACACTTATTGCACTAGACTACCCCTGGGATGATATGCACCATTGGTCATACTACATCCCTGAGGCATCTACCTCTACCATGGAAAACCAACTGTCCGTCGAATCAAAATATTTTTTGCCAACCAACGTTGATTGATTCAAAGATCCAATCCCAGCACCAGACGCCTTTGAAGAAGGGAATATGGACAACATTTCACCTATCATAAAAATTGACATCTCCACCACACCTGGAAAACTTGAACTTATCTCCTTAGGCGCATCATGCACTGAAGAGGAAGTCCAATCCTATACGAAACTCTTCCATGAGTTTCATGATGTCTTTTCCTATTCTTACACTGAGATGCCTGGTCTTGATCCTACCATTGTAGAACATCACATAGACACTTGGCCTAACATACCTCCTGTCCACCAGAAACAACGCCCCATTTACCCATCTAAGCTTCCAGCCATCAAGGCCGAAATTGAGAAGCTTCGAGCAACAGGTTTCATATGCCCTATCGCTTACACCACTTGGGTTTCCAACCCAATCCCAGTCAACAAGAAAGTGGGCACCATTCGTGTCTGTACTGATTTCCGTAACCTCAATCTAGCTTGTCCCAAAGACAACTTCCCAACACCATTTATCGACCAACTAATCAATGCATGTGCGGGGTAGGAGGTACTATCATTCATGAATAGTTTCTCCGGGTATAACCAAATCCATATCCACAAGGAAGATCAATACAAGACCACTTTCACTACCCCATGGGGCACCTTCGCCTATCGTGTCATGCCTTTCAATCTCAAGAATGCTGGAGCCACATTCCAGCGAGCCATGACTTATTATTTTCATGACCTGATTAACATCAAATTGGTTTATCTAGACGACCTCACAGCTCGATCTAAGAAATGATCTGACCATCTAGATGACTTTCGACAAGTTTTCTTGTGTTGTCGCAAATACCAAATCCGCTTGAACCCACTCAAGTGTGTTTTTTGTGTTCCAGCAGGCCGTGTATTGGGTTTCATCATTTCAGAAAAAGGGATCACCGCAGACCCATTAAAATTCCAAACCATCGTGGACCTACCATCACCTCACACACTAAGACAACTACAAAGCCTTCAGGGGAGGTCCAACTTCCTCCGCTACTTTGATAGTTCATTGTTTCATTCGTTTACTACGCCTTCATTCCCATTTTGTATGGGACGACCAAGCGGAAGGAGCTTTCACAGACCTGAAGAAATCACTCACCAATTCCCCCTTGATTTCTCCTCTGGATTTCACAAGAGACTTCATCCTTTACATTTCGGCATCCGATTATGCCGTTTCTGGAGTAATCGTCCAAGAAGACTCTGCTCATCAAGAGCATGTCATTTACTATGTAAGCCAAACCTTATCAGGCCCACCACTGCGCTACCCACATGAAGAGAAAATGTCCCTCATCGTCGTCTTTTCAGTACAAAAATTGCGCCATTACATTCTCCTCAGCCATACCACAGTTGTCGCAAATTCCAACCCAACGGTCTATCTCTTGACAAGTCACCCTTTGCAAGGCCGTGTGGAAAAATGGGTAATTATCCTACAAGAATATGACCTGAATTTTAATACCCCAAAAAGCACCAAATCCCTAGCGCTCGCTCAGCTCATTACGGACCTACCATCCTCATCGTCATCACTAGCTATCCATACTGGTCTAATTGACGACCATTTATTCATCATCATGTTTGACGACCCTTGGTACGACGACATTTTGGTTTACCTCCGTACACAAAAGTTTCGACCCAATATCGACCATGATAGACACCGTCGCATTCATCACCGTGCCCACCGTTATCTCCTCTTAGGCGATGTCCTCTATCGACGTGGTGTCGACACAATCTTACGACGTTGCCTTTCTTGAGAAGAAGTATAACAAGTCCTTAATGACTGTCATAGCGGTTCCTATGGAGGCCATTTCTCTGGAATGGCCACTGCCCAAAAGGTAATCCACATAGGTTATTTTTGGCCCTCACTATTTACTGACTACATCACAATAGTCAAACATTGCCAAAATTTCCAGCTTTTTGCTCCCAAGGCAAGAACCCCCCCCCCCGCCCCCCTTCATCCAGTCGTCACCATTGGACCATTTTGCAAATGGGCCATTGACTTCATAGATTGTAATCCTACATTAGCTAGCGGCCATAAACACATCATTGTGGTCATCGATTACTTTACTAAATGGGCAGAAGCCGTGCCTACATACAATTGCAAAGCCAACACTGCAGCCCTCTTTTTCCTCAACCATGTTATCGCTCATTTTGGTGTACCAAAGCAACTCGTCTTAGACCATGGTTCTCACTTTGAGGACTCTGTTTGGCGAGAATTGTCAACCCTCCTTAAGTTTGAACATCATTTCTCTTCCGCCTACTACCCCCAAGGGAATGGCCAAGTCGAAGCTGTTAACAAAATTTTGAATACCATCCTCCAGTGCACTGTTGACCATCATAAGTCTAATTGGCATCACATTCTCTTCCCCTCATTGTGGGCTTACTGCATGTCCACTAAAACTACCACCGGTTTCACCCCTTTCCATTTGGTTCACGGCATAGAATCTGTCCTCCCAATTGAGTGTCAGATCCCGACATTGCACATCGCCATCAGACTCCTCCCATATACTTCACCAATTGAAAAACGCCTACTGCTTTTAGAGAAAGCCGACGAAGATCGCCGCGCAGCTCTCCAAACAATCGAAGCCACAAAGAACCGATCCAAATTCATTTCTAATAAACATGTTCACCCACGAGCATTTAGTGAAGGAGACCTTGTACTCGTTTACGATCAAGCCCATGACAAAACGGGCAAAGGAATATTCGAATCCATGTGGCAAGGCCCATACATCATACACACTTGCCTTGGACATGGGGCAAACATTTTGACTGACTCAGAAGGTAACCCCATGCGCAACCCTCGTAACGGGTTGTACCTTCAACAATTCTATCCATAAAAATCTTCTGGACACCACAGTTCATATTGTACAGGTTTTTAATTCGTTTTTTCACTGTAAAATTTCAAAGCCTTACATTTTCATTTTTTCTTGCATGAACACAGATGGATCCTATTCAACTCTTCTATGTAGGATTTTCCGATGGTGCAAGTCGCTGGTCTCCAAATCTCGCCCCCGTAGCTTGGGTACTTTATTCCCCTTCACACGAGTTGATCCACCTCGACAGAGTGGGCATAGGGGCTTCCACAAATAATCAAGCTGAGTATGATGTCATGACCAGTCTACTGGCCACTGCTCTCCAGATGGGCATAAGTCACCTTAGCATCTTCCTGGACTCCAAGCTCCTTGTTTCCCAACTCAACAACTGTTACTAGGTACGCGATCCCTGTCTATTTAGAAAATTCCTGCGCACTAAACAAATGATTCGACACTTTGAATCCATTTCATTCACTCATGTCCCACGAAATCTAAATAGTGTCGCAGACCAAGTGGCTAATAACATTCTAGATTGGCACGTCAACCAAAACATGTAGGATATCAAAACATGCATCACATAGGCATTAAAAAATCAAATAAACAAACAAAAGAAACCATCACAATATTTCAGCCACGTGCATAACATGTGCCTCCATGGGCATACAAAAACGAAAGTATTGCATCCACGTGCATACACGATTGTATAATAAAAAACACATCCATATGCATAAATATATATATATCATCATATAGTTATAATGTCAAGAGTGCCCTCAACACCCAAATATACAAAAAATACACCAGCCGTACATAATATGCTCATCGGCATTAGGGGGAAGGTAGTAGGCAGACTAGTCCTCATCCTCTGGCTCCTCCTATGGATCAAACTGGTCTCGAGCTCTCCTCTGCACTGCCAACACAGTGATCCACCTCAAAATCGACCTCCACTCATGCAAAGCATCGTAACATGTCTCTAAGACCTCCCGGTCCAAGTCCCTCCATCGATTATCTGCCACACCATCCAGTGATCCCTCAATGGTAGTCCGTATATCATTTGCCCCCTTAGCATCGTCACGACGACATACAATTCCCCTCACAGGTGGAGGAGGTAATCAAGGTACCACCTCCACATGACCTCTGCGAACCGGATGCCCCGGTGGAGGCCTCAGACCCACATCTACGATAACCAACACTCAGAGAAGTCAACATCATAAGAATAACCCTAAAACATCATAATGGAGAAAACATATAAATATATAAACATGATGTAGAAAAAAAAAAAACAAATACATACCATCCGGCCCCCGGGCCTGTCCCGCAGCTTGTGGCATCTCGACATCACTACGAAAGTCCATACCCCGATACAGAAAATCATCGAACAATACTGACATTTTCTCCCACTACCGGTACATATCAGTAGTAAAAAACAATCCTGCCTACCCACCACCACGGTGAGGCATCACCTCGCCCCACCGCACCATCTGCGGCTCACAAACACCACCATCCCGTACCGGAATACGGGGCCATAAATTCGGCACCCACTCGAAGAAGAAACAACATAAGAAAGAGGCATAAGTAAAGTTCCCCCCAAACTGACACACCTCGTTCAGCTTTCGCTGAACACTAGCTAGGAACATCTGTCCCCAGGCATAGTATGTCCCAGTCATAACCTGGTGTACCAACATCATCTACCCACCCAACAACTGGTGCGGCGCCTGAGACCCAACCACTCGCAACACACACGCTGCAACTACTCTCATAGATGGATCCTCTATATCACTAACTGACAGTGCATTCGCATGCACTCGGGAACCCGGACAACAAAATATCTTCAAAAGATCCTCTAGATCAATATCCCCCTAGATCCTAGGTTGTGTATCTCCTATCACACCTAAACGGGGTAAACCAGTCAAAAAATAAACATCCGTCAAGGTGAGGTTCAACCTCTCACCTTGAATCATGAAACCCTGAAGGGCCGGATCCCGGAATCTTATCAACTTGGTCAGTAACAACCATGCTGACCGCATAATAGGAACCTAAGCTAACTTCATCATTCCATTCGCTACTAACATAGCCTGAGCATCATGACCCCCATCGATAGTCTCCATCAAATCAGCAGGCATCTCCCTCTCCCTTCACACAGGCCTCGGGACTCTAATCATCCTACCAAAAAACATAGAAAATATTTCAGAAAATTATACCCAAAAAATTTTCCCCAGTCACAATCCAAATCGCGGCTGTATAGACCACAACCACGATACAAATCATGGCTGTGAAGCCCACAGCCGCGATCCAAATCATGACTGTGAAGGCCACAGCCGCGATCCAAATCATGGTTGTGAAGCCCATAGCTGGGATCCAAATCGCGGCTGTGAAGCCCACAGCCGCAATTTCAGATCGCGACTCTGAGGACCACAGCCGCGATTCGGATCGCGACTGTGAAAACCACAGTTGCGATTTAGGATCGTGACTGTAGATCTCTCAGCCACAATCTAAATCATGTAAAAGGGCTCAGGGCCCGCGATTTCCCCATTGATCACTCAAAGTGACCAATGCACCGCCCCTGAGTCCCCCAATTCCCCCCGAAATTAAATAAACTTATAGCTTAAGGCTAATAGGCTTACCTAAAACTCGCGGAATGGAAAACCAATGGTCAAATCTCCTGTAAATGATGAAAGTGCTCTCAACAGATCAAATCTCCTGTAAAACTCAACCATGAAAATGACACATGTCCCTATAAGTCCACCCCCTATTTATAGACATTTGATCAATTTTTAAATAGCCATTCCGGAGCCATACAATGTCCGTTTTTCAAACGGTTGATACCATTGGATTCAGCGCGGTGAGAACTCCATGATGGTCTAGTCAGTGTCCAAATTCCACCAATCCCATTTACAGGCATTTTTTCACACACCCGTCGCCTCAATTTGCATACATCGGCCGTTGTCCATTTTTGACATTCTTTATATCACCAGATTCAATTTTCCGTGCTCGTGATGATGCTTGAGATCATTTCTCGCTCTCACCACCATATTTTAAGGCATTTTTTTCATGCCCCTCGTCACCTCGGCTTGCGTGCCACATTGACCGTTATCCATTTTCGACATTCCTTATATCACCGGATTCAATTTTACGCGCTCGTGATGATGCTTGAGATCATTTCTTGCTCTCACCACCATATTTTTATGGCATTTTTTCCATGCCCCTCGTTGCCTCGATTTGCATGCCACATCGACCGTTGTCCATTTTCGATATTTTTTCATGTCGCTGGATTCAGTTTTCCGCACTCATGACGATGCTTGAGATCATGTCTCGCTCTCACCAATACCTTTTTGTTGAGTAAAATTTTATTCCTTTTTTGGACCGAGCAATTCTTTTATGAAAAAGGCACTTAGAGAGTTTTTGTTAAGCTATTTTCTAACTCCTAAAACAATGAAAAGATCGCCGAGCAATCTTGCTTCCTTTCATGCTCGCTAAAAGTATCTAAAAGGGCGTCTACCTGGTATAAGTTTACCCCTTTTTCAGGCCTTGTAGACTAATTACGAAAAAGGAATACTCTAGTCACATCGGTTAGAAGAGTTCTCCATTTGCATCATTTTATGCTTTTTTGGGCCTTGGAGACTAACATACGAAAAATACCACCAATGGAGTCTACTTACTGCTTTCAGACTCTCTAAAAATGAAAGTAATCAGGAGCAATCATAGTCCTGGGATCGTATAAATCCACACGACGGTACTCCTCCACTAATTCAGAGTCTTCTTATCGCTTTCAGACTCCTTAAAATTGAAAGCACTCACGAGCATGAACAGTCCTGGGCTTGCGCAAATCCACAGGACAGTACCATTTTTTTAGCACACTTTTATCCCTTATTGGAGCTCAATTAAACCACGAAGAAGGCCCCAACGGTGCCTCTCGGCACCACAACAGATCATGTCTGCTCACATGGTAGCTTCCCGATTTTGGTCGCCTTTGTTCAGAGTATTCTGCAATATACCTCCTTGAGAGTTCCCCGATACCATACATCAGTTTGTCCTCCTGAGTCTCTCCCATTGCAGTACATACTCTTGATCCCTTAAGCTATGATCTTCATACCTAAAGTCAATTTCATATGCTGCCAGGTCATCCATACCATCATACTCTAAACAAAGGAAGTTTGAGTCCCCCCCCACTCTATGACCCCAGTTATTCCCCATCCCCACAATATGTCAGTCCCACTATCAGTACTATCCCCTCTCAGTTGTACACCTCGCGCTCCTATCAAGGAAACATCATTTCCTTGGTAGTTGCAAGGTCTCCCTCTGTCGACGCTAACCAATCTATTCCAGAGGATAGACCCAGAGGTCCCTGTGCCTTGGACTCATCACCACCAGTGATGAGTGCCTACAGATCATTTTGAAAGAAGTCCTTGGTGCCTCTCCAAATGATTGTTTCTCACATGCTCGACGTCAACACCTTGATCGCATCGTTGAGATTCGCACAGGGTATCGGTCGCTTCAGTTATTAGTTGAAGACCCTGGATGTCACCTGATTCTAGCACATTTATGAGTCTACTTGAGGAAACAACTAGTTACATGTTCCTATGGATATTCGGGTTGTGCTTGGCGACAGTATTCAGAAGTACCCCAGTTTTATACTCCCTTGAGTATACCATTCCTATTCTCTTCAGAAGTTGGCTCACAGATATTGAGTCCCTAAAACTATTGGATACCTTTAGATCTAGCAGTTCATCAACCCTTCTGACAACTCATGCAGAATAGTTGTGGCTCTTTTCCAGTGTATCAATTCTTTAGATCAGTCATGGTATGACCATGAGTATGTCCCAGCATTGTGTCCCCTCTGGACCATTATTATGTACACAACAGGTTTATTTATCTTGTTTAGGTCCCCTTTTTGGGCCTCATTATTATTTATATGTCTTGATACAAGCATGGGTATGCCCACCTTTTCCATTATCAGAGATTATTCCTCATTCATTTTGAGGACATGTATTTTTAGTTTGTGCAGTGTGCATGGGCCCAGTGTTCCAGTTTCCAATCGGTCTCTTCTCTCCTCCAAAACCCAGGAAAAAGACAAAGAAACTATGATGTCTATCGGCCATACAATGAACTCCTACCCTCACACATCAGGGGGCAATCTGTTAACACCCAAATAGTGCTCACTAGCTCATTTCCCTATTCATATGACCCATTTGTCCACTTTTCCTACCATTTTAGCCTCAAAAACCCTCAAAAGGTCACCAAAAATACCAAAATACATCTTTTTCTCCTCAAAATATTTAGTTTTCCTCAAAAAAAACAAAAAACCCTCAAAAAGGGTCCAAAATTCCCAAAAATCAATTAAAAGGGAATAATATTCAAAATATATTCAAAAAAGGAAAAAGAGGGAAAAAGAGACCTAAACCACATTTAGTAATACCATTGGTTTCCTTAAACCATAATGGTATTCCCCATCACCAAAAAACTATAAAAGGTGATAGGGGCTCCTCATTATTCATCCACATTCATTCTATCCTTATGCTGCCCATTTCACTCCTAAGATCTTGATCCTCCATTTGAGCTTAGATCCACTTTTGGAGTACCCTTTGTGGCCATTCCCCCATTAGCATCTTGGAGAAGAGAAAGACCTTTGGAGCATTGGAGCATCTCACCAATGTAGCCGCTTAGATTCAACCATCCTCACCATTTGAGGTAACATGATTATTGTAAAGCTATTTTTTCCATAAATAAAGAATTTGTTTTTGTATACATATTTGAGTCTTTTACCATTTACTTTCAAGTTTTTTTAAATGAACATGCTAGATTAACTTTTTATTGTCTTATGTCTTAGATTAATTCTACTTCTTTACTTTAGTTTTTAATTATTTCCATTGAGACTGCTACTACAAGTTAGTAGGTGCTCATTAGCACATGCTTGGGTGAAAGCCCAAGCAACATCATGTCTACTTGAGAGTGAGACCCAGGAAGAGTTTCATGAAATTGGGAAGTTGTACCAAGCTGGCACCAAGATATTTTGGGCCATTTGAAGTCCATGATAGGTTAGGGCCAACTGCATATAGGATTGCATTTCTTGCTAACATGAAAGCTCATAATGTTTTCCATGTGTCTTTTCTTAAGAAATATGCACATGATCCTAATCATATCATTGATTGGCATGTGATACAAGTGGAACCAGAGGGAGAGTTCCAAGTGGAGCCTACATCCATCCTCGACAGGAAGGTTACCTTGCTCTGGAACCGGGCCATAGGGAAGGTAAAGGTGCAATGGAGGCACCTTATCTCATAGGAGGCCACATGGGAGCTGGAGGATGCCATGAAGGAGTAATTCCCATTTTTGTTCAGTTTGAGAACACCAAGGATGGTGTTATTTTAAGGGAGAGGGAGTTGTAATACCCCATTTTTCCATTGATGTATTTGGATTTGATGTAAATACTGTGTATGTACAATGTGTGTATTTTCCCTAGTGTGGAGCTGAAGGCCAAGGCCCCACTAGTGGATGTTTAAGGTTATTTGTTTAGGAAAGTATTTGGATAGTTTGATTATTCATGGACTGATTAAGCCATGAAGGAATGTAAATGATTAAATTATTACTGAATGAATAAAATAACTAAGAAGCTGGCTAAGGAGGCAACGAATGAGAAGGGGCCATGTGTATCCACTAGGGAGAGGTGAGGGGGTTCGGGATTGGTTTCCCATTTTGCCACATGTCTGGCTGGGAACCCGTTCGAACTCCCTGCTGACATTAATGAAACTGCAATGGGTGGTTGAGAACCCTGATGGCTAAGGCCGTTGGAGTATGGAGCATGCCTGCGGATTCGTATGGCAGGGCATGGCTCTGATCACTTGAACAGGATGACACTCAATCTCCTGCGGGAACTCGCTGAACTTGTTTGACTATCCAAGAGGATAGGGGATTGGGGGACATTCATTCAGATACAGACACTCCTCACTCACGCACTCACTCGCCCCTGCACGCACTTGCCATTCACGAACCATCGACCCTCGAAGAGAATTCGTTCCTGTATTTCCTGTATACACCAAACCAATCTGGGAAAAGAGAAATCTAAGGTTAATAGTGCTTCCTATGTGGGAGAAAAATCCTGAGAGTTGATAACCGTAACCACACTATGTGCAAACCCCAGTTACAAGGACATAGTGGGATTGATAGAAGAGGTTGCAGAGTGGCATTGGTAGAGTAGTCGTGAGGAAACCCCAAGCCTGGTAACGAATCAGTTGTTGAACTATGGGAGAGAGTTGGGTTGCTTGATAAACCCAGTGAAGGCTATAATCTCAAGGAACTACTGACTAGACCTTTCTATGCCCATCTTGGAATAGCACTGGAAGGGAAGGACCATGAGAGACTATGTAGTATTGATAGGATCTTCCTTGTGTTGGATGTGGTAGGTATTGTGGGTGCAAGGTTGGCTGAGAGCAACTGGACCTTTCTATGCCCATCCTAGAATAGCACTGGAAGGGAAGATGCCTTGAGAGACTGTGTAGCAGTGATGTAGGTATTCCTTGTGTTGGATGTGATAGGTATTGTGGGTGCTAGGTCAATTGAGTGTTGAGATGGCTGCAACTCTGTGGTTGAGCTCACTGGCTTAGAAACACCTTCCCTATTGTCCCTGAATTGCTTGATAACCACTGTAGGTTGGCTTAGCATGGGTAGGAGCCCTGCAATACTTGATAAACCCAACTACATACTGTTTTAGCATGAGAATAGAGCCTTGACTATGAGAGAACCTGTTATCCCTCCTTAGTGGATACACTGCCCAGCTCGAGGGTGATCTCTCAGCTAAAATAGTACAGGCTGGATAGATATCTAAGGTTGGGTGGAACGTTGCTCTCACTTAGCTAGTTGCTTCGGAATTGAAAGATAAGTATTTCTTGTTATGTCAAATGATGTTGTTCATTGTGATGAAATGGTTGCTCATGCCCCTTTGTGGAATTATGAATGCTGTGTATAATTATGGAACTGTGGAATGTATGTGTATGCATGGGATTGATATGAATTCATGTATAGGCTTGAGTAAGAGGCTAAGTTCACTATTGTATGTACATCTTATGTTGCATGAGTTTGATGCCTTGTAATCCTTGCATATGATAGCTGTGTGAATTAAATCCGTTAATGCATTTTACATGTTATAATGAATTATAGTGTTTCATTATTGAAGATGAATGTTTATGAATAACTAACCTTGTGAAGGTGATGTATATTTACACCTGATCCTTGAGAAGAAAGAGAATTCCTGGAAGTGGTTTCAGGAACCTCTGTGGGTCAGATGGAATGGAAGATCTTGGCAGGTATAAGGTTGGATGTCTCTAAGTGGGGTATAGACAGAACTTCAAAGAATAAAATGGGAAGGTTATATGCCTCACCCTATCAGGGGATTCTACCATTGGATAGAGCTCTCCAAGAGCTTTCTAACAGTACCAACCTTTCCCCATTTGGATGCTGGAGGAAGAAGTTATGCCCCTTTGAAGAATCAATGAAATTCCCTTACGGAGGCAGGGTTCCGCAATTGCGAGTTGCGGGATCAAAAATTTCAAAACTATACGTATTTCGGGTTTCCACAATTCCGCATCAGCAATTGCGAGATGCAGGTTGCGGGATCAGCTGTTTATTGGTTGTGGGATTGTCAAGTGCATGTTTTCGTATTTTTGGTTTCCGTAATTCTGCATCTGCAATTGCGGGATGCAGGTTGCGAGATCAGCTGTTTTCGGGTTGTGGGATCGTCGAGTTCAAGATTTTTGTGTTTTGGAATTCCGCATTTCTGAATCCGCAATTGCGGGTTGCGGATTGCGGGATGTGGATAGCGGGACCCACTGTTGCGGGTTGCAGGAGTGACCTCCTGCGGAGATTGGAATTCTGCATTCCCGCATCTGCAATTGCGAGTTGCAGATTACAGGATTCATTGTTGCGGAATGAAGGATGGGGGTTCGCAGCTATGGGTTTCAGATTGCAGATTCGAGCTCTCCCGATTGTTTGTATGGGCACTCGGTCAATGTTTTGGGAGAAAAAAAATGGATCATGGTCTCCAGTGGCCAGGTAGGTCGGTGGGGACGTGACATGTATAATGGTTGTAGAATTCCTGGGGTATTAATTGTTTCAAGCTTATTCTGTTGGAAAACCAAACATTCAGCCACGAGCCTTTGAACATCATATTTAAGACCTTCCCCAAAAAATTACTTCATATCCCAACATCCTGGTTACCCATTTTTGTTTCTCTTCTAAATATAATCTATGTTCCAGGAAGTATTTAATACTATCATGATCTGTTTTGAACTTGAATTTCCTACCTATTAGGTAAGGATGCCATTTCTTAAGAGCATGTCGTATTTCCAACGTTTCCTTCTCATATATGGGCTTCTGTAAGTTCTTTCCCTTGATTGGATGACTTTTGAAAGCAAGTGGGTGTCATTCTTTCATTAGAAAAGCACCAATGCCATTTCCTAAAGAATCACATTCCACAATAAAGGTTTTTATGAAATCTGGTGTGTCCAAAATAGGAGCTTTGCACATTGCCTCTTTAAACTATTGAAAATCTTGAGGTTCCTCTGGATTCCAAGAAAATGCATCTTTCTTCAGTAATGTTGTTAGAGGGTTGTTATTATTCCATAGTTCTAAACAAACTTGCGATATTACCGTGTCAGATCTAAGAATCCTCTAAGATTCTTTAAGGTTTTGGGAATCGGCCATTCCATCATGGCTTTAATTTTGTTATGGTCTACCTTGACACCTTCATGTGATACAATATGACCCAAATATCCTATCTCCTTTACCCCAAAGAAACATTTGGAAGGTTTTGCATATAGTTGTTCCTCCTTTATGAGTTGTAGTATCATGTCAATATGTTGAATATGTTATTCCCAAGAATTGTTATAGATTATTAGTATATCATCAAAGAACACTAGCACAAATTTTCTAAGGAAAGGCTAAAAATGGATTTCATCAAACCTTGAAATGTGGAAGGTGCATTTGTGAGACCAAATGACATGACCAGAACTTCATAATGACCTTCATGAGTTCTTAATGTTTTTTTTGGGATGTCTTCATCCTTCATTCTAATCTTATGATACTTGGAATAGAGATCCAACTTTGTGAAGAAAAATGCTCCATGTAATTCATCTAACAATTCATCAATGATAGGAATGGGAATCTTATCTTTAATGGTGATCTTGTTGATCTCTCTATAATATGGACACATATGGCATGATCCATCTGGCTTGTGTTCCATTACCACTGGTGCAGAGTAAGGAATTTTGCTAGGAATAATTAAGCCAACCTCTAACATGTCTTCAACCCTATGCTTAATTTCACTCTTATAGCCATAGGGGTATCTGTAAGGTATGATGTTAGGAGGAAACTTCATGTAATTAAGTGAATAGCATGATCAAAATATCGAATAGGGGAAAGACCTTTTCGAATATATTCAAATACCTTGGAATGCTTATTAATGAGCCTTTCGATATCTGGGGAAATAGGATATTGTTGATGCCCTGAGTTGGATGGAATGGTTGGGGATTCAACACTAAGGATAGTGATCCGATACAAGAAATTCAAACAACTATGTGCAAGAGATCCTCTATATCCTAGTCGTTGAACATGACCACTTCCAGCAGATTTAATCCTATGTTGGCTTTTTCTAAGTTTTGTTTTTCTCCTTAAGGGATACTTATGATGAGAAAACACTTGATCCTATTTGTCCTAATATATAAATTATGGAAATTAGTTTCTATTTCCAGACATAGATAATTGTCTGAAAGGAACTAGTTGAATTATGAAATTCCGTTACTAATGATATTTTATAAATAATCAAAACAGGAAGACACATCCCCTATTTCATGAACTCTTACTGATGAAACCTATGAAACATCATATGATCAAACCAACTTAAATATCATACAAACAAAACATCTAAACTAATAAATAAGTAAAGAGTTAGTTAAATTAATCATATCAAAGCATTATTGATTCAAACTGACAAGTAATTAGGAGAGATAATCAAAACAAATTCTTATCACCCTATAGTCATAGAACATCAGTAATGAAAACATTTTTTGAATAAGTTCTTATGAATCAAAATAATTGAGATTTTAATAATTTGAATGTAACCAAGTGTTAATTTTTCAGAATTTACTTCAATATGATCTAGGAACTTAACTGAGAGAACAACATGTACAGCATATCAATCATGGACACAATAATGCAAGCACACAAGAGACACAGAGTTTACTTGGGGAAAACCATAAAGTTGAAAAACCCCAATAACTTCCTCAGAGATAGATAGAGCAATGATACAACCCAAGCATAAGAGATAGACATCTCCTAGCAGTAGCTTCTCCTCCTCCACAAGTGCGCCACTCTTCTGAGAGTGTGAGAGAGAATAGAATGATGAAATAGAGTGCCTCCCGCACTCTATTTATACTTGACTTGACTTGCCTAATAACCTTTACTAGGTCGGCCTCAACTTAACCACATAACATAAAGCTAACTAGGCCGACACCCAATAGGGTGGTTTAATAACCCTTTGACCCACATGGCCAACCCCCAATAGGGTGGTCTAATAACCCTTCTACCCACATGACTTATACAGGGCCAACCCCAACAAGGTGTTCTAATAACCCATCAAGTATAAGTTACGACACTCACAATATAAATGATGACACTTCCGTATAGAGGAATAATACCATCTCTATAGGATTACAATATACATATATGAAATACATTCCAAAGTTACATATACATCAACACTCCCTCTTAACAAGGAAGGTATTTCTCGACACAGGTCTTCTAGCACAAGTCTTCTTCTCTAGATCATCGTCATCGAATCATTGTCCTCAAATCACCGTCATCATCACTGCTACTGCTATCTCAATCAATCTTTGAATCTACTCGTCATAGGAAGTTCTACAGATCTAGTCCTTTTTCATACTGGATGTAGGTCCACCACCTGCAGGTCTTCATCACTGGCCATACTGTGGAATCCTCAGGACTTATTATGTGCGTCACAAAACCTTAAAAGAGTCTCTTGACTAGCAAGAACCCTAAAGAGCATCTGAGGCCTTTTTCATCCTGTCCAGATCTCCAGGACTTATTACATGTGACCCCACCACAAAACCTCGAAAGAGCATCCCAGGATGTTACGGGTACACAACTCCAACCTGAAGGATCTCGCAGGGCACAAATTACATGTGGTCACCACAAAACCTAGCAAGAGCATCTCAGGATGTTACAGGTACACAACTCCGACCTGAAATCTCCCAGGGCACAAATTACATGTCCTCCCAGAGCAATGTCTCGAAAGAGCATCCCAGGCTGTTACGGGTACACAACTCCGACCTATAGGATCTCCCATACATGCTCATCTGCACAACCTAATCGACGGCCACAAAGTATCATCCGGATACTCATCATACATCATCCTGATGTACACATGATCATCCTGATCATCATCACTGCAACATCCTATTGCATGTCATCTAGAGCAATATCCTGAAGCTCGTCATCTATGATCATCCTAATCATACACCTCATCTACCTTATGCATACCAAGTATCTACCTGATACATATCATCATACATGATCCACCTGATCATACAATGTATCCACCTGATACAAATACAAATACATGATCCACCTGATCATACCTTATACATATCAACATACATGATCTACCTGATCATACAATGTATCCACCTAATACATATACAAACACATGGTCCAAGCATCCAACATGATGCATATACAAAATGCATACAAATGATCCAACTAATCATATCCAGCATCAAACATGATGCATACATACATATATATATATAAATGATCCAACTAATCATATCCAGCATCCAACATGATGCGTACATATACATATACATATAAATGATCCAACTAATCATAACCAGCATCCAACATGATGCGTACATATACATATAGAGCAGTAACTGGAGCATCGTTCTGATTCTCATCATCCATGATCCTCCTGATCGTCATAGCATCATCTTCTTTAGATCATCTCATCATCCACAAAGCACAGCCCAGATGCACATCATCCAGCACTTACACCACCGACATGGGAGAACACATCTACCACCATTCGGGGAAGGCTCCAGCCCTTACTTTTTCACCATGGGAGAACACATCTACCACCATGTGAAAAATGGCTTCAGCCCTTACATCTATACCATGGGAGAACACATCTACCACCATGTGAGAATGGCTCAGCAATTACATCACGACCATGGGAGAACACATCAACCATGTCAGAAAATCTCATGTGCATCTGCATCTTCTGGACTCATCACTTCCCTTTGGAAGGAACCTCGATCTAAAGTGCACCAAGCCTCTCTCTGAAGTACTCAAACTGCACTCTATCCAACGACTTGGTCAATACATCTGCAACCAGCTCATCCATCGCAACATACTCTGCTTCGGCTGTACTCAGTGCTACGTAGGACTGCTTCCTGCTAAACCAAGAGATCACACCTGATCCCATACTGAAACAACACCCATAAGTGCTCTTCCTATCTGCAGCACTGCCTACCCAATCTGAATCAACATAACCCTGAGGTTAAACTTTTGATTTGCATCATACTTGAGCCCATAATCAACTGTACCCTTCAGGTATCTCAGACTATGCTTTACAGCAACCAGGTGAACATCTCTCAGATCCGTCAGGAACTAGCTCAATGTGTTCACCGCAAAGTAAATATCTGGTCTCGTGTTCGTCAGGTACATAGAGGACCCAATCATCTGACGATACATCGTGACATCAACTGGATCAGATGAAGCATCACATAGAAGCTTCAGGTTCGATGCCATAGGTGTGGCCATAGCCTTGCAGTCCATCATCCCGAACCTCTTAAGGATCTCTACTGCATACTTCTCTTGTCCAAAGAATATTCCATCTGCACTCTGCCACACCTCCATGCCAAAAAACAAATAGCGCATCATTCCCAAGTTCTTCATCTCGAACTTGGCAGCAAACTTCCGCTGCGTGTCGGCAATCAATCTATCTTCACCTGTAATAAACAAGTCATCCATATACAAAAGTAGTATCATTGGATTGCCTTCCTCAACCTTGTATTAAAGGTTGGAATCCACTTTACTATTGGTAAATCCCAAACTGGATAGAAATTTGTCTATCCTACCATACCAAGTTCTGCACATATATGAATCCCTACCATGTGTCTCAAAACCAAGTGGTTGCTCCACATACACTTCTTCTTCAACTACACCATTCAAGAAGGCTGTCTTGAAATCCATCTGGTGTATCTTCCACTTCATCACTGTAGCCGGAGCAAGTACTGATCTAATGGAAGTGTATCTGGCTACAGGAGCAAAAGTCTCTATCCTACCACCTGTAGCATGCTTGATCTTGTAGATTCTCTTGGAAGTCACTGCAGACTCCCCTTCAGGTCTTGGGACTGGATCCCAAACATCTTCATGATCGACTGGTACTCCTCGATCATGGAATTCTTCCCATATCCTGGGAACTTCAATATCTTCAATATTTTTAATAGATAACTTTGTTGCTGAACAAATGTTGTAGTCCTTCTTTTGTAGGTGATGGTATACGATCTTTCCTACACAACAAGTTAAACTGCATGATTAGAAAACATGTTATAGTTTTCAGAACAAACTTTTACACATAAAGAAATATGTCATACAGTCATGCAATTATCTTAGCCAATGCTTCAATACAACATTTATCCATATCCTGTAACTTTCTAGATGCCTTCCAATCTCTACCAGAACATTGTTAAGAGTGTGCACAAATCCCAACATGTCAGCAAAGAGGTTTCATTCTAGATAAGTAGCAATGGAATGTTGTACAGTGCCATACTCCACTTACCCATGTATATTAGTAGTATATTGTTCATCAATGCAACTATTCTAATATGCATAATACACAACCTAATTCTAGGAACATGAGTATATACATTATTGAACAATATTATTTAAACAATAAAATATGCAAGGACTGATAATTCAAATACTTATCTTTGTTTGTTTGTTGGGTTGACTCCCTCTCAGTATTTGCTTCTTTTCCGTAACTCCATTCTGATGTGGATTGTAAGAAGTGGTCAACTCCCTCTGAATATTTGCATCCTTGCAGAAACTACTGAAGTGTGCTCCTTCTTGGTCTTTGGTTCCTTGTAGGAACAACTGGAATGTGCTCCCTCTTGATCTTTGCTTCCTTGCAGGAACAACTGGAGTGTGCTCCCTCTTGATCTTTGCTTCCTAGATTACCTATCCTTGAACTTATATCCATCACTATGCATGCTTATTAGTATCATCATTGTGTTATCCTCGAGGACTCATACATAATCACACATTCATTAGTATAATCTTAATACAATCAAAACACAATAATCTTAAACATGTATAGTCATGATCATTTCAAACACAAACAATAAACATTAGTATTCAAGGTTTCAGGGAATTCTTCTTTTACTCATGCATATTCTTATTTGATTATAGGACTCTTCTAGTTAGTTAAATCATCAATCAAG
Organism: Larix kaempferi; assembly: GCA_027924585.1. NCBI lineage: Eukaryota > Viridiplantae > Streptophyta > Pinopsida > Pinales > Pinaceae > Larix > Larix kaempferi. The sequence continues at coordinate 13,027,729 of BSBM01001197.1, read as the reverse complement.
ATAAGAGACATAAAATGCATAAACCCTTGATTACTTACATTTCTAACTTTATGAATAAACATAACCAATCATACCAAGTATACTTATATAAGGGATCCTAACACAAGGTAGGATTCTAACTTGATATAGGAAAAAAATACATGGATGACTATGTTAGCTAGTTATGTCTAACATACACACATGATGTCTTCTGGTTCTCTTCAATGACTTGTGCTAGTAACCTACATGTCTCATAAGTTAACCATTGTAGAACCAAGTTATACATACCTCGTAAGTAGATCTTCTATGTGATCCATGACAATGGATGAATCTTTGTCTTCATGTCACCATGATCGCATGTTCTTGAAGTAGAACATGATTTGTCTTTCTTGGTGTACCTTTCATGTTAGCGAACAACATAAACCTCATACAACACCATAATGCATTAGTACAATCATAAGTGTCAACACCCTAATCAATGAATATCTTCTATCATGCATTCATAATTTTATTAAGGTGATACAACAAGTCTAAATTTAATCAAGATTGTACTAACCGTAATAACATGAAGACAAACACACCATAAACTTAATCATGAACAAATCTCAAAACATACCTAGATGAGTCATATTTGTCAAGATTGCTTGTAATCTTCTTATGTAAGGCCTTAGCCTCATCTCCCTCTGAAACGAGAACTTATTCACTTATGCAGGTGACCAATCCATTCTCTTCTAGGATTAACCTAATCCACTTGATTCGCAGGAACTGAATCTGGAGCTGGATTAGGGTTTGTCAGAGAAACCCTAAAAATTCAAACTTTGAATTTCAAACTTCTGAAAGGATAGAAAGATGCGCCTTGATGAGCTGATCAAGCCAGTATATTCGGAATTTGAAAACTGCAAAGTTTCACCCCTCAAATTTGCCTTTGAAACTTCCAGATTCACTGGACATGACCCCAAACTAGGGTTTGATAAAAAACACCCTTCTTCCCAATCAAAAGGTTCAATCTAAAGCTCTAAGCTTCTTTTTTTTTGAGGAGCTTCTAGCCGTGCTCACAGATTTCAAAATTTTCCATTTTTGCAGAAGCCCTAATTTTCCACTTTTCTGATCAAAGTCCCAAACTAGGGTTTGATCAAGCCCGGCCTTCTGGCCAACTAAAAATTATGATCTTGGTCTCTAAATTTCGATTTTGATGAGTAGCATTCAGCCGTAGTCTTCGATTACAAAAATTACAACTTTCTCCAAAACCCTAAATTCCGGAAGCCATGAATGAAGGTGCTAAAAAATAATTATGTTTTGACAGAAATATGTACCTGATTGTTTCTGGTGTAACACCAAAATTTTTGATCAACAGGGTCTAAAAAATATTTTTGTGATAGACCGACCTGTCATCTTTCCAACCCCAGAGTTTTGACCTCAAATGAATTCTCTAAGATAGATTTATGCCAAGTGTCGCAACGTGACCTGTTTATGAGATAAAACAGGAGAGCAAACTTGTACGGCGTGCCACGTGTCACAGGTTCAGTTTTGGCCTCTAAAAAAGTTAGCTAAGAAATTTCAGTCCGTGAACTACCTGTCACTTTTTACAAAATTTCATTTGGAGCTTCCTAGCCCAAGTTATGACCATTTTTCTAAGGTCACCTGTTTTTTACTGAGATCTGGAAGAGGCCGAAACCCTATATTGTACAAATCATAAATCACAAAGTACAACGTATTAGAGGTTTTCCTTTGGACACAAGGTACATGGAGATCTTAGATTCTCCCTGTACAAGTTTCATATCCAAAAACGTCGCCAAAATGGACTTATAGCGAAAGTTCTACTATGACTGGTTTTTTCTATATCAATCCCAAGCATTGCAAGTGCAACAAGTGTCATACATGCCATACCATGCCTTCTTTCAGGCTAGCTCTGATACCATGTTAATTTTTCAGAATTTACTGCAATATGATCTAGGATCTTAACTAAGAGAACAACATGTACAACATATCAATCATGGACACAATAATGTAAGCACACAAGAGACACAGAGTTTACTTAGGGAAAACCATAAAGGTGAAAAACCCCAATAACTTCCTCAAAGATAGATAGAGCAATGATACAACCCAAGCATAAGAGATAGACATATCCTAGTAGTAGCTTCTCCTCCTCCGCAAGTGCGCCACTCTTCCGAGAGTGTGAGAGAGAATAGAATGATGAAATAGAGTGCCTCCGGCACTTTATTTATACTTGACTTGACTTGCCTAATAACCTTTACTAGGTCGGCCTCAACTTAGCCACATAACATAAAGCTGACTGGGCCGACTCCCAATAGGGTGGTCTAATAACCCTTTGACCCACATGGCCGACCCCCAATAGGGTGGTCTAATAACCCTTCGACCCACATGACTTATACAGGGCCGACCCCAACAAGGTGCTCTAATAACCCATCAAGTATAAGTTACGACACTTACAATATAAATGACGACACTTACGTATAGAGGAATAATACCATCTCTATAGGATTACAATATACATATATGAAATGCATTCCGAAGTTACATATACATCAACACCAAGGAATGATATGAGAAAAGAAAAATTTATCTCAACATATGTAGAAAACAACTGCAGGTAGGATCCATCTTTCATTAACAGGCTGCAATAAATTACAATCAAGTCTTTGGAAGAAAGATTTTCCAACATGTATGATACAAAATAAATTACATCAGAGCTCCCACAATTTTTCCCGCTGTAACCCATTTCCATACCCCTGAAGATCAAAATAAATACCATTACAACTTGGGCCAAATATCCATAAAAGGAGGCTAACTGTCCTACATCTAAGGGATCCCAATCTACTTTCACCCTAATCTGGATTAGTTATGTAATCTTTCCGCACAACGTATACATCCAGCATGTGCACAGTATCACGGAAATACAAATTCTCTAGTTGTAATTGGGATTTGCACAAATAGGATGTGATATCCTTGTTGCGAATCTTGGACCTCGAATCGAAAAAATATGCAAGGTGATCTCCAACTGATTCGGAACCAAGATGAAGGATTTGAAGAGAGAGATGTCCAATTGAGCAACATCTCATATGGATTGAGCGGTTTGATGCATTTGATCTTCCACCTCGGCAAGCCTAAGATTAGCTGGCACTGAGTCTTCCAACTCAGCAAAAACAAGCATCTCCATATTTTCAAGATGATTATCTATCAACATCCACTGCCTAGCACATATTTTCTATCTCTTTTCAATCATCTGTGCAAATTCTTCACAAACAAGTCCCCAAGACTTGATAGAAATTCCATCTCTCATTAATTTATGTTGATCAAGCCGAGGCATAGTCTATGAGATATTCTTCATGTGTGACTTCCACTCGCACAACTACTCATAAGCTGAGTGTTCCTTCTTTCTTTGATCCATGTGGTCATCTATATGGTCTACAAATATTTAAAAGGCATTGAAGTCATATTGAATTTCGTTTAGGCCCAAAAAGTACCGAGTTTGGGTCTGCTTGAGCTTAGTGTTACAAGCAATGACCTCATACTTGAATTCTTGGATAGTCAATTTAAAGAACTCTAACAAAGTACTATGTTCTTTAACTTGATCTAGTTGAACCTTCAGGTCAGCTAAAGCATTAGCTTGCTCCAATAATTTCTCTTCAACAATCTTCTTTTGTTGAGTGAGCTGGTGAATTTGATCCTGAAGATTCTGCAAGGAAGAGTAATTCTAAGCTTTTAAATCTTCAACCTATTTTGCTAAATTTTGTTGAAGGGGATCCTTTTCTTCCTGAAGTGCTAAGTTTTTGGCCTTCTCCTCTTCCAATGTAGCATTCAATGTGGAGACAAAATCAAAATTAGCTTCAACAAAATCTCCCATAACAGTAGCAACATTAATGGATTCTCTCTATGGATCATCTGTGGCTATTTTCCAAATGACCTGATTAGGAGTTGGTACAACCTGTACTTGCCATGAAGTGGTCCTCTTTGCTTCCCTTTTAAGTATTGCTTTTCTTCTTTTATTAAAACAATAATCCCCTAGGGATACCATAACATATTCACCAAAATCTATTGTATCCTCTGCTATAGAGGCCAAAATCCTAGTAGCTGAAAGAATGGGAATATTTTGACTCATAATAGTAGCCATATACTATGATGGACATTGAGAAGTAAATGGATCAGGTTGAGAAGAAGAAGACATGGAAAACAATGTTGGAGGAAAAGTGTGGAAGCTTGGGTGTCAGCTGGGAGTTGTGAAAAAGTCACATTTGGAATTGATAGACGACTGGGATGAGTGTTGGTACATTGTTGGGAAATGATTTGATCATCTAGTGTACTCAATGTAGTGGTGATGGGTGGATCAGAACTCGGTGTGGCCACATCAGAAGGGTTAGATGTAGTAGATGGATTGTGAGGTAAAATAGACATGTCTTGTTGCATTGGGTCATATACAATAGGTAGATATGACATACCCATATCTTGAGATTGATGAGGGCTATTACCATTTACAATTTGAGTAGAATTGTCAACTAATGGTTGAGTTGGTTCTTGAATTACAAGTGTTGGATTGACTACCTCTATAGGTTGTTCTTTTTCTAAATCAATTATTTCACTAGTAGAAGTATGGAAAGGAGGGTTAACTAATAGCGTGGCTGACTTCTCGTTCTTTACAGAAAGATCATAAAGTATTCTAGAAATATAGGAAGCATCATAAACATATTGAGTGTGAGTGATCAAATTAGTTTGGAGAGCATGGATCTTTTGTATAAGAAAATTAAGGTTTTGAATGGGAGTGGTAGAAGGACCATGTTCCATAGGCTTTTTACCCTGTTTTTTGTCCACTTCTTACTGTATACTGGACTGATATGCAGTTGAAATCAGGACTATGGCTTTGTTAGAAGCTTCCAAGGCATATCTAGCAGCATCCTTCTGTTTTTTGAAGAACCTATTTCTTTCTTCCAATACCCCGATTTTCTGTTGCTATTGTGCCTCATGTACTAGAAGCATTTGACCTGCATTGGGAAGTCTGTTGAGCACATCCTCAAAGGAATGAGCATTTTGATAAATGAAGTCATCATGTTAGACTTCATGAACATAAGAATTCTTCAAGTGGGCTTGGACAAAATGCTTTGGTATGAGACCCTTTGGGTCATGCATTCTCTTTCGTGCAAATCCTAGCTTAAGTCGATCCATTTCTTTGGATAAGGTGATTCCATGGGCCATGTTTGAAATAAACAAATGTCCAATGAATAGTGGAAATTTATCTCATGCCCCACTCTTTGAGGAATGGCACTAGCCATGAACTCCCTCATATATAGTTTGGAATGCTACCTCCGAGAGCACCATCCTGTCTAGGACCACCCTGGAAAGAAGGTGAACTGAGTTGCTTCCCCAAATACTGATATAAGTGAAATCATCTCCCACATACCAGTCTCTCATAGTATAAACTAGGGAAATGGAATCTTCAGAAATCCTGGGAGCGACCCTTTCGAAAATGGCATAATAAGCCGTAGCGATAAACTTGTCACAAATATCATAAATGTGTGTGGCATAATTATATTCCCATAGGATTGAACAATAGATGTGAATAGGGGATTTCTCCCTGGTCCAATGCCAGTCCAATGAAGGATAGGAGAAAGATGCACACATGATATCCATCATATACGCTGACATGAAAAACCTGAGATCTTTCAATGTTGGGGTTTTCTACACCACGATGATTGCATCCTGAAATGTAACAGAAAATATTTGGGTCCAATTGAAAGTATTACCATTAACAATGATGTAGTGAGCCAAGGGGTTCCATTCAAGTTTTAAATACTAGAACGTCTCGACTCCAAAGAACCTGCAAAGTATGGCTGCCAACAATTTGTAGGGCTCCTTGAGTAGAGGAATGGGATAATGCCTATTTGTTCTAAGAAAAAATGTGTCTGGGTCAACCATCCAAGACTTAAAAAGTACATCTAGTTTGTATTTTATCTCAAATGCTCATATGAAATCCTGTGTGAGTAGCTACTGGGGAGTCTTCAAGTTGTAAATCCTGGCGAAGGTGTCTGGATTAAAGGAATAAAAAAAAACTTGACCAACATCCCTTAAACTACTAGTTGGGATATCTGCGTAATCTATCATCCATTTTACAAGGTCTGGGAATGGCATAAATACGGGTCATGCAACAATTGCATGCAGTTGTGACTTGTTGATATTCTGGTATAGCGGACCATCATCTTTGAACTTGGAGAATTCATCCCCGTTGAATATGTTATAGATCCTCGACCAGTTGAGACATAAGGTATCTGAAACTCTTGCATTTGTGTTGGAATAGAACCCAAATTTAGGTTCCTTGAAATTCAACTCCTCAGTTGTGGCCTTAGACTTGGTTCTCTTTTCCATTTCGGAAAGACTGAACCTGTGAAACCATAAAAAAATAAGTAACTCAAAAATGTATAAAAAAAATCCAAATAATTCCAACTAAATCATACCTATCAACCAAACATAGGGTTCTAACTAAGTGAGAAAGATCAAACACAAAACACCAAGTTAGACAGGTGCTTTAGCAAGAAGTTACTATGCGGTAATGGTGAAAAGTTCAAATTTTGATTAAGAAATGCTTAGGCTAGATAATCATTTATTATGCATTGATTGTGATACGTGACCAAAAAACTAACGGTTAAGTTTTAAACCAACAATCGATTTGATTCGTTGACACACCTGTTCAAAACATTTGGCACATGTAGCGAGTTTGAGATCCAACCTAAAAATTAGCTTAGTGACTTAAGGGGGTCCCATAAAATATGGGAGCCTGGAGTCAGGGGTGAATTGTGCATTGTGGTTGAACAATTTCCGACTGTCGACTTCCACACTGTAGGATAAAAAACAGTTGGGATTCAGGATTCGGGATAAATAACACACAGGAATCCAGAATTGAGCTGACTGCCGACTTCTACATTGGAGGTGTTGTAAAGTTGGGATTCGGAATTCGAGGACCAATAATCATTTTCAACATAAAATATAGTCGATTCCTGACTTCCGCTACTTTGGTGATGTGAAAGTCGGGGGTCTGGAGTTGGGAATGACATGTTTGGAAGGAATTAACTGTAATTACCATCTTGTTTGTCCCCTAGACATATTATTGTTGTTATTATGTTGGATATTATGGCACAAGGTGCCGAGACTATGGTTTGCACATTATTATTATTTTTATTATGTTGAACATTATAAATTAATAAAATAAAATAATCAGATCGATCGATGCCACGAAAAAGAGTATGAGGAACCATGATGTTACAAGCAAGGGGTTGTGGGAAAAGTGTTACCTTTTGTTTTGACCTATGTGGATGTGATACACCCTTCTTGTGGAATTTGTGAGCCCTATTAATTTATGCACCCTCATGTGTTATGCTACCCCTTGGTTTTTATTTTATTCTAGGATTAATTTTATTTGGAGTTAGACTTTTTCCCTCACCTAGTGTGCCCCTCATGAAAATTTGTAACACCCACCTTGATGAGGACTCTTCCTCTCCCCTCTAATGTGCCCTCTTGATAATTTCAACTCCCTTTTTTCTATTTTGGGAATGCAATTCCTCCATTGTGTCTCCCTCTCTTCCCCCAATTCGAATTGCCCTTGGTAAATGGGATTTGGATGGATGGGGCTAGTCTCTCTTATTGGTTATGCATGATTCTGGATCTTTTTTTTGCTATGGTACTGGTTTTATTGGTTTTGGTTGGTCTTGAAATTATTTTTTGCTGGTTGGTGTGCCCTTTCTGAGCCTGTGCCCAAGTTGTGTTACTCTGGAATTGCCATTGTTTTGTCCTGGAACTGCCTCTAGAGATCTTGGATTGGAAGTGATGTGGAATCCACTTGCCATTGGATTTGAGGTTGGAATTATATATTTATGAATATTTTGTCCTAGATCCACTGGAATTTCCCTAGAGTGGAAGTCGAGCAATACTTTTCATTGGATTGTGGTTGGACTGATTTCTCCTGAAAACTTTGTCCTGGAATTGCCACTGGAGATTATGGATTGGAAGTGATGTGGAATATACTTTCAATTGGATTGTGTTTGGACCAATGTGAGATGGTTTTTTTGGTTGATTTCACTCTTACTTGTGGCATCATGGTTCCAAATTGGGGGTGACCATTGCAAAGTGAGTTTTGGCTTGCATTGTGTATACGACTAGGTGGAACATAGCATGGTAGATTTTGGTTGTGTATTTTGCAAGATAAGTACTTTATTTGATGTTTATTTGAATTAATTGGATGTGATATGATTATTATATGGTTTTACATGAAATTTATGAGAAAATGTATGAGTTAATTATGGAATAAATCTCTCCTAGATTTTAGTTACATTATGCTACTAGTTTTTGGGAAAAATAACTAACTAGTTTTTGGTATTTTGTGAGAAAGTGCTTGAGAATTTTTTTTATTTGTAACCTCTAATGCATAACTTAAAATTGTGCCTCTATTATTTATATTATGTGTCCTTTTATTTTTCAATATCTTATGAATGATTGGAAACACCTCTTTACAGTGTTTCTAGCCTCTATTCGAAAACTAGTTCACTGGTTGGGTTGTTTTATGTAGTTTCAAGACTTGGCATGTGAAATATTTGAGAAAATGATTAATTGAGATAACTGATATTATATATGACAATTACACTTTAAATGTATGAATAAATGTGTGGAAGAGTTCCAATATAGTTCTAGATTTGCTTATCGAAATCCTAGTTTTGTTTCCATTCACTAGCTCCTTCAAAAGAATTATTTTAAATGGATTTATGAATTTGCATGAGAAGTGTTTGATGAAATGTTTACATGAGTTATAAATCTGATAATACTGATAATACATGGTATTTATATTTGGAATGGCTTCCGAATGACTCTGCAAGTTTTTTATGCAATTATCTTACTTGATTCCTCAATTTCTAGCCAATTTGGAGAAATAGATTTAGCTAGTTTGATGAATTAATAAGAGGACTGTTTATGAGAGGAAAGATACAATAATTTGGATGTATTTTACCTATGATATGATTTCAATGATCTACAGTATTCAATACTTTCTTATTGTTTTTCATTTGGAAACTAAAAAAAGGAAACTAGCTTCAAATTAGTGGAAATTGGTAACTAGTTTGTAGATTGAATCTATGTTTTCATCATTTTTGGAATGTACAAGAATATGATCTTCTTTTTGTACTTTAATTTTTATATATAATTCTATTTTACATATCGTTATCCTCTTCTTTGTGTGCTCCGGAACTCAGTACAATTGATTGGGTTAAATTCCCAGTAGTGTTTATTAACTAGTTACATTGATTTAGCTTGAAAGAATAATCGTTTATGTGAAATGATATGACCTGCAAATGCAAATTTATTTGGTTGTATGTGAATGATTAAATATATTTATAATGGTTGTAGGTTCACTTTTTGGTTCATTGGCATGGTTGTGTGTTGAATTTTAATGGTTGTGTGTTAAATACTAGTTAACTAGTCTTGCAGAGTCATTTTCGTAATTGTTTTGTTAATTAATTGGAAAATGATAATTAAGCCTTATTTACATGATATTAGGTGTTAATTATCCATTGGGATTGATAAATTATGATTATGTGATAAACGAATGAAGTTACGTTAAGTGTCTTCAATTATGTGTTAAGTGTCGTTGAGTGTTGCAATTATTACACTAATTACTAGTTAATCATGATTAAGTGAGAATGTCATTTTTAGGTGGAAGTAACTTGTGTTATGGATTGGAATGGATGCATAATGATGTTAGATAGTTTTGTATAATATTTCCGAACATTGGTTCAATTTTCTTAATCAGGTAAGAATTTTATTTTAATTTATTTGGAATTGTCGATATTTTGTCATGATTAAATTGGAGAAAATGAAATTAAATATTTATAAAATTATTCTGTTGTGCTAAAATATTCTAATTAGCCATAGAGATCTAATGGTATGTCCCTAAGACCCTTTTATAGCCGTGGGGAACATTATCCCGACTTTCGCTACATTGTTTGTTTTGAAAAGTCGAGAGTCGAGAGTCGAGAGGTGCAAACATATCTAGAGATAAACAGACCCCAACTTGCCACTTCCACAAAATATGGAGAGAGAAAGTCGGGAGTCGGGAGTTGGGAGACATTAAACCAATCTTGATGAATTTTTCCCTGACTTCCAACTTTTGCGATTGTTTTTGGTAGAGCAAACCAATAAGTTAATTAAGTATGGAAAAATTGAATTGCTCAAAATTAGAGTATGTATAAACATGATTAAGCTGGATTCAAACAAGTATTGAACAATCAATCAAATAACTCTGAAAATCAAAAGAAATCAAATAGCAGGTTGCAAGCAAGATTGCAGTTGGGGTTCCCATCTTACCTAGATTAGATGGGATCTATTTTGGCTACAACATATACTTAGATGTTTGAACATCTAATGAGCATAATTGTGCAATTACACCTTGATGTCCCTTTTTCATCAATTTTTTCATACCATTAGATCTTATCACCTCGCTTGGTTTCCCTAGGATACCATGTAACTCATATTCTTTTCCTTCCCATAAAAATTTCATGAAAAGATTCTGAAAATTAAAAGCCATTGTTCCCAATGATTGTAACCATTGAACTGCTAAGACAACATCAACACCACCCATTGGAATAGAAAACATTGGACTATTCAATACATATTCCCCCATAGTAAGATTTATATCATGGCATTTCCCTGAGTAATTGATAGTTCCCTCATCTGCAATCATTACTTGAAACTCTGGTGTTGGATATACAAAGAAATTGAGAACTTTGACTAATTTACAGTGAATTAAATCATGAGTACTACCAGAATCAATCTACGTTGTTATATTTTTATTTTTGTTATATCATTTGATATTGAGAGTTGAGGAGTGCTAATTCTAGCTAGTGCATGATAGGATATGGTGGTAGTAATATCTTATATTTCTTCATTTTGAGATGGTTCCTATTCTTTTGGTTCTTCCTCTTCACAATATATGTAGAGTAATTTCTTCTCACAACACTTATGTCCCCTATTATACTTGTTATCACAATTAAAGCATAGGCCTTTTTCTCTTCTTTCAGCTAGTTACTGAGGTGTCGACCTTGAGGTGGGTTAGTAGAAGGAACATTATTCTCTCTATATGTGTTGGAGGTGGTATTTCTAGTAGCCATCATCATATTTTTACTTTCAACCCTCCTTGCCACCATGTAATCCTTCTTTAAGGATGGTGGTTCAAAGAGACATGCCTAATGTTGAATGCTATCCTTCAAGGTTCCAATAAAGAGATCCAACAAAGTATCTTATGAAATTTTCTTCACTCTGATAATTAGCTTCTAAAACTACTTGATGTGCTCTGTAACTACACCATTTTATTGATATTTATTAATTGAATAAGTAAGGTGTTTCTATTAATATCCATGTAATGTGCAATCAATTCTTCTGTGAATATAGATCAAGATATAATAGAGTCCTTTTTACGGTCATAAATCCATTGGTACCATATAAATTGATTATTCTCTAAATATAACGATGCAATAAATACCTTTCTATATAAATGGTAACTAGACCATTTTATTGATATTTATTAATTGAATAAATAAGGTGTTTCTATTAATATCCATGTAATGTGCAATCAATTCTTCTGTGAATATAGACCAAGATATTATAGAGTCCTTTTTATGGTCATAAATCCATTAGTACCATATAAATTGATTATTCTCTAAATATAATGATGCAATAAATACCTTTTTCAAAGTTGTCACCTGCTGTAGATCAAAGAACTGCTCCATAAAGAATATCCATGTTATTGGATCATTTCCATCAAACTTTCTTATGTCAATCTTGGGAAGTTGGGTACCCCTTGGTGACCATCCCTGATTACTCCCATTACTAGAATCATTTCCTCTTGGAATATTCTTATTCATGGAAATTTTCTCAACATGGACCTTATCTTTATCCTCCTGAGTATCTTGGAACACATCATCACCTAGATAAGGAGTATCATTTGAATTTTGCATGAGCTTAGCAATATTTTCCATCTATTCCATCAAATTCTCCTCTAAGTTAACTAAAACAACTATTTTCACAAACCCTTTCATATTTTACTCCATCTTAGTATCGATATGATTCATCAACTTCCCCCTAAATTAACTAAACAAATTTTTTCACATATCCTTTTATCATATCTTCTAACTGGGACACTCAGAAAGATAGGTATTCCCTTTCATCGCACGTCGGGGATGAGTCCTCTGGTGGTTTTAGTGGAGAGCAGTGACCCAATTCTATATCATACTCCTGGAGAGTCGTGACCCAATTCTAGATCATACTCCTGGAGAGCAGTGACCCAATTCCCTCTCTGTTCTCACAATTCCTTCTGAACGAACAGAGACCTGAAAGCGGCGTGAGGGACTATGACTTTAGTCTTATTCTTTAAAATATATGGCCTGAACTGTTTTACCGCTTTGAACACGGCATATGCTTGCTTGTCTGCAACAGGATAATTCAGTTCAGCCCCTTACAGACCAATGCTCATAAAAGAGATTGGGTATTCGTCTCCTGATTCCACCTTTTGTGTGAGTACCGCTGCGAGGGATTCATCAGAAGCAAAGGTGTACATAATGAAATCTTTATCAAAATATGGACTTCTTAAGGAAGGTGCATTAGCTATAGCAGCTTTGATTTATTTAAATGCTACTTTCTCCAAGTCAATCCACTTGAACTATACACTCTGCTTTAGCATTTGCTGCAAAGGCTTACCGATCTGAGCAAAATCGGGAACGAACCTTCGAACAAAATTGATAGTGCCCATAAATGATTGCGTAGATTTCTTGCTCTGAGGCATGGCAATCTGATTGATAGCTTGGAATCTCTCTTGATCTATTGAGATTCCCTTCTTTGAAATGATGTGACCCAAAAGTTTGCCTTCAAGAACAACAAAAACACTTTTCTTGGGATTCAAAGAGATACCATATTTCCTACAATGATAAAAAATATGCTTCAGGTGAAAAACATGGTCTTCTCTCTTGTTTGAGAAAACTGTCACATCATCGAGATAGACCACAACGCACTGACCACCTAATCCTCGAAAGTCGATGTCCACTGCTCGCTGAAAAGTGCTTCCTGCGTTTATCAAACCAAAAGGCATCCTTCGGTATGCGAATGTTACCCACTTTGTATGAAAAGTGGTTTTAAGCCGGTCTTCTTCTGCTACTAGCACTTGATTGTAACCCGAAAAACCATCCACTAGAGAGAAAAGCTCTAATCCTGAGACCATCTGCAATATTTGTTCCATTGGGGGTACAGGGTAGTTGTCTTTATCGGAAGCTCTATTCAAATTCCGGAAATCCACGCACAATCTAATTTCCCTCGATTTCTTCCTGATGGAAACTAGGTTAGCAACCCATTTTGAATGTCGGAATTTAAAAATAATCTTTGTGTCCAGCAATTTATTCAACTCCTTTTGTATTAAAGGATCGAGAGTTGGATGCATTCTCCTCAATTGCTGCTGAAATGGTTTAACCCCATCTTTCATTGGTATTATGTGCTGAATTATGCGAGTATCCTATGTCTTCAGATCCTAATAAGTCCATGCAAAGACATATTTATATTGCCAAAATATTTTGATGAACTTATCTCTCTCGCCTAGCGAGCAACATCTACCAATATTGACATATTTCGGTTCAGCTTATGTACCTAGATTTATTAATTCATGCTGTATAGAGGAGCTGTGAGTTTTAGCATTTATTGGCCTTTTGAACTTGCTCTGCATATCAAACAAACTCTGAAGAGATCTTACTCCCTTGGGAATGAAATTTCCTTTATCGGCATCTTTACTTTGTAGATATGAATCATGCTTCTCTTCATCTATTATGGCTTCCTGGAACACATCTTCATTTGTTAAGAAGATGATGATCTGATCATCATCGTCAAACACCCTAAGATTTGTAATGTTGTCCGGAACAGATGACCTGAAAATTAATTCAATAGAGCACTTATTATTAGTAGGCACTAATCTTGAAGTAGAAGTATCTAGCAAATCAGCTGCGGCATTTCTTAATCTAGGAATGGAATTAATGCTGAAAGCATCAAAACATGAAATCAAATTCCAAACCTCTGACTGATAACCTTTCAAATGCAGTGAGAGGTAGTGGATTGTATATCTCTCTTGCCTGACAACTATCTCCGAATATCCAAAGACTTTTAGATATTTAACATTTAAACTAATAGCTTTCATTAAACCATGAACTAGAGCTTTGTACTCAGCAGTATTGTTAGTGCATTCGAACTCTAATCTACAAGATAAGAAGTGTTTATTGGTTTCAAGATCAATTAGGACACAACCATCTCCGGATCCTTCTTGGGTTTTGGAACCATCAAAATATAAGAACCAAAAAACATTTTCTGTCATAGCCAAGTTAGTAACACTATTTCCCACGTTAGTGAATAATCCTACTATATTACAATCAATATCATCAGTCCGAGAAAATTGAAGGAGATCGGACTGTTCATTTGATTCATGGCTGACATCTTCCGATTGATAATTCCCTGGTTCAATCTCTAAGAAATAATTTCCCAATACCGAAGACGAGAAAGCTACAGCTTCATTTTTTTGTTCTAGCTGAGTAACATTTTGTTTCATGTGGGGTTCTCTTAGTATTTTAATCTGGTTTTGTCTATTCTGATAAGGCAACCATAAATGAGACCAGTCTGTTGCAAAGTAACCATTAAGTTTCGTAGATCAGTCCCTGCTTAAAATCAGGCCATAAGCTTCAGGAATATCGACTACCATTATATCCACAAATTTACATACTCTCGAATCTACTAACAACCTAATAAGCACATCTTTCATTTCTCCAATGACTTTAACAGTAGTCCTATCTAGCTGTATGATCTGGGATGGGGATGGAATTGGCTTTCCATTGATATTTTTGCAAATCGACAGTGGCATGACATTTGAGGAAGCTCCAGAGTCTACCAAACAATTGTGCACATTATGATTGAAAATTTCAAAGGTCAAGAGAAAAGGAAAAGTCTATGATCTTGATTTCTCGTCGATGTTGGCTTCATTTATATCAAGGTTTTCCTCAGTGTTTTCTGCCGAAGCACTAACTTGTGATTCAAAAGCATCCAACAATTTATTTCTCTGCTGGGGCAGACTGCACATGTCAAATATGGAAACATTTGCTTTCGTCTTCTTAATGTCTTAAATTATATCATACCCCATATCACATTATTTCGAAACTTTAAGTTGATTTTCTATTTTGTTCAAAGTGGCCTTTGGTTGTTTAGGTGTTTCTGTGCTTGGCACTTTTGTCACTGCTGGGTTTTACTTAGGCTACGGTGGAATGAAATTTATGTGCCTTATCTGTACTTCTTTCGTAACCTTGGCTTTAGGTGTCTCAATCGTTTGATCAGGCATGGGGCCCTTACTCCTAGTAGTGACATTAATTGTTGCAATCTGAAATTCATCAGCTATATCTTCGAGAGAAGGTTCTTATGCGGGTGCCCAATCCCATAATACCATTGTTGTGTCAGGAGTGGGTTCTTCCTACTCCCAAATCTGCTCTTCCTGAGGATATTTATAATCATATATTTGTGCATCTAGCATTTGGTTCATCACTAGGCTCATTGATTTTATCCATTCTGGACAAATTTTTTCGGAGTGTTGTTCCTGATGGAAGGTACAGAAATGGTCCATGCCCACTTCATTTAAATTCAGCACAGTAGAATTGTTTACAGGCGGAAGCAGTTTCCCATTCTCTTCTATTTTCTTATAGAAAGGTTTGAATGGCTGCCTGGAAGTGTTAGTTGTCTTATCTTTCTCTAGGTTGATGATCTTATTAGAAATATTTTGCATCATTTTTACCATATTTTCCATATCTGTTGAGGATTCCTATTTATTTTTGGTTAGCAGAAAGGGATTCTTAGCAGTGGCATGTTTCGTTTCTAGATCCAAAGCGTGTTTAGAAATGTTGTCTGCTTCTTCTTCTACCTTCTTAGCTTCTTTGAAATTTTCTATTAAGGTAGTTTTCTTGGTTCTTTTAACGAACCTTGCTATGGGAGGGTCAAGAGCTGTTGTATAATATTCAACTAAAGATTCTTCAGCAAGATTAGCCGTATCACTGAAATTGTTCAACAATGTGGTAAACCTTTGATTAAACTCTTGAACCTTTTCTTTGTTTTCCATTTTCATGGATAGTAACTCTTTCATGAGTGTGGCATCCATTTTCTGATTTCCATACTTTTTTAGGAAATATTTCTCGAAGTCCTCCCAATTAGATATGGAACTAACCTGCAAACTAAAATACCAAGAAGATACTTTGGGTTCGAAAGTGTAAGGGAAAATCCTACAGACTACATCTTCATGCTGCACATTGAAAAGACTTAAAGCCAAGTAAAAACTTTTAAGATGATCTTTTGCAGAAATACCTTTACCGAGATCATATTTAGGAAAAACCTTTTTAGGATTCTTGAGCAGATCATGGAATGGCCCAGCTATATTTAAAGCTCCTCTCACTCTCCACGCTGGTACAGACATGGCTCCACGTGGTGAATTTGGTGGAGTATTATGTGGAGTGTGAGGTGGGGAATTGCGTGGGGTATTTGGTTCCTCTAGATTTGGAGGATTTTCAAGTCCAATTTCTCTAAGAGGTTTTGTTATTTCTTCCAAAGATAGATCTACCAGATCCTCTAAGTTATGAACAAGAAGAGAATCCCTGGTATACTACATTTCCCTTCTAGGGGCTATTCTCCTAGGGAGTGAGGGAATTTCTTTTAAACCACCAAGTTTCCTAACAAAAGCACAGATGTGTCTTCTCAGATTCGCTACTTCAGCAAAAGGAACAACATACAATGTTTCTTGCTATTCGATCTCAGAATTGGGATCTTCTTGATTTATTAATTCCAGATCTTGATTATTTGGGATAGTTGTTGCAAATGGGTCTTCAATGGGATTCCTTCTAATGCAAGGATCTCCTGTGCCAGCCATGCATTGGTGGCCCTCCTTCTAGCGCCAAAAACTATTGATGCCCCAAAAATCGTAGCATCAATTAGCAAGGGAATCTCCTCGGTAAGTGAGCCCAATTAGATCACTCACAGTTTGGTATGGGGAATCCGTTCGGTTAACGGTTCTGGCTACCGTGTAAGATTTAAATATTTGTATTCTTTGCACCAGTTACGGCCCGATCCACCATTTATGTATTTTACTTTAAAGATGAGATGCAAGTGTTGTAATCTAAATGCAAACATGTAAACAAATCTAATCTAAAACGTTTTTAAGCAAATTTAATCTATCCTTGTAAGGAGCAAATTTAAAGGATGAGTAATAAAATGGAAATGCAACCAAGAACTTCACAAATAGGTGTTAAATTAAATAGAAGCATTTACAGTAGAAAATAAAAGATTATCAAAGATGGCCTTGATAGAGGAAAGCATTCTATTACCCATTTTACACAGAAATCTTGCATGAGATAGTGAAATCATTCATAGCAATGAAGTAATTCAAAAGGTTAAGAACGATCTCATAGCAAATGTATGAATAATGCAGAAGTAATTCGACCAGTAATTAAAACATTCCCATAACAAAACTCCATGCAGGCTTCCATTAGGAAAAAATGAACTTTCTTTATTGATGCAGTAAAATAGTTCACGTGCAGCATAAGTCTGTCCTTTCACCTACCAAAAGTCCTCTTCTATCTCATCTATCTCTATATTTATAGATTTTACAACTTTGTCTCTTATCAAAAACCTAACCCTAGGGAAAACAAAAGTTTGTCATCTAGTGCCTAAAGAGACGAAAAGCATTTACAGTTGTCTTTTAATATATTTATACAAAAAGCAGATTTCCAACTATCTTTTCTCAAAATTTATAATAAGACAAATTAAGCCCCAGATGGCTCTGCTGCCTCATTTGGTTTCTATCCTACTGTTGGCTCGTTCCCTTCAACAGGATAGTCTGCTTTTACTAATTTGTCCACCTCTTGAATATAACTGGCCCATTGGCTAATTTCTCTCAATATGGTCCTTCCCTGTGCAGAGATTATCACTTTCCGGGCTATCTCATGCTTGCGCAAATCCGATTTGACATTTTCTGCCCCTACTGTAGCTGCCTGAGCGACCTCATCAAGGAAATAAGCGTGGATGGAATCCTAACCAATGAATTGGTGGAGGTCCTCCATGGTTACAGCTTCTATTTTCTTTAGATAACCCAGCTTTGCATTCAAGTTACCCTGCAATTCTACCATGCGTTGTTCTTTCTCAGGGAACTCATAAATGGTCTGAGGTATAGCCATGTGACACTTCTCGTGGGTTTCCCGGATTTTGGAGTAGACAATGTGGCATTTTTTTATGGTCTTCTGAATCTCCAAACTTAATTTGTTACCACAATCTCTACAAAACTCGAGGACTCCTGTGTCCATGTAAAATTCCTCGGCGGTTGTAGCACATAGGTTTGAGGGAAAATCGGATTTTCCCTTCCTCCACTCAAATTGATCCTTAATTTCTACCACGTGCTGCTCATACTTGTATTTTATTTGAAGCACCTCAGCTTCAATGGATGTCATCTTGGTTATCATTCCTTTAATCCTGCAGATCTCTTCTGATATCAACACTAGTGACCGATAGACCTTTTCTTGCATGTCACAGGCTTGCTTGTAGAATGTGGCTATATCCTCTTTACTTTCATTTGCCTCCTTAAGCTGTTCTAACAAACTTGCCTTTTCTCACATTAGCCTTTCAAACAGAGGCTTGAAGAAATCAATTTGCTGAACACTACTGGCCTCATGATTCTCCAATTATGTTATGCAAACCTTCAAGTTCTTTTGCTCATCTTTTGAGATTGCCAACTGCATTTCTAGTCTATTCTTTTCATTCTCAAGTTGTCGGATTCTCAAAGTTGTTTCCCTTTTATCTTCTTCAAGCTCTTTGTACTTCCTCTTTAATTCATTACCTTCTAACACCTTCTTCTTCCTGGCAGCTTTTATTTTGAAACATAGCTCCCTGTATTTCTTAACATCTTCAACCAGGCGATCAACATTGTTTTTACTTACTTGGGCTGAAGCCACTGAGCATGATGTTGTGAACATAGGGTCAATGTCAGTCCCTTGAAGAAGTGTGCTTTCTGATACTCTGAGTTCATATTTGTCCGGTTCAATCTCCATTTTCTTTACTGATATTCCAACTATAACCTTCTTCTGTTCATGAAAATAAATGAAATCCAGGTTGGCCACCCGACGTTGCTTTCTAGGGTTGTATGGGGTAAGTGATAACTCTTCAATGGTGACAACCCCTTCATTATCTATCCCTGGTTGGTTTTACTTTGGAATATCTAAGTCCATGGGCTGCAGGATGGACGAGCCTTGTCTCATGGCTTTATCAGCTTCTTCTCTCTCTTGTCTTTCTGCCAGCTCTGCTTGTAACCTTTCTACCTCTTCTTGTTGTAATTGGGTAGCTTGTTCTTGAAGAATTGTTTCTTCTTCCTCTTGCTGCAATTTGGCAGCTTGCTCTTGTACGGTTCTCTCTTCTTCCTCTTTCAGGGCTTTTTCCTCTTGCTCCTTTTGGACTCTAGCAGCTTCTACATCTTGCTGCTTCTTGACCTCCTGCTCCTTTTGGAGCCTCTCTTCTTCTTCTTTTTCCTTCCTTTTTTACTCCCCTGATTGAGATGTTGCTGCCTCTTGCTCCTTCTGGATCAACCCGATAGGCTTAGGATTGGAACCTTTCTTGCTTTTCTTGCGGTATCATTTTCTCAATTTAGTTAAGTTCCTGGCACTTTGGAAAAATTCTTCATCTAGGTCCACAATATGTGTGTACTCATAAGAAGTTTTGACATCAAGGAAATGTTTAGCAACCTTTCCACCAAGATCATGTCTCCTAAAAGGCTTTGTTCCGAAATAAAAAACCTCCAAGCCTTGAGAAAAGTTTTCACCATATCTTGCCTTCGGGAGGGTGTATGCACTGATGGTCAAGGGCATCGATGGGTATATACCTTTCTTCCTCTCCGTGAGAACCTTGTTGATTCCACTAGTGTCGATGAGTTGCCTTAAAGATTCCTTATGCACCACAAAATCTGTGACATATCAGGGAAGCAAAAAGGGAGATTGAGATCCTCCACTCATTCGTATGTAAGTGCCCTCGGTAGAGAAGTAGTAATCTCCGAATTCTTGTATGATGGGTATGGTATTTTCGGACATACAGCTTGGCTCCTCTATAAAAATGAGCTGATATAGGGGCATGATGAGTTTCTCACAGATCTGGTTGGAGTAATTCGCATATTTTCTTGCCCATGTAGGCTGGTAGGCTACAAATAGAGGAGTCTTTTTTCTATTCCATATACAACCCAAATCCAGGAAGGTGTGTTTGCTTAAAAATCATTGCATCAAATAAGAAGACATGAAGAAGTCTTATTTCTTTTGAGTCAGTCCTCCTTGGTCAACGGTTAACTGCGAGACCAAACTATGTGAAATTATGTCATCCTAATTGAAAATGGTACCGAACATGGCCACATGGACTCTTACTGGCACCCAGCCAAGCTTGAAAATATTTCCATTTGGCATGCCGAAAATCAGACCCAACATTAAGGCAATGAGTCTATAAGGAGTCCTCAGAAGGTTACTTTCATATTCATTGTTGTTCCTTTGTCTGATTTTCCTGTCACTTATCATTATCTTTCTGACAGACTCTAGAGGGTCCATAGTTTTCTTTACTATCCACTCATCATCCAACCAATTTCTTTCCTGGGGAAACTTGTAAGTAGTCGTGATGATAAGTGGATTCCTATCCACTTATCATTATGTTTCTGACAGACTCCAGAGGGTCCATAGTTTGCTTTACTATCCACTCATCATCCAACCAATTTCTTTCCTGGGGAAACTTGTAAGTAGTCGTGATGCATTCAAGTGCAAAAGATGCTAGATTCATCCCAGGCTTGTCATTAATGAACCTTCTATCAATCTTAACATGAGGGATTATCTAGCCGATGACCTCGGAGCACGGGAATAACTCGGGACAAGTTGCAGCCTTGTGGAGGCTGGATTTATTGATGTTTGAATAGACCATAGTTTCTTCTAGGGGAGCTTGAGGGTAATTCTGATCTCTGATAAACCTGTATAAGTCACCCCATTGAAATTCTGGGGAAAAGCTTCCTAGGGCCACTCCGATGACAGCTTGCGTATCGCTTTCAAGGGATGTGTCTAATAGGATCTCCACGTATGAATCTGATTCTGCAAGCTTAGATTTCTGCCTGGAATATTTCCTATGCATGTCAAACCTGCGATGGTGGGATAGCACAAATAAGGAATTTGACAAATCCTTGAGCAACCATTGCTAGCGGATAAATCACATATAATATTTAAGCAGAGATTGAGCATGTAAAAGTGTTGGTTTTTTATTAAAACTGATCTTTCAAGCATTTAACCACACATTCATAAATTGACTTAAAAAATGAAAATTTAACAAGACCAAAAGCTGTATAAACAGTATTTGGATACGCTATGATAAACAATTATTTCGCTGTCATCATCTTTTCGAAAGAAAAATATGCAGTTAGGGAAAACGCTAATAGTATGGGGCAAGGAGAAAACCCGAAACATCGGTGGCTTTATGGATTTAACGCAGGGAACCTATCATTGGGGACACGACTTATTACCCACAATGATGAGTACAACATTCCTGGGCAATGACAAAACTTCCTACGAGTGCTACAGAGGAGAATGTGTGCCACAAAACTGATAGCATTACCTCTAGTTTTAAAGCAAACTGTGATAAGGAAACTTTACAGGTTCGGCTTCAAAAAACAAACACCAGGACGGAAACCTTGCTATAAAACAAAAGCTAAAAAAGAAACAAACAACAGTCGACCAGCTGTATTGCATGTGAGCAAGGGGAGGCTTTTCTGGGTCATGATTCGACGAAAATGGACAGACGACCACGCGCTCTATTAGTTCTAAGGAAGGTTTGGCCACATGGAAAATGAGTTCTCGAAATCAATGGGTAAACTAAAATATTTCAAAGGAGGAATATGAGCTTCAAATGGAGTTTATCTTCAGCTAAAGACAAAAGATGGAATAACCACCTACCTGTCAATCTCAGAATGGCCTTCGGTGGTTGACACACGTACCCAGCTAAATAACAGTTTGAACGCTCCCAATAGCGAATGGCGAACTCTTCCTCTTCCTTGGTAATGGTGAAATGACCGAAGAACCCCGTTCTTTGCATATATATACAAGGTGAGCAATAAAGCCGCACAGGGTGGCAATTTGGCGTATTACTGAGCATGGGGCTCAATGCAATGTGCATTTAACTCCGCACGGGGTGGCAATAAACACTTCAACAACTTTATATTTGTGCACATACCCAAAAATTGGGCTGCGCTATGGTGGCGATCAAGCTGCTAACTTATGCACAACGGGTGGCAAATGTAAGGTTAACTCCTGCGATCAAGAGCTACGCCATAGGATTGAGGCTTCATCAACAACTTCAAGGTTAGAAGCAGCGTAACGGGTGGCGACTTTAGCCATAATTCATGTGACCAAAATCTGCGACAAAGAAGGTGAGGCTCATCCAAGACGACGGCAATTTTAAGGTTAACAGCTGCACAACGGGTGAGCGCTTTAGCCACATAATCTGCGCTAATTGGCGCGAAGTCAAAGTCTTGGAAAAACGCGCAAAGGAGCGGCGATTTTAGCCTTAAATTCTGTGCAAAGGAAGAAAATTTTCAAGGCTTAAAAATGCGATGACTAGGGAAAAGGGTGAAACAAAAGCTCTTATGTCGATAAAATTAAGGTTAAATCATACGCCATAGTCGGCCGAAGATAGGGTGAAAACTTACGCAATTGTCGCAAAGTTTAACATTAAAAAATGGGCCCAATACTAAAAGATAACTTTTGCCTTAGTAGAAAAATCAAAAAATTTGGGAGAAACGTGAGAAAGAAAACTTGCCAAGTTTGAACAAAATAAGCTTCGAAAAACCAAAGGACCTTATCAAAAAATAGGAGGGGCCCCAATATTTACAAAAATTTGGGGGGGGATGTTGCAGCAACAACAATTGGTGATTCGCTGGCGAACATAGATCTCTGAAACAAAATCGCTTCATGATCAGAAAGACTCTTAAACTGATAGTTCCAAGCATAACAAAATGCCCTCATAGTTCATCTTCTAAGAATGCAGTGATCCCTTTATCATATTGGTCATTTGGGAAAGGGGAACATATACTCAGATTTCCTTAAAACTCTCTCAGGGCCAGAGTGTGTAGTTCATTTTTTTAAGGTCTGTCTTTCAGGTGTTCTGACTAAAAGAGGACTCCACAGGATCATAACAATATCTCACAGGAATATTTGTTTGTTCCTCATTCCCATGCTATTTGCATCCTTTTGGATGTTTCTTTGATTGACGGCTTTTTCCGTTTGAGCCTTCCAGAAATAACTTTCTTAAACTTTCAATACTTTGATTTGGGTTCTTCAATCCATAATGTCCTTTTGTGTGAGCAAGAGATTTTATTTGATTATCAAGCTTCACGGACGGATAAGAACCTTGTTGAGCTGTATTATTTGAACAACTTTCTCGATTGAACACTTTGCTTCTCTCAGCCATGCTTTAATTGAGGCGAGAATTTTTGGAAACCAGACTCTTTGATGTAAGCTCTTTGGGCTTTTATTTGTAGCATGGGATCATTTTAAATACCATACGCCTGTGAGGCATGCTTCCTTTCCATGGTTCCATAGTAGCAAAAACCTTTGGGACAGGCATTAATGTTAATGTGAATGAAGCCTCAAGATAGTGAGAAAGAAATGCTGAATCATCAGTCATTTAACTGGGGTTATTTTGACCAAAAGAAAAAGGATCTCTTCATTACCACAAGTTGCTCAATGAAAAACAAAGTCACAGGGATACGTCTCCTTTATAAGTGAAAATATGCTTTTCAAGATTTTGGGACTTGCTCAGAGTCCTGTCCTACCGCTAAGCCAAGAGTTGGGCTAGGTTTTATTAAGGAAAGAAAAGAGAAAACTCGAGCAGAGAGAAAAATAAAACGAAAACAAACTAGATTACTTAAATTGTACACAAAAGAAAACAAGAAAAAAAAACGATGTTTATTTATGTACAAAAAAATCAACGGGACTATGCAAAGTACTGCTTCAAGGAGAGGCCATTGAGAGGGAGAATTACTTCCTCTCCTTGTAGGTCCTTCAGCTTATAAGTAGATGAGCCAAGTTTTTCATAAATTTGATAAGGGTTGACCCAAAGATGTTGAAACTTAGTGTGCATTCCCTTAGCATCATGTGATGATCCCATTTCAAAACTAAGTCACCTACTTCGAAATCCCTTTTTCTAGACTTTCGCTTATCAAACCACCTCTTAACTATGTCTTGGTGTTGGTGGAACCGGTCTTTGGCTTTAAGCCGATATTCCTCAAGCTTTAGCAGGGTATCAATTCTTGATTGTAGGACTTGACTGCTAGACCCTCGGGAGGCATGGGCCAATTTCAAGGATGGGAGTAAAATATTCGGAGGAAGGATGGCTTCTTTATTGTAGACTAAAGTGAACGGGGACACTCCTAAGGCATTCTTTGGTGTGACTCTATCTGCCCATAGAGCATTCGGGAGGGCTGTATGCCAACTTCTTTGATTTTCAATTACAATCTTCTTAAGAATTCGAATGGGATTCTTATTGGTAGACTTAGCTAATCGATTTCCTTGGGGGTATTAATTGGGTGAATAGTGTAATTTCATCGATAACATCTATACCCCACTACTTGAATGGTTCAGATATGATAACTGGTTGTAGGGGTCTTGCTGCTTTTGGCAATTTCCCCGCACTTCTTTGGCATACATCATAATTCTGAGCATAGGAATGAGCATCTCCGAATAAGGTTGGCCAATAACACCTAGCTCTAAAAATTTTATGTGCTGTGGTATCTCCAGAATAAATGTCCCCCAGCAAGGCCATCATGCAATTGCTTGACCACACTATCAGTGTGTTCTTTCTCTAGACATTTGAGGAGAATCCCATCATAATTTTTTCTAAAAAGTACCCCATCAAAGATTTGATGGTTGTTGATTTGAGACGTAACGCTCTCCTTTGCTTAGAATTCTAGTGCTCTAGAAAATATCGCTGCTGCAAATAATGTACTAGGTCTCTATACCAAGATTCGGGAGATGTAAAAATAGGACATACCTCAGCCATATTCAGCTCTTCTTAATTTTCCCAGTTCAAATCTTCATCAACTGGATGCTCAGTGAGTAACTTGCATAACCCTTGACCCTTGATGATGGTGGTGGGTTTGAATTCTAGATCATACTCCTAGAGAGTAGTGACCCAGTTCCCTCTCCATTCTCCCAATTCCTTTTGAATGAACAGAGATCTTACAGCGGTATGAGGGACTATCACTTTACTCTTGTTCTTGAAAATATATGGCCTAAACTAATTTACCGCTTTGAACACGACATACGCTTGCTTGTCTACAACAAGATAATTCAGTTCAGTGCCTTGTAGACTAGTGCTCATAAAAGAGATTGGGTATTCATCTCCTGATTCCACCTTTTGCGTGAGTACCACTGCGAGGGGGTCATCTAAAGCAAAGGTGTACATAATGAAATCTTTATCAAAATCTAGACTTCTTAAGGAAGGTGCATCAACTATAGTAGCTTTGATTTCTTTAAATGCTACTTTATCCAAGTCAGTCCACTTGAACTATACACTCTACTTTATCATTTGCTGCAAAGGCTTAACGATCTGAGCAAAATCGGGAACAAACATTCGAACAAAATTGATAGCGCCCATAAATGATTGCATAGATTTCTTGCTATGAGGGGGGCGAAACCGCGGTTGAAGACCGCGAGTTTCGGGCCGAACCACGCGGTTGGAGACCGCGTGATTCCTGGATGGAACCGCGGTCGAGTACCGCGAGTTCCAAGGAGGAACACGCGGTTCCCAACCGCGGGTTTTGGGCTGACAGGCGCGGTTGGGAACCGCGACCAAATGCCTGACAGCCGCGGTCGGAAACCGCGGCAGGAAGCCCGAAAGCCGCGGTTTTGGGCCGAGCTATTAGGGCTTCTGGGAGAGGGAAAAATACTTTTCTTAAGTCGACATGAGTCTGATGAGTTCACTTTGTGTGATTGGCAGGATGCCCCAGGTTCTCTGGAGAGAGCGGGAGATCCCTGATGAGACCATGGGTTTCATCCGAGGGAATCGCCATGTGCGATCTGTGCTGGGAATGTGCGGACTTTTGAAGTTCGCACAGATACCTATGATACGGACAGCAACATTGTTGCTGAACCATCTGATCAGCTTCTGGGAGCCAGACATACAGGCTTTCCGGGTACAGGGTGAGAGGGTGGACCTCACCCTAACCGATGTTTACTTTCTGACGGGGTTGCCCTGCTTGGGCAGGGTGGCAGATACACAGCCGCGGGTGGCCGCGGATGTTGATATGGAGGACATGTTAGAGAGGTACTGCGGTCCGGACGCGGTTGTGCATAGGAATGCACTCCTGGTGAAGGACCTACAGGAGCCGGCAGTGCGGGCCATGGCGGCGTGTGTGGTGCGGGTATTGGGTTCCCAGTCACCGGAGAAGGTGTCTGGGGGGCAGATGCAGATGGTAGAGCGCGTACTTGATGGGGTGTACTACGCGTGGGGGTAGATGTTCCTGACCTGCGTTCAGCGACAGCTGACGGCAGCGAAGGAAGATGGCAAGGGCTTTTGCTTTGGGTCCTTCCTATGTGCCTTCTTTATGGAGAGGGTACCCACACTGCGGCCACGAGTGCCGATTAGGCCAGGAGGGATGAGGGAGCCGAGGATGGTCCGTTGGGGTGAGATGATGCGCCGCCATGGTGGTGGCGACGTGGGCAGGTACTTTACGTAGGAGTTGTACCTGCAGTGGCTCCAGATACCACTGACGCTGGACGACTTCCCGTATCGGGATATGGACTTCACAGGAGATCCGGAGGCGCCACGAGCACCAGGACAGGCATGGGGTCCCGACGGTACGTATATGTTTGTTATTGCATGTTATGTATGTCAAATTTTGATTTATATGATAGTAGATGGATATATTGTAACTGACATATGGTTGATGTTGCAGATGTGGGCCCGAGGCCACCTCCAGGACATGTGGCCCGGCGGGGTATTGTGGCCGTTCCAGCTCTGCCTGGACGAGGAGAGGTGCGACGCCGGGATCCAGAGGTGACCCTAGAGTCTGTACGGGAGCTACTAGATCGGTTATTGATAGGAGTGACCGACGAGGGATGGCGAGATGTCGATCCTGATGTGGTGCGGGATTGCATGGGGGCACCCCGTGAGTTTAGATCCATCGCGATCCGGGTGGCGATTTTGGTGGACCGGGCCCGGGCACAGGAGGCCGGAGGAGAGGAGGATTTGCCGGAGGAGGAGCGAGGGGAGGATTCAGAGGCAGCCGATGCCGGCAGTGATGCAGGATACGACTCCCATTAGGGGGGGGCAGGGGACTCTCCCCCGAGTTTTGTAGCTACGGCATGTATGTAGATGAGGCTTTAGGCATGTATAGCCATTTTTTGTATAGCTGGGTACAGGGGTACTCAGGACATGTACAGCACTGAACATGTAGATTTTTTGATATATATATATATATATGCACGTGGATGCACCTTTCTGTATGATGTTGTTTTATTTGTACGCACGTGGATGCGCTTTATGTGTTATGATATGTTTACATTGCACGTGGATGCATGTAGGTTAGGATGTTAGGCACATGGATGCCCCTTGTGTATTTGATGTGATGTGACATGATATATAGATGTTTAGGCACGTGGATGCCCCTATGGTTATGCATGTGGTTTATGTACATGGATGCAAATGTGGATGTGATGCAATCTTTTTGGGTTTTTATATATATTTTTTATGAGATGTTATGGGATGATGATGCATGATGTTACATGGTGTGATTGATATGCCAGTCTAGGATGTTGTTGGCCATTTGGTCTGCGACACGATTTTGAGCTCTGGGGACATGTGTGAATGTGATGGATTCAAATTGTCGACTGAGTTGTTTTGTGCGCAGGAATTTTCTGAAAAGGCAGGGATCACGCACCTGGTAGCAGTTGTTGAGCTGGGAGACAAGTAGCTGGGAGTCAAGGAACACATGAAGGTGACTTATGCCCATTTGGAGGGCGGCAGTCAAGAGACCGGTCACAGCATCATACTCCGCCTGGTTATTGGTAGCAGCGCCTATACATATCCCGTCAAGGTGAATCATCTCGTTGGAAGGGGAGTACAAGACCCATGCTGCTGAAGCCAGGTTGGGAGACCAGCGGCTTGCGCCGTCAGCGAAGCCAGTGTAACGAGGTGGAAGATGGTCCATCTGTAATCATGCAGAAAGGATGGATATAAGATGATGGTAAAAAAGTGAAAAACAAAAAGAGAGCAAACTGTACAATGCGGACCAAAATGGGGCCGCGAGTTATTCTATAGCTAGAGATTCCGTAGGATGCAACCCATCATGGGGGTTGCGTAAAGGGAGGCCTTCAGAGTTGGTTTCGGTATGAACATGGAGTTCCTCTGGCCGTGTGTCTATGTGATGTTTGAGAATGGCGGGGTGGAACCCAGGCATTCTGTTAGAGGGCCAAGCAAAGACATCGCGGAACTCTTGGAAGAGTTGTGTATAATCCTCAATCTCCCGCTCGCTACAGGAGGCTCCTAAAGTGATGAGTTCAGGGGCATATCCGGGGAACTTTGAGGGAGGAAGAGGATGTTGTTTCTGACGAACGGGGGTTACATCAGGCCATGTGTCAATGGGGTGCTCTATAATTGCGGGGTCAAGACCAGGCATTTCGGTATAGGACCAGGCAAAGACATCACGGAATTCTTTGAAAAGGTTTATGTAGTCCTCAATGTCTTGTTTACTGCAGAATGCTCCTAAAGTAATGAGTTCAGGGGCACGACCTGGAGCAGCAATATCAACTTGGATGACAGGTGAGATGTTGGCCATGTTACCCTCCTCGAAGGCATCAGGAGCAGGAATAGGGTCCTTGAACTAGCCAACCTTAGTGGGGAGGAAGTCTTTGGATTCGACCGTGTATTGGGTAGCGGTGCTAGAGGAAGATGCTTCTGGGATGAAATAGGAACGGTGGTGCATGTCATCCCAGGGATAATCCGGGGCAGTAAGGGCCTCAAGAATCTCCTCATCAGTACGGAAAGTTTGCGTCGTCAAGTCGGTTGACGAGGGGGTAGTGGTTGAAAGAGTGGTGGAAGAGATCATATAGATGATATTAACCTCTTCGGAAGGGGGAGAGTCTGGGGGGTAGATCTCCTCAATGGTAGGTGGTGCCGTCTCAAGATCCATATTGTTCATCTCATAGAGAGCCGCTCTGTAATCCGGGAGATCGGGACAATGATGTGAATAGTGCCCGTAAATACCGCAGATGGCGCAGGAGTGGTTGGTACGTAGAGACTTATCTTTAGGCTTAGGAGTAGGGTTTAGTTCGACAGTTGGGATGTTAGGATCATCATCGAGCATTTGCATGTGCTTCTGCAATGCGGGTAACTGTGGGCATTGGTGGGTCGCATGGCCCAACTCGTCACACAGCGAGCATTTGGGAGGAGCACGAAAGACTGGAGGGTTTTTTACTGTCTTTGGAGGTGGGACAGCAGTGTAAGGTTGTGGACCTCTGCCCCCAGTGGGTTTGGGAGTAGGAGGAGGTGTCGTGGAGGACGAAGGGGTAGAGACACCGGGAGGTGGCTGAGTGGTAGTAGCCATGGGTTGCACCGGCTGGAGGACGACATCAGGTGTCGGCGGGCGAACGGGAGGCGAAAGATACCATACAGGTAATCCCAATGTTAACCCAGGAAGGCTAAGGGTAGCCATGACCGGGGCGCTTACTACTCCCGATGGAGGGACTAGGAAAGGGATCGTATGGATCGGTGTAACACCAATGTGGCTAGGTACCAGTGGTGGTTTTGGCAACAAGGGTGGTTGAGCGTTAGGTGGTAAGTTGTCGTGGGACAAGGTACATAAGTCAGACATTTCGGGCGTAGATGACGGCGGAGGAATGGATTGAAAGGTGGAGGTCATCGGCGCGTCTGAGTAGACTCCAGGCCCCGTAGAGGAAACAAACGAGGTGGTGGCAGGAGAAACAGGTTGTTCAACCATGGGGAGAACATTTTCAGGGGCCGCGGGAGCACTGGGATCATAGTATGTGAGCTGGTCAATCTTAACCACGCGTCCCTCGTGGGGGAACATCATGGTGCGAAAGACAGAAGAGGCAACTGCCCGCATGGCATACATGTAGCTGCGGCCAAGTAGAAGGTTGTAATCCAATTGGGCATTGATTACCTCTATGTCAATAAGAACTGTTTTACCACCTAACTGGACTGGAACGTTGGGTAGAAGGCCTTGGGGCTGGGCCGAACGACCGTCGTAGGCACGTAACGCAGTGGTGGACTGCTGGAGAGGAGGGGATCCTAGCTTCTTCCATACAAATGTAGACATAACGCATGTGGAGGCACCCTCATCGATGATGCACCAATGGATAACAAGGTTCCTAACGGAGACTGTAACTTGGAATGCTAAGCTGGAAGGTAGGCGTGGTTCAGACTGGTCTAGATCAAACGCCATCAAATGCGAATCGGTTGGGTCAATCCCCCCAATGGCGGAAAGTAAAGTCTTGCGCTGGGAAGGGCAGTTCTTCAAGACTTCTAACGCAGACATGGCTGTGGGAGATTGGGCTAGGTCGTCTACGATGTTGTAGTTTGACGCAGCGCGCGCGTTAGGGTTATTGTTGATCCGGCGAAGTGGGAAACGAGGTGCTTTCGCAGCGCCGTCTATGGGAGGCGGAGGTATACGTAACGCCTGATCGGTGGGATGGGCGTTAGTAGGTTTATCCGTGGGAGTGGCTTCAGAGGTGGAGCCATATTGGTTTCGACGGGTCTGGAGGTTGACGTCAGCGGATGACATCATCAGTAAGTGGTGGGTACCTGAGTCAAACATGGGTTGATCAGGAGCAGCGTAGGTGATCTGTTGTTGTTGGGCCGCATTGGCTTGATGGGGAGCCAACGGCTGAGTGTTCACTACGCCTTGGGTCGGTAAGGGGTTTTGCAGCACCAAAGGGGGTTGCTGAGGTTGGGGGGGGTTGGGCGGTGCTTGGGGAGCCGCATGCCCTTGGCGATGGGCCTCGTCAACCCAAAGCTGCTGAGCTCGCTCCAAGTGTGGGAAAGCATGGGTGTAGTTTCCATAGACCCCGCAAATAGAACAAGGGTGGTTCATTCGCAAATTGGGGTTTTTAGCCTGCTTGGGCGGGCGATCAGGGTTTTGACTAGCGGGGGCCGCATTGTTGTTGTCAGGGGGATTAGCCGGTTGACCAGCTTGGTCTGCAGGTTGGTTGTTTCCCCCGATTACGGCCCTTGCCGCGGTTTTGTTGGCCCTGGTTACGTTGGTTGTTCTGGTTTTGCTGCGGGTTCTGTTGGGCGTAAACTTGCCCTTGGGCAGCAGGTGGATTTTGAGGTTGCGCAGGTGCTGGAGCAGGCTGCGGAGGATGATATGTAGGTTGAGGCTGAGCAGGTGCAGCAACTTGAGGGGGTTGCTGATAGGACTGCGGAGCAGGTTGTGGATGTGCCGCAGGGGCTGCCTGTGGCGGATAATAAGCTGGTGGGGCTTGTGGAGGCGCAGGAGCGGGGGCAACCTGCTGATGGTAGTAAGGCTGAGGGGCGACTGGAGGAGCATAAGCAGGAGTCGCATACCCGAAGCACTGAGGTGGACATGAGGGTCCATGGGAATGGTGATGTGTCATGGGAGCATATGAGTTGGTTGCTCCAGACTGGGAGGTAGCCCTCGACAGGTCGGGGCCAGGGGTAGGTCGTGCTATAGAAAATGGTTGGGGATGCGAAGAAACACGGCCAATGATACCATCTGGAGCATGGGATGCCCCCGGCGCATCATGCTGGGAAGACTCACCGCGAGGGGCGTCAGGTATAATGGTATAAAGGTAACCCGACTGGGCGTAAATGAGGTCGAACTGTTGAGCCTTAAGGATGGCTTCTTCTTCAGACTGGGGTCTTTCTGAGGCCACATCCTTAGCGATAACTGGAAGAAGGGATTTGAGGAACCAATCTAGGAAGATACGGTCGTCAAGTTTGATCTTGCATAAGCTACGGCGTCGACGCCACTCATGGATGTGGTCCGTGATATGGGTAGCCGTGTTTTGTCTACAAGATAGAAGGATCTCAACGCCCGCGTCATAGCGGACAGGCAACTGGAAGAACTACAGGAAGGTCGAAGCCAGGGAAGCAAAGGTGGCATGGGTCCCATGTGGTTGCTCGATATACCACTTGGCTGCAGAGCCAGTGAAGGTGCGCTGTAAGAAACGGAGGCGAACAGAGTCATCCACGATGGAGTTAGAGGAACACCATAGGTGGAAAGACATGATATGGTTTTGTGGGTCCTCACCGGCCTTACCCTCGAATTTAGGGATGTCAGAGGGTATTTTGGTAGGCATATGAGGCCACATAGGGTCGTGTCGAATAGGATCGTTGGTCAATCTGGCCAGGTCAGGTAGGTTGAGGCTAGCCATGAACGGCAAACTGGAAGAAGGCTGTGACATAGTAGTGCTGTGGACCAAGTTGGGGCCAGTGCCCCCAAGTGGAGGGACAAGATGTGAGGTGGTGCCCCCAAGTGGGGGGACTGAGGTAGTGAAGGATGGTCCAGCACCACCATTGGTAGTGTAAGCCACTGATGTAGTGGGGATAGGTATTCCCGCTGTGGGAATAGGTACCGTGAGGGGAACGGTAGATGGTTGCCCCATGGAGGGCATACCCAAAATAGGTGTAGTAACTGGTGTAGTGGTGGATGTGCCACCAATGGTCCCTATGACAAACGGAGTGGAAGTCGTGCCAGCCATGGGGCTAGTAGGGGCAGTATAAATAGGGTTCTCAGACTCTTCGTCAGAATCAGAGGTAAAGTAAGGTGCGTCACTATCTGGTGACGGAGGCCTACGTTGCTGACGAGTGGAGTCAAGTGACAAGGCTCTAGATCTGTGATGAGTGGTATCAACGGACAATGATCGGAATCTATGACGAGTGGTGTCGAGAGAACCGTACTGTGGGGGCTCGCCCCTGAGGCGCCGAGAATGTCTCGGGGACTCAATGGTGACAGATGGTGTCTAGTCTCTGTGGGTTGAGGTGAGTATAAAAACAGTTCAAAAATCCTAATGCAACCGAGTGTGCAGAAGGAGAGCTAAAAAGCAAGGCACTTAGGCCAACAACCAACTCAAAACACCCACTGCAACAGCTGTGCTACAATAGGTGGAGTAACAACAAAGATGGTCAGAATACCAACAAGCAGCAGGTTTCCTAAAAAAAAAAATGGTGGACTCACTAGACCAAAGGGAGGTAAAGGAGCATGCAAACACCTAACTACAAGTATTCTGACTCAACTAAACATATCCTCTGCAAGGTGATGAAATCCAAGTCAGACAATATGAGTAGGAAATCCAAGTGGCTATGATATCCCCCTACCGGGAGGGACACCGGGTAGTCAATCCTAGAAGAATGGCAACTAAGATACCCCGTTCATGACACGTCCAGAAAGGTGAATCTGCCGTTTAGTTCGTTGACCGCAATACCCCTATACAGGGATATCCCGCGAACCGCGAAAGGTAGCCCTTCGGTTACTGAATGGAGTGCGGTATTCCACTCAGGCCTCCGGAACCAGTCTCCCGACTTCAACCCTCCTAAGGGAGAGGCCCTCTGATAAACTGGTCGTGACCATGCCAAAAAGTACTAGGGGATTTTGGTTCCCTATTTGGACAACAACTATGTCTCAAGTGAAATAACCAAGGGGTGTTATTGGAAGCCTATCCCCCTGATCCTACCTAACTACAATGATTCTTTTGTGTTCCCCAAGTGGGGTTAGAATGTTGGTTTAGTTAGGTACTTTTTAAGGCTCACTTGATTTTATGTGACAGAGTGTGTGCTCGTGAGGTAATGATCCCAAAAATAGAAGTGCCACAAGGGAGAGCAACTTCCAATCTATCAACAATACTGAAATTGAAAGTTTAACTTGCAAAATTTTCTGAATTAAAAATACTGAAATTTGTAAAATGAAATCTGTAAAAGGAACAGAAATTATGTTGCAGAAAGGCTGAAAGGTAGTGAACTGCAGGTAAGACAGGGGGCTGTTCAGATGCAGAAAATATTGCAGCAAAAGGGGCTGGGCTCAAAACAGGAAAAGAGCAGAA
Source organism: Larix kaempferi (assembly GCA_027924585.1). Taxonomy (NCBI): domain Eukaryota; kingdom Viridiplantae; phylum Streptophyta; class Pinopsida; order Pinales; family Pinaceae; genus Larix; species Larix kaempferi. The sequence goes on along the minus strand of BSBM01001197.1, from coordinate 12,993,569 downwards.
ATCAGACCGCGGGTCTGTGGCGATTTGGAACAGGCCGACCGCGGGTTTAAGGGAAACTGCGGCGGTCAGGTCGCGGCTATCGGGCCAACAGAAGCAGTCGGGACGCAAGAAATAGTTAACAAGACGCAGTCGGGTCGCGGCAAAAAGGGCTAACAGGCGCAGTCGGGACGCACGAAAGAGGCAGAAAGCCGCAGTCGGGACGCCGGAAAAAGGCCGACAGGCGCAGTCAGATCGCGGCAAACAGGCTGATTAGCCACGGTCGGATCGCAGGTAACAGACTTGAATCCGCCGGCAGGGCGTCGGAAGCAGTCTGAGAGCCGCGGTCGGATCGTAGGTAAAGGCCTGAAAGGTGCGGTCGGGACGCGACTGCAGAGGGAAAAGACGCGGTATGCGGCGGCCGAAAGGGACAGCCGAAAGTAAAAAATTCAAAACGGAAACCAGAGATTCTGGGTTCGATCCCCAGCGGAGTCGCCAAAACTGTAGCTAGGGTTTTACCCCTAGCTTGTGCCAATGAGCACCTACTAAGGAGAATGGACTCCTTAGTAGCAGTTCAATAATGATTAAATGATTAGGCTAAAACAACAATTAACAAACTACTTTAAGCATTGCATGAGACATAAATGAAAGATGTAAAAAATGGTTTTATATTAATGTTACCTTGAGTGTCAAGGTTGATGAAGCCCTTTGCAGTGTCCAAGAGGATGCTCCAAGCTTCAGAATGCTCCTTTCTCCTTCTCCAATGTTGGGGATGGGCCAAAGGTGGCTCTCAAGGTGAAAATAGTTCAAAGGTGAACTAGGGTTTCGAGAGAGATTTTGGCAGAGTAAGGGTGCTTGTGATTGTGGATATGGAATAAGGGATCTCCATCACCTATTTATAGTTTTTTGGTGGTGGAGTGCTGACCCATGGTTTTAGGAAACACATGGTTTTGGGCAGCTGTATAGGGTTTTTCCTCCTTTTCCTCATTATTTTATATTTTTTATTCCCTTTTTAGGGGATTTTTGCTATTTTTGGAGGAAAAGGGGGTTTTTTAGCCTTTTTTAGGCTATTTTGATGGTTTTGTGGCCTTTTGGAGGCATTTTAGGCCTTTTGGAGGCTTTTTAGTGGGATTTTTTGGGATTTTAATGGAAATATGGTAGGAAAATGGACAAATGAGCCATATAATGTGGTAAATGAGCTAGTGAGCACTTTTTGGGTGTTAACAGAATCTCTCTTGATCTATTAACATTCCCTTCTTCGAAATGATGTGACCCAAAAGTTTTCCTTCAAGAACAGCAAAAACACTTTTCTTGGGATTCAAAGAGATACCATATTTCCTACAGCGATAAAAAATCTGCTTCAGGTGAAAAACATGGTCTTCTCTCTTCTTTGAGAAAACTATCACATCGTCGAGATAGACCACCACGCACTAACCACCTAATCCTCGAAAGGTGATGTCCATTACTCGCTGAAAAGTGGCTCTTGCATTTATCAAACGAAAAGGAATCCTTCGGTATCCGAATGCTCCCCACTTTGTACGAAAAGTGGTTTTAAGCTAGTCTTCTTCTACTACTAGCACTTGATTGTAACCTGAAAAACCATCCAGTAGAGAGAAAAGCTCTGATCATGAAACCATCTACAATATTTGTTCCATTGGGGGTATAGGGTAGTTATTTTTATCAGAAGCTCTATTCAAATTCCGGAAATCCACGCACAATCTAATTTCCCCGGATTTCTTCCTGACAGGAACTAGGTTAGCAACCCATTCTAAATGTCGGACTTTAAAAATAATCTTCACGTCCAACAATTTATTCAACTCCTTTTGTATTAAAGGCTCGAGAGTTGGATGCATTCTCCTCAATTGCTATTGAAATGGTTTAACCCCAGCTTTCATTGGTATTATGTGCTGAATTATGTGAGTATCAAATGTTTTTAGATCCTCATAAGTCCATGCAAAGACATCTTTATATTGCCGAAACAGTTTGATGAGCTTATCTCTCTCACCTGGCGAGCAACATCTACAAAGATTGACATATTTTGGTTTAGCTTCTGTACCCAGATTTATTAATCCATGCTGCATAGAGGAGCTGTGAATTTTAGCATTTATTGGCCTTTTGAACTTTATTTGCAGATCAAACAAACTCTCAAGAGATCTTACTCCCTTGGGCCTGAAATTGCCTTTATCGGCATCTTTACTTTGCAGATCTGAATCGTGCTTCTCTTCATTTATTATGGCTTCCTGGAACACATCTTCATTTGTTAAGAAGTTGATGATCTGATCATCATCATCAAACACCCTAAGATTTGTAATGTTGTCTGGAATAGATGGCCTGAAAATTAATTCAATAGAGCACTTATTATTAGTAGGCACTAATCTTGAAGCAGAAGTAGTTAGCAAATCAGCTGCGGCATTTCTTAATCTGGGAATGGAATTAATGTTGAAAGCAGCAAAACATGAAATCAAATTCCAAACCTCTGACTGATAACCTTTCAAATGCAGTGAGAGGCAGTGGATTGTATCTCTTACTTGCCTGGCAACTATCTCCGAATCTCCAAAGACTTTTAGATATTTAACATTTAAACTAATATTTTCTTTAAACCATGAACTAGAGCTCCGTACTCAGCAGTATTGTTAGTGCATTCAAACTCTAATCTACAAGATAAGAAGTGTTTATTGGTTTCAGGATCAATTAAGACACAACCAGCTCCAGATCCTTATTGGGTTTTGGAACCATAAAAATATAAGACCAAAAAAACATTTTCTGTCTTAGCCAAGTTAGTAACACTATTTCCTACATCAGTGACTAATCCTACTATATTACAATCAATATCATCAGTCTGAGAAAATTCAAGGAGATCGGGATATTAATTTGATTCATGGCTACCATCTTTCGATTGATAATTTCCTGGTTCAATCTCTAAGAAATAATTTCCCAATACCGAAGATGAGAAAGCTACAGCTTCATTTTTTTCTTCTAGCTGAGTAACATTTTGTTTCATGTGGGGTTCTCTTAGTATTTTAATCTGGTTTTTTCTATTCTAATAAGGCAGCCATACATGAGACTAGTCTATTGCAAAGTAACCATTAAGTTTCGTAGACCAGTCCTTGCTTAAAATCAGGCCATAAGTTTCAGGAATATCGATCACCATTATATCCACAAATTGACATACTCTCAAATCTGCTGACGGCCTAATAATCACATCTTTCATTTCTCCAATGAATTTAACAACAGTCCTGTCTAGCTGTATGATATGGGATGGGGATGGAATTCGCTATCCATTGATCTTTTTGCAAATCAACAGTGGCATGACATTTGAGGAAGCTCCACAGTCTACCAAACAATTGTGCACATTATGATTGAAAATTTCAAAAGTTAAGAGAAAAGGAAAAGTCTGCGATCTTGATTTCCCCTCGATGTCGGCTTCATTTATCTCATGGTTTTCCTCAGTGTTTTCTGCTGAAGCACTAACTTGTGAGTCAAAAGCATCCATCAATTTCTTTCTCTGCTGAGGCATACTGCACATGTCAAATATGGAAACATTTGCTTTCGCCTTCTTAATGTCTTCGATTATATCATACCCCATATCACATTCTTTCAAAACTTTAAGTTGATTTTATGTTTTGGTCAAAGTGACCTTTGATTGTTTAGGTGTTTCTATGCTTGGCTCTTTTGTCACTGCTGGGTTTGCCTTAGGCTGCGGTGGAATGATAGTTATCTTCATTCTCTGTACTTCTTTCGTAACCTTAGCTTTAGGTGTCTAAATCGTTTGATCAAGCACAGGGCCCTTACTCCTAGTAGTGACATTAATTGCTGCAGTCTTAAATTCATCAACTATATCTTCAGGAGAAGGCTCTTGTGCAGGTGCCCAATCCCATAAGACCATTGTTGTGTCAGGAGTGGGTTCTTCCTACTCCAAAATCTGCTCTTCCCGAGGATCTTTATGAGTAGATATCTGTGCATCTAGAATTTGGTTCATCACTAGGCCCATTGAGTTTATCTATTGTGGACAACTTTTTTCGGAGTGTTGTTCCTGATGGAAGGTACAAAAATGATCCATTCCCACTTCATTTAAATTCAGCACAGCAGAATTGTTTACAGGCGGAAGTAGTTTCCCATTCTCTTCTCTTTTCTTATAGAAACGTTTGAATGGCTACCTGGAAGTGCTAGCTGTCATATCTTTCTCTAGGTCTATGATCTTATTAGAAAGCTTTTGCATCATTTTTACCATATTTTCCATATATGTTGAGGGTTCCTCTTTATTTCTGGTTAGTATAAAGGGCTTCTTAGCAGTGGCTTGTTTCGTTTCTAAATCCAAAGCGTGTTTAGCAATGGTGTCCGCTTCTTCTTCTACCTTCTTAGCTTCTTCAAAATTTTCTATTAAGGTAGTTTTCTTTATTCTTTTAACGAACATTGCTATGGGAGGGTCAAGAGCCATTGTATAATATTCAACTAAAGATTCTTCAGCAAGCTTAGCCGCATCACTGAAATTGTTCAAGAATGTGGTAAACTTTAATTAAACTCTTGAACCTTTTCTTTCTTTTCCATTCTCATGGACAGTAAATATTTCATGAGTGTGGCCATCGTTTTCTGATTTCCATACTTTTTTAGGAAACATTTCTCGAAGTCCTCCAAATTAGATATGGAACTAGCTTGCAAACTAGAATACTAGGAAGATGCTTTGGTTTCGAAAGTGTAAGGGAAAATCCTACAGACTACATCTTCATGATGCACATTTAAAAGACTTAAAGCCAACTGAAAACTTTTAAGATGATCTTCTGCAGAAATACCTTTACAGGGCTCACATTTAGGAAAAACCTTTTCAGGATTCTTGGGCAGATCATGGAATGGCCTAGTTATATTTAAAGCTCCTCTCGCTCTCCACGCTGGTACAACCATGGCTCCACATTGTGAATTTGGTGGAGTATTATGTGGAGTGTGAAGTGGAGAATTGCGTGGGGTATTTGGTTCCTCTACATTTGGAGGATTTTCAAGTCCAATTTCTCTAAGACATTATGTTATTTCTTCCAAAGATATATATACCAAATCCTCTAAGTTTTGAACAAGAACAGAATCCCTGGTATACTTCATTTCCCTTCTAGGGACTATTCTCCTGGGGAGTGAGGGAATTGTGTTTAAACCACCAAGCTGCCTGACAAAAGCACGAGTGTGTCTTCTCAGATTCGCTACTTCAACAAAAAGAACAACATACAATGTTTCTTGTTGTTCTATCTCAAAATTGGGATCTTCTTGATTTATTAATTCCAGATATGGATTATCTGGGATAGCTGTTGCAAACAGGTCTTCAGTGGGATTCCTTCTAACGAAAGGATCTCCTCTTCCAGCCATGCACTGGTGGCCCTCCTTCTAGCGCCAAAAACTATTGATGCCCCGAAAATCGTAGCATCAAACAGCAAGGGATTCTCCCCAGTAAGCGAACCCAATTAGATAACTCACCGTTTGGTATGGGGAATCCGTCCTGTTAATGGTTCCCGCTACCGTGTAAGATTTAAAGATTTGTATTATTTTCACCGATTACGGCCCGATCCACCGTTTATGTATTTTAATTTAAAGATGAGATGCAAGTGTTGTAATCTAAATGCAAACTATAAACAAATCTAATCTAAAACTGTCTTAAGCAAATTTAATCTATCCTCGTAAGGAGAAAAATTAAAGGATGAGTAATAAACTGGAAATGCAACCAAGAAGTTCATAGATAGTTGTTAAATTAAATAGAACCATTTACAGCAGAAAATAAAAGATTATCAAAGATAGACTTGATAGAGGAAAGCATTCTATTACCCATTTACACAAAAATCTTGCATGAGATAGTGAAAGCATTCAGAGCAAAGAAGTAATTCAGAAGGTTAAGAACGATCTCAAAGCAAATGTATGAATAATGCAGAAGTAATTCAACCAGTAATTCAAACATTCCCATAACAAAACTCCATGTAGGCTTCCATTAAGCAAAAACAAACTTTCTTTATTGATGCAGTAAAATAGTTCATGTACAACATAAGTCTATCCTTTCACCTGCCAAAAGTCCTCTTCTATCTTATCTATCTCTATATTTATATATTTTACAACTTCGTCTCTTCCCAAAAACCTAACCCTAGGGAAAACAAAAGTTTGTCATCTAGTGCCTAAAGAGACAAAAAAGCATTTACAGCTTTCTTTTAATATATTTATACAAAAAGCAGATTTCCAGCTAAATTAAGCCTCAGATGGATCTGCTACCTCATTTGGTTTCTCTCCCACTGTTGGCTCGTTCCCTTCAATAGGATTGCCTGCTTTTGCTAATTTTTCCACCTCTTGAATATAACTAGCCCATTGGCTAATTTCTCTCAAGATGGTCCTTCCCCATGTAGAGATTGTTACTTTCTGGGCTATCTTGTGCTTGCGCAAACCCAATTTGACATTTTCTGCCCCTGCTGTAGGTTCCTGAGTGACCTCATCAAGGAAATAAGCCGTGACGACAGCCTGACCAATGAATTGGTGGAGGTCCTCTGTGGTTATAGCTTCTATTTTCTTTAGATAACCCAACTCTGCATTCAAGTTACCCTGTAATTCTACCATGCATTGTTCTTTCTCAGGGAACTCATAAATGGTATGAGGTAAAGCCATGTGACACTTCTCGTGGGTTTCCCGGATTTTGGAGTAGACAATGTGGTATTTTTTTATGGTCTTCCTAATCTCCAAACTTAATTTGTTACCAGAATCTCTGCAAAACTCGAGGATTCCTGTCTCCATGACAAATTCTTCAGCGGTTGTAGAATTCAAGTTTGAGGGGAAATCGGATTTTCCCTTCCTTCACTCAAATTGCTCCTTAATTACTACCACGTGTTGCGCATACTTATCTTTTGTTTTAAGTGCCTCAGCTTCAATGGATGTCATCTTGGTTATCATTCCTTTAATCCTACAGATCTCTTCTGATATCAACACTAGTGACTAATAGACCTTTTCTTGCACATCACAGGCTTGCTTGTAGAATGTGTCTAGATCCTCTTTCTTTTCATTTGCCTCATTGAGCTGTTCTAACAAACTTTCCTTTTCTCGCATTAGCCTTTGAAACTGAGGCTTGAAGAAATCAATTTGCTGAACATTGCTGGCCTCATGATTCTCCAATTCTGTTCTGCAAACCTTCAAGTTCTTTTGTTCATCTTCTGAGATTGCCAACTGCATTTCTAGTGTATTCTTTTCATTCTCAAGCTACCGGATTCTCAAAGTGGTTTCCCTTTTCTCTTCTTCAAGATCTTTGTACTTCCTCTTTAATTCATTACCTTCTAACACCTCCTTCTTCCTGTTAGCTCTTATTTTGAAACATAGCTCCCTATATTTCTTAACATCTTCAACCAGGAAATCAACATTGTTTTTACTTGCATGGGATGAAGCCACTAAGCATGACGCTGTGAACACAAGGTCAATGTCAATCCCTTGAACAAGTGTGGTTTCTGATACTCTGAGTTCATATTTGTCTAGTTCAATCTCCAATTTCTTTACTGATCTGCCAACAACAACCTTCTTCCATTCATGAAAATAAATGGAATCTAGGCTTGCCACCTGGGTCTGCTTTCTGGGGTTGTATGGGTTAAGTGCTAACTCTTCAGTAGTGACAACCCCTTCATTAGCTAACCCTGGTTGGTTTAACTTTGGAAGATCTAATTCCATGGCCTGCGGGCTGGATGAGCCTTGTCTCATGGCCTTATCAGCTTCTTCTTTCTCTTTTCTTTCTGCCAGCTCTGCTTGTAACCTTAAATGGAAACTAGGTTGGCCACCTGGGGCTACTTTCTGGGGTTGTATGGGGTAAGTGCTAACTCTTCAATAGTGACAACCCCTTCATTAGCTAACCCTGGTTGGTTTAAATTTGGCAGATCTAAGTCCATGGCCTACGGGATGGATGAGACTTGTCTCATGGCTTTATTAGCTTCTTCTTTCTCTTGTCTTTCTACCAACTCTGCTTGTAACCTTTCTGCCTCTTCTTGCTGTAATTGGGAAACTTGTTCTTGCATAATTATTTCTTCTTCCTCTTGCTACAATTTGGAAGCTTGCTCTTGTAGGGTTCTCTCTTCTTCCTCTTTTAGGGCTTTTTCCTCTTGCTGCTTTTGGACTCTAGTAGCTTCTGCATCTTGTTGTTGCTTGACCTCCTGCTCCTTTTGGAGCCTCTCTTCTTCTTCTTTTTCGTTCCTTTTTGAATCCTCTGATTCAGATGCTGCTACCTCTTTCTCCTTCTGGATCAACTCGATACGATTAGGATTGGAACCTTTCTCGCTTTTCTTGTGGTAGCATTTTCCCAATTCAGTTAAGTTCTTAGCACTTCAGAAAAATTATTCATCTAGGTCCACAAGATGTGTGTGCTCATAAGAAGTTTTTACATCAAGGAAATGTTTACAACCTTGCCACCAAGATCATGTCTCCTAAAAGGATTTGTTCCAAAATGAAAAACCACCAAGACCTAAGCAAATTTTTCACCATATCTTTCCTTCAGGAGGGTGTATGCACCGATGGTGAAGGGCATCGGTGGGTATATACCTTTCTTCCTCTTTGTGAGAACCTTGTTGATTCCACCAGTGCCGAAGAGTTTCCTTAAAGCTTCCTTATCCACCACAAAATATGTGACATATCGGGGAAGTAGAAAGGGAGATTGAGATCCTCCACTCATTCGGATGTAAGTGCCCTTGGAAGAGAAGTAGTAATCTCTGAATTCTTCTATGACGGGCATGGCATTTTTGGACATACAGCTTGGCTCCTCTATAAAAATAAGCTGATATAGGGGCATGATGAGTTTCTCACAGATCTAGTTGTAGTAATTCGCGTATTTGCTTGCCCACGTACGCTGGTAGGATACAAAGAGAGGAGTCTCTTTTCTATTCCATATACAACATAAATCCGGGAAGGTGTGTTTTCCTAACAGACAGTCCATCAAATAAGAAGACATGAAGAAGTCTTATTTCTTCTTAGTCAGTCCTCCTTGGGCAGCGGTTAACTGCGAGACCAAATTGTCTGAAATTATGTCATCCCAATTGAAAATGGTACCGGACATGGCAACATGGACTGTTACTGGCACCCAACCAAGCTTGAAAATATTTCCATTTGGCATGCCAAAAATCCAACTTAGCATTAAGGCAATGAGTCTATAAGGAGTCCTCAGAAGGTTACTTTCATATTCATTGTTGTTCCTTTGTCTGATTTGCCTGTCACTTATCATCACCTTTTTAGCAGACTCCAGAGGGTCCATAATTTGCTTTACTATCCACTCATCATCCAACCAAGTTCTTTCCTAGGGAAACTTGTAAGTAGCCATGATGTGTTCAGGTGCAAAAGATGCTAGATTCATCCTAGCCTTGTCACTAATGAACCTTGTATCAGTCTTAACATGAGGGATTATCCATCCGATGACCTCAGAGCACAAGAATAACTCGGGACGAGTTGCTGCCTTGTGGAGGCTATATTTCTTGATCTTTGAATAAACCATAGTGTCTTCTAGGGGAGCTTGAGGGTAATTCTGATCTCTGATAAACCTGTATAAGTCACCCCATTGAAATTCTAGGGCAGAGCTTCTTGGGGCCACTCCGGTGACAGCTCGCATATTGTTGAACATGGTTTCAAGTGATGTGTCTAACAGGATCTCCCCGTCCGAATCCGATTCTGCAAGCTTAGCTTTCCGCCTAGCATATTTCCTATGCATGTCAAACCTGTGATGGTGGGATAGCACAAATAAGGAATTTGACGAATCCTTGAGCAGCCATTGCTAGCAGATAAATCACATATAATATTTAAGCAGAGATTGAGCATGTAAAAGTGTTGGTTTTTTATTAAAAATGATCTTTCAAGCATTTAACAACACATTCAGAAAATTGACTTAAAAAATGAAAATTTCACAAGACTGAAAGCTGTCTAGTCAGTATTTGGATACGTTATGATAAACAATTATTTCGCTATCATCAGCTTTTCGAAAGAAAAATACACAGTTAAGCAAAATGCTAACTGTATGGGGCAAGGAGAAAACCCGAAACTTCAGTGGCTTTATGGACTTAACGCAAGGAACCTATTATCGGGGGCGCGAATTATTACCCACAACGATGAGTACAGTATTCCTCGGCAACAACAAAAATTCCTACAAGCACTGTAGAGGAGAATGTGTGCCACAAAACTGATAGCATTACCTCTAGTTTTAAAGCAAACTGTGATAAGGAAACTTTACAGGTTCGGCTTATAAAAACACACGTCGAGATAGAAACCTTTCTATAAAACAAAAGCTGAAAAAAAAAACAAACAACAGTCGACCGACTGTATTGCATGTGTGCAAGGGGAGGCTTTTCTGAGTGTTGATTTGACGGAAATGGATGGATGGCCTCGTACTCTATCATTTCTAAGGCAGGTTTGGCTTATAAAAACACACGTCGAGATGGAAACCTTTCTATAAAACAAAAGCTGAAAAAAAAACAAACAACAGTCAACCGACTATATTGCATGTGAGCAAGGGGAGGCTTTTCTGAGTGTTGATTTGATGGAAATGGACAGATGACCTCGTACTCTATCAGTTCTAAGGAAGGTTTGGCCACATGGCAAATGAGTTCTCAAAATCAATGGGTAAACTAAAACCTTTCAAAGGAGGAATACGAGCTTCAAATGAAGTTTCTCTTCAGCTAAAGAAAAAGGACGGAATAACCACCTACCTGTCAGTCTCAGAATGGCCTTCGGTGGTTGATGCACGTACCCAGGTGAATAATAGTTTGAATGCTCCTAATAGCGAATGGTGAACTCTTCCTCTTCCTAGGCAATGGTGAAATGACCGAAGAACCCCATTCTTCGCATATATATACAAGGTGAGAAATAAAGCCGCACAGGTGGCAAGTTGGCATATTAATGAGCATGGGGCTCAATGCAATGGGCATTTAACTCACCACGGGGTGGCAATAATCACTTCAACAACTTTATATTTGTGCACATACCCAAAAATTGAGCTGCGCTATGGCGGCGATCAAGCTGCTAACTTATGCGCAATGGGAAGAAAACGTAAGTTTAACTCTTGCGATCAAGAGTTGCGCCATAGGATTGGAGCTTCAACTGCAACTTTAAGGTTAGAAGTAGCGTAACAAGGGGTGACTTTAGTCATAATTCATGCGACCAAAAGCTGCGACAAAGAAGGCGAGGCACATCCAAGAGGGTGGCAATTTTAAGGTTAATAGTTGCGCAACGGGCGATGCAACATGTTTCACTCAATTTGGATATCGCATTCCCTATATATGACCTTTTTTACCATAACACCTATTTTAGACTAGTTTTTGGACTAGCCAGGAACCCTATATTCCATGGAAAATATCTAGTACAAACTTGTAATGGACCAGGATTTGAAAATTGGAACATGGATAGATCGAACTTTTTTATAGATGGATTTTGAGTTTTTACGTCTGAAACCTTGTAGAAAACAATTATACCGAAAATTACAAGATGACTTGTTTTGAAGAAACCAGTCCGGAGGAAAGAGCTTTGATACCAAATGTTATGCAACAAATTTCCAAAAAGAATAATAAAAGAGAAGAAATTCACCAAAGAGATTAATCCATGTCTTAATAATGAAGAACAAAGATGAATAGAAAGCCACTTGGAGGGGGAAACCTCCTTACAATGTACTGAGTACACAAGACAAGATAGGACAAGATATTCAAATGAAAAGATATCCTTCTTATATATAGGAGATTAAGAGGTACAATTACAACTCACTAACCTAAGCTAAAATAACTAATATAACCATACTAATGAAAATTACAACTAATGGACCAAATCCGACATCAAAACTAATTCAATGCACCACAATATAGGGGGGAATGTGCCCACATTTAGGGCTTAACATAAAGCTTCCAAATACAATCAATCTCCACAATGTATCGAGAATATTTAGTCTAAAAACACTTCATGTTGGAAGGCGGTTTGGTAAGGAAGAATCGCAGCATCGTCGATGCTGCAACACCTCAGAAGAGGTCATGGAAGGCAGAAGGATAGATTATTTTAGGTATTTTTAATCGATCGTACTGCGGAATGTGGGTTTTGGGTCATTGGACCACATGATATGTAATTTTGGGTTAATTGTACCGCAGTGGGCGGGTTTTTGGGTCATTTGACTGTGTCAGTTAGATTTTGGGTCAATTGTCGAAGAGTCGGTTAGGAAGCTGTTCGTAAGTGGACAAGCATTGTAAAGGCGGAAGCCTATTTATAGTCATAGAGTCATATGGGTTGTAGATCTCGATTTGGATCCGAAACTAAGAGTAATATACGTCTGTAATTGCAGTCAGGGGTTATCTGCAAGGTCTATGTTGACCGCGATATTGTATCAAGGTTTGCTGAAGTAATATGACATGACGGGGCTATTTGGTGAAATTTCCTATGTACCTCTTTGATGATGATGCATGTTGTGATTCTCAAATGTTGCTATGATTTCCTGTCACAGCTAATGTTTTGATGTTGTACTTATTGCAATGAATTCCCCTATTGAATGATGCTATGAATATGAGTAATACTAAACTTGAATGCATAGATCTATCTTTGAATGTCGCGATAAGTTAAGTAATTGTTGCCGCAATTATCCTCCTTCATTTGATGGAAACATTGTTTCGTCCACTCTCCCTTGATCGCCTCGGGTGAGACCTCATCTGCCCTGCAGGTGTTGCTAAACAAGGTAAAACCTGTCTGGGTCGATGCTCAGGGAGTTCGCGGTGGGTTGGTGTCGACAGTGATGGGAACCCCTATCGACTGGATCTGAGTCAACAAATGGTTTCGTTGCCAGGACCATGTACGAAGTGAAAGGAGGACATGTTGTTGCATCCGACGCAACCGGAGATCCAGAAATGGTTTGATCAAAAGCTGCAGGAGTTTTCCGAAGAAGAAAGTCAAAATACTCGACTGACAGTAGATCAGTGGATGGATAGATATATTCACAACGGTCCACACAAATGGTTCTTCTGTGAATTCCCGGTCCTTTTGTTTGAATGGTTGGTGAAGTTCACTTTTCAGAAGAGGAACTTACAGGGAAGGTTTATGCTATCACTTCAACTATCCATTAAGATTCTCATTTGTGAGAAGGGTCTACTGAAGATGCATCTAGATCAGTAGAAGGCCTGGTGGGCGGAGGCCGTGGGTACCGCGATGGCTGGGGGGCGGTGCATGGAATGGTCAGGGATAGATGGGTGCAGGACATGATGAGACTGTGAGTGAAGTTGAGGAATAGAGTGTTCTTACAAGGGAAGGAGTGAGGTTTCAACAGGAAAAGAGGCAGAGGATAGGAGAAGGTCCTGCTACGATCGAACCACAAGTTCGCGAAGGAATACCACATGGGATGAAGCGACCTCACAGTCTGGACAAGGATTCCACCCCAGTAGAAATGTACCCACACCTCCACTCACTATTTGTCAACCAGTGAGAAACACCACTTCGACCCCACCAGGTCAACAAAATTTGATCGCTAGTAGTTCAGTACCTGCAGGAAGGAAGCCCAGGATGGCAAGCGATGATGCTAAGTTACCGTTGTTCCATGGGAATGGGACAGATAACCCAAAATAATATTGGTTCTTGTGTGAAGCAATATGGGCCATAAAACAGATCACTGATGATACCACCAAGAAAGGAAAACTGGCGACAACTTTGCAAGGTCGCGCCCTAGATTGGTTTATGAAATTTGTTCTAGTACCTATAGGAGCTACGGAGAAGACCCTCAACGACATCAGGGATGGGTTGATTGCAGAATTCAGGAAGCCCAAGTCTGAAGCACAGTACATCACAGAATTGAAAGAAATTAAGTATATCCCAATGAGATGGTATGGGATTTTGATCAGCGGTTCAAGACGCTGATGGCGAAGGTCAGTTTTAATATGAGTGTCGTCCAACATAAAGAGTGGTTCATTGCGGCACTACTACCATTGATTGAACAGAACATCACCATGTTCAGCGAAGCTCTGGAGATTGCAATGCGATTGGAGGCATCGCCGATTGGAGAAAATACAGTTGGGATGTCACAGATACAGACGCAGCTAGCCAATATGACTATACAGCTCCAAGATTTGAAGAAGGGCAAGGAGCAGTGTGAAGAAGTGTGGTGCACTTAATGTCGAGGGGAAGGACATACGAAGGACAATTGCCCCGACTTCTGTAACTATTTTGTTTGAGGAGCACCAAACCCATTGAATGGTGGTGGCATGCCATGGTGTCGCGTTTGTCAGGTATTCGGGCACCGCCATGAAGAATGTCCATATATGCAAAAGATGGTCACTAAACCGATGAATCTGTATTGCACTTTTTGCAAATCCGTGGGACATGATGACAAAGATTGTCGGGCATATGGATTGCTTCATGAAAGGACGTACAACGCATTCCATGTGAAAGATGACCAGCATGTCGTACAACCACAACCACAGCCATAGGTAGCCCAGCCATTACCTCAACCATAGGTCCAGTTTGTACCACCGCAGCAACCACAATAGTTCGTGCCGCAATATGATCTGATGCAAATGGCTCTGCAGCAGCCACAGTACGTTCAGCAACCGTAGTATGCGCAACAAGGGCAAGGTATGCAACCAGCACCGATGTAGCAACAGTACAATCAACAACAATACCAACAGCATGGTGGTTTTCGTCGAGGATTCTGGGGTGGATGCGGCAGAGGATTTGGTCGCGGAGGAGGACGCGGAGGTCGCGAACCTGTGCAATGCTATTACTGTGCGATATGGGGACATTATCAACGCGATTGCCCACTATTTCAGACGCAGTGTACATTCTATTTTGTTGTAGACCATACAATAGAGATCTGGTCGTAGCTAATTGCACGATGGCAGGCAGGGAATGTTCCGCAGTTGCAGAATCAAACCCAGGCACAGCAACTGATACAAAATCCGGTACAGCAACCAGCTCAAAACCAGAACCAATGCCCGATTCATACTGCTAATCAAAATGTAAACCAGCCAGGGAATCCACTGCTGAACCAGAATCTAGGTGCGAGTGTTTCAACAATCTCAGCAGAGCCTAGGCCACATGATGCTGCTATTGCGGTGATCACTAGAGGAGGTGCGAAGACGGGAGAAGATACCTCACATCCGCTGATCCGGTTGGCCAGGCAGAAGAAGGCATCATTTGACATTAATTCAGAGCACGATACATTCTACTATGCACGATGGGCATTGGATAAGGGTAAGGCTATTGTCTATGACATGCCCCCTGTCTTTGATGACACATCAGATGCTGGTCCATCAGCACAGTCTGGAACCTTGCAGAAATTCCTGGAAAGCTGTTTGTTGTTGGCCAGGGGTCCTTCTGCACTTGTTGAGAATGAGGGGTTGCTACACCAATTACCAAGGGGATACCAAGAATCTGTGGTGAATTCTTTACAACAGAGGAATACTGGTAAGGAAATGCGAATGAATATTCAAATTGGCGATTACGATGTCGACTTAGTTATTCTATATCTTGGTTTGGATCTCAACATCTGAACCAAGCAGGCATGGCAGAAAATGGGGACCCCCCATTGAGCTGGTCTCCTGTACAGCTCAGGTTAGCTAATCTCTCTAAGGTAACGCCGATTGGAAGAGTCCCACGGTTGGTGGTGGATATTGAGGGTATGCAAACCTACACTGACTTCGATGTCATCGAAGTAGTAGAAGGAGGGAGTTCATATCTCGCGTTGTTGGGGATCATATGGGCCAATGACAGTGGAGCGGTAATCAACTTTAAGCGGCAAATGATGACTTTTGAAAACTGCGATCTCAGAGTCATAGCCCTGTTGGATCCGGCTGAAGGTTGCAGATACATTGAGCCAGTGAAAGATGAAGCTCCCAGTGGATGGGACCATCCATTCAACATCTCTGAAGATTACATTCATCCAATTGCTAATGGTGAGCTGGGATGGTGCAGTGAGATCTCTGCGTCATCCGATTTTGATGATGCGTTAGAACATTGGAAAAACCACTTGCATGAGGTATCGCTCCATAAGTGTGGGTTGATCACACAATCGCTATGCCGCGTCGCGACTGAAACAGTCACCTTACCAGTTTATGAAGGACTGTCGGGCTTGTCTGATTTTGTGGCGGAATTTGAGGAAAGAGTTTCAGAACCACAGCGATTGCTGGCATTGGGCGAAGCACTAAAGGCTGCTCCAGCACGCTGGTGGGTGACATAAAAAGCATCCATTGATGGATGGTTGAAATTTAGAATATTGAGGATGGTTCACTTCGGCGATACTGAGGTCTACCACACAAGGAATTACGATGGTTGAAATGATCCTGGAGGCCATCTAATGGAGTGTCAGACATTATGGACAGTGCGACCATGGGACGAGTGGGTCCATGCCTTTATCCATACCTTGGATGAAATACCACGGTCATGGTATATTGCAGCTAAATTAAGGGGAGAAATCACTACTTGGTTGGAGCTGACCATCCATTTTACTCATACGTTCAGTTTCACTGATCCCAACCCAGATGTCCATAATTCCCTACAGATCATCCGCGATGTGGTTCTACAAGTTGTTCCTGTAGCATACCCGGTGGATTCACATATGCATTGCTAGATGCAATCCATAATGGAATGTTACAATATCACTAGTGGGTCCGATGATGGTGATGATCCACGGAATGTCAATATTCTGGAGTCTGAAGGCAGTCGCGACATGGTTCCACCTGGTGCGCCAACTGATCCGTTTAGTCAGCCCTTGAAGGTTCGCAAGATCAATATTGGGACGAAGGCTACTCACAAGTTTGTGAATGTTAGAGAATATTGGAACGATGAGATGATGGGAAAGGTCACTGAGTTGTTCCATGAGTTTCAAGACCTATTTCCCAAAAAAAATTATGAAATGAAAGGTATTTTGGGTGATCTGGACGAGATATGAATTCCCTTGAAACTAGATGCTAAACCGATCAGGCAGCGACCCTATCAGTTGAATCTGTGACATAAGGAAAAGGTCAAGGCAGAACTAGATCGCATGTTGAATGCTGGTATCATTGAGTCGGTTGAAGAGTCACAATGGATTAGTCCTATGGTGGTGCAAGACAAGAAGACTGGTGAGATACGCATCTGTGTTGATTTGTGGAATTTGAATGATGCCTACTTGCACGATCCCTTCCCAACCCCATTTACTGATGAAGTACTTGAGGGAGTAGGCAGCCAGGAAATGTATTTGTTCATAGATGGGTTCTCAAGCTATCATCATATCCGTATTGCAATAGAAGATCGCCATAAGACAACTTTTGTGACAGAATGGGGATGTTTTCATTATACTGTAATATCGTTTGGGTTGAAGAACGCACCTGTGATATTTTCGCGGGTTTTTGTCGTTGCATTCAAGGATTTCATCCAGAAGTTCTTACAAGTATACATGGATGATTAGAAAGTTTATGGCTTGATCCGCGATCATCTGGCCAATCTGCAGTTGATGCTGGAGCGTTGTCGCCAGCACCAGATATCGCTAAATTTGAAGAAGTGCATTTTTTGCACGCCGTTTGGAATACTGCTGGGTCACATTGTGTGTAAGCAGGGCTTATTATTCGATCCAACCAATATTGCGCTCATTTTGAGCTTGACACTGCCAACCACTGTTAAAAAATTAAGGGAGACGTTGGGGCATACTGGGTACTATCGCAAGTTCATCAAGGGATATGTAGCGATCACCACACCTATGGAAAGGCTACTGAAGAAGGATGCCTTATTTCAATGGAGCCCTGAATGTCAAGATAGTTTCAAACAGCTCAAGGCTAAGATGGCTTCGGCACCAATACTAGTATTGCCTGACTGGAGTAAGGAATTCCATGTCCATGTTGATGCATCGTCAATTGCACTCGGTGTGCTACTAGCGCAACAAGGTGAAGGGGATCTTCATAACCCTATTGCTTTCGCCAGTCAGAAGTTGTCATCCCCAGAAAAGAACTACACCACTACTAAGCAGGAAGGATTGGCGATGGTTTATGCGCTATAGAAGTTTCGACACTACTTATTAGGCAGACATTTTAAGATGTTCACGGACCACTCTGCACTGAAATAATTGGTCAATAAGCCTGTGTTGGGGGGAAAGATATGCCGCTGGCTACTTCTTTTTCAAGGGTTCGACTTTGAGGTAATTGTGAATCCAGGGTGGTTGAATTCTGGCCCTGATAATCTCTCATGTATTGAAATAGGAGAGGATCCCACTAACATTGAAGACGGGTTGTCTGATGCGCAACTGTTTAGAGTTGAAGTAGCTGATGGCTATTTTGAAGAAATCATTCAATTTCTGGCAACCGGTACTGCGTGAGAGGAGTTCACCACCAGTCAAAAGAAGCAGTTGGTGGTCAAAGCTGCAGACTTCCAACTTATCGCGGGGGAGTTATATAAGATGGGTGCCAATGAGATATTGAGATGGTGTGTCTTGCCACACGAGCAAGCGCAAATATTGGTGAAAGCACATGGCGGAGTGGCTGGAGGACACTACGGTGGTCAAGCAAATACCAGGAAGGTGCTTCGTGCAGGGCTCTGGTGGCCCACACTACATACTGATGCGACAGACTTTGCGCGGTCCTGTGACGTCTGTCAAAGAACTAGGAAGCCATCTAGGAGGGATGAGATGCCACTGATGCCTCAGTTAACACTACAGTCGTTTGACAAATGGGAAGTGGATTTTGTGGGCCCAATTAATCCACCGAGTAAGCGCACTAGTGCTAGATACATCATCACAGTGACAGAGTATTTGACATGGTGGGCAGAAGCTGCACCAGTTGTTGATTGTTCTGCAGCCACGGCCACGCGGTTTTTGTTTAATAACATTATCACTCGCTTTGGCTGCCCCAAGATACTGTTGAGTGATCAAGGCAACCACTTTCTCAATCGCACCATCAGCGCATTGACGGAGGATCTGCAAATACAACATAAGAAGAGTACGCCCTATCATCCACAGGAAAATGGCACGGTGGAAGCCTTCAATAAGATATTGGAGCATGCACTGAAAAAGGTGTGCAATGCGAACCGTGATTACTGGGATCTCAAAATCCCAGCAGTGTTGTGGGCATATCGCACCACAAGTAAAAGGCTGATGGGACAGACACACTTAAGCTGGTGTATGGACAGGAAGTGATTATGCCAATGGAGTACATTGTTCCAAGTCTGTGCATAGCGGCAGTGATGGGTATGGATACAGCAGTAGCATTGGAAGAACAATTAGCGCAGTTAGTACAACTAGAGGAAGATCGCTTTATTGCAGGTTTCCACCAGGGTGTGGTGAAGGATTGTCAGAAAACTTGGCATGATTGCCACATCAAAAACAAGCAGTTTCAGCAAGGAGACTTGGTGCTACTATACGACAGCAAGTTTATGAAACATCCAGGAAAATTACAGATGCATTGGCTTGGCCCGTATCGCATTAGTAGCATAACTTCAGGAGGAGCGGTACAATTGCAACAATTGGATGGAGAGATGCTCCCCAAGTTGATTAATGGTAGTAGGTTGAAGCCCTACTAGTCGGGCTTGGAACAGCGCAATGCCTGAGTCGCATCGGAAAATATATATATATATATATATATATATATATATATATATATATATATATATATATATATATATATATATATATATAATATAAAAATAAAAAAATTTGAGGTAGATCGGTGGCAGGATGGTGCACCCATAGGAACAGAATGCGGTAGCAGCGAGGCTTGTACCGCAAGTTAGGAGCGGTCCCCGACAAGCAGTAGGGTCACAACTGAGTCAAATCAGCAATAAATGCCAAAAGTGAAAACAGTCAATTAACGGCGCTTGTTCGCATGATGGACATTAATGGCAAATCTGGCCGATAGACGGTGGATTTGCGTCATTAGTACAAGATTTCGGTTGAGTTAATGTAGGATTTAGTGATGATTACCGAGGATTTGGATGGACGCTATACAACCGGGTAGAAGTTGGTTGGAAGGCACCGATATTTTAGTTGCTAAGTGTCTGTGCAGAGGTGACGAGTAGTGTTATCACTTGCTCAGTACAGTTGTGGATTGGGAAACATTCAGCTAAGATTGCAGCGCGCCGTTGCTGAATGTTGAGTGCATTGCACCGATTGAATTTTGAATTTGGTGAGCTGGGTAGGTTGTTCAGCAGTATGTAGGAAGGTATAGTAGAGTAGCCATGGCAGGGAATGATTCCCGACCCCATCACATCCCTGAGATTTGGAATGATTCCCACTGACAGTTCTAAGTAGTGCCTTTCCAAGATCACTGCGAGAAAGGTACATTCGGCACATGGCACACACCAGGCCAGTATGGCTAATGGTATTCGGCATGAGTGACCACACGCTTTAGCATGTAAGATCCCCAATGGAGGGATGGATCCCCTTTCGTGAGTCAACAGTCGGGTTTACGCACGCAGGAACGAACCGAATCACATGCTCGACGCCATAGGTAAGTGGTAGTAACATCATTGTCCAGGAAGATGACGCGGCTGTGGTTTGGGCATAAATAGCAGACGTGTAGTGTAGTTTTGCATAAGAGGTATCCATCAGAAGAGAAGCGTTCATGCTGCAAGAGCAGTTAGTAAGTTGTTAAGTTACGGATTCCAAGGAGGCTGTGGAAATGATTCACTTCATTTCCTATGGTAGCACACCAGGTGCATTGCGGGCCCGAACGACGAGTGTCCATGAGTGCCTTGATATGGCCGCGGCAATGCCACTCGGCTGCGACAGCCCCGCGGGTCTATCCAAGATGTTTAGGCACACGGTGGTAGTTCGAAGGGTGGTGGTCCGTCCGACCACTGTGGAGGATGGGGTGACAGCCCCCCGATCCCGGTAGGCAACGATCGATGGTGTGAAACTGATGTTCCAGAACCTTTGGCGAATTGAAGGACTCGACCCAAGGAGGGGTTACGGATGGAAGAAAGTGAAGATGAGCCATTGGCTGGTTTCGCACCTTGGTACTGTTTGTCCTCTTTTCCTCCATCAACTTTTGGCTCCAAGAGACTGGAGGATGAGTTTGAACATGGGCTGATCGCCGGTTTTGAGGGCCCTGCATCGGTGTGAGACATACATGACAGGGTGCTTGTGATCAAGAAGGTTTCTTGCAAGATCCACTATAGCGAGTTCCAGACAACAAGAACAGTATCGACAACCACGAAGTACACCATGTCCAGTTGACGTTTCTCGAGGGTGAGCCACAATATTGTGTTGGGGGCCTGTTGGCAAGCGGTTTGGTAACGAAGAATTGCAGCATTGCCGATGTTGAGACACCTCAAAAGAGGTAACGAAAGGAAGAAGGATAGATTATTTTAGGTATTTTTAGTCGATTGTACCGCGGAATGCGGGTTTTGGGTCATTGGACCACATGATATGTAATTTTGGGCTAATTGTACTGCAGTAGGCGAGTTTTTGGGTCATTTGACCGTGTCAGTTAGATTTTGGGTCAATTGTCCAATAGTCAGTTAGGAATCTGTTAGTAAGTGGAAAAGCATTGTAAAGGTGGCAGCCTATTTATAGTCATAGAGTCAAATGGGTTGTAGATCTTGATTTGGATCCGAAACTAAGTAATATATGTCTGTAATTGCAGTCGGGGGTTATCTGCGAGGTCTGTGTTGAAAGCGATATTGTATCAAGGTTTGTTGAAGTATGTGAAGAACCTGCAATAATTAATTAATGAAAACACATGAGATAGAGATAACAGAACTCAGAATCACTTTTATATTGATCACATGCCACTTCGAGGGGGCAACCTCCTTTGAGCAATCTCAATACAAATAACTTTATGGTACCTTCATTGGTCTCAACACAAACTCATATAAGCCAAACAGTCATTAACAATTATTAGCAAAATTTCAAATCTGAAACATTTACAAATCTGATATTTACAACTGTTCTTACTAACAGAACTTAGAGCTCTCAACCACGAGATTCCTCCTTATAAGCTCAAGATCAAATTTCACAGTCATATCATTTATAACAGCCCATGAAATGATCCTCGAATTATCATCAATTCATCCTTTCATTCATTATTTATTTTGCAATGACATATGTATCATCCCTATGCATTCATACAATGCATCACAAGATTTATAAAATCTCTTAATGCACATCTACTCAATGCTACTTTGCATTGTTTCATGAGTTCTATGCATTCAAGCATATTATGATCGAAACATGACTATCTCATATAACTTGCATTACCATAATCAGGACCACCAGTCCTCACTTACTTTGGTTATCGAGCACATAACCATCATACACATGGCATGATATAAATTCATATGAATGCCTTGAGATTTCTAAACAGTCATAGGGTGTAAGAATCATTTCCTTCACTTACCCACACCTCACCAAGCTTGGTAGGTTAACAGTCCCAAGTGGTATTTAATATCATATGCAAACTATCTCAACATAACTCAAACATAGTTGAAGAGATCTTACCAATTCCTTTTCAATATTCATGCCATTTGGCACCAATAATCATTACCTGCATGGTTACCATTAACATCGCCTGATGTTACCTGATCAATTGGCCTCTTACCAAGGCTGCTCAGTCCTTTTTCCAACTTTATGATCATATTTTTGTTGCACCATTCTTTTTGCAAAAGGTTGTTGGCTTCATGCAACAACATCCTCAGCACACTTAGCCATGCTCTTTGTTATCTTTGGTCCTACAACCAATACCAACATCAATAGTGATTATCAACCACAATATTCTCCATTAGTGGTTTATTGCATATGCTGACTTCATTATTCTACCAATGTGCAATATCCCATTTATGCACAAGCATTTCTATATGCACTATGCAATTTGTTAAGATGCCATCTAGTGCATATACATCTATGTAATCCTTTACATTTTTAACATTTTTATGCCATATGACAATTTCATAATTATAAGTATGATAACAAACAGAGGTTTAAGAAATTCTTCCCTTTTCGATCCCTCATCGTGACATGGAATTCCTCTTCCATATCCTGCAATTGTAGAAATTGCCCATATTGACAACAAAATTTGTTTGTCAAAACAGCCGCTGGCACTCTTCTGCACTAAATATCTATGATATATATAGACCTCCTTCAAACTCTGGTCATGCATCATTGTTCCCTGCTAGACAAGCTTTCCAATGCCTGTCTTCATGCTTCATTCTGACATCAAGTGCAGGAACTGCATCCTTTCAAAAATGACAACTTTCACTCCCATTCTGCACATTTTTCACAGCTGCATTATATTCTCAGAAATTCACAAATTACTTCATGCACGTGGGAAGAATGCCATACTGACAATTCGTCAAATCACAATCAAAGACATAGGAGGGGGAAAAAGAAAGGGGGTCAAGGGGGCTTGCCCCCTTGTGGCTGCAGGGCGGGTCGAGGGCAGCGCCCTCATGTTTTTTTTTTTTTTTTTTTTTTTTACGAATCATGCCGCATCGGGCGGTTCACGAAATCCTGCCGCAACGGGCAGTTTGTTGAATCCTTCCGCGATGGGCGGTTCACTATATGCTCCCGCAACTGCGGGGCGGCTGTCGGAATGCTCCCACCATTTGGGTGATATTCGGCTCGCCTCCGTTGCGGGGCGGTTCAGCGATGGCTCCCGCAACTGCGGAGCAGTTCGCCGAACGCTTCCGCAATTGCGGAGCAGTTCGCCGAATGCTTCCGCAATGGCGGGGCGATTTGCCGAACGCTCCCGCAATTGCGGAGCCATTCGGCGAAGGCTTCCGCAGTTGCGGAGCCATTCGGCGAATGCTCCCGCAATTGCGGAGCCATTCGACGAAGGCTTCCGCAATTTCGGAGCCGTCCGCGGAATGCTTCCGGGTTTCGGGGCGGTTTTCGGAATGCCTTTTTCGGAACAACTGGCGGAATGCTTCCGCAATTTTCGGAACGATTCGCCGAAGTCTTCCGCAGTTGCGGAACGATTCAGCGAAGTCTTCCGCAATTACGGAACGATTCGCCGAAGTCTTCCGCAATTTCGGAACGACTCGCCGAACTCTTCCGCGTTGCAGAACAATTCGCGGAATCCTTTCGAAATTTCGGAAGAGAATTCCTTCCGCAATTTCGGAAGAGAATTCTTTCCGAAATTTCCGATACTTAGAAATTTTTCACTTAAAAACATTTTTCTCCGCTGTTTCGGAGCAGTTGGCTGAATTCTTCCGCAATTGCGGGAAGGTTCGCCGAACGCTTCCGCAATTGCGAGAAGGTTCACGGAACTCTTCCGCAATTGCGGGAAGGTTCGTGGAACCTTTCCGCAGTTTCGGGAGGACTCCCCGAAACAGACTCAAAATCAAAATTTCCAGAAACAGGCTTAAACCAAAATTTTTGAAAACAGACTTTAACAAAAATTTTGAAAACACTTAAACAATTTTTCAAAAGCACTTAACACTGCAATTGGATTTGGCCCATAGAGGCCCAATGCTGCAACCAGCAGCTCTGATACCATTCTGTCACGTCCCCACCCATCATACCAGTGCAATGGAGGGGATCGTGAGGCTAAAACCGGGCATCTAGCCCCATAAACTTTTAACCAGGCATTCATATAAATTATAAGAGATGGGGGATGTATAATTATAAAAACACAACGGAAATAATCCACTACACATCCATTTTTCATTTAGTATATTCACGCCATTCATCAATCTAACAATATCAAATCGGCAAATGGGAATACTTATCTGAACCAAGTAATCCCTGAGCAACCAGCTACACTTCTGCAACATTCCACCCAACCGTAGGCTAGTGTGCTCCTCAATCTCTCAGCACCACTGCCACCCCCCGAGCTGGGCATGATCTCCACAAGGAAAAGGGAAAAACAGGCTCCCACATAGCCAAAGGTATATCAAAATCAACCAAGCCAATCAGCAATTGGGTTTTTCAGGTTGTTAAGAGATGGGTGCATATAACATCAAAAGCATAAGTGTTGGGCATGAGAAAAACATCTATATAGTGAAGTTCCCAACAGTGGGTTTTCCTGAGCTTCAGAAAAACGTGGGTAGACTCAAAACGAAATGGCAACTAGGAAAAATCGACTGGGATGGCAACCCATTTCAGAAAAACGCCCCAAGGGCAAAAACGACCTCTCCCTCCATCCAAAATCGCGTCCCTCCTTCCCCAGCTGCTGCAAAATACCAAAATGAGTTTCTGGGCATGGAAAAACGCAGGGTTATGGCCAAAAAACGTGAGGATAAACTTCAGGGAGCTCAGACTGTGTGAGAGGAAGAACATCTTCCATGAGGAATGGCCGTAGGCAGCATTTCGTGGGGGTTTTCTTGCCCAGCAAGCCAAAAATACGATTTTCCAGTTGATGGCTTGCCCATGCACGAAAATATGACTGCCATACTTCTCCAATCCCCAAGACATTAACTGCCCCAACCAATCTTTGGAAGAATTAAATGATTGGGTGTATGAGACAAAATGGGTAGTTGGTGGTTCATGGTTTCCTCAATGAAATGGCTTGACACCATGGCTCAAGGGTTTGGTTATTTTTCCCTCCCTATTCCTTGTAAAGATCATGCCCCATCTCTTTGTTGCATTGCGTAGTTGGTTGTGGGTTTTTATTGAAATGGCATATTTACATGATGTCTAATTTTACATTGTGCACAGCTAGCACAAGAACCATATGCATCTATTCTAATTGCCGATACATAAAATGACAAATCAATGGCGAGGCCTTGGCCTTGAGCTCCTCACCATGATTAAGTTACAATATTTACATCATTTACGATCTAATGCAAAGGGGGTCAAAATGGGGACGTGATAGTACTGCATGCAAAATAGCCATCATTTCCTGCTGAGATGTAGATGCGGCTAAATTTGTACCAGAAAGGTCTCTTGAAGGAGACAAGCCCACTAGTTTAGCAAGGACACCTGCATATCTATCCAAGGAAATAGGGGAGACCGTTGATGGGTGCATATGAATGGAATTGAGTTGAGCAATGACACCATGTGAATTATTCTTAAGGATCTTTTCCAGGCGATGTGAACTGATGATGCGGAGAGACCCTTGTTGTAAGCCCTTAAATTTGTGTTGTTTCCCATTGACTAAAAACTGCATCCAAAGTTCAGCAAAATCCCATAAGATGGGGCCAAGTGTGCGTAACCATTGAACGCCCAAAACCACATCACATCCTTCTAGGGACAAGGAAAACATGTCAGAGCGTAGGTTATAATATTCCAGAGAGATACGCACATTGTGACACTTCCCATTGCAAGGTAAGGTGCCCCCAATGGCAACCATGACTTCAAAGTTGGAGCAAGGATGGACAAAACAATCAGCATGTTTGGCGATCTGAGGGTCAATGAAGTTATGAGTGCTACCAAAATCATTGAGTATTGTAAGAGGAAGCCTCTTGAAGTAACCCCTGACCTGCATTGTTTGGGGGGTGGTGACGCCAGATAAAGTATAGAGAGATATCTCTGGTTGTTCATCCTAAGATGGGGGGTCAATAGGCGGCTCTTGAATGTCGACCTGATCATCCATTATATCTGGAGTTTCTTGACCAATTGTAGAGGCAAGCGGAGAATCCATATCCAAGAGATAGAGCTTTTGTTGAACACATCTATGTCCCCGAGTGAATTTCTCATCACAATTATAACAAAGCCATTTTTCTCTGCGTGCCTGCATCTCTATTTCAGGCAAATGCTTGATAGGATTTCGTCGAGGAGCTGGCAGGATGGAAGGTCGTTGAGAACCCATATTTCGGAAGGGAACAAAAGTGGGTTTGGAGCATTGTTGGGCTACAATCTTGTCTTCTTCCAACTTAGCCAACCCTAAGACTTCCATCATTGTGTTGGGACAGAACATTTTAACCTCTGACCGGATTTCATCCTTAAGACCACTGATAAAACAACTCCTGTAGAATTCATCAGACAATCCTTTTGTGTGATTGGCTAGTTTCTCAAATTCTATCTCATACTCTCTCACAGTGCCACTTTGACGAAGTTTAGTGAGTGCTCTGGTGAAGTCATCAAAAGCACTAGGACCAAATCGTTGCAAAAGGAGTTGGCAAAAATCTGTCCATTTTGGCTCATCGTGAGCCTTGATGTACCAACAGTACCATTGAAGGGCTTCCTGTTCCAAATGAAAGGATGCAAGTGGAAATTTTTGGACATCAAAAGTATTATGCAGACTGAAATATTGTTATGCACAATAGATCCATCCAGTTGGATCAGTACCATTAAAGCAAGGAAATTCAAGCTTCGGACCACCGAAATTGATGGAAGAAGAGAACCCATTGGCTGTCGAAGATTCGTGCTGTCAATTATTATTCATGGCTGAATACTGAAGATGGACGATGATAAATTTCTCATCTAGATCTTGGAGTTTGGTTTGGATGGCTGCAAGTGCTTCCTCCATGGTTGTTGCTCCTGCACGGGTGACAACCATAACCAGGAGTTTTTTTTTGGGGGGGGGGGGGATGGATAGAAAAACACAAACAAAAGCTTATTTAGAAAATGGAAATTTGGATTTGGGAAAAACTCAGAGGGGTAATTGGGGTTTGACTAGGTTTTGGACATTTTCTGATGGACAGGGAAGCAAAAAATGGGGATTTCAGAAGCGGGGTGGAAGAATGAGAAAATTTGGCAGAGACGGACAAAGAAGCAGAATTAGGAAAGGAACTCGGTGGAAAAATTTGAAGGCGATTGGGTGAAATCCGAAGAAGTTATGGCAAACCGTAAAAATAGACAAATGTGGGATTTCGGGTTTTAGGAAGTGAAATTTGGGATAGGTTCCTTAGGAATGAAATATGTAGAATGGGATTACTGGGGTGCCAGGGAAGTTTTAAGGGAAACGGAGTGAAAACAAGGGAGATATGGCCAAAAAATAGATTTTTTTTTTTTAGGGATGGATCTGCAACAGTGTGGAAGGGATTTGAAACAGATAGATCTGCAACGGTGCGGAAGTGATCGAAAACCGAGGGATCTAAAACGGCGTCAATTGGATCGAAAATAGCTGGATATGAAATAGATCTTAAACGGTTGGATCTGGAACGACTTTCAAAATGAATCTGAAATGGCGCGATAGTGATTGGCAACAGTTCAGCTGAAAATAGATATGGACCCCAGGTATGTGTGGCTTCCTAACAGTTCAGGGGTTTCACTCAGCCACCAATACTGTCTGATGGATTGCGTATTGGGGCAGTACACCTCACTCCACGTCTCAGGTAAAACTAATAACCGCTTTGCCAGAAATGATAGCTCTTGGTTTACCTCACGCGTGGGAACTAGTCAATCAGGCAGGGGTCGTTGCCCTTTTCGCTGGCAGGTCCTCTCAATGGGCTAGCTACTTTGGGGTTCCTATAGTACTCCTCACAATTATTTTTAGGGCTTATGCCCAAGTACTTCCCACAGTTAAGCGGATAGGGATTATTCCCAGATCCGAAGCTACAACATATGCGGAAAAAAAAAATTGGCAAAAAATTCACCCAGTGAACCCAAGAAAGTGCTCTGATACCAAACGTGAAGAACCTGCAATAATTAATTAATGAAAACACACGAGATAATAGAGACAAAAAAACTCAGAATCACTTTTATATTTATCACAAGCCACTTCGAGGGGGCAACCTCCTTTGCAATCTTAATACAAATAACTTCATGGTACCTTCATTGGTCTCAACACAAACTTATATAGTAAGTCTAGGCGCCAATACCATGGATCAATACCATGTGTCAATACAAACTATGGGCCAATATAAAATATGGATCAACAATTACTACGGGATGACTTACAAAGCATATGCGTCCAACAACAATAATACAAACTATGGATCAACAAATACTACGGGACGACTTACAAAGCATATGCGTCCAACAACATTATACTAACAAAGTAAATAAAAGGGTATTATTTTAGGTATTTTTAGTCGATTGTACCGCGGAATGCGGGTTTTGGGTCATTGGACCACATGATATGTAATTTTGGGCTAATTGTACCGCAGTAGGCGGGTTTTTGGGTCATTTGACCATGTCAGTTAGATTTTGGGTCAATTTTCCAAGAGTCGGTTAGGAAGCTGTTAGTAAGTGGAAAAGCATTGTAAAGGCGGAAGCCTATTTATAGTCATAGAGTCATATGGGTTGTAGATTTCGATTTGGATCTGAAACTGAGAGTAATATACATATATAATTGCAGTCAGGGTTTATCTGCGAGATCTGTGTTGACAATGATATTGTATCAGGGTTTGCTGAAGTAATATGACATGATGGAGCTATTTGGTGAAATTCCCTATGTACCTCTTTGATGATGATGCATGTTGCGATTCTCAAATGTTTCTATGATTTCCTTTCGTAGCTAATGTTTTGATGTTGTACTTATTTCAATGAATGCCACTGTTGAATGATGCTATGAATATGAGTAATACTAAACTTGAATGCATAGATCTGTCTTTGAATGTCGCAGTAAGTTAAGTAATTGTTGCCGCAATTATCCTCCTTCATTCGGTGGAAACATGGTTCCGTCCACTCTCCCTTGATCGCCTCGAGTGAGACCTCATCTTCCCTGCAAATGTTGCTGGACAGGGTGAAACTTGTCTGGGTCGGTGCTCAAGGAGTTCGCGATCGGTTGGTGTCAACAATGATGGGAACCCCTGTCGACTGGGTCTGGGTCAACACTTCACTCCCACATAAGAGAGGTAGACCACACAAGAAAATCTAAGGTTCAAAACCATCTAGTCTTCCCTGAAATGAAAATATACTCAACAAACATATAAGACAACCCATGTGGGGGTGAGTTTTATGGTTTTGAGAGCACTCATAAGGCATTTAGAAATAATTATGAGTGTCACCATATTAATTTCAATCACTTTTAATCTCTCCATTTACAATAAATCTGGTTCATAAATAGAAAATTCCTATCTCCAAATTGACCAAAGACTAGGGTTGAAAGGTTTTTCCAAATCCTTAGGAGGCCCTTCTTTATGATAGGTTTTAATGCAAAAAATGGAGGCTAAGTATACAACTAACACCCCTCCAATAAACACCTCAATAGACATTGACGAATGGAATAATAGAAGATGCCAGAGAGCCAAACAGTTGTACCCCATCACTTAGAACTACCACAAAGGAAAGGAATCACTCACAAGGTAATCCTCAAGTCCATGAATGGTACATGAGGAAACTTGTAGGGTCTGTTTCCTTCCCCATCAAGAGTTGTTTCCAAGAGAACCAATCAATATGTCATTAATCATTAACACCATAAGAACTAAAGGAAATCTCAAGCTATGTAAACCTTGAGTTCAAGAGGTACCATCAACCTCCACATGAACCCTAAGCCAAACTAATTTACAAATCAAGCACACACCCAAGACATTTCCATATCCACCAATCTTTGTCAATATCTTAAGTTGCTTATATGGTTGTTTTGTAATATTTTTATCGAAACCCCTTCTTGTTTGAAATTTTTGGATGAAGTATGTTTTAACATGATTCGAACCTATGATCTATGATCTCCCTGTCAACAACATGCCTTTCATAAATGGTTTAACCAATTCAACTAACCCTTGGAACTATTAATTATTATTTCCATAACAATCACAACCTGTAATTTAAATCAATGTTTTCTTTTAATGCTCATGGAAAGTAGAACAATTGGTAATAAGTAAATGAGATAAAAAGTTATAAATGAAATATTACAAGTTCAAATCTTACAAGAAAAAAAAAAAAATTAACATTAACAAATTGGTGACCAATGAAATTCAATAACAATTAACTAGTATATGAACAAATTTTAAAATAGAGTATTCTTTAAAATGGAGTATAATATGTTTTTTATAAGGTCAATCATAATATTAATTATTTAGTATGCACAATTTTTACATTAACAGCTTAGTAGATTGAGGTTGGTTCACTTTATTCACTAAATCATTTTTAAAATTATATATATATATATAATATTAAAACTAAAACTAAAATTTTATATATATAATATTAAAACTAAAATTAAATCATGTTTACGTTTATGTTTTTATAAACTTTTAAATTGTTATATAAATTCTATGGTTACCCAATCATTTCAAATAAATAATAGATATCCAACAGGAATCGATGACACTATCACTTCTAAAATTCCATTATTACCCAATCATTCCAAATAAATAAAATATAAATGAAATAAAAATACAAATTTGAATCGATGACAATATCACTTCTAAAATTCCATGATTACCCAATCATTCCAAATAAATAATATAAATGAAATAAGAATACAAATTTGAAGGTGACAATAATGCATTTTTCATTTCCAATAAAATATATGTTTCTAAAATGATATTTATTTAGTGGAATCTTATCTTAATTACATACTTTTTCTAACATTATATCTGTCATTTAGCATAGTATATTACACTTGTAGAATTTGTTATGAATTAATTAGTACTTGATAATGATTATGAATTTAAATAATATTAAATATAATCATTACATGATGTTATTCATGAATGAAATTGTGCTTTTATTATGTTATAGCATCCAATTTTCTAAAACATAATGAATTTTTCACTCTATCGTGACTTTCAATCTTATTGAACATAATAAATTGAATAAAATACTATTATTAATATTATAAGTTAGAACAATTTTAAAGACATAATACATTTTTAATGATAGGATAATTTAGTTGAAAATGTTACGCAACATCTTTGGAATGTACAATTCATATAACCATTTTGATTCATGTGCGAGAAGGTCAGTGGAGACCATATATGCTTTAAGAAGGAATGTTTACACCTCAATTCCATCTACATCTCTAAGATGTTTTAGGATTTTGTAAGAGTCCCTTACCTTGTTTTTTAGCACACGTTTTCCTTTAACTTGTTTGGTTAAAAAGTTTTTTTTCCTTTTCTTCCTACTAATACAACATAGTCTAGAGAAGATTGTAGTTATTATGTCATTTGTGTGAGAGAATATTGTTGTAGTTATTATGTCATTTGTGTGAGAATATTGTTGTAGTTATTATGTCATTTGTGTGAGAGAAGATTGTAGTTATTATATCATTTGTGTGAGAGAGAAGGGGAAGGGATTGTGAAGTTGTGAAAGGTGATGGTAATGATGTTGATGAGTATGTGATTTGTTAACTGAATTATGTGTGAGGTGATGATGTGAAGTTGTGTAAGGTGATGAGTGTGTGATTTGTTAAGAGAGTTATGATGATGATGAATATGTCATTATTTTGCCATATTTAAAATAAAAAAATATCATTATATATTATGTTTTTTATTTTCATTAAAAAAAATTATAGTAATAGTTATATATCTAATGAATTGGAATAATAATTTAATAATGACATGATGTAACACATACATTATTAAGATATGGATTATTAATTAATGAGAAAGTTACTAAGGAATAAGCAAAAAATGCTCTACGGGGCGTAGAATAGATGGTGCATGAGTGTACTGTTAAGACACTCCTTGCGTAAGGTCATCGGTTTGAAAATCCATGGGTACGAACCTTAAAAAAAAAAAGAATAAGCAAAAAAATGTGTGTAGTAATAATGTACCTCTTTTATATTATGCTAAATAAAGTTTTGAATATATAATTTATAGGATTATGATTAATCAACTATATGAAAACATAATTATCCCATCAAAATAACTTCAACTACAAGTTGAAGTTCCTGTCTATATTTTGTATAAATACGGTTTCCCTCATTTGTAAGTAATTAGTTTATTATTAATCGAAACCTATCAATGGTTTTTATACAATTTTAAGAAGTCTTCTTTTATTACTTGAATTTGTAAGTACAATCCACTTTGAGGTATGTAAGCCTTCTGGGAATCCCACCCAATATTCGTCTAGAAGCCTCTCGCTGCTTCCATGCATGGTCAAACTTCATTAAATTCCCATCGGGTTCTTTTTCCATCTGGCATTCTGCAAGAACTACCATAACTGCACATTAACTTCTCCAACTAACTCCACAGTCATTATTTTGTTGTTTTCCGATCCCATTAGTCGGTGGTCGACGCGATTTCTTACCTTGACTTCTGATTACCTATCGGTCAGTAGCAGCTTTGACCATTCCTTCCTCTACCTCTTCAGCCATCGACCAGTCGGTCGACATAACAACTCGCTTCCCGTCAACTCTTCTCTGGTCGCTCTGTCTGGGACAGTCTACTATTTCCCAGACGACACCAATCGGCTCACCTAAATTGTTCTTATTGGGCCAGATGCCCCTGCCTCAGTCTCCCTAGGTTGAAAGAACTACACCTTGGTTGTTCAACTCCTCGAGATTTTGGTATGAGATCCATGTCGCTTCTTCTAGGATTTGGTTCCTCCAATGAACCATGTATTATTTCTTCTTCTGTCATCGAGTCCTTCTGACTTCTCTTTCATTGAGTACCTCTTCAAATTCTCCTTTCAGATGGATTGGCATTTGTTCTTTCCAGTCAATGTCTGACTCAATTCCACTCGTCGAACCTTCCTCATACTTGTATAAGTCAGCGACATTAAACTTCGGCAAAATTTTCATCTCTTCCGCCAACTCCAACACATAGGAATTATCGAAAATGTTCTTTAAGATCCTGCAAGTACCTATCTTCTTCAGTTTCAACTTGTTATATGTTCCTCTAGGGAACCTTTCCTTTCACAAGTGCACATATACTAAATCTCCTTCTGCAAATGATTGTATTCATTTCTTTCGGTTGGCTCTCAATTTATATGCAACATTGATTTCTCGAGTTGCTTCCTCACCCTGTCGTGCACTTCCTTCATGTGTTCCACAAATGACTATGCATCTACATTTTGTGTCAATCCCTTATGTAGCTCTATCAAGTAGGATAATCCATGCGGTATTCTTCCTTGCACTATCTGGAACGGACTCATTCTATTCTACCTGTTCACCGAGTTGTTGTACTCGAATTCTTCCTGCGCTAACATATTCTCCCACAACTTTTGTCGATCAACAGTCAAACATCTCAAGAGGTTTCCCAGACTCATGTTAATGAATTCGGTTTGTCCATCTGTCTGCGGATGGTATGCGGAACTGAACTGTAGTTTGTTAATTTTTCGATAATTTCATTCAAACATTATCTTAGGATCCTACTAAGAGAATAACATGCACAACATAACAATCATAAACACAAGAGACATAGAGTTTCCTCAGGGAAAACCAAGAAGGTGAAAAACACCGTAACTTCCTCAGATATAGAATAAGCCACAATACAAGATCACAATGATCAAACCCAAGATAGATAACTCCAGCAGCTACTCCTCCTTCACTTGTGCGCACTCCTCTCTCAACTAATGCGAGTTGGATGAGTGAGTGAATGAATAGAATGAGACACACTCACTCTCTATTTATACACAACTTAACCTGCCTTTAACTCTAGTTGGGATGACCTCCTAAGGAAGTCTAATAACCCACCAAATATAAGTTGTGACACTTACAAATACAAATGACGACACTTCTGATTGGAGGAATAATACATCTCCATCATGAATATAACAAAGTACAAGTGTAATACATAGAATAATATCTTCTGAAGTTACAATACATCAACACTCCCTCTTAACTAGGAAGGTATTCTCTAGACACAGGTCATCAATACATATCGCCACAAGTCTTCAATTCTGGAGCTAGATCATCGTCATTGGATCACGGAGCATCATCATCACTACTGCTGTACTCGTCATCTCGATCACTGGGCTATTTCTCAATTCTTCTCGTCATAGGAAGTTCTACAGAGCCAGCCCTTTTTCATGATGGTTGTAGGCCTAGCCTCCTATAGGTATTCAATCATCTCTGGCCATCCTGTGGAATCCTCAGGACTAATTATGTGCGTCAAAAAAACCTCGAAAGAGCATCCCAGGACTTTTACGAGCCCACTGCTCAACCTATTGGATCTCCTAGGATATTTTACATGTAACTACACAACCTATCCACGGCCACGAGTATCATCTTGATACTCATGATCATACTGATACTCATGATCATACTGATCATATCATCTCATCGTCCACGGAACACAGCCCAGATGCACATCATACATCACTTACACCACCGACATGGGAGAACACATACCCACCATTCAGGGAAGGCTCCAACCCTTACTTTTTCACCATGGGAGAACACATCTTCCACCATGTGAAAAATGGCTTCAACCCTTACATTTACACCATGGGAGAACACATCTACACCATGTGAGAATGGCTCCAGCCCTTACATATGCACCATGGGAGAACACATCTACACCATGTGTGAATGGCTCAGCAATTACATCATGACCATGGGAGAACACATCTACACCGTGTCGGAAAAGCTTCAACAATTACATCACGACCATGGGAGAACACATCTACACCGTGTCGAAAAAGCTCAGCAATTACATCACGACCATGGGAGAACACATCTGCACCATGTCGGAAAATCCTGGAAATTACATCACGACCATGGGAGAACACATCTACACCATGTCGGAAAAGCCCGAAAATTACATCACGACCATGGGAGAACACATCTACACCATGTCGGAAAAGCCCATGTGCATCTGCGTCTTCTGAACTCATCACACATGATCCAACTGATCATGCAATGCATCCACCTGATGCATATCATCACATATGATCATCCTGATCATAATCATAGAATCTTCCTAATGTGTATCATCATCGCATGATCATCCTAATCATCATCACAATATCATCCTGATGCATATCATATGGATCATCTTCTTGATGCCCATCACACCTGATCATCCTGATCATCATAGATAGTAGCAACCTGAGCATCGTCCTGATGCTCATCACACAACCCTTACATCCACAGCCATGGGAAGGATCCTCCTACCACCATGCTTGGAATGGCTCCTCCAAATGTGTCCCATCACTTATTCCTTAAAGTATCTTCAATTTGAAGAAAACCAAGCCTCTCTCTGAAGTACTCAAACTTCACTCTGGCTAGTGGTTTGGTCAACACATCTGCAATCTGCTCATCTTTCACAACATACAGGAGCTTCACTGCTCCTCTCTACACCATATCCCTGATATAGTGATATTTGATCTCAATGTGCTTCGAACTGTCATGGAACACCGGGTTCTCAAACAACTTCACACAACTTTGGTTGTCACAGAAGATACAGGTAACATCCAACGGAAGATCAAATAACTCAGACAATAGCTTCCTAAGACATACTTCCTCACAACTGGCCGAACAAGCTTCGACATACTTTGCTTCGGCTATACTCAGTGCTACGTAGGATTTCTTCCTATTAAACCATGAAATCACACATGATCCCATACTGAAGCAGCACCCTGAAGTGCTCTTCCTATCTACAGCACTGCCTACCCAATCTGAATCAACATAACCTTCCAGGTTAAACTTTTGATTCGCATCATACTTGACCCCATAATCAATTGTACCCTTCAAGTATCTCAGAATATGCTTTACAACAATCAAGTGAACATGTCTAGGATCTATCAGAAACTGGCTCAAGGTGTTCACCGCAAAGCATATATATGGTCTCGTGTTCATCAGGTACATTAAGGACCCAATCATCTGACGATACACCGTGACATCAACCGACTCTGATGAAGCATCACTTAATAGCTTCACGTTCGATGCCATAAGTGTGGCCATGGCCTTGCATTCCATCATCCCGAACCACTTCAGGATCTCTACTGCATACTTCCCTTGTCCAAGGAAGATTCCATATGCACTCTGCCACACCTCCATACCTAGAGAGTAATGCATCATGCCCAAGTCCTTCATCTCGAACTCGGCAACAAGCTTCCTCTTTGTATCGGCAATCAATCTATCCTCACCTGTCACAAACAGGTCATCCACATACAATAGGAGTATCACTGGATTGCCTTCCTCAACCTTGTAGTAAAGTTTGGAATCCGCTTTACTCTTGCTAAAGCCCAAATTGGACAGGAAGCTATCTATCCTTCCAAACCATGTCCTAGGTGCTTGCTTCAAGCCATACAAGGATTTCTTCAATATGCACACATATGACTCCCTGTCATGTGTCTCAAAACCAAGTGGTTGTTCCACATACACTTCCTCTTCAACTACACCATTCAAGAAAGCTGTCTTGACATCCATCTGGTGTATTTTCCACTTTATCACTGTAGCCAGGGAAAGTATTGTTCTGATGGAAGTGTATCTGGATACATGAGCAAAAGTTTCTTCATAATCTATCCCCTCTTTCTAGGAGAATCCACGAGCAACAAATCTTGCCTTGTATTTCTCTATGCTACCATCTACAGCATGCTTGATCTTATAGATCCACTTGGAAGTCACAACATACTTCCCATCTAGTCTTGGGACTACATCCCAAACATCATTCTTCATCATCGACTGGTATTTCTCGATCATGGAATTCTTCCATTACTGCATCCTGGATCCTGGAAACTTCAGATTCTTCAATATCTTCAATAAATAGTTTTCTTGAACTTTGTTGCTGGAACAAATGTTGTAGTCCTTCTTTTGTAGGTGATTGTACACAATCTTTCCTACAAGTAAAATTCAATTGCATGATTAGAAACTTCTCATAGTTTTTAGAACAAAATATTACACATAAGAATATATGTCATACTGTCATGCAATTACCTTAGCCAATGCTTCCATACAACATTCATCATAATCCTGTATTCATACGGTAACTTTCTAGATGCCTTCCATCTCTACCAGAACATTGTTAAGAGTTTGCACTACTCCCAACATGTCAGCAAAGAGGTTTCATTCTAGATAAGTAGCAATCGAATGTTGTACAGTACCATAGGCCACTTACCCATCACATGCATATTAGTAGTATACTGTTCATTAATGCAATTATTCTAATATGCATAATACACAACCTAAGTCTAGGAACATAAGTATATACATCATTGAACAATATTATTTAAACAATCAGATATACAAGAAATTACAATTCAAATACTTATCTTTGTTTGTTTGTTGAGTGGACTCCCTCTCAATCTTTGCTTCCTTTCTGCAACTCCATTCTGTTGTGGATTGTAAGGAGTGGTCAACTCCCTCTAAATCACTACATAGCTTCTTGAAGTCTTCTGAAGTAAATTCTCCACCATTGTTGGATATAAATGTCTTGATCTTCTTTCTAGTGTGGTTTTCTATCAAGGCTTTGAATTCCTTGAATTTGCTGAATACTTCATCTTTGTACTTCAAGAAATAAATCCAAGTCTTCCTAGAGAAACCATCAATCAAAGAAACATAATATACATACCCACTTAGAGAACAGGATGACATTGGACCTCATACATCGGAGTGGATAATTTCCAAGTTTCCTTATGCCTTCTTTGTGTTCTTTCCTTTTGCATATCGTTTGCAAACACCTTCATGTTTTGACTGGATTCCAGGAATACCTTCTACTGCTTTGCTTGCAACTAGTAGTGCCCTATAGTGCACATGAGCAATCCTTCTATGCCAAATTTCACTTGGTTCCATGGATTCATGTACCATGGCATGTTCAGGTTTTCCCTTCAATTTGTACAATCCTCCCTCTTGCTCTCCAATGCACTACTGCATCATCAATGGTCTTACCTTTAGGCCACATAAGTACTTGGCCATCCACAAATACAACTCTCATCCCTTTTGCATCCAAAGATGATATGGAGAGGAGGTTCTTCTTGAGTCCAGGTACATATAGAACATCTTGCATCTTCAAAGACTTCCCAGAGTCTAACTTGTAGGAGGCTTCACCACTTCCTTTTATAGGGTATTGATAGTCATCCCCAAGTTTCACCTCGTGAGGTGACTCATGTTCAGATAGGTCCACAAGAGATTCTTTGAATCTCGTCATAGGTTTAGAAGCCCCACTATAAATAAGCCAATCATTACACCCATGTGTAACGATACCCATGAGAGCAGAGATGAGAACATACTCTTCATCACTTGAAGAGTCTTCACTTTCTTCTCTAGCCTTCTTCCTAGGAGGTTCATCATCCTCTGCAGCATGAGCATGATATCTCTTCTTGTTGTTCTTCTTCTTGAAGTTGTTGTTGATATTCTTTTTGTTCTTGGGACAATCTGAAGCAAAGTGTCCTTTTTCATTGCATGAGTAGCATCTCAGATCTTTCTTCTCTTTTGGATGGTAGTGAGAAGATTTCTTGCGATGAGATTGCTCCCTCTTGGGCTTACTTCTCTTGGTGTGAGCTGTGAGGGCTTGGTATTCACTTCCCATCTTTTCTTCTCGAGCTACAAGCCTAACTTCTTCTTGTGAACATTCCTCGCATAGTCTATTGAAAGAGATCAACTTCTTTCTTGCACAAATACCTTGGATGAAGGAGTCCCATGACCTAGGTAGGCCATTCAATGTGGTCTTGACAATTTCTCCATTCTTCACTACTTCAAGTTGTTCTTTGATTTGAGAGACCTTAGTAAAGTAGGATTGGATGGTCTCTCCATTCTGTAACTTTACCCCTTTCAATTGGTTCTACAGAGTCATCGTCTAATTTATGTTCTTTCATTCAAACAACTTGGTCAAGGAGTCAAACATTTCCTTGCGTGTCTTTAGAGAAGACACATGGGGTATGAGATGGTCTTTTATAGAATCAACAATTATTCTCTTGGCTTTGACCAAGTTATTATTGTGTAATACCTTAGCCTCATATCCCTCTGGAACTGGAACCTCTTCTTTTATGTAGATGTCCAAATCATTCTCTTCTAGGATTAACCCAATCCTATACTTCCATGCTCGGAAATTGTCAGCTCCTTCAAGCTTATCCATAAGCTTGGTGTGGTGAGACATCTTAATGAGAAACTCAAATGGAAATAAAATATTTAGGTCTTACCATTTGATTTGCTGAAAACTGGATCTGGAGCTGGATTAGGGTTTGTTAGAGAAACCCTAAAAATTCAAACTTTGAATTCCAAACTTCTGAGAGGATGGAAAGATGCACCTTGCTGAGCTAATCAAGCTGATATACTTCAATTTTGAAATCTGCAAAAATTGACCCCTCAAAATTGCCTTTGAAACTTCCGAATTTCCTCGATAAGATCCTGAACTAAGGTTTGATATTTCCCAGGGTTCTACCCAGCCAAAAAGTTCGATCTTGTGCTCTAAACTTTGATTTTTCTGAGGAGCATCCAGCCGTGGTCACAGATTCCAAAAATTTCAACTTTTTCAGAAACCCTAATTTTCCACCTTTCCGATCAAAATCCCGATTTAGGGTTTGATGAAGCCCGACCTTCTTTCCAGCCAAAAATTTCAATATTGGTCTCTAAACTTCGATTTTCTTGAGGAGTATCCATCCGTGGTCTCGGCTTCCAAAAATTCCAACTTTCTCTGAAACCCTAATTTCCCACAATAGTAATAGGCCAAAAACTGAAAGTGATCAGAATTGAATTTTGTCTTGATAGAAAGATTTGACCTTCCAAGGAGAGTCATCCTCGCCTCCTTCCCTTGATGATCTGAGGAGAGAAACCCAAATATTAAGAATCCCTAGCTTCCGCAGCTGCACAGTGTCTTCTTCTTAGCACGACTCCGATACCATGTTAATTTTTCGATAATTTCATTCAAACATTATCTTAGGATCCTACTAAGAGAATAACATGCACAACATAACAATCATAAACACAAGATACACAGATTTTCCTCGGGGAAAACCAAGAAGGTGAAAAACCCGGCAACTTCCTCAGAGATAGAATAAGCCACAATACAAGATCACAATGATCAAACCCAAGATAGATAACTCCAACAGCTACTCCTCCTCCACTTGTGCGCACTCCTCTCTCAACTAATGCGAGTTGGATGAGTGAGTGAATGAATAGAATGAGACACACTCACTCTCTATTTATACACAACTTAACCTGCCTTTAACTCTAGCCGGGTTGACCTCCTAAGGAAGTCTAATAACCCACCAAATATAAGTTACGAGACTTGCAACATTTGCGACACTTGCGACACTTACAAATACAAATGACGACACTTCTGATTGGAGGTATAATACATCTCCATCAGGAATATAACAAAGTACAAGTGTAATACGTAAAAGAATATCTTCCGAAGTTACAAATACATCAACATAGTTTTGTGTCTA
Source organism: Larix kaempferi (assembly GCA_027924585.1). Taxonomy (NCBI): domain Eukaryota; kingdom Viridiplantae; phylum Streptophyta; class Pinopsida; order Pinales; family Pinaceae; genus Larix; species Larix kaempferi. The sequence goes on along the minus strand of BSBM01001197.1, from coordinate 12,952,663 downwards.
GATTCTTCCACAGGGTTCTCCGGAAATGAACCATTAACTTGGTATCTATGTATAAATTTATGCTCTTCGAAAACCCATGCAATCTCACAACTTCCTTAAAGAACAACACAACAATATTTGTGGCATCACTCATATTCCTACACGGAATAAAATGTGCCATCTTCAAAAACCTATCGACTATCACAAATATGGAGTCATTACCATATTGTGTCTTCGTCAAACCTAACACAAAACCCATGCTAATATGTTCCCATGGGACGGTCGTCACTAGAAACGGTGCATACAGTCCCATATTTTGACTTCTTCCTTTGGCATGCTAGCATGCCAGACACTTTCAAACACACTTATTCACATATGTTTCCAATCCTAGCCAGTAATACTTCTCTTCAACCAATGCTCTTGTCTGGTCGATACCAAAGTGTTCTGCCAATCCTCCACTATGCACCTCCCATATCAGATTCTCCCTTACTGATCCTCGAGGAATACACAATTGATGTCCTTTGAAAAGGTATCCTTCTTGGCTAAAATAATCCAAGTATGGTGTCCTATCGACACTCCATGGTTCCTTCAATGCTTTCCATGCTTCAGCAAAATCCTCATCAGCTTCATACTCATTTTTTACCGACTTTAATCCTATCGACTTGACTGTTGTCGTCCCCAACATCACAACTCGTCGACTTAATGCGTCGGCCACCTTGTTCGAATTTCCCGACTTATGTCTCGACACAAAGGTATAACTTTGCGGAAACTCGACCCACTTCATGTGATGCTGATTCGATTTCCCTTGAGTGTTCAGATACCTTGAAGCTTGGTGGTCGATGTAAAACACAAATTCCTTCAGCAACAAATAGTGCCTCCACTTCTTCAATGCTTGGATGATGGCATAAAACTCCTAGTCATAGAACAAGTATTTCTACTTGGTGTCATCCAATTTTTCACTGAAAAAGGAAATTGGTTGGCCATCTTGGATCAACACTGCTCCAATTGCAATCACCCTAGCGTCGCAGTCCACTTGAAATAATTTTTCAATGTCTGGGAGAGATAGATCTGGTTTCTCTGTCACCTTCTACCTCAACTTTTCGAATGCTCATCGATAATATTCCTTCCACTTAAACTTTCCCTTTCTCATGCACACTGTCAACGGTGTGCATCTCTGATGAACTTCTGGTAAAAAATGGCAAGTCCATGAAAACATCTTACCTCAATGGCATTCATCAGTTCTGTCCACTCCAAAATAAACTTGACCTTTTCAAGGTCCATATTCAACCCTTGGCTTGAGATTATGAATCCCGAGTATGTCAACTCCTCTTTCATAAAGGAACATTTCTATAGATTCACTAGCAACTTCTCCTGACTTAACGTTTCCAGTACCTACCTCAAATGAGTCAAGTGTTCCTCTTTTCCTCAACTGAATATCAAAATATCGTCTATATAGACAATGAAAAACTTCCCCAAAAATGGCTTTAAAACTTCATTCATCAGTTGCATGAATGTACTGGACCCATTGGTTAGCCCAAATGGAATAAATAACCATTCATATATCCCTTCCTTCGTCTTGAAGTTTGTCTTCCATTCATCACTTTCCCTTATCCTTATCTGGTCATATGCACTTTTCAGGTCAATATTGGTGAAATACTTAGCTCCACTCAAGCAATCGAGCAAATCATCCATCCTTGGCAATGGAAACATGTACTTTATAGTCATCTTGTTGATGGCTCAGGAATCAGTGAAAATTCTCCATTCTCCTCCCTTCTTCAGTGCTAGTAGAACTGGTACTACACATGGGCTCAAACTCTCTTGAATCAGGCCTCTGTCCAACAATTCCTGGACCTATCGATTCAACTCAGCACTCTCCGTCGGTGTCATGTTGTGTGGTTCCTTATTCGGCAGACTCGAACATGGTATTAAGTTAATTTGGTGTGATATGCTCCTTGTCGGTGGAAAACATGTCAACATCTCATCGACCATTATTCCCTGGAACTCCGAAAATAGTTTACCAACTTCAACTGGAATGTTTTCCCATTTCAACTTGTCAACACTTAGTCCTTTGGGGATGATAGCGAAGGAACATTGTTGCTTCTTTTCCTCTTGCAAAAACTCTTTGTATGAACACATCTCCACCCGTTGTTCCCAGTAATTGTTCTCCTTTCCTTGGCTACTCCGCTCTTCGACCAAGGGTAATAACTTGGAATTCCAACCATTCTTCTCGACTGTTACGGTGTTCCTGCGACCGTCATACAACATGTTCCGGTCATACTTCCATGGTCGTCCCAATAATAGATGACAAGCATCCATGGGAATCACATCGCACGTTACGTTTTCATAAAGCTCACCAGTCTTAAACTTAATAAAACATTGTTCAATCAGTGTTACCTAGTGACCCTTCTGCAACCATAACACTCAATACACATTTGGGTGCGGTTGGCACTTGAACCCCAACTTGTCGATTACCTGTGTCAAGACCAAATTCTCTTTGTTTCCTCCATCAACGATGGTCATACAAATTCTATCATAGATCTTCACCTTTGTCCTGAAGATCGAATTCCTATGATTTGGCTTCTTCTCTTCTTGTTGGGATGGTTGCAACAACGTCCATTGGGTTGTAAAATTTTGGCCTTTCTCTAACGCAGCTCCCACGGTTCCTTCCCTAACGATCGGCTTTGTCCTACAGTCGGTTCCATGACTGGTTCCTCCCTGTTAAATTGCAATATGCAATTTCTCTGGGTATTCATATGCCTTATGTCCCAGCTACCGACACTTGTAGCATATGACTTTGGGTTCTTCTCTCCTGCCTCCAAGGGATCCTCTTCGACCAAAAGTGCCACGAACTTTGATATTATCGCCATCCCGTCGGTGTTCTGATGTGGCATCTCCAGTAATTCCTTTATCTCCTCTCTCTCCACAACCCTATATTTTATTTGACTAATTGGTCTCCCCTGTGGTGGTGGCATACTTATAGCTTCGAGTAGTCGACTTTCCTCTACCCATCGAAGTCCTACGCGACAACTTCTCCTCTACCTTCATATCTGGATGATAGGATTATCTGACTGTTATGAACCTTGACGGGCTCATTTCATCTTGAATAGCATATTTAAGGCCATTTATATACCTCGCGAATGCCTTTTCACCCTCGTTGGTCTAACCTGATCGACAATTGATAGAATTCCTCGGTGAATTCTTGCATGGTCAACTTATTCTATCTATGGTTCTCTATCTTCCTAAACAAGGAGATCATATAGTCGGTGGGAAGGAATTTATCGTTGAACTTGGTGACCATCCTATCCCAAGTCTTCGCCTTTTCTTTTCCCTTCCTCACTCTATCAGCATGTACATTGTCCCACCACAATGAGGCATGACCCTTCATCTTTAAACAAGCAACTTTTACCATCCCGAGGTATTCTATGTGTTCCATATCAAATTATTTCTCCATTTCTCTTATCCAGTCTATCAAATCTTCAGGGTTTAGGCTCCCTGAGTAGGTTGATAGCTCCATCTTTGAACTACCCTTCATGTCATAAAATACCTTCAACAACGTGTCTCTTGGGTCTTCTTCACATTCATCCTCGGGATTATTTTCCTCATCCTCAACCTCTTCATCACTATGGTCAAGGGTATCGATATCGAGTCCTATCTTCTGGGCTTCCTTTACTGAAGCTAACTTACTCTTCAGACTTCTCATGCTCTGAACACATTCCTTGAACATTTCTCTGTCAATGGTGACCCCTACGCCTTTGCACTTCTTTCATCCTCTTCCACGGGCATTCATACCTATCTGAAACATCACCACTCTTAATATAACCAAATCTCCACTACTGTCTCCTGATCGCAACCAGGGTTCCATGTACTCTACAATTCTACCCAACCGCAGTTGGAGTTGCCTTCTTTGTCCAATCGCAATTGGACTCACCACGCAGGATTACTTCCTGCTCTGATACCAATTGATGCAATCACGAACCTTGTTGGAACATTAAACCATATATACCTTGGGTAAATTAATCATTTAATTAATTTACTTAGTGTTTAGAACTTTGTTCCACATTTAATTGGCATAATATAGCAACCTAGCACCTCGTCTAGTGTCTTGAGTCCACCTTATCCACTTTTTGACCATTATAGACTAGTGATGAGCCCTCATAACTTCTTTACACTACTTTTCTGAGCTAATGCGCCCTAGTTAGCTTTATTTTGATTTAATCTTCTTTCATGAGACAAAGATTGCTTTTAGAAACTTTTCTATTGGATTGAGTTGCCTAAATTGCACTAGGGTGTCTTTAGGCAAGTTGTTAACTTTTTCCACCAACCAATTCCATATTTTTCTCCAGTAAAGTGACCCTCTTGCTTATTTTATGTCACTCATGGTCCACCAAACATCTACTTTCCCATTCGTGACCACTTGCATATAGTTGGTTTTAGCTTATTGTCTAGATTGGGGTTTTAGTGCTAAATAAGACTACTTTTTTCAGTAATCCTCTCGAATTGCCTCTAGTGCATTCGAATTATCTCTATAATATGTAACATATTTGTATTCTTATTATTGAATATGAATCATAATGTAATGGGCATTAAAATAATTATATTCTACATGTTTCTGCATCTATCTTTCTTCACAATTTTGCTAGTCTCTGATGAATTCTTAGTGAAGATTTCTTTGGATCAGATATTTGGCTTGCTTTGAATTCTAATATGGTATCAGATCTTAGGGATCACCGATCAAATATCCATATGATTTTTCCAGTATATATTTCATAGTTTGATTTGCAGGTACATAGCTTCAACAATGGATTTGATTTCAGTTCCTTCTCTTACACCATAAGTAAAGAATAATGAAATGACTAATAATGAAATGAAATGACTAATAATGTATGCTTACACCATAATTAAAGAATAATGAAATGAATAATAATGGATTTGATTTCAGTTCCTTCTCTTATAAGTAAAGAATAATGAAATGACTACCTTGCTAGAGGGTGAGTATGGAAGTAGGGAGTTTCAAGAGTTTGACTCGTTTATTTGACTTCATTGATGCTTGAGTGTGTAATGAGATTGATGCATAAATTGTATGATTTAAATGCATATTATACACCTAGGAAATTAATCAAGAGAATGTTGTAACTTAGGTCTCCATGATTGTATTGATGCAAGAGAGAAATTGATGTGTGATGACCACATGTATAAATCTTTCATCTTCACAATAGTACTACCTATATGTATTGCCTATTATCTACGTAACTTATTGAGTAAGCCTTTGTATTTGTTGCTATGGGGTTATAACTTCGGGACAAAGTTTCTTGAAGGGGGGGAGTATGTAACACCCCAACCTTAGAAATTAGTATAAGTATAATAGCATGTGGTAGTGGTAAAAAGGCGAAGTAGTATATAAATATAAAAGGAAAATGTGCATTTGTAATTTAATTTAGGTTCATGGGTGACAAGTGTGTCATCCATGCAAAATTAAGAAATTGAGTAAAATATGGAAATTTAGTAATTAAAGGGGGCAAGACCAAGAGGTGGGGTATCTAGTCTTACTAGTGGGTTTTTATGGAGGTCTCCTTGTGTGTATTGGTTTTATAGTTGTTTGTGAGGGGATATATTATACGAGGAGGCTAAGGAGGAGGAGGTGACTATATAGAGGTTGATAGAGGAAAGAGTAAGGTCTCACCTAGTCTATCATAGGGTTAATTGTTGAGGGATCGGGAACCTCAGATTTAGCTGGGGATTGGGTGGGTGGAAAGTTGTACGCTCAACTATTGTTGCAGATAGAGGAGATGGTAGTTGAAGGAGGACAAGGTCTGCATGAAAAATTGGTTAAGTTGGTCATCGATTAGGTAAGTAGAGATTCTTCTCTTTGGATCACAGTTCTTAATTCCTGCTAGTTATATAAGGTATTTGATTGATGAATGGAAACTTGGTATATTAGTTATTTTCTGAAATTTTTCTCAAGAAATATACCATTCAATTAGGTTTAAAATCAGTTATTTTCTGAAAATTCTCTCAAGAAATATACCATTCAATTAGGTTTACAATGTTGAAGAACCATGAGTGACTTCGCACTCTAATTTCTAAGTTTAATTTAGAAAAATTTACGGATCACATGGTATCAGATCCAAGTTCAAGTATAAACTTAGGAGAAACACACAGAAAAGGAAAACCAAATCATACTTCTTCTCATGAAAAAGGGAATAAAGAGGACATGGAGTTTACAACTTACTGTAGAAAAACAAAGGCCTCAACTTAATAAAGGATAGTGGGCTCATAATTTGTTTTATAAAATACAAGTCTTCAAATTAATGAGTTTTTGTGTGACTAAAAATCCTCCAAAGTGGGAAAGTATATTCTGTAAAGGATAAAAAAAAGGTATTTAGAGAGAAAACAAAAAATCCCTTTGGAAACATGTCGGCCTAATTGCACAACAACTAACAACTTTAGTTAGAAAAAAAAATTCTTAGTTGTATATTTGAAGCTTAAAGAATATGTGAAGTTTGGAAGAAAATGAGGACATAGAAAACACTACAGTGAACAACAACTATATGTTGTATTGATAACCATTTTTGAACATAGAGTAGATGTTGCACTCTATATTTCCTGACAAGTAAAAGAAGGAAATATAATTAACTATTATTTATATTTTTGAACTTTATTGTATTTAATTTATTCTAAAGGTTTTTCACCTTGAAAGGGTTTTCTCCAATTGGTATAGTCTGTGCATTCATAATATTAAATACCATGCATCTTTGGGATTTTTTTTCTATAATTTTTTTTGTTCACCACTATGTGTGCATATGGTTTCCTAATTGTTGTGGCATTGTTTTATAGAACTATGCATTCTAGATAAAGATGTATGCAATATAATATTTATCATTGTTCTAAAGTATGAAGAGTTGATATGCTCTCCTCTTCACCTTGTCTAGGGATTGTTTTATAGTGTTGAGCATTATGTGAAATGTCTAAATAAGTGAGATACATTATAAAAATAAAATACAACCTACATGGATAATTATGGCTATTTTGATTGCATCAAATTAAATATGTATTTATTATTAAATACATCTCACACATTCATTTCACCTTGGTGAGAGTAATATTCATTCTAATCATTCCATCTAAATGAAATTATTACTTATTCTAAGCAATTTAAAACATGCATAATGCATTTGATTGGCATATACATGTTCATGGAAATGCTATTATAAAGGCACACAGAGTCAATATAAAGTTAATTACATTGATATTAATGAAAATGCTTGAAGAGAATCGATGATCGAGAAAGTTCATTGTTAATTCTTATATGAACCTATACAGGTATCATGTCAAGAACTTTATCATAAAATTCACAAATCTATATAATGAACCTATATAAGTAAGATGTCAAGATATTTATCATAAAAATCACAAATTTGTATAATTGTAAATAACAATGAAAATTCATAATGCAAAGAGGTAGTCGAATGTCCACATATCATATACCTATTTGTTGTTGAAGTGTATATTCCATTAGCTTGTTGCCTATGTATCCTATTGGCACAATTTTACGACATTAGACATTACATTCATATACCTATTTGTTGTTGAAGTGTATATTCCATTAGCTTGTTGCCTATGTATCCTATTGGCACAATTTTACGACATTAGACATTATTATTACATATGTATTTAACTTAATTAAATGAGTAATAATGGAAATATAATTTCTTTCATTTAGAGTTATTGATTTTTTTATAAAAAATTTAATTTTCTATTTTTTTTCTCTGCAGTGTAGAATAGACGGTGAATTGGTGTATTGTTAAGACACTCCTTGTGATAGGTCACCAGTTTGAAACTCCATGGATACTAGCTTAAAAAAATTTCTATTATTCTCATTGTTGTATTGTTTTGAATTTTCCTTTTAAAATCAGTTATAATAGGATTTTAATAATGATTATATGGTGGAAGGTGTACTTCTCCATTATTCTCCAATGGCTTAACCAACAAACTACATATCTAGTCCCGCTTATTTTGATCCTTAAGTGACTTTTATTAATGTGTGAAGGAGTGATAAGTGATAGAGAGCATCTCCTTCTTCATGGTAATTAGTATGTGATCATATACTAGGTACTTGATCATAGCCTTACTCTCAAGGAGAGAATGCCCAATTTCTAAGAGGATAAGATAAGAAGTATTACACTTAATTTTAAGGTTATTTATTATAAATTACTTCTCAATTTATTCATTTTTTCTCTAAATTTCTCAACATACTACCACCCTAAACCTCGCAACCATACAAATAAACTAAGGTAACAAGAATGTTAAATCCTTTTCATTCCTAATGCCAGACTTATGCAACTTTACAATTGTTCTCAAAATCAAACTAAGATTTTTAACCTCAATTAATTTCGTTTTCTAACACTATAATCCCAATTTAGGTTCTGATGAAAATCAATTATCAGATACCTATAAAAATATAATACTTCCAAATTGTTATTATCATAAACAAAACATAGTATGTGATTTATTTTGACTGAAATATAATTACATTTTATCTATATTTACCAACATCTTAGGCTAGAGTTAGGGCATAAATCTTTCAAAATTTTGAGTTGTTATGAACAAGATTCAAGGGGTACCTTGTTAAAAAGGCATCATATACATATAGCAGGATGACGAATGATCTTTGTTAATATTTTTTATTTTCTAAAAAAGAGTTGAAACTTTTTATTAATAATGAAATGCATACATTTTGCAAAAGCTTGTAGAAACATTTAAGAATATAAAAGCATAAAAGATTTTAGCTCTGAAGCTTTAAAAATTTCAAATGCAATCCCTCACCAAAATGTATCCAGAATATTTAGTCAAAAAAAACTTCACTCTCATATAAAAGAGGTAGATAAAATAGGAAAATATAAGGTTTAGAGCCATATAATCTTCAATGAAACAAAAAACTACTCTACAAACATACAAGACAACCCATGCAAGGGTTGGTTTTATGGATGTGAGAGCACCCATAACGCATTTGAAAATAAAGATGAGTGTCGCAATATGAATTTCAAGCACCTCAAATCTATGCATTGCCAATAAACCTAGTTCACAAACAGAAAAATACTAGCTCTAAATTGACCAAATACTGGAGTTGCAAGGGTTTACCAAATCCCTAAGAGGTCCTTCTTTCTAATAGTGAACAAAATGGAGGCTAAGTCTACATTTTTCATCCCTCCAATCAACACCTCAATAAACATAATTGAATGGAATAACATAAGACACCAAAGAGATGAGTAGCTACACCCTATCACTTAGAACCACCATAAAGGAAAGGAAGCACTCACATGGTAATCCTCGAGTCCAAGAATGATACCGAAGGAAACTTGTAGGGTTGGTTTCCTTCCCCGTGAAGAATTGACATCAAAAGAAAGAACTAATATGTTGCCATCATTAACACCATAAGAACTAAAGGAAATATCAAGCAATGTAAAACTTGAGTCCAAGGGATACCAATCACCTCCTCCTACACCCTAAACCAAAGCAATTTCCTGAACCAAGCAGAACCCCAAAGCCATTTCTATCTCCACCAATCTTTGTCAATATGTTAAGTTGTTTATGTGGTTGTTTTGTAATATTTTCATAACAACCACCAATTATTTATAATATTTTCATAGAAACCCCTTCTTACTTGACAACATGCCTTGGGTAGATGATAAACCAATTGAACCAACCATTGAAGTTATTAATTATTAATAATTAGTTAAATATAAACCATCACCTATAATATAAATGATTTTTTTTTAACATTAATAAATTGGTAGCCAATGAAACTCGGTAGCAATTGTTTAATAAAGTGGAGTATTATAGAGAGAGAGAGAGAGACTAATGGTTAAGAACATGTGTTTCCTCCTAAGAGGTTATTGGTTCAAATCCAAAGTGGGGTAGGGTATGTACAACTTTATTGATTTTTGCAATTACATCGTTGCGCAGAGGGGATCTCTTATTCCACAAACAAAGTGTAACTTTAAAGAATAAATTATTATTATTATTATTATTATTTAATAACCTTAAGTCAATAATGATATTAATTATTAATTATTTGATATGCACAATTTTTACATTAATAATTTAATAAATTAAAAAAATTAATTAATATTAATAAATAATTAAAATTAAATAATATTTCTTTTATGGTTATAATTTTTATAATTTATTATATAAATTTCATAACTATCCAATCATTCCAAATAAATAATATAATATAAATAGAAAAATAATTAAAATAGATAATATAAATGTAAAAAGAATACAAACCAAAGATGACAATATCACTTCTATAAATCCCATGGTTACCCAATCATTTCAAATAGATAATATAAATGAAACAAGAAATACAAATTAGATGATGAGAGTATCATTTATCTTTGATAAAAATATAATATGTAAATGTATTTTTCCTTTCCAATAGAGTATGTGGTTCTAAAGTCATACTTGAGTCTAGTCTTATGTGGATTACATGCTTTCTCTAACATTATACATTTCATTATTTTAAATATATAATTTTTTTTATGAATTAATAAGTAATTAAATAATTATTATATTTTATTTAATATAGTATATTTTATATGTATTATTTATTATAAATTAAATAGTATTTGAATAATAATTATGAATTTGAATGAAATTAATTATTATTAATTATGTTAAATAATAATGTATTTTTATTAGAAGTTGTTTATAAATTTGACGATTTGGATCGAATAGTCATAATTTTTTTTTTATTTTGAAAAAGTAAAAGTTAGATGTGTTTTATCGGGATTTTGATAGTACAAATAGATTCAACATCCTCAAAAACCTCTAGGACACCCAAAATTCTAGAATTTGACAACTGGATTTTGAAAAATTACAGCCAGATTTGTTTCAAAATCATAACTGGAAAATTCATCTATCCCGACTCAATTCATAAATTTTTTAAACTACACGATTTTGATTATGTTTTAACATTTAATTTTATAAAATATAATGAATTTTTTATTTTATTTTAATTTTTAATTTATAAAATCTAACAAATTGAATAAAATATTATTAATATCATAAATTAGTATAATTTTAATGTATAATATTTACTAAATTAAGATATTAAAGTGTAATTAGAATAGTATTTAGTTTTATATATAGATTAAGGTTAGATGCTATTAAAAAATACATAATCTCATTTGAGGTAACCTTAGTTCCAGCCTTCATCAACAAGACCATCAAAAGATATTTTTTCAGGTTTCTATGGAATGGGTCTCTCAACTGTGATAAAATCCCAATGGTTGCTGCTGACACTCTTGCTCGACCTTATAAATTTGGAGGATGGGGGATCAAAGAATTGGAATCTTTCAATATTGCCCTCAGGCTAAAGAGTTTTTGGAGGGGCATTTTCGGCAATACCCTCTGGTCTAGGCTTATATATAAAAAATACATAAAGATGGATGTCAATGATTGGATTAGAAATCCAAAATTGGTGAGTTGGAATTTTTCACCTATTTGGAGGGGATTCATGAAAATCTTCCACTGGATTAAAAAGGATCTTTATTGGCAAGTTGGATCGGGTGCTCAGATTCGGGTTGGAATTGACCCGATTATTGGCTTTGAGCTTGATCACTCTCTTCCTCCCATCATTCCTCAGTATCTACGCATTTTGGGTCTGTCTACATTAAACATGGTTCATCATCAAAGATTTGGGAATGCTACAAACTTGAAGTGGTTCTCGGCATATGAGCTAGGACTTTCTGGTCATCTTGCCCGCCGTTGGGAAGACTACATAAATCAATTAAACTCTGCTGGTATTCGATTGAACGATGCAGAAGACAGACTGGTTTGGGGTGGAAACCCAACATCTGGAAATGTCATGGCCAAATCTGCATACAAGAGAATCCTACAGGAAAAGTACATCTACCCTCAGGACTGGTGGTATTTAAAGATTTGGCAGTGGAACATCCCCACTAAATTAAAATGTTTCACCTGGTTAATTTTACAAGACAAATTAAAGACATGGGATAATTTATGTAAGCGAGGTTGGATTGGCCCTAGCTGCTGTGCACTTTGCAAAAATGAGACTGAATCCCGCCAGCATTTATTTGTTCAGTGTTCTTTCTCACGTAAAATCTGGGAAGTGATATCAGTTAAACTTCAAATCACTCAGTGCTGGGCAATTGGGGATTTTAATTTATGCTTCTTAAACTGGTACAGACATTGCAAGATGTTTTTTTTTTCTGGCTGTTTGCATACCTTGGGCTATATGGCACTCCAGAAATAGAGCGATCTTCCAAAATTCTCAGCCAGACTATATACAATGTAGTTTGACTGCTCTTAAAATGCTTGACAATTGCAAGATGGATGTCTCGAAGCTTAAAACTGACAGAGTTAGTACATTTAATTTCAAAGTGGACCGGCCTGTTCTGTTCTTTGATGGTGCATCACAAGCAGGTATATGTGCTGTTGGAGGTGTGATTTATCTGAATGAAACACATTATTTTACTATCAAGCTCAACTGTGGAAAAGGATCTAATATGAAGGCGGAATTGATGGCGCTTTGGTGTGTTTTGAAGGTTGCCAATATCTTTGGGTTGACTAACATAAAGGTTTATGGTGATTCTCGAGTCACCATCAAATGGGCGAAGGGCAAGTTTAAGATCAATGTTTTAAATCTGCGACATTGGGCCATCCGAACTCTTTTTGAAATCTCCAAGCAGCAGAATTTGTCTTTTGAGCACATTTACCGTGAACATAATTCGCTGGCAGATAAGCTTTCCAAGCAAGCGCTTGATGGCCTTGAGGGTCATTTAATCTGGGAAGAATGGTGGGATTGCTGCATCTTAGATTGTGGCTCCATATATTTTTATGACTGATTAGATGCTGGTTTTATTTTGGTAGCTTTTTCTGAGATTACAGTTTCTTTTGGACTCAAATTTTGAGGTTATGTAATATTCTCTCTGATAGATTTTGGAGGATTTCTTGTCTTATCCTGAGGGGATATCTGACACTTTATGATGCATCAGTTTCTTTGATATTATCTTCGATATATATCGAAGACTTCAGCTGTATATATCAGTGAACTCTCTTTGTACTATTTGATTCAGACATGAATATCAATAGTAGCTTTTTTTCTTTGGAAAAAAATAATAACAATAAGGGGTATTGTTTTTTTTATTATTATCTAGGTTAAAATCGTCTTTTAATTTTAGAGTAAGACAGATAATTACGTTTGATCAGCTAAGAGCTCATTTTCTTTGGATATAAATAAACATATTAACTACCTTAAATCCATAAACATACGGCAAAATTAAAAACTTTCCCATTATATACCATTAATAAATTATTTCAAATAATATATTTTTCTTTGAATAATATTAATGAATCAGAATGCATTAATAAACATCTTAAATATATATATATATAATTTGAAATTGTCATGCATGCCCATCTTTAATAAATAAACGCAACATCTTTGGAATGTATATTCTTATAACCATTTTCCTTAATGTGAGAGGCGGCTTGACCAAATATATTTGACGATTTTATTTTAGGTGGCAAGTGGATGAACCTTTTGACCATATATGATTTAAGATGGAAAGTTTACACCTCATATCCTAGTACATCTCTCATATATTTTAGGATTTTGTTAAAGTTCCTTCACTTGTTTTTCTCACACATTTTCCTTCACTAGTTTTGTTAAGTTATTTTTTTGTTTTCTAAGTGTGAGCATAGTACATCATAGTCGAGAGAGGGTTGTATTTGTTATGTCATTGGATGAGAGGAGGAGTGTGCACTTGTATGAGTTGATGATGAGGAGTGTTTAATTTATTTTAAAGGTTTTTTATTATAAAAGGGTTTTTTTCTGATTACTATAGTTTGTATATTTATAATATATTTTTTTTTAACAAAAATGGTTAAGAAGCTTTTATAAAAAAAAAAAAAAAAGAGAAACAAAGGTTACAAAGTTCTGAAGACAGACTGATCCCAAGAGAGGACTACGTCCATGACTCATTGTTCATCTTCAGCCAGTCTATACTTATCCTGATACTTTCCTATTCTATGGAGACTATATCTCCTTTACATAATTCCCAAGGAGTATTTCTGGGCTACGTCTACTACTAGCAAGACCAAAATTGTTGTTGTCCTACTTCTTACATACAAATCTCGAAGCAATCCAGAGATTAACAATTTGAAGTTTGATGGCTTCTTGTTTTTCTTGGAGAGATTGAGTTTTCTTTTGGCTTCAAAGGGGGTGAAGCTCCTTTTTTCTTTTTGTCGACTTTGGTCCAATCTCAAGGCTCAACACAAGCTTCAAGAATGGGCACTGCATCTTCGGGTGTATCCTGTGGAGCTGGAGTTTTCGGGTCCATTTGTTGGATCGCACTATCCCGTGAAGCTGCAGGTGGATTCTTATCGATGGTGGGGGTCCTTTGTTCTTCTAGAGTGTCCTCTTTTTTAGCTGGAGGAGATTCCTTATCTTGTGATGTTGCCTCTTCAAATAGATCTTCATTTCTGCTTACTGTATAATGCTCAGAGTTTGCTCCAACCCACCAAGTAGATTTGCGATGAAACTTTTTGGATTTGGGGATCTGAGAGGCTTTTGGACAATCTTTGACAAGATGTCCAGTTGCAAAGAAAGATCTGCATCTGAACATCACATTTTCATAATCCAGCTTTTGCACCCACACATAATCCTTACTAGTCAAATGGATCTCAACAGGAAAGCCATTGCTGAAATCCATTTCCACACATATGCGAGCAAAGGTAGTTTTTATGTAATCCTTTGTCTCTGGACTTCGATCGTAGAAGGATCCCAACACATTACCAATAGCTTCAAGCGAGGCAGAGTTCCAGAGATGCAAGGGCAAATTTGGAAGCCGAACCCAAACTGGAGCAGATGAGATATGATAAGTGGTTGGGTCAAAAAGAGGGCTCCAGGGTTTCATAAAGAACCCTGCACTTCCCCAAAACCATGGACCTGAATCTAAATGATATGTTTTTCCTCAGGAGAATCGAAATCCACAACAAAAAAACCCCGCGCAAAGGGGTAAATAGAAATTTCTTCAGAAACAAGGGGTTTCCATACCTCAGAAATCCACTTATGGAGATCGAACAAGCGAGGCCAGAACCCATTGAAACGACAAACCAGAGCTAAATTTGCGAAATTCCTTGCTTCCACCAAAGATTCCTCTACCACCGCAATGGAGGGAGATGGTATTTCCTGAACAATCAAGGGAGGGAGGCCGTCGGCAATCTTTCCCCCTTTGAGCGAAACCGGGATCGAAGGAACTCCCCCAGTTGGAGTCGAACAGGAGTCACGAGCTACTGAGAGATAGCTGGCCACCATTCTCCTGCATGGAAAGCACTAGTCTAACGGAGGCCAGCGGATGGCAGCCTCACGGGCAAAACAGTCGTCTTCAGAACTAGCGCATGGCCGTCCAAAACCCTAACGCGAGCAGGCAGCAGCTCTCAAAAAAACGTTTCACTGCAAAAAACTCTCCTTTTTCATCGTTCATTCATAATATTAGATACCATATATCTTTGGGATTTTTTTTTTTAAATTTTTTTGGTCACCACTATGTATGCATATGGTTTCCTAATTGTTGTAGCATTGTTTAGTAGAACTATGCATTCTAAATCAAGATGCATGCACTATAATATTTATCATTGTTCTAAAGTATGAAAAGTTTATATACTCTCCTCTTCACCTTGTCTAGGAATTGTTCTACAATGTCGAGCACTATGTGAAGTGTCTAAATAAGTGAGATACATTATGAAAATAAAATACAACCTACATGGCTACATGGCTAATGATGATTATTTTGATGACACGAAATTGAATATTTGTTTATTGTTAAATACATCTCACACATTCATTTCATTTGGGTGAAAGTAATACTCATTTTTATCATTCCATCTAAATGAAATTATTACTTATTCCAAGCAATTTAAAAAATGCATGATTGGCATATACATGTTCATGAAAATGTTATTATAAAGGCACACAGAGTCACTATAAAGTTAATTATATTGATATTAATGAAAATGCTATAAGAGAATCGATGATCAGGAAAGTTCATTGTTAAGTCTTATATGAGCCTATACACGTATCATGTCAAGAACTTTATCATAAAATTCACAAATCTATATAATTGTAAATGACGATGAAAATTCATTATGTAAAGAGGTAGTCGAATGTTCACATATCATATACATATTTCTTGTTGAAGTGTATATTTCCATGAGCTGGTTGCCTATGTATCCCATTGGCACAATTTTACGACAATAGACATTATTATTACATACGTATTTAACTTAAGTAAATTAGTAATAATGGAAATATAATTTCTATCTTTTAACTTACAGTTATTGATTTTTTTATAATAATTTAATTTTCTATTATTTTTGCCTTAGAGTGTATAATAGACAATGAATTGGTGTATTGTTAAGACATCACTGGTTCGAAACTTCATGGGTACTAGCTTAAAAAAAACTTTATATTATTCTCATTGTTGTATTGTTTTGAATTCTCATTTTAAAATCAGTTATAATAGGATTTTAATAGGACTTTAATAGGGTTTATATGATGGAAAGTGTACTTCTCCATTATTCTCCAATGGCTTAACCAACAAAATACATCTCTAGTCCCACTTATTTTGATCCTTAAGTGACTTTTATTAATGTGTGAAGGAGTGATAAGTGATAGAGAGCATCTCCTTCTTCATGGTAATTAGTATGTGATCATACAGTTGGTACTTGATCATAGCCTTACTCTCAAAGAGAGAATGCCCAATTTCTAAGAGGATAAGATAAGAAGTATTACACTTAATTTTAAGGTTATTTATTGTAAATTGCTTCTTAACTTATTCATTTTTTCTCTAAATTTCTCAACATACTACCACCCCAAACTTTGCAACCATGCAAATAAAATAAGGTAACAAGAATGTTGAATCCTTTTCTTTCCTAAAACCAAACTTATGCAACTTTACAATTGTTCTCAAAATCAAAGTAATCCCAATTTAGGTTCTAACACTAAATTAGGTTCTGATGAAAAACAATTATGAGATACCTATAAAAATAGAATACTTCCAAATTGTTATTATCATAAACAAAACATAGTATGTGATTTGTTTTGACTGGAATATAATTACATTTTATCTATATTTACCAACATCTTGCGCTAGAGTTAGTGCATAAATCTTTCAAAATTTTGAGTTGTTATGAACAAGATTCAAGGGGTACCTTGTTAAAAAGACATCATATACATATAGCGGGATGGTGAATGATCTTTGTTAATATTTTTTATTTCTAAAAAAAAGGTGAAACTTTTTATTAATAATGAAATGCATACATTTTGCAAAAGCTTGTAGAAACATTTAAGAATATAAAAGCATAAAATACCTTAGCTTCGAGACTTTAAAATTTTCAAATGCAATCCCTCACCAAAACGTATCCAAAATATTTAGTCAAAAAAAAAACTTCACTCTCATGTAAAAGAGGTAGATAAAATAGGAAAATATAAGGTTTAGAACCATATAATCTTCCATGAAACAAAAAACTAGTCTACAAACATACAAGACAACCCATGTAGGGGTTAGTTATATGGATGTGAGAGCACCCATAACGCATTTGAAAATAAACATGAGTGTCGCCATATGAAGTTCAAGCACCTCGAGTCTATCCATTTCCTATAAACCTAGTCCACAAAAAAAAAATCCTAGCTCTAAATTGACCAAAGACTGGAGTTGCAAGGGTTTACCAAATACCTAAGAGGCCCTTTTTCTAATAGTGAAAAAAATGGGGGCTAAGTCTACATTTTTCGTCCCTCCAATCAACACTACAATAAACGTCATCGAATGAAATAACATAAGACACCAAAGAGCTGAGTAACTACACCCTGTCACTTAGAACCACCATAAAGGAAAGGAAGCACTCAATGCTAATCCTTGAGTCCAAGAATGATACCTAAGGAAACTTGTAGGGTTGGTTTCCTTCCCCATGAAGAGTTGACATTAAAATAAAGAACCAATATGCCGTCATCATTAACACCATAAGAACTAAAGGAAATCTCAAGCAATGTAAAAATTGAGTCCAAGGGCTACCAATCACCTCCTCCTACACCCTAAACCAAAGCAATTTCCTGAACCAAGTAGACCCCAAATCCATTTCTATCTCCACCAATCTTTGTCAATATGTTAAGTTGTTTATGTGGTTGTTTTATAATATTTTCATAACAACCACCAATTATTTATAATATTTTCATAGAAACCCCTTCTTACTTGAAAATTGAAATGTACATAGAGGCCAGTTCAATTGTCATCCATAATAATAGTTAGTAAACCCAAGGGACATAACATGATTTGAACCTATGAACTATGATCTTGTCATTAACAACATGCCTTGATGGATGATAAACCAATTGAACCAACCATTGAAGTTATTAATTATTAATGTTTAGTTCCATATAAACCATCACCTATAATATAAATCAATATTTTTTTAACATTAATAAATTGGTAGCCAGTGAAACTTGATAGCAATTGTTTAATATACATATATACATACATACATATATATATATATATATATATATATATATATATATAGAGAGAGAGAGAGAGAGAGAGAGAGATTAATGGTTAAGAACATGTGTTTCCTCCTAAGAGGTTATTGGTTCAAATCCAAAGGAGGTAGGGTATGTAAACCTTTGTAAACTTTTGTAATTACATCAATACGTAGAGGGACTCCCTTGTTCAACAAACAAAGTGTGACCTTAAAAAAATAAATTATTATTATTATTATTATTATTATTTAATAACTTTAAAGTCAATAATAATATTATTAATTATTTGATATGCACAATGTAAATTAATAAATATATATATTAATAAATAAATAAAATAAAATAATATTTCTTTTATTTTTATAATTTGTTTTTATATAAATTTCATAACTATCCAATCATTCAAAATAAATAAGATAATATAAATACAACCAGAATTAAAAATAAATAATATAAATGGAAAAAGAATACAAACCAAAAGATGACAAAATCACTTCTATAAATCCCATGGTTACCCAATCATTTCAAAAAGATAATATAAATGAAACAAGAAATACAAATGAGATGATGAGAGTATCATTTATCTATGATAAAAATATAATATGTAAATGTATTTTTCCTTTCCAATAGAATATGTGGTTCTAAAGTCATACTTACTTGAATCTAGTCTTATGTGGATTACATGCTTTCTTTACATTATACATTTCATTATTTTAAATGTATAATTTTTTTATGAATTAATTAGTAATTAAATAATAATTATATTGTATTTAATATAGTATATTTTAAATGTAGAATTTATTATAAATTAAAAAGTATTTGAATAATGATTATGAATTTGAATGATATTAATTATTATTAATTATGTTAAATAAAAATGTGTTTTTATTAGGAGTTGTTTAAAAATTTGATGATTTGAATTGAATGATTATAACGTTTTTTTATTTTGTAAAATCAAAATTTAGCTGTGTTTTATCGGGATTTTGATAGTAGAAATGGATTCAACACTATCAAAAACCCTTGGGGTACCCAAAATTCTAGAATTTTACAGCTGTAACCTAAATTGTGAAAAATTACGACCAGATTTTTTTCAAAATCGTAACTGGAAAATTTATCTATTCCAACTCAAATCGTAAAACTTTTAGACTACACGGTTTTTATTATGTTTTAGCATTCAATTTTATAAAATATAATGAATTTTTTTATTTTATTTTAATTTTAAATTTATAAAATCTAATAAATTGAATAAAATATTATAAATTAGTATAGTTTTAATGTATAATATTTACTAAATAAGATATTAAATTGTAATTAGAATAGTATTTAATTTTATGTATGGATTAAGGTTAGACATTATTAAAAAATACATGATTTCATTTGAGGTAACCTCAATAATGATAACTAGGGATATTGTTTATTTTTTATATATTAACTAAGTTGAAATCGTCTTTTAATTTTGGAGTAAGATAAATAATTATGTTTAATTAGCTAAGAATTCGTTTTCCTTAGATGTAAAAAAACATATTAACTATCCTAAATCCATACAACAAGATTAAAAACTTTCCAATTATAACCATTAACAAATTATTTCAAATAATATATTTTTCTTTGAATAATATTAATGAATCAGAATACATTAATAAGCTTCGACATCTTAAAATATATATATAATTTGAAATTGTCATGCAACGTCTTTGGAATGTATAGTCTTATAACCATTTTCCTTAATGTGAGAGACGGCTTGACCAAATATATTTGACGATTTTATTTTAGGTGGCAAGTGGATGAACCTTTTGACCATATATGATTTAAGATGGAAAGTTTACACCTCATATCCTAGTACATCTCTCATATATTTTAGGATTTTGTTAAAGTTCCTTCACTTGTTTTTTTCACACATTTTCCTTCACTAGTTTTGTTAAGTTATTTTTTGTTTTGTAAGTGCGTGAGCATAGTGTACATGGAAAAATTCTACTCGTAAAAAATGACGATTTTGACACTAAATACAGAGGTTTTATTGTTTTGTTATTTTTTTTAATGGTTAATATGAAATATAAACCCTATTTGTACATCATAGTCGAGAGAGAGTTGTATTTGTTATGTCATTGTGTGAAAGGGGGAATGTGCACTTGTATGAGGTGATGATGAGGAGTATGTAATTTGTTAATTAAGTGAGTAAATTTAAAATTTAATGTGTTATATATGTGAGGTGATGGTGATAAATATGTGATTTGTTATTTAAATAATTTATTTTAAAATAAAAATTGTTATTGTTTGTTATGATTTTTTTTATTATAAAGAAATGGAATAGATAGTAATGATTGGCATATATCTACTGAGTTGTAATAGTAATTTAATGATGTTATAACCTAACACAAAAGTGTTTAGAATATACAATTTTATCTAATGATAAGTTTTGTAATTTTTAAGGACATGGGATCTTATCCCATGAGAGAAGGTCAATAAAAATAGAAAAAATATATATAATTTTATTAAGATATGATATCTTATCCATTGAGAAGGTCAGTAAATAACGGTCAATAAAGAATAAACAAAATTTTTTAATTATTTTAGGATATGGTATCTTATCCAATGAAAAGGTTAGTAGGAAGTCATAGGGCCTCACTCAATGTCCTTCTCGGGTTAGGTTTCCAAACCTACAACTTAACGGTTTACTTGGGTACCATTCTTGAAATAGATTATTAATATAATTATGATTAATCAACTATATAAAACAATAAATATGTCATCAAAAACACTTTAACAAGTTAAGGTATCGGTTTATCTTTTATATAAATGAGGTCTCCCCTCACTTGTAATCAATTAGTTTATTATCAATTAAAATCTATTGTTATTTTTTTACAATTTTAAGAAGTCTTCTTTCATTATTCAAATTGTAAGTGTACTCTACTTTTCCTAATAATTCATTTTAGTCTATGTATTTCTCTTATATTTTTTATTATCAATATTGTTTTAGTAATAATGTCTATTTATGTTATAGGGATAGTGAATGTGCTATTAAAGTTTTGAGAAATTTTTCATTTTTGTTGTAATTTCAATATATAGAAAACAAAATTCATATAAAAAACAATTAGAAGGTTTTTTTAATATCAGCGAATTTTAATAAAATAATATCAAATATCAAAAACTGCACAACTACTATTTGTTTAAGTTAAGTTATAGATTAAATTTCCTTTTTTTTAATAATATCAAAGATGTCTTTGAAAAAGAATTCAAATGAATCAACTACTATTGGTTTAAGTTTTGGGGAGAACACTTAATTTCTGCTAGTTATACGAGGTATTTGATTGATGAATGGAAACTTGATAAATTAGTTATTTTCTGAAGAAAAAACAATTCAATAAATCTACCATTCAATTAAGTTTAAAATATGCTTAATAGAAAGGGGTTGTTATAATGTTGAAGAACTAATAGTGACTTGGCACTCTAATTTCTAAGTTTAATTTAGAAAATTTTATGGATCACATGGTATCATATCCAAGTTCAAGTATAAACATAGGAAAGGAACACCAAATCATCTTTCTTCTAATGAAAAGGGGAATAAACCGAACATGGAGTTTACAACTTACTATAGCAAAACCATGCCCTCAACTTAATAAAGGATAGTGGGCTCATAATTTTTTTTATAAAAAACAATTCTTCAAATTAATGAGTATGTGTGTGACTAAAAACTATAAAGGATTGAAAAAGGTAGCTAGAGAGAAAACAAAAAACCCTCTAGTAACTTGTAGGCTTAATTGCACAACAACTAACAACAATAGTTGGAAAACAACTTCTTAGTTGTATATTTGAAGCTTAAAGAAGATGTGAAATTTGGAAGAAAATGACAACTTAGACAACACTACAGTGGACAACAAATATATGTTGTATTGATAGCTATT
Organism: Larix kaempferi; assembly: GCA_027924585.1. Lineage (NCBI taxonomy): Eukaryota > Viridiplantae > Streptophyta > Pinopsida > Pinales > Pinaceae > Larix > Larix kaempferi. The sequence goes on along the minus strand of BSBM01001197.1, from coordinate 12,930,223 downwards.
TGGAACATAGAGTAGATGTTGCACTCTATATTTTGTGACAAGTAAAAGAATGAAGCATAATTAACTAAAATTTGTATTTTTGGAATTTATTATGTTTAATTTATTCTAAAGGTTTCTTACCATGAAAGGATTTTTTCCAATTGCTATGGTATGTGCATTCATTATATCAGATACCATACATCTTTGGGATTTTTTTCTATAATTTTTTTTACCATTATGTATGCATATGGTTTCATAACCATTGTGGAATTGTTTTGTAAAACTTATACATTCTAGATCAAGATGCATGCAATATAATATCCAACATTGTTCTAAAGCATGAAGAGTTGATATGCTCTCCTCTTCACCTTGTCATTGTTCTAAAGTGTCAATCACTATGTGAAATGTCGAAATAAGTGAGATACATTATGAAAATAAAAATATAACCTACATAAATAATAATGACTATTTTGATTATTCTTGGATGCGGGTGCCAGCTCCAGTCAAGTGACACTGGAACCCAACCATGAGACACCTGGCCACAGGATTACAACACACATCCTTGCTGAGGTAACCCATGTGACGTCATGTCGCTAGGCTCTTTAATACGCCTGCCCTCGACGGCATCTCATCCTGTCTGGAAACCACTTCGATGGATCTCCGACGTGCGAAGTTCAGGCTCCAAGTTCTAGGTACAAGACTCCCGTCAACATGTTCGGTGTTGCACATTTGCCTGGTTCTGCTCCAGGCTCCTCATGCTCTCGACTCCAAGTTCCCTGTGCTCCAGACTCCTTATGCTCTTGTCATCCCCCTGCACACGCACACCTGCGCCTGTATCACCTTCTCAACGACTCCTATGGGTAGGCCAAAGGGAGCCAAGGCCAAGAATAAGACGAATGAGGGTGCTCTGGAGGAGAGTCCCACCAGGAAAGGATATGGTCCCGAAGTCTCCATCCCAATTCATTTGTTGTTGGATAACTAGGAGGCCAAGATAATTGCAAACACTTTCGCAAACAGAAATCAGGAGCAGATTTGGGACCCATACTGGCTCGTTAAGAATATGATGGGCCAACTCATGGAGGACATGCAGACAAATTGGGCCTCTGCTCACCATGCCACCCAATCCCTGCACGCAACTCTACCTAACTTGTCGTCCACTCTCGACACCCTGGAAAACACGCACTGTTGGGAATCTTATGCTCCCACGCGATCTTTCTGTCGTGACATCCGTTCTGGGAGAGCTACACCTGGAGCCACCTCGTCTACTGTCAGAGTTGAATCCACCCTTGGCACTCTGGCTACTCCGCTCGGCTTGGATACACTCAACCCTGGAGGCAACTCTTCGTCTCTGACGCGCAGCAGGGACCCTCTGAAGGGAAAGGAGTGGCCACAAGCCTCCTTCCCCATCCCCAGCTCCTTGGGCCCAATCCTGGCCAAGCGCACATGTAATGAACCGACCGGTTTTGTTCCTATCCTTCCCAAAAAGACCATGCCACTTCCTATCAAGTGTTGGTTGTGGAGCCTGGTCTTCCAGTCTCATAGATGATGATTCAGATGTGTTTGAACCCTAGGTTTGGTTATGATCCCGACACGACCCCCAGGGGGTCCGGAGGAGTGCTCTGCACTCCCCCAACTGGGGGGCGCGGGGGCCAGTGGGACCCCATCAGGGGTTCAGGGGCAGCGCCCCCGAGAAAGGGGGTTCGGGGGAAGAGCCCTCGAGAAGGGGGTTAGGGGGGAAATGCCCCCGAGAAATGGGGGTTTGGGTGCGTAGCCCCCGAGAAAAAAATTTGGGGTTGTTTTTGCCAACAGTTTTCGGGCCCATGGTTTTGGGTAACCCGTGATATTTTCCCATTGTATTTCCCTTATAAAAGAAAGACATTGTAACATGGCTAGGGTTGATGTATTAGGTATTATGCATTGTAAAGATCTCTGATATCGGAAGAGAGACTTTGAAACAGTGAAGAGGAAGTGCAGTGGTTGTACTGCAGGTTGTATCCCTTCACTTTGTTGGATGGTATAATAATAAGGACTGGCAATTTCAGTGTGAACGTAGCCCATCTTGGGGTGAACCACGATATATATGTGTCTCTCTTGTAATGTGTTTGTGTGATTATAATTTCATTTATGTTTATTGTTATTACTCTGTGATCCTGTTTTTCTAACAATTGGTATCAGAGCCAAAGGTCTATTTGGCAGATAAACCCGCAAGAAGATAGGGTTTCTGGTTCAAGTGGGAGCAATGGCAGAAGAAGGAAATTTTAAGGTCAAGAAGTTTAATGGCCAAAACTTCCAGTTATGGAAAATGCAAATGGAGGACTATCTATACCAAATGGATCTATTCCTGTCGTTCGGAGGAAGACCAAAGCAGCCGGCGGCCATGAAGGACGAAGAATGGGATGTTCTTGACAGAAAGGCACAGGGGACAATACGGCTGTCCCTGGCTTCATCGGTGGCTTTCAATATCTCAAAAGAAACGACAATGGAGGGTTTGATGAGCGCATTGGGTAAGTTGTATGAAAAACCCTTAGCCTCCAACAAGGTATTTCTAATGAAGCGTTTACTTAATATGCAGAAGATGTTTGAAGGTGGATCTGTTACTGATCGTTTAAATGATTTTAATACGGTTACAAATCAACTAAGTTCTGTAAGTGTGAACTTCGATGATGAGGTTAGGGCTCTTCTAATCTTGTGTTCATTGCCATAAAGTTGGAATAGCTTGGTCATGGCTATAAGTAACTTTGTCTCTAGTTCAAACACCTTGAAATTTGATGATGTTATTGGTGTTATTCTTAGCGAGGAAATACGAAGAAAAAGCACAGGTGAGACATTAGGTAATGTGTTGACCATGGAGAGCAGGGGAAGACAAAAGGAGAGAGGAAATAGCCAAGGTAATCGTGGCAATTCTAAAACAGGAAGATCCAAGTCCAGACTGGGAAAGATAGAGTGTTGGAACTGTGGAAAGAAAGGACATCTGAAGAAAGACTGCAGATCTCTAAAGAAGAAAAGAGATGGACAGAAGGAAACTACCCAGGAAGCAGATGTAGCAGGTGATGTGTTACAAGATGCTTTGATTCTTGCATTAGATAATACTAGTGATTATTGGGTAGTAGATTCAAGGGCTTCATGTCATGCTACACCCCATTGGAAATATTTTCACGATTATGTTCCAGGCAATTTTGGACATGTTCTATTGGGTGATGATGAGCCATGTAAAATTGTTGGAATGGGTAAGGTATGGATAAAATTTAAGAATGGAATTGATTGGCTAGAGAAAGATGTAGGGCATATTCCTGCTATGAAAAGAAATTTGATCTCAACATGGCAATTGGGAGATGGCAGTTGTCTATCTACGTTTGGATAAACATGGTGGAAGATCACCAAAGGATCAATGGTGATAGCAAAAGGAAACAAAGTAGGTACGTTGTATTTATTTCCTCATAATACTGACCATTCTATCTCTTTAGCTTCCACAGGAACAGATACAACATTGTGGTATCATAGGCTTGGCCACATGAGTGATAAGGGGATGCAGATTCTCCACTCAAGGAAGTTCTTGCCAGATTTGAAGCAGGTAAGTTTGGAATTCTATGAAAACTGTGTTTATGGAAAATAGAAGAGTGTCAGATTTCTCAGGGTTGGGAAATAGAAGAAGAATGAAATGTTAGAGCTTGGGCATACAGATGTATGGGGACCGACTCAGGTACAATCTCTTGGTGGCTCTCATTATTATGTTACATTTATTGATTATGCAACTAGGAAAACTTGGGTTTATTGCATTAGAAAGAAATCTAATGTGTTTGCTACTTTTTAGAAGTGGAAAGCTTTGGTTGAGAATGAGACAGGAAAAAGGTTAAAGTGTCTCAGATCTAATAATGGAGGTGAGTAGTGCGACAATGATTTTGATAGTTACTGTTCATACCATGGGATTCGTAGAGAGAAGACAGTCCTAGGAACACCACAATAAAATGGTGTGTCAGAAAGGATGAACAGAAAGATCATGGAGCGTGCAAGGTGTATGAGATTGCATGCAGGGTTGCCCTTACAGTTTTGGGTAGATGCTGTAAATACTGGTGTTTATTTAATAAACAGAGGACCTTCAAGTGCTTTGGATGGTGGTATTCCAGAGGAGGCATGGACAAGTAAAAAGTTGCAAGGAAAGAAACAGGAAAATGAAAACACAGAGTACACAGTACTTGATGAAATTAAAGAAAATGAAGTTCCAAAGGTGCCAGAAAATAAAGAATAGCAGCAAGTGCCTGAAACTCCTGCAACCTCAAGAAGATCTACCAGGTTAAGTAGACTCCCTGAACGATACTCTCCTTCAATGTATTATTTATTTATGACTAGTGCTGGTGAATCAGAGTGTTATGAAGAAGCAATGCAGGTGGAAACTAGAAAGAAGTGGGAGCAAGGCATGAATGAGGAAATGGACTCATTGGTAGGAAACCAGACTGGATATTTGGTTCGGTCGCCTGCTAGTAAAAGAGCATTGCAGAACAAATAGATTTACAAGTTGAAGGAAGAAGAAGGAGGTAAGAAGCGGTACAAGGCTAGACTTGTTGTAAAGGGGTTTGCACAGAAGAAAGCTATAGATTTTGATGAAATATTTTCTCATGTTGTTAAGATGACTTCAATTAGGACTATTTTAAGTCTAGTGGCGGTAGAAAATTTGTATCTTGAATAGTTAGGTGTAAAAACATCCTTTCTCTATGGGGATTTGGAGGAAGAGATATATATGCAACGGCCACAAGGGTATGAGGTCAAATGTAAGGAGAACTTGGTATGTAGGTTGAAAAAGAGTTTGTATGGCTTGAAGCAAGCTCCAAGGCAGTGGTATTTAAAATTTGACAGGTTTATGAAAGAACAAGGTTATAGTAGATGTTGTTCTGACCACTGTGTTTATTTCAAGAAGCTAGACAATGAAATATATATTATCTTGTTATTATATGTGGATGACATGCTTGTTGCAGGGTCTAACATGCAGGATATAAATGTACTCAAAAGGAAGCTAGCTAATTCATTTGCGATGAAGGATTTGGGTGTTGCAAAGCAAATCCTTGGTATGAGAATAATGAGAGACATGAAAAATCGCAATTTGACATTGTCTCAGAGTGAGTACATACAAAAGGTGTTGGAGAGGTTCAGAATGCGGAATGCAAAACCAATTAGTACACCTTTGGCCATCCATTTTAGTCTAAGTAAGGAAATGTGTCCCAAGACACAGGAAGAGACAGATTACATGTCCAAGATTCCCTCTCAATCAACAGTTGGCAGCTTGATGTATGCCCTGGTGTGCACAAGACCAGATATTGCATAAGCAATGGGAGTTGTGAGTAGATATATGAACAATCCAGGTAAAGAACATTGGAAGGAAGTACAGTGGATTCTCAGGTATTTGAGAGGCACTACCACTCAGGCATTATGTTTTGGAGGTTCAGACACTATTCTACAGGGATATGTTGATGCAGATATGGCAAGTGATAAGGATAGCAGGAGGAGCACCACAGGGTATGTGTTTACTGTAGGTGAAACAACAGTAAGTTGGATTTTGAAACTGCAGAAGGTTGTTGCACTTTCAATAACGGAAGCAGAGTATGTTGTTGTTACAGAGGCTAGTAAAGAGATGATTTGGTTGCAGAGGTTTATGGAGGAATTGGGTAAGAAGCAGAAGGATAGAAGGTTGTATAGTGACAGCCAGAGTGCCATTCATCTTGCAAAGAACTCAGCATTCCATTCCAGAACTAAACATATACAGCTCAAGTACCATTTCATACGCTCTGTTCTGGAAGATGAACTTTTGAAGCTGGAAAATATACATACTAGCTAGAATCCTACAGACATGTTTACAAAGGTAGTGACCAGAGAGAAACTGAGTTCCTGCTCGGTTTTAGTTGGCCTTCTAGCATGAAGGTGAAGAGGAGAATTTTTCCAAGTCCAAGTTTAACAAGTGCAGCAGCAGTGGAGTTGATGTGATCAATCTCCAAGTGGGAGATTGTTGGTTGTGGAGCCTGATCTTCCAGTCTCATAGATGATGATTCAGTTGTATTTGAACCCCAAGTTTGGTTATGATCCCGACACGATCCCCAGGGGGTCTGGAGGAGTGCTTTTCACTCCCCCGACTGGGGGGCGCGGGGGCCAATGGGCCCCCATCGAGGGTTCGGGGGCAGCGCCCCCGAGAAAGGGGGTTTGGGGGCAGATCCCCCGAGAAGGGGGGGTTCGGGTGCGTAGCCCCTGAGAAAAAATTTTGGGGCTATTTTCGCCAACAGTTTTCGGGCCCATGGTTTTGGGTAACCCGTGGTATTTTCCCATTGTATTTCCCTTATAAAAGAAAGACATTGTAACACGTCTAGGGTTGGTGTAATAGGTATTATGCATTGTAAAGATCTCTAAGATCAGAAGAGAGATTGTGAAACAGTGAAGAGGAAGTGCAGTGGTTGTGCTGCAGGTTGTATCCCTTCACTTTGTTGGACGGTATAATAATAAGGAATGACAATTTTAGTGTGGACGTAGCCCATCTTGGGGTGAACCACGATATATCTCTGTTTCTCTTGTAATGTGTTTGTGTGATTATATTTGCATTTTTGTTTATTGTTATTGCTCTGCGATCCTGTTTTTCTAACATCAAGCTCCCTGTTCACGCCACTCATCAGTCTCTGAATGCCACGTCGACTCCTGGGACTATTGCCTCAACACCGGGGACTGCCGCTTCGACACCTGCAAATGCCTAGAAGGACAATCCAGCCTATAGTTGTCTAATTCTGGAGGATACACCGTCTGATGCAGAAGACCCCTCGGCAACTGGTTGAGGAGGTTTTATGATGTCTTTGTTTTACTTTTTGCCTGTTTTAGATATGCTCATGACTGACAGTCTATTGTATGCCTCCATGGCTATGAACACTTTCCATTTTCATCCTGGTCTCCCCACAGTGGACAGGGGCTTTTTGTACTGTCCTTTTTTTATTTACTATAGCACTGATGATAGATATGAATGGCACCTATGGATAAGACCACCACTGACTGTAACCTCTACTATATTTCTATTAACTTAATATAATTTGTAGCTTTTACAAAAAAAAAAATGACTATTTTGATTATATGCAATTGAATATTTATTTTGATTGCAATTGAATATTTATTTTGATTACAATTGAATATTTATCTATTATTAAATACATCTTACACATTCATTTCATCTTGATAAGAGTATTACTCATTCTCATCATTCCATCTTAATGAAATTATTGCTTATTCCAAGCCATTTAAAAAATGCATTCCATCTTAATGAAATCATTGCTTATTCCAAGCCATTTAAAAAATGCATAATGCATTTGATTGGCATATGCATGTGTTCATGAAAATGCTATTATAAAGACACAAAGAGTCACTATAAAGTAAATTATAGTGATATTAATGAAAATGCTATAATAGATGATCAAGAAAGTTCATTGTTAAGTCTTATGAACCTGTATAAGTAAGATGTCAAGATATTTATCATAAAATTCACAAATCTATATAATTGTGAATTACGAGGAAAATTCATTATGTAAAGAGGTAGTCCAATGTCCAGATATCATATACCTATTTGTTGTTGAAGTGTATATTTCCATGAGCTTGTTGCCTATGTATCCCATTGGCACAATTCTATGAAAATGGACCTTATTATTATATATGTATTTAACTTAATTACACTAGTAATAATGATGGAAATATTGTGGACTAAGGTTGTCACTCGGAAATATATTGCCCCTCTATCTATTTTGGAATGGGTGTGGTCGGTGGATAATTCACAGGTTGGCTGTTCCATTATTTGGAAAGCGGTCATCAATTCTTTTCCTGTTATCGGCGACCTGCTCACCTGGAATATTGGGAATGGACAGGCCCTTTGTGTTGGGGAGGACCCTTGGTTTGGGAGTGCTGTTCGTCACCTGTTATCTGGTGAATTGATTTTCTCTCTTCGGAATTTGGGGATTTGTTATCTATCCCATTTGGCCGGTCAGGATAGAGTGCATCCATGGACTCAGACATGGGTTGATGCTGAATCTTTGGCACTTACTGTGGACGAATGGGCGGAATTGAGGTCTTATTATCGAGCACTTTCCCAATCTCATATTCGCATCCGGGACAGGGAGGACTGCTTGGTATGGGAGGGGTCCCCGAATGGCTGTTATACACCAAAGGATGGATACATCAGTATCTGTCACTTCATGAATCAACGTGAGCTGGTGGGTTGGTGGAAAACCCTTTGGAAGATTAATTGCCCTCTGAAACATAGACTGTTTATGTGGAATGTCCTCGAGAATTCTATTCCCACCTGGGACTCTTTACAGAAGAAGAATTGGATCGGGCCGGGCTGGTGCATATTATGCAAAGCCCGTGAGGAATCTTGTGTCCATCTATTTCTCCATTGCCCTTTCATGGCGCAAGTGTGGGTGGAATGTTCGAGACTATATAATACTTTATTTAACTGGACCGGGGATTCGGTGTTGTCAGCCTGGTCACAATGGGTGTTGGATCCCATTGGAAAGTCATTCATGAATCTCCCATTACTGGTGGTATGGGGCATCTGGTTGGCACGTAATGGTATGATCTTCACTGATAAAAAATGTACACCGGTGGTCACTGCTATTCAGATTTGTGGCTTCCGCCAGGCCTTCCCACACCACATCAGAGTTGCAAAACAGTGTGAGGTCCTAGCCTTAGAAATTGATGTTTCTATGCCTTGGGGTTTTTATGATGGATCTGCACTAGAACGCAGGTGCGGGGGTGGGGCTATACTGAATATTTCAACAACTCACTCATTCCACCTTTTCTGGGGACTGGGGGAAGGTGGAAATAATTATGCTGAGATTATGAGCCTGAAACTTCTTCTCATCTTTGCTAGGGAGAAGGGATGTCATCAGTTTAATGTGTTTGGTGATTCAATGAATGCTACCAATTGGACAAATGGCACTCAACATTGCAGGGATCTTAGACTAGCAAACATTCTACAGGACATTATGCAACTAAAACTTTCTTTTTTACACTTTGCATGCAGACATATTTACAGAGAGAACAACAAGGAGGCGGACGAGGCTTCTCAGGTTGGCCGGGACTTGGCAGTGGGGTTGTGGAAAGTGAAGGAGTTCAGGGATGGAACTCACTATGAATACTTTCATAGACCTTTTGTTGAGGATCTTGACTCACAGGGACAGGGACTTTAACTGGAACTGGCACATGTTTTACATTTTGTTTTTTTTTGTTCAAAAACTATGATGTTGCGTCGGATGATAGCCTACTAATGGCGGTTTTATTTTTGATCCACAAAACTGTAAATGTACTTAATTGTTTTCTTTTTAAGTGGCTCGGGGAGCCAACAGACAACTAGTAGTTTTTTGGTCACTTTGCTCCTGCCTTTACCGGGGGTTTTATATTGTGGATTATGATGACATGTATGAGTCATGGATTTTACTGGACGGATGTACAGAAACTTTTATCTGCTGGACTGTTTGTTTTGATCCTTAAGTGGATTACCGAAATGCTTAACTGCATCTACTGAATGTAATTTGTTCACCTCTGCTGAATAAAATTGCGCTTTTTTTCCGAGGAAAAAAAATTAATGATGGAAATATAATTGCTTAAAAGTTATTGATTTCTTTATAATAATTTAACTTTCTATTATTATTTTCAATGTTGTATTGTTCTAAATTATCTTTTTAAAATAAGTTATAATATGATTATAATGTGTGAAACCGTGATAAGTGATAGAGAGCATTTCCTTCTTCATGGTAATCAGTATGTGGTAATTGATCATAGCTTTATTTTCAAAGGGAGGATGTTCAATTTCTAAGAGGATAAGTAGTGTACTTATTATAAATTATTTTTCAATTTGTTTTTTGTTTTTTTTAATTTTTCAACATATTACTATCTTAAATTTCACAAAATAAGGATGTTTAATTTTTTTTTTTTCTTAAAACCAAATTTATGCAACTTTACAATTATTCTCAAAATCAAAATAAGATTTTCAATTTCCATTAATTAGGTTTTTCTAAAACCATAGTCTCAATTTAAGTTATGATAAAAATCAATTATGAAATACCTATAAAAATAGAATACTTCCAAATTGTTATTATCATAAACAAAACATAGTATGTGTTTGTTTTGACTAAAATAGAGTTACATTCTATCTATATTTACCAACATCTTAGGCTAGTGCATAAATCTTTCAAAATTTTAAGTTGTTATGATTAAGATTAGAGGGGTACCTTGTTAAAAGGACGTTATCATATACATATAGTGGGATGATGAATGATCTTTGTTAATATTTTTTATTTTCTTTTAAAAAAGTTGGAACTTTTTATTAATAATATTGAAATGCATACATTCCGCAAAAGCTTGTAGAAACATTTAAGAATATAAAAAGCATAAAAACCCCTAGCCTCGAGGCTTTAAAAATTTCAAATACAACCCCTCACCACAATGTATTAAGAATATTTAAAGTCAAAAAAACTTCACTCTCGTATAAAAGAGGCAGATAAAACAAGAAAATATAAGGTTTAAAACCATATAGTCTTCCATGAAACAAAAAACTACTCTACAAACATACAAGACAACCCATGCAGGGGTGATTTTTATGGATGTGAGAGCACCAATAACGCATTTGAAAATAAATATGAGTGTCGCCATCAAGGTCGAGCATCTCAAATCTATCCATTTCCAATAAACCTAGTCCACAAACATAAAAATCCTAGCTCTAAATTGACCAAAGACTAGAGTTGCAAGGGTTTACGAAATCCCTAAGAGGCCCTTCTTTCTAATAGTGTAAAAAATGGAGGCTAAGACTACATTTTTCATCCCTCTAATTAACACCTCAATAAACATCATCGAATGGAATAACAAAAGACACCAAAGAGCTTAGTAGCTACACCATGTCACTTAGAACCATCACAAAGGAAAGGAAGCACTCACATGGTAATCCTCGAGTCCAAGAATGATGCCCAAGGAAACTTGTAGAGTTGGTTTCCTTCCCCATGAAGAGGTTCCATCAAAACAAAGAACCAATATGTCACCATCATTAACACCATAAGAACTAAAGGAAATCTCAAACAATGTAAAACTTGAGTCCAAGGGCTACCAATCACCTCCTCCTACACCCTAAACCAAAGAAATTTCCCAGACCAAGCACACCCCCAAAGCCATTTCTATCTCCACCAATCTTTGTCAATATTTTAAGTTGTTTATGTGGTTTTTTATAATATTTTCATAACAACCACCAATTATTTATAATATTTTCATAGAAACCCCTTCTTACTTGAAATGCATATAGAGGCCAATTCAACTGCCATCCATAATAACAGTTGCTAAACCCAAGGGACCCAACATGATTTGAACCTATGAACTATGATCTTCTTGTCGACAACATATCTTGGATGAATGATCAACCAACTGAACCAACCATTAAAGCTATTGATTATTAATAATTAGTTCAATATAAACCATCGCCTATAATATAAATCAATATTTTTTAACGTTAAAAAATAGGTAACCAAGAAAACTCAATAGCAATTGTTTAATAAAGTAGAGTATAATATATGTCTTAAAATAATTTTAAAATTAATGATGATATTAATTATTTGGTTTGCACAATTTTTACATTAATAACTTAATAAATTAAAAATTGTAATTAATATTTATATATAATTAAAATTAAATAATATTTTTATTTTTATTTTTTATAAATTTTATAAATTTCATAATTAGCTAATCATTTTATAACAATAATTAAACTATGGAAAAACAGTACAAACTAAAAAAATGGCAATATCATTTGTCTAAATTCCAATTCCATGGTTAACCTAACATTTCAAAGATAATATAAACGAAGCAAGAAATACAAATTAGAAGACATGACAATATCACTTCTCTTGCAAAAATGTAATATCATTTGTCTAAATTCCATGGTTAACCTAACATTTCAAAGATAATATAAACGAAGCAAGAAATACAAATTAGAAGACATGACAATATCACTTCTCTTGCAAAAATGTAATATGTAAATGTATTTTCCATTCCAATAATAATATAATATGTGGTTCTAAAGTTAATAGAATATGTGGTTCTAAAGTCATACTTGCAAAATTTTAATATGTAAACGTAATTTTCCAATCCAATCCAATAGAATATGTGGTTCTAAAGTTATATTTACTTGAGTCTAATTTTAGGTGGATTATATTTTTTTGTTTTTAATATAGTATAGTTTAGTTTTCAGTTAACATAGTATAGTTTAGATGTAGAATTTATTATGAATTAATTAGTATTTAAATAATAATTATGAATTTGAATTATATATATATAATTGTTTATTTGAAATCTTAAACGACCACCATAAAATCAATTTTTATAGTATATTTGTCTTATCCTTCTTCAATTTAGGAAAAGGATAGATGGTAGTCCACCCCAAATTATAAGATATAAATACCTATCGATGTAAAAATAGTATAATTTTAATGATATAATATTTAGTAAATAAGATATTAAATTGTAATTAGAATAATATTTGGTTTATGTATGGGATTAAGGTTAGATGTTACTAGAAAGCACATGATTCCAATTGATGTAGCTTCAACGATGACTACAAATGATACTAGCTTTTGTTTTGGATATTATCTAGGCTGAAATCGTCTTGTAGTCTTGGAGTAAGACTGGAAAGTGTTTTTTATTAGCCAAGAGCTGATCTTCCTTAATTGTAATAAAACATATTAATAATCCACTTTACATTAACAAATAATATTCATAAATCACTTTATATCATCAAATAACAATTAATAATAATTATTCTCAATACTAATTGATAATTAAATTATAATAAATTTAACTATCTTCAAATATATATAGAACATCTCTCTATCTTTAATAAATAAACGCAACATCTTTGGAATGTATATTCTTATAACTATTTTCCTGAAGACGGCTTCACCAAATATATTTGACGATTTTATTTTAGATGGAAAGTGGATGAACTTTTTGACCATATATGATTTTGTAAACGTCCATGCCTTGTTTTTCTCTCACATTTTCCTTCACTAGTTTTGTTTAGTTATTTTTTTGTTTTCTTAGTGTGGGCATAGTACATCATAGTCGAGAGAGGGTTGTATGTGTTATGCCATTGCGTGAGAGGGGGAGTGTGCTCGTGTAAGTAAATTTAAAATATGATGTGTTACATATGTGTGGTGATTGTGATGAATATGTGATTTGTCTCTTGAATAAATGAATTTAAAATAAGAAGTGTTATTTTTGTTATGATTTTTTTTATTGTGAAGGAATATATAGATAGTAATGATTGGTATATATATAGTGAGTTGTAATAATAATTTAATGATGTTATAAATTAACCCATAAGTGTTAAGGATATGTAATCTTTAATAAGAAAGTTAGTAATTTTTTAAGGATATGAGATTTTAGCTAATGAGAAAGTCAATAAAGAATAGACAAACAATATAATTTTTTTAGGATATGGTATCTTATCCAATAAGAAGGTCCATCAAGAATGATCAGTAAAGAATAGACAAAATATATATATATATATATATTTTTAAGGATGTGGTATCTTATCCAATGAGAAGGTCAGTAAAGAATAGACAAAAGAAAGAGAGAGATTATCCAATGAGAAAGTCAGTAAAGAATGGTTAATAAAGAATAGACAAAAATAATAATTTTTTAAGGATATGGTATCTTATCCAATGAGAAGGTCGGTAAAGAACAAATGTGAGAGAGAGAGAGAGTATCCAATGAGGAGGTTAGTATTTTTTAGGATATGAGAGAGAGAGAGAGAGAGACAGAGATTAAAGTATCTCGATTGGCTAGGTTGGGTGGTGTTACTTGCAAGTAGGAAGTCATAGGGCCTCACTCAATGTCCCTTTCGGGTTAGGTTTCCAAAACTACAACTTAACAGTTTACTTGGGTACCATTCTCTAAATAGATTATTAATATAATTATAATTAATCAACTATATAAAAACATAACTATCTCATCAAAACAACTTTAACAAGAAGTTAAGGTGTCATTTTATCTTTTATATAAATCGAGTCTTCCCTCACTTGTAACCAATTAGTTTATTATCAATTAAAATCTATTACTATTTTTTTACAATTTTAAGAAGTCTTCTTTCATTATTCAAATTGTAAGTGTACTCTACATTTCCTAATAATTCATTTTAGTCTCTATATTTCTCTTATATTTCTTATTATCAATATTGTCGTAGTAATAATGTATATTTAAGTTAAAGGGATAGTGAATGTGGCATCAAAGTTTTGAAAAAAAAATCATTTTCCTTGTCATTTCAATATATAAAAAACAAAATTCATATCGAAGATAACTAGAAGGTTTTTTTTTTAATTCCAACAAATTTTAATAAAATAATATCAACTCTCAAAAACTGCACACTTAAAAAAAACATCAAAATTAAGTTATAAATTAAACTTCATTTTTTTTTTAATAATATCAACGATGTCTTTGAAGAAGAATTCAAATGAATCAACTACTATTTGGTTTAAGTTGTGGGGACAATGCTTATTCAAAGGGGAGGGCATCCTGTCAAACACTTAAACACTTATGTGATGTGATGAGGCAAGTGAAATACATTATTGAAAGAATTGTGTGGCTTGCATCTCGATGGATGTTCTCACCAATATTTTGATGATTGTTCCTAATTTGGTTGCATTCTATTGAATGTTTGTTCATTATTAAATACATCCAACATACACTTGTATTGTCTTAGTCAAAATATCAAGCTTATTCTAGTCAGTTTAATACGAGCATAATAGTGCACTTGATTTGGATGTGCACACTTCCATGAAAATGCTATTATAAAAATAAAAAGAGTTGCTCTAGATTTAACTATGTAGAGTGTAGTAATCACCATAAGAGAATCAATAAGAAAAATGTCCATCACTGCATTTGATCAGAACATGCAATTGCAGCGTTAAGATCGTTAGCAAGAGTATCCATAAAATTTGTTTTAAGAGCCTAGTAGTGTATTGGTTGATACATATTCTATTATGTGTAAGTATAATAAAAAAACACAAAAAAATCGTACAATTCATGTTAGAGAATTATGAGTGACTTGGCACCTAATTTCTAAGTTGAGTCTACAAAATTTATGAATCACATGGTATCAAATCCAAGTTCAAGTATAAACTTGGGAGAAATGCACAAGAGAGGAAAACCAAACCATCCTTCTTTCAATGAAAGTAAGAAGAAAGAGGATACATAGTTCACAACCTACTATAGAAAAACAAATCTTCTAGTGAGTTCATAATTTGTTTAAAACAAAACAAATCTTCAAATTAATGAATTTTCATGGGACTTAAAAACTCCAAAATGAGAAAGTATAATTTGTAAAGGATAAAAAAAAGTAACCAAACCTGAAACAAAAAACCCTTAAGCAACATATAAGCCTAATTCCACAACCACCAACAAATGATATTTGGAAAACAACTTAAAACCCTTAAGAAGCATATAAGCCTAATTTCACAACAACCAACAAATGATACTTGGAAAACAACTTCTTAGTTGTAGGTTTGAAGCTTAAAGAAGACCGTTTGAAAAAAAATGGAGATATAGTAATATGTTGGAAAACCAATCTAGTTTTAAAATATATGTTGTTTTGATAGTCATTTTGGAAGATAGAATAGATGTTGCACTCAATATTTCCTACCAAATAGAGGAATGAACAATAATTTACTAGTATTTTTAGTTTTTATCATACGTTAGAAAACCAATCTAGTTTTGGAAGATAGAATAGATGTTGCACTCAATATTTCCTACCAAATAGAGGAACGAACAATAATTTACTAGTATTTTTAGTTTTTATCATACGTTGGAAAACCAATCTAGTTTTAAAATATATGTTGTTTTGATAGTCATTTTGGAAGAGAGAGTAGATGTTGCACTCAATATTTCCTACCAAATAGAGGAACGAACAATAATTTACTAGTATTTTTAGTTTTGATCTTTATTGGGTATATAATTTATCTTTATTGGGTATATATATTTTGAACTATGTTTTTACTTTGATAGGATTTTCTCCAATTTTTATGTGCAATCATAATGGATTTTATTTTTTATAGGTTTTTTGTTCACCACTATGTGTGTATATGCTTTCATAACATAGAACTATTTAGTCTATCCAGAGCTCTTACGAAGTATGGAGAGTTGATATGCTTTGCTCTTTACTTCGATATGCAATACATTAAAAGGTTTCATGTAACTAATATAATTATATACCGGCATAGATTCATCTTAAACTCGTATCTATTAAGTATCGAGAGGGATCCAATTTCTTGAGGTGTATTTCTTTTTTTAAATTTAAACTCGAGAAATTTGATCTTTCTTGATTGATAGATTTGGGTTTAAGTTTTAAGTTTTTATTGTATAAATGAACATCTATTTTTTAATTATTTTTCATAATATTTTATTTTATGAACCAACGTGGATTTTTTTTAAATATTTTTCATAATTTTTTATTTTATGAATCGACATGAATTTTTTTAATTATTTTGTTACTAACGTTGAAACGTTATATCATGTTAAAGGATCTCTCCCATACTGGGTTGTAGAGCACCTCGTTTCACTCGATGCAATTTACATTTACAAAAAAAAAAAAAAAAATTCATATAACTAATATAATTATATATTTACAAGAAACAAATTTCAAGATGTTTTATGAGTACAAAGTGAACATGTTTTATGGGTACAAAGTGAACATTTTCAAAACAATATTGTAATGATAATGAACAAAGATGGTTTCACTCATAAAACTTGCAATTTTAATTTATACAATTAAAAGCGATAATATGTAACAAAATTATAATTTATCATGTAATAAAGTTAGATATATGTAAAATTTAACAAAATAAAATGGTTATATATTTTTATAAGAATATATTTAATTAATTTTGCTGAAAGAATATATTTAAAAAGTTTAGTTTAATTTAAGAATTGTGATAAGCGAGGGCGTTGACACAAAAAACAAGATAGAAGTATGAGTAAGATAAGGGGCAAGTGCAATAGGTAGAAGCATGATTATGGCAGGAGTGTATGGTGCACAATTTACGAGTGGATTTGAGAAGCATGCAACAAGGAAACCAACGCACAAAGAAGAAAAATGGCATTGAGGATTATGGTACAAAATTTTAGCATGATGAGGTGTGAACATGACAAGTGTGCTAAGACATACAGAAACAATGTGCTAAAGGAAGGAAAATAAATGTAGGTGATAGAGATGAGGTAAACAAAGAATCAAGCATGGATAGAGGAAGTTAGAGAGAAAATAAGTTGAAGATTTCATGGAACTATGGAATAGTTAACTGTGAGTCAATTGGAAAAAAGAAATTAGAAGCCCTAGAGTTGGTTGAAAAGTCACTCTAGCCAAATAGATCATAAGGCCATTGATTTTCATTATATCACAATAGATTGTGAAGGATCGATATTGTATTAGAGTTAGGAGAAAGTGTTAAAGAATCCACTGTAAGCCAAGAAGTAGAGTGCAATAGAGTGTGATATAATTGTAATCCATGCACATTCATTATTAATTAGGAAACTTGAAGAAGCTTCCTTTGATTGCATAGTGTCAAGTATCTACCACACATCAAGAAGTGGGAGATTATTTTTCACTTATGAGGCACATGGTCACTCAATATAACTTAATGACCATCATAACTCAACCACTAATAAATGATCCCCTTATGGGATTTCACCAGCCACGCTTTTAAGTAATCGGGAACTAATGGGGGCTATAACACCACTTTCTTCGATCTAGTTGAACTCCCATGGATAATTTACAATTAAGTAGAATGAATAGACAATTTCTCTTTTAACTATGTATTATGGTTTTGCATCATTGTGATAGATTGAATGTAGTTGTGATATCTATTTGTTTTTTATCTCATTTAGTCTTATAAATGTGATGAGCAACCTAAGGGGTTGGCTCAACTAGTTGTTGCCAATTATGTTGGGCAATTGGTGAGCTTTGCTAGTTTACACTGATGGGTTTACAAAGGATGCCATCCAAAAATGTGGGGAAGTATTCCTCGGGTTTCCTCGCGAGGTTTTCTTTGGAGAAAAAATTGGATGATCGAAGTTGGATAATTAATAGGTATTCCATACCCCTAACTACACCAGAACATGCCTCTGGAGATTAATCATCACTGTGTTTATGGAAAATCCCCCAACCATCAATAATAAGCTCAAAATGTAAATGTAGAATTATTGAGCCTTGACTATCATTGCTTTGAACAAGAAAATTCTAATAAACCTAAGAGGTTGTGTAGTCATAACAAACAAAATTTCACACAAGATAACTAGTGAAAGAGAGTATGTTGTGAGATGCCCCAACTTGGTGTTTTAGTCAAGGGATCATATCCATATCCATGAAAAATAAAAGTCTATGTATGCTTCTCATAAGCCACCATCTAGTTGTGATGAGAAAAAAATCCACAGATAAAAAAAATAATGATTCCCAAACAACTTGATCTGACATTTTAGTTGTGTACCCATATCCATGAGTAAAAAGTCCTACATTTGATTTTGATAAGAAGTTGGATAGTCATGATAGTAAAAATTCCATGGGTAAAGACTAATGAAAATGAGTACCTGTGAGATACTCCATTATGGTGTTTTGGTTATGGAACCATATCCATGATTAAAAGGTCTTACAATCAATTCACATAAGCCATCTTTTAGAAGTGACCAGAAAAAACCACAAGTAAAAACAAATGAAAAATTCCAAATACCTTGGTTTAGCATTTTGCTAAAGGGATTCATATTCATGAATAAATATTCTTGTGTTTGATTCTTATAAATGAATATATAGTTTCAATAATAAAAAATTTACAAGACTAATGAAAGTGGGTACCTTGCTAGATGTTGTGCTTTGGCATTTTAGTTAAAGACCCTTATCCACGAGTAAAATGTCATCCATTCAATTCTCACAAGCATTTTTCTAGGTGGGATAAGAGAAATTTTACAGATAAAGGCTAAGGAAAGTGAGTACCTTTCCATATGCATCAATTAGGATTTTTTATTAAGGGTCCATATCGATGAATAAAGGATCTTAGGTTAAATCTGATAAGTGATTGTTTAGTTACAACAAGAAAAATTCAAAGTGAAAGGCTAATGAAAGTGGGTACCTTACAAGATTCTTTGATTTGACATTTCAATTAAGACTCACTGTTAAGACCTATATCCATAAGTCGAAAGTCTCATGTTTTTAATTCACATAAGATATTTTGTAGTCAAGGTAAGAAAATTTCCACAATTGAATATTAGTGAAAGTAAGTAACTTGCAAGACGCCCCAATCTAGTGTTTTGATTATGGCCCCATATCCATGAGTAAAAGGTCTTTCCTTCGATTCTCATTAGCCATTATCTTGTTATCTTAAGGAAAAATCCATATATAACAAATAAAGTGGATACCTTGCCCTTTTCCCTAGCATTGCATTTAAAAAAACAGCCATATAAATGAGTAAAGTCTTGTATTGCCTCATGGTGATAGGAAAATTTTTGTAGGGAAAGACTACATAAAGTAGGTACCTTTCCAAACACCATGGTCTAATGTTTTGGTGAAGGACCTATATCCATCAATAAATGTCTTGTTTTTTATTCTCATAATCCTACACCTAATCATGACAGGAAAATTCTATAAGTAAAGAGTAATGAAATGACTACCTTTCTAGATACCTTGGTATAGGGTTTTGTCTAAGAACCTAGATCCATGAGTAAAAAATATTTCATTCACTTCTCAAAAGTGATTCTAAACTAGTTATATAGTAGGGAAAATCATATAGCAAAGACTAATGAAAGTGGATACCTTTCTAGACAACTTATTCTAGAGTTTCAATTAGGTCCCAATATCCATGGTAAAAATTTGTATGTACTATTCTAATAATATGTTATGTAGTCAAGAAAAATAATCACAAGTGAAGACTAAGGAAAGTGAGTACCTTATGAAATGTCAAGCCATCTTGTGTTTTTTTAAACACCCATATCCATCAATAAAATGCATTGCATTCAATCTTCACAAGTGTTTGTCTAGATGTGATAGGGAAATTTCCACATATGAAACTAATGAAAGTGGGTACCTTTCCAAACACATGGTCTCAAGTTTTGGTTAAGGACCCATCTTCGTGAGTAAAAAGTCTTGCATCTGATTCGCATAAAGTGATATAATCATAATAGGAAAATATCCACAAGCAAAGCCTAATGAAAGTGTGTACCTTGCCAGATGCCCTAGCATGGAATTTTGGTCAAGGACCCATACTCATGAGTAAAAAGTCTTGTTTTTTATTCTTATAAGTGGATTTCTAATTACAACAAGAAAATTCCATAGGTAAATACTAATGAAAGTGATACCCTAACAAATGCCTTGATTTGTTGTTTTGGTTAAGGACAATCTAGATCCACAAGTAAAAAATCTTGCATCCAATTCTCAAAAATGTTTGTCTAGTTACAACAAGGAAATTCTATATGAAAGACTAATGAAAGTGGGTACCTTGTCAAACACCACACTATAGCAACTCAATTAAGGACCCATATCCATTAATTAAAAGTCTTGTGTTCAATTATCATAAGAGGTTAGCCACCTTCCTTACTCGGATCCCCAAGGAGATCAGCGGTTCTCACCCTGGTAAGTTCTGACCCATCTCCCTCTGTAACGTCATATACAAAATCATCTCCAAAGTGGTTCTTAACCGACTCAAACCTCTTCTACCTCTCCTCATTTTCCCTTAACAATCTAGCTATGTTGAAGGGAGACAAATTCTGGATGGGATCATTCTAGCTCACGAGATCACCCATTCCTTAAAGGTTTCCAAGACCCTTGGTATGCTCATTAAACTTGATCTATCTAAATCCTTTGACAAGTTAAGCTAGCAATTAATTGACAAAATGCTCCAATCCTTTGGCTCCAGCCACAAGTGGACACGCTGGATCCTTTCCCTCACCTCCTCTACTTTCTTCTCAATCCTGGTCAACGAATCACCCTCTTCCACCTTATCTCTTTCCCATGGCATTCGTCAAGGAGACCCCTTCTCCCCCTTCCTTTTCATCCTCATGGCGGAGAGACTGGGACGGATGATCCAAGCGGCAGTCACCTCTAACTCTCTCAGAGGGCTCTCCCCTCATGGGGACCTCCCAATTTCCTACCAACAATTCGTTGATGAAAACCTGCTCTTTGGCCATCCCTTGGTTCAAGAAGCGCACACCCTCAATACCATCCTTGACACCTTCTTTGAAGCCTCTGGCACTTCCATCAACCTTGAAAAGTCCCAACTCTTCTTCTACAACATGGACATCATCACGTAGCGCAACATAACCCGCATCCTGGGTTTTTCTATCTCCACCCTTCCTTCTAAGTACCTGGGAGCCCCCCTCTTTGACTCTGCCATAAAACACTCCTCCTGGAAAGAACTCTTGGACAAACTGGAAAACCGTATCTCCTCTTGGACCTTCCGCTCTCTCAATCTTGCCAGTAGACTCGTCCTTCTTAAAGTTTTCCTCTAGTTTATGCCTCTCTACCTTTTTCATGTGCCTGCTGCCCCTACATGGGTCCTCAAAGCTATTCAAAATCTCCAGTGGTCCTTCCTCTAGGGAAGGGATAGGAATAAAAATAGGTGGGCCCTCGTCAAATGGCAGAATGTCTGCCTCCCTCAGCGGGAAGGTGGCCTCGGTTTGAGGGATTCAGAAATCAGTAATAAATTCGTGTCTGCTAAAATCTGGTGGAATGGATCTCTACTAATAATTCCCCCTGGGATTGGTTCTGGAACAAAAAATATGCTCAAAATTGGGATCCCCCCAATCTCATCCGTTACGACCTAAACCCGAAGGGCTCCTCAATCTGGAACGCAGCTAATAGCCAAAGATACCTCATTCAACAGCACAATTTCTGGGAAATCCGTGACGGGGCTCATGCTCTTTTTTCTGCCAGGAATCGTGGCAGCAAATGTCCAGCCTCAACACTTAATTTGATCATTTGGAAATTTCTGCAGCCAACTCCATTGTCAAGGATTATTGGCTCATAAACGAAACCACTCTGTTTCGAATCTGGAAGCAACCCGAGCTATGGGGCCTTGCGACTGGCCCTACTCACCTTGAGCCAGTATCGCAGGAACTCAATCTAAGGAAAATCAGGATTCGACATGGCCCAGACATCATCAAATGGGGACACCTTGCAAAAGGAAGCTTTGCGGTAAAGTAATCCTACACCATTTTGGTTGGTTGATTGGAGGCCCACCCCTTTCCCCTATGGAAAACTATCTGGAAGTCCAATCTCTAGCCAAAAATATCTTGCTTCCTCTGGCTCTTCTCACACCGGCGTATCCTAACTTGGGACAACCTCCTCAAAATAGGATTACAATGACCCTCCTTATGTGTCCTGTGTCACAATCACATTGAGTCCATTGACCACCTTCTGGACTCTTGTAAGATGGCCAGTGAGCTCTAGGACTTGGTTTCCCTTACCTTCAGAAAAAACCAACAGAGTCAAGGGAAACATCATGGACACTATGTTACATTGGGGAGAAAACCCCTTCCAGAGTATGCTACTTAACAGACTTTGGACCCTAACTCATGGCTTCATTATTTGGAACATCTGGAAGGAAAGAAATCTCCGCATCTTTGAAGACAAAAGAAAAAACATTGAATACATCTGGAAGATCACTTGTATAAATCTGCAAGAAATCGTATTCACGGGGAATTGGAACAACAAGGACTATCCCACATCCGAGGCTGAGAAGCAAATCCTACTCAATTTCCACTTCGATATGCCTTCGTCTCCTCTTCCTCCAATTAGCCACCGCATAAACACCTGCAATCCTGACTATTGGGAACCCCCCCGAGGGAGTCTTCAAACTCAACTTTGATGGTGCCTCGAAAGGAAATATGGGTCCAACAGGATTTAGAGGATCCCTTCGCAACTCAGACGGCTCTACTCTCTGGATTTACTTTGGAAACTTGGGCTTCGACAGCAACAAGGATGCTGAGCTAGCAAGCATTGTGGAAGGAGTGATCATTGCTAACAAATAGGTATGCATTCCGCTCATCGTGGAGGGCGACTCACAAATCATCCTCTCCCTCGCCACTAAACCCCAGAATGGTTCCCATGTCTCCAAGCTCACACCTAGTTGGAGACTCGATCATGGGCTCCATTGCCTAAAGGATAGTTTGATACACTCCAGAGCAATCACTTTTCATCATATCCGTCGAAAAGCCAATTATTTGGCTGACTTTATCATCGATGAGGGAGTGGCTAGCGATATCAGTCTCTTCGAAGGATAAATTGGAGGAAATTTTCCTGAAGCCCTGACTCAAAAGTGTCGATATCTCGCCAGCAAGGATATTGTCTCCCTAGATACGGGTGCCACCATGACGAAAGGGGGGCACGTGCAGGACACAAGGAGAGCACGTGGTGGAGGAACCTCAGCCCAGGCGCCTGAATCGTGGCACGCACACCCCATGCACTTAACGGCCTACCTGCCTCTCCCACCTGCAGATTAATGGCCCCTTCCAGAACCTTCACTCGCAAGTCTTCTCACCGGCTAGCAGGCTGCAACTCTGGTACACCTCGCCCTCACCTCGGCCCTCTGCGCATTCAAGATGGCCCTCACTTCAGTTCTCTGCACCATCATTTCGACTCTCTACAATTTATTATGGCTCATGCGAACCCGGATCACTGATCCATAAATGGGCCTGCAAGCACCCATGACTGCATTTTGTTGGCTCCTCCTCAGCACTGGTTATGCTCTGCGCATCCTCGTTCTTAGTTGTGGATTTGGTTGTGTATTTACACTGCGCTCACCACCATTACCAAGTAGAATGGAATTTCTTGTTGGGGTAGTGGGAGCCGAGGAAAAACTCAGTGCCCTCCTGTCATCGGCGATGGCTACGACATTGGCATCTCCTTCACCATTTGTAATTTGATTGATGAGTGGGAAGGGCAGCTTGTGGCAGACCATCTGGCCTCAGGTAAAAATGGAGGCAACATCAACCATTACTGGATTATCAAAAATATGCTCGGCAAGCTCATGGATGACATGTTGGGCAACTGGGGCTCGGCCAGGAATCAGGTGCTGGCCACCAGGGCCGAACTCATCAAGTTGGACGAATGCTTGGCCAACTTGGATGCCACATTCTCTTGGAACCAGTTTTCTCTCAGGGTTCGAGGTCCGGACATGGAAGACACTGGAGGTAGGGGTGCTGGTGGTGGTGTCTCCGGCGTCCAGAACGTCAGTGGTGCACCCTCGAAAGGGCTTGCAGCTGCTGCCACTCCAGATCCTTTCCTGGCCACTCCTTCTCCTGCTCCGTCCGCGGTTCCTCCTGCGTCATTTTCGGTCCCTTCCACCATTGGATCTCCTCCAAGAAAGAAGATTTGCAGCCATGCGGAACCTGACCTTCTCATTGCTTGCAAAACTAAACCGCTTCCTATGAAGCTGCCCAAGGATGACTTTCAGGGTGGATGCCCCATCTTGGAGGAATTTCCTCCTGAATAATTTTCTCTATGTCTACTTGGAAGACCAATGAGAAGACTTGGTCTCTCTGCTCCTTTCAGTTTTTTTGTTATAGTTGTTTCAAGCTTTTTTGTATGATTTAGTCTTCCACAGTACTCATTACGCTCAGACTGTTTTTTGGTCTCAACTTTGCTGTAAGAGGCAGCTTTTTTGTATAGTCCACAAGATGCTCTGTAATAGTCTTGCTAGTTCTTTTTTTTCTGCTAGGCTGGGATGGTTCCATTACCCCAGGCCGCCTCAAAGGCCTCCTTGCTATGTAATTTTATCCTTTTTTACTCTTAATTAATATATTGTACAGACTTACAAAAAAAAAATTATCATAAGAGGTTATGCAGTCATGATAAAAAAAATTCACAAGTGAGGACTAATGAAAGTGAGCATCTTACAAGATGCACATCTTTGGTATTTTGGTGAAGGACCCATATCCATGAGTAAAAATTTTTTTGTTTGATTCTCATAGGTGACTCTCTAGTTGGGACATGGAAAATTCCAAATGTAAAAACTGATGAAAATGTTCACCCTTCCACTCACTTTGGTCTGGTGTTTTGATCAAGGATCCATGTTAACAAGTACAAAGTCACACATTCAATTCTCATGAGTGATTCTCTATTTACGACATGAAATTATATAAGTAAATCCTAACGAAAGTGGCTACCTTCCAAATTCCCAAGTTTGGCATCTCGTTTAAGGACCCAAATCTATAAGCAAAATGTCTTGCATTTAATTCTCACATGTGATTTTCTAGTTATGACAAGAAAAATTATACAAGTTGACACCAATTAAAGTGGGTATCTTGTTAGATGCCACATTTTGATGTCGTAGTTAAGGACCCCTATCTATAAGCAAAAAGTCTTGTATTCAATTCTCACAATGACTTTCTAATTACAACAATAAAAATATTAGAAGTAACAACTAATCAAAGCAGATAACTTATCAAACATTATATATTTTTATTAAAGATATATAAATAAAAATTCTACATTTAACACTCATAAGTTGCAACAATATTTTTTTTACGATATCTCAGCTAAAGTGCATGACATGCATTTATCATAATCAAAATGTGCAGAAGGTAGTGCAAGAAGAGACATAATATCTCATGGGTGTTGAAGATAAAGTGATATGGATCAAAGCATCGAAGTGTGTAGGAAATGCTATAGATGAGATGTAAATAAAATTGAAAGGGATTATATATCATGTGTAAGGGATGGAACATCCAGGAATACTGATGGCATATTTGAATCAACAATCAAATTCTCATCAGTAAAAGAATGGCTTATGAAGTGATTAAGGATGTGAATGCATTGTCAAAGTGTGCATACAATACATTGATCATATCCACCCTATGCAATCTAAATTGCAGGGAATGAATTGAAGAGGATAGATGTGGATTTCTTAGTTGTTCTAATTGTTATTTAGAACAATGACAAAAGGGCTAGTAGAGGTATGAGAAATATCAATTTGCAAAAAACAAAATTTGATGCATAAGGAATGGTGTAAATTACAAACCATTGGATAAAGAATGACAACCATGTAATAAAGGTTCTAAATCTTGAGAGACACAATGTCTTCACAAGAAAAGGGCTATTAAAAAGGATTAGATAGTAGAGGGAATATACTAGGATGAAGAATGCAGGTAACCCATGGATGAGATGGGTGAGCCATTGTAACATATAAGCTTTGTGTATGATGGGAAAGGTTGTAGGATATGAACCGACAACTTATGTGTAAAGAGTGTGAAGTGAATGATAAACTTCTATTCACTTGGGAGTTTCTATCAAGGGGTTGAGGCTCTCTATTGTGTGGATCAGTCTTATGAGACAAAATTTGTGACATGAAGGAGTTGGTCAAGAATTTTCCAAGGAATGTAGAGAGAAAAAATAAATCCAAAATTGGATAAGGTTAGGGGAAACTATGTATAAGGAGATGTCAAGTTGGGATTGGTTGGGACTTCTCATGAGAATTGGAGCAGCAGAGCCTAGAATTGGGCACAATGCAAGGGTGACCCAAAGCATCACATAATTTGCAAGGATGCTAAGAATTAGTGGGAGTAGTAAAGGTTGCATGTGGCCAATAAGGTAGACATGAAACGAGGGATATTTCCTTGCCCTAAACCTCTATTTTTTCTAGAATAGAATTGGTATATATAGTTTTGAAGTAGAAAGTATAGATTATATATGAATTAAATATTGATACTTGGGTGATAATATTGCAGCTCAATGATCAATTATTTAATTGGAAGAAAAGGTCGTGGAAGAGATCAACTAAGCTGTGGAATTCCATGTTATGAAGGGGAATGGAGAGGGAGAAATTCTTTGGCTCTTCTTTTTCATTGTTTATGTTTCTGTATGTTAAGAAAGTAGCTATGTGTAGATAAGTTTTGCAGCATGAGAATGCTAAGAATGCAGGAGTGTAACATAGTTGGAATGCATATGCACTAGTAGGCATATTGAGAAATAATATGTGATAGAGAGCATGTGAACATGATTGAATGCATGCATACAATGTTGCATAGGGGATAAGAGTGATATGATGTACTACTGCAATGAATATGGCATGGTAACTAAGTATGGTTGTTTTTTTGCTATATAACTAGAGATGGTTAAGAACCTGATTGAAGATGTTGATGATGTAGTTGCTTGCAAACATCAATCTCACAATAAAGGAGGACAAGGAAAGAGCTTGTCAAGAGGTTGATGGAGGGAATCAATCAAGTTCCCATGAAACAACATCTGATTAGGTAACATTCGAGGTGTGGATGGAAACCATACAGGTATGAAATTGATCATTCCTATGTTGCATGAGTGTTGAAGGGAATTGGGTAAGAATTCCTTCAATCATGCTTGATATTTCATTGATACATTTATGATGATAAATGTGATTGACACCATTTCCACTATTATATAAATATAAGCTTAAAATCCTGAGATAAAGACATAAAGCCTTGGGTATGAGAAGATCTTAGAATCTTTTGGTGCATTCATGAGTTAATGTGTCATGATGGAAATGATTAGGAGTTAATAACTATTGCAATGAGTATTATACTCATGTTTGGGAAATAGATGACATGTGAGATAACCATGTGTGAGTCCATGTGTTATTGAAATTGGGAAGACTATAGAACTACACAAGTATCCCATAATATCCTTGCTTGTGGTCGATGTCTTGGAATGCAACCTCTTTTCCAACACTGAAAAGCACTAATGAAGTATATTCTTGGTGTTGTGTTTGGGATGAAGAGGAGGGTATCCAGATGATCAAACAAGTAATTGGGAGGTGGATGGATGAGGTGTCAAGGTGTTGTTTGAGTCCTTCAACTCATCATGGAAGATCATATGAGTTGGAATTATGGTATCCTTGAATCAATGCAAGGATGCATTGAGTGAATATGCATAAGTAGATTATGTGAATGCGCATATTGACACATGTGTTGATTGCACTGTGAGAATGCTTGATGTGCCTATATTGCATATATGTTGAATGACATTTCATTGGGTTTAAATATATTGACAGTTAAAAATGATTGAATTATTGGAGTTATAATTCTAAGATCATTTTGTGGGTTGTTATGAATGTTGCAATGAAATGAGTATTGAATAAATATTCATTGTCGTTTGGCTAAATTGAAAATTCTATGAGGAGAACATATTGCAAGTAGAGTTGTCTTGGACATGGCAGTGAGTGTGAGATCATAATGAAGACTGCATGCTACCATATGCAAAGGGCCAAGCATTATGAGGAGGATCTCATAGTTGTGAATCTAGTTTATGTATGAAATAGATTTGAAATTTATGATTGAAATTTTATGATGGCATATCATGGTAACTATATGTGTATGATATAGGTGAGATGGTGGATCTATCTAGTGAAGGAAGATGATGGTTGTTGAAAGGAGGGGAAGAATGATACCCTAATGACATTGGAACATTGTTGAAAATACAGGGAACACCAAGGATGGTGTTATTCCAAGGGGGAGGGGATTGTAATACCCCTAGTTTGACCCTTGGAATTTATTGGATCCATTATGTAAATATTTTTCTTATTTGAGTTGTGTGATTGGCTCACCAAGCTAGTCAAAGTGTTATGTAAATATTATGTTGATTAATAACATGAATGGTCCAATATGGCTATGTAAGGTGCACCAAAAGGGCTATTATTCTAGCAGAGGAAAAGAGGAAAGGGGGCCCAAGGGATATTGAATCCTTGATTGCCAATTCGCAACCCTAGAGCCAATCCAAATTGCTACCATGGGCCTTGAATGAGCCAATTACTTCCTTTTTATTGTTTCACTCAATCATTAATTTTAGTGTGAGGTTGGTGGGAGAATTCCCTTCTTGCAGTTAAGGAAGCATGGGGGTGCAAGTGCTTCTATGACATTGAAAAAGCCACTTTCTCCATGGTCAGAAGTTACGTCAGGGAGGCTTGTTGCTTTCCCCTCTATCATACCTTGGGAGTCAAAACCACTATCTTACCTCTCATGCACACGCTTATGGGGTTTCTCACCCAGTTTTCACTCAGACTCTCACCCATACATTTTCCTTACGATTGGCATTCCCATTTTTATCTGCATTAAACATGCGCATGCCCTGAAAACAGCTGGAAAGGCAACTCACCCAAGGGACTGTTGATGCCTTGGTTTTGGCTGGAAAAGGTTTAGGGTCAATAGAAGGACAAAAATCCGATCTTAGAAATTCAGGAAACCCTCACAAGAATTTCCCTATTTCCCAATTGTTTGGGATTATTGCTTCCGATGGATTTAATCCTTTGTTATCCTTATGGTTTTTGCTCCCAAAGGATACTTATTGGTTGTGAGGAACAAGTGCCTAATTGTGGAAAGTGTAATGAAAACCGATGAAGTCTTAAATTCATTATTCAAGAAGGAAAACCTAACTGAGATAAATTAGAGTTAGTTAATTAAGTCTTTCTTTTAAAATGGATTATAACAAAAGAAATCAAGAGGAGAAATCTTCTTGTTTACTTGTTGAACATTCACTGCTAACAGCTAAAATGAAACATCAAATAACTTATATCAGTTTGAATTGTAGAGACAACACATTTAAATTAATAAAACCGACCATTTAATTAACCTATATAGTTAGTATCTCGGAATTCTAATAATTCATGAGGAAAATGTGTCATGATCATAAATAAATGAAAACATTCAAATTACCATGTCATCACAATTCAACCAAAGAAAACATTCAAAGTGATTACTCATTTCCTACAGTTATTAACATCTTAATATATATTAGACAATGAAAATCATAAGAGGAACACAATCAAAGCAAGTAAACTGTATCTGATCATGTGTTGGAACCAAATGTAGGCAACACCCCATCTTTCATTAACAAGCGTGCAAAAAATTACATAATAGTCTCAAAGAGATAGAGCATTCTACAAAGACTGACACAAGAAATTAGATCAGTAGTTCCCCCTTCCCTTCCTCTTTGAAGTCCATATAAATACAATTCAATGAAAAATATAGATCCTGAAAAGAAGGATCAAGTTCCTAGATCTAAGCAAGGGAACACTAACTACCCTGATATGGATTCATTACATAATCTTTCCATGCAGTGTAGATATCCCACATCTCAGCAACATCAGGATAGCTACCGTATTCAAGTTGTAACTGAGATTCGCACAAATAGGGTATGCCTTCTTTAGCTCAAATCTTGGACCAGGAATCGAGGAACCCTTGCAACGTGGCTTCCAACTAACTAAGAATTGAGATGAAGGATCTAAACAATGAGATTTCCAACTAAGTAGCATATCGAATCATTTATGCTATTTGATTTCTCTGTTCATCCACCTGAGTGATCCTTAGATTTGTTGGCACTGAGTCTGCCAACTCAGCAAAGTTAGCATTTCCATGCTTTCCATGTGATTATCTTTCAACATCCATTGTCGAGCACAAATTTTCTGGCCCTTCTCGATCATATGAGTCCCCAAAACTTAATTGAAATTCGAGTTCTCATTAATTTGACCAAGTCTAAATGAGGCAAGGTTTGTGGAGCATTTTCAAATGAGCTTACCATTCACACACTGCTCATAAGATGAATGTGATTTTTTATGCTTGACAATATGATCAACAATAATATCCGACAAAAGCTCAAAGGAATTAAATTCATCATGAACCTCATTAAGACCTTGAAAATATAAAGTCGGATTCTATCTCAACGGGTCATTACATGAGCCGGCTTCATCCTTAAATTCTTGCACAATTAACTTAAAAAAAAAAATTGAGTCTCTCAATTGTTCAATTTGCATTTTAAGATAAAAAAGGCTAGTAGCTTGCTGAACTACCTTAGCCTCTGGGATTGCCTTTTGTTGTGTTAGTTGTTGAATCTGATCCTGCAAATTTTGCACAATTGAATCATGTTGGGTTGTAAGGTATTTTGGCTGCTTGGTCCAGCTTTGATGTATGGAATCTTTCTCATCTTGTAATGCCAAATTATTGGCCTTCTCTTCTTTCAATTCTCGGTTGAGAGTATACATGGAATCAAAGTTAGCTCCAGCAAATGCTCCCATTGTTGCAACAAATTCTATTGCTTCTCTCTGAGGATTATCAGTTGATTGCTTCCATATAACTTGATTTGGGGCTATCCCAACTTGGACTTCACCTTGAGTGTTACCTTTGGGAGCTTTTCTCAACATTTCCTTTCTCCTCTTGTTAAAAAAAAATCTCCCAATACCACTACAACATCATCACCAAAATATGTTGAGTCCTCAGCTGCAGAAACTAATAGTTCATTGGAGTGAATGACAAGCAGTGATTGGCTGGCTGTAGTAGCTATTGATTGAGATAGATTTTGGGATAATGATAGGTCAACTTGGGAAGAAGAAGTTGTAGGCAGACTTGTAGAAGGAAGTGTAGTAGATTGAACAAGAGGGCCATTAGTTTCAGACTGTGAAGGAGTAATATTTTGAACCGGTGGAGGGTCTAACTGAGAAGTTGTGGGTTGTTGTGAAGTGATAAGATCCACCAAAGTATTTAATGCAGTTGGAGTAGGTGAATCAGAAGATTGAATGATTGTATCAAGAGGATTGAGGATAGGAGATAGATTATGTGGTGAATTTGAAGTGGACTGTTGAATAGGATCATCAACAATAGGTACATCTGATAGGCCACTATCTGGAGATGGATGAGGAATATTACCATTAAAAACTTGAATGGGGTCCATCACAGATCTCTGGGAAGGCTCTTGGACTACTGGTGTTGGATTGATCACTTCTACAAGTTATTCCTTCTCCAAATCAATGATGTCACTACTGGATGTATGGGGTGGAGGATTGACAATCAATTTAGATGGCTTTTCAATTTTCACATATATATTTGGGAGTGTTCTAGGAACAAAGGCAACATCATAAACAGACTGAGTATAAGCAGATGACTTACTTTGAAGAGCTTGAGTCTGATGTCTGAGAATATTGAGATTATGGATGTGAGTGGTAGGGTGGACATCTTTCATAGGTTGTTTGCCTTGCTTCTTATTCAATTCTTGTTGTGTACTGGGATGAGATGAAGTTGGGTTTAATAATATGGCTTTTTTTGCAGCTTCCATGGAATCCCTAGAAGCATCTTGCTACTATTGGAAAATCCTATTCCTCTCTTCCATCACCCTGAGCCTCTATTTCCTTTATGCCTCATGCACAATAATTCTCTAATATGCATCAGCCAATTTGCTAAGAATTTCTCCAAAGCTATGTTCATTCTAATACAAAGAATCATCAGGATGTAGTTCATGCACATAAGTATTTTTTTAGATGAGCCTGAATGAAATGCTCTGCTATAAGGCCTTTGGGGTCATGCATTCTTTTTTCTGCAAAATCTAGTTTCAATCGGTCGAATTCCTTTGAAAGACTAATTCCATGAGTTGCATTTTGAATGGTCAGATTCCCAATATATAAATGGAACTTAGGCCAAGCCCTCCTCTTCGAAGAATGGAACTGACCATGAACTCTATCATAGAAAATCTAGAAATCTACCTTTGACAAGACCATCCTGTCGGGAACAATCCTTGGCAGCAGGTGAACTAATTTGCTACCCAAATTTTGATACATGTGAAATATTCTCCAATGTACCAATATCCCATGGTGGAAATCAAGGATATGGCATCCTCTGAAACCCTAGGTGAGTTCTTCTTGAAAATGGAAAAATACACAGCACTAATAAATTTATCACAGATATCATAAATATAGGGGGCGTAGTTTTCCTCCCACAAAATTGAGCAGTAGATGTGGATAGGGGGCTTTTCCCTGGTCCAATTCCAGCTCATAGCAGGGTAAGCAAAGGCAGCACAAACAATATCTATGAAGTATGCATACATATAGAACTTCAACTTTTTGATAGTCGGTGTTTTGTGCCTGGGCAATAACATACCTGAAAGTGATAGAAAAGATATTATCCCAGTTGAAGATTTTAGTTATTGTAGAGATGTAGTAGGCCAGAGGAACCCATTCCAATTTGAAATATTGACATGTGTCTGGCCCATAGAATCAGCATAGCATGGCCTCCAACAATTTGTATGACTCTCTAAGAAAGACAGTTGGATATTGCATGTTTGGCTTCAGGATGAAGGTGTCAAGGTCATCCATCCATGTTTTAAGTGAAACATTAGGTTCATACTTTCTCTCAAATTCCCTTGTGAAGTCTTGTGTGATTAGTTGTTGCGGGCCATTAGAGCATAAATTCTGGAAAAAGTGTCCAATCTGAACGAAGCATAAACCACCTGGTTCGCATCCCTAAATGTGATATTCAGAATGTCTACATAGTCTATCATCCATTTCACCATGTCGTTGTATGGCATGACAGCAGGCCGTGCAACAATGGCATGGAACTGGGAATTGCTTATGTTCTGGTAAATCGGGGCTTCCTCCTTGAACTCTGAGAAGTCATCCTTGTTGAAGATGTTGTATATCCTAGCCCAATCCAGGAATAGCATGTCGGTGACACGTGCATTAGTGTCTGAGTAGAAGCCAAAATTAGGGTCTTTGAGCTTCAAATATTCTGCAGTAGCTTTGGACCTAGTTCGCTTGGCCATGATAGAAGATGGGTAGACCTACAAACGAAAAAATAAAAAAATAAAAAATAAAAAAAATAAAAAAAAAAAAAAAAAAAAAAAACTCCAATTAAAATTCAAAACATAAACAATCTATAAAAACTGAATCAAAATGATAAATACATGTCAAATTCTGAAACTATTCAAACAAATTGATGCAATTCACTGGAAAAAACAGGAAGATCTGAGATGTAATATCCAAAGAATTCAAATTTCGATTAAGTAAACCTTGGATTAGGACCACATCAATTGCACATTAATTGCACTCCGATTGCCCTGAAATCGATGGTTAGCATTTAATCGCCCAAGGATTTTACTAATTAGGCCTATATTTCAAAATATTTTGTCACGTGTGAGATCATAAATTTTGAACGTGAAATGGAAATGCTGCCATGGAGCTCCAAAAATTCAGGAGTCGAAAGGAGAATTGATACAATGGTCAAAACATCTCGACCTACGACTTCCACAATACATGATCATTGGAAAAGGTCGAGAGTCGTGAATCAGGGAGGAAAAGTTAACAAAAAATCTATTAATATCCCGACCTCTGACTTCCAAAAATTACCTTACGTTGAAAGTGTCAAGAGTTGGGATTCAGGGATGAAATTAATACACAGGTTGATAATCTCTCAACTACTGACTTCCAAAATTGATCAAAAGTTCAAAAAAGTTGGGAATCAGAAGTCGGGAGTAAAATCAAGATTGAAATGATGGGTTCCTTGACTTCTGGCTGTCGATGTTCAAGCATAAAAAAGCGGAGTCAAGAAGTCGACAAACTTAAATTAATTTTGATGAATTTGTCATCAACTTCCGACCACTGATATTAACAAATGAAAGAAAAAGAAGTTGGAGTTGGAACGTCGGGATCACTGTTGCAAACATCTGATTTTCCCGACTTCCGATTGTTGACTTAATTGTTCCTTAAATTGATTAAGTGAATTGGAAGTGCAGAAGGCTCGTTTTGTTTCAGATTTTATTTTGAAACATCATTAAGCAAACTTTAGCCAAAATTAAAAAAACAAACAAAGTGCTTTCAAGAAAAATAAACTTAGAAGATAAAACAAAATTTCAATAGGGGCTGCCATCTTGTTTGAACAAGATGGGATCTGTTGTGGCTACAATAGGGACCTGGATTGGTGAAAGGGATGCCTAATCCTTGTGGGGTGTTGGGTGGATAGATTCTTTAGCCTTACATTTAGATTGTTTACCCACATGTTCAGACTCATTTACCCTTGTGTCTAGACTGCCATTGTAGACACCATCCCTTCATTTCAGACTTACACAGATCCTAGAGGACATAGATAATTTTGTTCACTATTACAAAGACTCACCCTTCACAGAGACCTGCGTTCACTTGACTTTGTTAACCATTTTGGTCACCATACATTGTGTTACAACAAGAACTCAAAACTTTATCCCAATATATAGGCTAAAGAGACAGAGAGAGAGTTTATTGTAAGTGATACCTTAGGCCTAAGACTGACCCTGTGAGTTCTTCTATTTGTACATGCCCAAGGATCCATGAATGAAAGCTATAGGTAGATCCCCAACATGATGCAACCAGTTGGAATCTTTCTACGCACACACACTAGAAGCACTTGGAAAGATGGATTGCCTAAGGGATCTAGATTGGTGAAGGGGATGTCTGAGCCTGTAAAGTGTTGTGTGGGGCAGATATTGTGGAGCCAAGGGTATGCCAGTTGTTTGAGGTTACAATAGAGCTTTGTGTGATCATTTGGATTAGAATAAGGAGAAGAATTGGTTATGGGTTGAGAGATAGAGGGATGTAGGTGTTTCCCTTCACCCTAGAGGACTCATAGCCCGACTTGGGGGTGGACTCTCAGCAAAAACAGTATATGTTGGACATAGTACCTATGGTTGGGTGGAAAATGGAACTTACACAACCAATTGCTTGGATTTGCATTCCGAATAAGTATTTCTTTGCTTTGAACTATGTGTGATCCGATATGTTGTTATCTGATGTACAATGAATCCTAATTATTCATGTGATGTATTATACCGGTACATGCATGTGTTATGTGTGTGGATTGATTTAAATACCATTGTGTTTATATTATCATATGCACATGCTTTTATTTCCTATTATGGATCATATGTGGCCTTCAGTCTTGATTTAGAACTCGTAAGCAGTTGCTATCCCCCTCTATGTGGTTCAGCTAATGGACGGGGATGTAACAGTAAAAAGTCCTGCATTTGATTTTGATAATAAGTTGGGTAGTCATGATAATAAAAATTCCATGGGTGGAGACTAATGAGAGTGAGTACCTTGTGAGATGCCCCATTATGGTGTTTTGGTTATGGAGACATATCCATGATTAAAAGGTCTTACATTCAATTCACATAAGCCATCTTTTATAAGCGACCAAAAAAATTCCACAAGTAAAAACTAATGAAAAATTCAAAATACGCTAGTTAGTATTTTGGTTAAGGGATTCATATTCATGAGCAAAATTTTTTTTGTTTGATTCTTATAAATGACTGACAATAAAAATTTTACAAGACTAATGAAAGTGGGTATCTTGCTAGATGTTGTGCTTTGGCCATTTAGTTAAAGACCCATATCCACGAGAAAAATGTCATGCATTCAACTCTCATAAGCAGTTTTCTAGGTGGAATAAGAGAAAATTTATAGATAAAGGCTAAGGAAAGTGAGCACCTCCCCATATGCCTCAATTAGGAATTTTGGTTAAGGGTCCATATCGATGAGTAAATGATCTTAGGTTAAGTCACATAAGTGATTGTCTAGTTACAACAAGAAAATATCAAAGTGAAAGGCTAATGAAAGTGGGTACCTTACAAGATTCTCTTATTTGACATTTCAATTAAGATCGATATCCATGAGTCAAAAGTATTTTTTTTAATTCTCATAAGATATTTTGTAATTAAGGTAAGAAAATTTCCAAAAGTGAATACTAGTGAAAGTAAGTACTTTGCAAGACACCCCAATCTAGTGTTTTGATTATGGCCCCATATCCATGAGTAAAAGGTCTTTCCTTCAATTCTCATAAGCCACTATCTCATTATGTCAAGAAAAAATCAATAGATAAAAACTAATAAAGTGGAAAACTTGACCATTGCCCTAGTATGGCGTTTAAAAAAAGGAACCATATAAATGAATAAAGTCTTGGATTTCCTAATGGTGATAGCAAAAAATTTGTAGGGAAAGACTACATAAGTAGGTACCTTTCCAAACACCACGGTCTAATGTCTTAGTGAAGGAGCTATATCCATGAGAAAAATGTCTTCTTTTGAATTCTCATACGGAAAATTCTGTAAGTAAAGAATAATGAAATGACTACCTTGGTAGATGCCTTGGTCTATGGTTTTGGTTGAGGACCTAGATCCATGAGTAAAAATCTTGCATTCACTTCTCATAAATGATTCTAAACTAGTTATAGTAGGGAAAATTATATAGCAAAGACTAATGAAAGTGGGTACCTTTCTAGACAACATATTCTATAGTTTCAATTAGGTTCCAATATCCATAGTAAAAATTTGTATGTACTATTCTAATAAGACGCTATGTAGTCAAGACAAAAAAAAATTCACAAGTGAAGACTAAGGAAAGTGAGTGCCTTATGAAATGTTGGGTCAATTTGCATTTTTCTTAAACACTCATATCGATCAATAAATTGTATTGCATTCAATCTTCACAAGTGTTTGTCTAGATGTGATAGGAAAATTTCCACATGTAAAACTAATGAAAGTGGGTACGTTGCCAAACACATGGTATGTAGTTTTGGACGTTAAGGACCCATCTTCATGAGGAAAAAAACTTGCATCAAATTCTCATAAAATGATTATATAATCGTAGTAGGAAAAACTCCACAAGCAAATCCTAATGAAAGTGTGTACCTTTCCAAATTCCCTTGCATAGCGTTTTGGTCAAGGACCCATACTCATGAGTAAAAAGTCTTGTTTGTTATTCTTATAAGTGGATGTCTAATTGCAATAAGGAAAATCTATAGGTAAAGACTAATGAAAGTGGCACCCTAACAAATGCCTTGGTTTGTTGTTTTGGTTAAGGACAATCTAGATCCACAAGTAACATGATTGCACAGTTACAACAAGGAAATTATATATGAAAGACTAATGAAAGTGGGCACCTTGTCAAACACCTCACTATAGCAACTCAATTAAGGGCTCATATCCATGAATAAAAAGTCTCGTGTTCAATTCTCACAAGAGGTTATGTAGTCATGATAGAAACAATTCTACAAGTGAGGATTAATGAAAGTGAGTACCTTACAAGATGCTCATGTTTGGTATTTTGGTGAAGGACCCATATCCATGAGTAAAATGTTTTTTATTTGATTCTCATAAGTGACTCTCTAGTTGTGACATGAAAAATTGCAAAGGTAAAAACTAATGAAAATGGTCACCCTTCCACTCACTCTGGTCGAGTGTTTTGATCAAGGATCCATGTTAACGAGTAAAAAGTCTCACATTCAATTCTCATAAGTGATTCTCTAGTTACGACATGAAATTCTATAGGTAAATCCTAAAGAAAGTGGCTACCTTCCAAATGCCCAAGTTTGGCGTCTCAATTAAGGACCCAAATCTATAAGTAAAATGTCTTGCGCTCAATTCTTGTGATTCTCTAGTTATGACAAGAAGAATTATACAAGTTAATGACAATGAAAGTAGATATCTTGTCAAATGCCACAATTTGATGTCTTAGTTAAAGACTCATATCCATAAGCAAAAAATATCGAATTCTCATAGCAACTTTCTAATTACAACAATACAAAAATGACAAGTAACAATTAATCAAAACCAATAACTTTATCAAACATTCTATATTATATTTTTATTAAAAATCTATAAATAAAAATTCTACATTTAACACTCGTAAGTTGTAACAATATTTTTTTGACAAGCAAAGACTATTGAGAATGGATATTTTGCTATGGCTATGAGTAAAAAGTCTTACATTCTATCTAATTACACTATAAAAAAAATACAAATAAACGAGTGAAACATTTTGGTTAAGGACCCATAATGTGTTACATTTGAAGAAAGAAAGAAAAAAAAATCTTCTCACTAGGTCGGTACGGAAAAGTCATGCAACTTTTCTTCTTTCAAACTTCAAAGGCTGAGGATAAAGCATCGATCCCCTTGATAGGAATATTGTTAACAACATAAAGTTAGTTCTTATCCCTATGTAAAAGAGGGGTGTAACGTTGAATCATATAGATGAGAACTGCTCTAGATGGCTACCAATGTCTTTCCCTTGCTTAAAATATAAGACCAATTAGGTGTCGAGATTTGAGAAGCATGTGAATTTATATCATTCAGATATTGTTTTTTGAAAAAGCAAAGAGGGGACGAGTTGTTAGGGTCGGCAAAACCATTTTAATATGCACATATTCGACTTTTAACGAGACACCCCATTGGATATCTCGAAATATCCTTTCCCTAGGTTAGCCATATAATCCTAAAAGGGTTCTAACCAAAGGGACATTTGGTGCAATTTGAAGAATGAATATCCTAAAGTTTAAGGGTGGGTCCAGAGCATAAGGTTGTTTCAAATCTTTGTGAGTGGACACAAAAAAGTCACAATCAGCGTGGTGGCTTTGACTGATTGCCTAGAACCTCAAGATTTATTGTCAGAGGCCCAATGTTACTTTGTTAGGAAAGTAAAATCATCGAAATCTTGTGGGGGCCTTTGTGAAGATATGTGATAGGTACAACTCATGGCCAGAATGGGAGCTTGAAGTCCTAAAGGCACTATAGTGTGAGATACATGATACCAGTACCCATCCTGCAAAAGATGCATAGGCATCGTAAACAATAATGGCGTGTTACATAAGCAAGACCTTGCAATTTGTGCAGGGAAGGAACATTTCTCATGCAGGAGGTAACATCATTAAAGTATAGAAATGTAGAAAAGACTTTTAAGTCAATGATATCCATAATCTTGTTTCTTTTACAAGATAAGCATGTCTGATCCTCTAGTTGTGTGTCAGGGAACCCTTTGATATCCTTACCTCCATTGTAAAAATAAAGGGGATTGTATCTTTAGAGGATATTAGATAACAAACTTTACCTACCCAATATATTAGTTTATCCAATGTCAATTAGAGACCCCAGAAAGACCCCATAGTCCCATCCTAATTATAATTTGACCAACATAATTATCCTTGAATAACGCAATCCTTACATAGTCATGACTGGGTATGATGGGGACGTGAGCAACATGAAACTTGAGGGAATAGTATTTGGTTGCACGTGGGCACTGTACACTAATGACTTGATCACACGTGGCAATTGCCAAGTGATAGTTGAAAAGAGACGAGATGCACTAATGATACACTTGAATACTTCCTATAGTAGTAGTATCGATTGTGGTGAAACCCAACATCCATATTTCAAATTAAAATTATATAGCGTGACTCCAAATATGGACAAGAAAGCAAAACAAAATTACATTATTATTGGTGAACATAACAATCATGGAGCACATTTTTAAATTTATGTGTTTTGTTGTACGTGTGCGAGTTGTTTAGATCTGTAATCATTTTTTTAACAATTTGGGCCGACTTAAAATTGGATAAAACCCACAAGGATATTGTTTACACACTACATAAGTGATTTATATACACAATGTATAAAACTCATGTAACTTTGTTTATCATATTTTAACCATTAAAATTACCTAATTAGTGGAAGTAAGATTTTATCTATTTCCACTTACAAACTTCGAATATAATGGTGAAAAGAGCCCTTCATCATAAGACATTAAAACAATAATTGTATTTGTCTAACTCGTGAAAGATTTTGTGCTAATTCATATAATAACTTTAGCATAATGGTGAAAATGGACCCTTCAACATAAGACATTAAAACAATGATTGTAGTTTAAATCTAACACTTAGCTTATTTAATTGTAGTTTCTAGTAGGCACTTGCAAGAAGATAAGGTCTTCAAAGTACTTCTTTCAACTCAAAAATAAGGTATTGAAAGTACTTACCTTGACTTAAGTATGAAAATATAAGTTTTTGAAAGTACTTAGCCCAACTAAGAAGATAAGTTCTTGTAAGTACTTAGCCCTATTAAGAAATAAGGACCTACAAGTACTTAGCCCAACCAAGAAATAAGGCCCTACTTAGCCCGACTTAAGAATGATAAGATAAGTTCTTAAAAGTACTTAGCCCAAGCTAAGCGCATAAAGATAAGGGCCTAAAAATACTTTTTCTTGAGTAAATCGCACAAAGATAAAGCCTTGAGAGTACTTACACGAGTTTGAGGCACAAAGATAAGCCCCTTTAATGTTAATATTAAACAAAAATATAATATATGGATGTGCAATTATAACAAGATAAATTATAATTAAATGAATTACGCATAGATAACAATTACTACATAAAGATATGCATAAGGTATGACATTGAACTCATTGACGACATTAGTATTGGAATGAAGGAGGATGTTATCACATCAAGATAGGCACTTGCACTTCGAGTAGAGTATGCCTTTAAAACCATTTACTTGTCATAATTGTTATAGAAGTAGGATTATTTGCAATATATACCAAAAGACAATGTGAGCATACATAATTCAGAAGATGAGTATTAATGTGGAATGAAATCCTAATATAGGGATATGACACTATAGCAAGATAATATATTATCAAATAAATTTCACATGCATATAATAACTACAAGACAAGACAACCTTATTAGCAAATGACACTAAAGTCATCGATAATGTTAGTATTGTAGTGAGGGAGGATGTTACCAAATCAATTTAGAAACCTACACATCAAAGACAATTTCCAGATCAACAAAGGTTTTGGTGTGGGTAATGCCTTAGAAACCATCCACATCTCACAAAATTTTTATATGTGCAAATATTCAAAACACACAACCAACGACAATGTTAACAACACAAACTTTAGAAGATGTGTTTTAATATGGAATGAAATCCCAACATGGTAGGCCACTATAGTAAGATAGCCTATAATCAAATAGATCACACATATATAACAACTACAAGTTAGCAAAGTGGGCTAGCTCAAGTGGTTGAGTGTTTTCAACTTTATGCATGAGGTATCAAGGTTGTTTTCCCTTATTGGTTGCCTCTATTATGTGCCTTTCCCAATTATATGCGACATGGGGATCATAATCAATGTCAGTACATTTGCACTAAATACCATATGTGAATGTGGGTAACTACCTTGGAGTTTCACCCAAGGCGTTCCTTGGAAAAAAATTACTATAAGGCAATGATAACACATGTTTGCAACACACACCCATAACCTATAATCACATAGATTACACATAGATAACAACAATTGTCAACAAGTTCTAGCTTGAGTGGTTAAAGCAGGGTGTTGTTATCCTCCCCACCCAGTTCGACTTCCATTAGTGACAAGTGGTCGATTTGCCTATGTAAGAAGTGATTTCATGTGGATGGGGCCAAGTGTGATTCTTAGGAGACTTTAGCATAATGTATTCTCCTAGTGACAACCACTTAGCCAAGATTTTCCTTCACAAGTCTATGGTAGAATTCTTTTTATTTATCAATAGCAATTCAAATAAAAAATAACAACTAGAAGAGAAGAGAAGTATTGTAACATAATAAACCAAATCTTGTAGCAAAAGGACCCTCTTTTTAACATTAACTCTAACATGAATCTAATATCAATTTTAGAAATGATCAAAATTCTACCATAATCCACATTTATTACATGATGGAACAATGCCCTTAGGGGTTTTCTCTGATTCTGAATTGACTCAGATCCTCAAAAAATTAGAGTTTTGAGTTAATGGGAACTTTAAATTCTTATGTCTATAAAGTCTAACAACTAGGAGGGATATTTCTACAAGATTATACCACCCAAATCCTTGAGAAAACGATCAGAGTTTTGAATTAATGGGAACTTTGACTTATTATGTTCTTTGAGTCGAACAAATAGGAGGAATTTTGCTACATGACTAGACACTATGTATTATAACCATGTAATTTAGAGCAATGTTTGTGCATGGCACCAAAATCATTGGTGATATTAGTATTGAACTAAGGTATGCCACTATCACATTAACCTAAAATCTTACTCCCCAAAGACAACTTAAAAATTTACAAAGCTTTTCATACAGATAATGTCTTATAAACTATCTAAATTTCACAATTATTATGTATAAAGTACTATTCTTCTTTTTTCCTCGGAAAAAATTGCGTAGTCTACTTTTATTGCAAATTAACCACCTTGTACATAGACTTTGTAGGCCTTACTAACATGAAAATTCTATTAGTAAAGACATATGAGCGATATCATGTGTACACTTGTACATCTTATAGCCACTGGAATGTTAATCATAGAAATATGGAAGTCGTCTAAAAGTGCGACGATTTCGCCCGTCTAGCCAAAACTTGGCCGAAATCCGACGAATTGAAATAAAATAAATAAATAATTTGTGTTGATTAAATTGTTTTTCTGAACAACTAGATGAATTCAACACCATGGAAA
This sequence comes from Larix kaempferi, assembly GCA_027924585.1. Taxonomy (NCBI): domain Eukaryota; kingdom Viridiplantae; phylum Streptophyta; class Pinopsida; order Pinales; family Pinaceae; genus Larix; species Larix kaempferi. Next base: position 12,887,156 of record BSBM01001197.1, on the reverse strand, counting down.
ACCCCTAGGGAATCCAAATTATGTAGGATTAATACTATTATTTGAGATTCTAAAAATTCTATCTCGGATTCCAACAAAACCGTGTCTGAAAAAATCATTTCTCCAGGCGAAATCGTAGATGTTTTAGACTACGACGAAAATATGTATCCAGATGGGCTATGCTTACTATTTTGTCTTTTTTGGTTTTAGTTTTCTTACAAGATGATTATGGCTTTATATCCTATATACATGTATATAAACAATCAATATGGTATGAATGCTATGTCAATAGATGAGATCCTTTTTTATGGAGATAGATATACTTATGTATATGTAACTGCGGTCTTGGGCCCTAAGAATGTGATAAATTCTATTTATAATAAAATGTATTGTGAGATATTTTCCCATGAAAAAATAAACTTATACATACTTTAAACCATACAAAACTTGCTATACCATTCATCCATATATAAGTCCATAATTTAAAAACATGTCTATTTAAAAAAAAACTGTATAAAAACAAAACAAAAAATGTATGTACACTTGTGTTCCTATTATCTCTATCCCAGGTGTGTTCCAAGGTCAATATTTGTCAAATTGTCGTTCTCTATTTCCCATCGATTCCAAGTACTCACTCCAATCCGAAGACCATTCTTTGATTGTTACATTATAGAGTATTATTCACAACACAACAACAATGATATTTTGAGTATGAAGATTTTTACAATTTTCCATTTTAAGTATATTTTTGGAGATGAACTATGTTGAATAAAATTTTGAAACTATACAATGTTTCAAGTCGACACTCCACCCATAAAACACAAAAAAATAAAAGTAACTTGGAATAAAATCCCAACATAAAATTATACCAATACAACAAATCATCTAATCATATGTAACATCACATAAATGATACCCACATAAATGATATCCACATGGCAAAATAACAAGAAATTGACAATGCCAACTATAAGGCTCTTAAAGCATGACAAGGACATTGCCAAAGCTAAGGCTCTCACAGGACTTACCCCCCTGAGCTAAGTGCAAGAAGATAAGGCCCGAGAAGTACAAACCCCAAGTGGGGCATTAGTGTGAGGTAACGGGATGTCATTGTTATTAACCCTAGGGCAAAGGGTTTAAGTGGTGTGGGGTTAGTTGTAACTTAGTTGAAGTTACAAAAACCAAAACGTATCATGGAAAGCACCATGACCACATCATGGGAACACGTCATGGCCCGATGGTTCATGAGTCATAATCATCATGGCCGAGAGCATGCGCTTCATGGGACGATGACCTGGCTCATCGCTAATGCATGACCATGGCGACATAAATGACCCGCCGGAAAAGGTACGTCGTGTCGGCTTTCGCGTGATGATTGCAGCGCCGCACTAAAACGGCCGGCGCACGCCGTCCGGCAACGGCGCCGGTACAGTTAACCGCTCGAGTCCACTCCCGCCGCCAGCGTTTTCCATACCGTTATTCGCTTGCCGTAACGACCGCCGCCATAACTCCATTACGGGTTGTCCGGCCGTAAATTCTCACCTGTACGTCCAGGTCAGTTAGCTGGAATAGCGAGAGCCATCACAGGCACGTGACACGTGACACGCTTGGCCGAACAAACCGCCAGTCCCGTCGCTTACGTGTCGTCTTTAGCTCCACTCGGATTTGTAACGGATTAGCACTCGTGCTAACCTTAATTACGGTTAAATCCCGATTCCCACTCTCTAACTAAACCCTAACCCATCTCCTTAACCTTCGGTATGATTCGATTTTTAAGCACGACGTCACAAATAAATAAACAAACAAAATTACTATAATATATCTAAACATTAACAAATATTTATGACTCGATTTTTACGTCACAAATAAATAAACAAACAAAATTACTCTATATCTACACATTAATATATATTATAAGCCAAACTCTGCCAAACTATGTGGAAAATAAATAAAGGGCATTTTAGCAAATGGGTCATTAATATTGTGTGATCAATAGAAGTCCACATACACGTGGGAATTTTATATAGAGTCTTGGAACAAACGCAATAGTTTGTTTTCATTTTTTTAATTTGATATAGTCAATGGTCGCTAATGCCACCACCATATGTAAGATGCTTAGAGTTTTTTAAGTGTGCAAGGTAGTAAATTAGTGAATATTTCATGCCACATGAACATACCATTTGTCGAGTGGCTATTAAATAAAATGTGGCATATAATGTTAAGACAACATTTTCTCCATTAAAAAGAGTGCCAATTCAGCATATTCTTTATACTTGGAAGATCTTTGCCAAATTAGGGACCATGATAAGACGTTATAAATCACTATCTTTGATTTTTATCCTTAAATAACATGGTGTGCTGTTGAATTTGGTATTGGCCATTTGCATGAACCGAAAGTAGGACTTGGTCTGAGGTGTCCAAATCTATGCCCCAAAATTTTCAAGAAAATTTGGTGAAAACAAGCAACAAATTCTAATTGTCAGCCTGTCTACCACTACCATATACCAAAATGTCTCTGTATTTTGATACAAGATTACTATAATCTTTCTCCGTGACTTGGTTTTGTTACTGATGTTTTTTTTAAATCATGGTCTTATATAAATATTTAAGTTAGCATGAGATCATTATGATAGCTTTCTCTCCCCCCCAAAGTCCCATTTTTTGTTTTTAATAATCTTTTAAATGATTTTAAGTAAGTTTTTGTTATGATAAAATATTTAAAATATTCAAATAAAACTTCCATTGCTATGTATATTCAAACCAACTCATGATTAATGAAACAAAATATGTATATATATTAAAAGGTGAAACAAAATATTCCAACAAAATGATATGAGTATAATATTCAAACAAAACGTGACCAAACAAAGTCTCCTTTAACGAAGTATTTGAGCAAGATCTAGTTAGAAGAACGTATTAAAATAAAACCACTAATTAGATGGATGTTTCAAATTCTTTGGCTTCAATTAAATAATGGAATTTACATTATTTGACCAAAGTTTTAATGACTATTTTAAATTAGGTTGTAAATTATATTGAAATTGTGTAACAATGGTATCAATATGTCAAAGTTTTAATGACTATTTTAAATTAGGTTATAAATTATATTGAAATTGTGTAATAATAGTATCAATGTATGACTTAATTTAAATTATAGTAAAATATTTGAAAAATTTATGAAAGATAATTTATAAATGATTTTGAAATTCAATAATTTCATTTAGATATTTTAAGAATTTAGATTTTATTTAACAAAATAATAAATATTTTAATAATAATAAATTTTAAAATTTTGATTTTTTAAAAAATATAACATAAATTATATTGAAATTTAACAATTTGTATATAAATATTTTAAACTTTTATAATATATATTAAATTTTTTATATAAACTTGTTCAAAACATTTTGCATAAATTTTTTAAAGTTTTTTAACTTCATTGTTCAACAACTCTTATATAAATATTTCAAATTTTGATAATGTATGTCCTAGCAACAATATAAATTTGTCAAAGTCACATTGTAAATTGCGACTATATAAACTTGTCAAAGTCACATTGTAAATTGCATGGAAGTTTCAAAATTTCTTAACTTCATTCTTCAACAATTTATATACAAATATTTCAAATTCTTAGAATTCATATATAAATAAATTTCAAACTTTTACCATATATTATATAAATTATAAATTATATACGCTTGTCAAAGGTTTTTTTAACTTCATTCAAATATAATTAAATAACAAAGAAACTTAACATAAATATTAAAACAAAGCAAAAGTTCTTAACTTCATTCAAATATAATGAAATAACAAAGAAACTTAACATAAATATTAAAAACAAAGTAAAATAATATTTTATTATTAATTTGGAAAGGGAAGGAAATTTATAATTAAAAATCTAAATTTGTCAAAAACACTTTGTAAATTGTATTGAAATTCAAAGTTTCTTTCAAAAAAACTTAACATAAGTATAAAGACTGAAAAAACTAATATTTTATTGTTAATTTGGAAAAGAGATGAAATTTACTAATAAAAATCTAAATTTGTCAAAGATACTTTGTAAATTGCATTAAAGCTTCAAAGTTTTTTAACTTCATTCAAATACAATGAAACAACAAAGAAACTTAACATAAATATTAAATATTAAAGACAGTAAAATAATATTTTCTTGTAATTTAGAAAGAAAATGAAATTTATCAATAAAAATATAAATTTGTCAAAGACACTTTATAAATCATATTGAAGTTTTAAAGTTTCTTTCAAAAAAACTTAACCTAAATATTAAAAACAAAGTAAACAAATATTTGATTATTAATTTGGAAAGAGGAAGAAATTTACCAATCTTTTTATTGTTAAATTGAAATCCCCCACCTTCCTATGAAGTTAGGGTTGGGAAAATACTAAATGAAATTTATATTAAAGTATTAAATTTTGTGTCTTTATTTTTACTTTTCAAAGACTTTTATATTTAAAAACAAATTTATTTCTTTAACATCAAAATATTACTAAATAAATTATTAAACATAAATAAATAAAATATAAGACAAATTATAAACATTATTAAATGTAAAGAAAACATCACAGTATAAGGGTGGGGTTATGGATATTAGAAAAAACTTATACTAAATTTAGTGTCTCTATTCCTACCTTTCAAATGCTCTTATATTTAAGAACAAATTTGTTTCTTTAACATCAAAATATAACTCAAACAACTATTATATATAGATAAATTAAGTATCAGACAAATTATATACATTATCAAATGCAAAGAAAACATGACAATATTATTCAAAGGAATTGTGTTGACATTTAGTCCTTAGGGCAATATCTAGATAACTCTTTAAGATTATATGACTTTACTTATACATAAGGGAGAAAAACATAAACTAAGAATACATATGATTTGAATTTGAAATAGAAGGGAAATTTATCAATCTTTTCATGTGAAGGCTTACATACACAATTTGTTATTTGTTTTGAGTCAACAACATTTCTAGAGTTTCTATATTAGCTAGAAGCTATTTATTGTTTCCATCCCTGTCTTTCAAAAAAACTATGGACCCTTATATGTAAGAACAAATTTCTTTCTTTCGCGTCCAAATATTATTAAAAAAAAAACATTAAGTATAAGACAAATTGTATACACTGTTAAATGTAAATATAACACCACAAAAGACATGTAATGTATAGAAAAATTAAGAACAAGAAAAACTAGATACAAATAAACATATAGAAGAGAGTGCATATGTAATATTTAAACAACAACTAACTTGGAAATTGAAATTTTTACCTCATGTAAATGATTCTTTAAAATGTTATGACTATACTTATACATGAGGGAAAACAACATTTAAGAAAACAATACATATACTTTGAAATATGGAGGAAATTTATCTATTTCTTCATGTGAAGGTTTATATACAGATTTTTTAAATTTATTTTAATTCAACATGATATCTTGAATTACTATGTAAATCAAAAGCTATCTAGTGTCTCCCTTCCTACCATTCAAAATAACTATGGGCCCTTTTTTTTCCAAAGGAAAAAGATCACAGCTCATATCTTATTAAAATCGAACCATTTGGGCCCTTATATTTAAGAGAAAAAATTCTTTCTTTCATGTCAAAATATTATTCAAGTAACTTATCATTAAGTATAAGACAAATTATATGCATTGTTAAGTGTAAATAAAACATCACAAAATTATTCTAAAGACCCATCATGTATAGGGAAATTCAAAACAAGACAAACTATATAAACAAGCATATATGAGAAAATGTATAGGGAAATTAAAAACAAGACAAACTATATAAAAAAGCATATATGAGAAAGTGAAAATGGGCTATCTAAACAATAGCTAACTTGGGAACTAAAATTTTCTCCGAAGGATGATTCTTTAAAATATTACGACTATACTTATATATAAGGGGAAAAAACATAAAACATCAATATATATCATTTGAAATAGGGAGAAAATTTATAATTAATCTCTTCATGTGAATGTTTACACACACGTTTTTATTTATTTATTTTGAGTCAACAAGATATTTATCTAGTTATTATAACAGTTAGAATCTATTTGGTGTCTCCATCTCTACCTTTCAAAATAACTTTAGGCCCTTATATTTAAGAACACATTTCTTTCTTTCACGCTAACATATTATTCAAAGAAACTACCATTAAGAATAAGACAAATTAGATGCATTGTTAAATGTAAATAAAACATCACAAGATTATTCAAAGCACCTGTCATGTATAGAGAAAGTAAGAACAAGAAAACTATACGAATAAGCATATAGGAGAGAGCGTAGATGGAATATTTAAATAGTAGCTAACTTGGAAATTGAAACTTTCTTCTAAGGAGATCTAAATGATTTTTTAAAATATTATGATTATATTCAAACATAATGGAAAAAAAACATAGAAGAATAATTCATATCATTTAAAATAGGGAGGAAATTTATCAATCTCTTTATGTGAAGGTTTACATACACATTTTATTTATTTATTTTAAATCCATCCCCACCTTTCAAAATAACTCTAGGCCCTTATATTTAAGAACAAATTTCTTTCTTTCACGCCAAATATTATTCAAAGAAACTACCATCAAGTATAAGACAAATTATATACATTGTTAAGTGTCTTTCATGCCAAATGTTATTTAAAAAAACTACCATCAAATATAAGACAAATTATATACATTGTTAAGTGTCTTCCACGCCAAATGTTATTCAAAAAAAACTACCATTAAATATAAAACAAATTATATACATTGTTAAGTGTGAATGAAACATCACAGGATTATTCAAAGGATACATCATGCAAAAATAAATTAAGAACTAAAGGATGCATCATGCAAAGATAAATTAAGAAGTAAACAAACTAAATAAATAAACATATAAGAGAGAGTGTAGATGGAATATTTAAACCATAGTTAACTTGGAAACTATAATTTTCTCCTAGAGACCAGATTTAAATTATTCCTTGAAATATTACAACTATACTTATACATGAGGGAAAAGGCATAAAACAACAATACATATCATTTGAAATAAGGATAAATTTATCAATATATTTGTGTGAAGGTTTACACACACATTTTTGGATTTATTTCGACGCAACAAGAAACTTGGAAAGGTGGCAAGAAGCATCTAGGATGGTTAATTACATTACATTTCACCAAAATTACTACCAAGGGAAGAATTCCTTTAAGTAGACACACAAGGCATATATAGACAACATTTCATGTATAAACACCATTTTAATAATGATATGTACACATAAACAGACTCACACATGTTTTTGGATTTATTTCGAGGCAACAATAAACTTGACAAGGTGGCAAGAAGCATCTAGGATGGCTAATTACCTTGCATTTCACCAAAATTACTACCAACGGAAAAATTCCTTTACGTAGACGCACAAGGTATATATAGACAACATTTCATGTATAAACACCATTTTAATAATGATATGTACACATAAATAGACTCAATGTGCATGTACTCACATAGTGTTTTAATAATAATAACGTAAGAATGTGTAATGCTCCTATCGTCGAGGTTGATTGGGTCAAGCTAATTGCACCATTAGGTATAAGGAAAATTATATGCATTCTTAAGTGTAAATAACACATCACAAGATTATTGAAAGGTTGTATCACACATATAGAAATTAAGAACAAGAAAAACTATATAAATATATATATAGGAGAGAGTGTGGATGGAATATTTAAACAATAACTAACTTGGAAATTGAAATTTGCTCCCAGGGACAAAACCTAAGTGATTCTTTTACTAAGCGGAAAAATCATAAAAGAACAATACATATCATTAGAAAAAGGGAGGAAATTTATCAATCTCTTTGTGTGAATGTTTACACACATGTTTTAATTGATTTCGAGTCAGCAAGATATCTAGAATTACTATCAGTTAGAATCTATCTAATGTCTTCATCTTTACCTTTCAAAATAACTATGGGCCCTTATATTAAAAATTGACATTAAGTATAAGACAAATTATATATATTGTTAAGTGTAAATAAGACATCACGAGATTATTCAAAGGTCCTATCATGTATGGAGAAAATAAGAACAAGAAAAATTATTAAATAATCATATGAGAGAGAGCACAGATGGAATATTTAAACAATAGCTAACTTAAAAACTGAAATATACTTTTACGGACAAGATCTAAATGATTCTTTTAAAATATTATGACTATACTTTTTTCAGCGAAAAATATTATGACTATACTTATACATGGGGAGACATAAGTATGCAATTTATCAATCTCTTCATGTGAAGGTTTAAATACACATTTTGTTTATTTATTTCAAGTTAATAAGATATCTAGAGTTACTAAATGAGTTAGAATCTATCTAGTGTCTCCATCCCTACCTTTCAAAATAACTCTGGTCCCTTATATTTAAGAATAAGTTTATTTCTTTCACACCAAAATATTATTCAAAGAAACTGCCATTAAGTATAAGACAAATTATATGCATTGTTAATTATAAATAAAGCATGACGAGATTTTTCAAAGGACCTGTAACATAACTTGGAAATTGAAATTCGCTCCCAGGGACAAGAGCTAAATGATTTTAAAATATTACGACTATACGTATACATTAGGGAAGAAAACATTAAAGAATAATACATGTCATTTGAAATAGGGAGGAAATTATCAATATCATCATGTGAAGGTTTACATACATATAATTGTCTGAATTATTTCAAGTTAGCAAGATATATGGAGTTACTATTATTAGTTAGAGGCTATCTAGAGTCTCCATCCCTGCCTTTTAAAATAACTTTTGGACCTTTATATTTAAGAACAAATTTATTTCTTTCATGTTAAAATATTATTCAAAGGAACTACCATTAAGTATAAGACAAATTATATACATTGTTAAGTGTAGATAAAACATCACAAGATTATTCAAAGGATTTGTCGTGTAAAGGGAAATTAAAATCGAGAGAAACTATATAAGAAATATATGGAAGAGAGTCCAGATAGAATGTTGGAATAGTAGCTAAATTGGAAACTTACAATGACAAAATCTAAACAAATTATTATGATTATACTTATATATATGGGAAAAAAATAATATATATTATTTGAAATAGCGAGGAAATTTATGAATGTTTCCATACACCATTTATTTCAAGTCAACAAGATACCTAGAGTTACTACATTTAGTTATAAGTTATCTAGTGTTTGTATTTTTTCCTTTTAAAATAACTCGGAGCTTTTATAAGAGCAAATTTCTTTCTTTCACATCAAATTATTATTCAAAAAAGTTGTCACACATAGATAAAATTAAGTATAAGACAAATTATATACAGTGTTGAGTGTAAAGAAAACATCATAAGATTAATCAATAGGATTGACACATATAGAGAAATTAAATACTAAATAAACTACATATAGAAATTAAGTACTAGCTTGGAAATTGACATTTACACCAAGGGACGATACCAAAACAATTTTGTAATATTATATGTCTATACTTATGCGTAAGGGGAAAAACATAAAAGAGCAATAGATATTATAAGGTGTGAAAAAAACATAAGACGAGCATATATTTTGGAAAGAAGTTGTCTAAATGTTAAATAATATAGACTTTTCCAGTTATCATCACTAGAATTTGGAAAATCTTTAGTCAAATTGAAATTTTCCATTGTTGAAATTGCATTTTTGAATGCATAAATGGATTTAGCGCACTCAAATATCCCTATTGCACCCATATTGTGCCTCTCAACAGTTGATATATGCAATTTCAACGGTTACTCTAAATTTTAGAGTAGAATTGAGGAAAAGCTATGTAACATTTAAACTAATTCTTTTGGAAAAGCTATGTATAATATTTCAAAATGTTAAACTCAATGGTTAAGGGGAGTTTCTAAGTATAATAAGCAATTTTTCCAAACACATTCTCACACATTTTGAGATACATAATCTATGTGGAAGGCTGGAAGTCTTGTAGTTGCTTACTAGAATCCAATGTAGTATGTATAGTGGTTTCTATGTGATGTTACACACTATCTTGTTACAGTAGCATATCCTTTTGCTAGAATTTTGATTCATGTTAATACACTTGTTTTTTTTCTTCATTTTACTAACAACTTTAATAAGAAGTTAAAGGATATAAATATAAAATAAAATCAAAGCTAATTAATAAAAAATGTTGACTTAAGTTCATGTGTATGCTCAAGAAAACCCAAATATGTTAAGAAAACACAATTGAATAAATACATAATTGACTAAGTTAATTGAAAAGAGTATAGACATTACATGTACTAAGAGTTAAATGGATTCATGCAAAAAGCATGTATAAATAATCTTAATTCAACACTATTCAAGACTTAAAATGTTGATTCAACCTTACTCATTTTGGCTCAACAACAATGGCAACGTACCATACCATAGAATGGGATGTTGGATGTCTTGTAATTATTCAATAGAAATCAATGTAGTATGATTAAACTTGTGCACTCTTAACAATGAGTTAAGGAGATATAAGTATAAAAAAATTCAAAGATGATTAATTCAAGTTGAATACTTAGGTCTAGACAAAATATATGCCAATAAATACATTTAAAAAAATGCACAATTGGTTAAGTTGGCTAATTTGCTACATCATTAATAATTTGGGCACTATAACAATTGCAATGTAACATGAGACATTGGAGCCCTCCTATTTTATTTAATATGAATTGATGTAGTATGTTTGCATTTCTCTACCATAACTCTCAACATTGATTTGAGGGGTATAAATACAAAATAAAGTCAAAGATGAAGACAAAAAATCCCTTCTTGGGTCTATATATAGATTTGCTCAAGAAAACACATATATGTCAAGAAAACATAGTTAAATAAATGCATGATTGACAAAGTGAATATGAAATAATACAAACATGGCATGTACTAAGCGCTAAAAGGGCTTCATGCAAAAGTTTCTTACAAAGAACCCAATTCAACATTATCTAACTCTTAAAAGTTGATTCATTGTGAATCATTAGGGCTCCACAACAATAATAGTGTAGCATAGAACATTTGAAATCTTGTAATTATTCAATAATATCAATATCGTATATTTAAATTCCGCGATCTCAACTTTCACAAATATTTTTAACAATGAATTAAAGAATATACAGATACAAAATAAAGTTTAAAACACATGCTTGAATTCACATTTTGACCCAAAACAACACTTTAATAAGTATATGATTCCCTAAAATAACACAAACATGATATGTACTAAGTACTTAAAAACCTCAATTGTACAAGCATGCCATATACTAAGTTTTTAAAGATCTTCAAACTTTAATTCAATATGACATATATACTAAGTGTTTAAAGTTTTTTAATCTTTAGTTCAAAATGATCTCATGCTATAGTACAGATATGCAATCTACTAAATGTTTAAGAAGTTTCATTACTCAATGTTATCCCTTTGCAAAATGTTTATAAACTTGATTTTTATCTCAATATTATATTATACAATTTATTAAGTACTTGAAGAACTTTATTTTTTTACGAACATTGTCCCTTGCTAAAAAGTACAAATATGCTTATTTTAATCTCAACCTTCTATGTAATGTACAACATAATCTATGTTACATTGCAATTATAATACCAAATATAAAAATAATAATAATGAAAATTGGAATTTAAAAAACATTCCATCTAGTCAAATAAAAACCTATGAATGTAAGTGCCTTAAGGCTATATGAAGTATTTACAAGAAACTTGACAAGATGGCAAGAAAGTCTAGATGGATAACTACCTTGTAACCAACAAGGGTAGAATTCCTTTAAGTAGACACACAAGGAGGATATACACATAGAAAGATATTTCATGTATGAATACCATTTTAATAATGATATACACATAGAATACACACGATGTGCACATACCCACATAGCATTTAAATAATAATAACATAAGAGTGTGTAATGCTCCTATCATCGAGATTGATTGGGTCAGGTTGACTGCACGAAATTTGCATAAAATTTCGTGCCTTGCTTTATCATAATTAATATACAATATACTATTTCTCTCTCGAATCTACCTCATCGTCATGCTTTATACCTATAAAAAAATACGAAGAATATTGCAAGCAATCTCTCAGGATTGGCAAAAAAGAACAAAGGATTCAAATTTCCACAATGATTAGTAGTCTAGGTCCCCTAGACAACTCAATCAAAAATAATAATGGACCCCTACACAACTCAAACAAAAAAATCTATATATGTTTTTCCAAATTTTGGAAAACACAAATGCAAGAATTCTGCAACTATAAAAACGTAGACATAGACATAATTACTTGTTCTTTAAAAGCACAATTAAGAAAAAAATACACGCATAAATACTAGTTCGAACAAAAAGTAAATTTTTAAACAAAAATTGGAAACAAAAACAAACACGATAATTTTACAAATTAAAAAGGCATACACAAATTATATATAATTTCTAAATTTTGGAAAAATACAAATGCAAAATTCTGCAACTAAAAAAACTTAGACATAGACATAATTTGAGGAATGTATTCTTCCCTTTTCGCTATGAAATAAGAAGAGTATGATTTTTTTTGTGGAAAAAGAGACATAATTTTTTTTTTGTAATGCTGCAAAATTCTATTAAACTAGGAGAAATAAAGATACAGTAATAGTTACAGTCTAAGGTGGTCTTGGCCAACCTTGAAGATCAACAGAGTCATGGAGGGTCTGATCAAAACTATACAGAAAAACCCTGCCCAGTATAGGGAGACCAGGGTGAATAGGTAGTGGAGTCATAGCCATGAAGGCTTGAAATAAACTAGCAGTCTGGAGCATAGTGAAACATACCAAAAAACAAAAAAAAGCTGCTGAAAAACCTCCTCGGACTGAAGGAGTTTCCTCTAAGATGGGGCAATTGTAGCATGCATCGTCTTCCAAGTCTTGCACAGGTGGCAGAGTATCTTTCGCAGGAGGCATAATGTCTTTCGATGGTGACCGAATGTCTCTCGCAGTCTTCCTGGTGACGAGAGCACTGCCATCCTGCTCGTTGTGAGTACGTTTGGCGAGAATCGGGCCTAAGGTGGAGGGGATGGGGAAGGAGGGTTGAACCTGCTCCTTTCCTTTCTGAGAGTCCAACACCCTGCCGCGTGGCGGCACCAAATCCTTGCCTACCTGGGTGTTCAAATCCTTGCCATGTGGAGTGGCCATGTTGCCGAGTGTCACATTGTTTCTGGCAACCGAGGGAGTGGCGCCATGAGCACTGCTTCCATGACGAAATTCGCGACGGAGGTGACGGGTGGGGGCATAGGAGTCCCAACTAAGAGTGTTCTCCAAACTGCTGAGTGTGGCTGCCATGTTTGGCAGGGTAGCTCTCAGGGTCTGAGTAGCGTGTCGAGCAGTGGCCCAATTGGATAGCATGTCGTCCATGAGCTCGCCCAACATGTTTTTCACCAGCCAGTAAGGATCCCAGGGCTGTTCTTGACTCCCCTTGGAGAGATTGTCTGCAATCAACCTTGCCTCCCTATTGTCGACGAGTAAACGGACTAGAATTGAGACCTCTGCACCATAACCTTTCTTGGTTTGCCCAGTTTCCTGGGCTTCATTTTTCTTTTTTCCTCTGGTTCCTTTCGGCCGACCCATGAAGTCAGTCCAGAGGATGGCGCAGATGCTGGCGAACGGGAGCTCGTGGAGCGCAGGAGCAGGGAGAGCCCGATACAGAATGACGAGAATGCGAACGAGCATGGCTGAGGGCCGAGACAAGATGCTGTTGAAGAGACGGAAATGCCAGTCAGCTAGTGAACTGAACCTCATACGCCTGAGAGCCATGGGGATGGTGCACGGCAGAGGAGACGTCGTTGGTAGGATGATTAATGAGGCCAACGACTTGACATCGCTTCTATAGTGAGCCTGACATCAACACTGCCACTTGGCTGATGCTCGTGCCCAGGTGACTTGTTTGGCCGAGTCCTCGTGGCATAGCCCCTGTCGTCACCTACATTCGGGAAAAAAGAGACATAATTACCTGTCCTTTTAAAAACACAATTAAGAAAAAATACAAACATGAAATTAGTGCTAAGAAAAAGTTTTTTTTTTTCAGAAATTGGAAACACAAAAAAAGAAAAACACAAAAAGAAATACACCCTCACAAACAAAAATAATAAAATTACTAATTCAAATAAAAATAATAAAATTGCTTAATATCCGAAAAAAACGAACATAAGACTTAGAAAAGCAATAAAATTACTAATTCAAATAAAAATAATAAAATGGCTTAACATCCGAAAAAAACGAACATAAGAATTTTAAAGAAAAACATACAACTAATCATTTTTTCTTTTAAAATAAACAAAGAAATACACGCACGCCGACTTAAACAAAAATAAAAATTTCCAAAAATCGGAAAAAAACAAACACAAGAATTTTACAGATAAAGAAACCTACGCATAATGGTTCTTTCTTTTAAAAAAATAAACCAACAAACTAAATTAAAAAAAGAAGAAAAAGATTTTTTAGTGCTCTGCCTAAACCCTAAACCCTAAACCCTAGTATCTCTAACCCTAACTCATCTTCTAACCCCTGAACCCAAAAATAACGGCTGTACGTAATTAAGGTGCGACAAATAAACGCCAGCAGAAGAATTCCGAAATTCTCAGTCCAATGTCCCCCCCAAACCTGATTGGTTAGAATATTAGAATGAAATGGATTCTCCGTTTGATGTTGTTGTTGTTTTAACCTCTGAATTCATTCCTTCCTTGAAGATTCTTTCTTTTCATCTCTCTTCCTAGTCATTTCCATGCAAAAACAAGCCCATCTTCCTTTTTTTCCATTATAAAAGCACCACAGACTCATCCCATCATCACTCATCATTCCCTCTCAGTATTTGGATTGTTCATTGTAATCCAAATTCCCAGGGCTCCTCTGCGTTTGAGTTTTGCTTGTCTGCCCTGCATTTGAGAATTGATCCCGAGACCTTTCGTGTGTACTGAACCAGAAAAATTCGAATTCCCTTCTTCCCAACCTGCGTTTTCAAGCTCGAAATAACCATGGATGCCAAAGATTATTCTCATCATTTTTCTCAGGCTGAGTCGGGTGCCTGGTGGTTGCTGGCCCTGCCTGTTGCCATTAACAACCAGGCTGCTACTATGTCACCGTCTGAAGCATTTTGTAATACATGGGTGCTCTGTTTTTCAATTTTTCTGATAGCCATGGCGGGAGTTTTATTTTCGTGGCTTTCACCTGGAGGTCCTGCCTGGGGGGGCTCCCTGAAACGGAAACCCACAATCCCGGGCCCCAGAGGAGTACCCATCTTGGGAAACCTCACGGTCATGTGCGGTCTTGCGCACAGGCGCTTGGCATCCCTGGCACAGGCCTGCAATGCCCAGAAGCTTATGTCCTTTAGCATGGGCTTCACTCGTGCGGTCATCTGCAGCCAGCCTGAAGTCGCTAAGGCTATCCTTAACAGCTCGGCCTTCGCAGATAGGCCCATCAAGGAATCCGCTTATCAGCTAATGTTTGATAGAGCAATTGGGTTCGCTCCATATAGTGAGTACTGGAAAAATCTCAGGCGAATTGCTGCCGTACATCTCTTCTCTGCTCGAAGAATCTCTGCCTTCGAATCCCACAGGCAGGCCTTGACGAATTACATGCTGGAGACCATTGAGCTCTCAGCACAGTCACAGCCCAATTCTTCTGTTAAAATCCGTGGGATTTTGCAGAAGACTTCGCTGAATAACATCATGGGATCCGTTTTTGGGAGGATATATACATTTGGCTGTGGGGATTATGAGTCTGAAGAGCTCGCTTCAATGGTGAAAGAGGGATATGACCTCTTGGGCATCTTCAATTGGGCAGACCACCTTCCGCTTTTAGGCTTTCTTGATTTGCAGGGTATCAGGAGAAGAGGCTCTGAATTGGTTCCGAGAGTGTATGCATTCGTGCAGAAAATCATTGATGAGCACAGAGCTAATCCTGCTAGCAAAGACAAAGGGGATTCGGACTTCGTTGATGTGTTGCTGTCCCTGCAGGGGACTGAGAAGCTCAACGACAGTGACATGGTGGCTGTTCTTTGGGTATGTTCGCGGCTTTTGCCTCATTATTGAGTATTGGTTTCACTTCAATTCTAATTTAACTTCATTTTGTTTCACTAGAGTATGTTGCAAGTCATTTCTGTATTTGGGTTTTAAAGTAAAGGTTATATTATTGCTGACTGCTTAGACATTATACACACACAAACATACTCTGTATCAGGTGCATTCAATATGGATATTAGCATAGACCCAACAAAAATCCGGTGTTTAATATGCACTTCCAAGTTACAAAACTCAAGGATGTTTATCTAGAGTTCATGTAACAGACCCACATGTTAAACACTGGAATTTAACAATCTAGAGCTTCAAGAACTTGAGGTGCATATCAGATTAGGTGGGTTTGGGTTTTTATATATTTGAGAGATGAATTCTGTTGTTGGTTGGTATCTCCTTAAAAGGAAGTTTGTGGGATTGGTTTAATGGTTCCACTGAGACAGCAAAACACAAGATATAATTCAGTACCTTGTTCCAGTACTTTGTGTTACAATTTTCGGATCATCAATGGAATCATTGACTGGCCGTTTTACCTTATATGATTGGGTCTATGTTTTGTATTTTCTAAACGTAACTCCATTCTTATTGCGACTCCTCTCATCTGGCTTGGGGAGATCCCCGCTAACTGTCTATGAATTTTTTATCATCACAGTCTATATACATAGTGATTATGGAGCCAGCAGTTATCTTTCTGTTTTCATGTTGCTTTGGTTAGGTAGTACAAGGTCGGTTGTTTCATGGTTGTTTAGTTAATGTTTACCAATCAACTTCGTTGTGAGGTAGCAGCAGGAGTATTTGTGTTTGTTTAATTGCTCGATGCATGATGCTTTTGTGCTAATAGTGAACTAATAATTTCGATTGCAACAAGCTCTGTTCTTCATGATTTGCTGGATTATTTAAATTGCATCATTTTCTTAGTTTGCTATATGGCCTGTTATGTTTTTGCTTATTAATAGCTTAATTGGTGCATATGGGTTTTGCAGGAGATGATCTTCAGAGGTACCGATACAGTTGCCATTCTCTTGGAATGGATTCTTGCAAGACTAATTCTTCATCCCAACATCCAGGCCAAGATTCATGAGGAGCTGGATTCCGTGGTTGGAAACTCACGGCAATTAACAGAGTCGGACATTCCCAAGCTCCATTATCTGCAAGCAGTTGTGAAGGAGGTCCTAAGGATTCACCCACCTGGCCCATTACTCTCCTGGGCCAGGCGTTCCATCCACGATGTCCATGTTGCTGGGCACCTGATTCCTGCTGGCACAACCGCATATGTAAATATGTGGTCAATAACTCATGATGAAAAGATATGGAAAGATCCTCTTAGTTTCAATCCAGACCGGTTCTTGCCATCGGTTGGGGGAGAGGATGTTAACATCATGGGAAGTGATCTAAGGCTGGCACCCTTTGGATCAGGCCGAAGGGCTTGCCCTGGAAAGGCCTTGGGATTACAAACTGTCCATACATGGCTTGCTAGAATGCTCCACCACTTCCGATGGTTGCCTTCACAAGACCACCCTGTGGACCTCACAGAGGTCTTAAGGTTGTCATGTGAGATGAAAGCCCCACTGTATGCAACACCCATCAAAAGGAACACAGTGCCCTTTCTATAATGGGGAACAAACAGCTCCCATGGGAGTGGCTTCCAACTTTAAGTTGTAAAATATTGTGTAGATTCCCGTGATAATTTTTTGGGTAATTTGTTTTGCTAGTTAGATTTTTTGAAGTTATTTTGGGGGTGTAATGGAGCAATGGAAGGAAGAATTTGAGATGGATGGTAGATTTGTGTGAACAAGACTGTAACGGTACAGGTCTTGGATATGTATTTTGCTTAAATGGACCTCCAAAGTGAAGGTGCAATATAGGAAGGTGTGATGTATTCTGCATAGACATCCTTTTGCTAGTAATCCAAGTACATTTAACACTTTTGTGATTCGGATCAGATCCGAATATATATATATATATATATGTTAATGGGATGAATGGTGATTTGTCCAAAAGAATGTTGTATATATTTGTCGTGTTATATATATGGGATTTCATTCAGTCAAACTATAACGGTTTGAAGATTTCTTCCGCTCCTTTGTCCTTTTGTGTGATGCATAAGCAAATCTGGTACTGCTATAATATTCTTGTAAATTTAAGAATATTTTATTTGCAGGTGCTAGACAGCGAGATAAAACTATTCTTGGTTCTTTACAGAACGTTTGCATGCTGTCACAGTTCACTATTTTCCAACGCAGATTTACTATTTCTATGATAATATTAAAAATTTAAAAAATTATTAGTTTTATGATAATATTTAAATTTTTGAATGAAGATTTTTAAGATAAGATTAATGTGAAGAAAGAGATCAATTGAACTGAATTTGGGAGATATATAACCAGCTTCTCCACCACTACCTCTACCAGCAGCAGCATAACGCCTAGTTCCAGATCCTCTAGCACCTCTACCAGCAGCAGCATAACGCCTAGTTCCAGATCCTCTAGCAGCAAAGTTAATAGAGCCTACAGAAGCACTACTTCAAGTAGCAAAACAAATAGCAGCAGTGGAAGTAACAGTAGAAGTAGTAGAGTAAGGTTAAGCATATAGCTAGCGTTCGTTTCGTTCTGAGCCAGGATCAAACTCTTTTTGAGTTATGATAAAAAGAAAGTTATTTGAGGAAAGATAGCTGTGGTCAATGGGTCCCGGGAAAAGATAAATAAGTAATTATTGGTATCTAAAAATATATTAAATA
The DNA here is from genome assembly GCA_027924585.1 of Larix kaempferi. Lineage (NCBI taxonomy): Eukaryota > Viridiplantae > Streptophyta > Pinopsida > Pinales > Pinaceae > Larix > Larix kaempferi. Next base: position 12,868,357 of record BSBM01001197.1, on the reverse strand, counting down.
TAAATCAATTATACAGAGTTTATTTTAAAAAAATATTCTTTATGTCTTTTTAATAAAAAATTATAAATAGTTTGGAAAAGCTTTTTAATTATATTATTTGCTATTTAGATGTACTTTCAACTCTTCTAACAAGAAAAACAATGTTATACAGATTCCAACGTAAAGAAAAAATATGTTTTTAAAATACTAAAAAAGATGGATTAAGATTCAATTAAAAAATGATTTTATTTTTACAAATTTTAATATGAAATCTTGTAACTTCTATATTTAAATTTTTTTTTATAAAATATAATATAATACTTTAACATTTTACATATGGTCAAATTCACAAATGCTATTAAAATATAATGTATTTACTAATATTTAATATTAAATTATATATTAATGGTTTAAACACATAGATATTAATTATATTATTATTTGGTATTTAGTTTTGTGAAGAAATAATGTGTTTTTTTCAACAATTCTATATAAAAAAAATGGATAAAATCTCAAATAATTCATGTCTTTATATGATCAAAACTACATAGACTAAAAAGATGAAATAAATGACCACTTTTAATCTAGAGGACCTTATGGTGGTGTTAGTTCTAGCTTACATTAATCAACAATTTACTTCAACCAAGGTTGCTTTATGCCACTGGTCAAGTATGATAAAGTAATGGTCATTATGCTCATCATAAATATTGTATTGAAGTTCATTATTGAAGTTCATCTGTAACATCACCTTACCATGGTGGCTATGCTTAATTTTTTAAACACTTGTAATAGTAGTGTACAATTATTGAGCTATGTTTCTCCTATATGAGATGAGTTTCTTTGGGATGTTTATAAATTCTCTAATTTCTCTTTGGTTTATTATTGTGTAAATTATCATGGAAAAGAAAAAATGAATATCCAAGCATTTTTTTTCAGAAAAACAGTGCATTTTCTTTTCAAATCATGTACATCGTATATAATTTTTTTTTTTTTTCCATCCTTGTGGTTCACTTTAATCGGCTTAGCCGACCGCTACATCCACGAAATAATTTCCGGCGGACCCGCCCCGAAGGGGTTTCCACCCTGCGACCGCTGCGTGCCTAACCCCAAGAGAGTCGGTGAGAATGGATCCCGTGACCTCGCATGCTGGGAGGCCTAACTTCCGAGAACACATCCGATCGAGCTAACTCTTGGGGCTAGCATCGTATATAATTTACCATGGTGGCTATGCTTAATTTTTTTAACACTTGTAATAGTAGTGTACAATTATTGAGCTATGTTTCTCCTATATGAGTTTCTTTGGGATGTTTATAAATTCTCTAATTTCTCTTTGGTTAAATATTATTGTGTAAATTATCATGGAAAAGAAAAAATGAATATCCAAGCATTTTTTTTCAGAAAAACAATGCATTTTCTTCTAATACATTGTTTATTTTTTTAATCATGTACATCGTATATAATTTACTATTCTATATAATTTATTGTTCTTAAGGGCCATGGCAATGAGCCCCCTTGAGCCTAAATCAGTTCTATTAGAGCATAAACACTACTTATCTCAATCTGGTCATTGGTACCATTTAAAGCAAGTCAATGGTTGGATGCCAACATGGACACAATCTAGGAAATAAGAAGCACGGGGTTAATTCTACATCCCCTATCCAACATTCTTCCATACTCAACACTACCCAACATGGCCAAAAATTGCAACTCCAACAACTTTATTAGATCAAGATTTTAGACTACCAAATCCATGATGAGTGATGCACTTTAAAGGCATTTATTCCAAAGAATCATGCTTAGAGCAATCCTTACTTCTTTTGCACAACTTGCATCAACATTATTTTGTGATCACAATCTTTTCAAGGTCCATGTAATCCTTGACATCCTAATCTTTAACGACAAGATTGATGTGAAGGCAAAGATGAGTGCCTTAATTTCCCCTAGGTATATTTTGAGGTTAATAATTTCAATGACATGGACACATATCAACTGCAACCATGAAGCTATTGTTACAATACATTCCTAGTGGAATCCCTGAAATGACATTACATAGAACAAGGTAAGTTGGGAAAAGTTAACAGAGGACTTGGAAAAGCATTATGAAGATTAGTGTATGTGTTTACAATAATGGCTCCAACATTCTGATCAATCTATTCAAGACTACACAAATGAGTTCCATGACCATATGGTTTGTTTGGATATCCAAGATATCAAGCTTAACCTAGCTCTCAAGTATTAAAGTGGATCACACGAAACATCCAAGTTGAGCTGCATTATCTTCCATAATCAATTCATGGATGCACACACATTTGCCTTGAATCTTGAAGAGTAGTTCAAAGCCAAAATCAAATATAAGAGTCATCTTGGTGACCAGTTCAATCAACACAAATCGATTCAACAATAAGTACTTGTTGGCAAGGGGAAATGTCCAATGGTCAACATCATGGGTGCAACGTCAACAATGTGCTCATCTTTTCTAGTAGCAGAACATCAAGGTGCTTGGTTATCCAAAGAAGGGTTCATCAGCTGAGCAATATTCAAAGGCCCAAGAAAACAAAGGAAAAGGGAAGGATGCAACACATGGTGGCATCTCAACCATCTTCTCGGGTACTTGAATTAGGTGCCTCATTGTTAGTTTTTACTTGAGCAACATATAGCATATAAACAATTACTGAAAGATAAACAAGCACAGCATAAAAGACAAGAGACACAATTTATCCTGGGAAACCCTCTTGGGGTAGAAAACCCAACAAAGCCTTCCTCAATATAGAAATCACAAAGTACAAGCCTAACCCCAAGACAAAACAACTACTCCTCCACTTGTGCGCACCTCTCTTCTTCACTTATGCGAACTTTCTTGAGTGAATGAGTGATTAGAAGTGAGAGAGAGCACTTCTATTTATATTTTTCTGTTGAGATGACTAATTCCCCAACATGGCCGACTTGTCTACTTGACTAGTCAATTACATAATATAATAATCATTTAGGGGATTTTCTGAGCCGACACATGTCCTAGGGTTTACATTGATTCTTTCAATGACCTTTACATTATTAATTACATGACCATCAACTCTCGTAGGAGGAATACAATAATATAAATAGAATATCTTCCGCAGTTACATTATTTTAACACTCCCTCTTAACTAGGAAGGTATTCTGCGGGTAACAACATCTGCACAACTGACTTGTGAACTTCTATATGTCATAGGAAGGCTTTGGATCATCATCTGTCTTGGGGCATCATTTGTAGAGTAGCAACATCATCATCAACTGAATTATGATCGTCATTAGCGGCATCATCAGCAATCATCCTCTTGCTGGAACATCATCTACTGGAACAACATCCTCGTCAACTGGAACCTCTTCTGCTGGAACATCCTCATCAACAACATCATTAGTTGGAACATCTTCTGCTGTCAGCAACCTCGTCAACTGGGACACCATCTACTGGAACATCCTCATCAGCAGCACCATCAATTGGAACAACATCATCGTCAGCTGGAACACCATCTGGTGGAACATCCTCATCAGCAGAACCATCAGCTGGAACACCTGCAATAACAATCAGTAACTAAGTGTTGATACTATCAGTCAGCCAGTACTGATCTTCCCTCACCCTTGGAGAGGCATCCATCCCTATAGACAGGAATCTATCCTTTCGGATAGGAACTCTACCAGTCAGCAGGTACTGATCTTCCCTCACCCTTGGAGAGGCATCTATCCTTTCGGATAGGAACTCTATCAGTCAGCAGGTACTGATCTTCCCTCACCCTTGGAGAGGCATCCATCCCTGTGGAAAAGCATCTATCCTTTCGGATAGGAACTCTATCATGAAACATAGGATTTTCTGTCAACTTGATGCAACTCTGCTTGTCACAGAGTATCTCCGTAGCATCAATCTCTGCATCGAACAATCCTGTCAACATCTTGCAAAGCCACACTGCTTCACCACAAGCTGAACAAGCTGCAACATATTCAGCTTCCGCTGTACTGAGTGCAAGATAGGGTTGCTTTCTACTGAGCCATGAGATCACACCTCATCCCAAACTAAAGCAACATCCTGAAGTGCTCTTTCTGTCTTCAGCACTTCTAGCCCAATATGAGTCTGTGTACCCATACAGTCTGAACTCACTATCCGAGGCATGTCTGAGTCCATAATCCAATGTACCCTTCAGATATCTCATCACATGTTTTGCTGCAATCAGGTGAACATTCCTGGGTTCCACCATATACTAACTCAAAGTGTTTACCACAAAACATATATCTGGACGAGTATTGGTCAAATACATCAATGACCCAATAATCTGTCTATACGTGGTGACATCCACTTTCTCTGAAGAAGCATCACTCAGAAGCTTCAAGTTTGTCACCATCGGAGTGGTCATGGCCTTGCAATCCCAAATCTCTTTAGGATCTCTACTGTATATTTTCCTTGACTCAGAAAAATCTCGGCCGGAAACTGCCATACCTCAAGACCTAGAAAATAGTGCATCTTGCCAAGGTCTTTCATCTCTAATTCTGCTACAAGCCTCTTCTTACATTCAACAATAGGCTTGTCTTCTCCAGTCAGAAATAAGTCATCCACATACAATAATAGTATCATGGGTTCATCGTTCATAATCTTGTAGTAAAGATTAGAATCCGTTTTACTCTTGGTAAATCCCAAGCTCATCAGGAAGCTGTCAATTCTTCCATACCATGCTCTGGGAGCTTGCTTCAACCCATACAGTGCTTCCTTCAACCTGCATACATGTGACTTATTATCTTCTACTTCAAATCCTTTTGGTTGCTCGATATATACTTCCTCTTCTATGTTTCCATTCATGAAAGCAGTCTTCACATCCATCTGATGTAGCTTCCATTTCATCTTGGATGCCAAGGAAAGAATGGTTGAAGTATATCTGGCTACCGGGGCAAAAGTCTCCTCATAGTCAATTCCTTCCTTTTGCGAGAATCCCCGGGCTACAAATATTGCCTTGTACTTTTCAATGCTTCCGTCTGCTGAATGTTTTGTTTTGAAGATCCATTTTGATGAAACAACCGATTTGTCCTTCGGTCTTGGTACCACATCCCAAACATCATTCTTGATGATGGATTGATATTCGTCATTCATGGCATCTAGCCATTCCTTCTTCTTTACTGCTTCTTCAAAACAAGCTAGCTCTTCTTCAACAAGATTGCACATCAAGGCTACATAGATGGAATATGGCCTTGGTCTCTTGATCTCTCTACTGGAGCCTTCTAGAGCACCATACTTTCCTGCATCTTGAATTAATTCTCGTGCCCAGGCTGGTCTTCTCTTTCGAGAGATCTCCACATGAGGTAACTCCTTAGGTCTCCGAGGTTCTGCCATGTCATGATCCTCTGGGATAGGATCACCTTCAACATTTGGAATGTGGATGAACACTGGACATCCAAATATCTTAAGATGACTGACTTCAGGCTTCTTTCCAGTGAACATCTTTTCAAGGGTCTTGTTGCCAAGAGCACTATGAGAGATCCTGTTCTGTACATACACTGCGGTTCTGGCAGCTTCTGCCCATAGATGCATGGGTAAGTCTTGATCGTGGATCATAGATTTTACTGCTTCTATGATCGTTCTATTCTTTCTTTCGGCTACACCATTCTGTTGTGGATTATAAGGGACAGTGAGCTCCCTCTTAATCCCTGCTTGCTTACAGAAATCTTTGAAATCCCCTGAGGTATATTCCCCTCCATTATCTGACCTCACGATCTTAATCTTCTTTTCAGAGAGATTCTCCATGAGAGCCTTGAACTCTTTAAACTTTTCAAAGACTTCATTCTTATTCTTCAGAAAGTAAATCCAATTTTTGCTAGAATAATCATCAATTAAAGATGCATAATATTCATACCCTCTTAGAGATGTGGTGGACATTGGTCCACAAATGTCTAAATGAATAATATCCAGAATACCTTTCACCTTGCTGTCGCTACTTGGAAATGGGTTCTTAGTGCTCTTCCCTTGAGCACACCCTTTGTGAAAATCCTCACAGCAGATCTAAGAGCTGATGTATACCTCACAAGAAAGAACTTAGGAATAAGATTAAGAGTGGTCAATGCAGTGTAAATGAGCAACAGAATAATAATACAGTAGAACTCGGATAGAAGCAAAATAACTTCACACACACTAATTCATTAATCACAAATGGACAAATAAATAATACAATGCATGAGGATTCGAATGCCAAGGTGGCAATTCGAATTATCCTTCATGGAGTGATCAAAGGATCACTGGAGTGTCATCGAAGCACAACTGGAAGTCTTCATCATCATTAGTGGAGTCATCAATGCTCAAGTAACTGTCAACCATCAGTCAAACTGAGTCTAACTGAGTGTGGTAGGTGTAACTGAGTGTAACTGACATTAACTGAATGAAGGAGGCTCAATGGAGGGCGCATGAGGAGCTAACTGGAGTTAGAATGGGCAGTCTAGTCTCACTGGAGGTCCATCGGAGTGACACAGTCAGTTGAGAGTCAGTCTTTCCTTAAATCAAGGAAAGAACTAAAGATAACTGAAGTGCAACTGAGTGGTAGGTGAGAGAGGATGAGTGGCTTCCTAAAATCAAGGAAGAAGGGCGCACTAAGCTCTAGGAGGGCTAAAACTGATCAGTGAGAAGATCCCGGGGGCTGGCTAACTGAGGGCTAGGTGTGGGACTGATGACTGGGATGCATGCATGCAAGACTAAAACTGCAAATAATGAAAATGCTGGTAGAACTAGGATGGAGTATAGGAATATCCTAACACCCTTTGCATACTCCTTCATGCTCCACCTGGATCTCTGGTAACCCAGTTACCACCTTACTTACAATTGGTAAGGCTTTATAGTGTACATGAGCTAGTCTCCTATGCCATAGCTCACAAGGGTTCATGGTACTAGCCATCATTGCTGCATATGTATGACCCTTCAGCTTATAAAGTCCTCCTTCTTCTACTCCAATGACTAATACATCATTAATAGTCTTCCCTTTAGGCCACATGAGAACTTCACCATCTACAAATGAAACTCAAAGACCTTTCTTATCTAATGCTGAAATAGATAGAAGATTCTTCTTCAACCCAGGTACATAAAGTACATCCTTCATGTTCATGGACTTCCCAGAGTCCAACTTGTAAGAGGCTTCTCCCATTCCTTTGATGAGATATTGGTAGTCATCTCCGAGTTTTACCTTGTGTGGATATTCCTTCTGGATAAGATGAGACAAGGATTCTTTGTATCCTGTCATGTGCTTTGAAGCTCCACTATCAACTAGCCAAGTATCACTCCCATGAGATACTGAACCAGTGAGTGCTGATATAAGAACATATTCTTCACTGGAGTCTTCATTATTTCTGGTTTTGTCATCTTTATCACTATCTTCCACTGCATGAGCATGAAACCTCTTCTTCTGCTTCTTGTGATGTCCATGTTTGTTTGGACAATTCCTTGCAATGTGTCCAGTCTCGTGGCATGAGTAACACTCAATTGAAGAGAAATATTTTCTGGTCCTTCTCTTCTTTTGGGGTCTCCTTGGAGAGTCCTCTCGGGGACGGGGGTTGTCCTTCCTCTTCTTTCCACCTTTAGCATGAGTAGCTAAAGCTTGGTCTTCATCGTTACTTAACTTCTCCTCTCTTACGACTATTCTTTCTTCTTCTTGGACACATTCTTCCCATAGGTTTCTGAACTTGATTAGTTTCTTTTTGGCACAAATGCCACGAACAAATGGTTCCCAATCTCGGGGGAGACCATTCAAAGTAGTCATCACAACTTCTACATCTTCAATCATATCCCCAATGGCTTCTAATTGTTCTTTGATCTGGGATACCCTGGAGAAGTATGAGTGCATGGATTCAGACTTCATGCACTTCACACCCTTGAGTTGATTTCTCAAGGTCATCTTTCTGTTGATGTTCTTTCCTTCAAATAGACTGGTTAAGGCATCAAACATTTCTTTTGGTGTCTTCTTGGAAGACACATGGGGGATCAAGTGATCCTTGATGGAATCAACAATGATCCTCTTTGCTTTGATAAGATTCTTCTTATGCCTTTCCTTCTCTTCATCTCCCTCTGGTTCTGTAAGTCCTTCCTTCACATAGTCTTCTAGCTCATGCTCCTCAAGGATGGGCATGACTCTATACTTCCAAGATCTGAAGTTCTCAGCTCCTTCAAGCTTCTCATCAAGCTTGGTATTGCTTGTCATCTTGCTATAATGAGTACTTCAAATGGAAATAGAAATAGATTTGAGACTTACCAGAAAATTTTCCCTTCTGAGATCTGCTCCTCCTTGACCTAGGGTTTGTCAGAGAAACCCTAAAAATTCAAACTTTGAATTTCAAATTTCTGAAAGGATAGAAAGATGCTCCTTGCAGAGTTGATCAAGCTGGTATACTTCAAAATTGAAATCTGCAAAATTTGACCCCTCAAAAATTGCCTTGAAACTTCTGGATCTTCTGGACAGGATCCCAAACTAGGGTTTGATAAAGCCCGTGGTTCCACCCAGCCAAAAAGTTCGATCTAGTGCTCAAAAGTTTGATTTTTTTTAGGAGTATCCAGCCGTGGTCACAGATTCCAAAAATTTCAACTTTTGTAGAAACTCTAATTTTCCACCTTTCCGATCAAAATCCTGATTTAGGGTTTGATGAAGCCCGACCTTCTGCCCAACCAAAAAGTTCGATCTTGGACTCAAAAGTTTGATTTTTCTGAGAGGATCAATCCTATGCAGAGAACACTAAAAAATTCTCCTTCTGTCAAAAGCCCTAATTTTCCGTGGCTGCACAATGTAATCTTTTAGGACAGCTCTGATACCATGTTAGTTTTTACTTGAGCAACATATAGCATATAAAAAATTACTGAAAGATAAACAAGCACAATATAAAAGACAAGAGACACAATTTATCCTGGGAAACACTCTTGGGGTAGAAAACCCAGCAAAGCCTTCCTCAATATAGAAATCACAAAGTACACAATAACCCCAAGACAAAACAACTACTCCTCCACTTGTGCGCACCTCTCTTCTTCAGTTATGCGAACTTTCTTGAGTGAATGAGTGATTAGAAGTGAGAGAGAGCACTTCTATTTATATTCTTCTGTTGAGATGACTAATTCCCCAACAGGGCCGACTTGTCTACTTGACTGGTCAATTACATAATATAATAATCATTTAGGGGCTTTTCTGAGCCGACACATGTCCTAGGGTTTACATTGATTCTTTCAATGACCTTTACATTATTAATTACATGACCATCAACTCCTGTAGGAGGAATACAATAATATAAATAAAATATCTTCCGTAGTTACATTATTTTAACACTCACATCACAAGATGATTTTGCGTCTTTGGAGCCCTGTAGTTGTGAGAGAATTCCTAATCACATTTCACACCATTTGGAATAGGTAATGTAATACCCCCATTTTGACCCTTAAGATATATTGGATTTTAATGTAAATATTGTATACATGTGATGTATGTTTCCCTAGAGTGGAGCTCAAGGCCAAGGCCCTGCTAGTGGATGCTCATATTTTATTTAAAAAGGAAAGTATTTGATATTACATTATCCATGTGCTATTAAGCCATGGAACATTATAACATGATGTAAGTATTAATATTGCAATAAAAAAACAAAAAAAATGGCTATGGAAGCAACTAATAAGAGGGGGCCATGTGCATCCAATAGGGAGTGGTGAGGGGGTTGTGGGGTTGAACCATATGCTTCCAAATTCATCTTGAGAACCCATTTGACGTTTAATTCTATTGTAATGAAGTTGAAGAAATCAGTCCATAGCTTCAATGGAGCATGGGCAACCCAGAAATTCGTATGTCAGGGTATGGGCTCTGTTTCCTTGACCCACAAGTCACTCTACCTCATGGGAATTCATTTTTCCTCATTCCCATTCCATTGTTGAAGATCTAGGCATCATTTTTCATCCATTACACATGTCCAGCAGTGAAAAAAAACCAAAAATCGCAACTTTGAATTAAGCCACGTTTTGAAGTGCCAAAAACACCCATAAATTTGTGTGGACAGTAAAATCCAATGGGGGATCCATAGACCTGAACCTTGGGGCGAATTTGAGAGTGTTAGATGCCCAGAAATCCATAGGAAAACCATAATTTGATAGTCCGAAAAACTAATTACGGGACATAGTCACTTGGCCATAGAATTGAGAAAATCCAAGCGTGAATGACAGAGAAGAAGATAGAACAGAGGTTGGAATTGCTTGAAAAACCCAGTGAAGGCTAGAATCTCAAGGATTTAGCAGCTTAGACCTTTCTATTCCCACCCTGAAGAGCACAGGAGGGAAGGGGCGCCTGAGGGACTGTGTAGCAGAGAAGGGGACCTTCCTTGTGTTGGGTGTGGTAGGTATTGTGAGTGCCAAGGTTGTTTGGATTTAGTTGAGATGCCTGTAGTTCTGTGGTTGAGCTCACTGGCTTAGCATCCTCCTCCTTTGTCTCTTGCATGCTTGATAAACCCAATTGTGTGTTGGATTAGCATGATTGTTTGTGTGAAACCATGGCTGTGAGTGAGCCTATTTAGTTCCTCCTTAGTGGATACAAAACCCATCTCGGGGGTGGTCTCTTAGATGAAAGAATATAGGCTGGACAAAGACCTATGGTTGTGTGGAACTTTGCTCTCACATAGCTAGTTGCTTGGACAACTTCATCTTAAATATAAGTATTCTCTATGGTTTAAATTATGTCCATTATGTGAAAATCCTCACAGCAGATCGAAGAGATGATGTATACCTCACAAGAAAGATTAATATTAAGTAGGAAAATAGAAGAAGAGTGGTCATGCAGTGTAAAGGAGCAACATAATTATGATACAGTAGAACTCAGATAGAAGCAGAATAACATCACACACTAATTCATTAATCACAATATGGACAAATAAATAATATAATGGTGAGGATTCGAATGCCAAGGTGGCAATTCGAATTAGCCTTCATGGAGTGATCATCAGATCAATGGAGTGTCATCAAAGCAAAACTAGGAGTCCTGATCATCATCAGTGGAGTCATCAATGCACAAGCAACTATCAACCAGGTGTCAAACTCAGTCTAACTGAGTGTGGTAGGTGTAACTGGCACATGGAGGCACTAACTGAATGAAGGAGGCTCGATGGAGGGCGCATGAGGAGCTAACTGGAGTCAGAATAGGCAGTCTAGTCTCACTGGAGGTTTATTGGAGTGATACAGTCCGTTTAGGAGTCAATCTAGCCTTAAATCAAGGAAATATCTAAAGATAACTCAACTAACTGAAGTGCAACTGAGTGGTAGGTGAGAGAGGGCGCCTTTCACAAGTGGTAGGTGAAAGGAGAGTGGCTTACTGACTAGGAGGGCTAAAAATGCAAGGAAAGAAGCTCCTAGGGCTAGCTAACAGAGGGCTAGGTGCTGGGACTGATGACTGGGATGCATGCAATTGCATGACTGAAAATGAAAAAATGGAAAATGTTGTTAGGACTAGGATGGAGTATAGGAAAATCCCAACACCCCCCCTTAATCCATCTTGGGCCCTGGTAACTGAGACCAAAGGTCACCCAATACAATGAATAATAATAACAGCCAATAAACCGAGGAAATGGGGAAAAAACTCATGGGAAAAATACCCCCCCTCAAAAAAGACTGTAGGGCACACCAAAAATAAACGCTCCAAACTCAAGCAGGTGTGATGCTTGGTCATATGTTTGGAGGTATCTTCTTCTTGGGAAGAAGTGGATCATGCTCAAAAGGCATGTGCTTGTACTTGCTCTTCAGATCGAATGTGATGAGAACAAATCCAAAAGTATGAGGATGATCCGAGAACCTGTGATTCAAATCAGTTGAGGTAGGATCAAATCCATGAATGTGTAGATAGTCTTTTGTTTTCTCCTTCGAACCATCATAGGTGAGATTATGCCCAAAAGAACTATCACATGATAGTGAATGCTTTGAATCCAAATGAGATCCAAGACTTGAAGAATGGTTTCTTGAGATCTCCATTGAACCATTAGAGGTGAGATCAAAACCATGATATGCATGAGAAATTATCCCAAGTAGTGATTGCTTGGATTTTAAATCAGCTCCAAGACTTAATGAATGATTTCTTGAGATATCTTTTGAACCAGTAGAGGTGAGATCAAAACCATAAAATGCATGAGAAATTATCCCAAGTGAATGGCAATTCCCTACATCTTCAATAAACTTCCGAGAGCATGTACAAATGATCATATAGTAGTACATAAGAGGTGAGTGATCAAGGAGAGTAAATGAATTACCTCCAATTGCTGATTTGACCTCCGAAACATTCAATAGATCATGATGCAAACCAACAGACTCTTGTGCAAGAGAGAATTTAAGAACCTCTGCAATTTCTAGAGTGTGAGCTGGCACAAAATTCGAAATAGAAGAAATTTGGAGCATGAGTGTAGAATCTGCAAGTTCTTCTTCTTTGTGGACAACTTCAATATGAGATATGTTTGATACTGATTCATGATCAGAGAGACCTTCAAGGAGGGCGAATGCAACAGTGGGATTGCTCTCGAAATGGTTTGGACCAATCCCTTCATTCTGTTTTCCAAATCTTTCATCCAGATGGGCCCATAGCTCTTTTGGAGATTCAACAGAAAGGAAGTGGTGTGCCATGCAACGAGACATAGCAAATAGCATGGCTGCATAGGCTCTGTCACCTTCATTTAACCAGTCATTCTCTTCTTCAGAGGATTCGAACTCTCTTTCAAAACAATAATCAAAGAGACCATGTCTCTTCAAATGTGCTATAATCTGTGGTTTCCATTCATCATAGTTGAATGGAGAAAGATGAGTAATTCCTTTAGAATTCATGGAAGCTGTAGAAGACCTACAAAAAACAATAGAAAATATCTGCAACTGCTACTGCTGCAAAAGTGCAGAAACTGCTGCAACTACTGCACTCGAAATATTGATAATAACCTGCAAAAAACTCTCAGGAATGGAGATAGACAATACTCTCAACATGCTCTGATACCATGTGAAAATACTCACAGCAGATCGAAGAGATGATGTATACCTCACAAGAAAGATTAAGATTAAGCAGGAAAATAGAAGAAGAGTGGTCATACAGTGTAAAGGAGCAACATAATTATGATACAGTAGAACTCAGATAGAAGCAGAATAAAATCACACACTAATTCATTAATCACAATATGGACAAATAAATAATACAATGGTGAGGATTCGAATGCCAAGGTGGCAATTTGAATTAGCCTTCATGGAGTGATCATCAGATCAATGGAGTGTCATCAAAGCACAACTAGGATTCCTGATCATCATCAGTGGAGTCATCAATGCACAAGTAACTGTCAACCAGGTGTCAAACTGAGTCTAACTGAGTGTGGTAGGTGTAACTGGCACATGGAGGCACTAACTGAATGAAGGAGGCTCAGTGGAGGGCGCATGAGGAAATAACTGGAGTCAGAATAGGCAGTCTAGTCTCACTAGAGGTCTATCGAAGTGATATAGTCAGTTGAGGAGTCAATCTAGCCTTAAATCAAGGAAATATCTAAAGATAACTCAACTAACTGAAGTGCAACTGAGTGGTAGGTGAGAGAGGGCACCTTTCACAAGTGGTAGGTGAAAGGAGGGCGCCTTACTGACTAGGAGGGCTAAAATTGCAAGTAAAGAAGCTCTCGGGGCTAGCTAACTGAGGGCTAGGTGCTGGGACTAATGACTGGGATGCATGCAATTGCATGCATACATGCAAAATCATGACTGCATGCATGACTGAAAATGAAAAAATGGAAAATGCTGTTAGGACTAGGATGGAGTATAGGAAAATCCCAACACATTATGTGTTCTACAATGTTTTAATTTGATGACTGTTATTGATATGCTGAATGCATGATGCAATTGTGTGTGGATAATGTTTTCATTCCGTTGTGTTTATTTGAGTATGAATATGCACACATTTTATTTATTTATTATGAATCTCTTATTCATGAATGGAGCTGAGTTTGCCAAATAAGCCCAGAATGTTAGTCATGTTCCCTTCCTTGCATCAGATCGACGGGAGGGGATGTGACAGGTAATCATTCATATTATGACTTAGCGAAAGTTACTATTTTATGATATATGTTTCTTTTTAATTAAATGTAGAGATGGAAAGTGCAAAATATAAATGCAAATGCATGCACTTGAGTTAGCAAGAGAAACATCATATATAGAATTGAAAGATAAATACAACATAGTGGGTTGGAATAAGTTTGCATTTACATATATTACATAAACCCTATGACTACTTTTAGTAGATTGAGGAAAGCCTACAAATGAAACTACTACCTACAATGCCACATTGAAGGTTGACCAAAATAATATAGAGGAAAGTGGGGCAAAACACCGAGTGCTAGAGAATAGTCTACATAAAGAAAGTAATCAAACCTACAATCTACTACAATTTTGTTTCTAGCATATCATGTAAAGAAACAGAATAATCTACAATTAAATCCATGAGCATACAAGATATCTCTTGTTGAATTTTGGTTAGTGACGACTTCTCCATTAACATGAAAAAAGGTTTTTAGTGTTAAGAAAATTCCTCTCCCCTCCCATTAGTGTGAAAAGCTTTGCTTATCAAAATTCTTAGTGACTCTTGGCCTTAGAAGGATTTTTGTCCCTTGGACACCCTCTCTTTGACTCTTGTGATTTCTCCAATCGTTTTGTCCCTTTTATTATGAGGACTGTAATATTATAGAATTTCCACTCCTTATGGAGTTCTCTTCTCATAATTTGTCTTATCCTCATTTGACTATTCAACATGAAAAAAATGATGAAATACTAATATTGCACATTTATTCAGAAAGTTTGAAAGGAGAGGAAATAATTGTTCTTCTTTCAATGTCGAGAACAACTCCTTTGAGTTTGGTTTGTTGTTGTACACAGATTCTTTACTATGAGATCCATGCCCAACTCTATAATTTTGTATTTTTTCTTTATTCCTATGGTTATTTGAAGTTACCATCATCCATGATTTGATATTCCCACCCCATTCTATCTTCCTTCACCTTTAGTGTGTTGCTTTTTTTTTTAACAGAAACGTTTAATCGGATTTTATATAAAATTTGAAACAGAGTTTACATTGTAGTTGCAGTAGGGATGCTCATTGATAAGTATTTGAGCCAAGCCTGCAAAATTGAATTCAACTGTTCGAGACTGCTAAAAAAAAATCCTATTCTAAGGAGCTTGAAGCTCTTTACAAACTGGCCTAGAAGAAAGACATAGGTGCATAGCATTGTTGTATTCGATACCAAAACAAGACTTGTAGAAGAAAGAAAACCTATACATTAGGGTCGATAGAGTTCTTAAGACAAAGAATAATAAACCATAAAACATCAAAAAGAAACTGAGATACATGAGTTACAGGTGTTTTCAGTTGGATTCCACAGCGAGATTGGTGATGTCTGTGTTCATTTTGTCGAGCATAGCTTCCACCACCTTGGTTGTGTCATGGACTGCCAAAACCCTTGCATCCAAATTTTCGAGCTTAGCTTCCACCATAATAGCTACCTGCCCTATTCTTTTTGCATTAAGACTTCGGACCTCAACATTTGTTGCATTCACCAGAGAGAAGAGGTGAGTGAAGGACCGTTTCATTTCATAATTTTCATTGCTAATAGTTCGGAGCTGAGCTTCCAAGTCATTCAGATACGTTTGGAACTCAGTCAAAATATTTTTAAATCCCAGTCCATCATTTGTTGTGTGGAGACCTTGCCCAAGAAATTTGCACTTGCCCTGGTTCTTCGTAGAGGGATGCACGTTGCTGGTCTCTGCTCCTGTTGCTTTCGGATCCAAATTGGCAGAGAGAGGGAATCCATGCGCAATAACTTGCTTGCCGTAGAGGATGGAATGGAGCGAGGAGAGGTCATCTGCCATACTTCCCTCACTTCTTCGCTGCATAAACCAATTTCCTTTACAAAACCTACTGCAGAGCCTGAATACAACGCTGAGACAGAGTTCAAATGAGGGAAGCTTTGCGTCTTGTCCAAGTTTGAAGTTGCTTCTTCCATGGAGGGTGGGAGAAATTATGCCTTGCATGGAAGCCATGTGGGTCAAGCGTGTATGCTGATCCTGCATCTTCCAAAGTACAATAAGGAGATCCTTGAAGAGCTCGCTGAGGTTGACGTTAGGGAGCCCAGGCTTATACGAATTTGGGTTTGTTCCTTTGCAAAAGCCAAACCAAATCCTAAGACAAACAATGAGTTTGAAAAAATACATTAGGAGTGAGCGGGATTATGGGACCCAAGCAAATTCCTGGTCTTGTTGGTTGCAAACCATGACTCCGCAAGCTAGCCTAACTCCATTATTTGCCATTTTATCCGCGTAGCTATTGTTGGATCTGAGAATATGTAGAAAATTGATAGCTTTACATTCTTTTACGATGTTTTTCAGTAGATGATGAGTCTTTGTGCTTGGCATCTTTCTGTATTTTTCCAAACTCCTAGATTCCCTTATAATTAACATCGAATCGCCAAAAACAACAAGCTCCTCAATTCCCTTTCTTCTACCAAGCTCAAGTCCTTTAATTAAGGCAATCCATTCAACTCCATTATTGGACTTTTTTCCTATTCCCCATGCATAATCTTTCATTTTTGTTCCATCAGAGTCATAGAGGACTCTTCCCGCTCCTTCCAGCCCAGGGTTTCCTTTTGAGGTACCATCAAAGAAAAGACAAGTACTTCCTAAATTGTTTTTCCAATCCTGGAAGGAGTCGTCACTCATTCTGATATGCCAATGCTTGGAGTTTGGCCATCTGGTGAGCTGAGGCTGAACGTTGATTGAATCTGGAGTTAAGAAGTCAGCGGCCCAAATCTTTTCTTCAGTGGTCAAATTTTCTTTGATGATATTTTTCATGCCTCTAGAGGTTAGAGATTCGATCCAAAGAGCTTTAGCAGATGCTCGAGTTTTGCTCGGGGTGGATATTTCTTCCTCAAAGATTTCTTTATTTCACGCATTCCAAATCTTCCAACAGATGAGTTTTGGAAGTGCCTCCCATGCTCGTTGGAGATCCATTTTTTTAAAAACGTTCCATGATAGTAATCCTTCCAGCAGGTGAACAAATCATGCCATTCAGAGGGCAGAGTCAGGTTGAAAGGCAGGTCTTGATATGCTCTGTGCCAAACTTCTTGGGAAAATTTACACTCGAGGAAAAGGTGATCAAGTGTTTCTTCGTTTTCTTTATATAAGATGCACCTCACAGGACCTTCAATTCCCCTTTTCCTGAGGTTTTCTGCGGTGAGAGTTTTTCGGTGTGCTAGGGTCCAAGCAAAGGTGTTTATCTTTGGGAGCCCATCCTTGCTCCAGACTGCTTTCCACTTGTTGTTCTTGCTCCTACGATGCTTGCTGATATCAACTAAATGATAACCATCATTGACCTTATAATGGCCTATCTCCCCC
This sequence comes from Larix kaempferi, assembly GCA_027924585.1. Taxonomy (NCBI): domain Eukaryota; kingdom Viridiplantae; phylum Streptophyta; class Pinopsida; order Pinales; family Pinaceae; genus Larix; species Larix kaempferi. Next base: position 12,850,977 of record BSBM01001197.1, on the reverse strand, counting down.
CACCCCCCCCCCCCCCCCCCCCGTTTATCCGCCAACTTGCAGTGTACCGGGGTTTTGCTGTGAAGAGAAGAGAGGAGGAGGTTGAAATCCGAGCTCAGATGCTCCGAGATCTCTAGTTCTTTCCAACCCGCCCATCGTCCATGGTTAGTCCAAGAAGACAGGTAAAAAAGAATGCAAATGTTTTCATTATCCATCCAAAGTTTGAGGTCAAAGAAGGCTTGTGGATATAGGGGGGAATGGGATTCGTTGAACTTGTCATGCCAGATATTGATGTGCTTGCCACTTCCCGGGATCCAAAATAGATGGTCCTGAATAATAAAGGACGCTTTTTGACAAAGAGCCCAAATTGGGGAGCCGAATTTGTTTTGCTTAATGCTTTCAACACATTTTTTCCTGTTGCCCTGCATATATTTTTTACAAAGTACTTCTTTCCACCATGCTTTCTTTCCTGAGATAGTTCGCCAGAGAATTTTTTCTCCCAAAGCTATGTTCATAATCGCTGGGTCCTTGACACCAGGCTGCAAACTATCTCCCATTTTATTAAATGAAATTTCTTAGCATTGTTTGACTTGCCTCCCTGCCACAGAAACGTTTTTAACTCTTTTATGATTTCCATGATCACTGTTTTGGGAGCTAAGGAAATGGAGCAGGCGTACAGAGGATAAGCAGAAAGAATAGAGTTTATGAGAACAATCTTCCCTGTCGGATTTAGCCATCTGGAACCCCATGAGTTGATCTTTTTTTTAATCTTGTCAATCAAACCGCACCAATCCGCTACTCTTTTCTTCCCCTTGAAGATTGGGATGCCAATATAATTGAAGGAGTTCCAGACTGTGATCCCTTCAAATCCAAAAATCCTGGCTATGCGAGCCAAAGTCCCAGGAGGATAGTTCCATCCATAGACTTTAGATTTTTCGGCGTTAATTTTTCCATCAGAGGCTTTGAGGAAAGTGCTCAGAGCATTTTTTAGTCTTTCAACGATGATAGTGGAAGCCCCTCGAGCAAGATCGTGTCATCAGCGAATTGGCCGTGATTGGTGGCTTTTACCCCTCTGACAATTTTCAGACCTTTTAGCTCATCGGAGTCTTGCAAAAGCTGAAGTTTTCAGCCACCAAAAGGTAAAGAAAGGGAGACATAGGGCAGCCCTGCCTTAGGCCCCGGGAGGCTTGGAAGAAATTAGTAGGCCTGCCATTAATATGAGGATCAATCCAAGGGCTGCTAATACAAGCTTTTACCCATCTTACAAATCTATTAGAGAAGCCAAATTTGACCATAATTTCAAACAAGAAGGAGTGATTTACTCTATCAAAAGCATTAGCCATATCAAGTTTGACGGCCATACCTTGCTGGTGTTTTCCTATGCTTGAGTGGATTGCTTCTTGGACGACGATGATGTTGTCAAGGATCTGTCACCCTACAATGAAGCCTCCATGAGTCTCAGAGATAAGATGGTTCATGACTCTTTTCATCCTAGTATCCATAATTTTGGAGAGGATTTTGTAGGAAGTATTGCATAGAGAAATCATCCTAAAGTGATCAATAGAGAGGGCCTTTTTTTCTTTTGGAATCAGGGACAGAAAGGATGAGTTGGTTGCTCCACCAATCTTGTCTTTATTCCGAGTCCAGTTGAGCATTCTTTTCAGATCGTCTTTTATTATTCCCAAAGCTGCTCTGTAAAAATTAATGGTGAAGCCGTCTGGGCCAGGAGCTTTGTCTGGTTGGAGAGACCATATTGCATTTTGAATCTCAAAGTCCAAAATGGGTTTGGAAAGATCCCTATTTTTTGCATCAGAGATCATCGAAGGGATGTCGTGAAGAAGGCTAGTTTGAGCTTCCAAATTAGCTTCGTCTTTGTCGGTGCAGATATCGAAGAAGTGGCTGAAGGTGTGGCTTTTCAAGTCTTTTTTCTCAGTAATTTTGTTCCCATTTTGGTCATTCAACTCTGTGATTGCGTTGTGAGTGAGACAGATCTTAGTTTGCTTGTGGAAGTAACTAGTGATGTTGTCTCCTCCTTTAAGCCACATTTGTCTGGATTTTAATCTCCACATTTCTTCTTCTTGCTTGGCGGCAATGAGAATTTTATGATTTAATTCATTTTCCTGGCAGATGGTAAGAGGTGTTATATCTTCAAAATCCATTCTGGATTGCAAATCAACAAGATTAGATTGGAGAGTGCGCTATAGCTCCCCAAGATTCTTGAAAGAGGATTTTGCCCAGCATTTAAGTGCATAGCGGACAGAGCATAAACTAGTTCCCCAGATGTAGCTAGGCGAGCCGACACAAGGAGAGTTCCAGGCGTCATGAACAAGGGCTAAGAAATTAGCATCCTGAATCCAAAGTGGATCGAATCTAAAGGGAATGGAGCCAAGAATGACCGGGCTGGAGAGGGTAAGAGAAATAGGTTTGTGATCAGAAGTGGCAGAAGGGATAATGAAAGAAGCAGGTAGGAGATCTTTTTGCAGGAAAGAAGAACTAACCAGAAATCTATCTAGTCTGGCCGCAATATGTCCTGCTCCAACCCTTTGATTGTTCCAAGTAAACTTCCCATTTTTCAGCTGAATATCTAGAAGATCCAACTCTGAGATAAGATCTTCCAACCTTTCCCCAAACGGATCCCTGACCTTGTTGCCTCCATGCTTTTCATTCTGTGCTATGGTTACGTTGAAATCACCCACAATGATCAAATCCTTGCCTCTTAGCTCATCTTTTAAATTGGAAAGGTCATCCTAAAACGCTGATTTATCCCAATAATGGGTCGGCCCATATACATTGCAGATGTAGAGCCTATTGGAACTATTCTTATCCCGAATTTCGTGGAGTATCCAATGATGGCTTCCCTTAGTAGAGATAATTGGAAAAATATTTGAGGTAAAGGTGGCTATACTGCTGGAGGCGCCTCTAGAACTAAGGGCAGAAAGATTGCAGTCTTTCCAAATAGCGCAGGAGAGTGCCCTAATTTCGTCCTTCTGCATTTTGCTCTCCTGGATGAACAAAAGATCCGGTTTTTCGACTTTTATCATGATTTTCAGAGCTTCAAATTTGTTTGTGCCGCCCAGACCTCTGCAGTTCCAGGAGATTGCTTTCATTATTTTTTGCTAGATTGAGGTCTTGCTCGAGACTTGCTTTCTTTATTCCCTCCTAGATTTTTCGGGATCTGTAGAAGCTTTGTATCTTCCAAGCTTTTTTTCCTTCCCAGCTCTAATTCTCTCTCTGCTTCCAACTCTCTGTGGTATCTTAGAGACTTTCTTCCTCTAGTGTTTGGCAGCATGACTAAAAATTGATCATCCATCATGTCATGCGAGGGCATGTTCTCTGTGGAAGGAATCTGAGGAGTTATTTTGCTGCGCCTAACCTTGTCTGCACAGGTTCCGCTAGGAGTGATGTTATCTTCCATTGCTGCATCGAAATGATCTTTGGGTGATGGAGGAGGGGGATTAGAGGGCACAATTAGTTACTCTATTACATGATCACTTGGATCGGAGACCGGGATGAAGATTTCACCTTCTTCCAAGGGCAGCGATTGAAAATGATTGCTAGTTGAGGCAATTTTACCTTCATGGGATTTCCCTTTATCAGTTTCTTCAGTAGCTATGGGGGCATATTGGATTGTTTTCCTTCCTTTCTTCACTGGCTGCCATCCACCCTCTTGATTTTTCTCCGGGGCTTCTTGGACAATCTTTGGGAAATTTTTGATGAAGTGACCGCATTGATGACATTTTTTACATTTGAAGGGTAAGTGCTCGTAGTCCACTTTCTGCATGTGTACCCATCCGTCCATAAACAGGTTCACAATCTCAGGAAGGCCTTTTTCAAGATCTACTTCGACACAAATCCTTGCACATGAAAAAAGAGGGTTTCGTCATTCCAACAATGAAGAGGGAGATGTGGGAGACACACCCAGACCGGAACCACTGAGGGCACATCCTTTTCCGGATTGAAGGTTAAGCTCCACCGATTTAAGTACAGACCTCGTGACCCCATGAAATAAGGCCCACTTCTAAAAATCAAATCTCTATCATCTTTGTGTTCAAAAAGGAAGGTGAAGAAGCCCTTACCGCAGAAATAGTACCGGAGACCTCCAGAGATCAGGGGCATCCAATTTTTATTGATCCAAGTGTCCATAGTTTTGGGTGAAGGCCAGATGCTAGTGAATTGACCAATTAGACCGCTCTCGCTCAGGGCAAGGGCTTTTAATATTGAAGCTACCGAAAGGATTTGAATGCGGGGGGCGACCGCACGTTTGATGAAGTTTACATCGCTAGAATCTGAGGAGGGAGAGCGTAACGAAGGTGTTGAAGCTACCAGTGCACGGAAAGATTCATCCAAACGTCGGTGCCTGTCCTCCTGACTCGAATCCTGGGGGGGGGGTCCATGAGAGCAGAGCAGGAGCCAACCGGTGGCATGCAAGAGGTGCCGCATGAGGGGCAGCCGTCGCTGAGGAACCCTAGGTGACCGTCTCAGATCCGTTCCGTAAACAATCTATACCTTTAGTGTGTTGCTTTCCATGCTAGTATATTCCAATTTGTAGGCCCTTATTTATCTGGTTGTGATTTATATGTAAGTAGACAAGTTTATGACCATCTAAGGAACATAAATTAAGTAAACATGCAATTTGTATTTCACAAGAAAGGAAAACAAGAGCTAAAATAACATATTATAGAAAAATGCCCTAAGAAGCATATTTATGGTTTGAGGATTGTGTTGTTTTCTATAACCTCTTTCATTTGATCCTTCTGCACCATTTGAAGAAGATGGGCCAGCATCATGTATACATTTTCATGTTGTTTCTCTCAACTATTATTTTCAGGTTCCTATAAAAAATTCCTTAAAAATGAAAAGTTTCCTTGTATAAAAAAAATGCATTAATATGAAAATTCCTTCTGAAATTGATTAACAACACTTCATGATTTGTAATATATCTTTCAATATTTGTAAAGAATAAAATATTTTTATAAATATCTTGAACGATTTATCTTTCTCGGGAAAAAAATGAATAAAGAAATAATATGCTTCCAACTACAAATCGTTTTGATTTTGTCCCATATTTTTTAATAGTTTGTGCATCACAAGATGCAAAGAAAAATAGCCTTTTTTTTACACTTAATGCTCTATATATGTAGAATTGGTCTTCGCTCTCTTTCCATTATGATCCTCTGTATATTTTATCCACACACTTAATAATATTATTTGATTCGAAGTTCTGATTATACTCGACCTATGAGTGATTGTTGGTGAAAGAAAAAGAGAGAGGAAAGCCAGCTTTCATAGATATGTCAAACATCCACAAAAGTGCCAAATTTCAACCTATTTCCATCCTACTCATAGCACGCACATTTTGCAAATTATAAGAAAAGGTAATAATAGCATATCAAGATCGAGGGTTAAAAATCCATTAGCACAACTAATGGTGGAGTCTTCAACGCTAATACCATATTCAATTCCACATGATATTTTTTTTACCTCTTATTCCGCTACTATGAAATAAGGTAAGAACATGTTGCATCTCTTCTGGACTTACTGCTCCCTAATCAAAATCATCATGATGATGGTAGTTTATGTAGCCTATAGAGTGTGCCATATCTTAGTCACTCCTAGACATGATAGGCCCTTTCAAGAAATTTGAGTAATTACATGGATTTTTCATAGCCCCTTCAAGAAAATTGAGTAATTACATGGATTTTTCATAGCAAACATGTGAGCACGAAATCTTTTGGTATTTTTCAAGATGGATATTTACTTTGATATATCTTGTAATGAAGTAGAATACAAGCCCGTCTATCCAATCATATATCAGTATAGATGACTACCAATAGTCATTGGAGTGTCCATTGAGATTGATATTAATGACTTTGTACCTTGCACCAACCACCCTACCACCGAACGCATTTACTACATAATTGACATAATTACCTTGTGTTGCATTATCAAACTACATCAAGTTAATGATATGCAACCATGGTGTGTCTAGGTCACATTTACTTATATTATTTGCCTCTATTTTATATGTGGAGTAAGCTAGCTGCAAGTCTTGTACCACATAGTGAATGATATTACCTTAAATAAGTATGTGTATCAAGCCATCCATTCATATGAAACATATCCATGGTAACAAATTCAATGTATGTGTATCAAGCCATCCATTAATATGAAACATATCCATGGTAACAAATTCAATGAAATAAATATTACTTGAAAATCTATCTTTTCCTTTTAGGACACAACATATTTTCATAATACATCTATTCACAACTCGTCGATGTTATGTATCTCAATAGCAACATAGGCAATTTGAAGTATAAATAATAGAATAAAACAAGATTTTAGAATGAAAATGATAGAATTATCACAAACACACAATTGTATATAACAAAATATGACAATAACAGTATCTTTATTGATGAAAGCAATGCTCACTTGCCTCTTCGAGGGGAAACCTCCAAATGAAGCCAAGCTTCAATTACAAACTACTTCACAAGACATCTTATTACATTGCTTCTACCCCTTTATACAGTTTCTAGTGAAGGAAATTCTTAGTAGGAGGAAGCTTCTATTAAGCCTTCTTTGTCAAGGAACTCTATAGTAGGTGGAACCTTCTAGTAAGTCTTCTTAGTAAAGGAACTTTTTAGTAGGTGAAACCTTCTAGTAAGTCTTCACTCTATATCTACTTCATGAGCCTTATTTAATATAGATGGTGTTAATACATAGAAACCTATCTATTTATTTATCAAGATTAGGGTAAGACCCTAACATGCTCCCCCACTTAAAATGAAGCATTGTCCTCAAGGTTGGAGATGTCGAAATTACTGAAGTACCTTTATTGGTTCACATGTAGCATCCTTAGGATGGGTATATTTCCATTGGATCAGGACCTCTTGGATGGTGTGTTGGTGGAGACAATGTTCCTATTTTTTAGGACAACCTTGGGTTGCAACCAAATGGAACCTTCTTCATCTAATTGTGGAAAGCTAGTTTGAATATGACAGTGAGAGATGACCACCTTTTTCAATTAGGATACATGAAAGACATGATGAATCTTAAAGTGACTAGGTAGCTTCAATTTGTAAGCCATGAGGCCAACAAATTGTGAGTAAGATTTTGGTGGTGGTTGGCCTTTGGAAAGTTATGCTTATAGGGTTGTAGGTAGAGGAATACCTGATCCCCTTCTGCAAAATGGCATTCTAAATGATGTTGATTGGCATATTGCTTCATCCTATTTTGAGCCATTACCAAATTATCCTTGAGAGTGTGAAGAATGTTGGCTCAAGTTGTGAGTGTTTTTTCAACCTCTTGTACCTTAGAGATGCCTAGTAAGCTGGATATTACCGAGGGAGTATTTTGTCCATAGATAGCTTCAAAGGGAGTCATTTGAGTGGTACCATGATACATATCACCATTCTTCTAGAGGTAACCACTAAGCTCATTGGGATTTCCACTTTGAAGTAAATGACCATTAATATGATTCCAAGCACTTGTTGATTGCATTAGTCTGAGCAATAGTTTGGGGGTGATAGGTGGCGTTGAGATTGAGTTGAGTGCCTTGGAGATGAAAAAATTCTTGCCATAAATTGTTATTGAAGGTGGAGTCCCAAACTCATGGTCCATGACAAAAAATTACGACATACCATGGAGTTTGAATATATTATCCATGAAGACATGAGCTACAATAGAGGCCTTGGAAGGGTGTAGCAGGGCATAAAAATGGGCATATTTTGAAATACAATCAACCACAACCATGATTACAGACTTATTATTAGTTTTTGGTAACCCCATAATGAAATCTATAGCAATGTCAGTCAATACCACAAGTGGAATGGGAAGTGGTTGAAGTTCACCTAGAAGTTTCACTATCTCACCTTTATGTCATTGGAAAGTGTCATATTCTGTCACAAATGTGTGGATATCCTTCTTCATGCCTTCCTAGAAAAATAATCGTTTGATCATTTCATATGTTTTATGAAATCCTGAATGACCGGATGTGGGAAATGAATGTAGATGAGATAACGCTTGTGATCAATATTGAATTCTTGTGCAAATATATATATCATTTATAGAGAAGATCATTATTGTGCCACGTGTATATTAGATACACATGGAGTTCCTTTTGAAGTTGCTAGATCATGGTAGTGAGCATGGGATCTATGAACCATTCCTTATAGAAGTCATTCAACCGGTCTTCTTTGATGAAGGAGATAAAATAGTATATGCACATTTACCTAGTAAATATTTTTCCTATGTTCCATTTTCCATGTATGAGGGTTCATTTGATCTCATTGGGTTCAAGATATTCTCTCTTAGATGAGACTAATATTCTCCTAGACAAGGGCACACCTCTCCTTGAGTCATGCTTCAATTGCACTTCAGTTACACCAAGTGGAGTCTAATCATGCATTCCTACCTTGGAATCATCACCAAAATCACCTACCTACCTTGGAATCATCACCAAGATCACCTACCTACCTTGGAAAAATCACTAGGAGGGCACATTCATGTGCATGAGACTAGGAGGGTGCATCCACTTGTGCATGTCCTACTAACTAATAACTGCATGGATAGTTAGTTAAGACTAGGTGGTAGATTACTAGTGTTTGTGTAAGTGCATGCCCAAGTAAGCTCCAATATCTCAACTAAGGCACATTAGTTCACTATGTTGAGTATATATCATGTAATTTTACCATTCATTCAGTGTGAAATATAATTGTTTCATTCTTTTGGCTCTCTCTTGTAATTTTTGATTGTTTCTTCTTTGCAACTAGATTTTCTGTGCAAGTTATTAAACAATTTCACATGGTATCAGAGTAGAGGAGCTTGTAAGGAAAAGTGCATGCTTTATTTTTGTAACATCCTATTTTTGACCCTAATATGTAATGATGTAATTATGTAAATATGGATGAAATGGTTAGAAGCTAGACATGAATGGTCTAGTGTGACCAAGATGATGTAATTATGTACATTTTGCATTTAATATAAAAAAACACAAATACTGTAGGATAAGAAGGAGGAAGAAGAGATGGGGGGATATGATTCCACAAGAGGGAGAGTGAGAGGGGGGTTTAAGAGAAGATGAATCTAGTGACTTATGATTTAAGTCACTATCCTTATCATTCCTTTTATCCTAAGTTTTATAAAAGCCTCTTTAATTAAAATTTATTAGCTTTAAACTAGGTTAATTATCCTAAACTTGTGTATTAGTGGCGAAAAAGGTGAATTTCCAATGAATTCCATTTGTCCAATTCTCTTCATCCTTACATGTCACTTGTCTAGTTCTCAACATGCATACAAATTAATGGGAACTAGTACATTCATCATTCTTATTTCCATCATTCGTTCATCATTATTCAGCCATCACTGAACCATCACCCATACCATATCCTAGATTCATCATCCGTATTATAGTTTAGAGCCATACCTGAGAATGATTGAGTTCCATTGAGTCTCAGCACAGAGAGTCCTTGGACGATATGTACTGGAGCCCTGGAAGGGTATTAGGGAAAATAAATTGAGGGACTGTTGACTTAGAGAAGGGAAATCGAGGGACTATTAACTCGGATAAGGGAAACCCATTCCTTGGGTTGTGTAGGATGAAGGGGGAGGAGTGCTAGCAGATTCAGATAGTGGTTGAGGAGAAGTTCGACACTTTCTTGTGGATTGATAACCCTAGCTCAGGGGTGGCATATGTTATAGCGAGAACTGGTATAACAAAGTTCCTACAGTTGGGAGGAACGTCCTTGGTATGCAGCCAGTTAGATTATATCTTCAGATAAGTTTCCATCTGTGTATACAATGTTTTGGCATTTATCTCTGTTATGTATTTTACTTAATTACTATTATCTAATGATATGAATGCATGTAATTATTGGCATTGTGTGAATGCATTCATGTAGAAATTTGCTGTAACATTTTCGTATATGTTTATATTAATTATGGGCATATATATATATATATATATATATATATATATATATATATATATATATATATATAATTCCATTTTAACTATATATATATAATTCCATTTTAACTATATATATATATATATATATATATATATATATATATATATAATTCCATTGTAAACTGATAATTAAATCAATGAAAAAACAAAATTGAGTATCAAAGGCAATTTCGATCAGTAGTTTGAGTATCCCGTGACCCTAAAGGCATCATGAGGTCACTGGGTATGTGACACTTTTGAAAGTTACCAAAGGATTGGATCATAGATAGAGAATGGATCAAACCCCTTCTATGATCTTTAAACCATACAATTACTTTGAATGGAAGCTTAAATTCCTCCTCCTCAAAAGCGAAGGGATCTATTATATCATAATGGATGCCGAAGCTGAACCAAATTCTATTCTTTAGAAAGCTAAATATTTCAACATAATGGATGAATCATTTAGGATGTTATGCTTGTCAATATCTTCGAATCTACACTTCCATGTAGAAAATGCTTCCACACCAAATGAAGTATGGACCACATTGGAGGGTCTATTTGGGAAACATGATGGACTACGGGGACACATGCTAGATAATAAGCTCATCGTATTGAGCCCAAGCAATTTTAACACCATGCAAGAATTCTTCACAAAGTTTAAATATTTGCTGCAACAAATCAAATCTTGTGGAATAGACAAGTCAAATCAAGAGGATCAACTAATCCTATCTATTCTCTCAAAGTTAGGCCTTGAATATTATGTTTTCGTGTATTTTTTTCATACTTCAAAACTAACCATGGGAAAATATTGGAAAATGCATCCTACGGATGCTTTCATTGAATTAGTATACATGAGCAAGATAAGTTCACAAAGATGGGTTATCTCAAGAATTCCAAAGCACATGTGCTAGTAGTGCATGAAAGCAACAAGGAAAGCAAGTAGAAACAAAACGGAAACAAAAATTCTGATAATATGAAAGGTGCAAACTTTGAATCCACTAAGGAGTCTTCAAACTCCAAGGCAGGAAAATCAAATAAGGATAAATCCAAATGCATCTATTACAATAGAGGATATCATACAAAAATTTCATTCATGAAGAATACTATTGATCTAATGGCACAACCTCTACAATAAAATAGTCTTGAAGATTTCATACTAGAGAATTCCAAGAAAAATCCCGAAGACAATTCACTAGAAGATCAAGGTAAATAACATGCATTGATTGTTATATATTCTTCACCAAATGTGCAGATCTTAGACTCTAGTGCATTACATCATATGGATGCCTCAAAATATATGTTCTCCTCTTTGAAACCTTGCACTGGTCCTCCCATTTTAACGGGAGATGACACTCCTGTAAAAGTTTGTGGATAAGGAAATGTAGATCTAGACAATGGATGTTTTGAGAATGCATTGTGTTGTCTCCCCAAATGGCATGCGTGTGTTGAAGCCCAAAATGTAACACACCAGCTGGATGACAACTCTCTCAGGAGAGAGGCCAATGTCACCACACTCCTCTCCTCTTCGCTTTAGGTTGGCTCTCCTCCAACTCTAGGGGGGTATCCCTAAACTAGGATCGCTAAGGCAGGTATAGTGAACGGGCGAGGTGAAATGAAGAGGCTGCCTTAGAGAAACGAATGTAACAAAAGATGTATTTTGAAATTGTGATGGGAAAGATGAGAGGATTAGTCCTCGAAGAAAGGCCAATGCCAGTATATCAGAGGGGCGAATGGAGTCAAAAGAGAGCTTGAATGGGCCTTGCTGCCAGGTGAATGTAGTGACCAACTAAGAGCTCTTGCACTTGAGAATACCTGAAAGCCCCAAACTTAAGAGAAAAGCATGGGTCAAATAAAGATGTTCTAGATTGTTAACCCTCCGTTTATATGATCCTAGCTTAAGAATCGAAAGAAATGAACTAAGAGAGGTATCGCCTTAGACAAGATGAAAGATGGCAAACAAAGAGAAATGGCATACAAAGAGAGAAAGAGTTCTGAGTTTATCCAAAAAGGCCCATGATATTTTTTCTATTATACTCAAAGGCAGGAAATTCCCAAATTTTCTTCATCGTTTACAATGAAGAAGGCTGCCATTTTATAGGCCAAAGAACCTTCATTTATTTTTCAAAAAGGAAAACAGAATAAAAAATAATAAAAGGAAAAAGTGAGAACCCCCTTTTTCCTCAACTAAAGTCTAAGTAGATTTATTGTCTAACCTAAGCAAGTATTCTCTAAACTGCCCATAAAAGAAGTCGACTGTCCAATGAACTGCTTGTAAAAGGGGCCTCATATCTGGACTATTCGTTAACTATACTGGTCACCGCCTCTACTCTCTCAGAGATTACACACTCAATGTAATTGACTGCCACTTGTAACATACAAAACAATTGTCAAATGCTCCACAGCTTGGCTGTCAAATAAGAAACACGGGATCATCTTATTTAGACTCGAGCTCTGTTTTTAGAAGCCCATCAATTAAGAGAAATTATAAGTGATAAAAGACGGTACAACTACAAATTGCCACTGTATCACTCCACCGCCTGTCAACGGACGCTGTAGGTCAAGACTCCATGTGTCAATAAAAACACCCCCGACTAGCTTTAACTTCCACTGCCTTAATTAATTTGCTGAAAACCCCGAGCCCTACTTTAAAAATCACTTCAGATTTCGTGGATCAATTTAGAGTGGGTGTTTACGGTTGGAAAATCGATCAATAGCTGCCAACGAATCAGAAATTTGATCACCGTGCAAATTTTCCGTGAATGAAGGAAAGTGATATTCGATCAAACTATGTCAAACCCGACTTTCAATATTCAGCGATGGCCCGATACAAATTTATTTACTTATGCCCACGCTAGCTTCCAATCGCTGAAGGACTCAGCAACTAATCACTCGGCGTGTTTGAAAAAAGGTGTTTATTGCAGATGATATGATTTCAAATGCCGACTTCAGTGTTTACGCCGGTCAAGTGCTCGATGTAACCACCTCCCGTTCCGGCTCAGACCTAAAAGGTTACTGATGATTGATTCTCGATTTATCAATGCCCGACAGCTGCTTTTCTCTAGAAACGATCGTGGAATGCTAGCTGTCCCCACAAAACATGAAGCCAAACTCCACGACTCGGCTGATGAACTCGTTGAAAACATGAGATATTGGCATTGATAGGTAATGCTGCAATCGGTTGCCGAAAGTAAGGGGGGCCGCTCCAAAAAACATGCATAATGGTGAAGACGCCCTCGATTTCACCTTAATACAACACGATTTAACACACTGATATTTTAGCCTGCGATGGTGGACGGTTGTGCTGAGTTTGAACGCCAAGCATTGATGGTCGCTGCCTCATATTCACGAACTTCATATTCTGCACTGTGCTTCCTCCTTTGCTGCATTACCATGAAAATACTTGGTGATTTCCTTCACATGAGGGAGGACCCTCACTTCTTCAACTTGTATTTGACTGTCATCGTATTCTTTTGCAAAGCCCGAGCAACAAAGTTATTAACAGCACGACCTGCCTTTGGATACAACTCTTTCTTAAATGACCACCATACTTTTATTTAAATACTAGATATATGGCAATAGATACTGTGGAAAGAAGCACTGTGCTGGATTTGGCTGCAAAGATATGTCTCTGAATCTGCCTTTGCCACTTTAACTGCCATCCTGGCTTCACTTTCAGACTCAGGTTTAAACATTTTCTACCTCAAATGTTTCCACAGGGGCTTTCTGTTTTCGTTTCAGCAGCCTTCCTTTTTAGATTCAAGCTTCAAAAATAGCCCTCTCAGAGCGTGCCCCTTTTTTTCTTTTGATTGTATCATCTTCAAGTATTTAATTGAAGCCCCTGCATCCACCACTATCATTCATAGCATGCATTCTTGTAAAGCATGACATCTTATTTGGAGTTGACACTGTATTTTCTCCTTGCAAGCTTCACCAGGTTCAAAGATGGGCCATAAATCAAATTCCAAAATTGCACAATAATTTTGCTTTTATCTCCCAGAGTTTACAGTCATGAAGATTTGAAAGAAGATATCTCAATGTTCCACGCATTTTTCTGTATGTCTCAAACATCTGCTCAAGAATTTGAGAACCAATCATTACATCAATTGTATAATCAATACCTGCAACCCAAAGCCGTAACACATCTACTCCATAACCAGGTGCCTCCTGTATAGAAACCCTTAACTTTGATGTTGCTGCTGGTAACTAGTAACCTGGGTCTGCTGACTTGACAGGGCCTGCTGTTTGAGCTATTTTCATCTTCTGCCCTCTGTCCCAGCAGCCCCCCTTTCTGACCTTGCCTTTAGGTGACCAACCATGCAAAATGGTAGGTAACATTTGGCTCCAACTGCAGGACGTGTGTTCTCCTTGAGAGCATACGAGAACCTCAGACTCTCGGTTATCACAGACCATTTGAAAGAGAGAGGGACAACGTGGTTGGGATGGCTTGATTCACATCCCAACACCACACATTTTATTACATAAAAATTTGCAGAAATGACCAAATAAATAACACTAACTAATGGCAGAAAGTGCCCATGCAAGAGCTTTATTCGTCTACCTACACTAACCTAACATGAGACAACAGCCTGCTAAGTATATGCTCATAACCAGTGGAACCATTCCAGCATCTTATCCCTGTCATTTTTCTTTTTGTTGTGCTCGGTTCTAGACAAAAATGTGGACAGAGTTACCGCAAAGCAGAGATGTCTCAGAATTTGTTCATGAATTTGTAATGGCAAGTTGTTAGGATAGAAAAAACCATCAAAATTTTGGTATGAAAACTCAGACTATGCACAGAAAGCCTCTATCCAATGACTGATAGGGCTTAGATACGAACCTCCATCGTGACTCTGATTGAGCTGATTTTTAACACAACTATCTCCCTTAATGACATGAACTTGTGGCAGATCTACCTCTTCATCATGAGGCTGCTCAGGAATGATACAAATCTGTGTACAAATCTGAGGCAACTCCATATTTTCACTGTTTTCTATGGTAGCAGAAGGCTGTTCATAAACTTGAGACAGATCTGAATCTTCACAATGAAATTGTTGATGAACATCTTCAATGTTTTCTGTCATATCCATATTAGGGATTTTTTCAATAATGTCTTCAACCAAGGGCCCTTGTATTTCTTCTTCAATGGTCTGTCCTTTAAGCCCAGGATGGAACCTAGGGATGAGAGCATTGTAATTTCTAGCAAGTTGCTCAATCGCATAAGCCGTTCCATCATGCCAACGGAGGAGAAAACTCTCAAAAAAATTTGCCACTGAATCTATGAATCTATAGATTCATCCAAAAGGCCATAGAACCATAATACTACATCTCCTTCCAAGGTTATAGCAAAAACAATCATAATATCATCCTCATGATGAACATTAAAATCATACATTAATTTGCAGAGAGAGGCAATATGATGGGTGGCTGAAACATCACCATTTCCACAAAATTCTGGAAGAATGTCATGCACCTTCCCACGATCGTAGCATTCATTAGGAAATCCATGGATTTTTGAGAAATCCAATTGGGCATATGCTTCGTGCAAAAGAGCAAGACGTTGTTCTTTTTTATCGTCCATAAGTCAAATAATGAAGTACTAAATTTGAAACATATAGTCATACCTCATACCAAATTGTGGAGTCGCCAAGATGAGCTTAAAAGCCTTGCAATGAGTGTGCTCACCTCTACATCCAATAGGATCTTCAAATCTGCAAAAGGACAAGGGCTCTGTCCCTTCGTGGAGTCGCCATGTGAGAAGAAGAATCTGCAATATAATCTCCCACAAATGTCATCAATGAAGCATAGTCTTCAAATTTTGGGAACTGGACTTTGTCCCTGGCAACGACGCCAAAATGTTGTCTCCCCAAATGGCATGCGTGTGTTGAAGCCCAAAATGTAACACACCAACTGGATGACAACTCTCTCAGGAGAGAGGCCAATGTCACCACACTCCTCTCCTCTTTGCTTCAGGTTGGCTCTCCTCCAACTCTAGGTGGGTATCCTTAAACTAGGATCGCTAAGGCAGGTACAGTGAACGAGTGAGGTGAAATGAAGAGGCTGCCTTAGAGAAACGAATGTAACAAAAGATGTATTTTGAAATTGTGATGGGAAAGATGGGAGGATCAGTCCTCGAAGAAAGGCCAGTGCCAGTATATCAGAGGGGCGAATGGAGTCAAAAGAGAGCTCGAATGGGCCTTGCTTCCAGGTGAATGTAGTGATCGACTAAGAGCTCTTGCACTTGAGAATACCTGAAAGTTGCAAAAATTAAGAGAAAAACATGGGTCAAATAAAGCTGTGCTAGATTGTTAGCCCTCCGTTTATATGATCCTAGCTTAAGAATCGAAAGAAGTGAACTAAGAGAGGTATCGCCTCAGACAAGATGAAAGATGGCAAACAAAGAAAAATGGCATACAAAGAGAGAAAGAGTTCTGAGTTTATCCAAAGAGGCCCATGATATTTTTTTAAAATGAAGAAGGTTGCCATTTTATAGGCCAAAGAACCTTCATTTATTTTTCAAAAAGGAAAACTGAATAAAAAATAATAAAAGGAAAAAGTGAGAACCCCCTTTTTCCTCAACTAAAGTCTAAGTAGATTTATTGTCTAACCTAAGCAAGTATTCTCTAAACTGCCCATAAAAGAAGTCGACTGTCAATTGAACTACTTGTAAAAGGGGCCTCATATCTGGACTATTCGTTAACCATACTGGTCACCGCCTCTACTCTCTCAGAGATTACACACTCAATGTAATTGACTACCACTTGTAACATACATAACAACTGTCAAATGCTCCACGGCTTCGCTGTCAAACAGGAAACACGGGATCATCTTATTTAGACTCGAGCTCTGTTTTAAGAATCCCATCGATTAAGAGAAATGATAGGTTATAAAAGACGGTACAACTACAAACTGCCACTGTATCACTCCACCGGCTGTCAACGGATGCTGTAGGTCAAAACTCCATGTGTCAATAAAAACACCCCCGACTAGCTTTAACTTCCACTGCCTTAATTAATTTGCTGAAAACCCTGAGCCCTGCTTTAAAAATCACTCCAGATTTCGTGGATCAATTTAGAGTGGGTGTTTACGGTTGGAAAATCGATCAATAGCTGCCAACGAATCATAAATTTGATTACCGTGCAAATTTTCCGTGAATGAAGGAAAGTGATATTCGATCAAACTGTGTCAAACCCGACTTTCAATATTCAGCGATGGCCCGATACAAATTTATTTACTTATGCCCATGCTAGCTGCCAATCGCTGAAGGACTCAGCAACTAATCACTCGGTGTGTTTGAAAAAAGGTGTTTATTGCAGATGATATGATTTCAAATGCCGACTTCAGTGTTTATGCCGGTCAAGTGTTCGATGTAACCACCTCTCGTTTCGACTCAGACCTAAAAGGTTACTGATGATTGATTCTCGATTTATCAATGCCCGACAACTGCTTTTCTCTAGAAATGATCATGGAATGCTCGCTGTCTCTAGAAAACATGAAGCCAAACTCCACGACTCGGCTGATGAACTCGTTGAAAACCTAAGATATTGGCATTGATAGGTAATGTTGCAATCGGTTGCTGAAAGTAAGACACAGGTTAAAATTTGTGGATGGGGGCCGCTCCAAAAAACATGCATAATGGTGAAGACGCCCTCGATTTCACCTTAATACAACACGATTTAACACACTGATATTTTAGCCTGTGATGGTGGACGGTTGTGCTGAGTTTGAACGCCAAGCATCGATGGTCGCTGCCTCATATTCACGAACTTCATATTCTGCACTGTGCTTCCTTTTTTGCTGCATTACCATGAAAATACTTGGTGATTTCCTTCACATGAGGGAGGACCCTCACTTCTTCAACTTGTATTTGACTGTCATCGTATTCTTTTGCGAAGCCCGAGCAATAAAGTTATTAACAGCACGACCTGCCTTTGGATACATCTCTTTCTTAAATGACCACCATACTTTTATTTAAATACTGGATATATGGCAATAGATACCGTGGAAAGAAGCACTGTGCTGGATCTGGCTGCAAAGATATGTCTCTGAATCTGCCTTTGCCACTTTACTTGCCATCCTGGCTTCACTTTCAGACTTAGGTTTAAACATTTTCTACCTCAAATGTTTCCACAGGGGATTTTTGTTTTCGTTTCAGCAGCCTTCCTTTTTAGATTCAAGCTTCAAAAATAGCCCTCTCAGAGCGTGCCCCTTTTTTTTTCTTTTGATTGTATCATCTTCAAGTATTTAATTGAAGCCCCTGCATCCACCACTATCATTCATAACATGCATTCTTTAAAGCATGACATCTTATTTGGAGTTGACACTGTACTTTCTCCTTGCAAGCTTCACCAGGTTCAAAGATGGGCCATAAATCAAATTCCAGAATTGCACGATAATTTTGCTTTTATCTCCTAGAGTTTCCAGTCATGAATATTTGAAAGAAGATATCTCAATGTTCCATGCATTTTTCTGTATGTCTCAAACATCTGCTCAAGAATTTGAGGACCAATCATTGCATCAATTGTATAATCAATACCTGCAACCCAAAGCCGTAACACATCTGCTCCATAACCAGGTGCCTCCTGTATAGAAACCCTTAACTTTGATGTTTCTGCTGGTAACTAGTAACCTGGGTCTGCTGACTTGACAGGGCCTGCTATTTGAGCTATTTTCATCTTTTGCCCTCTGTCCCAGCAGCCCCCCTTTCTGACCTTGCCTTTAAGTGACCAACCATGCAAAATGGGAGGTAACACATTGCATGTTCCAAAACTATCCATAAATATGATCTCGATCTAGCAAATCACACACTCTGGCATTGGAAATCGAGTAGAATCCACCCAAGATTTAGTGGTTATCTCCAAGATGTCAAATGGTTCCATAGTTTTTGGTGGGGAGGTTTACCACCATTCTACATTGTATGCCTTTTCTCATTTTGTTCCTAAATCTTATTATGTTATGCTCCTACAAATGCAAATGAATAAAACAAACTGTGGCATTAAAGGTTTGGACATTTCAATTTCAGGTACTTGTAGTTGTTAAGAATGCAAGGAATTGTAAATGTTCTACTCAACATCAAATTCATAGATAGATTTTGTCAAGGATGCATTCTTGGAAAACATCTTGAAGAAAAGTTTGAGAAAGGAAAAGCATGGCAAGAATCCCACATTCTTGAGCTTGTGCAAAATTATATAATTGGTCCTTTCCCATATCCATCAATGGGAAACGAAAAAATGTCCTCACATTCATTGATGACTGTTCGAGATTCACATGGATATACTTTCTCAAATTCAAATCCGAAGTCTTTGAGTGCCTTAAACATTTGAAGGAACTTGAATCAAATCAATTAAGGAAAAGGATCAAAATTATTCGTACAGAAAATGGGGGGGATATGTAAATAAATATGTTGAACATGTTTGTTCTGAAGATGGCATACAATTGCAACACGTGGTTACCTATACTCCACAATAGAACAATTAGGTACCTGAGAGGAAGCTGAACTGGTTCCTGAAAGAGATCTAACCAACTACATGTTGCATGCAAGATATGTTCCTTCAAAATTAAGGGCCGAGGCAATAAATTGTACATCATAAATTCACAATAGAGTCCCTCACAAATCCTTGAAGGGAATTAATCCATATGAATCCTGGAGTGGAAAGAAGCCGAAAGTAAAACACTTTCACATCTTTGGATCTTGAGCATGGGCTTGCATCCCTTTAGATAAGAGGACATCCTTGGAACTACAAAAAAAAGAATGTATTTTTGTGGATTATCTAGAAGGTGTAAAGGGGTATATATTATTGGATCCTTCAATAGAAAAGGTATTCATCGAAAGAAGTGCAAAATTTGAAGAAGGACCCTTGCATGCATTCCAGGAGAAATCAACAACAACTTCTCCTGTTGGAACCAAAGGTTATACAAGTTCATCACACCTATGGATATTCTAGAGATAGTTAGTCGAAAGACAACAATCGAATAGCATACCATTCGTTTGGAGGCTCAACTGAGTGGTTGAATGATCGATAGAATGAATGTTCGATGAGGCCACAATTAGCTCGACTAAAGCAGCTGACTAATCTATGGGACATTGTGTATTTTGTGGAAACCACTAGAACCAGTGACCCCTATTTTTGGACCAGATCATCCTCACTTCAAGGGAGTTTGTTAGATATGGAGACTATAAAAGAACAACTCTATGGGTTGTGTTAATGATCAATTTCCAATGTTGAATAAGGCATTGTGATGTTCCGATCATAATGCATTGTGCTTAAGTGTTGTAAACAATGTATTTAGGAACCACTCCACTTCTTGGAATACGTATCCTTTCTACTTTTTTTTTGTCCTATTGGTCAAAGTGAGGTTTCCCAACATGGTATCAGAGCTTTTGGTTTTGACCTAGCCTATTTTTTGCGAATTCCTGAGTCAGATCTAGGGTTAATCAACTTTGGGATAAATATTTGTTGACTGCTACCTATTTTCTTTGAACTTGGATCAAATCTAATTGAGATCAGAAGGATGGCTTCCAAGATAGAACATGTTATTCCGAATGGGTGTAACCATGCAATCTGAGTGCCATATATAGAAACTTGTTGAAGAACAAGCGACTATGAATATATACTAAGGTTTCTATTCCAGATTCGATGGATGACCAGGCTAAATTTTTCATTTACGGAAAGAATGATGAGGTTGTTTGGGTCATTATGACCTACATTTTAAGGGAAATTTGCTTTCATACAAGAAAGATCGACTGCCCTCATGTCGTCTGGAGTAAGATTAAGTCGTTGTTCGACAAGGTTAATGAAATTCAAGTGATGCAGATAGAGAAAGAGTTGATCTCTCTGAAACCCCATTCCTTTTAAAGGATTAAGGACTATTTGGCTCGCTACAAGGAGCTACAATTGAAATTGGTCGAATGTGGCCAGAGTTTTGTGAAGAAGGATGAACAACTCATTGAACTGTCCTTGATGAATATGAGGACACCTTATGATGTATTCTAATCTTCATTTCATGCCAATTGGATATCACACAAACAAGATGGTAAAGATTTTACTTTTGATATATTTTGTAATTTATTAATCAAGGATCAACACAATTGATTGATGAAGGGAATCTTGGTAGCAAACAATAGGCTCACTTTCTCAAAGGCAAGGTCAAATAGATTTATAAAGAATTTGGTTGACTAGATCAATGACCACAGTGTATCAAACAACCTACTAAAAGGAAGACCGATGAGGTGACATCAACCACGAAGAATCGAAAGAAGAAAACCTGTCACTATTTTGGAAAGGTGGGCCATGTGGAGAAAACCAGTTGGAAGAAGACAAGGACAAGGAAGAAAAGGTCAAGCATCTTGACAAAGGTAGGTCCTTCGATCAATCGGCTTGCAAAAAACTTCACATTTTTTTAGCACTTCCCAAGAATTACATGCTCACACCACTCAAACCGAGTGGATAGTCAATTATGGTCGCACTCATCATATGGATAAGGATGCTTCTCTATTATCTTCCTTAAGTGGAGCAACATAAAAAAATATTTATGCAACTGATGATTATGCTCTCACAGTTTCTAGAAGCAAGGATGTTGAATGCATGCATGGTCGAATATCTAATGTCTATCATGTAAATAACTTGAGTGCAAACTTGTTGTCGGTTGCATGAATTACACAGACTAAGAAGAATGTTGAGTTTTGGTCAAATTACTTTGTTGTAAATGATCTATGGCTTGGAAGGGAGACCATTGCTTCAAGATATTTAGATCCCAAAGAAGGAATATACAAGTACTATAACTCTCCCAGGAATGATTTTTGTTCGACTGGATTAATTGCACTCATTACTTAGACTGATGATAGAATTTGAATTTGGCATGAACGAATTGGACATCTGAACTTTTGAAGTTTGAAGATGATGGTAACAAATAATATGGTTACTGGTCTCCCAAAGAATGTTCCACCTGATGGAGTTTGTAGAGGTTGTGTGCTTGGAAAGCATCATCAGGCACTCTTTGATTCCGATAAATCATGGCAAGCACATGACCGATTGGAACTTGTTCAAAATGATCTTTATTGCGTGAAAAAACCCTCATTAGTAAGTGCAAAGTATATTTCAACCTTCATTGATGATTTATCTAGATTTACATGGGTATATTTCTTGAAAAATAAGAGTAATGTAATTGAAAGATTCAAGGAATTTAGGGAATTGGTTGAGAAGCAATGCGATCGATCTATCAAATGTTGCAATATTCACCAATACTGAGAGAGGGGGGTAGTGAATTAGTATTGTGCACTTTTTACCATTTCAAACTTTAATATCAGATGTAAGCATTAACCATTAACAATAACATTCATCATCACATAAACCATACACAATACACAACATATTTTACGTGGAAAACCAAATGGGATAAAACCACAGAATGATTTTCTTAGAGAATATAAAGATTAAATTCAATTTATTTACCACCTCCAACTGGCATGAGGCTACAACCCCCTAGTTTATTAGCTCCAACTGAAAAGATTCTACAACCCCTGGTTTTACCAGAAGCTCCAACCTGTAGTGAGGAATCTAATCCACAGTGAGCTCTGAATCACTAGATTTACCAGCATCAAATGGAAGGAGGATACAACCCCCCGATTTTACCACATGATCCAACCTATAGTGGGGAATCCAATCCTCAATGAGCTCCAACTCACTAGATTTACACACATCAAATAGAAGGAGGCTACCCCCCTATCCTTGCCCCATCCGGCCACCTTGATATTAATAGAATATAAATCTCTAATAATCACTATATCACTGTATCTGACAACTTGTACTTGTATCTCTGTTCTTGTACTTATATCACTGTCCTTGTTCTTGTCATAAAACATGACTTCCAACGAGTATAAATATGACCTTGTAATGAATTAGGAACTGAAACTTATAACACATATTCGTTAACATATCTAATGCTTCTCCTTCAAGGGCCACTCTTTGAAACATCCTGAATAAAAAAAATATAACGAAAATCCCAAACTGGCCTGTTTAAAGATGATTTCTGAGTGGTCCTTACTTCTAGAGATCATATCTCCAAAAATTTAGTGAACCAAGATCTGAAACGTTAACCATATTTTCTTCAATATGTCTACTAATTCCCCTCCAAGGGTCACAATTATAAACTTTCTATATCAAAATATATAAAGAAAATTCTGAACTGGCCTGTTTGAACATTATTCTAAAACCCTAACTTCCTGAGGTCATATCTCTGAAAATGTAGAGAATCAACATATGAAACTTCTACCACAGTTTCATCAAGATCTATACTTCATCTCATCCAAAGGAAATTTTCCAAATAGTCAAAGAACATAAGATATAGGGAAAATTCCACAATGACATGAAACATATTTCACAACAAAAAACCCAAATAGAAATCATCACAAGGTTTCATCTTCCACTAGAATTTCGGCTTTCTTCACTTCATCTAACCCTCAAATTATGTCCTCTACTCTTGTATGTGAGCATATGATTGATTGATGAATCATATATATCATTATTCAATTTTTATTCTTAAGAAGATGGATTCTCTTCTTTAACATCCAGATACATATTTTCTCATAATGCCCGGATTCGGTGTAAAATTGGTATCAGATCCTGAACACCAGGTTGATTGGGAAGACCAGAAGTCCGTTGTTGCTGCTCGCACATTCACCACCCTTCCGCCACTTGATCTATGTTGCATCCATTCCTTCGACTCTGCTCCACATCCCCATCCTCCGTATTCTTCTTGCCTAATCCATCCTCCATTTCCCTTGCTAGCGTGTACTCCAAACTCTTCCCCACTCTCTTCTGCTCCATTATCCTTGCGCCCTCCCATTCATTACCTCTATTCCCTCCCCATAATTTCCCTCCACACCTACACAACCCTCCATCGCAACCTCAACATCCACTCTCATTTCTTCCAACACCTCTCCATAGACTTACATCCATTGCAATCCCTTATTAACGGTCACGCTTCCACCCGTGTGCCCCTTATCACTCCATTACCGCACCATCCTTCCCAATGAACTCATCACTATGACCTCCTCCCCAATGACCCTTACCACCTGCACATACTCCAATTCCATATCCCTCTTCCCTCACCTCCCTTCGCATCCATATCCCTGCGCCTCACACCTCTGCTACACCCTTCCACTCCCGCGTTTCCTCCACACTAGTGCCTTCGCTGCTACCCCTGTCTCTTCCACCTAAGGCTTATCCCCCTTACTCCCTCCTCTCCCTTCCACTCACCACTATTTCTGCACCCTCCTTCCTCCTGTCATCTTCCCCGTCATATCCACTGCGGCCCCTCCTTCCAGCCGACACCTCCCCACCCTCCTTCATGCAAACCCTAGCCAAAAAATAACAAAAAATATATATATCAATAAAAATATTAAAATTTATATTAATATTATTAAACTATATAATAATATTAATATTATTATAATATTAGTAATAATACTATATAAATATATAAATATATATATATATATATATATATTTTAATTGTCATTCACCCCCCACATAAGCCAGAATAACATCCACATGTTCACCTCCTCACACCAGGTCAAGAACCATGGCATAGATACGAGACCAAATCGAAAAATTGGAGAAAGACTTCAATGATCGCATCATCAAGAACCAAGAAATTTTGAGAGAAGAAATGAAAAATAGAAATGCAACGCTAAAGAAGGAAATCGAAGACGAAATTGTTCTAGTGTTAGAAAGAAGGTTAGATGACAAATTGGATGGCATGAAAGAGAAACAGGAACAATTGGATGACAAATTGAATACTATCATGGAGATGTTGTAAAAGGATAAGACTAAAAACCGTTGCAAACAACAAAGCAATTCAGACATGTGAATTGCATCATCCTGCAACTATGAGTCACCACCACGCGACAAAACAAAAGTCACTCAATATCCTCCTTTTATAATGTACCCAACAAGAGAAAAATTTGAGTTACCGAAATACAACGGAAGTGACGACCAATGTGTCGCATGGTTAAATAAGGCTGAGGAATACTTCGATATATACAACATTATTACAGGCAAAGAAAAAGTGAAGAATGCGTCAATGCACTTGGAAGGACACGCCTACAATTGGTACACATGGTCGAAAGGAGACAATTTTTCCTATACTTGGAAATTATTCAAAAATTATTTTCTTAAAAGGTTTCAAGGAATCAACGAGGACGAATTCTTTTCGAAGCTTACCAGGTTACAACAGAAAGGAAGCGTTGACAAATTCACACATCAATGGGAATCCCTTGCCACACGAGTGTTTGGGTTATCTGACAAACAATGACTTGAAACTTACTTAGGAGGCCTAAAACCATATATACAAAAATAGTTAAACATGCATGACATACCAAACATCGAAGTAGCAAGACGTAAAGCAAAATCAAAAGAACTCAAACTAGAAGGGATATCTAAGGAAACATTTGACAAAATTTATTTGCAAGAGAAAAATACACAATGTAGATATTGCAAAGATAGCTGGTCACTAGGTCATCAATGCAACAATCCTCAGTCATATGGCTATGAAGTTGAAAAGGGTTCAAAAACCAGTTGTTCTGACAATGACATAAAAAATAAGAAGAATACTTGTCATCGATGTGGCGAAGATTGGATCCTAGGCCATAAATGCGGAACCCATCACACATCACACTACAAAATCATAAATGGGAAAGAGGTGCATGTCCCTGGAGAAGAAGATACATATGACTCTGATGCAGACACAAGCTCACTTGAGGTATCAATAACGACGATTACATGTATCTAAGAAACTTGTAAGGAAGAGGATTTAGCGACACCTAAAGAGGTTAACACCCAAAAGAAGGAAAACCAATCACTTACAAGGAAATATACTCCACCTCAGTTAAGAAATTGCAACAACATCAAAGATGAACAACTCTTTTGTCAGCAAACAAAATCAAAACAAACGGGACCAAAAAGGTTATAGCTTACAAGTTCTATTAAATAAAAAGACATCACAATTCTAGTCGAATCTGGAAGTACACATAATATAATAGATATCAACAAGGAAAAAGAACTTAATCTTTTCGTGTGCCCCGTGAAAAATATCAAAGCGTCAACCATTATTGATCAACACATTGAAGAAGTGAGAAAATGACATAAGGTTTCGTTGCAAATACAAAACTTGAACCTATAGCTCAATTTTTATGCCTTACCACTCAAGGAAGTAGATATGATATTAGGCGCCGACTGGTTATCATCATTAGGAACTTACTCTACCAACTTACAAAAACAATATATGGAATTTAAATGGAAAGGAAATAAGTACCGACTTTATGGACCGAGAAGTTCTCCACCTAAGAATAAAGAATCACAACACAAAAAGGATCCCGACCATCGTCAAGATAAAGAGATAAGTCCAAGATTGCATAGCTCAAATCATCGTCAAAACATATCCAAAATAAAAGGCGACGTTAGCAAATTCAGCTTTGAGGACAAAGCTTCCCTTAAGGGAAAGGAAATGTTACATACATAAAATAATATATAAATAATTAATAAACATATATTTAATAAACAATAAATAATAGTAAATCATTTAACTAAGGGTTGCGCCCCTTCATAATGGTCGCCAATGACTATTTAAACTAGTCTTGCATTGTAATTTTATCATCCATCTTATCATATATTTATTTATTACTACTTATATATATATTTTTGAAGAAGGATTCGCTTCAACTATTGTAAGAAACCAGGAAGGTTTCTAACATCCTTACAGACCGACAAACTAATATAATTGAACACTTTACATCATGGAGTGATTATGTAACCCATGAACCATTATTACAATGTGGAGTCTTATCTAGACCCACAACCTTAATATAGTGTATGAATTCCCAATTAGATTATTTTCCAAATCTCCCATTTTTAAGCTACCATCTAAGAAAAAATAACCAACTTATCTATTTATAGACATGAATACCACTTTTTCCTATCTTTGTTGATAATCAAAATATGAATTATCTCATTTGATTTAGAATTTTTAGAGTTAGTTAGAAACTTGCAATGGTTGTTATAAATAAGAACATACACTAATAGGAATAGTAAGCACATTAATGCATCATCATGCACATCATTAGAACTACTCTATTAAAGAATATGTTTTCTCAAATAAACTGAGGTGTTGTTTGTATCCATGTCCTTGAAATTTTCAAAAGCATGCAAAATGTGGTAAAATTGTTTTAGCAACCTCATCGAATGAAAAATACAAGATAATCATGATGGAAATGAAGTATAATGTTCCAACTAAATCATATATTCATCATACATAAATAGATCCATTTTTGAATGACGATAGCAATTACACATCAAAACAAATCACCAAAAATAATTTTACTTCTGGATGACCCTTACAAAAAACAAAATACTGTAAAACAAATACCGAACCCAACTAATTTAGGTTACAGATAAAATTGATGAACTTGGAAATACAAATAAAAAATCTACTAGTCACAAAATTCTCAATACAAATAAAAGAATCTACCAGAATGCTTTGAACAACTCTATAGGAAGGTAGTGCCAAAATAATGACCATTCCACTATAGCCCCATTATTATAATCAATGTGCATTCATTTATATTACAAACGTCCCAAACATCAACAATAATAGACAAAAATATGTATACACACTCTCATAAATGCCTCAGGGGCCAATAATAATTGCAGAGCAAGATCATAATAAAAGCACATTTTAAACAACTGGGTCAAATTTAGTTTGAATATATAAAAACTATGTGGCACCTCTCCATCAAGAGTAGCAGCCACTTACAACGTATAAATGTCAATTAATGGTTTAAACACGACAATGCATAAAATAAATCATATCTTTTGAGCTCTATAACACTTTCACGAAACCAATACTCCTACTATAGATTAAAACCCTAACAAAACCTAATGATCCCTAAGAATCAAGAACATCATAGAATTCAATAGGACTAAAACGCATCCATGATAAAAGGAGAATTTACAGTATAATAATCTATTGTAGCTATGGATAAAAGGCATAAAAAGCATGATATAAAGCATATTCTGTTAATGATTGGATAAAAAGCATGATGTGATTCTTATTCTCTGATAAATTGCATGTGTGGCGTGCCCCTTCAAGACTCGATATTTTAGCAATGTAGATGTTGTGTGGAGATTAAAATGTCAAGAAAAATAAGAATAAAAAGTGGAATCACATAAACTAAAACTTTCACCCTACAAGTGCAATCCAATGTGGGTGAATGTCATGTCCCAAATTTGGAATTGGGTCACAATGGCCTAATCACATTAGCCATATTCATTAGAGTTTGTAAAATTGATGTTAAGGGTCAAATAATTGCCAAGGAGGAAAATTACTAGTTTCCTAGGTTTGGGGTGGAAGCTTTGGGATTTGGAATAAGGGGGATAATAAATGATGTTTAGACATTAGAAGGGTTCAAGTATTTAATAAATAGAGTGAACAAAGAAATTCAAGAGAAATCCTAGGTGACAAATGGTTTTGGAGACATATGGAGGATGTGGGACCCACACTAGCTTGATTTTTCATAATACATGGTATCTCTCTTTTGCAAATTCGAATTAATGGGAATGTGAACACTCTTGGGTGAGTTGGTAAGTTATAACACATGTCATTGAGAATCTTAGGTCGAATTGGGAAGGATTGGTAACCTCCATGGAAGATAAAGAGTCAAAGTGGAAGTTTGTGGACACTTGGGCTAGATTCCCTAGCCCCTATGACACCAATGATGGAGCATCTATGACAACTATGACAAATTGCAGACCTGACCTCTGACATCTGACCACTATGACATGTCAGCCCCAAAAATAGGCTCAAGGAAGGCGAATTTGGGAGTTGGAGAAGCCAAAGAGACTCAAAATCGAATTTGGGAGAAGATGGAAGGTTGGAACTAGGAGACAAGTGGCAAATGTGGAATATTTCCTAAATGGAAATCTATTGAATCTATTGAGAGGATTTCGACCCTTAGAAGGCTAATGTTGGTTATAAAATGTATAAATGAAGTATGAGAATATCTTTTTATCATTTGTAGAATTTGCAATTTCATTTGTGAAGAGGGAGAGCTAGTGGATGACTAGTTTCTTGCCTTAGCCAATTTCGAGGGTGAAAGATTCCCATCCAAGTTGGTAATTGGAAAGGCCATTCAGACCTTTCATTTGGAGCTTTAATGGATTCTTTATTTGCAGGTGTAAGCTATAGGGAAGCTCATGGTTTCTTCTATTGCAGCTCACTCCTTCAACCATTTCCAGTTTTGATGGCATATTCTTGATCCTTGAGGGAGGGCGTTTTTGGTGAGCTATTGTACTCTTTGGGGAAGCTTTTAATGCCCCATTTCTTTTGTAATATGAAGTAAATACTCTTTTCTTCATCTCCAAAAAGTTTCAGGTCGAAATTCCAAGTGGAAATGTATAAATCTCATTTTTAATGGAAGAACAATGCCATTTCCCCACTACCTTGTTGTGAGCCAATGTATTGATGATGATTTCGAATGAATGGATGATTCTCTGATATATTTGTGATAAATATACTGCCATGGATGTCTTCTAAAAGTTTCATGTACTGTACTTGAGCATTTGAAGCATTTTTACTCAGTTTAGTTGTATTGGGAGGTGAAATAGTGCCATTCCCCCAAGGGTCGAATTGGGGATTTTTGCAGTTGAATGGGAGAGGGTGAGAACAGTTGTAATAATCCATTAATGGTGCATATGAGACTTTAATAAAATAATTAACACATTACATACCTCTGTTCATAAATTTGAGTGGGTTTGGAGGCATTTGGGAAGCCATTTTCAGTACTTACCCAAGGGGGATTTGAACCCCAAATTACTAGTAAAATTGCATAATTGGTCCAGAATCTTAAGAGAGTTTGCAGAGGTATTTTGGTGGACATATGTCATCCATAAACATCATATTAAAGTTCTAATATCATTCATACAACTTCCTTGAAGATTTGAAGGCATTTGGAGTCAATTTGAGACCTAGAGACCAATACTAGTCAAAGGAAAATCACTAGTAAAGTTACCTACATTGATCAGAATTGAAAGAGGATTTGCAGAAGTATTTTAAAGGTCCAAAGGCATCCCTGAAACACATATTTATGTTATAATATCATTCATATACCTTCTCAGAAGATTTGGGATCATTTGGGGCAAATTTGGGACCTAGAGATCAAAACTAGTCAAAGGTCGAACTAGGGAAAAAAAGTGGAAAATTGCAATTTTAATAAAATTCCTAATAAGGAACATTACACTGTAGCCTTTATATAGGACAAAATCACCCCTGATTGGCCCTCCAATACTAGAAATTGAGGCCTCAAAGAAGGTATCTATAAACATGAAATTGACTAAAAATCTAGGCGAATGCAACCATATGCCTGAATTATAGGGAAAATGGAGGGAAAAATAACCCTTGGGAACCTCCATTACTAAAAAATTGGGGCGAAGGAATGATTTCACTGGAATTTCTCTAGAAATCAAGAGCAAAAGATAGATTGGAGGGAGATTTTACTAGGGAAAAATTAGTTTTTTTTCATTTTCCTCATTAATATATGGGAGTCTATTCGTTTTGAAATTATGTTTTTTCCAATAAATATTGGATGAATATATTTTAGCTGAAAAATGATTTCCATATAAGAAAATAGCCCACTAAAGTTTTGTAACCCCCTTAATTTAGAACATGGGATAAATTTAGCCCCTAAAATTATCCATGGAATCCAATCCTTAGTGAGATCCAACTCACTATATTTACCAACATCAACTGGAAGGAGATTACAACCCTCTAGTTTTACAACAGGATCCAACCTATAGTGAGGACTCCAATCCTCAGTGAGCTTGAACCCACTAGATTTAATAGCATCAACTAGAAGGAGGATACAACCCCCTATCCTTTCCCCATCCTACCACCCTAATATGAATATAATAATCAATCTCTAATAACCACTATATCATTGTCTTTGACAACTTGTACCTGTATCTATGTTCCTGTACTTATATCACTGTCCCTGTTCCTGTCACAAACCATGACTTCCAACAAGTATAAATCTAAACCTATAATGAATCAAGATACGAAACTTCTAGCACATGTTTTTTAATATATCTAATGTCTCTCCTCCAAGGGGAACTCTCTGAAACATCCTGAATCAAAATTATAATGAAAATTCCGAACTGACTTGTTTAAAGATGATTTCTGAGTCATTCAGAAGCCCTTACTTCTAGAGATCATATCTCAAAAACTGTAGTGAATCAAGATCTGAAACTTGAATCATATGCGATTCAAGTTGTCTAATACTTCCCCTCCAAGGGGAACAATCAGAAACTTTATGTATCAAATATATAAAGAAAATTCCAAACTGACCCATTTGAATATTATTCAAAAGCCCCAATTTCCTAAGGCCATATATCTAAAACTATAGTGAATCAACATCTGAAAATTCTACCATAGGTTCATTAAGATCTCTATTTCATCTCATACGAAGGAAACTATTTGAATCGTCCTATAACATAAGGTATATATTCCACGATAACCTAAAACAAATTTCACAATAAAAAACCCAAATAGAAATCATCACAAGATTTCATCTTCCACTAGAATTTCGGCCTTCTTCACTTCATCTACCCTTGAAATTCGGTCCTCTACTCTTGTATGTGAGGTCTTCAATTTTATGAATAAAAATTAAAAGTTCCATCTCTTACTTATACTCATCATGGGGGCTCCAACTCATTTTTTACAAAATCATTTTACTCTTCCTTAAAAAAATTGGTTTCCAATTTTTAGGGGGGTCTTAAGGGTTAGTACCCCACTTCAAGGATCCATCATGACACTTCACCAAAAATTCAATATCACTCCATATCTTCTCAAATGGGCCTTAGGTATTTTCCACATCATCATACTTGGTGGACACATCATTATTTCTTGCGGGGATCCTTGCCACTTCATGTGGTCCAATGGGCCAAAGTACCACAACTTTCGAGGTGATGTGGACCAAACATCATTATTTTGGGGATACTTCACATTTATTTTTGACATTTCTTCAAGGAAACTTTAGGTACTTCCTTACACTTCTCATCATCATGGTTAGGTGACCCGCCATCATGGTCATGTGACCCATAATCGTCATCACATGACCCATCATCATGGTCATATGGACCCAACATCATTTCTTTAGAACAGTCTTCACATTTCTCCCAAACACCTTAGGGAATTATTTATACTCCACATCATCATGGTCATCAGGATATTCTCTAGGGTCTTTGCACCACTTGTGTACAACTCAAAGTGTCTTCCCACGAGGGCCATGCGTAACCGCTGTGCCATAAGGGGATTGATTTGGTTTATGTACACTAGGAATTTGACATCAATGACAACCATATTCAACTATTCCCCCCTTTCTCATTTGTGGAAACCATCATACTCCCCCTAGGACCATGCTCCTCCTGATGTTTCTCTCCCCCTTTGACATCAATGGCAAAGGGTAACTCCCCTTAACACTATCTCTTCTCTTTGGGGATACTCCCCCTGAAAATATTCTAATTTCCTTCTTCAAACTTTTGTAACCTTTTGTATAGGATATCTTTCCATGTTGCTATTGCAATCTCTTGCCATGTATCCATAATCATGACATTTGTAGAAGTCAACATTATTATTCATCATGCTTCTACAATTTCTTCCCATGTGTCCATAATTGTGGCACTTGTAACATTCAACATTGTAGTTCAAGTGGACACCTCCATTTGCTTGAGCATTTCCTTCATAAGCTTTGCAATCTCTAGCCTGATGCCCAAATTTCTTGCAAGAGAAACAATTACCAAGAAATATGCCTAGATACCTAGGTGTAGAATATCTTCATGATGGTGCAACATATTTGTATTCATCTTTCTCTGAACCTTGCCGATGAATCCTTCCTTTTTAGTCTCTGCTTTGATAGGAGATTTTGAGAATGTCCACATAACTCTTAGCCTTATCTTCATTTCTCTTGGAACATTCAAATTTCTTTGCTGGTGGTTTGGAGCTTTCACCTTCTTCAACATTTTTATGTTTATCATAACCCAATCCTGTTTTGTCAATTGGAGATCTTTGTTGGGTGAGCATGTCATCTAAGATCAATGTGCTCTTCTCAAACTTCAAGTTTGTTGAAGTTGTCTTCAATTTCTTCCGTAGAGTAACAATCTCAAACTCTATTGTTTGGAAAATTTCTTCCTTTTCCTTTAGTTTAATTGTTAGGGATTCTTCAATTTTCTTTGCTTCTTCCACTTGTACTTTTAAGGAAGTAATGGTCTTTTCAGTCTCTTCATGGTATTTATTCTTTTTACCTTTTGATTCTTCTAGTATCTCTTCTAGCAACACATTTTACTTCTTGAGCTTCTTGGTTTCATCTAGGGAACAAATTTGTTGCTTTTCAAGATTGACTTCTTCTTCTTTGTCGTTTGATCCTTCAGGATCTTTTTGCAGTCCATCTTTTTCATCAATAGGATTTTTAAACATGGACATGAGGAAAATTTCTTCTTCTTTTGAATCACTATATTCTCCTTCTTCACATGAACACTAGACAGTAGCATGTCCTATTCTTCCACATTTAAAACATTTAGAGAGTAACTTAATTGGTACCTTTGTCTCTTTCTTTTCATCATCTTCATCTTTTGTGTCGTTCTTGGATGAGCTTCCTTCACCTTTTTCATTTGCTTCTTCCTCAACTTTGTAAATATTCTATAGTTTGTCCCAAATCTCTTTAGTTGATGTACACTTTCCTAACTTGCTTTTCATAGAATCTGATAATCCATATAGAATGGCATCCATTTACGTTGCATTGTTATTTTTTAACTCCCGTTTGGATGCATATTTCAGTGGTCCTTTTGGAGCAATGTAGCCATTAGAAACAACTATCCAAAGATCCATCCCTAAATCCATCAAATAGTATCTCATTCTAATACTCCATAATGCATAATCAGTTCCACCAAATATCTGAATACCACTTGAAGAGAATCCTTCTTGTCGATCCATATCTATTCACAATCTTCCTTCCAATCATTAAATTGTTGTGAAGGTAACTGACTTTTATACCAATTGTTGGAATATTAACCGATACTGAGAGGGGGGGGGAGTTAGCCAGTATTGGGCACTTTTTACCATTTCAAACTTTAATATCATATGTAAACATTAACCATTAACAATAGCACTCATCATCACATAAACCATACATAGTACACAAGATGTTTTACGTGGAAACCCAAATGGGTTAAAACCACATAATGCTTTTATTATATAATATAAATATTACATTCAATTTATTTAACAGCTCCAGTTGGCTTGAGGCTACAAACTCATAGTTTATCAGCTCCAACTGAAAGGAGGCTATTGTCATGTCCCCAAATTTTGCATTGGATCACAATGGCTTAAGCCACTTGGCCATGTTCATGATAGATTGTCAAATTGGTGCTAAGGGTAAAATAATTTCCAATCATGATGTCCAAGTTAGTAATAATGAAAAATTAGAGCCAAATGGACAAGGTGGGTCACATGAAGAGCAAATTCCCAATTCAAAGTTTGTAATGTCCCCATCCAAATAAATTATCATGGAAAACAAATTCCACTAACCTACTAGTTCTCTAGGTTGGGGTGGAAGCATCAAAATTTGGAATAAGGGAGCTACAAGACCCAAAATGACCTTAAACTTACAAATTCACATTAATTGGGCCAAATAAACAACAATAAAGAGGAAAATGAAGTGGCATTGGATCATTAGGGTGCATAAGAGGTTGTGGGACCCACATGTGGCAAGATTCCCCACTACACTTGGCATCATTCTCACACAAATTCGAATTCAAGATGAAGGGTAATGTACTTGGGCTAGATGAAGAGGCAATATTCATGGCAAGAATTATGGAGGCTCGACTTGGAGTGGAAGAGTAACTCCCAATGAAGAGGAAGAAGAATAATAGACAAATTGTGACACTTGTGACAAGATTCCATGGCATCTATGACAACAATGTTGAAGGAATCTATGACAAATATGAAAAATTCAGACCTGATGGAAGAACTATGACAAATATGACATGTCAGAGCTAAAAATATCCACCAAGAGGGCGCATAGAGGAAGTTATGGTTAGCCAAGATTCCCAATTCGAATTGGGGAAATAAGAGGACAAGTGTCTCATGAATGAATCAATCACTAACTTGAGTTGGGTGAGTGACTTGGAGGGAAATTCGACCTCATGAGTCCACATGAAGTTAATAAAAAGGGAGGATTACAAAGGAGAGCATCTTTTGGATCATTTTTGTTTTTCACTCTTGGAGCGCTTAGCTTGTCCTTGCACAGTGGGTGTTTACCTTCCTTTCTATTGAACCAATTTCGAAGGTGAAATATCCCTATCCAAGTTGGTTGGAGGAGAGGCCATTCAGACATATTATCAGAGGTTAAAGGATTTTTTATTATTTTAGGTTCAATTCTCTCTTCATTTTGAGTCCCTCTCTGTTGGAGAGGACCCTTCGGGCCTTCTTAATGTCATCATTAGTTTTTATAAGTGTGCTTAACGAATGAGCGGTTGAGAGTAACTACTCCAATCGTCTCAGCTATTGTATAAATACACTATCAAGAGTAATAAACATCAGTTGAACGTTCGGCTCATCATATGTATCTTGATTATCTCTGTGTGATGCTTGTACTCTTTGCTTGAATACAACATCTGGCGCCGTTGCCGTTCTCTTTTGGATGGGTGACAGTAGCAGCAAAAGAGGAGTGGTTCGAACCTGAAGGAGATCCCTGCAAGAAACAAGAAATGATCAGAAATGTTGATGCTACGCTATGTTGCTGTAAAGAAAGACATAATGCTCTGGAAGATCCTGCTTGCTGCATGAATTCAAAGTGAAGAAGCTCCTAGAATGAGAGCACCTACATTGTAGCAGTTGGCGGCTGGCTCGAACTTGTGCGAGGAAGAAATAATGGAATGCCCACGAGAAGAAAGAATGCTCAGAAGTAAAATATGCTGCTCCTGATATGCGTTATTTTGGATAAGTATATCTGCACACAAAATACAAAGAACCCTCTTTGGGATGTTGTGGAAGTCTCCATCCATGTGATGTCAACCAGTGAACTCGTCGACTAGCACGCTAGTGCTTTTGCAATAAGCTTGACCGACTTCCAGCAATGCTGTTCATTGGTGTTGTGGTTGCTTTTAACACCATAGACGCTAATTGGGCAGCGCTGCCAATGCCAATGATGGCCGTGACTTTACAGGATAGAGAAGGAGCAAAACAACTGCCAAAGATCTGTCCTCTATTTCTAGTTGATGTACACTTGCAGCCCTAGTTGAAACGTGCAATCATGGAGTGTCGAATGCTGCCGTCAGTTCAGTTTTGCAATAGAGTGCTGAGTGCTGATTTACAAACTATAGCGGTGATTTGCAGTTTGATTTCTTGGTAACTATCGATTGGGAGAGTTGAATTCATAAAAATGCATTGCCAAAAATCAACCATCGATGCACTATTCAGTCCGCCTAGACAATCATTTCGTCGAAGTTGGAAGGCACCCAGTTGGCACTGGAAACCGACATGAGAAGATGGCTTGACTGTGCTAGATTATATTACACAGTTTCCAGTGAATGATAAGTTGGAAGTTACTCCAATCATATGTATTCGACTGGTTGGAGACTCGTCGATGAACTGTGTTGAATACTACTTCACATGCATGGATTTGATCATGGACGACTTCATTCTGCGGGCTGGTACCTTTTTTTAATCTTGTGGTCGACGTTCAAGTGGTCCATTTTTTTCCTTTTCGTTGAGAGTTAAATTTTGATATTTTTTGGGTCAAGATGTTTCATCACGTGGATATATATTATATGTGGTTGGTGGTAATTGGTCGATACCAAGTGAAACGGTCGAAGCCGATATGTTCTTTGCACGACCATTTTAATATGGTTAATATTGTTTGTAAAATATAGTGGAATGGTCCAAACTTTATAAGCCAACTAGTCATTCTAATTTGTAAGTTGATATGGTCGATACTATTTTATCATTGGTCGATATTGTAAGTGGTCGAGTCTTTAAAGTGACCATGATGTTGTAAAAAGTGTCGGGTCATTGAAAATTAGTCGAATAAAGGGTTGTTCAAAGCTTATTTGAACCATGTATATTCATAAAAGTTGTAAATCGAGTCGGTTTCTTGCCGACCAGTGTTAGTCATGTCGACTCAAGTAAGTCATGTCGACTCAAGTAAGTCATGTCGAGTCGAGTAGAGTCAAGTCGACCAATATCAGTCGGTATCCACCACAAGCAGCAGTGACATATTCAGAACTTGTAGGAAGTCTCACGACAGTTGAGTCTACGAAAAGTATGTACTCAAGCAGAAGACATCTATACCAAACAGAGAAAGCGCTTCACGTTAATAATGACAAAAGGACACTAAAATTGATCAAGCCCCCCGGTGCTGACACACATCAACATCTATTCAGTGTCATTTGAGAATTTTTTCAGGCAGATGGTAAGTTGGTGCAATGGCAGAGCGACGGAGCCCAGAAGTTCTTGGACCGTGGAAGAGAATTCGACAGGAAGGGGTGAGAAGGTTCGATTGGCCACTACCATACTGTTGACAGAGACTAAAGGAATCACAGTTCGTGGTTGTTCATGTTTTCCTCAGGACGAAGAAAGATTTTGAGGTGGGGGAGATGTTGGAGAGGACCCTTCGGGCCTTCTTAATGTCATCATTAGTTTGTATAAGTGTGCTTAACGAATGAGCGGTTGAGAGTAACTACTCCAACCGTCTCAGCTATTGTATAAATACACTATCAAGAGTAATAAACATCAGTTGAACGTTCGGCTCATCATATGTATATTGATTATCTCTGTGTGCTGCTTGTACTCTCTGCTTGAATACAACACTCTCATAGATCTTCTTCTCATTTCTCTTCTCACATATTCTTCTCAATGTCCATGTTCTAGTGTTGATGACACACTCATAGTTGTATAAAACTTGTGGAGGATGATTTTGTGACTCCATTTTTATAATATATCATGTATGGACCTGTTTTGAGTTGCATATATGATCCATATATCTAAATCCTATGTCTATCATGTAAAAATTCCAAGCAAACCACTAATTCGAGCTAGTTTCCCCTCTACTTTCTTATGGACTTTTTGGAGTAGTTTTGCATCTGTTTTGTATCATAATTTATATGATTTTTTGTATATGTTCAAGAAGCCTATGATGTAATATATATTACCAAACTAAACTATGCAAGACCCTTTGGAATATGATTAAATTTTATCCAACATTTTCCATGTCCATTGTTCACAATTTCCAAGCAATGTCTAGGTGTTACAACTGTATGTTTGATAGATGCAATAACCAGTTGTAGATCATGATCAATTCTTAATTTTCGTTTTAAATGAATTAATTTTCCTATTCCAATCATCTATTCAAAAAATAGGGAGGGTATTATAGTTTTTGGGAAGCCAAAGAATCAATCACTAGTGGGGGATTACACATCGAAAATTACTAGTATTGTTCCCTTTCATTCTTCCTTGATTAATGCAAGTCCTAAAGTACTTTAGACAGTGTATGAGTGTTCAATAGTTGCATTAGGATGTCCTAATACTTCTCAATACATTCCAGACATAATTCTAAAGCATTTGGGACAGTTCAGGGTTTCACTAGTCCAAGGTTCAAAAATTGGTAAAACATGAGTAATTTTCCATATTAGGGATATTACAGCTACAACCCCCTAGTTTTACCACAATATCCAAACTATAATGAGGATTCCAATCCTAAATGATTTTGGATTGACTAAATTTACTAGCATAACCTTGAAGGAGGCTACAACTCCCTGGTTTTACCACAGGTTGCAACTTGTAGTGAGGACTCCAATCCTCAATGAGATCCAACTCACTAGATTTACCAGCATCAACTGGAAGGAGGATACAAACTGATATGAATAGAAGAATCAATATCTAATAATCATTGTATCATTGTCTCTGACAACCTGTACATGCATCTATGTTCCTGTACTTATATCACTATCCCTTTTCCTGTCACAAAGCCTAAATTCTAAGAAGTATAGATCCAAACTTGTAATGAAACATGATCTAAAAATTCTAACAAATGTTCTTCAAGATATATAATGCCTCTCCTCCAAAGGGAACTCTCTAAACCATCCTGAATCAAAGCCATAATGAAAATTCCAAACTAACCTGTTTAAAGATGATTTCTGAGTCATTTAGAAGCCCTTACTTCTAGAGATCATATCTCCAAAAATGTAGTGAACCAGGATTTGAAACGTGAACCATATGCTCTTCAAGATTTCTAATACTTCCCCTCCAAGGGGAATAATCAAAATGTTTATGTATAAAAATATATAAAGAAAATTCCAAATTGACATGTTTGAAGATTATTCATAAACCATAACTTCATGAGGTCATATCTCTGAAAGTATAACAAATCAACATCTGAAACTCCTACCAGAGGGTCATCAAGATATCTACTTCATCTCATCAGAAGGAAACTGTCTGAATAATACTAGAACGTAATATATAGTGAAAATCCCACGATAACCTAAAACAAATTTACAACAAAAATCCAAAATAGAAATCATCACAAGATTTCATCTTCCACTAGAATTTTGGCCTTCTTCACTTCATCTACCCCTGAAATTCAGTCCTCTACTCTTGTATGTGATCTCTTCAATTTGTTGAATGAAAATGAAAAGTTCCATCTCTTATTTATACTCCTCAAGGGGGCTCCAACTCATCTTTTGCAAAAATATTTTACTCTTCCCTTAAAAAAATGATTTCCAATTTTTATGAGGGTCTGAAGGATTAGTACCCCACTT
This sequence comes from Larix kaempferi, assembly GCA_027924585.1. NCBI lineage: Eukaryota > Viridiplantae > Streptophyta > Pinopsida > Pinales > Pinaceae > Larix > Larix kaempferi. Next base: position 12,811,188 of record BSBM01001197.1, on the reverse strand, counting down.
CAAGGATCCATAACGACACTTCACCAAAGCTTCAATATCACATCGTATCTTCTCAAATGGGCCTTAGGTATTTTCCACATCATTATACTTGGTGGACACATCATTATTTCTTGCGTGGATCCTTGCCACTTCATGTGGTCCAATGGGCCAAAGTACCACAACTTTCGGGGTCATGATAATTATTTTGGGGATACTTCACATTTATTTTTGACATTACTTCAAGGAAATTTAGGGACTTCCTACACTTCTCATCATCATGGTTAGGTGATCCACCATCATGGGCATGTGACCCATCATCATGGTCATGTGGACCCAACATCATTTCTTTAGAACATCACATTTCTTTGGAACACCTTATGGAATTCTTTATACTCCACATCATCATGGTCATTAGAAGCTTCTCTAGGGGATTTGCACCACTTGTGTACTACTCTTGGTGTCTTCTTGTGAAGGCCATGCATAACCGTTACACTATAACATGACCTTTTTGGAGTTATGTACACTAGGAATTTGAAATAAATGACAACCTTATTCATCAATCTCCCCCTTTGTCATTTATGGAAACCATCATACTCCCCCTAGACCATGATACTTTTGATGTTTCTCACCCCCTTTGACATCAATGGAAAAGGGTAACTACCCCTAATAATATATCTTCTCTTTGGGGATACTCCCCCTGAAAATATTCTGATTTACTTCTCCAAACTTTTGTAACCTTTTGTCTAGGATATATTTCCATGTTGCTACTGCAATATCTTGCCATGTTTCCATATTCATGACATTTGTAGCATTCAACATTATGATTCATCACGCTTCTACAATTTTTGTTCATGTGTACATAATTGTGGCACTTTCAACATTCAACATTGTAGTTCAATTGGACACCTCCATTTGGTTGAGCATTTCCTTCATAATTTTTGCAATCTCTAGCCTTATGTCCAAAGTTATTGCAAGAGAAACAATTACCAAGAAATATGCTTAGGTTACCTAGGTGTAGAAGATATTCTTGATGGTGCAACATCTAATTATTCCTTTCTTTGAACCTTGTTGATGAATCCTTACTTTGTAGTATCTGCCTTGATGGGAGGTTCTGAGAATGTCTGCATAACTCTTAGACTTCTCTTCATTTCTCTTGGAACATTCAACTTTATTTGTTGGTAGTTTGGAGCTTTCACCTTCTTCAACATTTTTTTGTTTATCATAACCCAATCATGTTTTGTCAATTGGATATCTTTGTTGGCTGAGCATGTCATCTAAGATCAATGTTCTCTTCTCAAACTTTAAGTTTATGGAAGTTGTCTTCTCCAATTTCTTCCATAGAGTAACGATCCCAAACTCTCTTGTTTGGAAAATTTCTTCCTTCTCCTTTAGTTGACTTGTTAGGGCTCTTCAATTTTATTTGCTTCTTCCACTTGTATTTTTAGGGCAGCAATAGTCTTTCTAGTCTCTTCATGGTATTTATGAATTTTACCTTTTGATTCTTCTAGTAGCTCTTCTAGAAGCACATTCTTCTTCTTGAGTTTATTGATTTCATCTAGGGAATATATTAGTTGTCTTTCAAGATCAACTTCTTCTTCTTCGTCTTATGATCCTTCAGGAGAATTTTGCAGTTCATCTTCTTCATCAATAGGATTTGCAATCATGGACATGAGAAAGTTTCTTCTTTTTTTTGAATCACTATCTTCTCCTTCTTCATATGAACACTTGGCAGTAGCATGTCCTATTCTTCCAAATTTAAAAAATTTATAGAGTAACTTACTTGGTACTTTTGTCTCTTTCTTTTCATCATCTTCATCTTTTGTGTCACTGTTGGATGAGATTCCTTCACCTTTTTCATTTGGTTCTTCTCAAATTTGTAGAGATTCTATAGCTTGTCCCAAATCTCTTTAGTTGGTGTACACTTTCCTAACTTTCTTTTCACAGAATCTAATAATCCTTCTAGAATGACATCCATTTCCATTGCATTGTTCTTCTTTAACTCCCTTCTGGCTACAGATTTTAGTGGTATTTTTGGAGCAATGTATCCATTAGAAACGATGATCCAAACATCCACTCCTAAATCCATCAAGTAGTATCTCGTTCTAATACTCTATAATGCACAATCATTTCCATCAAATATCTAAATACCACCTGAAGAGAATACTTCTTGTTGATCCATATCTATTCATAATATTCCTTCCAGTGATTAAATTATTCTGAAGGTAACCGACTCTAATACCAATTGTTGGAATATTCACCAATACTGAGAGGGGGGGGGGTGAATCAATATTAAGCACTGTTTACGTTTTCAAACTTTAATATCAGATGTAAACATTAACCATTAGCAATAACATTCATCATCAGATAAGCCATACACAGTACATAACATATTTTGCTTGAAAACCCAAATGGGAGAAAACCACATAATTCTTTTATTATATAATATACATATTATATTCATTTTATTTACTATCTCCAACTGGCATGAGGCCACAACCCCCTAGTTTATCAACTCCAACTGAAAGTAGGCTACAACCCCCTAGTTTTACCATAGGATTCAACCCATAGTGAGGAATCCAATACTTAGTGACCTCCAACTCACTAGATTTACTAGCATCAACTAGAAGGAGGCTACAAACCCCTGGTTTTACCACAAGCTCCAACATGTAGTGAGGACTCCAATCCTCAATGAGCTCCAACTCACTAGATCTACCAGCATCAACTGGAAGGAGGCTACAACCCCCTATCCTTGCCCCGTCTTTCCACCCTGATATGAATAAAAGAATCAATATCTAATAATCACTGTATCATTATCTCTAACAACCTGTACCTGTATCTCTGTTCCTAGTGACTTATATCACTGTCCATGTTCCTATCACAAACCCTGAATTCCAACAAATGTAAATATGAACCTGTAATGAATAAACATGTGAAACGTCTAGCACATGTTCTTCAGGATATCTTATGCCTATCCTCTAAGGGGAAATTTGTGAAACATCTTGAATCAAAACTTATAATGAAAATTCTAAATTCACATGTTTAAAGATGGTTTCCGAGTCATTCAGAAGCCCTTACTTTGAGAGATCATATCTCCAAAACTGTAGTGAACTAAGATCTGAAACTTGAACAATATGTATAATAATTCCCCTTGAAGGGGAACGGTTAGAAAATTTTTGTATCAAAATATATAAATAAAATGTCAAACTGACCTATTTGAATATTATTCAAAAACCCTAATTTACCAAGGTCATTTATCCGAAACTATAGCAAATCAACATTTGAAACTTCTACCACAGGTTCATCAAGATATATAATTAATATCATCTGAAGGAAAATTTTTGAATCACCCTAGAATAGAAGATATAGTGAAAATTCCTTGACGACCTTAAACAAATTTCACAACAAAAAACCCAAATAGAAATCATCACAAGATTTCATCTTCCACTAGAATTTAAGCCTTCTTCACTTCATCTATCCGTGAAATGCATGTTTGGGTTTTTTGCTATATTTTATCATGTTTATATGCGGATATATGGTTTGTGCAGGTACTTAGTTTCCTTCTCCAACTACTTGTTGGACTTTTGATCCGGTTTGTCATTGCGGCTCTATGTTTATATTGACCCTTATGTCCAGGCCTCTGGCTGTTTTGGACTTTTTTGGTCAGATGATATTTGTATTTATGTATTGACAGCTTGCTACATTGCTACTTATGGTCTGCCCCACCTGGGAGATACCTTTTTGGTTTTAGCATGGGATGATATGGTAGATGTGATGTGTTTTAGGGGCTCATGTGCCCGTATGTTTCATGGGGTTATTTGTGCCCACTGTTTTTTTGGGACTCATGTGCCCGAGTGTTATATGCTCTTATGGTTTGAAGACCTGATGTATTATTCCTATTTACTATTTCGCTTTATTAATAGTAAGATATATTTATGTGTGAAAAAAGAAATGCAATCCTCTAGTATTGTATGTGATCTCTTCATTTTGATGAATGAAAATGAAAAGTTCCATCTCTTATTTATACACCTCAATGGGGCTCCAACTCATTTTTGCAAAAGAAAATTACTCTTCCTTAAAAAAATGATTTCCAACTTTTAGAGGGGTCTCAAGGGTTATTACCCCACTTCAATGATCCAACATGACACTTAACCAAAACTTCATGATCACTCCATATCTTCTCAAAGGGGCCTTAGGTATTTTCCAAATTATCATACTTTCTGGACACATCATTATTTATTGCAGGGATCCTTTCCACTTCATGTGGTTCAATGGGATAAAGTACCACAAATTTCGGGGTCATGTGGACCAAAACATAATTATTTTGGGGATACTTCACATTTATTTTCGGAATTGCTTCAAGGAAAATTTAGGGAATTCTTTACACTTCTCATCATCATGGTTAGGTGACCCACCATCATGGTCATGTGGTCCACAATAATCATCATGTGACCCATCATCATGGTCATGGGGACCGAACGTCATTTCTTTAGAACATTCTTCACATTTCTACAGAACATCTTGGGGACTTATTTATACTCCACATCATCATGGTCATTAGGAGCTTCTCTAGGGGCTTTCTACCACTTTTGTACAACTCAAAGTGTCTTCTCTTGAGGGCCATGCGTAATTGATACGCTATAAGGGGACCACTTGGGATTTATGTACATTATGACTTTTACATCAATGACAACCTTATTCAACACCAAATGCTTGAGATTAGACAATGTAAGAGAATAGTGAGTCGCCACTTCGAAGAATATGTCTCGTAAAATGACATTTCTTGGCAGAGATCTGTCCCTCACACCCCTTAGGAGAATGGAGTTGCAGAGAGGAAGAATCGGACTTTGGTAGATATGGCCTAGTTCCTACTACAAACAAAATACCTTCTGACCAAATTTTGAGCAAAAGTTGTTTACTATTCAAAATATCTTCTAAGCCTTGTTTTGACTAGAGCTATCAGCGACATGACTCCAATTCAGAAGTGGAGGGGAATAAAACCCTTTGTCGAATACCTCAGAACCTTTGGATGTGTTTCTTGGTCACATATTATGGATAACTGCAAGAAAAAAATGGATGCAAAGAGTCATGTGTGCATCATGATGGGTTATTCTAATGAATCAAAAGCTTATCGATTGTTTGACCTGGTCAAACAAAAAATCATTTTGAGCATAAAGGTGATTTTTGATGAAAATATTTTAGGTACTAAGTTATTTAAATATTCCTTTGGTCTATTGCACAGTGATCCATTTGATATTTCTGAAAAACTTGGATCGACTGTACCCTTATTTGAAGTTTTGACCAAACACTCGAATTTTACCCCTCAGTAGACTGGTAGTAAGTCTATACTGACTGAGAACATCGACACACTTTCTCATTTGACTAAAAATCATTGGCTTGAATCACTTCGAACTTGCCTACCTCGGTGGGATGCTAAAATAATTGAAGCTTCTAGACCTGATGTTGGATATCCTAGTATTGGTCGAAATACCTAGAGTCATAAACAACATGGAAGTGTTGCACTGATGGAACATGTTCTCGAAATATGTGATCCTGACACTTATGCTGATGATTAGGGATTGGATGAATGGGAAAACTCTATGGATGCTGAAATTAATTCTTTGGAGAAGAATCACACCTGCGAATTGATTCCCAAACCGCAAGGAAAGAATGTTGTGAAGTGTCGATGGGTCTACAAGACCAAGTTTACTTCTAACGGTGCTATTGAACGTCATGAGACTCGACTGGTAGCCAAGGGATTCTCTCAGCAAGAAGGAATCAAATACACCAAAACCATTTCTCCTGTCGCAAAGATGAACTTAGTTAGATTGATTCTTTCCCTTGCTGCTCGTTTTGGATGGGAACTTCATCAAATGGATGCTAAAGTTCCTTTCTTCATGGAGACTTGTATGAATAAATCTATATGGAACAACCTCCTAGTTTTGTGATAGATTATGGTCCTTTTTTTTTACTAAAGAAGTTGTTCTAAGGTTTGAAACAAGCACCCCATGCTTGGTATGAGAATATTGATCGTTTCTTTATCAATCTTGGCTTCAAACATTGTGAATTTGATCATAGCATTTACGTATTACATGTTCACGGTTATAATTTGATTGTGGCATTGTATGTTGATGATTTAGTCATAACAGGAAATAATGTCGATATGATTTTGGGCTTGAAGAAACAACTCAAGATACCTTTGAAATGACTGATCTTGGTCTATTTCATTTCTTTATGGACATTCAAATTTTACAAATGCATGATGGTATCTTTTTTTCTCAACCAAAATATGATTTGTATCTTTTGAAAAAATTCAAAATGGACAAAAATAAAGTCTTGTGCTACACCTTATCAATTGAGTGTTAAATTTTCTAAGGACCATGACTCATCTCGAGTCGACACCACTCTTTATTGATAGTTGGTCGATATCTTGATTTACTTAACTCACAATCGACCTGATCTCTCCTTTGCTTTTAGTGTGGTTTCTTAGTTCATGTAGGATCCTCGAGAAATCCACTGGAAAGATGCAAAGAGAATTGTTCTCTATATTAAGGGAACTTATCAGTATGGTATTAAATATTGTCATAGTTCAAAGCCATTGGTCGGGTTCATTGATTTTGAATGGGGAGGTGACATTGACAACCGAAATTCCACTTATAGATATGTGTTTTGACTTACTTCTGGACCCTTGGTCTAGTCATGTAAGAAACATAAGGTAGTCTCTCTTTCGACTACAAAAGTAGAATATTGTGGGGATATCAATGCAGGTTAGAGGTAATTTGGATTCGTCAACTTTTAGAAGATATTGGTTTTCCTATTCAGGTCTCAACTATTATCCATTGAGAAAACATAATACAATATAGGTTTTTGATAATCACGTTGTGCATATCAAACTTAAGCATGTTGAAATTCATATTCATTACTTGCAATTGTTGGTATAAGACAAGGTTGCAACTCTTGTTTATTGCATGATAGATGATCATATTGCTTATATATTTATGAAGTCTCTACCATAAGCTAAGTTTGTGAAACTTCAGGCTATGCTTGGGATTTAGGAAGCTACAATTATGGGGGTTGTGTTTAGAGAACATAATTCCACCTACTGAATCTCCAGAGTGTGGTGCTGATGGGGTGGTGTTATAACCAAAGGTAATACAAGTTCATCACACCTCTAGGTATTTTGGAGACAGTCAGTCAAAATAAAAAAATCAAGTAGAAGAGAAGTTGACTAGAGGCTAGACTGAGTGGTCGACTGATTAGTCAGAAAGGACATGGTCAACTCAACTCAAGTAGCTGACTAATATATGGGACATTGCAGATTTCATGGAATTGGTTTGAACCAATGACCCCTATTTGTGGAGCAAATCATCCTCCCTTCTAGGGAGTTTGTTATCTCTAGAGACTATAAATGAATGACCCTATGGGTTGTATTAATGATTGATTGCGAATGTTGAATAATGCATTGTGATGTTATGCTCATAATACGATGTGCTAAGTGTTTTAAATGTTGTCTTTATACACTACCCCTCTTTTTGGAATACTTATCCTTTCCACTATTTTCTTTTCTTGTCCTATTATTCAAAGGGAGTCTTCCCAACATATCCACCTCTTCCTTAAGATGATCTCATAGATAATTCTTCATGGCATTCAGATAAGATTTCTGATCATATTTTAGAATCTAATTTAGATGTTAATGAGCATGTTATTGTTGATGTGGATATTAGACCATGGTGGGAACAACAGACCCTATAGGCATCTAGATATCTAGTGGGTGACCCTACTGATTCAAGGAGGACTAGATCTCAGTTTGAGGATGATTCGCATTCCCTCACAGCTAGAGAGCCACTATTTCCCTTGCATTGCTATATGGTTCTTGCATTTGATCCTCAATCATATACATAGGCTGCAGGAAATCCTTATTGGGAAGTAGCTATGAATGATGAATACAATTCTCTCATTGAGAACCACACTTGGGATTTAGTTCCACTTCCACATGATCATAATATTGTTCAATGCAAGTGGACATACATGAGGAACAAGAAACTAGATGGATTAGTTAGTAGGTACAAGGCTAGGATAGTAGCAAAAGGATTCCAAAAATTTCATGGGATCGATTATGTTACACCTTTGCACCAGTGGCCAAGATGGATTCCATTTGATTGGACCTCTCTATTGCAACACCAAGAAAGTGGGAGGTTCACCATATGGATGTGAAGAATGTATTTCTTTACGGTGATTTCGAGGAGGAAATATACATGGAATGATCAAAAGGGTATGTACATAATCCATCTCTTGTTTGCAGACTAAAGAAACCCCTGTATGAACTTAAACATGCATGATCTATATTATTTAGAGAATGAAATGAAAGAAAAAATATAAAAATAGGAACACACACAAATGTTTTTCATATCATAGAGTAGTACAATAAAACCTAAATTCTATTTATGAATGGAATGGAAAAGCACTGTAAACTACAAGCAATACAAACTATCTTGGATGATGGTAGTTTATCTATGAAGAGATATGTGTTGGCTATGCTAATTTGCAAGTAATGATTACAAAGATACTAAAAAGGCCTTTTTATCATAAGCATAGAGGAACAAACCCGAAACATCCAAAAACCTAATTCTAGGAGATGGAGCGCCAAAAGGATTTGTGAACCCCGAGGTGGCTAGCTAATTGATCGATGGTGCATATTTTTCATATGATCTTCATTTATTGCGTATGTTGGATTTTCAAAAAGAACTAATTGATAAGTACAGATTTTGACTAGTTCCAATGCAACTTCTAGCCCCCCAAATGACAAAAAAACATTGTTTAGGTCCTCAAAATGGCCTTGGAAGTTTGGGACCCAAAAAAATGTAGAAAATTGCTAATAATATGGATAACCATTGTAACTTAGTGGAATAGGTGGGTGGTCATCAATATCTACCTGGATCAGTCCTTCCCCCTTAGGAAGCAATGGTCCCCATTACGTCAAGTTCCTCCATCAGATGGGGAAACTTCTATTGAATTCGACTCTTGGTGAGCCACTTTCCTTGGTGAAGAATCTTCCTTGAATTGACAACATTATATAGTTGGATGTTCTATTAGTGAGCGCTCTCCATTTCAATTACCATGATCCGGTCGATGGTCACCTACTCAATGTAGTTAGGATTTAGTTTTATAGGGGCCAAGTGGTCAAATACCTATGAGGTGTCCAATAGAAGTGTAAAATATGGTCGAAGCAATCCAAATTAAATAAATGGTGCAAGTCAAGGAAAGTGGAAATACTCAACTCAAAAGAATTCTCACCCACGAACTTGGTGATGGTGTAAGGCCCATATCACAGTGGTCGGAGTTTCTAATGGGGTCCCATGAGGCACTATTTATTCAAATGCAACGATACATTATCTCCCACATAGAACTTGTGTGGAAATTGATGTTGATCGTGGCACTGCTTATACTTATCATTGTATTTCTACAAAAAATCAAGAACCTATTGTTTATGTGATGGATCTGTTCAACAAATTTGGTTGTCGGATCAACCTTAGTTTGAGCATGGGAGGAATCATCCCGTGTAGAAGAAATGTGCAGTGCTACATGAATTGGGGCCAATCAATGGAACCCTAAGCACATCTAAATAGGGTTGTTGCCAATAGATCCATGGAGGCATCTGTTATAACTATGTTGAACATAAGGAAGGATCTCATACCAAGTGTGTGGATGTTTGCAGTTGCACCAAAAAGTACTCAGGAATCTACTATCTTGATTTGAATGATGGTCTATGAAGGAAAAAGTGAACCCAAACATGCTCAAAGAAAATCTTAGTAGTGGCCTCTGCCATGATGCTCTTCTTACATGGATTTAAAATTGCCATCTTAGAGAACCAATCAAAAACCAAAATCATATAGTCATTTCCATGCTTCATTGAAGGAAATCCATACATATAGTCCATGGAGACAGAGTCCCAAGGTGTATCTAGGGTAGGAAATGGAGTGTACAACCCATGCTTCTTGATGTTAGGTTTCAAAATGGCATAGGTGGTGGTGCATGATCTAATATACTTGCCAACATCTTGCTAGATATTTTTCTAGTTTAAGTACTTTCAATACTACTAGTATTATCTACGTCAAAGTGCCCTACCACCAGACTATAATGTGCCTCCTAGATCAACTTCTCATGTTCTTCTAAAGTGACACATAGATGGTTGAGATATAATAAAATTTCATCATGTAGATGAAAGTTTGAGATTGAATTTCTTGCACACAATATTTGATAGATAAAAACAAAGTCAGGGTTGTCATTGTACAATTTGGACCACTTAGAGGTATCGTGTCCACATGAGTTGAGAACGATAGTCAATGTAGCAATCAGAGGTCAGATGAGGTAGTTTTCAACTTGATTTGTGCTACCCTTCTTGTACTTGATGTTTAGGTGGAACTATTTCACATATGTCAACCACTTCTAATGGCGGTCTTTCTGTAACTTTGCATGTGTCTACATGAATGTCTGGGGCTTTTAATCACTGTGGATATTCATATCCTTCCCTAGGATGTCATGTTTCCATTTGCAACAATCCTTCACAATGGAGTGCATCACCTTTCCATAGGTGGGATACTGAAAAACATAATCAGATATTTTCTTTCTATGGTAGGTCAATGGATTTCCATGTTGAGCGATGGCTACATTGATATCTTAGTAAGAGGCATTTGTCTTAATTTTGAAAGGTTGTTGCAGGTATGGAAGAGTGAGGACTAGAGCTGAGTAGAGGAATCATTTTAGATCCTCAAATGTTGTATTTTGTGACACACCCTAAGAAAACTTGCATATGGATCCACCATTGGTCAGTTTCCTCGAGGGCCAAGTAACTTGAGAGAACCCCAGCACTAACCGTCGGTAAAAGTTGGCGAGGCCCAAGAAGCTATGGAGCTATGTTAGAGTTGTCAAGGCTAGGAAATCATGAATGACTTGGATCTTGATTGAGTCCACATGCACCCCATGTTCATACATGATGTATCAAAGATACTAAATTATCTCCATGAAGAATGAAAATTTATCCAAATTGGTGTATAACTTGTGTTGTCGTAGGGTGCTCAGGACCTACTGAATGTGTTGCAAATATTCCACCCAAGTTTTGCTAAAGTTGAGGATTTTATCCAGATATACAACCACGAAGGAGTTTATTAATACTTACAATATATCATTCATCATTCTCATGAATGTTGCTGGATAATTAGTTAAGGAAAAAGGCATGACCAACCACTCAAAAAGGCCTTCTTTATACTTGAAGGCTCCCTTCCATACATAAGTCTTTCAATCGAGACTTGGTGTTATATTGAATTTAGATCAATATTGCTAAAGAACTTGGAACCATTAAGATAATCAATAAGGTCATCAATATGAGGGATTGGGTATCGATTCTTGAAAGTGATCTTGTTTACGGATCTATATTCAATGCAAAGCTTCCACGTCCCACCCATCTTCTGCACAAACATAATTGGGTTCCCACAAGGTGAGGATCCTGGTTGAATGTGGCCCTTTTGGTGAGCTCTTGAATTTTATCTTTTATTTCCTCATTCTACATAATAGAGCATCTATATATCGGGACACTAGGAAAGGGAGTTCCAGGTATCAAATCAATTGAGTGTTTGGCCTAGTAGTGCAAAGGAACCCCTTTAGGTGAGGCAAATATATCTCTATATTCTTCTATAGTCTCATCCAATTGCTTCTACCATGTAGAGAGACATCATGTTGAAATTGTGGAGGTTTCATTGACCTTTCATCCACCTTTTGATTGAACCATGAAGAGGAAAAATTTCCTAGTCTAAGAGATTACCTTTCAACATTGCTTTCTTGAGATCAAGAAAACTGTAGTAGCCAGAGCTACCTAAGGCACCCTATAGAGTTGGCCTGCCAAAGTAACAATGACACTATAGGGCCTAGAATTAAAAAAAACATGACATTTCCACATATAGGGTTTTCTTAAAAGAACATAACAACCTTATAGTGGGGCAATATCACATAGTACCTCATCTTTGAAGGGCTTGATACCGTAGGATAAGCGACATTATTGACTAAAATCACCCTTGGCTCAACCAACTAATGGTGTGAGGTTGGGGGTGAGGTGTTGTCAATAAATTCAATCTCTTGATGAACTCATCTAAGATCAAGTTCTTATAGCTACTGATATCAACAATTAAATGTATCAAATTCCCTTTTACGCACATCTATGAGTGGAAGAGGCACTCCCCTTCCTCTATCTCCTCTAGTTATTTTGGTTGGAATTTGTGGTTGTGATGTTGGCATTGGGTTCCACATCAATGATCCACTTTCCATTATCTTGATATGAATTAGAGACTGATCCAGGTCCTAGCTCAGAGGATTTCCTCTCGGCCAACACTGGTTTTTTTGAGCGACATTCATCAGTGTTGTGCCAAAGGATTTTGTGGAACTCACACCACTTTCTAGTGTCCTTCGAATTATTGTTACCCTTATTTATATGTGGTTTGGAATAGTTGTCATGAGTTTGAGAATCCTTTATATATCATTTTTTTTTTTAGTTAGGGCCACCTTTACTAAGCTTATGTTATGGCTAATTGCTTGTTCTTCTTCTTGAATTTTTGCTCAATTTTGAAAACATATCGATATGCAACTCCCAATGAGGATATGGCTAGGAAATCCATCTCTATTTGGATGTACCCGTGTAGGTCACTATGGTAATTTAGGACCAAGTGTTTTTAGGATACTTTGATATCCATCTTTGAGTGTAAGGAATGGAATATATTGGTAAAATTCGACACTATTTGGTCTCTCTCCAAGCACAAAGTCATCCATCTCATGTACTAGTCTTCATAGTTTCTGACGGGGTAGAAGTCCTCCTTGAGGGATTTGACAAAATCCTCCCAAGTAAGTGTTGAATATTGTAACTTCTAAGAATGTTATATTTGTACATTACTATTCCGGAGATGTTTCATCCCTCCGAGGCAAGTCTATTATGTATCCGGAGATGTTTATTCCTCCGATGGTTTGTGGTAACTAGGGTTATTATACCCACCATGTGGGGGTCGGCCCCGAGTTTATATTTTAGGGGTTATTAGAATTCTCCAGTAGAGGTCGGCCCCATTAGGGATTTTGGTCAGTCGGGATCTAGTATAAGTAGAGGAGGAGAGCTCCTCATTTGACACACTTCCACAACTCAGAAAGTAGCGCACTTGTGTCTGGGAGGTCTGCATGTGAGGTAGAGAAGAAGGACAAGTCTTGGAGCACATCTTGTATTTTCGTTGATCATCTTATTGAGGAAAGCTTTGCTGGGTTTTCTACCCCATGAGGGTTTCCCAGGGTAAATTCTGTGTCTATCTTGTGATTATGTTTCTTTCAGTGATCTTGCTAGTCTATTTCGTTTAAAACTTAACATGGTATCAGAGCTAGCCTGAATAGAACATCTTTCACAAGGTGAAATTATATTTCTCTCTCTCTCTCCCAAAATTAGGGTTTCTGCAAAAGTTAGTATTTTTGGATTCTGATTGCATGGATGAATAGCCCTTCTAAATATCTATCTTTTGAGCTTTGGATCGAGGTTTTTGGTTGGGTAGAACTTCGGGAAAGTCAAACCCTAGTTTTACCAAAAGTGCGGTAAACCAGAAATTCTGTTGCAGATCCGAAAAAGTAAAAAGTTAAAGTTTCCAGGTAAGTACTATTCTATCTCTTGTCTCTTGGACTCCCCCAAGAGAAGATGGCTCCAAGCACTAAGCTTGAAGACAAGTTAGAAGGTATAGAGAATTTTTGGGCATGGAAATACAGAATTGGTCTCATTCTTGAAGTGAATGATCTTGCTTAGTATATCAAGGATGAAGTTGCAGAACCTGAAGGAGATGAAGCCAAAGAGAAGCATAGGAAGGATTTGATTAGGGAAAATAGAATCATAGCTGATTCTATTAAAGACCACTTGATTCCCCAAGTGGCTTCCAAGAAGACTCCAAAGGAAATGTATGATGCCCTAGGAAGAATGTATGAGGGAAAGAACATCAATAGGAAGATGAACCTAAGAACTCAGTTGAAGAGTACCAAGATGCACAAAGGAGAATCCATTCAAGATTACTTCTCAAGGGTCTCCCAAATCAAGGAGCAACTAGATGCCATTGGTGATACTCTTGATGAAGATGAACTTGTGATGACTGCTCTAAATGGTCTCACTAGACCTTGGGAGTCATTCATACAAACTATGTGTGCCAGAAAAGAAAGTATGAAGTTTGATGTAGTGTGGGAGGATTGTGTTCAAGAAGAGGCTAGGGTAGCCAACAGAGAAGCACTCCTCAAGGAGGATGACCAAGCATTGGCTACTCACACCAAAAGAAGAAGAAAGGGTCACTTCAAGAAAGTTGACCACAAAGGATCTCAACCCTTCTCTAGATTTAAAAGGGGAAGAGGACCCAATCCAGAAAGAGACCTCTCCACAGTCCAGTGTTTCAATTGTCTTAAACTAGGACACATTTCCAGATTTTGTCCTTCACAAAAGAAGAAGAAGTTTGTCCACAAAAGACACCATGCACATATGGCAGAAGATGATAATGAAGAAGAAGAAGAAGAAGAAGAAGAAGAAGAAGAGGAAGAGGAAAGGCCTCGAAGGAAAAGATCTAAAGTAAAGAAAGAAGATCCATAAGAATATGTCCTATTCTCTGCACTCTCTAGATCTGTATCTCTTGGATAAGATACATGGCTCATTGATAGTGGTGCTTCTAAGCACATGACAGGTCAAAGGAAGAATCTCTCAAAACTTGAAGAAAAGTCTTCTCCACAAAAGGTATCTCTAGGAGATGATTACCAATATCCCATCAAGGGAATTGGTGAAGCAAGCTACAAGCTAGATTCTGGAACACCCTTGAAGATGAAAGAAATTTTATATGTACCAGGTTTGAAGAATAACCTACTCTCTATCTCAGCACTAGATAAGAAAGGTTTTAGAGTTGCCTTCATAGATGGTCAAGTACTTATGTGGCCCAAAGGAAAATCTATTGAAGATGCAATTGTCATTGGTGAAGAGGAAGGAGGTCTCTATAAGCTCAAGAGACATCCAGAAGTTGCCCTTGCTCATGAAACCTCCAGCCCTAGTGATCTATGGCACAAAAGATTAGCTCACATTAACTATAAAGCCCTACCCTATGTAAGCAAGGTGGTCATAGGATTACTAGACTTGAAGGTTGATCATAATGGCTCATGTAAAGGATGTGAAAAAGGGAATAATGTCAAGAACCCTTTTCCAAAGAGTGAAACTAAGACTAAGAACATTTTGGAGCTAATACACGCATATGTATGTGGACCCATGCCCACCACTTCCCTAAGTGGGTTTGAATACTATCTCTCATTCATCGATGACTATTCAAGGAAGACTTGGATATGCTTTCTAAAGGGTAAGAATGAAGTATTTGGAAAATTCAAAGAGTTCAAGGCCCTAATAGAAAATCTCTCAGAAAAGAAAATAAAGATTCTCAGAACAGATAATGGCGGAGAATATACTTCAAAGGAGTTTGAAGACTTTTGTAAGGAAGCTGGAATCAAGAGAAAACTAACCACTCCCTACAATCCCCAACAAAATGGGGTGGCTGAAAGAAAGAATAGAACCATCATGGAAGCTGTAAAGACCATGATACATGATCAATATCTACCCATGTATTTATGGGCTGAAGCAGCTAGGACAACAGTCGATGTGCAGAATAGACTATCCCATAGTGCTCTTGAATTCAAGACTCCAGAAGAAGTGTTTGCACGAAAGAAGCCTGAGGTAAGTCATCTCAAAATATTTGGTTGTCCTGTGTACATTCACATTCCAAAAGAAAAGAGAACCAAGTTGGACCCTTCTGGTAAGAAGGGAATATTTGTTGGATATTGTGAATCATCCAAAGCCTTCAGAATTTACATACCAGGTTTTCATCATATGGAAATAAGTAGAGATGTAACATTTGATGAAGAAGCAGCTCTCAAGAAATCCAGGAAGTGTCAACTTGAAGAAATATATGAAGAAGATACACCTTCTAGAATCATAGAAGCTGTGCACATTCCTGAAGATGATACACCAGAGGACCACGACATGATAGAACCACAAGAACCCCCTATTGCAGACTTATCTAGGAAAAGAAGGCCAGCATGGGCTAGAGACATTATTCAAGGAGTTGAAAGATATGGAGCTCCTGAAGGCTCCACTAGAGAATGAAAGAAACCAAAGCTAGTATCCAACTATGTGGCCTTGATGTGTGATCTTGTGGATCAACAACCAACTAGCTATGAAGAGGTAGCTCAGAAGAAAGAATGGATAGAAGCAATGACAGAAGAATATCAGTCAATAATGAAAGATGATGTTTGGGATATAGTTCCCAAACCAAAAGATAAAAGTGTGGTTTCTTCCAAATGGATTTTCAAGATAAAACATGCTGCAGATGGTAGCATTGAAAAATACAAGGCAAGATTTGTAGCCAGAGGTTTCTCTCAGAAAGAGGGAATTGACTATGAAGAAACATTTGCACCAGTTGCTAGATATACTTCAATTAGAACTATCATGGCACTTGCATCTATGATGAAGTGGAAATTACACCAAATGGATGTTAAGACAGCTTTTCTGAATGGTGTAATTGAAGAAGAAGTGTACATAGAGCAACCACAAGGATTTGAGGTTAAAGACGGGAGAACTCATGTATGCAAACTGAAGAAGGAATTATATGGATTGAAGCAAGCTCCCAGAGCTTGGTATGGAAAGATTGACAATTTATTAACAAGCATGGGCTTTAC
Source organism: Larix kaempferi (assembly GCA_027924585.1). Taxonomy (NCBI): domain Eukaryota; kingdom Viridiplantae; phylum Streptophyta; class Pinopsida; order Pinales; family Pinaceae; genus Larix; species Larix kaempferi. Next base: position 12,794,451 of record BSBM01001197.1, on the reverse strand, counting down.
CAAGAGTAAAGCTGACCCTAATCTTTATCTCAAGGTAATGGATGATGAACCAGTTATACTATTGTTATATGTAGATGATCTATTTCTAACCGGAAATGAGAAACAAATTATTGAATGCAAGAAGAAGCTTTCTTCAAAATTCGAGATGAAATATCTCGGATTAATGCACTACTTCTTAGGTCTAGAAGTATGGCAAGAACCAAAAGGAATCTTTCTAAATCAAGGTAAGTATGCTGTGGAGATTCTAAAAATATTTGATATGTTGGAGTGTAAAGCCATGGCCATTCCCATGGACTCCAACTTGAAGTTACTAGTTAATGACTCATCAAAATTAGTGGACATAACTCTATATAGACAAATCATTGGATCTTTGATGTATTTAACAAATACTAGGCCAGATATATGCTTTGCTGTAAATACCCTGAGTTAGTATTTAGTAGAACCTAGAAAGGTTCACTTAATAGCTGCAAAGCATGTAATGAGGTATCTAAAGGGTACATTAGATTTTGGTCTATATTATCTGGGAAATCATGAACTCAGATCATGATACTCAGATTCTGATTGGGAAGGAAGTATCTCAGACAGAAAGAGTACATCAGGTGGATGTTATGGTCTTGGATCTACCATGATCTCATGGTTCAACAAGAAACAATCTAGTGTGGCTCTCAGTACTGCTGAAGTAGAATGCATAGCTGCCTGCTCTGCTAGCTGTGAAGCAGTGTGGCTTTGGAAACTATTATTTGGAGTGTTTGACTTAGATATGGATCCCACTGTGACCATGTTTGACAATCAAAGTTGTATCAAAATGACAGAAAATCCTGTATTCCACGATAAGTCAAAACACATAGAGATACGATACTTTTATATACGAGACATGGTGCAGAGAGGAGCTATAAAACTCGAGTATGTGAGTACTGAGGAACAAATTGCTGATATATTAACCAAACCTTTGTCTCGTGTGAAATTTGAATACTTCCGAGACAAGCTTGGTGTAGTTCAAAAGGACCCTCCTCGAAAGGGGGAGTAGAATCATCACTGATGATGAGGATACCTGTTTACCGCTCTTAGATATTTATGCTTATTTAGATTTAGATTTCTTACACTTAGAATACTTACATTATTTTTCTTTTTACTTTGATGATATATGTATTGATGAGGATACATGTTTTGATGATATATGTATTGATGAAGATACATGATATATGTATATGTGCTTTGATGCATTGATGAGGTTACATGCTTTGATGATAATACTTGTATTATTACATATTGATGTATTGATGAGAATACTTGTATTGATGATATATACACATATATTAATGTACTTGTATGGATGAGGATACTTGTATCTGTATTGATGAGAGGATTGGATCATCCTTGGACTGCAGTCCTAAAGAGAGCCATAGATGTATGTCTTCGAGAATAAAGTCCTGAATGAACAGGTAGGGGATTGAATCGTCCTCGGACTTCGGTCCCTTGAATTGAGCCATAGACAAGATGTCTCCGAAAATAAAGTCCTGAATGAACATGTAGGGGATTGGATCGTCCTTGGACTTCGGTCCCTTGAATTGAGTTGTAGACAAGATGTCTCCGAAAAATAAAGTCCTGAATGAACAGGTAGGGGATTGGATCGTCCTCGGACTTTGGTCCCTTGAATTGAGCCGTAGATATGAGGTCTCTGAGAATTGAATGATAGCACTGTATTGTCCCTGGACCTTGGTTCAAAAGGTACATGATAGGACTAGATCGTTCCTGGACCTCGGTTCAAAAGGTACATGGTAGGACTGGATTGTCCTTGGACCTTGGTTCAAAAGGTACATGATAGGATTGGATCGTCCCTAGACCTCGGTTCAAAAGATACATGGTAGGACTGGATCGTCCCTGGACCTCAGTTCAAAAGGTACATGGTAGGACTGGATCGTCCTTGGACCTTGGTTCAAAAGGTACATGATAGGACTGGATTGTCTCTGGACCTCGGTTCAAAAGGTACATGGTAGGACTGGATCGTCCTTGGACCTCGATTCAAAAGGTACATGATAGGATTGCATCATCCATGGACCTATGTCCTAAAGAGAGTAGGATTGATCATCCTGTAATATGATTGTGTGTATTGCAGGGTATACGATGCTGAGATAACGATGCTGATGATTGTATGATGATGATGCTGATGATCGTGTGATGACGATGCTGATGATCGTATGATGACGATGCTGATGATCATGTGATGACGATGCTGATGATCGTATGATGACGATGCTGATGATCATGTGATGACGATGCTGATGATCGATGATCGTGTGATGACGATGCTGATGATCGTATGATGACGATGCTGATGATCGTGTGATGACGATGGTGATGATCGTGTGATGACAATGCTGATGCCGATGCTGATGATCGTGTGATGACAATGCTGATGACGATGCTGATGATCGTGTGATGATGATGCTGATGATCGTGTGATGACGATGCCGATGATTGTGCGATGACAACGATGTTGATGTTCCAGTAACTAGTTGAGTTACTGATGATGATGTATTGAAGAAAGCTTCCGATGATATATAGATGTATCATGTATGATGTAGTCGATGACTCCTTGATCCTGCAGATGTTGTTATAATATCCTTCTTGTTAAGGGGGAGTGTTGAATATTGTAAATTCTAAGAATATTATATTTGTACATTACTATTCCAGAGATGTTTCATCCCTCCGAGGCAAGTCTATTATGTATCCGGAGATGTTTATTCCTCCGATGGTTTGTGGTAACTAGGGTTATTAGACCCACCATGTGGGGGTTGGCCCTGAGTTTATATTTTAGGGGTTCTTAGACTTCTCCAGTAGAGGTCGGCCCCATTAGGGATTTTGGTCAGTCGAGATCTAGTATAAGTAGAGGAGGAGAGCTCCTCATTTGACACACTTCCACAACTCAGAAAGTAGCGCACTTGTGTCTGGGAGGTCTGCATGTGAGGTAGAGAAGAAGGAAAAGTCTTGGAGCACATCTTGTATTTTGGTTGATCATCTTATTGAGGAAAGCTTTGCTGGGTTTTCTACCCCATGAGGGTTTCCCAGGGTAAATTCTATGTCTATCTTGTGATTATGTTTCTTTCAGTGATCTTGCTAGTCTATTTGGTTTAAAACTTAACAGTAAGTTATTTCCCATATTATGTAGAATCATCTTTGGTATGCCTCTCCTAACATGGGGAGGGGTTTAAGGAGTATGAAGGTGATCTTTTCGCTATCGAAATTTGTTTGAATAGATTAATAAACCTCTAAAATATTTATCCATTTCTCCAAAGCATATGCATATATATTTCCCTCCAATAAAGGAATGTCAAATTTAACTTGTACCTTGAAGGGCATCGCACCTCTGAAAAGGCTACTAGTTGAAGGTGTCTCCACCGTCGTTGGTAGTTGACAAAGGATTTGGGCGAAATTATCCATCATCGCATTTCTTTGTTGTGTGAGGGATTCCTTGAGAAATTATTAAAGGATTTTCTTATCCATTATATATATTTTCTTCTCCTACCATGTGAGGATGCTTGGGTCGATGAGAGTGGTTTCTCCCAATATTAATTAGTTTGAAACCCAACTCCTGATACCTGGATCTCATTGCGGATGTGCACTGAGAAACAATAAGAGCATATTGATCTGATACCATTGATTTGCACTATTTAAGGAATGCAATGAAGAAAATCGTATAAAAATGGAAACAAACAAAAATATTTTGCAGAGCATGAAATAATACAATAAAACCCAAATTCTATTTATGAATGGAATGAAAAAACACTGTAAACAAAGAGACCAAAAAAGACCTTTACACTCATTTGCTTGGATGGTGGTAACTTATCTCTGAAGAGAGATGTATCACCTACACTCATTTGCAAGAGATAGTTACAAAGAGACCTGTTATCACATATATAGTAGCTGGGCTACCATACATTTTTTGTCAGATTCCAGTACACTATTCAACTAGTTCCCTTACATTGAGATGTTGAGATGAGCATCTATTATGGATCACTATCAGATTATGGACAACAGTTTTATTCCCCATGCCATGACTGAGTTTCAGGACACTCAGAGAGATGACCGATGTAGCCATTTATCCATTTATACAGAGCAGTCAGTAGTGCCCAGAGTTATAGCAGCAGTTTCAGAGGACAGCTGTTGGTTCAGATGATGAACATTCAGGTATATGACTCAGCAGGTATACTCTGGTGTTACGTTTATATTGCTTTTATATTCATTTTTGTAGCATGTCTTAGCATTTAGTATCATGATCTGGAGATCATATAGATATGTGGACCTGGTTGTACTTATATATATATATATATCATATTGTCCCTACTCAGAGAGATGACCGATGTAGCCATTTAGCCATTCATACAGAGCAGTCAGTAGTGCCCAGAGTTACAGCAGCAGTTTCAAAGGACAGATGTTGGTTCAGATGATGAGCATTCAGGCATATGACTCAGCAGGTATACTTTGGTGTTACGGTTATATTGCTTTTATATTCATTTTTGTAGCATGTCTTAGCATTTAGTATCATGATCTAGTGATAATATAGATATGTGGACTTGGTTGTACTTATATATATATATATCATATTGTCCCTACTCAGACTTGGAAGTTCTTGACCTATACTCATCGGTTTTACCCTCCTTAGAAAGATTAGAGGTGATCATTCCCACCATACTTTGGCTTGCTAGTGTTGGTTTCATTACTCACTGTTTTCAGCTATCCATTACTTACCCAGTTTGTTATTTACCTTGACTTACTACTTGACTAGTGGCATGGAGGACCTTTCCCCGCTGTAGCCTCTGTACTGGATGAGCTTCCTTGTTTATTGTGTCTCGGATCTGAGTTGGTGACAAAACTTACCTTTGGTGAGTTGGATTTCATCATGAAGTCCCCCTAGTCACTAAAGATGTTGTTGGCTAAACTTGAAACTTTTAGTGCTGCCATGAATATGAAGTATGGAAATAAAATGTTGTATCTTGTATGAAAGCCCATTCATGCAATGTGTTTCTCAACACACATGAATGAAAGGAAAGCCAAATGAAAATGGCTATGAAAATCAAATGTTATATCTATTGTGAAATGTAAATATCTAGGTAATCAAGCTGTCTAAAGACACACCTAGAAGTGGTCAGGTAAACAAGTGCCTTAAAAACACACCTGTAGCAAGAAGCCTAATGAAATGTAAATCTATGCAATGTGTTTATAAACACACATAGATCAAAGGCTATGGAAACTATAGGCCCAAAAGGCAATGGAACTTAAAATCTATATCAAAAAGATTGCTGGCCTCATTTGTATTATGGATTGTGCGCATCTGCCAAGGTGAATAAAAACTCTTTGAACAACTTACCCATTTGTGAGACACCGCCATTCCCTGTGTTGTTGCTCATTCACTATATGCTATAGTGTGTATTCCCTTTCCATATCCAAAGGGTCATAGTGTTAATTTAGTAAGTCATCCCTTGACCTAGCCATTTTATTTTTAGCCTTCACCCTTCACTAGCAAATTGATCACAACTATGAAGTGAGTATGGTCTTGAAAGTCTGGTCTGAGTAATAATAATAATTAATGACCTATTGTATTTGGATTTAGATCACTAGTAATGATTACTTCTTGTTATAATTTCTATTTGAATGGATTGTAAAGCATGTTTTAACCTTTGACACCTTGCAACAGCTTGATGACAGTTTGAGTTATATTTTGGTCATGTTGACTTGGTTAAACCTAGTGTGACCAAAAGTCAACCACAGGACATGAGGTGGCAGACCTCAAATCATACAGATAGATGATATATGGTCTGGTACAGGTCACCATGGTGGGTTTATGCAGTGGTTTCAGGCTTATGATGATTATTTGTGCTTTTCAGCACTTTTACAGATTATTATTATTTGGTCTGCCGGATATGATGAGTATTTATTTTTGACCATGCAGAGGTCTATATCGTGCATGAGTACACACCTTAGATGGATTTGGACCTTCTGAGTCCAATGGGATAGTCTGTTTTCAGTTCCAGGCAGTTACAGTGATTTTAGCCTCAGTTGGCTATCCTAGTGCAGTTTTGGCCTATCAGAGACCCTGTTAGAGCAGAGCAGAGATTTGATTGGTTCACCTAGGGCACTGTGCATGGAGGGGGTGGTCCAGGCACTTTTTATTACCATATTACCCCACTCCCAGAGAGCTTGGTGGCCTCAACTTGACAGCGCAGGCACTCCAGGAGGCAGTTTGGGCAGTTTCACACTACCCGAGGCAGTCGAGAAATGGTGAAAATGGCTACTGGAGAATTCGATTTGGGCTACTGACGCAAAGTTTTGGCATGGGATGATTTGTGATGATGAGTGGGATGTCTTCCACACCTTATCCAGCAGTTTTAGCTTCATCGGGACCCACATCCATTAGTTATGGCATTTTATATAATTTTATGGAGCCTCCTAAGGCTCACGACTTTCCCAGAGAGGCACGATTTGGTGTCTATATCATTTATTTTTTGATATTGTGCCATGGGGATTGACCAAGGGTGTTAGAAATTACCCCTTGGACCCACCATGAGCTAGATCTACTATTTTATAATTTGATTTTGGTGGGACCCCCTCTCTTAGGGCGATTTGGTCCATGTGATGTATTATTTTATTAGTGATCCATGTATTGTATTGTTGAGCTCATCTCAACCATTGATTAGATCTTTTGATCTTTTAATATTAGCCACTCATTCAAAAAGTGGATAGGGTTATGGCCTCTCTCCATCCTATTTAAAGGAGAGAGCTTCTCATTGTGAATGGTCTTTGGCTCTTGGAATCTTGATATAGAAAAACTCTCTCGTGGAAATTCTTGTGGTCTCCTTTGCATCTGGTGTTCTTAGACGGTGATTGGAAAGTCTATTGTATCCGAGCATTTGGGAATTTGTTGGAAGATCTATTTTCGTGGAAACTTTGTCTTGTCTACAGGAGGGCAAATTCATCTTGGGCATTTTTGCAGGGGGTCCTCAACTCGCTTGGCTTGGCATTCGTTTGTATCAGGGGGTTATCATTAGTATCATTGTGATCTATGCTTTTCTCTTGTTACTTCTTCTATAGCAGTAGTGTTTATCTCTTGATGCATTAAATCTGATATTGTTGACGTTTATTGTGCAGGAGAGAGGGCGCATTGGCTTCCTTGGGTAAATCGATTTCATAGAAAACTACTTCAAATCACTTCAAATTGATTGGGATTGCATAGATCATCATCATCAAGGAATCTACAAGGTTATCCAAGTAATATCCACAAGTTTGTTCTTCTTTTCTTGGTTCCAATCCATTGGCATAGCTACTACACTATTAAAACCCTCATATTTCAAACCCTCATTTTACAATTTCTCAGATCTAGCAAGATCTACTTGGCTTTTGGGTATAAAATTTAAAACCCACCTCTATAGCATCCATGGCAATTCGGATCTATAGTTTGGTGTGGATTGGCCTTCATCCGACCTATTTCCCAAGGCAAATTAGCCTTTCCAAGGGAGGTCGCACTTCCTAGTTGGGTGAGTTTGCTAAGATCTAGCACCTGGGTAGGTGAGATCCCACTTGATCCTTCATCTCCACATTTGATAACCTACCCTTAGTGTGTCACTTCAGTGATTTTCACCTTGTGGGCCCCATTCCTCATTTTGAGGGTTGAGCCCCACTTTGGTCACTTTATGATACATTCCAATCTCAGATATACTGGGATCTAGCGATTGGATGATTCTAATTTTCAAGATCCACCTAGCTTGACACCTCAACATCCCTGATATGCAATTTGGTGGACATCCGAATCCATTTGGCCCATTTTCGAAGGCACTGATCTTCTCCAAGCTAATTCGACTTTCTTGGGTTGTTGAGTTAGTTTGTGGTTTGATCTTTGTCTTATCGCTTGAGTACCTAGACATTGTCATATCCATTCATCAAGCTCATCTTTGGTACTGGTTAGCCCGAATTTGGTCTTTAACTACCCTACATTGGACAGGGTTCCCAATGCAGTGGATTTTCTCATCTTTGACTAGTACCCTGATCTTGGATCTTGTTTCATACCTCATAAGTCACTCACATAAACATGTTGGACCAAATCTACATTGTTTAAACCTCTTGATCCAAGCTATTGCTCACCTTGTGACTTCATCCATAGATCTAGGGTTTACCATACACCTTACGTACTTCATCCATACTTGATTTGATCTGGTGTTTTGGTCCGATCTCTCCTATCGGGAGTAGATCTAGGTCTCCTCCTTTGTTGTCCTAGGCTAGATAACATAAAGTGAAGATTGCCTCGATTGGCATGACAACCATCCATTGGGAGTCGAGGCTATCTTGGTTTCACCTCTTTTGTTGCCTATCCCCTCTACCATCCATCTTGGATCCATCTCTAGGGGAAAATACAAGTTTGGTGATAACAAGACCAAGAAATACCTTTTTTATCATAATAATAGAGGCAAAAACCATAAACATCCAAAAACCTAACCCTAGGAGATGGAGCGCCAAAAGGATTTGTGGGCCCTAAGGTGGCTAACTAACTTTCCTGGCCCATGCAAATTTTGCATATGATCTATGTTTAGGGTGCACTATGGCTCATTGGAAATAAATAAATGAGAAGTATAAATTTTTACTGGGGCCATAGAAACCCCTGTCCCCCCAAATGGAAAAAAAAGCACCATATAGGGCTTCAAAATGTCATGGGAGTTTGGGACCCAAAAAAACCGCAAAAAATTGGCAAGAAGATGGAGAGTCATTGTAAATTAGTGGAATAGGTGGGTTTTCACTAGTATCCACATGGACCAGTCCTTTCCCCTTAGGGACCAATTGTCCTTATTGCGTCATGTTCCTCCATCATATGGAGAAAATTTTGTTGAATCTTACTTCCGGTGAGCCACTTTCGCTAGTGAAGAAGCTGCCCTACTTTGACAACCTGATACAGTTGGATTTTTTGTTGGAAAGTCCTCTTCATTTCATTGGACATTATATGGTCGACGATATCCTAATCAATATAATTAGGATTTAGTTATGTAGGGGCCATGTGTTCGACTACCTTTTAGGTGTTCAATAAAGGTGAAAAATATGGTTGAAACAAATCCGCATTAAAGATACGTTTCAAGCTGAGGAAAGGGGGAATACTCAACTCAAAAGCATTCTCATCCAAATCCTTGGTGATAGTGTAAGGCCCATATCAGAGTGATCATAGTTTTTGATGGGTTCTTGTGAGGTATTTGTTATCACATATATAGTAGCCGGGCTACCATACATTTTTTGTCAGATTCCAATACATTATTCAACCAGTTCGCTTGCATTGAGATGCTAAGATGAGCATTTATTATGGATCACTATCAGATTATGGACAACAGTTTTATTCCCCATGCGATGAATGAGTTTCAAGACACTCAGAGAGATCACCGATGTATCCATCTAGACATTGATATAGAGCAGTCAGTAGTGCCCAGAGTTACAACAACAGTTTCAGAGGACAGGTGTTGGTTCAGATGATGAGCATTCATGTATATGACTCAGCAGGTATATTTTGGTGTTACGGTTATATTGATTTTATATTCATTCTTGTAGCATGTCTTAGCATTTAGTATCATGATATGGCGATCCTATAGATATGTGGACCTGGTTGTACATATATATATATATATATATATATATATATATATATATCATATTGTCCCTACTCAGACTTAGAAGTTCTTGATCTATACTCATCGGTTTTACCCTCCTTAGGGAGATTAGAGGTGATCATTCCCACCATACTTTCGCTTGCTAGTGTTGGTTTCATTACTCACTACCTTCATCCATCCATTGCTTACCCAATTTGTTATTTACCTTGACTTACTACTTGACTAGTGGCATGGAGGACCTTTCCTCGCTATAGCCTCTGTATTGGATATGCTTCCCTATTTATTGTGTCTCGTCTCGGCTCTGAGTTGGTGACAAAACTTACCTTTGGTGAGTTGGATTTCCTCATGAAGTCCCCCTAGTCACTAAAGATGTTGTTGGCTAAACCCGAAACAGATAGTGCTGCCATGAATGCAAAATTGTGAAAATTAAATGTTGTATCTATTGTGAAAAAGCCAAATGAATCTGGAAAATAAATATCAAATGTTATATCTATTGTGAAATGTAATACCTAGGTAAACAAGATGTCCAAAAGACACACCTAGAAGTGCTCAGGTAAACAAGTGCCTTAAAAACACATCTGCAGCAAAAAGCCTAATGAAATGTAAATCTATGCAATGTGTTTATAAACACACATAGATCAAAGGCTATGGAAACTAAAGGCCCAAAAAGAAATGGAACTTAAACTCTATATCAAAAAGATTGCTGGCCTCTTTGTATTATGGATTGTGAGCATCTGCCAAGGTGAATAAACACTCTTTGAACAACTTACCCATTTGTGAGACAATGCCATTCCCTCTATTATTGCTTGTCCACCATATGTTATGGTGTGTATTCCCTTTTCCATATCCAAAGTGTCACAGTGTTAAGTCAGTAAGTCATCCCTTGGCCTAGCCATCTTATTTTAGCCTTCACCCTTCACTAGAAAATTGATCACAACTATGAAGTGAGTATGGTCTTGAAAGTCTGGTCTGAGTAATAATAATAATTAATGACCTTATATATTTGGATTTAGATCGCCAGTAATGATTACTTTTTGTTATAGTTTCTATATGAATGGATTGTAAAGCATGTTTTAACCTTTGACACCTTGCAGTAGTTTGATGGCAGTTTGAGTTATATTTTGGTCATGTTGACTTGGTCAAACCTAGTTTGACCAAAAGTCAACCACAGGACATGAGGTGGCAGACCTTAGATGATGTAGAGATATTATATATGGCCTGGTACATGTCACCATGGTGGGTTTATGCAGTGGTTTTAGGCTTATGATGATGATTTGTGCTTTTCAGCACTTTTACAGATTATTATTATTTGGTCTGCCGGATATGGTGAGTATTTATTTTTGACCATGCAGAGGTCTATGTGGTGTATGGGTACACATATTAGATGTATTTGGACCTTCTGAGTCCAATGAGATAGTCTATTTTCCATTTCGGGCAGTTATAGTGATTATTAGCCTCAGTTGGATATCCTAGTGCAGTTTTGGCCTATTAGAGGCCCTGTTAGAGCAGAGCAGAGAGTTGATGAGTTCACCTAGGGAGCTGTGCATGGAGGGGGTGGTCCAGCCACTTAATATTACCATATTACCCCCCTCCCAGAGAGCCTGGTGGCCTCACCTTGACAACACAGGCACTCCAAGAGGCAGTTTGGGCAATTTCACACTTCCCGAGGCAGTCGAGAAATGGTGAAAATGGCTACAGAAGGATTCGATTTGGGATACTGAGGAAATTTTTTGGCATGGAATGTTTTGTGATGATGAGTAGGATGTCTTCCACACCTTCTCCAACAATTTCATCTTTCAATGGGACCCACACCCATCACTTATGGCATTTTATAGTGATTTCTGGAGCCTCCTAAGGCTCACGACTTTCCCAGAGAGGCACGATTTGGTGTCTAGCATGATTATTTTTGGATATTGTGCCATGGGGATTGACCAAGGGTGTTAATAATTACCCCTTGGACCTACCATGAGCTAGATCTATTGTTTTATCATTCATATTTGGTGGGACCCCCTCTCCTAGGGCGATTTGGTCCATTTGATGTATTATTTTATTAGTGATCCATGTATTGTATTGTTGAGCTCATCTCAACCATTGATTAGATCTTTTGATATTTTAATCTTAGACACTCATTCAAAAAGTGGTTAGGGCTATGGCCTCTCTCCATCCTATTTAAAGGAGAGAGCTTCTTATTGTAAAGGGTCTTTGGCTCTTGGAATCTTGCTATAGAAAACCTTTTCTGTGGAAATTCTTGTGGTCTCCTTTGCATTTGGTGTTCTTAGATGGTGATTAGAAAGTCTATTGTATCCTAGCATTTGGGAATTTGTTGGAAGATCTATTTTTCGTGGAAAATTTGTCTTGTTTACAGGAGGGCGAATTCATCTTGGGCGTTTTTGCAGGGTTCCTCAACTCGCTTGGCTTGGCATTCGCTTGTATCAGGGGGTTATCATTAGTATCATTGTGATCTATGATTTTCTCTTGTTACTTCTTCTGTAGCATTAGTCTTTATCCCTTGATGCAATAAATCTGATATTGTTGACATTTATTGTGCAGGAGGGAGGGTGCATTGGCTTCCTTGGGAAAATCGATTTCATAGAAAACTACTTCAAATTGCTTCAAATTGATTGGGATTGCATAGATCATCATCATCAAGGAATCTACAAGGTTATCTAGGTAAGATCCACAGGTTTGTTCTTCTTGTCTTGGTTCCAATCCATTGGCATAATTGCTTCATTGTTAAAACCCTCATATTTCAAACCCTCGTTTTACAATTTCTCAGATCTAGCAAGATCTACTTGGATTTTGGGTATAATATTTAAAACCCACCTCTATAGCATCCACGGCGATTCGGATCTATAGTTTGGTGTGCATTGGATTTCATCTGACCCATTTTCCAAGGCAAATTAGCCTCTTTAAGGGAGGTCGCACTTCCTAGTTGGGTGAGTTTGCTAAGATCTAGCACCTGGGTAGGTGAGCTCCCACTTGATCCTTCATCTCCACAGTTGATAACCTACCCCCAGTGTGTCACTTCAGTGATTTATTCCTTGTGGGCCCCATTCCTCATTTTGAGGGTTGAGCCCCACTTGGGTCACTTGGTGATACATTTAAATCTCATATCTACTAAGATCTAGCCATTGGATGATCCTAATCTTCAAGACCCACCTAGCTTTACACCTCAACATCCCTGATCTATAGTTTGGTGGACATCCGACTCCATTTGTCCCATTTCCCAAGGCACTGATCTTTCTCCAATCCCTCACGATGTTCTTGGATTGTTGAGTTGGCTTGTGGTTTGGTCTTTTTCTTACTGCTTGGACACCTAAAAACTGTCATATCCACCGATCAAGCTTATCTCTAGCACTGGTTAGCCCCAATTTGGTCCCTAACTACCCTACATTGGACACGGTTCCCAAGGCAGTGGATTTTATCATCTTTGACTAGTACCCTAATCTTAGATCTGGTTTTATATCCCATACGTCAATTACATAACCAAGTTGGATCAAATTTACACTTGATTAACCCTCTTGATCCAACCCATTACTCATCTTGTGACTTCATCGATAGATCTAGGGTTTACCATACACCTTACGAACTTCATCCATACTTGATTTGATCTGGTGTCTTGGCCTGATCTCTCCTGTCGGGAGGAGATCTGGGTCTCCCCCTTTGTTGTCTTGGGCTAGATAGCATAAAGTGAAGATTGCCTCGATTGGCGTGACAACCATCCATTGGGAGTCGAGGCTATCTTGGTTGCACCTCTTTGGTTGCCTATTCCCTTTTCCATCCATCTTGGATCCATCTCTAAGAGAAACTACAAGTTTGGTGATAACAGTACTATTTCTACAAACAAAACCATACCTTATCTCCCACTTGAAACTTGTGTGGAACTCGATGTTGATTGTGTCATTGGATTTCTATAAAATATCATGAACCTATTGTTGGATGTGATGGATCTGTTCAACAAATTCGGTTCCCTGATCAACCTTAGTTTTAGCATGGTAGGAATCATCTCATGTAGAAGCAATGGGTAATGCTACATCAACTGGGTACCCCAGAAGCAGACCTTATTACGATGAAGAAAGTGAACAGGCTACCCCAGAAGCAGACGAAGGACGGACCCTGAGCTAGAACATAACTTCAACTCCGTGCACTACTCAGAATTTGATGAAAGAAAACACAATCTATTCACAGAGCTGTCCTACGTGCCAAAACAGTAGTAAGAGTAGCGCATCAGTAAGCAATAATTGTAGAAGTACAAGAATGGTGGGGGACGAAGCAAAGATGCCGACATTCTGAGGTAACAGGACCAAGGATCCCGAACAATACTCGTTTTTTTGCGAAGCAGTATGGACCGTGAAGCAGGTCCAGGATGAAGATATAAAGAAGGGACAAATAGCGACGACCCTAAGGGGCTGTGCGCTAGATTGGTATATTAATTTTACTAAGGTACCGACAGGAGCTCAAGGGAAAACATTGATAGAGATAAAAGCAGGGATGATCGATGAATTCATGAAGCCAAAATCTGAGTCGCAATACATTACTAAGGTCAAAGAAAACAAACAATTTCCCAATGAGTGAGTATGGGACTTCGACGAGCAATACAAAACACTAATGGCCAAAGTGAGTTTTGGGATGAATGATATGCAGCACAAAGAATGGTTTATCATTGGGTTGGTGTCGTACATTCGCAGAACACTAATGCAACAAAAGGTAGCAACTCAAGAAGAAGCACTGGAGATCGCAATGAAGTTGGAGGCTTCACCAATTGGCAAAATGGGTCTGGGCATGGATCAAATACAAGCACAACGGGAAAACTTGACGATCCAACTAAAAGACATGAAGAAAGGAAAAGAGGCCTGAGAAGACGTCTGGTGCATTAGATTCAGGGCGGAAGGACACCACAAGGATCAGTGCCCAAACTTTCAAGAATATTTGCAATCGGGTGCACCAAATCCCCTCAATCACGGAGGGTTTCCTTGGTGTCGTTTCTTTTAGATGAGAGGCCATTGATCAGAAGAGTGTGTGTACCTGTAGAAGATAGTGTCGAAACCAATGAACTTGTATTGCAAGTTCTGTAAATCGGTTAACCACGATGAGAATGATTGTAGAGCTTATGGTCTACTCCAGGAGAGGACTGCGAACTTCATGACAGGAGAAGATCATCCATCGGGTCAGCAACAGCAGCAGTATAATGAACCGCCAGCTCAGTATAATCAGCAACCACATCAGTATAACCCACAGCTGCAGTACGATCAGTCACAATATGGCCAACCGCAGTATCTACAAATGCAGTTTCAACAACTGCAATACGGTTTACCGCAATATCCGCAACCACAATATAATCAACCGCATTCCCCACCATACGGGGCACCATGGGGAGGAGTTAGAGGGGGGTTCTGAGGAGGCCAAGGCACTGGTGCTGGCCGAGGAGGAGTTGTTGGTCGAGGTTGAGGACCCATAATATGTTATAATTGTGGTCAATGGGGGCACTATCAGAGGGATTTCCTGAATCCAGCACCACAATGCACTTATTGCAGCACTGTGGACCATGGGGTCGAAGATTGTCCTCAGCTCATTGCGAAGTGGCAAACTAAGAACCTGCCCCCACCTTCGCAAAATCAAAATCAGAATCAGAATCCGCCAGTGGTACAGAATATATCGGCAGAAGTTAGGAGTCAAAACACGACTGTCGGAATCGTGACTCGAGGAGAAGCCGTGACAGGGGATGATAGGTCACAGGCTAGCGTCCGACCGACAATAAGGAAACAAGTCACATTTGATGTGAAAGCAGAAAGGGACATTTTTCTGAAAGCACAAGAGGCATTAAGGTAGTCGAGGCAATCACCTCCTCAGCAGGAAGTAGTTACATATGACATGCCACCGCTATTTGACACAACAAATTCGCAGAGGAAAGAAAACACCTTATGAGCCTTTTTGGAGAGTTTCATGGAGCTGGAAAAAGATAAGGATGCATTGACAGAGATAGCCAACCTGTTGCATCGACGGGAGGGTGCACAGCTGGAGAGGACGGTCAATCGCATACATAAGAGAGAAACAGGACGAGAGATGCGGATGTCTGTGCAAATTGGAGCATTCGATGTTGACTCCATTATCTTGGACTTGGGTTCAGACATGAACATCCTGACTAAAAAGATGTGGGAAACGATGGGGAAACCGTAGTTGGCCTGGTCCCCAGTGGAACTGCGCCTAGCCAACCAGAGTAAGGTCACCCCGCTCGGTCGGTTATGTCGGATCCCTGTTGAGATTAAGGGCCTCAAGACTTATGCAGATTTTGATGTGATCGAAATTGTGGACAATACCAGCCCCTACCCAGTGCTTTTAGGGATATATTGGGCGATGGATAATCTATCTATCATCAACTTCAAGAAAATAATTATGTCATTCGAGAACCAGGAGATAAGGGTTGTCGCACCTCTTGACCCTGCAGAAGGAAAAAGGTATGTAGAACCGTCAAGGGATGAGTTCACTGAGGGATGGGAGAATGTATACAACATTTCTGAATATTATATCAACCCTACTGTGAATGGATAATTAGGGTGGCACAGCAGAAGTTCAGTGTCATCAGATTCAGACGAAGCACTTGAAAATTGGCAGAACCAGTTGCCTGAAGTGTCATTCAGGAGGTGTGCAAGGATCACTCAGTCACTGCGGGTAGCCACAGAAGAGTGCGAGCTACCAACATACGAGGGATTTCCCAATTTGGATACCTTTCTCAGTGAATTTGAGGAAAAAGTGGCAGAACCACAACGGCTCTTGGCCTTGCAAGAAGCCCTGAAGGCTACACCAACGCGATGGTGGGAAGCGCACAAGTCCACCATAACTACCTGGCCACTATGTCGCCACCTAATGACGGTTAGGTTCGGTGATGCAGAAGGATATAAAGGTAGAAAGTTTGATGGAAGAGGTGACCCAAAGGTGCATTTGGCTTAGTGTGAAAGAAAGTGGGGACTACAAGCGAAACAGGAGTGGGTCCATGCGTTTATTCACACATTGGATGAAGTACCACGGAGTTGGTATGTCGCAGCAGAATTGCGACGCAAAGCACTATCTTGGGAACAGTTAACAGTTGGATTTATTCAAATGTTTAGTTTCTCATACGAGAATCCCTTCATCCATAGTGCATTACAAGCAATTTGGGAGAAGGTATCTGAAGCGGTTCCGACAGAGCAACCACTAGGGATTCAGTGAACTGCGACACCAGAAATATTAATGGAATGCTACAATATCACAGGAGAGCTGGATGATGAGGATGATCCGAGGGCTACATATGTACCGAAATCTGAAGGAAGTCATAGTGTCGAGGCACCATAAATACCTTCCGACAAGTTCTAGCAATCGCTGAAGATCAAGAAAGTAAACATTGGATCGGAGGAGAACCCAAAGTTCGCAAGTATTAGGGATTACTGGGATGATTCGACTATTGTGAAGATGACTGATATGTTGCATGAGTTTTAGGATTTTTTCCCAACGAAATTCTGGAAGATGAAAGGAATTTTTGAGGACTTAGGTGAAGTGAAAATTCCCTTGAAACCAGATGCGAAGCCAGTCAAGCAGCGGCCCTACCGGTTGAATCCAAGGTACAAGGAGAGAGTACAAGCTGAACTAGAGAGAATGTTGGATGTAGGAATCATAGAACCAGTGGAGGAATTAGAGTGGATCATTCCGATGGTGGTCCAAGACAAGAAAAATGGCAAAGTCTAAATCTGTGTCGACTTACACGATCCGTTTCCGACACCATTCACAGATGAGGTGCTCGAAGGAGTGGGAGTTTAGGAAATATAATCCTTTACAAATGGGTTGTAGGGTTATCACCATATCAAAATTGCGAAGGAGGATCGACACAAGACAATTTTTGTCACTAAATGGGGATATTTATTTTCAGTATACGGTGATGACATTTGGCTTGAAGAATGCGCCGACAATATTCTCCAGACTAGTCGTTGCGGCATTCAAAGACTGCATCCACAAATTTTTGGCCGTATATATGGATGAATGGACAGTGTATGGGTTGGTCAAGGATCATGTTGGAAATTTGCGATTGATGTTGGAAATATTTCGACAACACCAGATTTCATTGAACCTTAAAAAGTGCATTTTATGTGCTCTGTTTGGGATTTTACTAGGGCACATAGTTTGCAGGGAAGGAATTCTGGTTGATCCTGCAAAGATTGCAATAATTGTCGTCCTACCACCTCCGAAAACAGTCAAGCAATTGAGAGCGAAATTGGGATACAAAAGGTACTACATGAAATTGATCAAAGGGTATGCAGTGATCACAGCGCCGATGGAAAAGTTGTTGAAGAAAGACGCCAAGTTTGAATGGAATGAAGATTGCCAGAAGAGTCTGGATATATTAAAAGAAAAGATGGTTGCAACACCCATCCTCGCATTTCCAGATTGGACGAAGGATTTCCATGTTCACGTCGATGCGTCATCAGTCGCATTAGGAGTCATCTTGGCCCAACCAGGAGAAGAATTACACACTCCAAAAAGGGAGGGGTTGGCGATGGTCTACGCCTTACAGAAGTTTTGGCACTATCTCTTAGGGGGGCACTTTAAAATGTTCACTGATCATTCAACACTTAAATACTTGGTGAACAAGCCTATGTTGGGGGGGAATATCCATCAATGGCTGTTACTTTTCCAGGAATTTGATTTTGAGATAATCTTAAAGCCAAGGCGACTGAATGTAGGACCAGACCACTTGTCACAAATTGAGTCCGGGGAAGAGCCAAGGAGCATTGACGAAGGATTGTTGGATGCTCAGTTGTTCAGGGTTGGAATGGTCGATGACCATTACGAACAAGTCATTCATTTTTTAGCAACAGGAGAGGCGCCAGCAGGATTCACTACCAATAAGGAGAAGCAGATAGTCATCAGAGCTTCCGATTTTCAACTGATTGCAGGGAAATTGTATAAGATGGGACCATATGAGATACTTTGATGATACATCCTTCCGTATGAGCAGGAAAGGATTCTCACGAAATCTCATGATGGGATCGCTGGGGGACACTACGGAGGATGCGCCACTGTGAGGAAGATCCTTCGAGTAGGACTATGGTGGCCGACAATGCATGGAGATGCTGTGGACTACGCTAAAAGCTGCGACATATGTCAATGGACAGGGAAGCCCTCACGAAGGGATGAAATGCCACTAGTATCTCAATTGACAGTGCAGGATTTCGACAAGTGGGAAGTTGACTTCATGGGGCCCATCAACCCACCAGGAAAAAGAACATGGTCACGCTACATAATTCCTGCGACGGACTACTTGACGCGATGGGAGGAAGCAATGCCGGTGAAGGATTGCTCAATTGCGATGGTAGCAAGATTCCTCTTCGACAATGTGGTCACCAGGTTCGGTTTCCCAAAGATACTAATGAGCGACCAAGGGACTCATTTTGTTAATCAGACAATCACAGCAATGACAGAGGAATTTCAAATACAACATAGAAAGAGCACCCCTTACCATCTGCAAGCAAACAAAACAGTGGAGGCATTTAACAAAATTCTGGAGCATGCACTCACAAAGGTATGCAACACGAATCGGGATGATTGGGATTTGAAGATCCCCGTGATACTTTGGGCATATCGCACAACTTGCAAACGCTTGACTGGCCAGACCCCATTCAAGCTGGTTTATGGACAAGAAGCTGTCATACCGATGGAGTATATTGTCCCCAGTCTACGCATCACAGTAGCTACAGGAATGAGTGATGATGGAGCACTAGAATAACGATTGGCACAGCTCGATGAGGATCGGTTCATCGCAGGATTTCATCAAAAGGTAGAAAAGGATTGCTAGAAGGATTGGCATGACCAACATGTTAAACCAAAGCACTTTTAGTGCGGAGATATGGTTATGCTCTATGACAGTAAGTTTGCAAAACACCCAGGTAAGTTACAAATGCATTGGTTGGGTCCCTACATAATATATTTTTTTACTAACGGAGGTGGAGTGCAGTTGAAGAGTTTAGACGACATGTTATTTCCCAAGCTAGTAAACGGGAACCGGTTGAAACCCTATCACCATGATTAGGCGCATAGCGGCTGAGAAGCACAATTAAAAAAAAAAAGCCAATGATGACAAAAAATGGAAAGCATGGCCAACTAGGTCGCTTGTCGATGTTTCGCACGTTTAGCACGCGGGAGTCAAATTTGAGTATGATCACTGCGAATCAGCATCAACGAAAGACGACAGAGAAGCATGATGTATGAAGAACCTGCAATAATTAATTAATGCAAATACACAAGATATCAGAAATAATAGAACTCATAATCACTTTTATATTGATCACGGGCCACTTCGAGGGGGCAACCTCCTTTGAGCAAGCTCAATACAATTAAATTCACGGTTCCTTCAATAACCTCAACACACACTTATATACTAAGTCTATGCCCAATACTATGAGTCAAAACCATGGGACATATAATACTACGGGACGACTTACAAAGCATATGCATCCAATACTATGGGTCAATACTATGGGCTAATATAAACTATGGATCAACAAATACTACGGGATGACTTACAAAGCATATGCGTCCAACAACAATATACTAACATAGTAAAGAGAAGGGTTGACACCCCCTCTCCCTTAGAAAAATCTTTGTCCTCAAAGCTTTGGTTGGAGAAATTGCTGCAGAATCTGAAGGAGTGGTTCCCCGGTAGCATCCTCGGTTTGCATTTCGGGCCACTGACGCCTTGGGAGTGTCAGGGAGGATTGCTTGGAAGGCTATAGACAAAGAAGAACCCTATTAGTTGCGTGGAAAATGCACTCAAAATGGTGCTGATAGACTTGTTTCAGGCGAATTCTGGCCATGTGAAGATTGTCCCGCATAATGAGAAGAATCTGATCATGGTTTCGAAGAACCGAGTCAATTTCCTGAACTGGGGAGCTGCTAAGGGTGTATGGAAGAAGAACTGGCGGTGTCTGTCCATAGACTGCTTCATATGGTGTCCTTTGAGATGTGGTATTGTACCACCAGAGCGCTACTAGGAAATCCATAGAAATAGTTGGCCAAAGCTGTGTAGGGATGGGCAAGGGTTTGAGCAATCCCGAAAGGAGTGTCGTTTCACCCTTGTTGACCTGGAAAGTATCACAGTCAGCCACAATCTGTTGAATTATCATTTTCAGTCCCTGCTAAAAGAAGTTACATTATTCCCGGTCATACATTGTGAAGAACCCAGAGTGCCCTGCTGATGAAGAAGCATGGAGTTCATAGAAGAGATAGCCCTGTTGAACATATTGCAACCAATTTGGAACAAGCAGAGAAGGAGCTGTAAGAGAAACTGGGTCATCAATTATGTGAGAAGGAGCATCTGCCACCATATTGTCCTTACCCTTCTTGTAAGTGATTGCATAGTGATAACCCATGAGTTGGATAACCCATTTTAGGTGTATTGGGTAGGAGACCCATTGTTCCAGAAAATTTTCCAGACTTTGGAGATCAGTCTTGATGCAGAAATAATTCCCTAATAGGTATGGCTGCCACTTCTATACTGCATGCAAAATAGCCATCAGTTCCTGCTGAGAGGTAGATGCGACTAAATTCTTACCGGAAAGGTCTCTTGAAGGCAGCAAGCTCATTGGTTCAGCAAAGACACCTGCATATCTATCCAAGGAAGTAGTGGAGACCGTTGATGGGTGCATCTGAATGGAATGGAGCTGAGCAATGACACCATGTGAATTCTTCTTAAGGATTTTTTCCAGGCGATGTGAACTGATGATGCAGAGAGACACTGGTTGTAATCCCATAAATTTGTGTTGTGCCCCATTGACTAAAAACTGCATCCAAAGTTCAGCAAAATCCCATAAGATGGGGCCAAGTGTGCGTAACCATTGAACGCCCAAAACCACATCACATCTGCCTAAGGACAAGGAAAACATGTCAGAGCGTAGGCTATAATATTCCATAGAGATATGCACATTGTGACACTTCCCCTTGCAAGGTAAGGTGCCCCCATTGGCAACCATGACTTCAAAGTGGGAGCAAGGATGGAAAAAAAAATCAGCCTGTTTGGCAATCCGAGGGTTAATGAAGTTATGAGTGCTACCAGAATCAATGAGTATGGTAAGAGGGAGCTTCTTGAAGTATCCCTTGACCCGCATTGTTTGTGGGGTGGTGACGCCGGTTACAGCATGGAGAGAGATCTCGGGTGGGTCGTCCTGAGATGGGGTGTCAACAGGAGGGTGTTGAATGTCAACCTGATCATCTACTGTATCTGGAACTTCTTCATCAAGTTCTGAGGCAGGCAGAGAATCCACATCCAAGAGATCGAGCTTTTGTTGAACACATCTATGTCCCCGAGTGAATTTCTCATCACAATTATAACAAAATCCTTTTTCTCGGCGTGCCTGCATCTTTGTTTCAGACAAATGCTTGATAGGAGTTGGTTGAGGAGCAGGCATGATGGGAGGTCGTTGGGAACCCATATTTCTGAAGGGAACAAAGGTGGGTTTGGTGCGTTGTTGAGCTGCGATCTTGTCCTCTGACAACTTAGCCAACCCTAGGACTTCCATCATTGTGTTGGGACAGAACATTTTGACCTCTGAGCGGATTTCATCCTTGAGACCACTGATAAAACAACTCCTGTAGAATTCATCAGACAATCCTTCTGTGTGATTGGCCAGTTGCTCAAATTCTGTCTGATACTCTCTCACTGTTCCAATTTGGTGAAGTTTAGTGAGTGCTCCTGTGAAGTCATCAAAAGCACTAGGACCAAATCATGGCAAAAGGAGTTGGTAAAAATCTGTCCAGTTTGGCTCGGGATGAGCTTTGATGTACCAACGGTACCATTGAAGGGCTTCTTGTTCCAAATGAAAGGATGCAAGTGGAACTTTCTGGACATCAAAAGTATTATGCAGATTGAAATATTGTTCTGCTCGGTATATCCATCCAGTCGGATCAGTACCATTGAAGTGAGGAAAATCAAGCTTCGTCCCATGAAAATTGTTGGAAGAAGAGAACCCGGTGGCTGCAAAAGATTCTGGCTGCCGGTTATTGTTCATGGCTGAATGCTGAAGATGGATTCTGAGAAAATTTTCATCCAGATCTTGGAGTTTGGTTTGGATGGCTGCAAGTGCTTCCTCCATGGTTTTTGCTCCTGCGCGGGTGACAACCACAACCAAGAGTGTTTTTTATTTATTTTATATTTTATTTTATTATTTTATTATTTTATTTTATTATTTATTTTATTTTATTTTATTTTTTATTATTATTATTTTTTTTCGGGGAAATGGATAGAAAAACACAAACAAAAGCTTAGTTAGTAAAGGAAGATTTGGATTTGGGAAAAACTCGGATGGGTAATTGGGGTTTGACTAGGTTTTTGACACTTTCTGATGGACAGGGAAGCAAAAAGTGGGGATTTCAGAAGCGGGGTGAAAGAATAAGAAAATTTGGTAGAGAAGGACAAAGAAGTAGAATTAGGAAAGGAACACGGTGGCAAAATTTGAAGGCGTTTGGTTGAAAATTGAAGGAGTTATGGCAAACCCTAAAAATAGACAAATGTGGGATTTCTGGTCTTGGGAAGTGGAATTTGGGATAGGGTCTTAAGGAATGAAATATGTAGAATGGGATTGCAGGGATGTTAGTGAAGTTTTAGGGAAGACAGAGTTGAAACAAGGGAGATATGGTCGAAAAACATAATTTTATACTTTTTTCTTTGTTTTTTTTTTTACAGAAATGGATCGGTAATAGCGGTGCAGAAGGGATCCGCAATAGATGGATCTGCAACGGCGCGGAAGGGATCGAAAATTGATGGATCTGAAACAATGACTAGATCTGGAACGACTTTCAGAATAGATCTAAAACGGCTGGATCTGGAGCGGAAGTGATCGGCAACAGTTCAGCTGAAAATAGATATGGACCCTAGGTATGTGTGGCTTCCTATCGGTTCATGGGATTCACTCGGCCACCAATACTTTCTGACGGATTGCGTATTGGGGCAGTACCCCTCACTCCACGGCTCAGGTAAAACTGATAACCGCTTTGCCACAAACGACAACTCTTGGTTTACCTCACGGGTGGGAACTAGTCAATCAGGTAGGGGTCGTTGCCCTTTTCGCTGGCAGGTCCTTCAATGGGCTTGCTACTTTCGGGTTCCTGTGGTACTCCTCACAATGAGTTTTAAGGCTTATGCCCAAGTACTTCCAACAGTTAAGCGGATAGGGGTTATCCCCAGATCCGAACTTGCAACAGATGCGAAAAAAAAATTTGGCAGAAATTCCACCCAATGAGCCCAAGAAAGTGCTCTGATACCAGATGTGAAGAACCTGCAATAATTAATTAATGAAAATACACAAGATATCAGAAATAATAGAACTCAAAATCACTTTTATATTGATCACGGGCCACTTCGAGGGGGCAACCTCCTTTGAGAAAGCTCAATACAATTAACTTCACGGTGCCTTCAATGACCTCAACACACACTTATATACTAAGTCTATGCCCAATACTATGAGTCAAAACCATGGGACATATAATACTACGGGACGACTTACAAAGCATATGCATCCAATACTATGGGTCAATACTATGGGCTAATATAAACTATGGATCAACAAATACTATGGGACGACTTACAAAGCATATGCATCCAACAACAATATACTAACATAGTAAAGAGAAGGGTTGACATGGGTTCCTAACATGATGACAGATTTAGATGGCTATGGATAAGATTTTGCAAATGATGATCAAGTGTCAAGAAGCAAGCATAAATAGCGGCATAGGGATTGCAGAACGCAAGTCGAAGTAGAGAGAGTCTGAAGAGGAGAATTAGTGAGTTGTATGATGCGAGTCAGTAAGTTAGATGCAGAGAGTTAGGAGGTCGAGTGAACAATCCAAGGAAGCTGTGGAAAAGGGAAGTGAGATAGTTGCAATGGTGCACTTCATTTCGAGCGGGATCACTCCAGGCTCGCTAGGGGCGAGAACAACGACCATGCATGAACAAACAGCGAAGGAAGAAGCACAGACACTCGGGAGGAACAAAGATGAGGTATCACCTGAGATGTCTAAGAGTGCAGTAGTAGTGAGAAGAGCTAGGGTCTCCCCTACCACCGGAACACCAGGGGTGGAGGCCCGCTAGCTCCAGCAACGGACGGTCAAATGTGCGAAACAAATGTGCCAGAGCAGCTGGCCTGTTTCACAATTTGGTGATGTCGATCAACTTTTCCCCAGGTCCCAACAAGCCTGAAGCGCACGAGCAAGTGCAAGAGGGGTAGGTGATAAAGGTTTCAAGTGACTGGAGGATGAGTTCGAGGTAGATGATTAAGGTTTCAAGGGACTGGAGGATGAGTTCGAGGTAGATGATCAAGGTTTCAAGAGACTGGAGGATGAGTTCGAGAAGTACATGACAGTGAGCTCCAAACGTTAAGAATAGCTTCAAAAGTTTACCACAGTGATGGACGAGACCAGTACCAGAGGTTTCCAGCTGAAGTGGCTCGAGGGAGAGCCACAAGTTTGTGTTGGGATCCGTTTGGCACGGGACTAGTCCGCATGAAGTGTGGAAGCCGACAGTGCAAGGAAGGACCATCCACGGAAGAAAGGGTGATTCACGGAGAACAAGGAAGCACAAGTTTAAATAGAGTTTGTTAGAAATGGGTCATGTGGACCATTTTGTAACCACTTAGTGTCATATAAATAGGAGTATGATTGTAAGCCTAAGGGCATCCATTTTTTATCCATCTTTGATCTTTGATCTGTTTTGTATCCGCGTTATGATGTATTGACTGTTCTGCGAAGGTCATTCCACAGGTTTTAATGAATGCATGAAGATGTTCGATTATGGTTCTATCTTTCATCTTTGTTTGTACTAGATGGTGAGTACAAATGTTTGCGAAATGTTTAATACTCCGTGGTTGGGTAATTTATGTTCATGCAAATGAGTAGTTTGATCATGTTGATGCGAATGTCCATTATGTATTGAATCTACGAATGATAAGTATGCGAACGATGAATTTTTAGCATAATGCGAAAGGTATAATCTCTGGTTTCTGCGAGTGCAATGTGTTTTTGATGCATGTCCTCAACTCCACTGTGGAAACTTGGTTCCTGCAGCCCCCTTATTCATCTTGCGTGAGACTTCACTCACTCTGTGAGTGTTGTTGGAAAGGGTAAAACCTTTATGGGCCAATGCGTAAGGGAGTTATGTTGATGGTTTGTTGACGACAGTGCGAAGTGAACCCCTGTCGATAGTCGCTGTGTCAACATAAAGGTTTTTTTGTGGATGCTTTATTCCTTGATTTTGACTTGATGGTAACCGAACCTCAAATCAATATTTGAAAATTTCTTTTCCCCTCTCATTTGATCAAAGAGGTAATCTATTTTTGGTAAATGGTACTTGCTCTTCATTGTAACATTATTTAGATACCTATAATAAATGCAAAACCTAAGGATTCCATCCTTATTTTTCAAAAATATCACCGATTCCCCCCATGAATACAAACTTGACAGAACATATTTATTTTCCAACAACTATTGCAATCGCATTTTCAGCTCTAGCAATTCTGGGTACTCATTCTATAAAGTGTCTTGGATACTAGTGCAACTCCTAGCACAAGATTAAGTATGAAATCAATATCCCTCTTGGGAATTGTTACACCTAAAATTGTCACACCATGTGTCATTGAGGCTCTTCATCTCATATCACCATGAGAATCATGATATTCTTTCCTCCTAGGGCTTTTAGGACCCTTTATCCTAATATTGGTCCCCTCCCTAGTTTCACGTGGAAGCAAATCCAACAACTTAGGGGTCAAAAACCACTTTCCAAAAACCACTTTTTTACCTTCTACTAATATTTCCGTGCCCTACTAGTTGTCTAAGGAACAAAAATTACAACATTTTTCTCTCTGCATGCTTGTGGGAGAGCGAAAAATTCCAAATTTTTTCTTTGTACACCACTTTGAGGGAGAAAAAGTATTGTTTTAGGCATGATCCCTCGGTTTTTGGATCTAGAATTTGGTAGAGATCTTCTTGGGATCATTACCTTCGAATCCCTATGGATATAACCTCATATTCCCTTCATGATATGAATTATATATTATATCCTAATCCCTCTCATCTAGATCATAAACCTCCTCTTAGTAGTTGGCCTTCCCAAATCCTACTTAAGGAAGGCCATCCATGGGCTTGGGGAGTTCTTGGAAGCACCAAACCTATGATCCTATGATTGTGTAACACTCAGAAGGAGGCCATTATGATCCCATAACTCTTGCAAGGGTGATGTTGGAGAGATTAGAAGGAGATTTTATCATCTTGGAGATCAAGGTATAACATTGTAATCAACTTCTCTAGCTTTTTGTTTAATGATAACTTGGCTTATTCTCCCATGTCTTGTTTCTTGTTATATTGATGCATGACATGTTTTAGTTAGATCCATTATATTACATTTGCATGCCTAAAAATTTGGTTTTCTATGTTGTTTGCAGATCTACAAGTTTGGACATCAAGCTTGGACCAAGGATTAAGACAACCTAGAGGTTGAAGGTAAGTCTTACTTCTTCCCTTCTTCTTCGATGTTTAATAGCTTATGTATTGTGCTATATCTAGGAGAATGGATCACCATTTTTTTTGTTTCTATCATGGATTAAGTATATAGGGGTTTAGTGATGTCCATGAGAGAGTTTAACTATTCGTAGGATGAATTCTCTAATACAGAAATTGGCGACCATACTGGGGATTTTCCTATTTTTACCCTTTGATTTCTTGTTTACATCATTAAATCCTCTTCTAAGTTTTGTTTATAATCACCTTAGATCCTATTTCATCATCATTGAGGATCATTTTGAACCCAAGACCTCATCCCTGCTCGGATCTAAGCTCAAATTTTCATTTTTACACCTACAGGTCAATTTGCGCTCCCTCAAAACACCTTACAGAGTGAAAATTCCACTTTTTCACACCTCAATAGTGTCATAGGGTGCGAAAATTTACAAATTTTTTCACCCCCACATTGTTCTAGGGGATAAAATATCCCATTTTCTCTATGTGTTGGTCTGTACAGGGGCAAAAATCCCCTGTTTTGGGCTTTTTTTGGCCTGTTTTGAGGGGTTCTCTTGGTTTTTTTCATTGAAAACTTTTGGTGTGACTTCATATGATCCATTGGATTATTTTTTATACATTTTTATATAAATTTGAGTCTCTTTTGATTCCTTTCCATTCACATTTTTTGCTTGGTCCTCCATTGACAGCCTTGATCAATTTTGAGTCTCTGAGCCAATTTGCACTTCTGGGAGTCAAGTGAAACTTCCCAGTAGTATTAGTATCTCTATAACATCAGTTTGGACCCTTAGAACTCTTGTTTGGGAGGATTTTGGACTTTATTCCTTTGGTTGGAAAGCTAGATCCTAGCTTGGAAGCTTGAATCCCCTAGGTTAACTTTAATCCCTTGCTTGTTTGATTTTCAAGTTTTGAGTCTGATACTTTTGTGCAGTTATCT
Source organism: Larix kaempferi (assembly GCA_027924585.1). Classification (NCBI taxonomy): domain Eukaryota; kingdom Viridiplantae; phylum Streptophyta; class Pinopsida; order Pinales; family Pinaceae; genus Larix; species Larix kaempferi. The sequence continues at coordinate 12,766,347 of BSBM01001197.1, read as the reverse complement.
TATCATCTTTAGAACATTGATTTAAACCTTTATATACCTCTTTCATTTAGATTTGCGAACTTCTTGGTGTATTTGGAAATTGGACTTTGCTTAAAAAAATTAAATCCCCTTGAGATAACTTGATCCATTGTTTGCATTTTCAATTTTCCTAAGACAGAACCTATTGATTGGTAATACTATGACCTTTATAGAACTGATTTGGATTCATCCAAATCACCTTTGGTTGAATTAGGGACCTTTTGGCATTGTTTGGAACCTTGTAGCCTTTATTTGGTCTCTTCAGTCAAACTAGTGCTTTGTTTGCTTGTTGGGTAGAATTGTCATTCTTTTCAAGTCCCAATAGCTTTCTTTTGTTTTCAAACTTCTGCTTTCCATCGGATTGTGATTGGATTCAATATTTTAGAGATAGCTTTAGTGTGCTATTCAAAAGTTTTGCTTGGTTTGGTGTGGTTTGCTTTGGTTTTTAGGCTTTGAAAGACTTGGGACATCCTTGTCTTTTCAAGTCATTTTCTTGGGTTGTGCATATTGTTTCCTTTACATGCTAAGCTATCTATTGATTGTTGGAAAAGACTGATTCTTTGTCTCCACTTTAGTTCAAAGAGAAGCTTAATTTTGTCCTTCTTTTCCTAGATTCAAAAACTTGGAAGACACAAATATTATTCTTGACTTCTTTTGATCATTTGACATTATTGGTATTACACTCATAAGAAGAAGAAAAGGTTGTTTCAGATTTGTGTGCATTTGGGTTACAAAATATTATTGAGTGTTTTTCTTTGTCTTGCATTTGATTAGAAACATTTGTGGAATCCTTCTTTCCATAGCTTAGATGTGTCTTTTTCAAGTGTAAAAAGATAGGAAATGAATTAGAGTTCTTGCATTTGGTGTTCATAAAAAGATCTCTCTTGTCACTTTAGGATAGTTTTGGGTGCATGATTTTGAATTTTTTACTTCTTTCTATCATTTTGAAAAGGCTAAAATTGCATTTGCATAGGGTTGTGTATTTGGGAATAAAAACTCTCTCTCTACTAATTAAGTAGGCCTTGATTGAAGGGAATACTTGCATATCATACTTGCATGGTTTTGAGTCAGGTCCAAATTCCATTTGTCCACTTAACCGCATAAGATAAAATCAAGTGCTAGTTAAGTTAAAATATTTTAGAAACTGTGTGTAGTAGGCTAGAGACGTGTTCCAACGTATTAAAACGTAGGAGATGTCATTATTTTTCCTACGTAGGAGATGTCGTTATTTTTCCTATGTTACACCACGAGGACTGTATGGTTCTTCCACGTACCTAGAGTATATCGGAAGGCCACTTTCGAACGATTGTGCATTATACAACACTACTATGGATTTGAGCTCCCATGTACCTCGTGTATATCGGGAGACCCATATAGAATCCTAAAACCACCCGAGTAAACCTTCTGGTCGTCTTGTTGTCTCAATACACCGTGAACATCACTCGAGGAGATTACTACACACATACTGTTAGTTAGTTGGGTTATAAAGACAAGGGTATGGTCCCAATCTCCTTGGTTACTGCTCTGAAAAATTGGGCCAAGTATAAATGTTGGACCCTACAGTATATCGTGAGTTGTGATATCTTGAAACACCTGCAAGGATCCGGATTTTACATCCCACCTATTCACAGTTTGCATGTTGCTTTTACTTTGATTAGTGTTTGTTGTTTGTGATATTTAGAAGTCCTTGGGGAGTTTATATATGGAAACATCTTCTGGACTTCCAATCAAGAGACCCCTTTTCAAGGGGTGCCTTTTATTTTTATTCCACTTGGATATATTGGTCCTCCATTTATTTCCACTTTAAATCTTCTCGAGTTGTCTATAGGATTACTAGTATGGTTATTATCCAATTCAGTGATCCCGAATGCACCTAATGTTTCAAATGATAACTCTCCATCACGAGAGCATCAATCCAAAATTAATCATTTTCCTTCTTCGTCAAATGTATCCTCTTCTTCTTATTCCTCACCTGATAAAAGAAGTAATGATAGTAGTCATGAATATAAGAAGAAGAAGAAGAATAAGAAAGAGACTAAGAATCAACTAGATACCCCTAATGATGCTCTTTCTATTCAAACACCTCGTAGAACCAAGTACCCTTGCAAGCTTTGCGGAGGTGATCGACTTCTTAAGGATTGTCTTGGTATTTCCAAAGTATTAGAAGAGTGGTCTAAATCCTCCAAACAACTTATATCATCATCCTATGAACATAATACTGATGATACCCCATCAACCAATGACTCTACGGTTAAGAATCGAAAAGGTAAAATCAGAAATCCTTTCTTTTTATGTAAGGATATGCACCTTACTTACCTTTGTACTCGCATGGATGAAGCTTCACAACTATTGGAAGACATTACTGTATCCCATAAGAAAATTCCAACAGGATACCGTAAGGTTTCTCTTGATCCCCATTGGTTGATGAAGTAGTCGATCTAGCTCAATCCTCGGTCGACCCCACTCTTTCCTAAGAGAGTGAAGAACCAGTATTTTATCCTGCTCTTCCTTTGAAGAGTGAAGTTGAAGTGGTCAATTCAATATCATCTCCATTCGATCCCACTCTTTCATTGGATAATGTTAAGACTGAAGTAGTCACTGTGACATAATATTTGTCTCATCCGACTCTTCCAATTGAGAGTGAACCGAAAACCACTGATGTTTTCTTAGTCATTTCATATTTTTATGGACAAGGGGAAATTTTACCCATTTTGAGAGAACCCCCTCCAAGTACTGAGGTTATTTCCTTTGATTGGATTAATTTGACAGAATCTTGTCTTCCTTCGGTTGTTCCTTTTTAGATATATGTAGGAGTTACTGAAAAGAACATACTTCACACAATAGTTGATGAAGGATATTCTATTAGTATTTTATCCTTAACTGCTTGTAAATCTATAGGTTCTCTTCAGCTTGTTCCAGCCACTGATCAGATACTGGCTTTTAATAGAAGACCTACTGGACCTTTAGGGATCCTTCCTCAGTTACCTATTACCTCAGGAGGGAAAATTTTCTGCATTGATTTTATGGTAGTCTAAGGTCCCTTAGATTTTAATCTTCTTCTGGGGAGAGATTATGTCTATGCCATGAAAGTTGTGGTGTCCACACTCTTTCGAGTGATGTATTTTCCTCATCATGGAAACATAGTGACCATTGATTAGCTTTCCTTTGTTACACCTAATCATCGTATGACTTCCAGCCACCATACTTCCCTGAATGTTCCACATGTTTTAGTGGCTTCTTCCCCCTAGGGATGGGGGGCATGTCTCCAGCCTCTAGAAATCATGTTGGATTTATCCCCCTAGATTTTTATGCTGAGGGGAAAAATACCAACCTATGGATATCATGTTGGGTAGGAACCAACCTCAAGCATAGTTTACTTTCAATTTCCAGCTTGTGTAAAGATGAAATGGATCATCACAAGCATAGTTTACCTTTGGTTTCAAGCTTGTGTAAAAATGAAACCAATCCCAAGGATATTTTATTTTCGGTTTCAAGCTTGTGTACAAATGAAACAGGTCACAAGCAGAGTTTCCTTTATGTGTCAAGCTCGTTAAAAAATGAAACAAATTACCATGAGCAGAGTTCCCTTTCTTTGTCAAGATCGTTAAAAAATGAAACAGATTCCTCCTCCCATTGAGTCGCGTCTTCCACCAGACTCAATACCTAAACCTAATTTGCATCTGCCTATTTCACTTGATCCTCATTATTCCTATTTCTCTAGTGAACACATTCCTATTAGTATCCAGGAGCTTAATCGAGTGAAGAAGTAGAGTAGGCAGATGGAACGAAGCTTGGGAGGCATGTCTTTGACCTCTGGACATCATGTTGAAATAAACTCAATGGTCTCTCCACATAATGTTGGAACTAATTCACTTACTTCTAGAAATCACTTTGGGGGCATGTACCAACCTCTGGATATCATGTTGGAAAACATCCGTCGATGGGAATCTTTCCGAGCATACTTTCTTTTTGGTTTCGAGCTCACTAAACCATGAAAATCATCCCGAGCATAGTTCATTTTCTATTGCAATCTCTTTAAAAAAGTGAAGCAGATACCATGAGCATTCTTCCAACCTATCTCCGATCTCATTAAAAATAGTAAGATGGCGTTGAGATTACTTTTTCCACTTTTTCGTGCTCTAGTTAAAACATTAGAAAGATGTGTCGAGCTTACTTTTCACTTTTTCATGCTCTGGTCAAAAACATGAAAAGTGGTTCTTACTTTTTCCTTTTTCGTGCTCTGGATTCAAACATGAAAAATATTCCACGTGCTTTTTATACCATAGTCGTGCTCGTTAAAATTAAGTTAAAAAGGTGTGTCTATCGAGTATAGGTTTATCTCTTTATCCGACCTTTCTAGGCTATTTACGGAAAAGTAACTGTGTTGAGTTTACTTTTTACCTTTGTTTTACTCAGTTATCAACCATGAAAAATTCATTTTTCAATCGATAATTTATCCCCTTTCGATCTCGTGAGACTATCTATACAAAAAAGGAACTCTCAGATTTTTCTTTAAATCTCTTTTTAGACTCTTTAAATAGGAAAAGATTGCCGAGCAAACTTGTCTCTTTCACACTCGTAAAATTATTTTAAAGTCGTCTATTCAGTGATAGTTTACCCCTTTTTTCGGACCGTTTAGATGATTTACGAAAAAGGAATTCCTTAGTCAACCATTGACTAAGAGAGTTCTCCTGGGCAATATTTTACACTTTTTTCGGGATTAGGAGACTAATTGTATGAAAAATACACGTTGGAGTCTTCTTTATATTATTTCAGACTCTCTAAAGATGAAAAATCATCGATTTTACTTTCTTTGGACTCGTAGAATTAAACATTGAAGGACCCTTATGGGAACGAACCCCTCCTTCCTCAGGTTCACAAAACATGTGAGATTGGACTCCTCGAATATGAGATATATCGAGCATCCATTATCCTCCTCAAGCTTGTTAAAAAAAATAAGTACTCATCAATAATGATGGGGATTGGAGAGAAATAAGTCAAGTTTGTTATGCAAATATTTATGGAAGCTTGTGTCGCCCTTGAACATGGCACTTGTTTGCATCTTATCATATATTTGGATAATATGCTTGTCTTTGAGACATAACAATTCCATGATTCGTCCCGCTCCTTCAAGTTGTCAGTAGGAACAAAAAATTACAACATTTTCTCTCCCTGCATGCTTGTGGGGGAGCGAAAATTCCAAATTTTCGCTATGTAAACCACTTTGAGGGAGCAAAAATCTTGTTTTAAGCATGATCCCTAGGTTTTTGGATCTAGAATTTGGTAGAGATATTCTTGGGATCATTACTTTCGAATCCCTTTGGATATAAAATCCTATTCCCTTCATGGTATGAAGTAGATATTATATCATAATCCCTCTCATCTAGATCCTAAACCTACTCTTAGTAGTTGTCCATCCCAAATCCTACTTAATGAAGGCCATCCAGGGGCTTGGGGAGTTCTTGGAAGCAACAAACCTATGATCCTATGATTGGGGAACGCTCAGAAGGAGGCAATTATGATCCCATAAGTCTTGCAAGGGTGATGTTGGAGAGATTGAAAGGAGATGCTATCATCTTGAAGATCAAGGTATAACATTGTAATCAACTTCTTTTTCTTTTTGTTTAATGATAACTTGGCCTATTCTCCAATGTCTTGTTTATTGTTATATTGATGCATGACATGTTGTAGTTAGATCCACTATATTACATTTGCATGATTTTAAGGTTGGTTTTCTATGTTTTTTTCATATATGCAAGTTTGGACATCAAGCTTGGAGCAAGGACTAAGACAACCTACAAGTTGAAGCTAAGTCTTACTTCTTCCCTTCTTCTTCCATGTTTAATAGCTTATGTATTATGCTAGATCTGGGAGAATATATCACCATTTTTTTTCTGTCACGGTTTAAGTATATAGGGGCTTAGTTATGTAAATGAGAGAGTTTAACTATCTGTAGGATGAATTCTCTAGTACATGAAGAATCCATAGCACTTCTTTAGGAAACACATCACTAAATTCTTCCAAGACTTGATAGTCCTCCAACTTGAAAACTTCACTTTTTACTACATACAGTACATGGGTTGCATAAAATTGACAACCTTTTCTAAATCACTTCTGCAATCGAAAGGATGAAATATTCCTAATATAATCCATCTTTGGAATGCCCTTGACTATCCTTGTGTTTCCTTCTTCATCAATGCATTCAAATGTATTGTTGTAGCACTCAATTTTAACTTTATGTGCTTCCAACCAGTCCATTCCAATGAGAACATCATTGGAACCAAGTGGAAAATATTCAAATCTTCCCATATGAAGAGTCAATCCATCTCTAATGGAAATTTCTCCACCACTTCACTAACCTTTCTCTTGGATCTAGTAGGCTAGTTGGACCAACCATGATTTATTATGTTTTCTTTTCTCAAAAGCAAAAATCTCAACAATTTTAGGAGTAACATAACTGTGATTAGATATAGGGTCAATTAAAATAAAAATAGATTTCTTAGCTATCTTACCTTCAACCTCAACCATAGTTGATTTATGGTATGCTTGGAATTCCTCTAGTGCAACATAGATTATACAGACAATCCTTACTACATCACCCACAATTTAAGACTCTTTGATGTGGTGAACATGTTTGACACTCCCATTCTGATGTGGACAATTTCTAAGAAAGTGATCCTCTCCACATCCCCAACATTGAAGGGTATCCCTTGACTTATTACCCACAAATTTGGTTTTTCTTTACTCACCCTGTGATGGATTCCTTTGCTAATTTCTAAAATGAGGAGGCTTGAATCCTTCGTCCTTTGTTCAATCTTCTCCTTCTTCTTGTCCTCCCATGATTTGTGGAATTATGGATTTATTTCCTTTTGATCATAATAATACTTGGGATTCCTTATAGTCACATCTATAGTTTAAGGTTCAATATCAAACTCAGTTCAATCCTTGTATGATTGAGGAAATCCACTTATAAACTAATGGATTTTTACCTCATCATATTTGATATACTTAAGATACCTCGGTATCTCCAAGAATTTATCTACATTTTCATCCATAGCCATTTTCCCTAGCTTTAACACATGAAATTATTTGATTTTATCATTATAGTACCTATCAAAGAGTACTTTAATTGAAGTACATCTTGAACTACTTCCAAACAATCTTTCTTTCAATGATACTATTGACTTGCCTAAGGTGGTCCCACCATATTTATGCTTCTCCATTCAAATTAAATATGGAGACCTTTCCCTTCATGTTTCCAGAGTATTCATGGACTTGGAAATATTTCCTCATACCAAGAAGTCAAGCCTCAACTTCTTTCCCATATTTCAATTTACCATCAAAGTTAGGAGGTTTAGCCTTCTGAAATGATTTATGTGAGTTTTCCCTAAAAGGATTCTTCCTCTTATTTCTATGCGATGAATATATTGAATTTTCAGTGGATTCCTTATGTGAAATTCTATGTCACAGTAGATCTAAGAGCTAAGGATACCTCACAAAGCAAGAATGAGCATAAAATTTGAATGAGAGTGAAAAATGCAGTAAAAAAGAGCAAAAGAATAATTATGTAGCAAAACTCAGATAGGAGTAGAATAATGTCACACGATCCAATAATCAATATTATGAACAATGATGATACAATGGAGAGAATTTGAATCACATGGGATAATTCGAAGCTCAGTTGGTCTAGCATAGGGATTATCACCACTGGAGTGATCCGGAAGACTCAAACTCAACTGAACTTAACCTAAACTCATCTAATTGAAGACATAATCAGTTAACTGACTAAGGAGGGCACAATAGTGAGTTTTTCATGCATTCCAGTCAGAAAAGGGTGCATGAGGCCACAATCAGTGGCATCCGGAGCTCTAACCCTCCACAAGAGTCAGCTAACTCAGGTGGACTGCACTGGAACACTTAGTAGGTTCCTATAAAATAGGGAACTAACTGAAGTGGTCCTAAAATGATGCATGCAGGGCTCAAAAGTTGGTAGATGGATCCTGGATGAAATCTGCACACCACTAGGGGTCAAATGACATCATCAAAAACTAGGAAAAATAACTAATGCTAGGTAGGACAAGGATGGAGTGTTGAAATATCCTAACACCCCCCCTTAATCCATACTTTTGCATATTGGGACCTGGTTACTAAGACCAAAGGTCACCCATACAATCAAATAAATGATAAAAGAGAATTGTCCATGAACCAAGGAAATCGGAAAAACCTCATGGGAAAAATACCACCCCTAAAAAAGAACAGCAGTAGGGAACTCAAAGAACCTTCATAGTAAGCAGAGAAGGAAAAAAATTTCCTCAATGAAAGTATTTGCAAAAATATTGGCAAGTTGCTCCTCTGTAGGATAGAAATGCAGGTGCTAGATATGGATCTGGATCTTCTCCTTTGATGTACCTCCCACTGTGTAGAATTTGTATTTTCCAAAACAAGTCTTTTAGGAACCCTTCTTGCTACTGGAGTGAATGGCTCATTGTGGTCCAAATCATGAACCTTTGAGTACCTTTTGTCAGACAACCGAGATTGTTGCTTGGTTTTAGATCCCCCATGGCAAGTCTCTCCAAGAGATTGTGGATCAAACCCCACCATCACGTAGCACCTCTTTAAGAGAAGTGGATATGCATGAAATAGTGCAAGTTTTGCATGATACTGAGATTTGGTGGTTCTATGGTAATATGGATCTCCAATTGTGTTCCCATCATCTACAAGGACTTTGTGAGCCCATATTTTCCTTGGCCATGGATTGGGAGCATGTGTTGGATCCGGATCTGAATCTGAATCTCCTTGAACTTTATTCTCAGCATCAATATCTTGATCCTCATCTTAATTAGAAGAGATATCACTCTGATCTTCATCAGATTCCAATGGGGTAGGAAGACAGTATGGAAAAAAATGTGATAATTCATATGCCTTGGAGGCATGGTTTGTAAACCCTTTCTCTATAATCTTCCTAGTAGCGATCTCTACAATCTCAACTATGTCAAGACCAAAGACCACTTTCTTCGATGAGCCTGTGAGATTCATCTGATATATAAACAACAAATTTGTTGACAAAGAAGGCACAAATAGAACATTTTTGAACTTTCCATGCTCCATACGTACTGTGCCCTTCCCTTCAGCAGAGATCTGAGATTTGTTTCCAATGTGAATAATCGGACCATCTTTGATATCTAAAGAAGAAAATGATTCTATGGAGGAAACCATGTGCTTGGAGGAGCTCAAATCTATGAGGAGGGCTTGTGATTTTGAAAATCTAGCCTTCAGTGCATGGCATCTCTCATGACCATCAGACTCACTTCTAGAATCAGTCTCTCTTGCACCTTTTGGGATGGAAATGTTGTGATGCTCAAGAAGCTTGGTCATATGATCTATCTTTTTCTGCATGCAAGATATCTCTAGGTGGTTTCCTTTCTTGCAATAGGAACACTTGGATCTCTCAAATCCCTTCTATTTTCCCTTCTTAGAGCTGGAGGATCCTTTTGATGGAATTTACTTGGAATTATGCTTGGGTTCAAATGGCCTCTTATCATTTCCCTTGTACTTCCCATTCACACTTTTTTCTTCTCCAGCCATAAGATCTTGATCTTTGGAGGCCTTAAAGGCACCCATATGGATCAATTTATCTTGTTCTTGGATGAGAGATTCAGTGAAAACATATAAGGAGGGAATATTCCAACCAGGGATTGACATTCTCCTAGAATGAAAGGTAGAGACAAATATGGAGAACTCATGACCGATATTGCTCATAATGGAAGGTAGAGACAAATATGGAGAACTCATGACCTATATTGCTCAGAATGGATAGCACCAGCTGCTCATCCTTCTTCTCAATGCCATATTACTTGCATTGCATAACCAAATATTTGAATTTTGAAAATAATTGTTGAATGGTCTCGAAAATACTCAGGTGAAGAGAAATCAACTCATTCTCCAGAATATGGCCTCTTAGCTCATCTTGTTTTCCGAAGAGGGTCTCTAAATTCAACCATAACTCTCTTGGAGTCTTCATTCCTTCAATGTGGAAGAGTAGATCTCTGTAAATATGAATACACATGAAACCAAATGCTTCATCCAATCTATTCAAATACTTGGTTTTATCCATAGTTGATGTTGGTTCAGGATCCTTCCCCATTGTCACCCTGTACAGTGATTTGTTGTGATATACCATCTGCATATCAACCCTCCAATCGAGGTAATTGAAGGGTGTCAAGATCCTGGGAGAGAGAGGAGAGTTCAAATTGTCCATTACAACTGCTGGAGCGAATACAAGGTGAAAACTGATGCTACTGCTGCAACACTAAAAAAAAATTGAATAACCTGCAAAAAACTCTCAATAATGGAGGTAGACTAATATTGAGCACTACTTTAGGATAGTAGGCACTTTTTATCCGGATCCTTCACACCTAGCTAGACCTCATTGGATTTCTCCAATGAATTCAATGCAATGGCACCAGGATTTGCTATGGAAATCCAGAGGCTTCTGGTGCACTACCAAAAGCAGCTTCTCAACCTATTCTCTCACTCGCTCTAATACGATGTTAAATTCTATGTCACAATAGATCTAAGAGCTGAGGATACCTCACAAAGAAAGAATGAGCAGAAAAGTTGAATAAGAGTGAAAACTGCAGTAAAAAAGAGCAGAAGAATAATTATGCAGCAGAACTCAGATAGGAGCAAAATAATGTCACATGATACAATAATCAATATAATGAAAAATGATGATACAATGGTGAGAATTCGAATCACAGAGGAGAATTCGAACCTCAGTTGGTCTAGCATAGGGATTATCACCACTGGAGTGCTCCAGAAGACTCAAACTCAACTGAACTGAACCTAAACTTAGCTAACTGAAGACATAATCATTTAACTGACTAAGGAGGGCGCAATAGTGATTTTTTCATGCATTCCAGTCACAAAATGGTGCATGAGGCCACAATCAGTGCCATTCAGGTCTCTAACCCCCACAAGAGTAAGCTAACTCAGGTGGACTGCACTGGAACACTCAGTAGGTTCCTATAAAATAGGGAATTGACTGAAGTGGTCCTAAAATTATGCATGCAGGGATCAGAAGGTGGTATATGGATCCTAGATGACATATGCACACAATTAGGGGGGAAATGACATTATCAACAACTAGGAAAAATAAATAATGCTAGGTAGGACAAGGATGGAGTATTGAAATATCCTAACACATTATAGGTAGACGACTCACTAGAAGAGAATTCTAGAGTGTATGTCATATCTCTAGAAATCCTTCTTGAGATATGGGAGCTCTTATGGGAATTCCTCCTTGAGATACTCCCACTCTTATCATCATTTCCTCAATGATTCCCATGTTGTATCTTCCTCTGACTATCTGTCAATATTTAAAGCTTGTTTGCTTTCAATTTCCTTTGTTCTTCTTGATCTCTAATTAGCCTTTCATTATCTTCTCTACAACTTTATAACTTCACTCTTAGAATTCTCATGGTTTCTACAATATTCGGAGGAGTTACTTTGTTTCTACATCCATTAGATTTTGTCTCTACATTCTCAGTATGTATATTTTCTCCCATGGCATTTGTTTAAGCTCCAAAAGAATCCTGTGTGTCACAATCTCACATCTGAATCACACTAAAGGGTGGGTTGTAGGGGCATCGGTAAGCCTCAAGTGAAGCATGGAGGCAAGAATGGGCATGATGCCTAGTTCTCATGGGGGCCAAGTGGCATTTATCTCTATAGGAAGCAAAAAAACTTGGGCATTTTGAGCTAGGGTGTAGTAGACCCAAGGGCTGCAATGTGATGGGATGGTGTGAGATGGGGATCCTTTGCATGAAATACATTGTTTGAGAGACTAAGTATTTGACTTGATCGGGCATACTTAGTGGATGGATATGTCGACTTGGAAGTGCACCCAAGTTTAGTCGCACAATATATATAAGAGGAAGTGTTTGGAAAAAGGGGCCATCAATCGATCATTCATTTATCAAGCATCACAACAAGAGTTGGGTGCATTCTGAGTTGACAGGTCTGAGGAAGTGAGATAACGTAGTCAAGGGTTGCAATGTGATGGGATGGTGTGAGATGGGGATCCTTTGCATGAAATACTTTGTTTGAGAGACTAATTATTTGACTTAATCGGGAATACTTAGCGGATGGATGTGTCGACATGGAAGTGCACCCAAGTTTAGTCGCACAATATATATAAGAGGAAGTGTTTCAACCAAGTTATGAAACACCTCTTTGAGAGACTAAGTATTTGACTTGATCGGGCATACTTAGCGGATGGATGTGTCGACATGGAAGTGCACCCAAGTTTAGTCGCACTATGGTATCAGAGAGGTGTTTCAATTCCATGGAATAGCATGGGAGCAAAGAGAATCCAAGGCATAATGCTCAGTAGTGCTTGGCACAACAAGTGCAGGGTGCATGCCCAATCCCATGACAATTGTTGGAAAGAAGGCATGGTAGATCTTTGGTCACAAAGTTGCTTGGCCATGGATTTGGGGCAGGTTCAGATGAGGAAAACAAATAATTTATGCTGCATGCTATGGTAGTGTCAAAGAAATGGCCAAACCTCCCTCTCCACCTCAGGATATACTTCAGTGGAGTGAAGATGTATATAGCATTATTGGAGGGTTCTTTATGGACCATGATTGGGGCAAGGCACACTTTAACGAATCGAGCGAATCTGTAAGGAGGGTTGTGTTAGGATATTCCTATACTCCATCATAGTCCTAGCATCATTTTCATTATTTGCATTTTCAGTCATGCATGCACTTTTAGGGTTTGCATGCATTATTTAGGGTTTGCATGCATTTGCATGCATCCCAGTCATCAATCCAGCACCTAGCCCTCAGTTAGCTAGCCCCCGAGAGCTTCTCTCAGATCCGTTTTAGCCCTCCTAGTGCTTAGTGCATCCCTTCATGCAATTGCATGCATCTCATGCACCCTCTCTCACCTACCACTCAGTTGCACTTCAGTTAATTGAGTTATCATCAGTTCTTTCCTTGATTTAAGGCTAGACTGACTCTCAACTGACTGTATCACTCTGATGGACCTCCAGTGAGACTTGACTTCCCATTCTGAGTTCAGTTAGCTCCTCATGCACCCTCCACTAAGCCTCCTTCATTCAGTTAGTGTATCCATGTGCCAGTTACAATCAGTTACACCTACCACACTCAGTTAGACTCAATTTGAATGACGGTTGATAGTTACTTGTGCATTGATGAATCCACCGATGATGAGATAGACTACTAGTTGTCCTCCAATGACACTCCAATGATCTTTTGATCACTCCATGAAGGCTAATTCGAAATACCACCTTAGGCATTCGAATCCTCATGCATTGTACTATTTATTTGTCCATATTGTGATTAATTAATTAGTGTGTGTGAAGTATTTTTGCTTCTATCCGAGTTCTATTGTATTATTATTCTGTTGCTCATTATACTGCCTTGACCACTCTTCTTCCATTTTCTTGCTTAATCAATTACTTTCTTGTGAGGTATACATCATCTCTTAGATCTGCTGTGAGGATTTTCACAGGTTGGTGCATGACGCTAATACATCACACATTCCCAACCAAGGTGAGACTTGTTATTTTCTTAATGTGAACCACTTGACGAAGGAGATTGCACAGGGTACTTTGGTAGAAGCAAGTGAGGTGCAACCTTGCTTAGCATAGGACGTGCAGCAGTTCAAGGAAAACTTGAATGGAAATCAGACTCATAATTGGCATCAAATTTGTTTTGTGGATTTCTAATAAATGGGAGGATCGTGTAAGCATTGGTTGACTTGGGTGTCTCCCACAACTTCTTGAGGAAGGTGTTTCCTGGTGAGCTTGGAGCTAGAGCTTAGCTTTTCAGTGCTTTAGTAAAGGATGTAAACTCTAATGCAAAGATATCAGCTGGTACTGTGTGCAAAGTTCACATTCAGATGGGAAGTTGAAAGGTCATGCAAAATTCACAGTGGTGTAATTAGATGTCTTTGATGTCATCTTGGGGAAAGAATTTATATCAAGAGCCAAGGTAGTTATTGTTGGGTGTTTTATTGTCTCAATGAATTCACCAAATATTTAATTATCGACCAAGGTTGGTAATCTTAGATTTGTGGAAAAGTATATGCTGAGGTAGAAGGGTACCTAAGATATTGGCTCGGCCGACCTTAGAAATGTTTAATAATGAAAAGATTGAAAGATCTTTCAAAATGAAAAACTGAGTCAAACTTCAAAAATACAAACTATTAAACTGATTAGTCCTAACCAATAGATCAGAATAGTATTAATCTATACTACTCTACTCTATGAACAATAATTGAAACTACAAAAGACAATACTACTCTAAGAAACAGGACTTGATAAAAAACAAGCTACTATTATGAAAATGGAAACTACTGATCAATTATTCAAAGCCTAATCTAGGAATTAGAAAGACTATGTGATATCTATGAACAAGTTTAGAAACCTAGCTATGAAACAATTCAGTTTTAAACTAACTATGTAAAGACAAGAAACTATACTATCTTGAGCAAGACTAGTTAAACAATCTATAAAATTCAACTTAACTATGAAACAAGATGAAATGTTGATCTAAGATTTAAGCATGCATTAACAACAATAAATAGTTCACAAGCAAATCTACCTAGTTCCAATTGTCTTGAGCAACTATTTCATCTAAATGACTTACAAAGGCTAGAGAAATGCAAAATGGAAATAAATCTAACTTGAATTCTACAAAAATGTGAAAACTAAAGATAAACCAATTACAAGAAATCTTAAACATTGGAACCTACTGTTCATCCATAAGCAAATGACAAACTAGCTATAATACTTGAAATGGAACACTATTTTGACAATCTAGCTTTACTTGAAAAGTACAAAGTCTAAGTTATATGATCTCTAATGACTGCTTTGAAATGCTTACTTAACTCATGCACATGCCTATCAACATCAAATGATATCTATCAATACTTCAAACTAGTTCATAAAACATTAACTACAAGAAAATCAAATTAAACTAAGTACAAGACAAGAGTTTAGATGATTAGAATCAATGTTAACTTGTGATCAAAACCTATAGGAGAAAAACAAAGTACTCTTATGCTAAACTATAATCTAAGACAGTTATAAAAGTGCAATAGAGTTTATCTACAACTTGAGAAGTAAACCTATACTAAACTAAGCTATGAGAACTCTTAACTTCAAACTTTAAGATATTGAAAACTAATGCATCTATGTTAACCACACATGAACTTATTAAACTTGGATTGGAACTAGTTTCTAGTCTATTCTACCCATGGAAATGAAATGACTTGAAGAAAGAAAACTAATAAGGTCCAAAACAATGAAATGTTATGCAGTTAAAAGTGAAAGACTAATTAGAAACTTAAATGAAAGATGGAAATGAAATACTGAATTGATTTCAGAAATAAGACAAACTGAGATTTAACAAAGTCTATGATAGCATTGTAAACAAGTTTAAGCTAATCTAGGTTCTAGGTATGAAAGAAAATGAAAGTAAATCAGAAACTATCTAAATCATAAGTAAAAAGACAACTATGCTGCTCTACTTAAACTAGAACTATTTCTTACTTGAACAGTAAAACATATGCTGAATATAAATATATTTCATCATCATTAAACTAAAATAATTAACCTATATGTGAATGTAAAACTGAATATAAATTGTTGGAGGTGGTAAAGATGGATTCGAATCCCAATCTAACTACAGAGCATGATGAAGTCTTGGAAAATTAACCTATCTCCTAGCTAACTATCTCTGTATAAAATGAAATACTAGAAATTCTGGAAATGACCGAAAATTCTGGGAAATTCTATCTAAATGCAATTGGAAGGCTGAAAGAAGGTCTGAAAGGCAGTCTGAATGGAAGGTGTGAATGGCTGACCGAATGGATTCTGAAGGCATAAATTGCATAAAAACACATGAAAATTATATTTCACACACAGCAAAACATCATCTACAGGAACACGAACTACTTGCTTGCAGAAACGAAATGACTTACAGGAAAATGTAATAGATACATGCAAAAACGAAATGACTTAGCTGCAAATGTAAAAAGAAACTGTTGAATATACACAAATGGAACCTCTGATTGTTGAGGGGCCCTTCTCAGCAACAGGGGTTTATCTCCTAAGCTACTCAGTCACCATTCATTAACAGAAAACGAAAATGATCATCAACAGCTAAAACATAGTCTTTTTTATTAAACTGAAGAAGAACTTATACAACGTTTTTTCTCTTCTATCTCTATGTCTATGTCTCAGTTTCTCAACCTAAGACCTCTTTATATAATGTTTACAAAGAGAGAGCAGGTCGACCCTTTCAGTGGTTGACCTCTCTAAAAATAGAGGGTCTTTTACTGCTGCAGAAACGACCCATTACAACACACAGGCCGTCTTCCTGATTCTGTGCATGTTGGTTCCCTTCACATGAGCAGTTGGTGCGTTGGCAGGTTGGACAAGTGGGAACGCGGATCTTCTCGAACAAGGGCTCACGAACTATAAGGGCCACGTTGCCAACAGAATCCACGTCGTGATTTTTTCCTTTAATGCCTCGGAATATGCTAACCAATGAATCCGAGGGTGCGAACAGAGGTGTGTACGAGGGTCTGAATGCGAATGGGCATCTTGAACATGAATGCGCATCCGAATGGAAACCATAACTTGCAGAATGAAGACTATGTGCCAAGCAAGTCGAGAAATGATAAATTAATGTTAATAATCCATAAAAAGATGATAATCAACTAAGATTAATAAGATATTCAAATGTATTCATACCTGAGTTCGAATGGTGATCTAAATGGAAATAAATATGACTTATCATATCAAAAATGGTAAAAATAATGCCAACAGAGCGTGTTCAATGATCAAAAGTGATGACAAAATTGGACATCAACAGTTATCATGCCATTTTTTGACAAGTTGGTGATACTGGAGGGACAAAAGCCTTGCATTTCATGCACAACAAAAAAAATACTAGGAGGAAAAGTGCAATTAGTGTCTACAATGAGTTTCAAGAAACTAGCTTGACATTTGGATTTGTAGCTCTATGTCACAACATTGCTTGGTGAAGTGACAAAGGAACAAATAGGGATGAATGTTCCTTCATAACTTGTCAACGTGTTGGAAGAGTATGAGGATCATATGCGAGAGAATTTTTCTATGGGACTCCCACCTAGGTGCACTATTGACCACCGTATTGAGCTTGAGAAAGGATCAAGGCATGTTACAAAGGCTCCTTATCGAATGTTGGGACTAGAGTTGGAGGAATTGAAGAAGCAGTTGACAAATTTGTTAGATTGAAGCTTCATAAAAAATTCAAGGTATCTCTATGGAACTCCGGTCCTCTTTCAAACAAAGGACACCCTAAGTTGAGGTTTTGCTTGGACTATCGCACATTGAATAAGAACACCATAAAGAACCGATATCCATTTCCATTAGCAATAGAATATTTCAACAATTTGGCTAAGGAAATTTTTTTCTTGAAGTTGGATTTGAGAAAAAGGTTACTATGAAGTGAGGATTACGGAAGGAGATGAGTGGAAGACAACCTATGTGATGAGGTATGGGAGCTATGATTTCCTGATGATGCCTTTTGGGTTGTGTAATGCTCTTGCGACCTTTTTCACTCTCATGAATGATGTGCTCAGGATTATATGGCATTGTGGTGTTCGAAAAGAATATGGAAGAGAATAAGAAGCACTTACAAAAAATTTTGATGCATTGAGGCAACATGTAATGTCCCTTTTTTGAATTTGATTAAAATGGTGAATTTTTCAACTTTTTCCACTAGTTCGACCTTTGACTCCAAATGGCTCCAATTGCTCCCAAATTATTACAGAAGGTGTATGAATGGTTTTAGTGCATAAATATTAGGTTCATGTATGATTTAGATTCATCAATAATCTTCTTCAACTCCTATTTAAGTTCTGGCCAAATTAGGGAGTTTGACTAGCAATTTCTCTTTGACTAGTATTGGTCTCTTGGTCTCCAAATGACTCCAAATGACTCCAAATGCTTGTATAATGGGTCTGAAGGTATTTGAGAGGTATTAATACATATAACCGAGGTTGATGGATACTTAAAACACTTATGCAACATTCATTTACAATCTGGACAAAGTAGGGAAGATTACTAGTAATTTCGAGCTTCAAATCCCCCAAGGGTAGCCTACAAAGATGCCTTCCCAAATGTTGTTAAACCCTCCCAAATTTCTGAAATGAGGTATGGTACTGATAAGTGGATTTAAGGATCTCCCCAATGTATCCTTAATTAGTTCTTATGGCCTTCTGCAACACCTTAAAATCATATGTTTATATGCAAGATTTCACATAGGGGGAAAAGCTAGTTATTTTCACCATGACTTATGAAATTCGAATTTTTGGTGCCAAGGGATTATGATCTGTTAATGAAACTTCTTTAGAACTTTAATAACACTGCACACATCAAAAAAATCATAGATAATAACTAATATAACTCGAAATAGTGTCTCTTCGAACTCCAACAACAAGATCTAAGGGAAATGGCATCATTTATGCATTGTTTGGTATTTTTACATAACTCCACTTAGTATTTCAACATGAGAGTCTCATGATCAGTAAAAACAGAATATATATATCAGATTTAAAATATATGGGGCCTAAAGATCTATCACAAATATTTCATCACCTCAACAAGTGCACCTCTCCTCAAGGAGCAAGAATATGCCAAGAAATAGAAGAATGGTTGTAGAAGCAAGTTGAAAGCGATGTGACCATGAGATTCCTTGTAGCTTCACCCTATAAAAAAATACTCCATTAAATCTCCAAATGAAATTTATGAATGGCCTTTCCAATTACCAACTAGGATGGGAATCTTTCACACTCGAAATTGGTGCTAAGGCAAGTAGAGTAGCACTCCACTAGCTCTCCTCTCCCAAATGCAAAATGAAAATTCCAAAATGATCAAAATATACCATCCTTCTTTTTTATTGTCTTTTATAAACTTCTAAGGTCCTCCACGGGTCGAATTCCTCCCAATAGCTTCATGCCAACTCAAGTTGGGAAGAGATTCCCAAGTATGCCACTTGTCCTTCCAATTCTAGCCCTCTCCTTCTCCAAATTCGAATTGGTGTCTCTTTGGATGCCCTAACTCACTTGAGAGCCCTCTTGGAGGCTATTTTTATCCCTGACATGTCATATATGTCATATTTCATCCTTCAAGTCTGATTTGTGCCATAGGTGTCATAGCATCTCAATCATTGTTGTCATAGAGCTAGGGAATCTAGTCCAAGTGTCTCACTAGCTCCAAAATGCCTCTTCCTATTCCATGGGAGTTATTCTTCCACTCCAATTCGACCTTAATTGATTCATGCCAAGTATATTTACCTTCCAACTCATCCCAAGAACCTCGGTCTTCTTATGGATTCTAAATGACAAGAGGAGGATGCCATGTGTCATAGAAAATCTAGCTTGTGTGGGTCCCACATCCTCCATGTGTCTTCATGATCAAATGCCACTTTGATTTTACCTTGTATTTATTTATTTATCTCTTTTATTAAGTATTTATGCCATTCTAATGTTCAAACATCATTCATTATCCCCCTTATTTCAAATCCCAAATCTTCCACCCCCAACCTAGGGAACTAGTAAGTTTCCTCCATGACAGTTCATTTGGATGGGTATATTACAAACTTTGAATTGGGAATTTCTCTTAATGTGACCCACCTTGTACATTTGGATCTAATTTCACATTATTACTAACTTGGACTTCATTCTTGGCAATTATTTGACCCTTAGCATCCATTTGAAAAACTATCATGAGTATGGCCAAGGGGCTTAGGCCATTGTGACCCAATACAAAATTTTGGGACATGACACAACACCAACTGTTTCTGGAAAATTATAAGTGCATGTTTGGGTAGGCATAAATATCCTTCTTGGGCCATTTCGTTGGTCAAGGAGGAATCCACTTGGACCTTAAGAATATTGAGGCCATTGAGGATTGGGGGGAACTGAGAACTGTGCATGAAGTAAGAATATTTCTAGGGATTGTGAATTAATAATGCAATTTTTTCATAGGCTACTCTAATGTTTCAACACCCTTGAGTGATATGTTGAATAATGACAGAGGATGGAATTGAATAGAGAAGTATCGAGAAACGTTCTCTGAACTGAAGGACAGGATTGCCACAACTCCAGTGTTGAGGCTACCATATTTTGAGAATACATTTTAAGTGTAGATTGATGCTTTCGAATTCACAATAGGATGAGCCTTGATGGAAGAAGATCATTCAGTTTCCTGTGAGAGTAGGAAGTTATAGGATCGGGAGTGAAAATATCCCATTCATGAGAAAGAGATAACCACAATTATGCATTGCAACGTTGTTGTGAAAACAAACAATGTTGCAATGAGATACTTCTGACTCGCGAATGATGGCATTCGACCTGGACCAATCTGAACCGTGCATGCCTTCCACATTAGCATTTCAAGTCTTTGTATCCATTCGGAATCTTGTGATCCATCGATGCATCATTGATGAAGGTGCCTCCACATGCGTTATGTCGACTTTTGTCTGGAAGAAACTCGGATTGCCTACACTACATCCATCCACCACTGCATTATGAGCGTACGATGGCTGCTCTGCCCAACCACAAGGTCTTTTGGCTAATGTCCCAGTCGAGTTAGCAGGAAAAAAAATCCTTATCGACATAGAGGTCATTAATGCCCAGGTCGATTATAACCTCTTACTTGGACGTAGTTACATGTATGCCATGAAGGATGTCGCTTCATCAGTATTCTGCATCATGATGTTCCCCCATGAGGGACATGTGGTCAAGATCGATAAACTTGCATACCACGATCCCAATGCCCCCCGCCGCACCTGAAAACGTTCTCCCCGTGATTGAACAACCCGTTCACAATGCACATACATCGTTGGTCTCCACATTCAGACCCGGGATATTTTCTGATACACCCATGACTTCCACATTTCAATCCATTCCCCCACCTTTGTGGTCAACCGAGATATATGATTTGTGGACCCTCTCACACAATACACAGACACCCACCCAGCAACTTGTTGATGCCTCGAAAATCGTAGCATCAATCAGTTAGGGATTCTCCCCAGTAAGCAATCTCAATCAGATCGCTCACCGTTTGGTGTGGGGAATCCATCCGGTTAACGGTTCGGCTACCGTGTGAGGTTTAAAGATTTGTTTATTTTACTGGTTGTGGCCCGATCCACCGTTTATATATTTTGTATTTAATATGATATGCATGTTCCCTAGCCTAAATGCATGCATTAAACAAATATGTTCTAAGCTAAATAAACTAAATTAACCTATCCTTGCAAGGAGCAACACTTAAAATTATGAGCAATAAACTGAAAGTAACCTTTACTGGTTAAAACAAATAGCCATTAAATCCCAGAAAAGCATTTTCAGCGACATATAGATGATATCAAAGATAGCTCTGATTATATTAAAACATTCCATCACTCATAAGGTACATAAATTTTGCCAAGAAGTAAAATCATTCACAGCATAGAATTAATTCACATCAGCCAGGAAAGATCTCACTGAATGAATATCAAAGATGCATAAATAGTTTGGCAAACGCCCATCACACTCAAAGCAAAACAATGCACCAGCTTTCACAAGCCAAAATCGTTTCTCTATTCATGTAGCTGAAGTAATTCTTATACATAAGAAGAAATTCTTTCACCTGCCAAAAGTCCTTTCTATTCCCTTCTAACCAGCTAGATATAGCTTTACAAAATGTGCTAGGAGCTTCCACCTATATCCTAACCGTTTACATTCCCTTAATTTGTCCTATAGTGCTGATATTACAAAAGGAGAAATATTCCAATTAACTTTACAAAAGGAACGGGAGTTAAAACCCACAAGTCATTTTAATAATTCAAAGGTATATGCATACAATAGAAACCAAAGAGGCATGTTGGCTTTCATTAGTCAGACGTTAGCAAATATGAGCTATCCTTGAGCTGGCTCCTTGGTTGACTTGGGCGCTTCTGAGACCGCTGGTGTTTCTTCTAAAACTAACGCTACTGCAGCAACTGGAACACTCTCTAAGGTCGAAGCTTGGTTGGCTGCCAGTGCCCTGTCTACCTTTGTTATGTAATTTCCCCACTGATTCGCTTCCTTTACAATATTGACTCCAACCAAGGGAATCATAAATCTAAGAGACACTTCTTGCTTGGCAAGCTCTTCTGCTAGGATAATCATTTCTGCCATAGTGGCTCAAAGACTTTCTTCTAGGCATTGTTTATGACTAGCAGCTTGGATGATAAATTGGTGCAGGTCTTCTATGTTCAAGATGTCCAGATTCTGCAAATATTCGCTTTCTTCCTTGAGCCCCTCATTCAGGTCAGATAAACGTTGTACTCTATCTGGGAATTCTTCTATCCTCTGGGGCATGGCCATCTGACAACTTTCCTGTGTGGCTCGTATTTTAGAATACAAATCCTTACACCGCTCATAAGAAGCTAGGGTTACGGTGGCCAACTTTACTCCACAATATTTAGAATAATCCAAGGTGAGCACATCTACTTTGTATTCGACAACAGACTTAAGGGGAAGAGTTGCCGGGAATCCTAATTTCCCTTCTCTCCACTCAATGTGTTTCTTAATCTCTCCACTGATACGTGTATGCTTCCTCCTGAACCTGCTGGATTTGATATTGATTTCCTTAACCTTGGCCATTATTTCCTTTAGTTTGTATATTTCCTCTGATAAGAGTTCTTGGAAGCCGTAGGTTCTTCTTAGTATTTCACAGGCTTGCTCGTGGAAGGGGCTAATGTCTCCCATTTTGTTGCTTGGTAGTAACAATTTTTGTTCTAACAATTCGTTGCCTTCTTGCAACTTTTCCATGTGTTCCTTCAGGTCGTCGATCTACTGAACATTGTCAAACTTCTCTGATTCAAGCTTCAGGTTTTTATCTTCAAGTTCTCCCTTTTCTACCTCTAAAACCCTTGCATTGCCAAAGCTCTCCTATCAGCTTCCAGCTGTTGAAGCATTTCATTTAATTCTTCCTTTTGAGATGTGAGAGCATCATTCTTTTCGATCATAAAATTTGTATAATTTTTCTCTTTGATTAATGCCTCCTGCAACTGACGGGCTCTCTCTTTCTCTAGATTCAATTTATCCCCTAGTATGTTGACATTGTCGGCGGTTTCTAGAACAACGGACACAGAAATAAATGCCATGAGTTGGGGGTCATGTTGGGTATCTTGCATGATTGTGGTTTCCTGCCTGGTGACGATATCTAGCTGAAAAGGCCTCTTCATCCTAGTCACCGTTTCTTTAACAATGGATTTCCTCTTTTTGTTATAAGTGAACTTATCCCATTGGGACACCTTTCTATTCTTGGATGGTGTAAACGGGACGAGTGGAAGGTTTCTTATGGGGGAATTCATATCCACGTCTTGTGTGCTTGGAATTTTGGGGTCAGCATCCTCTTTGGATTTCTTTTCTTCTTCTTCTTTTCTTTGTGCCTCTTCCTCCTGCTCCCTTCTTAGTGTGTCATCTTCTTCCTGCTTTGCATTTCTTTCCAATCTGATCCTCTCTTCTTCTTAAATCTTCTTTGCTTCAGCTTCAGCTGCTTGGGCTCTTAAAGTCTCTTCTTCTTGGAGTTTATCCTCTTTTTCCTTATTGATTATTTTCTCAGCTTCCTCTTGGATTTTCTTAGCTTGTTCCTGGAGCCTTTGTTCTTCTTTGGAGAGAGCCCCAACAGTCCCCAAGGTACCCTTTTCTCGCTGCTGATCTATTTTCTCCACAACATTAGAGCTCGAGTTGGCTCCTCCTTTGCCAAGTTGGAAAATCCGTAGCTCAGTCATATTGCTAACCCCTCTATATACTTCCTCATCTTGATCATAATAGTTAGCATATTCAAAGGGAGTGGATATTTCTTTGCAATGTTGTGCAGCTTTGCCTTGTCGATCATTTCTATGAAAAATCCTTTCCCCAAAATGAAAGCTTTTAACTCTACGACAAAATATTTTTCCGTCGTGATTTTTGAAAATTTGTAGGCCCCAACATAAAATGGTAAAGGAGGGAAGGAATCCTTCTTGTCCTTATACAAGGTACTACCAATTCCATCAATGAATACATGTCTTACTACCATCTTGTGGACTACATAATCCATAACATACCTAGGTAGGATATATGGGGATTTGGAGCCTCTGTACATTCTTATGTAGGTACCTTCTGGCGAAAAATAGAAATCACCATATTTCTCCAAAACTTCCATGGCGTTCTCAGATAGGCAGTTGGGTTCTTCATTAAACATTAATTCATATAGGGGCATGATAAACTCCTCACAAATGAGTTTGTAATGCCTTTTGTAATTCTGAGCCCAAAAGATTTTGTAGGCGATGAACACTGAGCTATTCGTCGAGTTCCATATGCATCCCAACTTGGGAAAGGGGAATTTCGCCACAATACAATCTATCAAGTAAGATGCCATATAACATTCTGCCTTCCTCTCCACTAACCCTTCTCGTGCAGCCATTATAGCTGATGACAGGATGTCTGAGAGAATATCATCCTAGTTGAAAATTGTCCCTTCGAAAGCTATGTAGTGGATGATGGGAACCCATTGCAGCATGAACATCGTCCCATCGGGTCTTCTGAAGATTCTGCTCAACATGAGAGCGATCAGTCTGAAAGGGGGACTCAGATTCTAAACCTCGTACTCCTCACTATCCTTTTTTCTGATTTGTTTTCCTGAAATTAACAACTTCCTACCCATCTCTAGATTATCCATCTGGATCTCTTCCAACCATGCATCATCAAGCCGCTGCTGGGATTTGGGAAACTTGTAAGCTGTTGAGATATAGGATGGGTGAAATGAGGCAAAATCTTTTCCTTTGTTGTCTGCTATAACTCTTGTCTTGGTGTTCGCATGTTGCAAAATCCATCCAATTACTTCCGCGCATGGGAAGAGCTCTGGACGCGTGGCCGCCTTGGATATACACGAGTTTTTGATGTTCTGATATAAATATTCTTCCTCAAGAAGAGCTTCAGGGAAGTCTTGATCTCTTATCGTACGGTATACCTCTCCCCAGTTTACTTCAAGGGGAACGCCTGTGGTGCACTTGGTATCCTGGAATGTAGTTTCTACTCTTATGCTTTCATCGGTTGCCTTTGACTTTCTTTTGCCACCTTTAGCCATTGTTAAAATCCTGTTCAACACTCAGACATGAATAAGAATATATGACGCGACATCATCAATCTAAACCAGCATCCTACTTATAATGATAAGATCCAAATGCTAACTAAAACTTCTAATTCCTGCTCGTTTCACTATTTCAAAATATTTATTTCACATGTTATTTTATAATCTTGTGAAAAACTTTAATTTGGTTACTTCCGCTGTTGATATTGTAACTATGAACTGCAAAAGCAATGCACATAATGTAGGTCAGGGTATTCTACGTTCTTATAAGAGAAAAACATGATATTAACCGGTTTCAAAGCGCAGAATGGCGTAAAACTCCACAGTCGTGTAAAAATGCTTATATCTTTGGTGTAAGGATGGGCAAGGTTGGTCTCGAAATTACCAAGTAGGTGGCTTGTATGACGGGTAGAGGTATGTTGCAGGTTATTCTAACATTTAAGTGGTGGGTGCTTGAGGTTCTAGAGCCTTTTATGTCCACAATCAGGGCTTCAATACGCCTAGTCGGGTGTGCACATGGGTCGGATATAGGCATGGTTATTCTGAGAGTCCCGCCATGGCTAGGATAGAACGAAAAGAGAGACGAATCATGCCATTTAAATGAGAAGAATACACTATAATAAGGTCTGCAAGGGTACTAACCTGTGAAGAGACGAACATTATGCGAATGCCGGCGTTTGCTGTGGAACCAACGATCCTGGAATATGTGCTTCTTGACTTCAAACGGAAATGGGACAGAGCTCTCAAGCAACAAGAAACAATGGGAATCCAACGGGGTTCGTACCCTATATATATAAAACTGATACGTGCGATTTATTAATAGGGTGGTCGCAGGCCATTAAAATGGGGTTAAAGAAACGTACGGATGGGTCAAATCGACCTTTTTCTTAATAAATGCGATCGCCAAAAATTAGAAAGACTCGGTTAAGGTCTCCGTCTCCTGCGGAAAGAAAGGATGATTTTGCTCGCCATTGCAGGAGAATTGTCTGAACTTTTCCGCAAAGGGGAAGTGTGTAGCTATGCGTCGACCGACTTAAGTGAGTTTGTCCGCCTTCATGGAAGAGTTATCTGAGTTCTTCCGAAAATGTGCCACTCTAACCACTAGTGTGGAAGAGTTTCTTGAAAGCCTTCGCTATT
The DNA here is from genome assembly GCA_027924585.1 of Larix kaempferi. NCBI lineage: Eukaryota > Viridiplantae > Streptophyta > Pinopsida > Pinales > Pinaceae > Larix > Larix kaempferi. The sequence continues at coordinate 12,740,006 of BSBM01001197.1, read as the reverse complement.
GCGGGAAAGATAGACGAGTCCTCCCGTAAAGATGACTTATTCGTAAACTTGCAATCGCTTGCGGAAGAGTTGGGCGAATTCTCCCACTGTTGCGGAGAAACTTAGTGAATTCATTCCGCTGCGGGTCCACTTGATCAAAGGTTTCACTTTTTCAGAGTCTTTATGATAAGTTTTCCCACCGCGGCTTGACTTAGTCTTTTTATTCCGCGGTTTCGAAAATTTTGGACCAACTCTTCCACCGTTGCGGTAAGGTTAGCTCAGAGCTTCCGCCGCTGCGGCTCAGTGTCTTGAGTTTTACTTAGGAAAAAAAGAACGAAAAAACTCAAAGCAAAAGGATTTTCTTTAGGGAGACTAAGTATGGAAATATTTTAATGTCCAAATATCCTTAGGAAAACTTCTCCTAAAAAACAAAGGAGGGGGCCCCAATATTTTCAAAAAATCTAGCTGGGGATGTTGTAGCAACAACAATTGGCGATTTGCTAGCGGACAAAGATCCCTGAAGCAAAATTATCTCATGGTCAAGGAAGTTACAAAGCATTGATTGTATGTGCAATAGAATGTCTCCATAGTTCAGCTTCGAAGAATACATAGATCACTCTTATCATGATGGTGATAAAGGGAAAGGCGGCTTTGACTCAAATTTGTTTAAAACTCTCTAAGGGCCAAAGTGTGGGGTTTATTTTAAAATTCTTTCTTCCAAAAGCTTACTAGTATAGGACTCCACAGGATCGTGACAATATCTCACAGACATATTCATTTGTTCCTCATTCCCATGCTACTTTACATCCTTTTGGATGTCTTTTTAATCCACGACTTTTGCCGCTTTGAGTCTTCCAGAAATGAATTTCTTCTGTGTTGCATAATTGATATAGGTTCTTCAATCCATAATTTCCTTTTGTGTGAGAGAAAGATTTAATCTATTTCATGCTTCATGGACGGAGAAGAGCCTTACTGGGCCGATTTATTTCGAACAACTTCCTTGATTTGACAATTTCCTTGCTTTTCTCAGCCATGATTTAATTGAGGCGATAATTTCTGGAAACCAGACTCTTTGACATATTCCTTTTGGCTTTTACTTGCAGCATGGGATCGTTTTAAATACCATATATCCGTGAGACATGCTTCCTCTCCATGGGTCTGCCATAGTGAAATTCCTAAGATAGTTATTAATGTTCGAGTGAATGGGGCCCTAAGATAGTCAGAAGGAAATGCCAAATCTTAGCTATTTAATAGGGGTTACTATGACCAAACAGAAAAGATGATCTCTGTATTCCGGTAAACCGATCAATGAAAACAAAGTTACAGATACATATCCCCTTTATCAGTGAGCTTCCTCATGACCATCCTTTTGAGTTTCTTCCTAGAATATCATCTCTCAACTACACCAAAATTGAGCTTAGATTTATTTAAACAAAGGACTCAAAGAAAAAGGGAAAAACAAACAAAGGACAACCAAGCTAACTAGCAGACTAAAATATAATCAAGGGTAATTAAAAAATTGAAAACAAAAGAAAATAAACCAAAAAGATAAAGAAGACAGGGGTTTATTTATGTACAAAACTCCTTCAGAAATTATGCAAAGTATTGTTTTAAGGCAAGTCCATTGAGAGGGAGGTTTAGTTCCTCTCCTTGTAAATCTTTCACTCTATAAGTTGATGGACCAAGATTTTCATAAATTTGGTAAGGGCGAAGCCATAGGTGCTGAAACTTTGTGTGTGTTCCCTTACCGTCGTGTTGGTGATCCCATTTAAGGACTAAGTCCCCTACTTCGAAAGCTCTCTTCCCGGATTTTCTTTTATCAAACCATCGTTTGACTATGTCTTAGTGATGATGAAACCGTTCTTTGGCTTTCTCCGGCGACTCTTCCAGTTTTAGCAGGGTATCAATCCTGGACTGTAGGGCTTGACTACTAGAACCTCAGGAGGATTGGGACAATTTCAAAGGTGGGAGTAATATATTCAGAGGAGAATAGCTTCCTTTCCATAGACCAGGTTGAAAGGGGAAGCTCCTAAGGCATTCTTGGGCGTTACTCTGTCTTCCCATAGGGCATGAGGGAGAGCTGTGTGCCAGTTTCTTTGATTTTTGATCACAGTCTTTTTCAGGATTCAGATGAGATTTTTATTGGTATACTCAGCTAAACTGCTTCCCTGAGGGTAGTAATTGGCTGAGCAATGCAATTTAATTTCTCTTACATACATGAATTCATTAATCTTCATTGAGGAAAAATAAGGTGCATTATCAAAAACTAGAGAAATTGGAACCCCAAACCTGGTTATGATGTTTTCTTCCAAAAAGTTAATGACCGTATCCTCGTTAGCTTTTCGTAGGGGAATGAATTCGGCCCATCTTGTAAAATATTCGGTAGCATTCAGAATGTACCTATGCTGCAGCGAGGAGTTCAGGTTTATTTCTCCAATAATATCTATACCCCATTGCTCGAATGGTTCAGTGATGATAAATGGCTATAAGGGACCTGCTGCTTTAGGTAGCATTCTAGCACTTCTTTGACATACATCGCAATTTATGACATAGGCATGAGCATCCCTGAAGAGAGTAGGCCAATAGTATCCTACGCTGAGAATTTTGTGGGCTGTAGTATCCCCGGAGTAATGTCCTCCAGCAGGTCCATCGTGTAGTTCTTTGACTACATTAACAGCATCTTCCCTTTCCAAACACATGAGATAAACACCATCATAGTTCTTCTTGAAGAGTACTCCTTCAATGATCTGATAAGCTGTTGATTTAAGATGGAGGGCTCTCCTTTGCTTCGAACTCCAGTGCTCTGGTAAGTAACCTGACTGTAAGTAATGCACTAGGTCCCTGTACCAAGACTCTGGAGCTGTAAAAATTGGACATACGTCTATCACATTCAGCTCAGCTTCATTCCTCCAATCTAGCTCTTCGTTAGTTAGGATTTCAGTAAGTAGCTTGCATAGGCCTTGACCTTTGATTATATTAGGCGGCTTGAATTCTAAGTCATATTCTTGAAGAGCAGTAACCCAATTTCCTCTCCTTTCTCCCAGTTCTTTTTGAACGAAAAGGGATCTGACAGCGAGATGAGGGATTATGACTTTAGTTCTATTTTTAAAAATATATGGCCTGAACTATTTTACTAATTTGAACACTGCATATGCTTTCTTATCCACAGTTGGATAGTTCAGTTCAGCTCCTTGCAGACCAGTGCTCATAAAAGCAATTGGGTATTTGTCTCCTAATTCTGCCTTTTGGGTGAGCACAGCTGCGAGAGAGTTATCCGAGGTGAACGTGTACATAATGAAATGTTTATCGAAGTTGGGACTTCTTAAAGAAGGTGCCTTAGCTATAGCAGCTTTGATTTCTTTAAAAGCGACTTTCTCTAAGTCAGTCCAATTAAATTGTACACTCTGCTTAACCATTTGTTGCAAAGGTTTAACAATCTGAGCGAAATCTGGTACAAACCTTCGAACAAAGTTTATGGTGCCCATGAATGATTGCATGGACTTCTTGCTATGGGGCATGGGAATCTTATTGATAGCTTGAACCCTTTCCTTGTCTATTTAGATTCCCTCCTTGGAAATGATATGACCGAGAATCTTTCCCTCAAGAACAACAAAAACGATTTTCTTAGGATTTAAAGAGATGCCATACTTCCTACAACGATCAAAGATTTGTTTTAGGTGGGAAACATGGTCTTCTCTCTTCTTCAAAAAAATTGTCACATCATCCAAGTATACTACTACACATTGACCACCCAGTCCTCGGAAAGCAATGTCCATGGCTTGCTGAAAAGTATCCCCTGCATTAATCAAGCCAAAAGTTATTCTTCGGTATGCGAATGTTCCCCACTTTGTACGAAAAGTGGTCTTTAGTCGGTCTTTCTCTGCTACTAGTACTTGGTTGTAACTAGAAAAATCGTCTAGTAGGGAAAAAAGTTATGATCCTGTTACCATCTGCAATATCTATTCCATTGGGGGCACCGGATAGTTGTCTTTATCGGAAGCCCTGTTTAAATTTCGGAAATCTACACATAGCCTGATTTCTCCCGATTTCTTCCTCACGAGGACTAAATTAGCCACCCATTCAGAATGCCGAACTTTAAAAATAATCTTTGCATCCAATAATTTCTTTAACTCTTTCTGACTTAGAGGTTTAAGTGTCGGATGCATTCTTCTTAATTGTTGTTGAAACGGTTTGACACCCTCCTTCATCAGTATTATATGTTGAATGATGCGGGTATCATATGTCTTTAGATCCTCATAAGTCCAAGCAAACACATCTTTGTATTGCTGGAAAAGTTTAATGAACTTTCTCCTTTCTTCTGGCGTACAACATTTACCAAGATTGATATACTTTGGTTTAGCTTATGTTCCCAAGTTTATTAATTCATGTTGCATGGCTGAGCTATGGGTTTTGGCATTCACAGGTCTCTTGAACTTGCTTTGCAAATCGAAAAGTGCCTCTAGATTTCTTACTCCCTTGGGCATGAAGTTCCCTTTCACTGTGTCTTTATTTTGTAGATTTGAATCATGCTCTTCTTCTTCTATGATGGCTTCCTGAAAAGCATCTTCATTGGTTAAGAAACTGATAATCTGATCATCATCATCAAATACTCTGAGATTTGTGATGTTGTCCGGAATAGAAGGCCTGAAAATTAATTCAATAGAACATTTATTATTAGTGGGCACTAATCTAGAAGCAGAAGTAGCTAACAGATCAGCTGCAACGTTTTGCAATCTTGGGACAGAATTGATATTAAAAGCATCAAAACACGAAATTAAATTCCAAAGTTCAGCTTGATATCCTTTTAAATGTGGTGAAAGACAATGAATCGTATTTCTTATTTTCCTAACAACAATTTCAGAATCACCAAAGACTTTCAAAAACTTGACATTAAGACCAATGGCTTTCTTCAACCCATGAATGAGAGCTTCGTATTCTACGATACTATTAGTACACTCAAATTCTAATCTACAGGATAAAAAATGTTTGTTTCCATCAGGATCAATTAAAATGCAACTGGCTCCGGATCCTTCCTGAGTCTTGGAGCCATCAAAGTAAAGAGTCCAGAAAATATTCGCTTCTTTAACTAAGTTAGTTTCACTACTGTCTAAATTAGTAACTAAATCTACTATGTTACAATCAATATCATCATCCCGTGAAAACTGAAGGAGATCGGACTGTTCGTCTGAAATATGGCTAACTTCTTCTGATTGGTAATTCCCAGGTTCGATTTCCAAGAAGTAATTCCCTAAAACTGAAGACGAAAAAGCTACATCTTCGTTCTTTTCTTCTAGCTGAGTAACATTTTGTTTCATGTGTGGCTCCCTTAGTATTTTGATTTGGTTTTGTCTATTTTGATAGGGTAGCCACAAATGAGACCAATCTGGTGCAAAATAACCATTTAGTTTCACAGACTAGTCTCTGCTCAAGATTAAACCGTATGCTTCAGGTATATCGACTACCATTATATCAATAAACTAACATACTCTCGAGTTGGATGACAGTATAATAAATACATCTTTCAATTCCCCAATGACCTTAACAGCAGTTCTATCTAGTTGGATAATCTGAGCTGGGGATGGGATAGGATGCCCATTAATCCTTTTGCAAATAGACAGAGGCATGATCTTTGAATTGGCACTTGAATCTACCAAACAGTTGTGCACATTATGATTAAAAATCTCGAAAGTTAAAAGGAAAGGCAGGGTTTGAGACTTAGATTTTCCACCTATACTTGCTTCATTAATTTCTGGGTTTTCATCAGTATTTTTCGGTGAATCATTGGTTTGTGGGTCAAAATCTTCCATTAATTTCTTTCGTTGTTGTGGCAGACTACACATATCAAAGATGGAAACATTTGCTTTTGTTTTCTTAATATCCTCGATTATATCAAAACCCATGCTACATTCCTGTGAAACCTTTGATTGATTTTTTATTTTGTTTGAAGAAGCCTTGGGCTGTTTGGTTATTTATGCATTTGGTTCTTTAGTCACCGTGGGATTTATTGCTGGCATTGTTTTCGGCTGGGGTGGAATGACAGTGATGTGCCATCTTGGTGGCTGATTTGTCGATTTAACTTTAGGCACGTCCACTATTTGATCAAGCACCGGACCTTTGCTTCTAGTGGTAATATTGATGGATGTTTCCTATACCTCATCAATATGATCTTCGGAGAATGATCTTTGGGTAGGTGTCCAGTCCCAAAGGATCATCGTAGTGTCAGGAGTGGATTCTTCCCTTTCAGGAATTTGTTCTTGTTGAAGATTTGTTTGTTCAAGCATTTGTGCATCCAACATTTGATTCATTACCAGACTCATTGAATTAAGCCATTGTGGACAGCTCTTCTCTGAATGTTGTTCTTGATGAAAGGTGCAAAAGTGGTCCATGTTATCGGACAATCCACTTGAGCGGATGCGAGCCGGGTCTCCCTAGCTCAATGTGAGTCTAGAACAAATAGAAAAGACTACAAGTGCATTTCCTAGATCTACTTAAGGAACAAGTACTAGATGTCTTACCTTTTTACTACACAATCCTTTCTCCCGAATGTTGATCCACGTCCCACGGTCGTCGGATCCAAGCTGCAAGACCTGTAAAGACAAAGAAACAAGAGAAACCAGTAAAAGACATATATAGAATAAGCGATCTAAGTAAACAGTTAAGCAGGTAAACTACACAATAGCATTGCACATAAGAACAATATTGGTGGAAAGCATTTGTATTATTGCAAATAGAGTACATGATAGAGGTATAGAACTACAACCAAGACTTAACGCAGTAGCCCTTCTCTGACCAAGCCAATTGCCATAACCTTCCAAGGAATTATGAGTTCTCCAATAGGCAAATGGAGATGTTCTAAGAGAGATTTCACCAGCATGTAGATACCATAGTCTTCCTCCCTTTGGGATGGGAGTGTGCTTCACTTATATAGGACTAAGTGGATAGGTTATGGATAGGATAGGTTGAGAGATGGTATGAGAGAGATAGGGGATCCTCCCAAAGAGTTAGGAGTCGAGTACTAGCTCCCCTAGAGGTCAAGGATAAGCCCCTAAATGAGAAAGTTTCGAGAAGGATCTCGAATAAGCTATTTTTTCCCATTAACAGACCTCGTCACACCCTACAGTGGAGAAAGATGCAACGTCGCATGTTGCTAGTATGCAACCCGTGACGACCTCTCAAAAGATTGCAAAAATGAGTGCAAATCCTCCCAGATGAAAATACTTAGTCCAGGTGACTTCAAGGATGTATACACTGAATCTGATGATGAGTAGATTTTGGGTGTAACAGAATTCCCCCCAAAGCATGAAGCTGTTAAGGATTTATAGGTGAAGTGCTTTGAAATAAATAATGACAATAGACTCGACGGACGAAGGACACTGTTGCAGTACAACTGAAAATCTCATATGAAGTACAACATGGCTGCCGACCAATACATTGCAGATCCATGGTAGTAATGACCAACTGAACACAATCATGGCTACTAGACACAAGCGTAGATCCATGATGAGATGATAACACAACCACGACCAATACAAAAGTGGATCCGTGTAATATGACTCAATACAAACTCCATTGCAACTTGGGTAAAACATGACTCCCCAAGGTCTTCAAGCTGAACCCGCAATGATATGAATCTATCCATGCGATTACAAATGTCTTGATGTCGAACATGGTAGAAACCACTTGATTACCGGCCATTGATGTAAACCGTTAACAAGTGCGGGGGAGATCACCATTGATGTCAATGATTCCCAAGATATCACATTACATATCATCAAGCGTGAATAAATGATTTGAATTCGAACGCAAGATGAAATATTTCAATCAAGAATCAATGATGTAAACTCATGATGAAAGCAAGGTAACCTACCATTGAGGCATGCAGGGCCAAGGTACTTGGTTGGTTTCTAGATTCAATCCTCGGATGATGTGTTGAAGTCGAAAAGGATGAATCTGTCGAAGGAGGTCCATGATGAATCCCCCATTAATCGACACGAAACACGACAAAAGATGTGTAGAGTGGAGTAGATGATACAGTAACATGTAAGACTAACTCAAAGTAACAACGGCATGACGACGTGTGTACTGACTGTAGATGATAGATGATAGACGTGTTCTTGAACATGGGCATGGCATGACTTGGCAGTATTGACACAATGAGAATGCCACAAACTTCTAATGCAACTGATGATCGAAACTTTCTCCAAATGACTCAGAGGAGTAACAGGACTCAGAAAGTAAGCGGGGACTCATAGACAAACAGATGACCCAAGTACTATATGCGAATGCAGATGAGTGCCATGTTCAAGAACAACTATATACTACCACTAAGGTATGTAACACAAACACTTTCCTTTTTCCCCATCATGAATGATGAGTGCCTCATGTGTTTTTTATGAGCTTAATGAGGGTAACCAGATGCTCGGTATAGCTCATCTCATAGATGAGTCAAATCCCAAATGTTTTCCGAACCTGGGATAGGAGGGGTTCGTCCCATGACGGGCCCTTCAATGTGAAAATTTAACGAGTCCATAGAAGGTAAACTCAGTCGTCATTTCATGTTTAGAGAGTCTGAAAAGAACTAAAGAAGACTCCAACAGTCCTTTTTCGTAAAGTTAGCCTCATCTCCCGAAAAATGGTAAAACAATGCGGGAGAGGACTCTTCCAGTCATGATGGGCTGGAGTATTCCTTTTTCGTAATTAGTGCCTCCTGGTCCGAAAAAGGGGTAAACTATCACCAGGAAGACGACCATTCAAATACTTTAACAAGTGTGAATGCGACAAGTTCGCTTGGCAATATTTTCGTTTCTCGAGAGCCTGAAAAGAGCTTAACGGTAGACTCCAGGGGGTGTCCTTTTCCGTGGAAGTTTAACGAGCCCGGAAAAGCGATAAATCATAACTCGGTACTTTCTCTCATGGTTTCGTGAGTACGAGAACAAACAGAGAGTAAACTCGTCCTCATGCAATAATTATGACTAACCAAAAATAATAATGACAAAACATTCAAAAGGGTGTTCATACCTGTAGTTACCGTTGGTGATGCGAGATATGGCACAAAAGATCACTTTACGACTCCTGTACACTAGAGAAAGTGTCAAATAGCCCCAAATATAATGACAAACGGTCGAAACTATAGTAAATGGCCCAAAAGCATCAAAATATTTGAAAAGGAATATTCCATTCTATTTATAAATAGAAATATGGGCCAAAAATAGATTTCATTGTTTAAATTGTCAATTTGGGTGGAGAAGTACCAATTTGGAGCCAAAACTTCCTTTGCCGATTCCGGGAGCTACGATCCGCCATTTCACCAACCATCCAGATCAGGTAGGCCTAAAATTCATCCAACAACTTTCTAGTGGTTTAGTTTTTGCTTTTATGTCCATTTTTTGGGTTTTTGATGGTATTATGCAGGGCTTTATGCGCCCTCGGCTCATCGCAGGTTGCCCTTTCGAGACCTGCAACAAGACTGAGTCGTCGCAAGTCTTGAAAATGAGAGGTGCGACGTCATCGCACTGTACCTAAATGTACAGTGCGACGGTGGAAAACCATAAGCCAAACATCAAAAATCATTCAAAAAATGGACTACTGAGGGTTGAAGCAGGACCTAATGGTGTTTAAATGTCCTTCTTGGCAGGTTACTAGCTAGCCAATATGGTATTGGAGTGGCGAGAGAGAGAACACGAACTCGAGGATGAATAAGCCGCGAATGATCCACAATGCGTGGATGCTTTGAGAAACTGCAGGTTACTCAAGTTCTTTGAAATCCAGGGGATGAGATCCCAGATCCCACTGCTGACACACATGCTCCAGAGTTGGGATGTGGCCCAACAGTACTTTGTGATTGGTGAGCATATCCTCACGATAGACATTGAGGATATCTACTTTATTACCGGTTTGTTCCGAAGAGGGGACGTTGTACAACTTACTGGGACATGGGCCAGTGACCGTACAGTTGAGGACATGGTGTCACAACACTGTGTTGCCACTTCTCGTCCTTCCAGTGGGAATATTCTCATCAGGGATGTGGTGATTCGTCCACTGTGGACCATCTGGCTTACCATTACTAGGGTGGCAGGTAGCCAAGCCCCACACACGGCTACTCGGACCCAGATGTTGTATGTGGAGGACTGTATGTCCCCCATGGTTTTCAACTAGTGCGAGGGTCTCCTCGCAAACATTTGAGCTCAACTGACCAAGTGTCGGCGAGGGGAGCTCAAGTAGTTTGGGTATGGATCGATCATAGTATCATTCCTCTTGGAGCGGATTCCTCTTCTACGTCCATAGATAGTACTTGATGACTGTTGATGTATATGTAACTTCGGAATGTATTTCATCTGTGTATTTTATATATATTTATTGTACCCTTATAAGAGATGTGTTATTCCTCTATAAGGAAGTGTCGTCATTTGGATTGACAAGTGTCGCAAGTGTGTGTACTTGCTGATGGGTTATTAGACCACCATGTGTGGGGTCGGCCCTGAAATATATATATTATAATGTGGATGTACCTAGATAGACAAGTCGGCCCCATAAGGTCACTGGGAAAACAGATTAGTATAAATAGAGATCAGGTGATCTCTATTTTAGATCATTCGGAAAAGTACATCTCTCTCACTCAAAAAGTGGCGCACTAGTGAGAAGGAGGATCATCCGCTACTAGGAGACTATCTCAGTGTATTTTGGTTGTACTTTGGTTGAGCCATTGCTCTCTCTACCTCTGAGGAAGTTGTGGGGTTTTTCACCTTAGGGTTTTCCCCACGGAAACTCTGTGTCTCTTGTCTCTTATGCTTTTGATTCTTGTGATACTTGTCATACTTATTGTGATTGTCATGCATTGATATACTGTATATGTTATTCTCTCAGTAAAGATCCTAGAGTATTGTGAATTAATGCTCAAAATTTAACAATGATAGGGAGCCCAGGGATCCCCATATGCTTAGATGGGCTGAGGTCATGACCCATCATGGTGGCGGGCCCATCATTAGCTTTGGTCTCGAGTTTTTCAGCTAGCTAGAGGGCCAGTTACTTATGGTCAAGGACATTCCATATAGCAGCACGGACTTCTGAGAGGATCCCGACTTGGTGCTTCCGGAGGCTGCAGCATGGGGTGACATAGGTGAGAACAAAAACCCTTGTATTTTTAGTTTTGTATATTATATCATTTTTTTTTATGTAGTGTTGACAAGTATGTAATATGTGTGTGCATATGTGGGCCCCATATGGCCAGTGGGTCTCTCCCTTCTAGCAAGGAGAGACAGAGGCGAGGAGGCAGTTGTTCCTGTAGGGGCTCATGCTGCCATCGAGGAAATGGAGGAGGTGTACAAGAACCTATCTCAGCTGACTGTGGAGGTACCAGAGCCAGCTATTGATGACTTACCGAGGCCCATGCAGAGATTTGGGGTTGGAGCATTTGTGCGCTTCAATGCCTTACTCCGCAAGGTGGCTCAGACCGTAGACTGCTTCCTTACCTAGCGATAGCGTGCCGTCCGAGCTAGGGGTGGTGTACGGGTTAGGCGCGAGGCCTGATGACACTACTATACTTGTACTAAGAGTTTAGAGGGCTCAGATTTTGTACTACTGAAAGCTATGATGCTTCAAATTTTTGTAGAGACTCATTGAAAGCCGTTGTGGTTCAGATTTTGTACCAGCACTACTTTTTAAGCGATATATATATATATATATATACAGACATTACCGACGATTTATACATTGTGTGTTTTTAAAATGATTAGTGATGTGATCTTGTTTACATGTTTGCTTTTATACATTGTATTTACCTGTCGTGAATGCTTTTACATATTATGGATATTATGTGTGTGTGATGTACCAATCCAAAATGAAGTTGGCCATCGAGTCAGCAACTGTGTTTAACTCTCATGGAATGTGCAGGTATTGAATGGATTCAAATGACCTTTTTAGGAGACGTACTCCTCTGAAGAGACGGAGTAAGGTGGGATCACGGATGGCGTACACCCGGTTCAGATGGGAAACCACTAATTGAGAATCCATGTGGATGACAATGTGGTTCATACCCAAGGAAATGGTGTTAGCTAGGGTTCCGATTACTGCCTGATACTCTGCGGCATTGTTGGTCGCAAACCCTAGGCAACTTCCTCCTGAGCTAATGAGCTCACCTGTTGGGGAATATAGTACCCAAGCTGCCGAAGCAAGGTTATGGGTATGCCGGCTGGCACCGTCCGTAAATCCATAGCACGTTTCCATCTGCACACGCAGACAGAACATGGTATAAGAAGCGGAAACAAGATCAAAAGACACTCAAAAAGAAATGTATCACACCACACAAAAACACAAAAACATGCCATGTACAGTATATACAAGCAATTCTATGCATGAGGGATCAAGCATAGTATCTCTTCAGGTAAAGCTCATTGCAGGATTCACCCAAAGAGATTCCATCATAATCTTCAAGCTCGTAAGCTCCTTTCGCCAAAACACGTTTTATAACGTAAGGTCCATGCCACATGGATTCGAATTTCCTTGCTCCTAGTTTGTTGTGCTTCTGGTCATAAGTGAGGACCAGGTCACCCTCGTTAAAGATACGAGGTTCAACTGACTTATTGTATTGGGCCTTGATGCATTTCTTGTGTGCTTCATTAGCAAGAGCGGAATCTCGACGAGACTCATCAAGTTTTTTGAAGTGCAAGAGACGTTCTTCCTCAGCAGTAGTGTTAGGAAGAAGTTCGACAACAAGTTGTAGAGATGGAATTTCGCACTCTATCGGCAGAACAACCTCCAATCCATAGACCAATTGGAAAGGAGTGAAGCCTGTGGCAGTTTTGACGGAAGTTCGGTAGGCCCATAATGCTGAAAAGAGCATGTTGTGCCAATTCGACTTATGTGTCCCTACCATCCTTTGGACCATAGTTTTCAAGACCTTGTTGATGGCCTCGACCTGTCCATTGGATTGCGGGTAGTAGGGTGTTGAATTTCCATGGCGAAAACGCAACCTGTCGCTCAATTCATCAACCATATGGTTCTGAAAATGAGAACCATGATCAGCAACAATTGCATGAGGAACTCCGAGCCGCGCTATTACATGATTGAACATGAAGAGTGCAGTGGTTTTGTCATCATTAGTGTATGTAGGCATAGCTTCAACCCACTTTGTGAAGTAATCCACAGCTACAATTATGTAACTATGCCCCCCGGCCGAGGTAGGCTTACAATGCATAAAATCAATGCCCCATTTTGCGAATGGGCCAACAACAATAATCAGATGTAACAGGGCAGGATGAGTGCGCTTCTTCGTATGGAAGTGTTGGCAAGGAGGACATTTTTTTACAGCCTCAATACAATCTTTGAAGATAGTAGGCCAAAAATATCCTGCGCGCAAAATATTCTGGGCTGTAGCCATCCCGGAGAGGTGACCGCCACATGCCCCAGCGTGATAGTCATTCAGAACACGTTCAGCCTCACGATGGGTGAGACAACGTCGAAGAATTGAATCAATGCCACAGCGATACAAAGTATCATTGATGATTAAATAATACTTTGCATGATGATGTATCTTACAATGGTCGTCGCAAGAGAGTTGAGGGTTGAAGCGTTGGGTTTGAAGATACAATGAGATATCTCCATACCAGGGGTCAGACATACTGATGAGAAACAATGATTCATCCGGAAAGGAGTCATTGTGCTCAACTTCTGCATCAAAATGAGAAAGGTCTCAAATGAGCTCGGCAAACACCAAAGACTTCTTAGACATAGCTTTCTCGAAAAGAAGATCAAATTATTGCAGTATCACAATCAAACGTGAATACTTGCCCCCAAGCACCTGATGTGTCAGTACGTGGTACATGGGGTTCGATTCGACGATGATGGTGGTGGTGCGGAGCAAGATGTAGTGCCGGAACTTCTGGACGCAATGACCATCGCGAATGCGAGTTTTTCGACATGTGAATATCTAGTTTCAGTGTCGGCTAGACCCTTACTTGCATAGTATATTACATGTTCCTGGGCGTTTTGATCCTCCTGTACCACAACCATGGTGATAGTGGTAGCAGAAGCGGCGAGATATAGGATGTAATCTCGATAATAATTAGGCAGTTGGAGCATGGGGGCATGCATGATGGCATGTTTGATACTGTCGAAGAATTTTTGAGCTTGGTCGTCCCAAATGAACGGGACATCCTTCTTGAGCAGTCTCATATACCCCTGAGTCTTCTCCGTGAAATTGCAAACAAAACGTCTTAAATAAGTTGCCTTCCCTTGGAGACTTTGAAGTTTCGTCACATCAGTCGAGGGTGGTAGGTTGATGATGGCCTCCACCTTTAAGGGTTCAATGCGGATCCCATCCTTCGAAATGATAAATCCTAAGAGGCGTCCGAACTCAACGCAAAAGATACACTTATGAGGATTCATACGGATATTGTACCGTCTGCATCTGAGGAAAATGGCCGTCAGATGATCAATGTGGAACTCGCGCTGCTTTGAATGAGTAGGGAGATCATCCAAGTAAGGTTCCACAAAGTCCTTAATATCGTGGAAGGCATACGACATAGCCCACTGAAACGTGGTGCAAGCATTTTTAAGGCCAAACGGGAGTTTGCGGTACGCAAACGTTCCCCATGGGTAGATGAAATCCATCTTATGTTGGTCGGCTGGGTTGATCTCAATTTGGTTGTAACCAGAAAATCCATCCATGAATGAGAAGATGATGCTTCCGACACAGTTGTCGATGATCTGGTCCATGAAGGGGTTCGGGTAGTCGTATTTTGGACAAGCCCGATTAAGGTCCCGATAATCAACACAGACACAGATGGTTCCCTGCTTTTTTTTCATAGGAACGACGTTTGAGACTCAATCCGTCAATGGGACAAGATAAATAAAACTAGCCTTTAAGAGCTTTTCAATTTCTTCCTTTATTGTTGCAGTCTTCCGGGGGTGTACCAGTCACAAATTTTGGCGTACAGGTTTGATGTCGAAATAGGTTTTCATTTTGTGAGAAACAATTGCGGGGTCGATCCCAGGCATCTCCTCATAGGACCAAGCAAATACGTCTCGAAATTGCTTGAACAAGGCCGTGCTAATAGTGATTTCTTCAGGGAAACACTTCTGGCCTTTGTGAATGTGTTCCACTATACCTGGTTTCACCAAGATGTCTACCAGGGTGGTTGGCTCAATGTTGGCCAGGTTTCCCTCCGTGTCCATAAGACATGTAAGGATGGGGGAATGAGGGGATGGGTAGATATTTGGTGGAAAGAGGGTATGGATGTTGTCCTCTATGTATTCCAAAGGAGGAAGAAAAGATGACCTATGGTGGAGATCATCCCACGAACTGTCGTCAATATTCATTACTTCCATGATGGACTCGTCTGAATGAAAAGTCCGAAGTAAGAGATCAGGTAGAGATGACGTCCGTCGTAGAGAACATGATGGAGAGGCCATGGTTAAATGGTCCTCTGATGCTGATTGGATAGCCTCATAAATACGTTCAATGGGTGAAAGAGGCATCATATCTCCAAGCAGGTGTGTTGTGGCTTCATCCGGTACAAGCCAAGCATCGTTAGAGTGAGATAAAATCTCTGTGGAGATCATGTTCACCGTAGCAACATGATTAGGGGGGTCCGCGTCTGGAAAAACGCCCATGAGAGATGAATCTTTCAAAAGTCCAACCCTACACTCTCATACTGTTTTGACATCTGTCCAATGGAAAGAACATGGTCACCGGGATGAGTAGTGCCATCCGGTGTGCAAAAATCTAATTGGTCGATAGTAACAATTCGTCCTTGGTGGGGGAATTGTACTATGCGGAATACTGAAGAGGCTACCGCTTGCATGGTCTAAAACCAATTGCGACCTAGCAAGAGATTATAATCTAACGGGGCCAAGACCACTTCCATGTTAATGGTTACGGTCTTTCCACCCAACTCAACTGTAAGTGCTTGTAAGATCCCATGAGGTTGAAAGCCATGCCCGTCGAATGATTTCAACGTGGTAGGAGAACGATTCAATTCGGATGAGCCAATGGCTCTCCAATAGGCGATGGACATGACAGAAGTGGGGGCTCC
The DNA here is from genome assembly GCA_027924585.1 of Larix kaempferi. Taxonomy (NCBI): domain Eukaryota; kingdom Viridiplantae; phylum Streptophyta; class Pinopsida; order Pinales; family Pinaceae; genus Larix; species Larix kaempferi. The sequence goes on along the minus strand of BSBM01001197.1, from coordinate 12,723,996 downwards.
TTCGTCCAAAATGGTACGATGGACAATCTTCCTAGCAATGTTCACACAAACTTGGAATGCGAGCTGGTGTGAGAGCCTAGACTTAAAGTTGTCAAGTTGGAACATGATGGTGTTTGAGGAATCTGGGTCAACTGCACCGATGGCTGCAAGGAGAGTTTTGCATTGATTAGGACAATTCTGCAAAACTTACAGGGTAAACATGGCACAAGGAGCTTGTGCCAAGTTCTCCACAATATTGTAATTTTGTGCCGCTCGAGCATTAGGATTGAAAACAGCTTTTCGAATCGTACTCTTGGGCGGTCGCAATATCGAATCTAAGGATGGCTTCTCAATGGTGAGAGAAGTTGATGGTACGGTGACATTAGTCAAAGAGTCGGAAGCTTTTTCAGTATTACTTCTAGTGGATTCCTTCGAAGGGACCTGTTCGTAAGATCGCAAGTGAGTATTTAAATTGATCGTCTCGTTACGCAGCATGAGAACATGTGTGGTATTGGATGGTTCCCCCTGGGTTGGGGGGGGTTGAGCAATCGTCTGCTGTTTCTGAGTAGGAAACGGATCGTTGAGGACTGCGGGAGTCAGTTTACCCCTAAGAAACTTTTGCACTTCGTCTCCATGGGGACACTATTTGGAGAAATGGTCATCTCCACACAGTAAGCAAGGATACTTCAGTTTCCTTTTCTACTTGGTATCATCAAGAGTGCTCTTGGGTTCCTGCTGGGCAGAAGAATTTTTGGGTTTCCCTTTGTTCTTCTTTTTGCCGTTAAACTTATGAGATGAAGCTGATTGAACATAATTCACCTCTTCAGTTACAGTAGGAGCGGTCAACTTGGTGGTGCTGTGGCCAACCTGAGCCGATAAGGGGGAAGACCCTTGAAGGTTGGATGATCCAACAGTACTAGAGGCAGGCTGGGTGTTAAGGGATCCAATGATTCCATCGGTTTGGAGTCCCTTATGTGGTTTCGCGGGGTCATTAACATCACGGGGTGCGTCAGGTAGAATATTAAATAGAGTGCCAGATTAAGTGTAGACCAGGTCTAGCAGATGGGCACTCATGATGGCTTGTTCTTTGGTGACAGCACCTCTCATGGCGACATCTTTTGCTATGGTGGGAAGAAGCGATTTTGTAAACCAGTCTGCTAGGAGCTGATCTGGAATAGGAGCTTTAATAAGACGTCGTCTCCTTCGCCACTCATGGATATGATCAAAAATATGAGTGGCGGTATTCTGACAAAGTGAGGTTAAAAGCTCAATACCAGTCTCATACCGTATAGGCAACTGGAAATGCGTCAAAAATTTCATAGCAAGAGAGACGAAATCAGGAAAAGAGTGGGGTGGCAACTTGATGTACCACTTGGCAGCCGAACCGGTGAGAGTCCTTTGAAACAATCTAAGATGAATTAAATCATCCATTAAGGAATTAGATGAACACCATAAGTGGTATGTCATCACGTGATTTTTAGGGTCTTCACCCGGCTTTCCATCAAACTTGGGGATATCAGACGGAAGTTTCACCAGAATTGGTGGCCAGTTAGATCCGTGGTAAATAGGATCATTGGTTAAACGGGAGAGGTCAGGCAGTTCCAAAGTAGCCAGGAAGGGAAGCTATGGGTTAGGTTGCGCGTATTGATAATACAAATAAGGCGTGTAAGGACCAGACTGGCCGTAAGGTGTACCAGGATGAAACTGACCGTAAAGGGGTGTGCCGCCCGGACCGTAAGGAGGTCCGCCACCATAAGGTGGTCCATTCCAATAAGGTGGGGGTCCACCTCCACCTCTGGTAGGGGGTGGAGGTCCGTCGCCGCCACCGGGAGGAGGTGGGGGAATATAACCGTAATAAGGTGGCCCACCACCGCCTCCGTCTGGAGGGGGTGGTGGACCACTTCCACCACTAGAAGTATGGGGGCCCCCACCACCTCCACCGCCAGAAGGATGAGGGTCTCCACCACCACCGCCACCACCATAGTAATTAGGTCCTCCACTGCCTTCGCCTGGAGGGGGTGGTGGACCACCACCGCCACCCAAAGGGAAATGTCCTCCTCCACCATGATAGCGTGGTCCCCCGCTGCCTCCGCCGGGAGGGGGTGGTGGACCATTCCCGCCACCGCCGGAGGGGTGAGGGATATTGTCGAAAAATGAGGTGGGCCTCCACCAATGTTAGGTGGGGGTCTGCCACCTCCAGCAGGAGGTGGGGGAGGACCGATCGGGGGTGGTGGTACTTGAGGGATAGTCGGTTTGGGTCTATGTTGCAACACAAGTTGTTTCCCCCATATAGTGGATGGATTCCCGGGATAAGGTATCCCGTATGGTGCATTTCCGGGATTAGGTTGGCCCGACACAAGTTTAACGGAACCTGGATACGCTTGACTCCATGAGGATTGAGTTACATTTGACGACCCTCCAACATGAGATAATCCCGTAGTGGATGGTCTAGTGGGTTGAGAGGGTCCAATGGAAGGTCCGTTGGGGATTCCACCGCCTATGTTCTGGTTAGGAAATGGGGGTTTCCCCCGAGCCACAACAGGTTGACCACTATTCAGAGGTCGAACCAATGTAGGTTTTTGACTAGCTACCGTGGTAATAACATTACCAATAAGACAATCCGTGGGAATGGAATACCCTCCCCTCGAATTCTGCGGTGGGGGAGGGAATGGTAAAGTAACTGCAGTAGTGACAGGTGTGTTGGACTGTTGTCCTTCCACCGGTTGGTTCACTTGAGGTGCAAGACTGGACTCTTGCGAGGGTTGACCAGTCTCATTAGTGGTCACGTGGTGGGGTGGTTCAGGTGATCCGAAAGATATCGAATGAACTGGGACGTTTCCGTTGTCAAATCTTATTTGGAAATGGCGATTATGGAACTCTTCAGAGTGTTTCCCGAGACTTTGTCTTCGAAGCTCATCTCCTTTAATACGTAACTGTTCCAAATGTTCATGGATGGGGCTAAAAATATCGGCAGGTTCAGGCCTATAGTAAGGCCTAGAGAACTCTGGAGTTGTCCAGTTAGGTGGGGATGAGATGGCAAAATGAGCCACTGGGTGGTCTGTAGAAGATGTCCAATAAGTTGTTGAAGGACCAACAACTGTTGTAGGGTCGTCCTGGGGTCGGTTTATCCATTCCGATGATCCAGGTTCTCTCGAGATGACGGGAGAAAGGCCTTGTGAAGTGGGGGTGTGTGCTTCTTCATCCTGTGGGGGATGAGAGGCAAGTGAATCTGGTGGAAACAAAAGTCCGCCAACATTCAAAGTGGGGTTCTCCACTTCAGTAACTACGACCGCGTTATGCTGATCCATTCTTACCCTCAAAATAACATCCGGATTAAGGGGATATTCGGGTGATAAGTTTAGGATCCTACGGGACCTTCTCCAGGGAAAATCTGCCAGAGTATCAGGAAAATCAGCCAGAAAGGCCGAAACAGCATTTCTCCTAAGGGTATGCTAAAAGAAAAGCAATCCAAAAAAACCTACTCAAACTAAGGAAACAAGCAAACTTATGTGACAGAGTGGATTCAAAAGTCTGGAACCTCATGGGATTATCAAGGCATCACAAAACACGATATACTGCAGGGTCCAACAATATGACGCGACAAGGAGGATTGGGACCGTACCCTTGCCTACATACCCAATTACCTGGACAGTACGGGCGTGCTAATCTCCCCGAGTGATTTTCTCGGTGTATTGCTTTTCCAAGATGGCCAAATGGTTAACTCGGTTGGTTTCAGGAATCCTAATGGTGTCTCCCGATATACGCAAGGTACGTGGCAACTCAAATCCATAGTGGTCCTGTCTAATGCACAACCGTTCGGCAAGAGACCTTCCGATATACGTGTCGAGTACGTGATACACCCTTCGATATATGCCAAGTACGGATTATGGTACTTGGTGGGTACATGAAGGATCTCGATATACCGATGTACGTGGAAGACTAAAATACCCCTGGAATACAGTGCTGGAAAATAACGACAGCTGCCACGCTTAACGACGTCGGAACACGTCTCTAACTTACACACAAGTTGCTAAAAATTTTACCTAGTTCTACCATTAATTTTATCTTGGACGGTTAGGTGAATGCATGAGGTGAGTACATAATAGGAAACATAATGCAAGCCCTGACTACATGCACGAATTTTTCTTTTCTTTCAATGAATTCTAGCTATGGAAAGGAGAAAGATTTTTCCAATGGTATTGCCAAAACAAATTCAATGCAACACAATTCCCAATGCAAACAAATTTGACAATAAAAGTATTATTTTCCTTTTTAGCAAAACACAAAAGTACACAACACTACTAAACCAAATCAAAACAACTTTTTCCTTTTCTTCTTCTTTTCAAAGTAAAATGACACTAAGTGATGAAAAGAGAGGATTCTGAAATGAAATATGCAAGCTTTTCAATTTCAATTTCAATGATCTAAAAGCAACAAGAGTTAAAAATGCATCTATCTTTCCTTAGCATGGAATTAATTTTGCAAAAAATCGAAGTGTGCTTTGAGCCTTTCAAGAAAATGAGCAATTCATAATTCGAGAAAAACACAATAGATCATACATTCATTCAATTTTTCCAAAATATAAATGAGAATTTTCCAATGCACAACAATCTTTCTTCAATAATTTTTTTAGAAACAATGGGAAAGAAGCATTTTTAAAATTTTTGATGGATGCATCAAAGAATAGACTTGATAACAACTCTGCTTTCAGATCTAGATGACTGAAAAGAAAACACTACTTGCAGCACTCATACATTCAGAAAACTCAAGAAAAGACAAGCACTCAACCAAGCTGAAAAACACACTTAACTCAAAATCAAGCAGCAGCAAGCAAACTAAGCAAGCAAAGCTCAAAACAAATGTAAATGAGGTCTGGAAGTTGATCCAATGCAATGATCAGATCAGGGATGGAAAGAAGGGAATGCAAGAGTGAACGGATGAAGGTGGAGGAGACTAGAGTATCCACCACTACCTGACTCAAACTTGTCCACAACGGAACCCAAAATCAATCCAAATGAAACCAAACTCTCAACACACAAATCATAAATGAAGTCTCTGGATGGATCTTGCAGCACAGAGGGAGTTCATACATCAAATCAAGGTTCAAACTGTCAAATGAGGGAAGGGATGCCAGTATGCCAACTTTTGACAGATCGATGCACTCTATCTTTACACATAATGTGACATCGCAGTTTGCCTTCATGGGAGGTGCGACGATGTCGTAGTATACCAATGCAAAGGATGCGACGGGTGACTAACAGGTGAAGAACAGAGACTCAGAATGACACAGTGTCGCTCTGTTTCCACTACCCAGGTGCGGCAGGTGAGGTCTAGATTCAAAAATGAATCAGATCTCTCAACAATGAACCATAAACAGGCTTGAAAATGAGTTGTATAAACTCAGAGGAAGCAAATCAGAATCTTCAACATGAAGATCTGATAGTGAAATCAATCCTAAGAAGTAGATGGAAAAAAATGATAAAAGAGGCTTGTGTCAAGTAATCAACTGAAAATGACTCTTAGATTAATGACCACTAAACAAGACAAACACTACTCCCCAGTATGATCGCCAGATTTGTTATCGGACAATCCACTCGAGCAGATGCGAGCCGGATCTCCCTAACTCATTGTGAGTCTAGAACAAATAGAACAGACTACAAGTGCATTTCCTAGATCTACTTAAGGACCAAGTACTAGATGTCTTACCTTTTTACTATGCAATCCTTTCTCCTGAATGTTGATCCATGTCCCACAGTCGTTAGATCCAAGCTGCAAGACCTGTAAAGACAAAGAAACAAGAGAAACCAGTAAAAGACATCTATACAATAAGCGATCTAAGTAAACAGTTAAGCAAGTAAACTACACAATATCATTGCACATAAGAATAATATTGGTGGAAAGCATTTGTATTACTGCAAATAGGGGAGTACATGATAGAGATATAGAACTACAACCAAGACTTAACGCAGTAGCCCTTCTCCGACCAAGCCAATTGCCATAACCTTCCAAGGAAGTATGAGTTCTCCAATAGGTGAATGGAGATGTTCTAAGAGAGATTTCACCAGCATGTAGATACCATAGTCTTTGTTAGAACATTTTTCCACCTATGTACATTAATCATTTATTAATGATGATTAATTAGCCCAAGTGATTAATGATTACATCCCTAAGTTGATTAGCTACTAAATGGTCAATTATCATGAACTAGATGGCAAATGTGAACAAGTGCTGAGTCAAACCAGCTAAGTGGAGCGCTCCCCAGGGCAATTAATGCACTCAGCATGCCTAGAGCGCCCTCCTCAGGTCATTTAATGCACTCAGCATGCTTCTCTTCTACCTAGGGCGCATTTGCTCTCTTTGTGGACAATCTTGCCTTGTTTTGTCACATTTTTGACCAATTTTAGACTCCAAACCTCTAGCCAACCAGTTTCTTCACATGTGTGAGGTCACATGGGCCTGTCCAGTCATTCCCAGCATTCACACTGCAGATTCGAACCAGTTTGGGATGGTTTGGGATATTTTGGTCAACCTAGGGGGGTTTGAGCTTTTTCTAAGCTAGATCAGTGTGAACACTCCAGATGGATTCGAATTCTTCCAGATTTGTATATATGGGTGTTCTTAACCTTTGTTAAGGTTGGACAGTTAATAATATTGACATTATTCACCAATTCATGTGTATTGTTCTTCATTCATTTAAATTTTTTATGCTAATTCTTGCAAATGTTGTGCAATCTTTCACCAGTGAGGAATCCACAGTAGCTAGATTCAACTGTGCTTGAGATTTTACATGGTATCAGAGCTCTTGGAGCTAGAATTCGAACCAGCAGACTGTTGTAGTGGATTGCCAGAAACAGTGGAGAAACCACATAATTCCTGAGGCCATTGCCTTGAGCTTACTGGAGAAAACTAGTGGCTCCTCTCAGGTGTGATGCTCTCCCGAATGCACCCACTATCCATACAGGGTTCGAATCTGTGAGTGTAGATCCCTCCAGAGTGATTTGAGAGTTGTTTGCAGGTACTGAAGATCAGCATTGTCAGCAAGTGCGAATTGCAGCAGAGAAGAATGGAGCCATCTCACCCAAACGTGCTCACTCCCTTCAACTATTTCGATTGGAAGGCAGAAATGGTGATTTTGCTGAGATCCAAGGGTCTCTACAGAATCACGATGGGCATTGAGGTTGAGCCAAACTCAGCTGTGGAGAAATCCAAGTTTTTCAACAGAATGGATGAGGCATTTGGCCTCCTTTGTCTCAGCATTTCGAGAGACCTCCTGTTTCATGTAGAAAGTCTAGCAACTCCAAATGAAGTGTGGCTCAAGCTTGAGACACTGTTTGGAAAGACTGATGAGATGAGAGGCCACCAGCTCGAAAATGAGCTTGTCTCACTGAGCCCAGGGAATTTCGATTCCATCCAGGACTTCTTCACCAAGTTCAAGAACTTGGTCTTGCAGATCAGACAATGTGGCATAGAGAAGAAAGAAGAACAGTTGGTGTTGTCCATTCTCTCAAAATTGGGTTCAGAATACTCAGTTTTTGTGTCTTCCTTCAACTCCACAAGGCTCACAGTCAAAGGTTGGAAGATGCCATCCTTGGCTGACTTCATGGAGATGCTAACTCAAGAGCAAGACAAGCTGGTCTTGATGGGCTCCATCAAACAAAAAGATCAAGTTCTTGCAGCTGGAGATTCGAAATGTGGAAGAAGCAAGCAAAAACCCAGGGTTTCGAAACCTCAAGAGAAGAAGAAGAAGGATGAGAGGCCCAAATCCTCTGAGGGGGTTTGGAATCCTGTCAAGAACAAGGGAAAGAAGGCTGAGAAGACAAAATGTAGCTACTGTCAAAGAGGTTTTCATCCAGAGAGCTCATGCATGAAGAAAACCATAGACACCATGACCCATCTCCTACAGAAAAATAACATTCCTCTTCCTGAAAGTTCCAAGAAGAAGGAGTGCGTTTCTGAAGACAAGGAGAGCTGCCATGCTTTGGTGGCTAGCTCATCTCATTCACCTTTGTTTATCATTGATTCAGGTGCCTCAAGGCACATGGCTTCCTCAAGAGACTCGTTTTCTGAACTTGCTCCCTACAGTGGCCTCTCAATTCGAATGGGAGATGACTCAGAAATCCCTACTCATGGCATTGGGAAAATCTCTATGGAGAATGGCTTCTTCTCCAATGTGCTGTATGTGCCAAACCTTGCAGAAAACTTGCTCTCTGTGTACCAAATGACACATACTGGAGCAGCAAAGAAGGTGGTCTTCACTCAGGATGAAGTGGAGATATCAGAAGTTTCCACCGGGAAAATTGTTGCAAAGGGTGTTGCAGACCATGACATGAAGATGTACATGTTCTCCCACTTCCTCGAATTTTCTTCACCAAGTGTGCTGCTGTCACATGGGAATGAGACCAGCAAGCTATGGCATCAAAGGTATGGGCACCTAAACTACAGATATCTTCAAGTTTTAAGCAAAGAAAATATGGTAGAAGGGCTGCCCCAAATCAGATTTTCGAGTGGAACATGCAAGGGTTGCATGATTGGGAAACATCCTGAAAAGAAGTATGACAAAGGGAAGGCTAGGAGGGCTGATCAACCTCTTGGGATAGTACATTCTGATCTCATAGGGCCACTCCCCACACCCTCCTATGGCTGCAGCAAATATGTGCTCACCTTCATTGATGACTACTCAAGGTACTGCTGGTTATTTTTCCTTAAGCAAAAATCTGAAGTCTTTGATTGTTTCAAGATTTTTAAGAGCATGGTTGAGAACTTCAGTGGGAAGGCCATGAAGGTTTTGAGGACTGATAATGGCAGAGAGTATGTCAACAACAATTTGCAGCATCTCTGTCAAGAGCATGGCATTCAGATGCAACACTCAGTGCCCTACACACCTCAGCAAAATGGTGTTGCAGAGCGCAAAAATAGAGCACTGAAAGAGATGGAAACTTGCATGTTGCAAGCAAGGGATTTGTCTCCCAAATTATGGGCTGAAGCTATGAATTGTGCAGCATATGTTCAGAACAGGGCACCACACAAAGCATTGCAAGGAATCACTCCATTTGAAGCTTGGATGGGCCACAAGCCAAATGTCTCACATTTCAGAATTTTTGGCTCAAGGGCTTGGGCCAGAATTCCACCGGAGAAGAGAAAGGCATTGCAGCCCCAAAGCAAGGAGTCAATCATGGTTGGGTATGCAGAGGATTCCAAGGGCTACAAGCTCTTTGATCCATCCACTCACAAAATTTTCATTGAAAGAAGTGTCAAATTCGAAGAGGAAGAATTTTTGCAAGCTAGTGAACAAGGTGATGGGGAATGCTCATTCCCTCGTCTTGATGATGAAGTAAGTAGTGATTCATTCTCTGATATTTCTGATTCTGAGATTGCTGAAGATGATGTTGATATGGATTCTGAACATATCCCCCCTTCAAGGCCCAAGTGGGCAGAGAAAACAATTCAAAGTGCCGGAGAGCTAGTGGGAGATCCCCAAGATGCTAGGAAAACTAGATCTCAATTTCACAATTCCTTTGCATATAATAATTCTGATCTGAGTGAGGCCTGTTATTTGATGGTTGGATCTGATCCAATGTCATATTCAGAAGCATGTACAGACCCAAGGTGGCAATCAGCCATGCAAGAGGAGATGAACTCACTCCATGAGAACAAAACTTGGGATTTGGTCCCTCTTCCTCCCAAGAGGAAACTAGTGCAATGCAAGTGGATTTATAGAACCAAAATTGGATCTGATTGCTCTCATCTGAAGTATAAGGCCAGGTTGGTGGCTAAGGGTTACTCTCAGGTCCAAGGAGTGGACTATACAGAAACATTTGCACCGGTGGCAAAGATGGACTCCATAAGACTAGTTTTGGCAATTGGGGCTTCCAAGCGATGGGAGATTCATCACATGGATGTAAAAAGTGCCTTTCTTCATGGGGATCTGAATGAGGAGATTTATATGCAGCAGCCTGAAGGTTTTATTTCTGATCATACTCTTGTTTGCAGGTTGAACAAATCACTCTATGGGCTCAAGCAAGCTCCTAGAGCATGGTATGCAAAAATGGACAATTTTCTGCTATCTTTGGGGTTTGAGAGGTGTAAGTCTGATCCAAATGTGTATATGCAGCATGTTAGTGATCTGATATTGATTATTGTACTGTATGTTGATGATCTTTTGATCACTGGTAGCTGCACCAAAGAACTTGACTCAGTTAAGAGAGCATTGCACAGTGCATTCTCCATGACCGATCTAGGATTGCTAAAACAATTTCTGGGTTTGGAGATTGATCAATCTGTGAATGGAATTTCTGTATGTCAGTCAAGGTATGCTTCAGATTTGCTGCAGAAATTTAAGATGGCTGAATGTAAGTCTGCAAAATTTCCATTTCTTTCAGGAGTTAAGCTTACAGAATGGGGTTCTTCACCACTAGTTGACAGTTCGTTGTATAGACAACTAGTTGGGAGTTTGTTGTATCTTACACACTCTCGACCAGATTTGTCTTATGCTGTTGGGGCTGTTGCAAGGCACATGCAAGAGCCTCATGAGATCCATTGGAAGGCAGCCAAGAGGATCCTTCATTATGTTCAGGGTACTAAGTCTTTTGGTATCCATTATGCTGCTGGTTCATCCCTTGAACTAGTAGGATTTACAGATTCTGATTGGGCCGGTGATTGTATTGATCGGAAGTCAACTTCCGGTTATGTCTTTATGCTTGCACATGGACCTATATGCTGGTCAAGCAAGAAACAGAGCACTATTTCCTTATCTTCAGCTGAGGCCGAGTACAGGGGAGCAGTCAATGCAGCCACACAATGTGTTTGGTTGCAAGGTATTCTTGCAGAGTTCGGGATTGTCTTTGATTCACCCACTATTCTTTGGTGTGATAATCAAAGTACAATCAAGATTTCTACCGATCCAGTACAGAGGCAGAGGACCAAGCACATAGAGATACACATGCATTACATTCGGGGTTTGGTGCATGACCGGATCATAGCATTGCAGTATTGCCCATCCAGTGAGCAAACTGCTGATATCTTCACCAAGTGTTTTACCGAGAAGACCTTCACTCACCTTAGATCTTTGCTTGGGGTGAGTGATGCATGGTGATGATTGGTGTATTTTGATATATGCCACATGTCCATTTTAGAGGGGAGGTTTTATTTCCCATGTGGTTTTCCTCCTTACCTTGGTTACATGGACAAATAAATTTTCATGATGTAAAAGGTGACTTGAGCCTAGTTGCCAAGGCCTTAATTTTTGATATTTCACTAAGTCTAGCTTAAGGGGGGGTGTTAGAACATTTTTCCACCTATGTACATTAATCATTTATTAATGATGATTAATTATCCCAAGTGATTAATGATTACATCCCTAAGTTGATTAGCTACTAAATGGTCAATTATCATGAACTAGATGGCAAATGTGAACAAGTGCTGAGTCAAACCAGCTAAGTGGAGCGCTCCCCAGGGCAATTAATGCACTCAGCATGCCTAGAGCGCCCTCCTCAGGTCATTTAATGCACTCAGCATGCTTCTCTTCTACCTAGGGCGCATTTGCTCTCTTTGTGGACAATCTTGCCTTGTTTTGTCACATTTTTGACCAATTTTAGACTCCAAACCTCTAGCCAACCAGTTTCTTCACATGTGTGAGGTCACATGGGCCTGTCCAGTCATTCCCAGCATTCACACTGCAGATTCGAACCAGTTTGGGATGGTTTGGGATATTTTGGTCAACCTAGGGGGGTTTGAGCTTTTTCTAAGCTAGATCAGTGTGAACACTCCAGATGGATTCGAATTCTTCCAGATTTGTATATATGGGTGTTCTTAACCTTTGTTAAGGTTGGACAGTTAATAATATTGACATTATTCACCAATTCATGTGTATTGTTCTTCATTCATTTAAATTTTTTATGCTAATTCTTGCAAATGTTGTGCAATCTTTCACCAGTGAGGAATCCACAGTAGCTAGATTCAACTGTGCTTGAGATTTTACAGTCTTCCTCCCTTTGGGATGGGAGTGAGCTTCACTTATATAGGACTAAGTGGATAGGGTATGGATAGGATAGGTTGAGAGATGGTAGGAGAGAGATAGGGGATCCTCCCAAAGAGTTAGGAATCGAGTACCAGCTCCCCTAGAGGTCAGGGATAAGCCCCTAAATGAGCAAGTTTCGAGAAGGATCTAGAATAAGCTATTTTTGCCCATTAACAGACCTCGTCGCACCCTGCAGTGGAGCAAGATGCGACGTCGCATGTTGCTAGTATGAAACCCGCGACGACCTCTCAAAAGATTGCAAAAATGAGTGCAAATCCTCCTAGATGAAAATACTTAGTCCAGGTGACTTCAGGGATGTATACACTGAATCTGATGATGAGTAGATTTTGGGTGTAACAGTCCATGCCTATTTCGTTTAGGTTAAGGACAACAGAATTGTTTACCGGTGGGGTCGGCTGTCCACTTTCCTCTTTCTTCTTATAGAAAGGCTTGAAAGGTGTTCTTGAATAACTAGTTGTCTTGTCTTTCTCTAGGCATGTGACTTTATTAGAGAGTTTTTACATCATTTTATGACACCTTCTAAATCTGCTGCAGGTTCTTCTTTATCTCTGGTCAACAAAAAAGGATTTTTAGCAGCTACTGGCTTTGTTTCTAAATCAAGAGTGTGTTTAGTGATACTGTCTGCTTCTTCCTCCACCTTCTTGGCTTCTTCAAAGTTCTCTATGAGAGTGGTCATTTTAGCTCTTTTGACAAACATTGCTAAAGGGGAACAAAGGGCCGTTGTATAGTATTCTACTAAGCACTCTTCAGCTGGTTTTGTTTCATCACTAAAATTATTTAGCAATGTTGTGAATCTTTGGTTAAACTCCTGAACCTTTTCTTTCTTCTCCATTCTCATGGCTAGTAACTCTTTCATGAGGGTAGCTACAGTTTTATGATTTCCATACTTTTTTAGGAAACATTTCTCGAAATCCTCCCAACTTGCTGTTGAGTTAGTTTGCAGACTAAAGTACCAGGAAGATACCTTGGGTTCAAAAGTATACGGGAATAAACAGCAAACTACGTCTTCATGTTCTTGTAATATCCCGATTTTGACCCTATTATATTAAAATGTAAACGATGTAATATTGTTATAAAATCGTGGTGAGGAGCTCAACGCCAAGGCCCCGCCATCGATTTTATTGGTGCATATGGTTTACGTGCTAGCCATGCACAATGGAATTGTGAATATCATGTAAATATGCATTTTAATAAAATACCCACAACTAGCTATGCAATGCAACAAGAGATGGGGGCATGATTTTACAAGGAATTGGGAGGGAAATATTCAAACCCTTGAGCCAATGAGGTCAAGCCAAGTGTCAATGAGAGAACCCATCAACCATCAACTACCCATGTTGACTTTGGTGCCCAATCATACATTTCTCCCAAGAGTTGGGTGAAGTAGTTAATGCCTAGGAGATTGGGGAGGTATGGTTGTCCAAATTTGAGTATGGACAAGCCACCCTCATGGAAAATCGAATTTTTTGCTTCATGGGAAAGAAAACACCTAGAAAATTGTGCCCAAATCCATTTTGAACCCATGGCCCTTGCCCTCTCACGCAGTCTGAGCTAGATGAGACTTTTTCCATCCCATTTTTCACCATTTCCTTCATTTTACCATGCCTGGGAGCTCATTTATATACTGCACAGTGGCTAGGAGGAAGGGAGCCACGATTTTTGGGGTTATGGAGGCCATTTCTGTCCATGAAATGCCCATGAGTGTTTTCTGAAAACGATTATGCTCTCCTGGGGTTGAATCCCCATTTCTCCATTTCGTTTTGGTTGCCCACGTTTTTTTTTCTGAACTGGTAGAAACCCCATCTTTGGGCATCTCACTGTAAGAACGTTTGTTCATGCCCAGCACTTATACTTTTGCTGTTATGTGCATCCCTGTTTTGGTTTAAACCTGTGAGCAAGGAAATTTGGAGTGGTAGTGGACAGAATTGGCTTGATAAACCTAGTTGGGAAAAATAACCTCTCAAGAAGATCAAGAGGGTTGGCTACTCTTCTATGCACACCTTGGACACTCTAGATTGGAAGGTATGGCCTGAGGGACTGTGTATTGGTGAAGGGAATACTTCCTTGAGTGGGGTGTGTAGGCATTGTGGGTGCCAAGCTAGATAGATCTTGTAGAGGTATCCATGGCTCTGTGCTTGAGCTCACTAGCTTATCAATTCTTCCTTTCCATCTACTAGCAACCTGATAAACCCAATTGCAGATTGGCTTGGCTCATTTTGGTGTATGTTTGGCTATGTGTGAGTCTGTTGTTCTCTGGTTCCTTGTAGAAATCATGCCCAGCTCGGGGGTGGCAGTTATATCAAGGGATTGATAAGCACAACTGGCCTATGGTTGGGTGGAATGTTGCAGATGCACAGCTGGTTGCTCAAGGCCACTTTGTTTTAAGATAAGTACTCTCTTTTATGATTGTGCAATGTCTTTATTTAATGGTTGTCATGAAAATGCTGAATGTATGTTAGATATTAACATGATTTTAATTCCGCTGTGTTTAATTACTATATGCACATGTATATGTCTTTTTATCAATGAGTTTTACTTAATGGATATGGGGCTAGATGTCTGGAATTAGAGTGATGTTCTCTCCCATGCTGGTATGATGGGAGGGGACTTTACAGTTCCACATTAAGAAGATTTAGAGCTAAGTAAAAACTTTTAAGGTGGTCTTCAACGGAAATTCCTTTTCCCGGATCATACTTGGGTAAAACTTTTTCTGGATTCTTGGGAAAATCATGGAATGGTCCAACTACATTTAATGCTCCCCTTGCTCTCCATGCGGGCACTGCCATGACTCTTGGTGGCGAATGTGGTGGTGAATGCGACGATGAGTTATGAGGAGTATGCCTTGGAGAGTGTAGTTGTTCTTGATTTGTGGGAGTCTCGGGTTGGACTTCGTCGAATGGTTCAGTAATCCCTTATAGACATAAATCCAGTAATTCTTCAAGGCTTTGAACTAGAACGGAATCCCTTGTACGTTGAGGGTTTTTACGAGGAGCTATGATTCTGGGTAACAGAGGAACTGTGGTTAGTCCTCCAATACTTCTAACGTAGGAGCAAGCATGTCTCCTAAAGTGATTTACTTCCTCAAAAGGAACAACATACAATGTTCCTTGCTGTTCTGTCTCAAAATTAGGATTTTCTTGATTTCTTGATTCTAGCTCAGAAATGTTTGAAATAGTTGTTTCAGTTAGGTCTTTAGTGGAATTTTTACTAACAAAAGGATCTTCTTTGCTAGCCATGCACTGTTCTCCCTCCTTCTCGCGCCAAAAAATTTTGATGCCTCGAAAATCGTAGCATCAATCAGTTAGGGATTCTCCCCAGTAAGCAATCCCAATCAGATCGCTCACCGTTTGGTGTGGGGAATCCGTTTGGTTAACGGTTCCAGCTACCATGTGAGTTTTACAGATTTGTTTATTTTACAGGTTGTGGCCCGATCCACCGTTTATATATTTTGTATTTAATATGATATGCATGTGCCCTAGCCTAAATGCATGCGTTAAACAAATCTGTTCTAAGATAAATAAACTAAATTAACCTATCTTTGCAAGGAGCAACACTTAAAATTATGAGCAATAAACTGAAAGTAACCTTTACTGATTAAAACAGATAGCCATTAAATCCCAGAAAAGCATTTTCAACGAAATATAGATGATATCAAAGATAGCTCTGATTATATTAAAACATTCCATCACTCATAAGGTACATAAATTTTTCCAAGAATTAAAATCATTCACATCATAGAATTAATTCACATAAGCCAGGAAAGATCTCACTGAATGAATATGAAAGATGCAAAAATAGTTTGGCAAACGCCCATCACACTCAAAGCAAAACGATGCACCAGCTTTCACATGCCAAAATTCGTTTCTCTATTCATGTAGCTGAAGTAATTCTTATACATAAGAAGAAATTCTTTCACTTGCCAAAAGTCCTTTCTATTCCCTTCTAACCAGCTATATATAGCTTTACAAAATGTGCTAGGAGCTGCCACCTATACCCTAACCGTTTACATTCCCCTAATTTGTCCTATAGTGTTGATATTGCAAAAGGAGAAATATCCCAATTAACTTTACAAAAGGAACGGGAGTTAAAACCCACAAGTCATTTTAATAATTCAAAGGTATACACATACAATAGAAACCAAAGAGGTATGCTGGCTTTCATTAGTTATACGTTAGCAAATATGAGCTATCCTTGAGCTGGCTCCTTGGTTGACTTGGGCGCTTCTGAGACCACTGGTGTTTCTTCTAAAACTAATGCTACTGCAGCAACTGGAACACTCTCTGAGGTCGAAGCTTGGTTGGCTACCAGTGCCATGTCTACCTATGCTATGTAATTTCCCCACTAATTCACTTCCTTTACAATATTGAATCCAACCAAGGGAATCATAAATCTAAGAGACACTTCTTGCTTGGCAAGCTCTTCTGCTAGGATAATCATTTCTGCCATAGTGGTCAGAGACTTTCTTCTAGGCGGTGTTTATGAATAGCAGCCTAGCTAATAAATTGGTGCAGGTCTTTTGTGGTCAAGATGTCCAGCTTCTGCACATATTCGCTTTCTGCCTTGAGCCCCTCATTCAGGTCAGATAAACGTTGTACTCTATCTGGGAATTCTTCTATCCTCTGGGGCATGGCCATCTGACAACTTTCCTGTGTGGCTCGTATTTTAGAATACAAATCCTTACACCGCTCATAAGTAGCTAGGGTTACGGTGGCCAACTTTACTCTGCAATCTTTAGAATAATCCAAGGTGCGCACATCTTCTTTGTATTCAACAACAGACTTAAGGGGAATAGTTTCCGGGTATCCTGATTTCCCTTCTCCTTACTCAACATGTTTCTTAATCTCTCCACTGATACGTGTATGCTTCCTCCTGACCCTGGTGGCTTCGACATTGATTTCCTTAACCTTGGCCATTATTGCCTTTAGTTTGTATATTTCCTCTGATGGGAGTTCTTGGAAGCCGTAGGTTCTTCTTAGTATTTCACAGGCTTGCTCATGGAAGGGGCTAATGTCTCCCATTTTGTTGCTTGCTAGTTCCAATTGCCATTCTAACAATTCGTTGCCTTCTTGCAAATTTTCCATGTGTTCCTTTAGGTCGTCGATCTGCTGAACATTGTCAAACTTCTCTGATTCAAGCTTCAAGTTTTTATCTTCAAGTTCTCCCTTTTCTACCTCTAAAACCCTTACTTGCAATGCCAAATCTCTCCTATCAGCTTCCAACTGTTGAAGCATTTCATTTAATTCTTCCTTTTGAGATGTGAGAGCATCATTCTTTTCGATCATCAAATTTGTATAATTTTGCTCTTTGACTAATGCCTCCTGCAACTGACGGGCTCTCTCTTTCTCTAGATTCAATTTATCCCCTAGTATGTTGACATTGTCGGCGGTTGCTAGAACAGCAGACACAGAAATAGATTCCATGAGTTGGGGGTCATGTTGGGTATCTTGCATGACTGTGGTTTCCTTCCTGGTGATGATATCTGGCTGAAAAGGCCTCTTCATCCTAGTCATCGTTTCTTTAACAATGGATTTCCTCTTTTTGTTATAAGTGAACTTATCCCATTGGGACACCTTGCTATTCTTTTATGGTGTAAACGGGATGAGTGGAAGGTTTCTTATGGGGGAATTCAAATCCACGTCTTGTGTGCTTGGGATTTTGGGGTCAACATCCTCTTTGGATTTCATTTCTTCTTCTTCTTTTCTTTGTGCCTCTTCCTCCTGCTCCCTTCTTAGTGTGTCATCTTCTTCCTGCTTCAAATTTCTTTCCAATCTGATCCTCTCTTCTTCTTGAATCTTATTTGCTTCATCTTTAGCTGCTTGGGTTCTTAAAGTCTCTTCTTCTCAGAGTTTATCCTCTTTTTCCTTGTTGATTCTTTTCTCAGCTTCCTCTTGGATTTTCTTGGCTTGTTCCTGGAGCCTTTATTCTTCTTTCGAGAGAGCCCCAACAGTCCCCAAGGTACCCTTTTCTCACTGCTGATCTATTTTCTACACAACAGTAGAGCTCGAGCTGTCTCCTCCTTTGCCAAGTTCGAAAATCCGTAGCTCATTCATATTGCTAACCCCTCTATATACTTCCTCATCTTGATCATAACAGTTAGCATATTCAAAGGGAGTGGAGATTTCTTTGCAATGTTGTGTAGCTTTTCCTTGTCGATCATTTCTGTGAAAAATCCTTTCCCCAAAATGAAAGCTTTTCAACTCTGCGACAAAATCTTCTGCCATCGTGATTTTTGAAAATTTGTAGGACCCAACATAAAATGGTAAAGGCGGGAAGGAAGCCTTCTTGTCCTTATACATGGTACTACCAATTCCATCAATGAATACCTATCTTACTACCTCCTTATGGACTACATAATCTGTAACATACCTAGGTAGGATATACAGGGATTTGGAGCCTTCGTACATTCTTATGTAGGTACCTTCTGGCGAAAAATAGAAATCACCATATTTCTCCAAAACTTCCATGGCGTTCTCGGATAGGCAGTTGGGTTCTTCATTAAACATTAAATCATATAGGGGCATGATAAACTCCTCACAAATGAGTTTGTAATTCCTTTTGTAATTATGAGCCCAAAATATTTTGTAGGCGATGAACACTGAGCTATCCGCCGAGTTCCATATGAATCCCAACTTGGGAAATGGGCATTTCACCACTGTTGTCTGCCAAAATGCACACCAGCAGCAGAAATATTTTGAAAGCTGTCTCTTCACTACAAGTGAGAGAAGTGTGGCCTTGGGGGCAAGTAATGAGCTAGGTGCTGTCACCTAAATCCCACCTCCTCCATTAAGGCTAACTCCTAACGAAGCCAAGGGGGGTAGTCCCTACAAAGAGTTAACTATGGCTCAATGTGTTTTTAAATGTTTTTTAGTGTTTGGTGATGCGGATAGGTGTTTTTTAGGAGTTTTTGATGACAATGACCACAATTACATAAATGAACACAAGATAACGAGCAATCCACGTTATGTTATAAGAGTATAAGATCAACAGTATATGAAAGACTTGAAAAATGAGATAGCATCCACAGATAAATGATTTTAAAAGGACAAATGGCCCAACAATATAGATATATGAAAAATACAACAATTAGACCAGTGCCTTACGGAGTCAAAAGTATGTATAGTGTTGGGGGATGCTGAAAAGTAAGTCTTTGAATGTAGTTGTTCGTGAGATCGTTGTGCAAATTATCTTTGTAAATTGTAATTTTTAGGTGGTCTTGATTATTAGGCTAAGAACAAGGATATCAAAAATCCGGAAATAGTACTGGTAACCTCTTAGATGATAGGTTGAAGCCACCCAGACTACAAAAGGGTAAGTGTTCAATTGGTTTGACCACTCTTGAGTCTAACAGCGGGATTTCGGCACCACCTGTTTCAGGAAACAACCTCGGTAAATCTTGAAAGAAACGCCGGTTCGTTGGTTGGGGTAAAATTTTATTAAGTTACCGCTTATGAAATTTAGCAAATCCAACACCTTTCTGAGTACTAGCCCAACCCTTTCAGGTTGGCAGAGCATATGGGTGTTGGATAATCGACCAAGATAAATTGATTATGAAGGGGTGTGAGTTGGAAAATTTTATTATTAGAGTAGAGTTCAACTCTCCGATAGAGAGCGCTTTTGAGTTAGTCTTAAGATCAATTTTCAAGAGACTTTAATTAATCTAAATGCCTAATGCAAGGGAAATGAAACAACTAAATGCTCTCCAACAGAGAGTGCTCTTGACTTGGATTTGGCCAAGTTCAAGAGACTTTAGTTCTTTTTATGAAATAGAAGCAGTTGTAACTTGAAGAACAAAAATTAATCTTAAGAAACTGAAAGTGAAATGACAGATATTTTAAAAGAAACAAGATGATTCCAGTAATAATAACTGTAAAAGACAAAAATATTCAACAAACCAAGATTAATTCGCAGGACGATCTCACGAACATCATCACTTTGAACTCTTGTATCAAGCAACCCAAGCACTCAAGACTATCTTTGACTCCATAAGGCACTAGTCCTTGTCATCTTTGCTTTTTATCTATTTTGGAGCATTTTACATTTTCGTGGTTGTCTTTCTTTAATTTAAAAAGTGGCTGCTTCTTCAATCATACTGTGTAGTCGCAACGTGGATTGCTTTATCTTGTGTTTATTTCATATCGCAAGTTATGATCTCATTCTAAAAACTCCTAAACAACACTCATCTGCATCACTCCATACAAAAAACACTTAAAACACATAAGAGCCATAGCAAACTCTTTGTAGGGACTACCCCCCTTGGCTTCGTTAGGAGTTAGCCTAAACGGAGGAGCTGGGATTCAGGTGACAGTACCTAGCTCATTGCTTGCCCCCAAGGCCACACCTTCCCCACTTGTAGTGAGGGAACAACTTTCAAAATATTTCTACTGTTGGTGTGCAATTTGGCGGACAACAACCACAATACAATCTATCAAGTAAGATGCCATATAAAATTATGCCTTCCTCTCCATTAACCCTTCTCGTGAAGCCATTATAGCTGATGACAGGATGTCTGAGAGAATATAAGCCCAGTTGAAAATTGTCCCTTTGAAAGCTACGTAGTGGATGATGGGTCCCCATTGTAGCATGAACACCGTCCCATCGGGTCTTCCGAAGATTCTGCTCAACATGAGAGCGATCAGTCTGAAAGGGGGCCTCAGATTCAGAACCTCGTACTCCTCACTATTCTTTTTTCTAATTTGTTTGCCCGAAATTAACAACTTCCTACCCATCTCTAGATTATCCATCTGGATCTCTTCCAACCATGCATCATCAAGCCGCTGCTAGGCTTTGGGCAACTTGTAAGCTGTTGAGATATAGGATGGGTGAAATGAGGCAAAATATTTTCCTTTGTTGTCTAATATAACTATTGTCTCGGTGTTCGCATGCTGCAAAATCCATCCAATTACTTCTGCGCATGGGAAGAGCTCTGGATGTGTGGCCGCCTTGGATATAAAAGAGTTTCTGATGTTCTGATATAAATATTCTTCCTCAAGAAGAGCTTCAGGGAAGTCTTGATCTCTTATCATACGGTATACGTCTCCCCAATTTACTTATGGGGGCACGCCTGTGGTGCACTTGGTATCCTGGAATGTAGTTTCTACTCTTGTGCTTTCGTCGGTTGCCTTTGACTTTCTTTTGCCACCTTTAGCCATTTTTTAAAATCCTGTTCAACAATCAGACATGAATAAGAATATATGACGTGACATCAGCAATCCAAACCGGCATCCTGCTTATAATGATAAGATCCAAATGCCAACTAAAACTTCTAATTCCTGCTCGTTTCACTGTTTCAAAATATTTCTTTCACATGCTATTTTATAATCTTGTGAAAAACTTTAATTTGGTTACTTCCGCTATTGATATTGTAACTATTAACTACGAAAGCAATGCACATAATATAGGCTGGGCTATTCGACGTTCTTATAAGAGAAAAACATGATAATAACCGGTTTCAAAGCGCAGAATGGCGTAAAACTCCACAGTCGTGTAAAAATGCTTATATCTTTGGTGTAAGGATGGGCAAGGTTGGTCTCAAAACTACCAAGCAGGTGGCTTATATGATAGGCAGAGGTATGTTGCAGGTTCTTCTAACATTTAAGTGGTGGGTGCTTGAGGTTCTAGAGCCTTTTATGTCCACAATCAGGGCTTCAATATGCCTAGTCGGGTGTGCACATGGGTCGGCTATAGGCGTGGTTATTCTGAGAGTCCCGCCATGGCTAGGATAGAACGAAAAGAGCGACGAATCATGCCATTTAAACGAGAAGAACACACTATAATAAGGTCTGCAAGGGTACTAACCTGTGAAGAGATGAACGTTATGCGGATGCCGGCGTTTGTTGTGGAACCGGTGAGCCTGTAATATGTGCTTCGTGACTTCAAACGGAAACGGGACAGAGCTCTCAAGCAACAAGAAACAATGGGAATCCAATGGGGTTCGTACCCTATATATATAAAAATGATACATGCGAGTTATTAATAGGGTGGTCGCAGGCCATTAAAACGGGGTTAAAGCAACGTACGGATGGGTCAAATTGACCTTTTTCTTAATAAATGCGACCGCCAAAAATCAGAAAGACTCGGTTAAGGTCTTCGTCTCCTGTGGAAAGAAAGGTTGAGTTTTCCCGCCATTGTGGGAGAATTGTCCGAACTTTTCTGCAAAGGGGAAGTGTGCAGCTATGCGTCGGCCAACTAAAGTGAGTTTGTCCGCCTTCACGGAAGAGTTATCTGAGTTCTTCCAAAAATGTGCCACTCTACCCGCCGGTGCGGAAGAGTTTCTTGAAAGCCTTCGCTATTGTGGGAAAGATAGATGAGTCCTCCCGTAAAGATGACTTATTTGTAAATTTGTGATCGCTTGCAGAAGAGTTGGGTGAATTCTCCTGCTGTTGCGGAGAAACTTAGTGAATTCGTTCCGTCGCGGGTCCACTTGATCAAAGGTTTCGCTTTTTCGGAGTCTTTAAGATAAGTTTCCCACCGCGGCTTGACTTAGTCTTTTTATTCCGCGGTTTCAGAAAGTTTGGACCAACTCTTCCGCCGTTGCAATAAGGTTAGCTCAGAGCTTCTGCCGCTACGGCTCAAACTCTTGAGTTTTACTTAGGCAAAAAAGAACGAAAAAACTCAAAGCAAAAGACTTTTTTTTAGGGAGACTAAGTATGGAAAGATTTTAATGTCCAAATATCCTTAGGAAAACTTCTCCTCAAAAACAAAGGAGGGGGACCCAATATTTTCAAAAAATCTAGGGGGGGATGTTGTAGCAACAACACAACCTCATTTACTGCCGCAACCACCATCAGTGCCCAGTCATGTCAGAGCAGCACCTATCCACACTATCTCGTTCCTATTTGCCCCTTCAGGGGCAGTCAGTACCCTAGTAATGGCCACTTTAAATCTTCCCAATTTAACGTTAGGACTACTGGTGTGGTACCTACCTGCCCCACCTCCTCCCTCGACACCAAATGTCATTTTACAACCGGTTCAACTTATTATCGTGAGGAACCACCCACCTCCAAGGGTGGAAACCACATCAACATCGGGTAGTGCACAACCTCCACCCCGCCACACTAGGGGCAGGGTCCCACAGACTTACACTACCCCACCTACACCAAAGCCAACAAATAATCCTCTCCCATTTCGTGCTCCCCTCAAATGCTCTTTGTGTGACAATTTGGGCCATGCTACCCATCAATGTCCGCAACTACCCGCACTTCAAGAACACATGTAAACATTAGAGGATGATCCCAACATCCCGGTCATCCAACTTGAACCTACCCCTAATCCCCGTGATAAATCATTGCATACCAATCACCCTTGCACTCTATGCGGTATTTACGGCCATTACTCACATCACTGCCCAGATCTCCCTGAGTATAGATTGGTCTTCCAAGAGTTAAACCAATCATGTCTAGAGTCATCCATTACCACCATTGAAGAGATCCAACCCCCTGAATCCCCTCCCCCAGAGAGATCAATAGAATTTATATGATTTCCACCACCAGTGCACCCCAGTCAACCGATTTGACGACACAGTGCTTTCATGGTGATGACGAAATCCTCGAAGCACTTACCACGCCTGACTACCCTTGGGATGATATGCACCATCGATCATATTTCATCCTGGACGAGTCCACCACCTCCACGGAAACCAAATTCTCTGTCGAGTCCAAAGATTTCCTTCCACCCAAGGTTGACTGGTTTAAGAATCCTATCGCAGCTCACGATGCCTTCGAAGAAGGCAACATGGCCAACATTTCACCCACCATACAAGTCGACATTTCCACTAAACCCGGAGTACCCGAGCTCATTTCATTAGGTGCATAATGCACTAAGGAGGAGGCTCAAGCATATAAGAAGCTCTTCCAAGAGTTTCATGACGTCTTTTCCTGGTCCTACACAGAGATGCCTAGTCTTGACCCTGCTATCGTAGAGCACCACATTGACACTTGGCCAGACGTGCCACCCATTCGCCAAAAATAACGCCCCATCCACCCATCTAAGCTTCCCGTCGTTAAAGCCGAAATTGAGAAGCTTCGTGCAACTGGGTTCATTTACCCCATAGCCTATACCACCTGGGTTTCCAACTCAGTACCAGTTAACAAGAAGCAAGGCACCATTCGTGTATGTATCGATTTTCGTGACTGAAACCAAGATTGTCCCAAAGACAACTTCCCCACGCCATTTATTAACCAAATCATGGATACATGTGTTGGTCACGAGACGCTATATTTCATGGATGGTTTCTCTAGGTACAATCAAATTCATATTCGTAAAGAAGATCAGTACAAGACTGCCTTCACCACCCCATGGGGCACCTTTTCCTATTGTGTTATACCATTCGATCTTAAAAATGATGGTTCCACCTTCCAGCAGGCCATGACCTATTGTTTTCATGACTTGGTTAATATCATCTTGGTCAATCTCAACGACCTTACGGCTCGATCCAAGAAACGGTCTGACCATCTGAACGACCTCCGGCAAGTCTTTCTACATTGTCGCAAGTACAAAATCCGCTTGAACCCACTCAAGTGTGTATTCTGCATTCCGGCAGGCTGTTTGTTGGGTTTCATCATTTCCCAGAATGGAATTGTTGTATATCCATTAAAATTCCAAGCCATCCTAGACCTCCCATCACCACGTACACTACGCCAGTTACAGAGCCTTCAGGGGAAAGCCAATTTTCTCCGCCGCTTCATCCCAGATTACGCGACGACCGTTTATCGTTTCCTTCATTTGCTCTGTATCCACATCCCTTTTATTTGGGACGACCAAGTGCAAGGTGCTTTTGAGGACCTTAAGAAATCTCTCACACATGCCCCATTGATCTCCCCTCCGGATTTCTCAAAGGACTTCATCCTTTACGTTTCAGCATCTGACTATGCCATTTCAGGGGTTCTTGTTCAAGAAGATTCTGCTCGTCAAGAGCATGTCATCTATTATGTGATCCAGAACTTATCAGGCCCACCACTACATTACCCATATGAGGAGAAACTGGCCCTCACCGTCATCTTTTCCATGCAAAAGTTGTGACACTACATCCTTATGAGTCACACTACAGTTGTCGCAGACTCCAACCCTATGTCTATCTCTTGAACTGTCACCTTCTTCAATGCCGCGTCACTAAATGGGTCATTATCATACAAGAGTATGACCTAAATTTCACAACCCCTAAGAGTACTAAATCCCTTACGCTTTCCCAACTCATGACGGATTTACCATCCCTATCATCGTCACCCTCGATCACTACTAATTTCCCTGACGACCATTTGTTCATCATCTCATAGGATGACCCCTGGTACGGTGACATCTTGATCTACCTCCGCACACAAAATTTTCGACCCGGTATTGATCGCGATGGACACCGTTGCATCTGTCACCATACCTCTCGTTATCTTCTCCTAGGAGTTGTCCTATATCTACGCGGTGTCGACACCATCTTACGACATTGCCTCACACGAGACGAAGCAGAACAAGTTCCCAACGACTGTCATAGCGGAGCCTATGGTGGCCATTTCTTTGGAATGGCCACTGCCCAAAAGGTGATCCGCGCAGGGTACTTTTGGCCCACACTATTTACTGACTGTATCACAGCGGTCAAACATTGCCACAACTGCTAGCTTTTTTCCCCCCAAGGAAAGGACACTCCCCACCCCCCTTCATCCAGTCGTCATCGTTGATCTGTTTTGAAAATGGGCCATTGAATTCATGGAATGCAATCCTCCCTCCGCAAGTGGCCATAAATACATCATTGTGGCCATCGACTACTTTACCAAATGTGCCGAAGCCATGCCTACCTTCAACTACAAAGACGACACTGCGGCCCGCTTCTTTTTTAACCATGTCATCACTCATTTTGGAGTCCCTAAGCAACTCGTCTCTGACCATGGCTCACATTTCGAAGATGCTATCTAGCGAGAGTTGTCAACTCTCCTCAAATTCAAACATCAATATGCCTCCGCCTACTACCCCCAAGGAAACGACCAAGTCGAGGCCATCAACAAAATATTGAAGACAATCCTTCAATGCACCATTGACCAACATAAGTCCAATTGGCATCATATGCTTTTTCCCGCACTGTGGGCTTACCGTACATCTACTAAGACCACCACTGGTTTTACCCCTCTTCATTTGGTTCACGGAGTAGAATCTGTACTCCCCATCGAGTGTTAGATCCCAGCATTGCACATCGCTATCGAACTCCTTCCAGACACATCACCGCTCGAACAACACTTAATTCTGTTGGAGCAAGCCGACGAAGACCGTCGTGCATCCCTTCAAACCATTGAGGCCGTGAAGAACTGATCCAAAGCTGGTTACAACATTTCACCCATGTGCCTTTCATGAAGGAGACCTTAGTACTCGTTTATGACCAAGCCCACGACAAAACAGGTAAAGGAAAGTTTGAATCCATGTGGCGAGGCCCCTACATTGTACACACCTGCCTTGGACACGGGGCATACATTCTGACCAATTCAGAAGGAAACCCCCTGCACAACCCCCGTAATGGGTTGTACCTTAAACGCTTTTACCCTAAGCACTTTTTGGACACAGCAGTCCATGTTGTACAGTTTTGATTATTTTTTCACTTTCATCATCCAAGACCTTACATTTTGTTTTCCTTGCATGACCACAGATGGATCCTGTTCCACTTTACTATGTTGTCTTTGCCGATGGTGCAAGTTGTTGGTCTCCAAATCTCGCCTCCACGGCTTGGGTACTTTATTCCCCCTCACATGAGTTGATTCATCTTGACGGAGTGTGCATAGGTGCTGCCACTAATAACCAAGCTGAGTACGATGTTGTGACCGGTCTCTTGAATGTTGCCCTCCAGATGGGTATACGTCACCTTCGTGTGTTCCTCGACTCCCAGCTTCTTGTTGCCCAAATCAATAATTGTTACCAGGTACGCGATCCTTGCCTCTTTAGAAAGTTCCTGCGCACTAAACAAATGATCAGACAATTTGAGTCCATCACATTCACTCATGTCCCAAGAAATCAAAACAGTGTGGTAGACCAAATGGCTAACAACATTCTAGATTGGCATATCAACCAAAACATGTAGGACATTATACATCATCATAACATCATATAGGAATTTAAGAACTATAGAAACAACAAAAAGAATCCATCATAATACTGCATCCACGTGCATATCATCACCATAAAAAATTCCTCCACGGGCTTATAAAAACACAACAAATGCATCCATGTGAAACAAAAGACAAACAACGCCAAAAGTGCATCCACGTGCATACGAGACTCTATCATCAAAAAATGCATCCATGTGCATATATATATACCATATGGTCATAAAAAGTCATGAGTGCCCTGAGCACCCAACTATACAAAAAATACATAGAGGAGCCCCAACGGCATCCTCCCAATATGAAATCATCCATATATCAGGTGTATATACAAAAGACATCCCCATATTCTCATCAGTATTTGGGGGTAGATCACGGACTGTCTAATCAGATTGCTCCCCTTGGATCGTGTCCTCATCATCACCTGCAACCTCTACCTTTGCTGCTGAATCATCCTCTCCCCGATCCTCCTCCGGCTCCTCTGGATCCTCCTCCTCCTTTGGATCCTCCTCATCATCCTCAAGAGCGTCCAACCGGTCCCAAGACCTCCTCTCCACTACCAATACCGTGACCCGCCTCAGGATAGATCTCCACTCCCGTGGAGCATCATAACAAACATCTAGCAGCTCCGGGTCCAAATCCCGCCAACCCTCATCCTCTACCTCAACCAGTAACTGATCGAAGCTGGCCCGTAATACCTCCAGTGTAACATCGTCATCCTATCGCCAGACCTCCCCTCGAGCAGGTGGAGCTGCCATCACTATGCGACCCCGGCGGTCATGATGCCCCTGTGGTGGCTGTGGTCCCACATCTGCAAAAAACCAACACCAGAAAGGTCAGCATTATCCAACATCTCTAGCTGTCATCATAGATTTTCAAGCAAAAATACAACATGATATGATCACAAGAAACCAAAATGCATACGTACCATTTGGCCGCTAGACCTGTCTAAGAGGATGAGGCAACTCAGGACACCCCCGGTAGTCCATAGTGCAATAAGGGTAGTCATTGAATAGGACAGGCATCTGCAACCACTGCCTAAACAACTCCACCGTAAAATATCAACCCATGACACCACCACCACTGCGGCACATCCTCTCCCCCCACCACACCATCCGCGGCTCCCTCAGTCCTCCATCTCGGATTAGCACGTGAGGTCGCAGCATAGGAATCCACTCAAAAAAGAAACAACATAGAAAAGAACCATAGAAGAACTCTCCTCTGATCTGCCTCACCTTGCTTAGCTCCCGCTGAACACAGGCAAGGAACATCTGACCCCATGCATAGTAGGTCCCAGCCAACACCCGCTCTATCAACTGTATCTGGCCTCTCGACACTCGGTGGGGCACCTGCGATCCCAACACACGCACCACGCATGCCGCGATCGCTCGGGTCTCTAGATCCTGCAAATCACACACCAACAGTGCATTCTTATGCACATAGGACCCCAGAAAACAATGCCTCTCCAGCATATCCTCCATGTCCACATCCCCCGACCTCTGAGGCTGAGTATCCACCATCCTCCCCAAATAGGGAAATCCAATCAAGAAGTACACATCCGCTAGAGTGAGATCCAATCTCTCACCCTAGACCATGAACGCCTCAACGTTCGAGTCCCAAAACCCGACTAGCCTGTTCAGCAACAGAGCTGCTGAACGCATAAGAGGCACGTGTGAAAACTTCACCAGCCCGTGGAGTGCCAAATTCCCCTGCACACGATGATCCCGTCGGACGATCCTCATTAGGTCCTCCGATATCTCACGCTCTCTCCACTGCACCTTCGGCATCCTGCCAACGACACAATGAAATCTCATCAGAACCACATCAAATACTCCATCGATCCCCCCTATGGATCGGTGCACCGACCAAATGGCACCTCGACACACATTCCGGGCATTTAAACCCCACACGTGCACTTTGGAGCACGCTTTTCTCCTCGAAAAGCATGTTTCCTGAGCGCACCTGTGGGGCCCGCAGTCACGCTCCAGATCGCGGCTGTGGGAGAAGGTCGCGTTCCGATAATGCGGTTGTGAGAGCCACAACCGTGTTCCGAGAACGTGGTTGTGAGAGCCACGGTCGCGTTCCGAGAACGCGGCTATGAGAGCCACAGTCGTGATCCAGAGCACGCAACTCACCTTGGAACCCGCGATATACCACCTTGGTCACCCCACGTGACTGGTACACCACCCCCGACGACCAAATTCCCCCCCGAAATCAAATAACATTAAAGACAAGGGCCTAGAGGATTACCTATAACTCACAAAATGAAAATCCACCGGTCGGTTCTCCCGTTAATGCCAAATTAGCAAATGCCTAAGATTTGAGCATTCATAGATCTAGGTGCAAAAAATAACAAGATATGATGCTTAAATCAAGCGTGAATAGTTGTGCAATAATATAGATGAATCATTCCACATTAATTTTGAAGAAAAGAAAGACAATGATTTTGTTATTAGAGTAATGAATTAATGAAAAGAGGTTAAAATATATAGGAGAACAATTCAAATTAGGTTAAGGATCAATTTGAATTGTCCATGCTATGTATGCAGAGAGGGATAGTTAGGCTTAATTGAGAGCAAATAACCCCAATAAGTCATGCATGCCCTCCTAGATTGAGTTGACTGTTAAAGGGACTCACTGATCACTCAGTTAATTGAATGGCAATGTGCATGTCCCTAAAATATCTCAATAAGCTATTGACTTAACTGGGGCGCTAATGAGTGTTAAGGGTCAGTTAGAGTTAATTTTAGGCTAAATTAGAGGAGAAGATTTATCTCTAACTCATGTTCTTCTTTAAATCGTGTAAAAACTCCCCTAAATCAAGGAATGTGCCCTCAAACCAAGTAAGGCACCCCAAAATATAGGGATTGGTCTCATGGATGATTCAGGAAGTGTTTTTGAGTGTGGTTTGTCCCATTAGACTCATCAACACATGCTCTATTCACGTTATTTACTCTAACACCCCCCATAAGCCTAACTAGAAAAAAATAACTACGTAAAAAAATGGTTCCAGACAATTTTCATCCATATTAGGTACCAATGCACACACAAAGAATAATTACTCTGTAACTTTGGAAAGAGGGAAAAACCCAGTGGGAAACACCCCCCCATAAAAGAGAATGTAGAAGCGGAGAATTAATCTACTCAGAAAAAATTGGTGCGGAAATTAGTGAGTAGTAGGAGAAAAATATAAGGCTCCAGAGACTGAAGAGACATGTGGGAGATCTTATTTAGTTTGAACTTGATTTGGGACAAGTTCTCCAATGGCATATTTCATCTTATGAATGTAAGTGAATATTTCCTCGTAGGACATGAGTTGTGAAGCTTCTGGGGCCTCCTTCAACAAGACTGGATCTAGCATACCAACTGTGTGGCAGCTAAGTTGGGGAGACATGATACCCATGGCTGCAAAATCTCTTTTTGATGACTAAAAACTAAATTTTTGATGGCTGCTAAATCTCTCTTTGGTGGTTGTAAATGATCTCTTCGGTGGCTGCAAGTACACTTCTTTGATGGTTGTAAATGAGCACTCCTTCAATGGTTGCAATTATACTTCTTGATGGCTATAAATGAGTACTATAAATGGGCTCTTTGGTGGGATGCAAAAACCTTATTTTGTGGCTACAAAATACTTATTTGGTGGCTGAAAAAATCCTTCTTTGATGGTTGCAAAGAACCTTTTTTGATGGCTGCAAAAATCCTTCTTTGGTGGCTTGAAAAAATCCTTCTTCAATGTACAAGAGTAGTGACCGCAAAAGCCTTCTTTGGTGGATTGAAAAAATCTTTCTTCAATCTGTAAGAGTAGTAGTTCAAAATCCTTCTTTGGTGGCTATGAAATCATTCATTGGTGGCTGCAAAATCCTTCGTGGGTGGCTACGAAATCCTTCTTGGGTGGCTGCGAAAGCCCTTCTTGACCTGCAAAAACTTTATAAACAATACTAGCATACTAGCTAGTTTAGCACCCCTTAGCTCTGATACCATGTGATATTTGAGCATTCATAGATCTAGGTGCAAAATCTAACAAGATATGATGATTAAATCAAGTGTGAACAGTTGTGCAATAATATATATGAATCATTACACATTAATTTTGAAGAGAAGAAAGACAATGATTTTTTTATCAGAGTAATGAATTAATGAAAAGAGGTTACAATATATAGGAGAATGATTCGAATTAGGTTAAGGATCAATTCGAATTGTCCATGCTATGTATAGAGGGTTCATGCTATGCATAGAGGGATATTTTGGCTTAACTGAGAGCAAATAACCCCAATAAGTCATGCATGCACTCCTAGATTGAGTTAATTGATAAAGGGACTCACTGATCACTCAATTAACTGAATGACAATGTGCATGTCCCTAAAATATATCAATAAGGGTGTTATTGACTTAACTAGGGAACTAATGACTGTTAAGGGTCAGTTAGAGTTAAGTTTAGGCTAAATCAGTGGAGCAGATTTAGCTCTAACTCATGTTCTTCCTTAAATCATGTAAAAACTCCCCAAAATCAAGGAATGCGCCCCCGAACCAAGGAAGGCACCCAAAAATCTAGCGATTGGTCTCGTGGATGATTTAGGAATTATTTTTTAGTGTGGTTTGGACCATTGACTCATCAACACATGCTCTAGGAGCATTATTTACTATAACAAAGCTATGGGTTCTCCCAATGAGCATTGTAGTAGACATGGATACAAGGTTCATGGGGCAGTTTTGGACAGAGTTGTTCAAACTTGTTGGAACCATGTTGTTGATGATTTCATCATACCATCCATAAATCAACAGGAAGATAGAGTGGATCAAAAATTTGTTGGAGGTCTATTTGAGGCACTATGTGCGCTTTGATCAATCGGATTGAATAGATCTATTAGACATGGTGCAGTTCAACCACAACATGCATGATATCTCAGCGATGGGGTATAATCCATTTGAGTTATCTATAGTACAACACTTGATGCGACCTCATATCATTGTGCATGGATTGTATGGGAAGAGTCCTGCTGCCATGGGATTCATGAAGGGATGGAAACACAAATTAAAAGTGAGTGCATATAGCTTACGGAAGTATCCGAGAGGATGAAGCAATGGGGATACCAAGGGAGATGTGAGTTAGAGTTAAATTTGGTGACCAAGTCCTTATGAATTTGGGGAAGGAGCAATTTAGACAACATGACAGGAAGGAAGGTGCACTAATGTGGAAGTTTTAAGGCCCTTTTGAGATACTTGAGAAGATTCATAAGGTTATGTATAAGTTGAATCTACCGGATAACTTGAAATATTGTCACCATATTGTCCACATCATTCAAATGAAACCTTGTAGGATTGATGAAGACAATCCTGGTAGGGATAAAGAGTCTCATTCTTCTGCCATGGCATTGGTCATCCTCCTCTTTCAATGGGGATGAATCGGGTTCTGCATAGTTCCCTTACTTTAGACCCAACAAAATCCCCTTCACTGGCCCTTTTGGAATCAACCTGCGAGCAGGCTGAAGTCTGACCCGAAGCAAAGATTGGTGGTTACAGAATCAGGTTTCTGCAACCTAGTGACGCGCGGCTATGTTATGCGAGCTTGATATGCACATCTTACTCAACATTACTTAACGAGTTATTATCAATAGCTAACTGCGCACTTCACAGTTTCCAACAAACTACAGACTTCGTTGAATCGTTGCTATCTTTACTCGACTAACTATGCATTTAACATATCTAACATGACTTCGCAATGTTCATACATGCATGTTCTGCTACTTATCATATCATTCTCATTCACATTCATATGAAAACACATATATAAGCATAAACATTCATGAACATACAATATAACAAAGATTCAAACTCATAACACAGGTATTTATGTGGTTCACCCCCTAGATGGGAGCTACATACACGAGAACTGTTCTTGTACTCCTTAGATCTCTGCACACACAGCTGCAGAGTCTTTTCTACAATAGATCTCTACGCACACAGCTGCAAAGTCTTTTTCCTCTCTTATATCTCTCTTAGCATAGATATAACAATATCTTCTTACAAAATCTAACAACTAACTAGGTTCTCTAACAAGATCTAACCCTTCCTTATACAAAATTGCCCTTTATATAGATTGTGCCCGAAGGTCACATCTTTACAATAACTATGGGCCAACCCCCATAGTACCCTTAAACCCAAAATAGCATGGTTCTCCTATTGACCACGCTTTATCTTTACTTCGTTGGAGCTCTATTGTCCTTTTGCACCGCTTCCTCTAGATCTAACGCTTCTCTTATAGTCACAGTTCTGACCACACGGCTCTAATGCTACAGTGGTGCATCCTTTGCACCATTCCGCTTCTTTACTCTTCGCTTTTGTAGTTGACAGTATGTCGCTTCATTTATAACTGCTCCAACTACCTCGATGGTCCTTAGTAATTCGCCTTTACCAAGGGGACATATCCTTTTCTGCCACTTCGCTTCGCTCCATACCCTACTCCCAAGAATTGCGGAGTTGCTTCTCCCAAAATTGGTCAATGTTAGGCCTCGCCTAAATTGTACTTTCGCCATCAAAACTTCTTCCACTTGGGCTTCACCCAACAAGCGCCTAATACTTACTTGTGGCTCGCCCTTGAGCCAATTTGACTGGGATGCTTCAATTGCGCATCCCCTGGGATGTTTGATTTCGTAGAGAACTCCTGAAAAGTTGCACTCAACTTCGCAATTGTTTCCTTAGTCTCTTGCTCAAACTCCTTAATTGTTTCGAGCATCTCCTCTGAGATGGTTTCTTGAAGTTGCTCCTTTACTGTATTCTCTGTTGTCCGTATTTCTTGCAACTTCTCCTCAATTTCTTCAGATAGTGCAAGCGCCTCTTTCTACGTCAACTGTAACTTTGATGAAGTTTCATCTTCCTTATCCCTTAGCGCTTTCACTCCTTCTGAAGTTCTTTCGTTTCTGTGAACTTATGGATCCTTTGCCTTGGTGGAAAATCCTTCATAGCTATGCTCACAGATTCGAGATCTTTCTGCCGTTGTTGTACTTCATCCTAAATTTTATGTAACTAAGGGTCTTCTTGAAGCATATCCCATACCTTGGTAATTTCATCAAGTAGGTCTTGACATCTCACCACTTCTGCGGAGATGTTTTCTATTGAAGCCTTCAACTCCTCGATTCTTGCTTCTTTAACTTGCTGTGGAGTGCTAGATTGTTGTCAAGATTCTAAGTCAACAATATGCTCCTTATAGCCAATCTCCATGTTTTTCCATATTAGCTTTGATATTTTCTACCACGGCACCAATCCTTAGCATAGTGGCTTCTACTTCTGGCTCTTCTAGGCAGTCTGGGATCTTCACACAAACTTCGGCAACAACTTTCTTCAACTTATTCTGCTTCTCCTGTGCATTTGCTAACTCTTTGTTCTTCAGTGCGCATTCATCCTTCAGCTCTTTGTAGTTATCCTCCAGCTTCAGATGGTGGCTATAAGAGACAATGTCTCTATCTCAGATTTATTCAACAACCTGCAAATGTATATTATGCAACCCTTCACTGGGAAATATCCCAACATTAAAATCTATATGTGTGAGTTGCTTCACACCTTCAATGAGCTCGTTGGTCGGGAATATGACATTCATCGGTTTGATTCTAATTAGCCAAGGTCTCATTATCAAGGCACGCACCTTTCTTTTCCTTTGGCTTGTATCACCTGCCCTATATTCAGAATCTGATTCTCTTTCCAAGTCTCATTGGACTTGTTAAACTCTTTCTACCAAGCTCTTCAGTTCTGCGAGGCTCTCCACCATGCCTGCTTGGACTGTTTCTTACTTGTTTTCCTTTAATGCAAGTGTTTCTTCAATGTGCTCAGACACTCAGACTGCAATGCAGTCATATTCATCCTCATGAAATTGTGCATCTAGTGGCACCTTATTTGCTTTTTGTTTCTTCCTTTCCAGTCCTTCCGGCATGGTCGTGTCGGGTTCCTTTCTTTTCTCTCCTGCTGGAAAACCAATAGCTTGTTGTTGTTCTGTGCTTGACTTGGTTCTAGATTTTGTGTGCTTGTCATATCATATCCTTGGTCTTGTTAATTTCCAGCTTCACTTTCTTCTAATGTGGTTATCAACGTGGCTAGCACATCGATCTTCCATTCTGGCGGCCAGTCCTCCATGATCAGATCAATTTTCTGTCCATCTAGCTGATACAAGCCTTCAAACCATTGAGGAAGGGTTAGTTGTACTCGGGGCTGAATGTAAATAAAGTGCATTCCATCTTTGAAAGTCATCTTACGAATATAGCGAGTTGTCACTTCCTTAGTGATATGCAGAGTCCTCTGAATGACT
Source organism: Larix kaempferi (assembly GCA_027924585.1). NCBI lineage: Eukaryota > Viridiplantae > Streptophyta > Pinopsida > Pinales > Pinaceae > Larix > Larix kaempferi. The sequence goes on along the minus strand of BSBM01001197.1, from coordinate 12,688,613 downwards.
TCACATAATTGCTCGAAATAAGTGTACAACTGTATGTTTTTTATCCGCTGTCAATCTGACTTTGAGTTTTCCCGCATGTTCTCAAACCTCGGTCCTCAGTAATATCCAATGAATATTAGGACATTCTATTGATAGCTAGTCTCTTTCCATCCTATAAAGAAAATCAGTACTAGCAACCAACTGTAGTGGAACTGGTTTCCACTTTCTTTTGTATCTTGAATGTCTTATAGGAATTAGTTCAGCAGATAGCTCTCCCAAATGTACTGAAGTCCATCCTTGATCTTCGCAGCTAAGTATATTGTAGCGGCTGGTACCTCGTTCGGTATGCATTTCCTTAGGATTTTTCCTGCAAGGAGTTGGACTCTGAACCGCGTGGCTTGATCCTTGATCCCGGCTATTGTATAACCACGTCTTGCTTTGGGTATACCAAATTCGCTCTCCATCCTTGCAGCCAGCTCTTTATCCTTGTTCTTTCCAATGAACTCAACTACAGGATCAACACCTCTCTTGCTCAAGTGCATGATCTGGTAGATGAGATCTATGTTAATGTATATCTTGCAATCTAACCACAAGTTTCCCTGGTGTGTGCATGAAAGCAGTGTGTGCACCACCGCCGTGAGCTCTGGGATCCTATCAAAGTGTGGGATGAGCAATAGGTTCAACAATTGTGATGGTTGCGACGATGCAATCCAATATTGCGGGTGAATGGTTGAATTCCTGGTAGCTTCATCATGCCTTCTTCACATGTATTGATCTGGTTGGAATTGTGGGTAATTTGCTTCTTGGAGCAAGTCATGGTCCACGAATTTGCACTCTGCAATTTGACCGAGAAAATTCTCCTTAATTCACACATGACATGACATGGGAGGCATTGGAATCTCATACTGCATATTCCTCATGAGAATCACCTCTGGCGCATCTCATTTTCGTGGAGAGATGTACTCTGGAACAAGCAGGATGGGTCTCTCTTGAGGCTGTTCTTATGGAAACGGCTACAGAACACTCGCGGTCTTCAGATTTTCTTGTTCACTGGCCTTCTGCTTGTATTTCTACTTTTGCTGTGATACATTCCTCGGTGAGTTTCTAAATGATCCACCTCGTTCTAGGACTGCTTGCTTCACGGGAGTCTTCATGACTCCTTCCAAACCAGAATGTCGGAAGTATCTCAATATTTCATCTAAGGTCGACTGCTCAGACATACATTGTCGGATAACGATTTCTTTCAACTGGTAAAAAACTTGGAAATTACAAGCGGTAAAAATAAAATCCATGGTAAAACCAATAAGTATGCGGTCTTTAATATTTATAGATGCTGCAGCACTAAGGCATGCCCAAAAATGGTTAACTTAGCATTAAATTCCATGTCCGTTGGACAAATATTGCTTAGATATTGGTCCTTTCCCTTCATTGAATGTGTATTCAATGGATGAATATGCCTTAAATGTGGAAACATTTGCTTCCTGAAAGTACTGATAACAGCTACTTTCCGACCAAAAACTGTAACGTCTAGTTTTGTTTTACTTCGCTAGTGGTTAGGTGAATTGCGAGTTTCACTGCGCATTTCTCTTTGCTTAACTTTAACTTCACAGTGCGATTCCTCTTCTTTTACTTTGCAACTCAGCTTGTTATGTGTGCTTTGCAGCACATCTTTCCTTTTTTGTGAAAACTTTGCATCTTACCAAAACTGTGTGCAGACTCTTATTCTTTATTTTTAGTGTCCAATTTCAACTGCACTTGACACTTAAAATGTTTTCTTACATTTCCTAACTGATACCTATAAGAGTAGGGCCATCCCTGTAAGGATTTAGTCTACTCCCATTAACAAGTCCTTTCAAATTTTCTCCAAGTAGTGTGTCTAACTAAACTGCGCCACTATTAGTGACGTGCTTAACAATGTATGGTCCTAACCAATGCATTTTGAATTTTCGAAGAAATTTCATAAATTTTCTATCATAGAGGAGGACAAGGTCTCCTACCTGGAAAAATTTATTCTTGATGTGTCTATAGTGCCATAATTTTTCTCTGTCTTTCTGCACTTGTTGGTGAAAACCTGCAATGAATCGATCTTCCTCCAATCCAACTAAGTGTAGTAGTATTTCTTCCATTGTTTGATCATCTTCCATATCTGTAAATGCTACAATTCTCAAACTTGGTACTATGTATTCCCTGGGCATGACAGCTTCCTGTACCTGTACTAATCTGAAAGGTGTATGGCTTGTGAACTTCTTACAAGTTGTTCTATATGCCCATAATACTGTTGATATTATAAGATCCCAATCATCCATGTTTGTGTTGCAGCATACCTTAGTCAATGCATTCTCCAAGACTTTGTTAAAGGCTTCTACAGTGCCATTCGCTTATGGATGATATGGTGTGCTCTTCTGATGGTATATCCAAAATTATTTTGTCAAGGATGCAATAGTTCTATTCAAGAAATGGGTACCCTGATCGCTCTTAAAATATTTGGACATCCAAACCTTGTCAAAATATTTTCAAAAATGAATTGTGCAGTGGTAACTGCGCTGCAATCCTTTGTTGGTTTTGCCTCTACCCATATTGTTAGATAATCTATAGCTGTGATGATATATCTTGATCCAGTTCTCTTTCCTGGTGGGTTAATAGGTCCCAGGAAGTCAATATCCCATTTATCAAAGGCTTGAAGTTTCAAATGTGGCATCAATGGCATCTCATCGCGACGAGATGGCTTTCCTATTCTTTGGAATACATCGCACTTCCAGCGATGTTCTTTTGAGTCTTTGTGTATCGTAGGCCACCATAGTCCCGATCTCAAAAATGTCTACGTAGTAACTCTTCTTGCGTAGTGTCCTCCTGATACACCTGAATGTGCTTCGGCCAGTACACTAGGTCTTTCGTGTTCTAGTATGCATCTTTTCAATACTTCATCTGGTCCCAATTTGTACAATTGTCCAGCAATTAGAGTAAAGTCAGCTGCTCTTACCACTAATTGTTTCTTCTGCTGCGCAGTAAATTCTGTAGATGCTAATCCTGTAGTAATAAATTCTACAATATCTCTGAAATAGTCATCTGCTATATGGATAGCAAACAACTGCGCATATGGTAGATTATCCTCCAAATTACTAGGTTCTTCGCCTGACTTTAATGCGTGAAAGATGGTCAGGTCCTACGTTCAATATTCCGGGTTTCACAATGATTTCAAAATCATATTCCTGAAATAGTAACAACCATATGCATATTCTCCCCCCTAACACTGGTTTATTGACCAAGTACTTCAAAGTTGAATGGTCAGTAAACATACAGAAATCTGAACCTAGCAGATAGTGTCTAAACTTCTGCAATGCGTATACCATAGCTAAGCCTTCCCTTTCTGTCGTGTTATAATTTTGTTTCTGTTGAAGATAGGTTTCTGCTTGAAAATGCGATGGGATGATCGATGCCTCCCTCACCTGGTTGAGCTAGTACAATGCCAAGTGTTATAGATGAAACATCTACGTGTACATGAAATGGTTTATTCCAGTCAGGAAAGACTAGAATAGGTGTCATAACCATTTTCTCTTTCAATGTTTCCAATCCTTTTTGGAAATCTTCAGTCCAACTGTACTTCGCTTATTTCTTCAATAATGTCTCCATAGGCGCAGTGATATGCACATATCCTTTGATGAATTTCCTATAGTATCCTGTGTGCCCCAATGTAGTGCGTAGCTGTTTCACGAAGTTAGGTGCTGGGAGATTTACGATGATTGCGATCTTCACTGGATCAACCATCAATCCATGCTTACATACTATGTGTCCCAATAAAATACTATAAGGAACATAGAAAATGGTGAGAAAATGCTCTTCATATTCAAGGAAATATGGTATTGTCTGGACTTCTCTAACATAATCCTTAAGCTCCCATGATGATTCTTCAAAAGGCCAAATACCGTCCATTCATCAAAATAAAATTCTAAGAATTTATGAATACAATCCTTAAATGCAACTACAACAACTCTTGAAAATATAACAGGTGCATTCTTCAATCCAAAAGGCATAATAGTGTACTGATATGATCCCCATTCAGTAGCAAATGTGGTCTTATGTCTGTCTTCTATAGCAATTCTGATCTAATGATATCGAGAAAATCCATCAGTGAAAGAGTATGCCTCCTATCCACCTACGTTATCTAACACTTCATCTGTGAATGGAGTAGGAAATGGGTCATGTAAAGATGCATTATTTAATTTCCTGAGGTCCACACAGATTCTGATTTCACCTTTAGCTTTCTTATCTTGAATTACCATAGTTCTTATCCATTATGATTCTTCTACTGGTTCAAAAATTCTTGCATCAAGCATCTTATCAATTTTTGCTTTCACCCTTTCTTTATATCTGGGATTCAACCGTTAAGGTATTTTCTTAATAGGCTTCGCATCAGGCTTGAGATGTATTTTCATAACTCCCAAGTCACCTAAAATTCCTTTCATTTCAGAAAACTTGGTAGGAAATAAATCTTGGTATTCACATAGTAGGTCTGCAATCTGTCCTACTATTTGTTCATCCTAGTAATCCCCAATAAAAGTGAACTTTGGTTCATTCCCAGTACCAACATTGATCTTTCTGGTCTTCACAGGATTACTCAAGTCTAGAATTTCTAGATCAGGTCCTTCAACATCATGTTTTCCTTTAGAATTAGGTATATTCACATCGTGAGGGTCTTCATCTGCATCTTCATCTAGAGCGAAGTTATAACATTCAAGGGCATGTTCAAACTGTATTTCCCAATCTGGTTTTTTATATACATGCAATAGGACATCATTAAATATTTTATTTTTAATTATCTGTAAAGACTAATTGACACCCGGACAATCATCCTCAAAACTGAAAGTGGATTGAAAGTCGTTTATCATCATGTGCCAATCGGTTGTACTTCTGTGAATTTATGCTTCTGTATACCAATTCTTTGGTATTTGATCCAATGTGTGCACAAACATATGGACCCATTCTCTCTTAGGTATATGTATCCAGGATTGCAAACAAAACTCTATATGATTTCTAGGATCATTATGTCCATTATATTTTACTTGTACTATCTCAGTTTGCTCTGCAAATATGATTTCCATCACGTGCTTGCATTATTCCCATGTGTTCAGGTTCTCTTTATGCGCATCCCACCATCTAGCAGGTGTAGCTCGCAATGCTATATCCAAGACTGCTAACTTATGTTTATCTGAAACTAATACTAAATATTCATGAATAAATACGTGGATATTTCCTAAACCATCATAAGTAGGAATTGTACTTACCTCTGTTCCAATCCAACATAGTGACTTTGTTATCTTCGCACATTGTCTTGTTGATACTGTTGGGATATTCCTATACTCCATCCTAGTCCTAACAACATTTTCCATTTTTGCATTTTCAGTCATGCATGCATTTTTCATGCAGTCATGATTTTGCATGCATCCTAGTCATCAGTCCCAACACCTAGACCTCAGTTAGCTAGCGTCGGGAGCTTCTTTCTGATCAGTTTAAGCCCTCCTAGTGCTTAGTGCGCCCTCCTTCCTTGATTTAAGGATACCACTTGTGAAAGGTTCCCTCTCTCACCTACCACTTAGTTGCACTTCAGTTAGTTGAGTTATCTTTATATATTTCTTTGATTTAAGGCTAGATTGACTCTCAACTGACTATATCACTCCGATGGACCTCCAGTGAGACTAGACTGCCTATTATGACTCCAGTTAGCTCCTCATGAACCCTCCACTGAGCCTCCTTCATTCAGTTAGTGCCTCCATGTGCCAGTTACACCTACCACACTCAGTTAGACTCAGTTTGACATTTGGTTGACAGTTACTTGTGCATTGATGACTCCACTGATGATGATCAGGACTTCTAGTTGTGCTTTGATGACACTCCATTGATTTTATGATCACTCCATGAAGGCTAATTCGAATTGCCACCTTGGCATTCGAATCCTCTCACCATTGTATTATTTATTTGTCCATATTTTGATTAATGAATTAGAGTGTGTGATGTTATTCTGCTTCTATCTGAGTTCTACTATATCATAATTATGTTGCTCCTTTACATTGCATTGACCACTCTTCTTCTATTTTCTTGCTTAATCTTAATCTTTCTTGTGAGGTATACATCAGCTCTTAGATCTACTGTGAGGATTTTCACATGGTATCATAGCATGTTGAGAGTATTGTCTATCTCCATTCCTAAGAGTTTTTTGCAGGTTTTTATCAAGATTTCGAGTGCATTAGTTTCTGCACTTTTGCAGCAGTAGCAGTTGCAAACATTTTCTATTGTTTTTGCAGGTCTTTTGAAAAAATTTCCATGAATTCGGAAGAAATTACTCCTCTTTCTCCATTCAACCATGATGAATGGAAACCACAGATGATAGCACATTTGAAGAGACATGGTCTCTTTGATTATTGTTTTGAAAGAGAGTTTGAATCCTCTGAAGAAGAGAATGATTGGTTAAATGAAGGTGACAGAGCCTCTGCAGCCATGATGTTTGCTATGTCTCGATGCATGGTACACCACTTCTTTTCTGTTGAATATCCAAAAGAACTATGGGCCCATCTGGATGAAAGATTTGGCAAACAGAATGAAGGGATTGGTCCAAACCATTTTGAGAGCAAGCCCATTGTTGCATTCTCCCTTCTTGATGGTCTCTCTAGTCATGAATCAGTATCAAACATATCTCATATTGAAGTTGTCCACAAAGAAGAAGAACTTGCAGATTCTACACTCATGCTCCAAATTTCTTCTATTTCGAATTATGTGCTAGCTCACACTCTAGAAACTGTAGAGGTTCTTAAATCCTCTCTTGCACCAGAGTCTATTGGTTTGCATCATGATCTATTGAATGTTTCGGAGGTTAAATCAGCCATTGGAGGTAATGCATTCGCTCTCCTTGATCACTCACCTCTTACTTACTACTGTAAGATCATTTTTTCATGCTCTCAGAAGTTTATTGAAGATGAAGGCCATTGCCATTTGCTTGGGATAATTTCTCATGCATTTCATGGTTTAGATCTCACCTCTACTGGTTTAAGGAGATCTTAAGAAACCATTTTTCAAGTCTTGGATCTGATTTGGATTCCAATCAATCACTGACATTTGATGGTTCTTTTGGGCATAATCTCACCCATGATGGTTCAAAGGAGAAAACAAAAGACTATCTGCACACTCTTGGATTTGATCCTACCTCAGCTGATTCTAATCACATGTTCCAAGATCATCCTCATACTTCTGGATTTGTTCTCATCACATTCGATCTGAAGAGAAAGTACAAGCACATTCCTTTTGAGCATGAACCACTTCTTCCCAAGAAGAAGATACCTCCAGACATATGACCAAGCATCACACCTGCTTGAGTTTGGAGCGTTTATTTTTTGTGTTCCCTACAGTCTATTTTGAGGGAGGTATTTTTCCCATGAGGTTTTCCCCATTTCCTCGGTTTATTGATTGTTATTATTATTCATTGTATTGGGTGACCTTTGGTCTCAGTTACCAAGGCCCAGGATGGATTAAGGGGGGTTGTTGGGATATTCCTATACTCCATCCTAGTCCTAACAACATTTTCCATTTTTTCATTTTCAGTCATGCATGCAGTCATGATTTTGCATGCATGCATGCAATTGCATGCATCCCAGTCATCATTCCCAGCACCTAGCCCTCAGTTAGCTAGCCTCGGAAGCTTCTTTCTAATTAGTTTCAGCCCTCCTAGTGCTTAGTGCGCCCTCCTTCCTTGATTTAAGGATACCACTTGTGAAAGGCGCCCTCACTAGTACATGTGGACATTTTTCCCATGGAAAATCGTTGCTATTGCAACACTTTTCCATTGCTATAGCGACAAACAGGACTCCTTGTTTTCGTGGCACTAATTTCGTCATTATAGCAACACTTTCCAACGTTTGTGGCTATCGCACCGAACGTTCGTGGCTATAGCACCGAACATTCGTGGCTATAGTGACGGCTGTTTATATTTTAAAAAAAAAGTAAATGGAGCGATCTACGACTCTCTAGCCACGAACGTTCGTGGCTATAGCACCAACAGTTCGTGGCTAGAGAGACGAATGGTCATATTTAAAAGAAATAAGTGAACTGATGTCCGTCTCTCTAGCAACGAAAGTTCGTGGCTATAGCACCGAAAGTGCGTGGCTATAGAGACAAATGTTCATATTTAAAAGAAATAATTGAACCGATCTCTGTCTCTCTAGCAACGAAAATTCGTGGCTATAGCACCGACAGTTCATGGCTATAGCACCGAAAGTGCGTGGCTATAGCGATGGATGTTCATATTTAAAAGAAATAAGTGAACCGATCTCCGTCTCTCTAGCAACGAAATTTCATGGCTATAGCACCGACAGTTCGTGGCTATAGTACCAAAAGTGTGTGTCTATAGTGACGGATGTTCATATTTAAAAGAAATAAGTGAACCGATCTCCATCTCTCTGGCAATGAAAGTTCGTGGCTATAGCACCGAAAGTGCGTGGCTATAGAGACGAATTCACATATTTACAAAAAATATGTCCATCGCTATAGAAATGACAAGCCCCAACAAGTTTCGATGAACTTACTATACTAGCGACGAAAATTTCCGTCGCTAGTATAGCAAGTTCGTTGAAACTTGCTAGCACTTGTCGTCTCTATAGCGACGGACATGTCTATTTTTTTTAAAACTAGCAATTGTACCTCGGGGTGCAATAAAAGAACGTCGTATTGCTTCGGCATACCCATAATTTGTTGTTTAAAATTGTTCTTGCTTCAACAAAATAATACTATCAATTAAAGATTCCATTGAAGAAATTCTATATGCAAAAGCCATGGAAAGCTCCTCATATTTTTCTCACAAAAAAAAATAGCTGATAGAGCCAAGAATTGAAATCCCAATAGCTGATAGAGCCTTGCATATTTACTACTGTCAAGGCTAGGAGGATAGAGAACCTAACGACCATAGCATTACTAGAGTGAAATCCAGAAGAGTGGTGAATTTCACCACTTTGTCACTATGAATTTCATCGTTTTTGTGGCATGTTCATAAGTTAACTGCCCATTATAGGTTGGAAGACTAACAAATGCTTCACTACAAGGTACCTATATATAAGAAGATATGTTGAAATGCCTATAACTTCTTTGTGATGTTTGTTGCCACAACTAGAACAAACAACCAAAGTATGTGCCAAAGAATTGTATGTTGCCACAACTGGAACAAACAACCAAAGTATGTGCCAAAGAATTATATGGCAATGGCATGCTATTATAGTCTTAAGTTAACCGCCAATTAGTTGTTCAGTTGAAAGCCTGACAATATGCTTTATTACAAGGAGATATGTTGATTTTTAAGTGTGGTGATGCTATCATAATTTTTGTGAGTACACCTCTTTTTCATTTCTTAAGTTAAGGCAACATCATACACAGATCTCAAGAATATAGAATGTAGTTTAATAGAAAGTAGCTCGGTGAACTTATTTAAATATAGAGACATGGATTCAAAACTTTTTGTGAGTATCACTGTAAATATGTTTTTATAAATATAAGAAGTATTTTATAAAAAAAATATCTAATTTGTTAATGATGTTTATAATAAATAAATATCAACTTATAACTATCTTTCTGTCTTATCAAATCTATTTAAAATAAATTATTTTTTAAAATGAAATAACAATACAATGTACATTAAACTGGTTAAATTTTTTTTATAATGAAATAACAATACAATGTACATTAAACTGGCTTGCTTGTATGGTTCACAAACATGTCACCCAACTGCATTTAATACAAAATGATATAAAATTCAAAGTAGTCCTTGCTCATATATTAATATATCTAACGCTTGACCTCTACTAAAACAACAGTATGCCCTTCCTCAAAAGAGAAGAACATCAAAAAGCCCAAAATTCAAGGTTATTGCTAATAACTACATATAACATCGTCAACCCACAGGTTTTGATAAATGTAGAAAGTACACATCGGAATTATTTGTGCCTTCTAACGCTAAACAAATGTAGATCTAGTCACCCCTATCCTTTCGTCATGGAGGACTGCCTCTCTGATAGCAACATCAATACAGGATGGCTAGGCTGCATCAAATTAGAATTATCTGTCAAATTGTAAGCCTATGTACATATGGTAACTCTAAAAAAATCCACATGAAATAGCTAGATTACATAAAAAACCATTAAAAACTAAATCATATTAACTATTAGAAAAAAGGAATCTCTTTGCAATTTTGTTTGACACTATTTATGGTTGTTTCCTTTCATAATTCTATCTAGCATTATTCAGTGTTGTTTTTAATTAACTAATAGTATTAACAATGAGTTACATGAATTGGTTTTTTTTGGATATATTGGTGGTTTACTAATCAAGAATTAAAATCGATCTAGGTGAGTATGAAATAGATCTAGGTTAGTAACACCCAATTTCTAGTTCTCTTAACACTCAATATATCAAGTGATCAAGTGGTAGTGATTGAAGTAAAATGTAAATGAGTGGACTTGAAACAACTAAAATGAATGTCAAAGCATCAATCTCAAACAGCCAGTGCTTCCAAGAATCTCTGGTTACCAAATGCAATTCTAAAATGACTATTACTTCATTTCACTTGTTTGATTTCTACGCTTCCAAGAATCTCTGGTTACCAAATGCAAGTCTAAAATGACTATTACTTCATTTCACTTGTTTTAATTCTACTTCTTCATATATATAAACATCATCTAACTAATTGTTATAGGTCAAAATTGCACCTCTCCGTCCGTGATCACCCTGAGCTGCTGATCACACAAAAGGACAACTTGGATGGAGGAGCATGTTGACCTTGGATGATATGACAACTCATTCCATTTCCTGACATTACTGGAAAAAACACAAAAATATCATTTTGAGATATGAGCGCTACTCCACTTAAAGAGACTAGCGCCCATACGCTACTCCACTGTATAATAGTAGCGCCCATATCCAAGTATACGCTACTCCAGTGTAGCAAAGTAGCGCTCGACATTAAAAATCAATTGAGCGCTAGTTGTTAAATACTAGGGTAGCGCCCTATACGCTACTCCACTGAATAAGAGTCGCGTACATCTTAAAAGATGATTAAAAAATATATTAGTTCATCGAGGAGGATTAGTTGATGGCAGTTTCCTAACTCCCCCAACTTCCTCCATAACTACATCTCGACCTTAACTGCTTCTTTGAACCTATAAATACCAAGAAGGTTAAAGGAGAAGGGTTAGAAATTGGAGTTAGTGAGATTGATTAATGGAAAAACTTTGAAGAATCTTGCATTGGAGGAGTTGTTGCTGAAGACATCCAAGCCAGAAGAAATCCAGAGCCCAGAATCTAGTTGCAGGAGCCTGCTTCATTATCAGGTATACTTGTACTTCATTCTACTTTTGAAAAATAAAGGTTGAAGTGTTTTCTTGTTCCAATTTGAATGTGTTATCAAATGGCATCTTAAGTTGGATTTATTTTGGTCAATGCTGAATGTTAAACACTGTTTCTGTTTCTTTCAAGCTTTATATATTGCCCAAAATGTTTTGAGAAAGGTATTGTTGTTGCAGGTTTGCTGAAGGAAAGGTAGATTCGGAAGTGGAACACAGGATCAAGTCAAAGCAAGGATCAGACTTCGATTAAAGGTATGTTCCCTACATCTACAACTTCTTTCTTTTTGTAAATGTCTCTGTAATAGCATCAATGCACTTACCTGTCACCCCAACCAAGTTGATAGTTTTAGTTTCCTGACTATAGGGTAGAAATGCCCGCCAACAGACTGGCGACTCCGCTGGGGATATAGAGTTTTTGGCTTTAGGAAACATCGTTCTTGTGTGTCTTCTCAGTTATTTTTGACTTCTTTGATGTGTCAAGAAACTTTATAGGTAGCCCTTGTTTGTTTCTTGCCTGCTTTCATCAGTTTTTGATACCTTCCAGAGTCAGTTTTCAAGTCTTTGAGATATGAGCGCTACTCTGATATAGATACAGTAGCGCCCATACGCTACTGTGCCATATATATAGTAGCGCCCGTTTCTGTTTGGGCGCGAGTTGCTCTACTACACAGTAGAGTACATTTCCTGAAGCAGTCAATTTTTGGTTTGCTTGTGTTTTAGCCCTGTGGTGATTTGCTGACTTTGTTGTGGGATCCTTTGGACTGTTGCATGAGGTTTTAACTGTTACTTAAGCCATAGAACCTTCTCTTGAAGTTTTTTCCATCTTTTAAACCACTTGTTGACCTTTGGAATTTTTGGGACTTTTTATTGACGTTTTGGAAGACTTGGTGGTGTTTGGTGACGAACACTTTCACTTTTTTCAGACCCTGACTGCTTGTTGCCCGCTTACAAACCTGTACACTCCTGTGTTTGTTGTTTGTGGTGAAGTTGTCTGCTCTCCACTACCCCCATCCTTTGTTTAGGGTTTGGTCCTTGGTAGAGATTCTAGGGTGTCTTCTTTTTGGTCAAGTTTCATTCTTCCTAGACTCATTGTCTTCTGCTGGTTACAAGTGCTTTTTAAACAGCTGTAGGCTAGTTTCACCTCTCAGTTTCCTTGTGTTAGTAGGGCATCTTGCTTGTCTACTTGTACTTGGCGTTGTGGTCTTGCTAGGGCTAGACACGTTAGGTCAGTCCTTGGGTGTTTCTCTCCTTTGTTTTCTCCCACTTGGTGTCCAAGTTTATAGGCTTTTTCTTAGTAAAAAAACCTGTAGATCAAGTCTTTCTCGAGCTAGGGTTTCGACAGCTATAGGCCTAAGAACGTTTAGCCATACTTACACACTTTGCATATAAAGTTTTATTTGGCTTTCCATTTTTTGCATAGTTCTTTTTCGGTTATTGAAAAAGCAAAAAAATTTGGTACTTTAAGTTAAAATAGAACTTGTCTTTGTCATTGCAAAATAACTTAGTATATTTTGTATAATTTAAAAAGAAAACAAAAAATTTTAAATAAGTTTGCTTAGATGTTCAGTTTTGAAAAAAGAAGTAGATGAAAAAATGAAAAAGTTTTGTTGTAGGAAGATTTGAGTATATTTGCACTTTTGTTTTCTTGTTATAACCACGCTCACACACCCACTATCCTTTTTGCATAATAAAAGCCCTAAAATTTGTTAATAAAATGAATTATAAACTTTTTCTTTTTAGGGTACACTACACCAACTAGTTTTGGTTAGGGTCTTGGGTTTAAATCACCTTAAACCACCCAAGATCACACATTGCGCAACAATCATAGTGAGACTATCATAGGTAAACCCACCTCACTCAAAATTTGCCTGGGATCTATGCAGTAGGTCATTGCGAGATCAGTTTGTGGGAATACCCCTCCTACTTACTGTTCGAGCATACGCCAGCATCGGATTGCATATTGGGGACTCTTTCGAGTTTCGGGCTTAGCTACCCTGCCCACGCTTTCTGATTTGACCGGTGACTGTTCCCCCAGGAATTTTTGGTGTTGTGGTATCCATAGTATCAGACTCCTAGGTTCTTACACAGGTGACAGCAGAGGGTATATCTGCTGTACCTAAGACAGACGTGGGAGGAAACCCCGTGCAGGTCTTTGGGAGGGCGGTTGGGTGATTCCAGCGCTTGCACCCTTAGTCATTGTATTGTGGACCCTGGGTAACTGTCTTTCTTCCTTCGTTGATCTGTTCTGGGCCCTCATCATCCCAGACTCTTCTCCGGAAGGCGCCTTTGTTTGACTGGTTTGTATACTTAGGAATTTTTTTTAGTTGGTGTGTTGTTTGCCCCCTAGTCATAGTGGCCACTAGGTTCTAGTTTGTTATTTTATATTTATAATCACGGAGAATCAACAACTCCGTAGATCGAGAAGGATTCAGAACCTTCCACCTGTTAGAACAGAACCTAAACAACCAGCTAGAAGACAGCGGGTAAACCCCGATATTTCTTCAGAAATTACCTCTGAAATAGAATTGCTTGAAGAAATACTTATAACAGAAAACCTTGAAATTGAGGTTCCTGAGGAACCACTACCAGGTACCACAGATCAGCAACACTTTAGTACTGTTGAGGTGGAAGATCTTACTTCCACGGAGTATAGCACTCCTTTCAATCCTCCCTTAACTAATACCAGAATTCCGCTTCTGTCACCTGTTGGTTTCCAGCAGCCCCTTTTCAGTGCAGATCTTCCCTTTCCCGGACATCTGATGTCTAACTCAGGAGGTGAACAGGGGGTTCCCCAAACTCCCACTTTAGGTATGAATACCAGCACAGTTAACCCTTCTTTTACTGCTGCACCTAGTCAGGCACAAACCACATCTGTGCCTACTCCATCTTTCAGTTTCAACACTAGTACTTTAGGTATGCCTAGTTTTACAACGATGGCATCTATTCCTACACCTACTGTTGGGCCTAGCAGTACGGCCAACTGTGCAACACCTTCTACTTCCCAACCGTTATATCAGATTCCTAGTACTTGGGTTTCCACACCTGTGGTAGGACCAAGTGCTTCTGCAAACATACCAGTCATGGGCACCATGACTGCACCGTCCACATCAGCTTCTACTGGTTTCAACACCTTTGTAGGCCCTAACTTGAATCAAGGTAACATGCCTGCAAGTAACACCCCTTTTTCCTTATTCTCGGGGGGAGGGGGTAATATCTTTAACCAGCAATATGGCGGGGCTAACACCCAGCCACAGTGGACGAACCCGCAAAGCATTAATCCACTCTCGTATGGGTGGGGAAATTTTAATAACTCTTTCTCACAACAACAACAGATGGCAGGGGGAAACCCCTATCAACAGATAGCTGGGGGAAACCCCTACCAACAGTTAACTGGGGGAAACCCCTATCAACAGTTGGTAGGTATCAACCCCTATCAACACATGGTCGGGGGCAACCCTTATCACCAGATGGCTGGGGGCAACCCCTACCAACAATTCATGGGACAAACGATGGGTGGTTCCCCTTATCAAGCTTCATCTTACCGGCCTCGTCTACCCTTTCTGGCAACTTTAAATTTGCCAGACCTTTCTAAACTGACAAATGATCCTGTGTGTCATAATGCCACGTGGCCATCAGTTCCCTCCAAATTGCCTTCGGATATTCCAAAATTCGAAGGCAAAACTGGTGAAGATCCTGGTGACCATGTCACTACCTTTCACTTGTGGTGTTCTTCAAATTCGTTGAACAAGGATTCCATCAGATTGAGATTGTTTCAAAGGACCCTAACTGGTCCCGCAGCCAAATGGTACATTGAACTACCTGCGGCTACTTTCTCTAGTTTTGGGGATCTAGCAACTGTCTTTTTAAACCATTTCCAGCTTCTTGTTCGGTATGATGCCGGAACAGAACTTTTGTCTACTTTTAGACAAAACAAAGCCACTCACCTATCTGACCACATTCAGGAGTGGCGAAGACGGAAGAGGCTCATAAAGGCCAACATCCCTCCAGAGTTCCTGCTTGAGTGGTACTTGAAATCACTCCTTCCTTATATTTCTAAGGAAGTAGCGACATCTGGAGTTTCCAATGAAGAAGAAGCCATCTTAAGGACTCAACAGTTAGACCTTGTATACGCACAATCTGGTTTACTGTACGAGATTATACCTGACGCACCGAGATCAAACACTGATCTGAGTAGACCCAAACCTGGACCACATGCTGACGGCATAGTGGGTTCAGTTAACTCTGCAGCCTTCGAAGCACTGACCAAACAGGTCCAAGCCTTAACTGTCAAACATTCGACTGCAGACATTGCTTCCATCACAACCTCTCCTTCTACTTCTGAATCTGTTAATCAGGTCCAGAACAATCAAAAGGGCCCTCGGCAGCCCAACAACAAAAAGAAGGGCAAGAAAGGAGAGGGGAACCAACAAAATCCCAAAAAAGACAATGCCGAAGAGGGTAACAAAGAAGAAAAGAAGGTTAGGTTCCCTTGTAAACTTTGCAAGCAGAACCACCTTACTCATCAATGCCCTCTACTTGAAGAAGCCCAGAAGCTTTTAAGAGAAAAGAAGCCTGCTGTCTTGAAAGATCCATTTCCTAAAGGACAAGGCTCAACTTCTGGCACCTCCAAAACTGGGGGCACTTCGCACGCTTCGGTTGATCAAACATTCATAAACATGGTTAACTCGGATGCACTTTTGCAAACTAGAGCCAAGAACTATATCCCGGAAACGCAGAGAAAGGATAAGGAGGTTCCTGAATCCTCCACTCCACTCCACATACCTGTGGACCCAATGCCCAAGATCCCGAAAGGTGTCTTGAAGAGGGCATCGCACAATCCCAACACACGGGCTGCTTCCAACTACAATGTGGTTGAAGATCTAGCCCAAACCCCTTGTGCCATGTCTACTCTAGAAGTCTTGCAGAGTTGTCCATTGCAACGAAATGCACTTCTGGCAGCTATTGGGAGTATGGAGTCTTCCAACATGTCTGCGTGATTTGACATGACTGATGTCAAATACCGGTTTCCATATCACGTTGCCCTCCAGATTGAGGTCGTTCATGGTCCAATGACCATTAGACGAGTTGTAGTAGATGAGGGAGCGTCGACTTGCGTAATGTCTATTTCCTGTTGGAAAGCTCTAGGTTCTCCTGAGTTAGTCCCTTCCAACACAATGCTTACTGCATTTGATGGCAGAACTTTCCGTCCACATGGAGTTTTTCCATCATTTAATGTCACTTTGGCCGGTAAGACAGTTGCTGTTGAGATAGAAGTTCTGGACGCTCCGCTCGATTACAATATGTTATTGGGCAGGAGTTGGACTTATGCCATGCAAGCTATAGCATCAGCAGTTTTTCGAGTGGTCATGTTCCCATTTGAAGGTAAGATCGTTACAGTCGATCAACTTTCTTTCACTCAAGAAAAACACCAGACTTCTTCGGAAACCACGGTTCCTTTGATTGATCAAACCACCCCAGTTAGCGAGAGTTTAGGAGCAGGACTTTTTGGATCACTAATTGGCACTTTTGACCTACCCGCTCCTACTTTATTTGTGGGTACTGAGGGATGCTCATCGTCTGAAACTCCTATGGTTAGTTCAACAATTGATTACGAGTTTCTCCCAACTAATACAAACCCCTCAGTGCCCATCCCTGTTGTAGAAGTCACTCACTTAGATTTTTATCAAACTACAACAGAAGATATATTGACTCCGTCGGTGTCTGTAGAGTCAAACATGGATTGTGCCACTACTCAGACACCTGACCCAATCCATTCTCCCGACAGTTCAGGAATTACTTTACCTTCTGATGAGGAAATGTTAGAAGCCTTGAATGACCCGGACCATCCTCGTGAACATATAAATCATGTGTCCTTCTTGTTTCCTTTTCTTCACTTATTAGAGAGAGGTGAATTTTGTTCACCACCCGATGAGAATACTGGTCTCACTCCTTCACAAGTTGCCATTGTTGAAGCAAATAGAGTACATACCTCGTTGGTGAACATTTTCACTGGGGTCAACGGAAACATTTTCTTTGAAACGGGATGTTATCTCGATGAAATCATTCCGTATACTAATCTTTTCCGTGAATTCCATAACACCTTTGCCCGGCCTCCGGATGAGGATCTAGGCATTGACCCTACCTGAAGAAGTATTACGCCTAGGCTGAAATACTTTTTCTTGTAACATAGCTGTATATTTTTGTAAAGTTAGTTTTGTTATGCTCGTTAGGTGATCTTATGTGTGTTTCTCCTTTCATGTACCATATGTCAATCGAACATTTCCTAGGATTTGCTGATGGCGCCAGTCGCCACGCCTGTCAGTTGGCTGCAGCAGCTTGGGTCATTTACTCACCCGCTGACCAACTTGTCTCTTCGGGGGGGGTTTGCTTGGGACCTACCACGAACAATGTGGCTGAATACAGTGCAGTTATAGAACTTCTCCGAGATGCTCTCAGTCATGGCATTTCATACCTGGAGGTAAGGCTTGACTAACAACTAATTGTATTTCAGTTAACAGGTGTCTATCGGATCAGAGATCCAGGATTGCTACGTCAGTTTCTACGAGTTAGACTATTGGAAAGACAATTTCATTCTATCAGATATGAACACATTCCAAGAAATTTAAACACTTTAGCTGATTCATTAGCAAACTATGTGTTAGACTGGCATTTGCATCATACATTGTAAACAACATTCCACACATAAAATTTAAATGCATACACATGTAAATAACCGATACTGTATATATAACTGGTACCGTATCAAAAAATATGAGTTTTTGAGTCATGAGTCTCTCAAGTCAAGTCATAAAAGTACAAAAGCTGGGCATAGTAGCCTCAAATATATACATAGAATGTTTTCTTCTCCTATGGAGAAGGAGGGACCTCCTCATCATCTACCGCATTGCGGTAGCATATCACTAGTCTAGCAACCCTCCGCAGTAATCTAAGCCATGCTGGGGGCACCCCAACAACATCTTCCTGCATATCAACAGGTATCTGGTCCATGCGGCATGCAGGAATCTCATGAGTCAACCGACTCATCTTCCGCTCCAGGGTTCCCAACATAGCATCCGCTGCGGTGATATCTGCTGGCCTCACATAGATGGTAGGATGGCCCTCAGGACGAACAGGCCCAACATCTACATATGACACTTGATTAGAACTTTGAAACTCATTCATAAAAATCAAATACTTGAAAAAGTTTGAAAAAATTAAATAAATTCTCAAAATTTAAACATACCAATATCTCCCCAGGCTCCACCTGGCGGAAGCACCAGCTCTGGATCGTGACGGAAATCCAATCCAGCATAGGGAAACTGCTCAAAAGCGGGAACCTGCCTCTCCCACCACCCCCAGAAGTCATCAGTGTGGTAACAATAGTGACTTTCCCCACCACCTTGGCGGAGGAAAATGTCACCCCAATGGCCTAGTCTGGGCTCACGGGGGTTAACCTGTGGTAGAGGCATCCCCAAACTAATAGCAGGCATCCTCTCGAAGAAGAAAGTACACAAGATACTTCCATACCCAAAATTCTTCATGGAACCGGATTTGCAACTTGTCATTTGATACTTCATGTTTGCCAACAAACTGGTACACCAATCATAAACATGGCCGTGCAAGCACTGTACACCAATATGCATCGAATGCCTGGAAGCTAAGTGTTGTGATGCACTACCGGATACCCAGTTGATCATGCTCACTATCACTTTCAGCGGGAGACCATCAATAGTTGAAATCAGGACTTGGCTTCCCGATTTTTCTGCTCCGGCAACACAGTATGTATTTACATATTCTTGCACTGATCGTGCACCCAAACGAGATGTCCCTTTCAGATTGATCACGTCTCCTCTCCTTGAGAGACCGGTAATAAAGTATATGTCCTCAACGGTAAGCTCAAGAGTTTTCCCCCGGATGATGAAGGTATTAGTGTCCACATCCCAATACTGAATCAATCTCCGAAACAGCTTGTTTAGTGCCCGCATGTTTACGGTTCGATAAAATTTCAACAAACCGCATCTACGGAGCGCATGGAGGGTAGCTGGGTCTTTCATGGCTAGCCTATCCATGTCTTCATGCTCCCTTTCCCTCCATTGTAAGACCATCCTGCACAAAAACCCCAAAAATTTTGAGTCTCGGCGCTTGAAAGTGGCTTTGCAAATATGTACGCTATTGTGTATACTACACAGTAGCGTGTAGGCGCTACTCTGTTTGAGCAAAGTAGCGCCCATTTCCTTTGTACTCTACTCTTGTGTATACACAGTAGCGCCCGCGCATAAAACCTTATGAGCATCGCGTTACAAGCCATTTTTGCTCAAAAATTTAAAAATAAACCATTGAAATGCAAGATAGGGAGATTTCTACTTACTTGGTGGAGGAAGTTTGGTTGTTGGATGCCCGATTTGATCGCAATGGAGATTGGAAATTTGAAAAAGTTGCCCCAATTTTTGCCCTACAACACAATTTGAAAATTGATTTTTTAACAATGAAATTATATATAAAATTGGATTTTGATTTTTACCCATAATTTTTAATTTTCTATAGTTTCAAAAACTTTCAAAAACCCTAGTTAATCAATTGAAACACAAAATAAGGTATAACACTGATCCAAGTTCAATTTTCACTCAATTGTTGTCAGATTCGTCTCCTAAGCTCAAATTTCTTGATGATAGACCTTGTCAGTTAGCTAAACATTCCAAATTCATATATCATTTAAGATTTTTGCGGCATCGACTAATATTTTGTTGAAGACCTAGTTTTGGCAGGGCATGAAGCTACGATCCCAGAAGCTGACCTTTAAGTCATTTTAAGCTCTTGTTTGGACTATTTAAACCTAAACAAGATTGCCGAGCAAACTTTTCCTCTTCGAGCTTGTTAAAGTATCCGAAGGCTCATCCACTCAGGTATAGAATTATCCCTTTTCCGGGCCTCAGTGGATTAACTACGGAAAAGGTATACTCTAGGTATACTCCTGTATGCGCTAGAAGAGTTCTCCTTTCATTGTTTTATACTTTTTCGGGGGAGGAGACTAACTGTACGAAAAAGGACCTTCTGGAGTCTCTCTTTAGGGTTTATAGACTCTCTAAACATGAAAATACCAAGCGAGCATTCACCTACTCGGGCTCGATGTGAAATCCACGAGAGGGTAAGTAGAGGACTGTTTAAGTTTTTCAACTCTATAAACAAGAAAACACCGCCGAGCACAGACCAATCCGGGCTCGATATAAAATCCACGGATAGGTGAATAGAGGATTGTTTAAGTTTTTCAGACTCTATAAACAGGAAAACACCGGCGAGCACTAATATGCTTGGGCTCGATACTAAAATCCACGAGCAGATATATGGAGTTATTGTTTAAGTTTTTCAGACTCCTTAAAATTGAAAACACCGGCGAGCAAGAACAGATATCGGCTCGATATTAAAATCCAGAGATCAGTACATATGGAGTAATCTTCTATCTCTTCTTCGAACTCTCTAAATTATGAAGAAGGTACTGAGTCTTCCTCCCATGGGCTCGTTAAATTTTTTACATGGTTGGACCTATTGAGTTTTCATTCTTTCTTGGACTCATTAAATCCACAAGAAGGGTATTATTTTATCTAAAAAGAATAAGGAACAGACAAAACATATCATATCTTCATTGTCAAAGGCAGTTTCAGTCAAGTTCTATCCTTGAACACAGCACCTACTTGAATCTATCTTGTCAGTTGGGTTTAGTTTTTGGCCTCAGGGTGAACCTTTCCTCCGAGTTATTTACTCCCCCGGTTGGTTATTCTTCCAACCATATGGAGGGTCTATTAGTGTCTCTTACATTTCAGACTTATTTACCCCATTATGTCAGAAACTGCCTAAGTCACTTTGTGTCGTGCTCACTGTTCAAGGATATACCCTGTGTCGGCCATTCTGCAGTTTACCTTGACCTCATGTGTCGGCCTTCCTAGTGTCAGTATTGTTGCATATTATTCCATATCAGCTCTTACCAGTTGAGTGTTCCTCGAGTTGGATGATGGAGGATTCCTTAAGGCCTCCCTTCCAACGGACTTCTTCCCATCGACACCAAATCATTATTCTGGGATTGAAGTTTAGAGTTTCGGTTAGTACCTTGGAGATTGCAGTCACCTGTGGCAATTTTCCTCGCTGTTGAATGATGAGAATACATCAATGTCTCTTCTTCGACAGGATTCCCAAGTTTTCGACTCCAAGTCCATCTATTCACATTTGGCGAATCGTACTTGGTACCTTGGACCCCATCATCATTATCGATGGAAGTCCTCGAATTTGTTAACGGTATACATCAATGACCGGTAATCAAACGATGCCCTCCATGTTCGACTATCAGCTCATCTATTCACATGGTTCGGGTTTGTACCTAGGGTTATTGTGGGATGAAGACCTTGGGATTTTTTGATGACATAACTTCATTTTGTTATCACCCAAGTTGCGCAAGACTGAGCCTCACTTATATACGGCTCTCCATGAGACATAGATCCAGTTTGTTGTTATGGCTATGATCTCTCAGTTTGACATGGATCCACGCTTGTATTTCAAGTGGCCATGCTTTATATACATCTCTTTGTTATGTATCAGAGATCATGTTGTATCACACTGCACATCTATACGATGTCAAAATGTAATTGCTCGCTGACCTTGATTTTTGTTGCAGGTTTCTTGCGACTGGTTTTCTGCGGTTCTGTGCTCCTCCTCTGGCTTTGGATTGTAATGTATTTCGACCATCGTTTCCCTCTAACCTCATACATTAGGGGGCATCTGTTATAGGTCAAAATTGCACCTCTCCGTCCGTGATCACCTTGAGCTGCTGATCACACAAAAGGACAACTTGGATGGAGGAGCATGTTGACCTTGGATGGTATGACAACTCATTCCATTTCCTGACATTACTGGAAAAAACACAAAAATATCATTTTGAGATATGAGCGCTACTCCACTTAAAGAGACTAGCGCCCATACGCTACTCCACTGTATAATAGTAGCGCCCATATCCAAGTATACGCTACTCCAGTGTAGCAAAGTAGCGCTCGACATTAAAAATCAATTGAGCGCTAGTTGTTAAATACTAGGGTAGCGCCCTATACACTACTCCACTGAAGAAGAGTCGCGTACATCTTAAAAGATGATTAAAAAATATATTAATTCATCGAGGAGGATTAGTTGATGGCAGTTTCCTAACTCCCCCAACTTCCTCCATAACTATATCTCGACCTGAACTGCTTCTTTGAACCTATAAATACCAAGAAGGTTAAAGGAGAAGGGTTAGAAATTGGAGTTAGTGAGATTGATTAATGGAAAAACTTTGAAGAAGCTTGCATTGGAGGATTTGTTGCTGAAGACATCCAAGCCAGAAGAAATCCAGAGCCCAGAATCTAGTTGCAGGAGCCTGCTTCATTATCGGGTATACTTGTACTTCATTCTACTTTTGACAAATAAAGGTTGAAGTGTTTTCTTGTTCCAATTTGAATGTGTTATCAAATGGCATATTAAGTTGGATTTATTTTGGTCAATGCTGAATGTTAAACATTGTTTCTGTTTCTTTCAAGCTTTATATATTGCCCAAAATGTTTTGAGAAAGGTATTGTTGTTGCAGGTTTGCTGAAGGAAAGGTAGATTCGGAAGTGGAACACAAGATCAAGTCAAAGCAAGGATCAGACTTCGATTAAAGGTATGTTCCCTACATCTACAACTTCTTTCTTTTTGTAAATGTCTCTGTAATAGCATCAATGCACTTACCTGTCACCCCAACCAAGTTGATAGTTTTAGTTTCCTGACTATAGGGTAGAAATGCCCACCAACACTAATTCCTAGAAGTAATGAAAAAATATGTCTAATTTCATGAAAAATGAGTCATGCTATGCTCTTTCATGTGTATCTAGTTGTATGAAGAATTGATTAAAAAATATCCTCCTAACCAAACAACTACTATAAATACGTAGCCTCCATACCTTGACTAATAACCACCAGGACCGTCGAACGAAGTAGGAGTTGGCTTGAACCCCTGTATTTCCCCATCCAATCAAGATTTGCTACAGCCAATTCATCTTTATCCTGAATGACATTTTTCTCTCCAAGTATATTTTGAAAATGAAGAATATCTCCAGCTTCTATATTAGAAAATGAAGGGTTTCTCTGTATTTTCATAGCTGCAGTTCCATAAGATCTCGTCTGGGAGTCATATAAACCTTCTAGCTCTGAAATTGGAGGAAAATGTGAAAAGCAATACTAGTACGAAGAGCAAGGAAGCAATTACTATATTGAGATCTATTTCAATTTTCAAGGAACTAAAATTTAACGATTTAATGTGAAAATTTCAAAATCTATAGAACACTTCTAAAAAGTGGAAATGGTGATTCCCAAAGCTCTCCATTAAAAGGTAAAGCCTATTCTCTAATTTATAATGGGCTAAGTTAGCTTGAAAAACAAGAGATTTGTAAATAATTGCATTGTATGGTAGAGATGCTATTGTCAATGTTGGCTTCTGAGGCCTTATGAAAAAAAATGTTGTCTTAAGCAGTTCAAGACATGCAAGAGGCCCTACAATGTATTCATGCTTGTCTCAGAGTCGATATCTTAAAGGATCTTACAGAGCATATTTCATGGGAGGAATAGTCATTCGTCATCCAGTCAAGTCCATCAATCTCCCCTACACATGTTTCAAGTGCCAAAACCTCAACTGCAACAATAAGCAATGCCACCTCCTAACAATGAATGAGGATGCTAGTAATAAGATAAGAACTGAACCTCACAATGGAGATCGATGGGGTCGATTTTCCACAGATTCCTATGAATGGCAAGACATATGGACTGCTCCAGTTGTCAACGGAGTGTACCACCAATCAATTGCAGAGTACAAGACTGTCTTCAACCATGGTTTCACTGCTTGTCTTGAGATCTCAAGCCAAAACTCCATTAAGGAATTGAATAAGCTGGCAAGAGGTTTAACAACACTAATAGAACTATCAGGAATAGATCCAAAGGAATATTACATGTCAGCGAAAATACTAAATAGGGTTGAGGTTATAGAAGGGTTATTGGAGAAGGTTGTAGAAACTGTGGTGTTGGGAGCATCAAATGTTTGAGTTCATGCACAAGAAAGCCTCCCTCATAAACTGTCTCCAACACTACAATTAGGGTATGATTGTTGTGAGGGTCAGAGATCTCCAAGCCTATTGGTAGGTCATTGTGCCTCTTCTAGCCATCACATTTCCATTGGAACATTGTGTGATCTAGAACAACCACAGACAGAACCTGTAGCGCCAAATGTGGGACTAGAAAGTTATGGTGATGCAAGTGTGATCCTAGGGGGAACAACTGAGAAGGTAATAAGCAGAAGGCGATAATTGAAAAGGTAATACGAAGAAAGGACAATGGTGGAGTGCAAAAAGAGACAGTGAAGGAGACGAAGTGTAGGAAATATTTAAGATTAAATGGGGCACCTGTGAAACTAGTTTTAGAAGAGGTCATAAAAATGCATGAGGTGGTCAGCATGGTAAACATCATGATTGTTGGGTGCTTCATTGGGAGGAGGATCAGAGCTGAGAATTTGAAGCAGTGGTTGAGGCTCCAATGGAGCTTGGTGCCAAGGTATGAGCCTCACATTTACATCATTACATGGGGATGGTTGGGTTGGCCTACTGTAAGGACCCCAAAAATGGATAATTTTTCAGTTTTTTCACTAACCTTTTCAACTGCTCCAGAATTATGCATAGGATGTGAAATTGAACTTGGATAAGGCAAAGAAACTGTATTTGTATTGCTAACATGCTGCAGACTTGAATTTGTATCATTGTGGCTATGTGGAAGTACATGTCCATCGCTACTGTTTATTTTGGAATCAATACAAGGTGTATTGGTTTCTCATGTTGACTTTGTTGGAGTTGTCACTCTACTAGAAACTACACTAAAAGAAGCATGTCCTGCATTGACAGACCCTAGATTATGCAAGAGATTCCCACTTACAATGATCCCAAAAGATGTTGGAATAACTAGCTGTACTTGTTTGAGGTGCTGTTGTTGTATGCTCCCAATTTGACTTGACGTTTGCTACAAATGTTGTGATGTTTGTTGCTGATGCAGTGTTGGTTGTTGAGGTATAGTATGTGATTGGACTTGAGATTGTGTCCGAACTTCATGTTGTTGCTGTGGTGAAGGCTGCTTGAGTATTTGGTGGCAATAGTTTTGATTCAAAGGATAATTTTGTAGTACAATCTGCCCATGATGCTTCTGTTGCTGGGGCTGTTGTATATTGTAATAATTTTTATTTAGTTGCCTTTTAGAGGTGTTCCTGTTGGGCCTGAGCCCAAGATTGATACCATATTCGCTACTGAAGAACCCTTGACTGAAGTGGAGGCCACATATAATTTTTGCTAAGATAAATGAGAATCTTTCCGAGACACGAAATTTTTGGTAACAACATCAATCCCTGACTTTGAAACAGGTGGGACACAAAGCAATGTAGTGGCAGTGGCAATAGCTGAAGGTAGAGATGGACCTGGAAATATCTTTTGAACTGGACCTGAATTCATTGTAGGTTGTTCACCCCTCTCGACTGTTGTCCCTGACTTGTGCCCCTCTGCATAGCTCGAGGTGAATTACTATATATTTCAGGAAAAAGTGATACTGCTGATGCAATAGTAGTAGCTTTCATCTGAGGTAAATCCTGAGTAGTTTGGCCACATCTTAACCCTTGACTAGCGACACATGCATCTTGCCCTAGAAAATGGATCCCCTGTTGAGTAGGAAGCTTGGAAAAGGTAGCAGCCTTAGGGACTGATCCTTCTGAAAATGTAATTGGTGTAGCATTGTTTAATATTTTTGGGTCAGCATTTATTTGAGAACCTTGCATAATTTGAGAAGCCTCCCATTCACACCTTAATACATTTGATTTTTCCAAATTGCTTTTAACAGATGCCTTTTGGTTTTCTTCATGACGACCATTACCATAGCTTCTGTCATTGTTGGCTATCCCACCATCTACAACTGCAGTTGTTACCACTCTCTCTCTTAGTGCCAGTTTTTGTTGTTGCTTCTGTTGATTGTGACTACCAGGCATGCTATATTGGTGAGCTTGTATAGAGATTGCTTGGTTCTGGATAGTCCTTTGGGATGGACTCTGCCCTCTTGCAAGATCAACTATGCTCTGTGACCTATCTGTTGATGTATATGTAACTTTGGAATGTATTTCACATATATGTATATTGTATTCCTATAGAGATGTTATTATTCCTCTATATGGAAGTGTCGTCATTTATATTGTAAGTGTCATAACTTATACTTGATGGGTTATTAGACCACCTTGTTGGGGTCGGCCCTGTATAAGTCATGTGGGTCGAAGGGTTATTAGACCACCCTATTGGGGGTCAGCCATGTGGGTCAAAGGGTTATTAGACCACCCTATTGGGTGTCGGCCCAATCATCATTATGTTAAGTGGTTAAGTTGAGGCCGACCTAGTTGAGTAAAGGTCAAGTCAAGTTAGTGTATAAATAGAGAGTGTGTCTCTCTCATTTTACACATTCTATTCTCTCACTCACACTTGGGAGAGTGGCGCACTTGTGGAGGAGGCTCTGCTGCTAGGAGAAGACTATCTCTTGTATTCTGGTTGTATCATTGCTCTATCTATCTCTGAGGAATTTATTGGGGTTTTTCACTTTATGGTTTTCCCCAAGTAAACTCTGTGTCTCTTGTGTGCTTGCACTATTGTGTCCATGGCTGATATGCTGTAGATTTGTTGTACATGTTGTTCTCTCAGTGAAGATCCTAGATCAGATTGAAGTAAATACTGAAAATTTAACATGGTATCAGAGCTAGCCTGAAAGAAGGCATGATATTGCATGTATGACACTTGTTGCACTTACGATGCTAGGGCTTGATATAGCAAAAACCAGTCATCGTAGAACTTTCGCCATAAATCCGTTTTGGCGAAGTTTTCGAATTTGAAACTTTTACAAGTTGAATATCAGATCCCCATGTACCTTGTGTCCAAAGTACAACTTCTAATTCGTTTTATTTTTTGATTTATGATCTGTACAATATAGGGTTTCGGCCTCTTCCAGATCTGATTCAAACTCAGGTGACCTTGGGAACAAGGTCATAACTTGGGCTAGGAAGCTCCAAATTAATTTTTTTTAAATGTGACAGGTAGTAAACAGACTGTACTATCTCAGAAATATTTTTCAGAGGCCGAAGTTGAACCAGTGACACGTGGCACGTCGTACAAGTTCGCTCTCCCGTATTATCCCATAAACAGGTCACATTGTGACACTTGGCATAACTCTCTCTCATAGAATCCAATTGAGGTCAGACATGTTGGGATGGAAAGACAACAGGTCTAGCTATCTTAGGAAAAAATTTCAGACCCTGTGGATTGAAAAGTTTAGAGTTACACCAGAAACAATCAAGTACATATTTCTGTCAAAACAGAATTATTTTTTAGCACCTTAATTCATGGCTTCCGGAATTTAGGGCTTCGGAGAAAGTTGGAATTTTTGTAATCGGAGACCACGGCTGGATGCTACTCATAAAAATCGAAATTTAGAGACCAAGATCATATTTTTTGGTTGGGCAGAAGGTAGGGCTTGATCAAACCCCAGTTCGGGACTTTATCATATGGCTTACAGGTATGTTTCATGGTTAAGTTTATCATATGTTTGTCTTCATATCATTACAGTACAATCTTGATTAATTACTAGACTTGTCGTATCACCTTAATAGAAGATATTCATTGATTAAGGTTTTGACACTTATGAATGTACTAATGCATTGTGATGTTGTATGAGGTTTATGTTGTTCGCTAACATAAAAGGTACACCAAGAAAGACAAATCATGTTCTACTTCAAGAACATATGATCATGGTGACAGGAA
The DNA here is from genome assembly GCA_027924585.1 of Larix kaempferi. Lineage (NCBI taxonomy): Eukaryota > Viridiplantae > Streptophyta > Pinopsida > Pinales > Pinaceae > Larix > Larix kaempferi. The sequence continues at coordinate 12,660,385 of BSBM01001197.1, read as the reverse complement.
GACAAAGATTCATCCATTGTCATGGATCTCATAGAAGATCTAATTTCGAGGTATGTATAGCTTGGTCCTACAATGGTTAACCTATGAGACATGCAGGATGCTAGCACAAGTCACTAAAGAGAACCATAAGACATTATGCGGGTATGTTAAACATAACTAGCTAGCATGCTAATCGAGGTATGTTTTTCCTATATCAAGCTAGAATCTTACCTTGTGTTAGGATCTTATACTGTTGTGTTGTTGATAATGATTATTCATGAAGTCATAGGTTTGAATAGTCATGGCTGTATGCATATTATGTTTCTTACCATAATTGATGATATGACTAACCAGAAGAATCATGAAGGTATAGGTTTGAGTAATCATGGGTTTATGCATTGATGATTTAACTAATCAGAAGAGTCCTATGATCAAATAAGAATATGCATGAGTAAAAGAAGACTTCCCTGAAACCTTGAATACTAATGTTTATTATATGTGAATGATCATGACTATACATGTTTAAGATTATTGTGTTTTGATAGTATTAAGATTATACTAATAAATGTGTGATTATGTATGAGACCTCAAGGATAACACAATGATGATACTAATAAGCATGCATAGTGATTAAGGATGGATGTAAGTTCAAGGACAGGTAATCCAGGAAGCAAAGATCAAGAGGGAGCACACTCCAGTTGTTCCTGCAAGAAAGCAAAGGAGCACACTTCAGTAGTTTCTGCAAGGATGAAGATATTCAGAGGGAGTTGACCACTTCTCACAATCCACATCAGAATGGAGTTGCAAAGATTCAGAGGGAGTCCACCCAGCAACCAAACAAAGATAAGTATTTGAATTGTCATTTCTTATATAATGTTATTCAATGATGTATATGCTTATGTTCCTAGAATTAGGTTGTGTATTATGCATATTAGAATAGTTGCATTGATGAACAGTATACTACTAATATACATGGGTAAGTGGCCTATGGCACTGTACAACATTCCATTGCTACTTATCTAGAATGAAACCTCTTTGCTGGCATGTTAGGAGTTGTGCACACTCTTAACAATGTTCTGGTAGAGATTGGAAGGCATCTAGAAAGTTATGGAATATGGATAAATGTTGTATTGAAGCATTGGCTAAGATAATTGCATGACTGTATGACATATTTCTTTATGTGTAAGAATTTGTTCTGAAAACTATGAGATGTTTTCTAATCATGCAATTTAACTTGTTGTGTAGGAAAGATCGTATACCATCACCTACAAAAGAAGGACTACAACATTTGTTCAGCAACAAAGTTATCTATTGAAAATATTGAAGATATTGAAGTTCCCAGGATCTGGGAAGAATGCCATGATCGAGGAGTACTAGTTGATCACAAAGATGTTTGGGATGCAGTCCCAAGACCTGAAGGGGAGTCTGTAGTGACTTCCAAGAGAAGCTACAATATCAAGCATGTTGCAAGTGGTAGCATAGAGACTTTTGCTCCTATAGCCAGATAACACTTCCATTAGATCAGTACTTGCTCCGGCTGCAGTGATGATAGGGAAGATACACCATATGGATTTCAAGACAGCTTTCTTGAATGGTGTAGTTGAAGAAGAAGTGTACATGGAGCAGCCACTTGGTTCTGAGACACATGACAGGGAGTCACATATGTGCAGAACTTGGTATGGTAGGATAGACAGCTTTCTATCCAGTTTGGGCTTTACCAAGAGTAAAGCGGATTCCAACCTTCACTACAAGGTTGAGGAAGGCAATCCAGTGATACTACTTTTGTATGTGGATGACCTGTTTGTTACAGGTGAGGATAGATCGATTGCCAACACGCAGCGGAAGCTTGCTACCGAGTTAGAGAGGAAGAACTTGGGTATGATGCACTACTTTCTTGGTATGGAGGTGTGGTAGAGTGCAGATGGAATCTTCCTTGGACAAGGGAAGTATGCAGTAGAGATCCTGAAGAGGTTCGGGATGATAGACTGCGAGGCTATGGCATCGAACCTGAAGCTTCTGTGTGATGCTTCATCTGATCCGGTTGATGTCACGATGTATCGTCAGATGATTGGGTCCTCTATGTACCTAACGAACACGAGACCAAATATTTGCTTTGCAAAACATATTCTGAGGTACCTGAAGGGTATAGTTGATTATGGGCTCAAGTATGATGTGAATCAAAAGTTTAACCTATAGGGTTATGTTGATTCAGATTGGGCAGGTAGTGCTGCAGATAGGGATCAAGTGTGATCTCTTGGTTTAGCAGGAAGTAGTCTTGCGTAGCATTGAGTACAGCCGAAGCAGAGTATGTTACGACAGATGAGTAGGTTGCAGATGTATTGACCAAGTCGTTGGCCAAAGTGCAGTTTGAGTACTTCAAAGAGAGGCTTGGTTCACTTCAGATCGAGGTTCCTTCCAAAGGGAAGTGATGAGTCTGGAAGATGCAGATGCACATGAGATTTTCTGACATGGTTGATTCGTTCTCCCTTGGTCGTGATGTAATTGCTAAGCCATTTTTCACATGGTGGTAGATGTGTTCTCCCATGGTGAAAAATTAAGGGCTGGAGCCCTCCCCGAATGGTGGTAGATGTGTTCTCCCATGTCGATGTTGTAAGTGTTAGATGATGTGCATCTGGGCTGTGCTTCGTGGATGATGAGATGATCTGAAGAGGACGATGCTTGCTATGATCAATTGGATCATTTATGTATGTATGCATCATGTTGGATGTTGGATATGATCAGTTGGATCATTTGTATGTATTTTGTATATGCATCATGTTGGATGCTTGGACCATGTATCTGTATATGTATCAGGTGGATACTGAGATCATGTATGTTGATATGTATCAGGTGGATACATTGTGTGGATTATGTATCTGTGTATGTATTAGGTGGATACATTGTATGATCAAGTAGATCATGTATGATGATATGTATTAGGTAGATACTTGGTATGCATCAGGTGGATGCAGTGAGTATCAGGGTGATACTTTGTGGCCGTGGATCAGGTTGTGCAGATGAGCATGTCTGGGAGATCCTATAGGTCGGAGTTGTGTACCCGTAACATCCCGGGATGCTCTTTCGATACATTGCTCTGGGAGGACATGTAATTTGTGCCCTGGGAGATCTTCAAGTCGGAGTTGTGTACCCGTAACATCCTAAGATGCTCTTGCGAGGTTTTGTCCTATGGCATGTAATTTGCTCCTGGGAGATCTGGACAGGAAGAAAAAGGCCTCAGATGCTTCAGCCAGGTTTTGTGGTTGACCACATGTAATGTGCTCCTGGGAGATCCGACAGGTAGATTTGTGTGCTCATAACAGCCTGGGATTCTTCAGCCAGGTTTTGTGGTGAGATCACATGTAATGTGCTCCTGGGAGATCCGACAAGTAGAGCTATGTGCTTGTAACATCCTGGGATGCTTCAGCCAGGTTTTGTGATGGGTCACATATAATGTGCTCCTGGGAGATCCAACAGGTAGAGCTGTGTGCTCGTAATAGCCTGGGATGCTGCAACCAGGTTTTTTGACGCACGTAATAAGTCCTGAGGATTCCACAGTATGGCCAGTGATGATGAAGACTTGCAGGTGGTGGGCCTACATCTAGTATGAAAAAGGACTGGCTCTGTAGAACTTCCTATGACGAGTAGATTCAGAGATTGATTGAGATAGCAGCAGCAGTGATGATGACAATGACTCGATGATGATTATCCAGTGACAATGATCCAGAGAAGAAGACTTGTGATAGAAGACCTTTGTCGAGAAATACCTTCCTAGTTAAGAGGGAGTGTTGAGGTATATGTAACTTCGGAATGTATTTCACATATATGTATATTGTATTCCTATAGAGATGTTATTATTCCTCTATATGGAAGTGTCGTCATTTATATTGTAAGTGTCATAACTTATACTTGATGGGTTATTAGACCACCTTGTTGGGGTCGGCCCTGTATAAGTCATGTGGGTCGAAGGGTTATTAGACCACCCTATTGGGGGTCATCCATGTGGGTCAAAGGGTTATTAGACCACCCTATTGGGTGTCGGCCCAGTCATCATTATGTTAAGTGGTTAAGTTGAGGCCGACCTAGTTGAGTAAAGGTCAAGTCAAGTTAGTGTATAAATAGAGAGTGTGTCTCTCTCATTTTACACATTCTATTCTCTCACTCACACTTGGGAGAGTGGCGCACTTGTGGAGGAGGAGGCTCTACTGCTAGGAGAAGACTATCTCTTGTATTCTGGCTGTATCATTGCTCTATCTATCTCTGAGGAAGTTATTGGGGTTTTTCACCTTTATGGTTTTCCCCAAGTAAACTCTGTGGCTCTTGTGTGCTTGCATTATTGTGTCCATGGTTGATATGTTGTAGATTTGTTGTACATGTTGTTCTCTCAGTGAAGATCCTAGATCAGATTGGAGTAAATTCTGAAAATTTAACACTATCTGTCATGGAGATGTTATTATTGGTGCAACAACAGGTAGCCTCAAATCAGGACTATTAAGCCGTCTATTTATATTAATATTTATTGAAGATGGTTGTGATTTAGAGTCAAATTCTTTTGACTATGTTTGCAAACCAAGAGCAGTTGCATGAAATTGTGTGGAGAGATATGTTTTCTATGGTTTTTGTACTTGTGCTGTTAGCTGTTGTTGGGACTGTAAATGTGATTATGCTTGTTGTTTCATTTTTCCTATTTGCTTTATTCCAAAGGTTGTCATCAAGCCAAAATCTTGAGAATGAATCGACAATGCATGCATGCAACTAGCTACTGTTGTATATTGAGAATTCAAACTTGAGACCTGCCCTGAAGGAAAGTTTTGGCCATATGCATTACTTTGAACCATTGCAAGCTACACTTTTGCAGCCAATCTGCTATTTGCTGGAATGATCTTTTCATTCGTATGATTTGAATTTTGTGATACAGATCCATCTTGTGATGATGATAATGCCTGTTGATCTTGCAGCTGGGAAGATCCTGAGAGAGGAAAACTGCAAAGACCCTGAGAATTCTTTGGGTCATTTTGACCAGTGGTTATTGAGGTTGTATTAGCTAATTTTTGAGACATCATATGAGATTCATAGAATGGGTGATTATAAATATGAGGCACCTGCAAAAGATTGTGCATTGTTATAAGAACAGATTTCCATAAGACGAAATCTCATTGATAGATTAGAAAATTAAAAAAAAATATAGTATTTGTCTGTCAGAAATATTGCTCAAGACTGAACCATCAACCTGTTGCTATACCAAAGGCCCACTGTATGTTGTTCCAAAGAGAGCAGGTGATATGGAGAAAGGAAAAGTAGGTTGCTGGATGACAGAATTGAGTAGTTGAGCCTGTAAAACTGCAGCATTTGTGACACTTCCATCGAAGAAGCTGTTCCCAGTACCACTGGCTGAAGAATTGCATGTAGATGTAGTGCTGCTAGTAGAAAACATAACTGCAGTTACCAGAACATTTCCTCCTGTTGTGTTAGAAACACATGCACTAACACCACTGACAGAAGTTGCACCAGTAAAAATCAAACCGAAAACAGATCCATTCTGCAAAAGAAAAGGAAATATTACACTGCTGCAGTTTGTTATCAGCATGTGTATCCATAAGATTAAAGTTTTAAACTATAATTCAACAATCCATAAAATGTAAACTTAAATTTCCACCATACATGAAATATTGGGCTCTTTTTTTGTGTTGCTTGAGTTTTCTGTTGTGAATTAGACTTTATTTCTGGTGCATCCATGCATGCATTACCTTCCCTATTCTTTGCCACATTTACATTGGCAGCAGTAGAATCTCCATCAGCGTGTCCTTTATCCTTTAGAGAAGTCCACAGTAATTCATGGGACCTGCCTCCATGTCCCAGAGCAGTAGTTGCAGATGTTCCTATTAAACCATTTCCATATAGACTAGTTGAGCTTCCATAGGAAGCAGCCCACAAGGGATTAGATTTCATCTGCTGCTGGCAATCAATGAAGTGGGCAATATACACATGTGTTGCACAGCGCTTCTGTGATTGGCGTGTGGGGCACAGAAATGAGGGAAGCTGCACAAAATATTTGAGTATGCAATAAGCACACCATGTTATAGCTGAAACTTGACTGAAATGGATATATATTATAGAAAGTTATCTATGTAGGTAAACCAATATATAGAAGTTTGTAATTAAAGACTTTTCTTCAGGCTATGATCTCTATATTTTTGAAAGCATATGAAATTTCTCACAAACATGAGACAAATAGATGATCCTTGAATCCAGTGATAAGTAAAAATTTCCTTTACCAAGTCATCATTGTGATTGCAGATCATCATGCCTCACTCTCAAACTTACTTCAGATTAATTTTTACAGATCTTTTAAAATCCAATGTTCCAATGCTTAAATAAGAATCTATGATGTAATAGAGAAGCAGCATTGCTTTGTGCAATGGCCAAAATGAAAAGCACCACCATGGTTCTCTTACAGCTTAGATGAACAATGTCAAAGCAACAGTTCATAACATTCTTCACATAAAATCAGAAACAAAAGCATTCCACCAAACAATTTTAAAACTTTGATGCCAGAATCCTTAAATAAGAATCTATAATGTAATAAACAAACAGAATTGATTGGTGGGATGCTCTGAAGGGAAAAAAAACCCATGGTTCTCTTACAGTTTACATGAACAATGTCAAAGCAACAATTTATAACTTCACGTTACTCAAGATATCAAATTAGAGCATTTCATATCACCTGTAATGCTTATGTATTGTTCTTTGTTGAGGACATTCCTGTCATAGAGACAGGTGTCAGCCATGAAGCAGCCATAGCAGCAGCTGCTGCTGTTGCCACATGAGAGTAATAACTGCCAAGTAAAATTGGAAGGATAAGTTACATGTTAAACAAGAAAATATAACATGTCTTTGTACTACTTACAACCCTAGTCTCAAGAAAGTAGAAAGTGACCATAGTCCAAATACGTTACCCCAAGTGAGGAAATCCTCCAGACCAACCAGACATTCCCATGGAAATAGGTAATTGTGTGCTTGGAGAATTACTTTTTGTGGTGGCCATTATTGAAACATTTGAATCTGGATCCCAAAAGAGCCATATTAATAAAAGTTGAATCATCAAATGCAATAAATGGAAGAAACAATGCAAAAGTAAAACATCATTTACACAATATTAGACCTATCTGACCTCCACCCTATCAAATTAAACACTCTTCAAATAGAACAGACATGCCAGCTCTATCTATCCTCTGGGTACTTAAATCACCTTTGACAATTTTCACTGTTCCCTTAATTGCTTGTTTATCCATTTCCTTCTTACCCCTGTCCTTTAAAGTATCTATCTTCTTGCTTTTCTCTCTGAATATACTACTATCCTTTTTAGGTGGACACTCATTGTGATCATCATATTCTATATTCTGAATTAGTTGTTTATTTTCTTTTTCAGATTGCATGTTCTTAGAAGTTTCCACTTTATTTGTCTCCTCTGTTGAACCAATTTCTGCTACAGGAATGGTTTCCAAGTCCATCTGCCAAGAAAGCACTTGTCAATGTTAGAAGTTTATTAGCATGAAGATGTCCTGACAAAAAATACACTTGTTAACACTGTTTGAATATCCATAGTTCTGACTTCAATACTAGCCCCAAAGAATGAACCATCAAATCCAACTTGATAATAGCATGAGTCAATTAGAGATCATAAGTTGACTACCCCAATTAGAAAAATGCAATGGAATATAATGTTTGAATGTCAAGAAGCAACAATAGGTAATAAAATTAAACAACTACTGAGAAAACTGCATCTAACCTTGACAGGAGGAACAACATCTATTGCAGTGCTCATAAGGTACTGAAAACTGAAACAGAAAATAGATAGCTTCCTAGAATAAATATTATAGCATATTATAAAGTTGTATAACAAAAAACCAACAAACCTTGTATGTCTCTGTGGCATCTACCATATTGGAATCCAGAATGTCATCACCCTTTACACTATTTGGAAGCGTCTGCAAACAAGAGAGAAGAACAAATGCGCATGGTACAAGAAGAGTTAAAGCTAGGTATACAGAATGAACGAGCAAATGCTTTAGTGATGCTGATATGAAATAAGCATTTCTAAGCTATTTCAAGTTAAGCATATTAAGAAATATATTGTAGATGGATAAACCTTTTCTTTCTCCTTTGCATCAGGAATGTTTGAATCAAGAGTGTTGTTTGCCTTGCCAATATCTTTGGGAGGTGACTTCCATAAAAAAAGCAATGAAATGTACAAGCTATAAAAAAAAATCAACCAAATATATATACAGAATTAAATGAGTCTAAAATTTATAAAATTAAGCCCTTATCAGTGCAGATGCATTTATCATTTTATTATATACAATTCTGTATGAACACAAATCGATGCCATTTTAATGGAAATAGAATTAGAAGTAGAGGAGGAAGAAGGAGAAGAGGCATCCATGTCTCTGTCTGTCTATCATTGTGAAGGGACCAACATAAAACCTGATGACATCTTCTTCATGAAGTCCTTTGACCCCTCCAAAGCTGTTGCTTTTGATGAAGGGATAAAAGTAGGGATTCCTGCTTTAACAAGATCATTTACAAGACTATCAACCAAAGGTGATTCTAGACCCACAACAACCAATCCAATTCCTTGCCTTTGACAAAAGGAGATAACCACTGAACTATTATCAATGTCTAATGAATGCCTAGTTACCAAATTGCATGACAACCTGTTAAATTTTCAGTATTAAATCACAATACTATAGGATCTTTGCTGAGAGAATAACATCTACAGTATATCAATGCATGACAATCATAATATGACAAGCATCACAAGCATCACAAGAATCAAAAGCATAGAGACAAGAGACACAGAGTTTCCGTGGGGAAAACCCTAAGGTGAAAAACCCCACAAACTTCCTCAGAGATAGAGAGAGCAATGACTCAACCAAAATACAACCAAATAATACAGAGATAGTCTCCTAGCAGATGATCCTCCTCCTCTTCCCTAGTGCGCCACTTTCCAGAGAGAGAGATAGATACTTTTCCGAGTGAGTAAAATAGAGATCTCCTATCTCTATTTATACTCACCTTTTTGCCCAGTGACCTACTGGGGCCGACTTGTCTACTTTGGTACATCCACATTATATTATATATTAATTAGGGCCGACCCCATAAGGTGGTCTAATAACCCATCGGCAAGTACACACACTTGCGACACTTGTCAATCCACATGATGACACTTCCTTATAGAGGAATAACACATCTCTTATAAGGGTACAATAAATATACATATAATATACTGATGAAATACATTCCGAAGTTACATATACATCAACACTCCCTCTTAACAAGGAAGGTATTTCTCGACACAGATCTGCTAGACAAGTCTTCTTCTCTGGATCATCGTCATCGATGCATCGTCATCATCATCGTCACTGCTGCTGCTATCTCATCCAATCTCTGTCTCTACTCGTCATAGGAAGTTCTACAGAGCCAGTCCTTTTTTCATACTAGATGTAGGCCCACCACCTGCAGGTCTTCGTCATCACTGGCCATACTGTGGAATCCTCAGGACTTTTACGTGCGTCACAAAACCTCGAAAGAGCATTTGCCAGATGTCCCAGGGCACAGATTACATGCCATAGGCAAAACCTCGAAAGACCATCTGCAAATCTCCCAGGGCACAAATTATATGTGACCTCACCACAAAACCTCGAAAGAGCATCTGCCAGATATCCCAGGGCACAAATTACATGCCATAGGCAAAACCTCGAAAGACTATCTGCAGATCTCCCAGGGCACAAATTATATGTGGTCACCACAAAACCTCGCAAGAGCATCCCAGGACTGATTACGAGCACACAGCTCAACCTATCGGATCTCCCAGGGCACAAATTACATGTGGTCATGGCAAAACCTCGCAAGAGCATCCCAGGACTAATTACGAGCACACAGCTCAACCTATCGGATCTCCCAGGGCACAAATTACATGCCATAGGACAAAACCTCGAAAGAGCATCTGCCAGATATCCCAGGGCACAAATTACATGCCATAGGCAAAACCTCGAAAGACTATCTGCAGATCTCCCAGGGCACAAATTATATGTCCTCCCAAGCAAAACCTCGAAAGAGCATTTGCCAGATGTCCCAGGGCACAAATTACATGCCATAGGCAAAACCTCGCAAGACCATCTGCAAATCTCCCAGGGCACAAATTACATGCTTATCTGCACAACCTGATCCACGGCCACAGAGTATCATCCTGATACTCATCATACATCATCCTGATGTATCCATGATCATCCTGATCATCATCACTGCAACGTCCTGCTGCATGTCATCTGGAGCAACATCCTGAAGCTCGTCATCTATGATCATCCTGATCATCACTCCAACATCCTGCTGCATGTCATCTGGAGCAACATCCTGAAGCTCGTCATCTATGATCATCCTGATCATCACTGCAACATCCTGCTGCATGTCATCTGGAGCAACATCCTGAAGCTCGTCATCTATGATCATCCTGATCATCAATGCATCTACCTGATGCATACCAAGTATCTATCTGATACATATCATCATACATGATCCTCCTGATCATCAATGTATCCACCTGATACAAATACAAATACATGATACATATCACCATACATGATCCACCTGATCATACAATGTATCCACCTGATACATACATGGTCCAAGCATCCAACATGATGCATAAACAATACATACACATGATCCAACTGATCATATCCAGCATCCAACATGATGCGTTCATACATACATAAAATGATCCAACTGATCATATCCTGCATCCAACATGATGCGTACATACATTCATAAAATGATCCAACTGATCATATCCAGCAGAAACTAGAACATCATCCTGATGCTCATCATCCAGCGCTTACATCCACAGCCATGTGAAGGATCCTCCTTCCAACATGCTTGGAATGGCTTCAGCAAATGTGTCCATCACTTCTTCCTCGAAGTGTCCTCGATTTGAATAACGCCAAGCCTCTCTCTGAAGTACTCGAACTTCACTCTGTCTAGTGGCTTCGTCAACACATCTGCAATCTGCTCGTCCGTCGCAACATACAGGAGCTTCACAGCTCCTCTCTGCACCATATCCCTGATATAGTGATATTTGATCTCTATGTGTTTCGACCTGTCATGAAACACTGGGTTCTCGGACAGCTTCACACAACTCTGGTTATCACAGAAGATAACAGTAGCCTCCAACGGGAGATCAAATAACTCAGACAGTAGCTTCCGTAGCCATACTGCCTCACAACTAGCTGAACTGGCTGCAACATACTCTGCCTCAGCTATACTCAGTGCTACGCAGGACTGCTTCCTGCTAAACCAAGAGATCACACCTGATCCCATACTGAAGCAACACCCTGATGTGCTCTTCCTATCTGCAGCACTGCCAGCCCAATCCGAATCAACATAACCATGCAGGTTGAACTTTTGATTCGCCTCATATCTGAGCCCATAATCCACTGTACCCTTCAGGTACCTCAGAACATGCTTTACAGCAACTAGGTGAACACTCCTCGGATCCGTCAGAAACTGGCTCAATGTGTTCACAGCAAAGCAAATGTCTGGTCTCGTGTTCGTCAGGTACATCAAGGACCCAATCATCTGACGATACATAGAACCATCAACTGGCTCAGATGAAGCATCACAAAGAATCTTCAGATTCGATGCCATAGGTGTGGCCATGGCCTTGCAATCCATCATCCCAAATCTCTTCAGGATATCTACTGTGTACTTCCCTTGACCAAGGAAGATCCCACCTGCATTCTGCCACACCTCAATGCCAAAACCAAATAGTGCATCATCCCCAAGTTCTTCATCTCGAACTCGATAGTAAGCTTCCGCTGCGTGTCGGCAATCAATCTATCTTCACCATACCAAGTTCTGCACATATATGATTTCCTATCATGTGTCTCAGAACCAAGTGGCTGCTCCACATACACTTCTTCTTCAACTACACTATTCAAGAAAGTTGTCTTGAATCCATCTGGTGTATCTTCTATTTCATCACTTTTATATTTCTCAATGCTGCCATTTGCAACATGCTTGATCTGATAGTTCCATTTGGAAGTCATAGCAAACTTCCCTTCATGTCTTGGGATTACATCCCAAACATCATTCTTCATGATCGACGGATCATGGCATTCCATTTCTTCATCCCAGATCCTGGGAACTTCAATATCTTCAATATCTTCAATAGATATCTTTGTTGCTAGAACAAATGTTGTAATTCTTCTTTTGTAGGAGATGGCATACGATCTTTCCTACACAACAAGTTAAATTGCATGATTAGAAAACATCTCATAGTTTTCAGAACAAATTCTTACACATAAAGAAATATGCCATACAGTCATGCAATTATCTTAGCCAATGCTTCAATACAACATTTATCCATATTCCGTAACTTTCTAGATGCCTTCCAATCTCTACCAGAACATTGTTAAGAGTGTGCACAACTCCCAACATGTCAGCAAAGAGGTTTCATTCTAGATAAGTAGCAATGGAATGTTGTACAGTGCCATAGGCTACTTACCCAACACATGCATATTAGTAGTATACTGTTCATTAATGCAATCATTCTAATATGCACAATACACAACCTAAGTCTAAGACCATGAGCATATACATCCTTGAACAATTTTATTTAAACAAACAAATATGTAAGAAATGATAATTAAAATACTTATCTTTGTTTGTTCGTTGGGTGGACTCCCTCTGAGTCTTCGCTTCCTTGCAGGAGCTGCTGGAGTCCTAATCGGAAGTAGCTCCTTCTACACCTTTCTGTTGTGGGAGGTAGAGAGATGGTCAACTCCCTCTGAATATCTGCATCCTTGCATAAACCACTGGAGTGTACTCCCTCTTGATCTTTGCTTCCTGGATTACCTGTCTTTGAACTTACATTCATCCTTGGTTCCTATGCATGCTTATTAGTATCATGAGTGTGTTATCCTTGTGATCTCATATAAAATCATACATTCATTGGTATACTATTAAAACACAATAATCTCAAGCATGTATAGTCATGATCATTTCAAACAGAAAATAATAAGCATTAGCATGTAGGATTCTTATGGTTAGTCATATCATAAGAAACATAACATGTCTAAACCTGTAATTACTCAAACCTATGACTCTTCAAATTAGTTGAATCATCAATCAAGATAAGAGATATAAAATGCATAAAACCTGTGATTATTCAAACCTATACCATCATGATCCTTCTGGTTAGTCATATCATCAATTATGGTAAGAAACATAATATGCATACAATCATGATTATTCAAACTTATGAATTTATGAACAATCATCATCAATCATGCCATGCATACTTATATGATAGATCCTATGATATAAGAAACACATACCTGGTCACCATATTTGCTAGTTATGTCTAGCAATGTGTTCTTGTTCTCTTCAATGACCTGCATAACTCATTAGTTAACTTTTGCAAAAACAAATTATACATACCTCTATGTGATCCATGACTATGGATGAATCTTTGTATTTATGTCACCATGGCATGTTCAGGTTGTCCCTTCAAATTGTACAAACCTCCCTCTTGCTTTCCAATCACTACTGCATCATCCATGGTCTTTCCCTTAGGCCACATTAGTACTTGGCCATCAACAAATGCAACCCTCATACCTTTTGCATCTAAAGCAGAGATGGAAAGTAAGTTCTTCTTGAGCCCAGGTACATAGAGGACTTCCTTCATCTTCAGAGATTTTCCAGAATCTAAGTTGTAAGAAGCTTCACCACTTCCTTTGATTGGATATTGATAATCATCCCCAAGTTTCACCTTATGGGGTGACTCATGTTCAGATAGGTTCACAAAGGATTCTTTAAATCCAGTCATGTGTTTGGAAGCCCCACTATCAATCAACCAATCATTACATCCATGAGAGATGGTACCAGTGAGTGCAGAGATTAAAACATATTCTTCTTCACTTGATGAGTCATCATCACTACTGCTTTCTGCCTTAGCCTTCTTCTTTGGGGGTTCATCATCTTCGGCAGCATGAGCATGAAATCTTCTTTTGCTGCCCTTCTTCTTCTTACTGAAGCTATTGTTGTCTTTCTTCTTCTTGGGACAATCTGAAGCAAAATGTCCCTTCTCATTGCAAGTGAAGCATCTGAGTTCTTTCTTATCTTTATGATAATGATGATGGTGAGAGGATCTTCTATTATGAGATGATTCCTTCTTGGATTTACTTCTTTTAGTGTGAGCTGCAAGAGCTTGATCTTCTCCTCCCATCTTTTCTTCACGAGCTATAAGTCTAGCTTCTTCTTGAGAACATTCTTCCCGAAGTCTACTGAAGGAGATCAACTTCTTCCTTGCACAAATTCCTTGAATAAAGGAATCCCATGACCTGGGTAGGCCATTTAGAGTGGTCATCACCACTTCACCATTTTCCACCATTTCATCTACTGCTTCTAATTGTTCCTTGATCTGAGAGACCCTTGAAAAGTAGGATTGAATGGTTTCTCCATTCTGAAACTTCACTGCTTTCAATTGGTTCCGCAGGGTCATCTTCCGATTTATGTTCTTTCCTTCAAATAGCTTGGTCAAAGATTCAAACATCTCTTTGGGTGTCTTGAGAGAAGACACATGGGGTATGAGATGGTCTTTGATAGAATCAGCAATGATTCTCTTTGCCTTGACCAAGTTCTTCTTGTGCAATGCCTTGGCCTCTTCATCCTCTGGGATAGGGATGTCTTCTTTCACATATGAGTCCAACTCATTCTCTTCCAGGATTAGCCCAATCCTATACTTCCAGGCTCGGAAGTTATCAGCCCCTTCAAGCTTATCCTCAAGCTTGGTGTGAAGAGACATCTTTAAGAGTACTTCAAATGGAAATAGAAAAGATTTAGAACTTACCACTTGAAGTGCTGAAAACTGGATCTGGACCCGGATTAGGGTTTGTCAGAGAAACCCTAAAATTTCAAAATGTGAATTTCAAAATTCCGAAAGGATAGAAAGATGCGCCTTGGAGAGCTGATCAGCCTAGTACATTCAGAATTTGAGATCAGCAAAGTCTTGTCCTTCAAAATTGCCTTTTTGTCCTCCCGGGTTCACTGGGGAGAGCCCTGAATTAGGGTTTGAGTTTCCCGGAGATCTACCCAGCCAAAAATCTCGATCCAAAGCTCAAACCTTCGATTTTTGCAAGGAGCTTCCAGCTGTACCTTCAGTTTCCAGAAATTCCTATTTTTGTGGAAACCCTAAATTTTAGGGCCAAAACTGAAAATGCTCGGAACTGAAATCTGATTGGACAGAAAGATGCGCCTTGATGAGTAGATCCAATCTACTATACTGAATTTCCAAAATCTGTGGAGAGAAACCCAATAAACAAGCAATACAAGCTTCCGTCACTGCAAAATGTCTTCTTCTCAGTTAAGCTCTGATACCATGTTAAATTTTCAGTATTAAATCACAATACTATAGGATCTTTGCTGAGAGAATAACATCTACAGTATATCAATGCATGACAATCATAATATGACAAGCATCACAAGCATCACAAGAATCAAAAGCATAGAGACAAGAGACACAGAGTTTCCGTGGGGAAAACCCTAAGGTGAAAAACCCCACAAACTTCCTCAGAGATAGAGAGAGCAATGACTCAACCAAAATACAACCAAATAATACAGAGATAGTCTCCTAGCAGATGATCCTCCTCCTCTTCCCTAGTGCGCCACTTTCCAGAGAGAGAGATAGATACTTTTCCGAGTGAGTAAAATAGAGATCTCCTATCTCTATTTATACTCACCTTTTTGCCCAGTGACCTACTGGGGCCGACTTGTCTACTTTGGTACATCCACATTATATTATATATTAATTAGGGCCGACCCCATAAGGTGGTCTAATAACCCATCGGCAAGTACACACACTTGCGACACTTGTCAATCCACATGATGACACTTCCTTATAGAGGAATAACACATCTCTTATAAGGGTACAATAAATATACATATAATATACTGATGAAATACATTCCGAAGTTACATATACATCAACACAACCTTCACTTGACAAGTTGATAATTGATAATTCATTATTTGCAACAAAATCTTGGGTAAATGTTTCCATATTACATCATTACAAAGCACCCGCAACTATAGTAAGTATTATTCAACATAGGAAATAACACAATGGGTTCATGATGACATTTCTGTAATTCAAAAGTTCCAAACAAGACAGAATATAAGATAGGATG
The DNA here is from genome assembly GCA_027924585.1 of Larix kaempferi. Taxonomy (NCBI): domain Eukaryota; kingdom Viridiplantae; phylum Streptophyta; class Pinopsida; order Pinales; family Pinaceae; genus Larix; species Larix kaempferi. The sequence goes on along the minus strand of BSBM01001197.1, from coordinate 12,644,165 downwards.
ATTTTATTAATGTCCACGAATAACCAAAAAGGTAGGTTAGTAGGACTGAAAAGTACATTTAGTAGCAACAAACTGTAGGGTAGCTCCTAAAAGGTAATGCATAAGCTAAAAAAGCTAAAAAACTAAATGAATGAGAGAAGTAAGAAAAAACATAAGCCAAGGAATAACTCAATAAAAGGCTACATATCATCATAAGCAGGTGCAAAATGAGAGAGGGGAAAGTCATGGAACCCATATCAGAGATGGAGAAGGAAGAGGATGGAAATGTCTCTATAGGATTATTCACAATGGAAAAGGATCCAATACATTGTTTAAGAATGTCCTCAAGGGAGAGGACAAGTCTGAGAGGGATAGACTATAAAACCATAGAAAGAAAACTGGAATTATCTATCAGTACTCTCCTACCACTTGAGGCTGCCAAAAAGAACCTGGTGATGATAGATTGGTGCCAAGGAGGAAGGGGTGAGCAAAATTTGATACATCATACAACAACATGCCAAAAATCCCAAGTTAAAGAGAAATGTGGAGTGGAACCATTTAACATTCAGTCACCAAAATATTGCCAGTTATACTAATAAAATATTAAAATGTGGAAGAGATGGCATACTACAAATAGTTCAACAACAAGGTTACCAATGCTAATCCTTTCAACTTAGCAACCTAATCTATAATACTAATCTTTCTACTTTAGAAGGATTAGGACTGATACTAACACATTCAAACATGGGTAATTATTTTAGAATAGTTTTGAATTGAAATCCTCTTCACTGTTGTTTTCATGCTTGGAATTCATTATGGACATGTTTTAAGTGATGGTGTGAGCCACAAACCACCCATAATTAGCCTAAAATAGCTCAGATCTGAAAATGATTTTTTTACAACTGTTTATGCTTGAAAACTACACAAAACTCATCAAAACTTGGTTTTGTTGTTGATTCCACATACATGTAGGCCCATAACTATTTAGAATCATCCTAGAATTGAATTCAAGCCTCTCTTGCTGTTGTTATGAGGGTTAAGGCAGTCTAAATAATTCTAAGGTTTGAGTTTTTAGAGCTATTGCTTCAGAACATTCCCAGTTTAGGGATTGGTTGTTGTCCAATGACAAAATTGTGCCCATAATTGTTGCAACATGCCCATATTTCAAGCTGTTGCATCCCATTTTGTTGCTTCTATCCTTGCTCATTCTCAGAAATCCTAGGAATTGGCCCAGAATTTGTTTTACAACTGGTATAAGGTAAAATCATGGTTCAGACTTTCCCAAAAAACTAAAAAATCAACCCAAAAACCCTCATGAAAACCTAGGTGGACACCCCATGCAAAATAAAGGGGTAACCTGCGTCCTAACTACATTCCATTTGATTAGATGCAACTTATTGGTGTTGGATCAAACATGGACATTAATTTTATTTTCTCTAGTTACACCAACTACCCTGTCTTGACTCTAGCTTAAGTTCAAATAAGATATCAGAGAAATGCTTCAAGATGGTAACTCAAGGTCATACATCATTCAAAAAACTAAACACAATCTTGTGGCCTGACGACAAAGTGGAGAATTCACCACACTGGTCTCAAATTTAGTGGTGATAGTGACACTCCTTTGGCAGCCTTTAATTGGACCAACTATTGTTTGGATATTTTTTCTCAGGAGGCGATATTGATCATCCAGGATAGCTACCTTAGGGATTCTTGTTCTTGGGAAATTTCAACTATGTTATAAATTATCAGCTACTATAGGGTGCCAACATGAAACATGGCTCTTTTTCCTCTCAGGAGTACTCCCACGTCTGAATGTGCTTGCAAGAAAAAAGAGTCTAGTCATCTCTTTCGACCAATGTTACCAAACTCGATATCAGGAAAATATTGGCGAGGAAAAAGAGTTAGGAGTTTGACTCGGATTTGGAAAAAATTTGCAAGTACAAAATATAAATGTATACACATATTTTGACGAAAAAATATAAGTGTTGGTGGGTTCCCTAGATGCAACAGCATAACCTCCTTTTGGTCCCAACTGCACATAACTCAATAGTTTCTTAGGTAGTCCAATAATGAGGGTGGAAGTGTGCTAGGGATCAAAACAAGGTTCAATTATCCAAAGGAATCATTCTAGTGCTTGGGGCCAGGTTGAAGTCGTGGGTGATTTGAAAGAATAGTTCTACCCTACCAGGGTAGCTTAACTAAATGTGAGCTTCATGTTGTTCAAGAATGTGAGATCCATATTTCGCATGTTGGATACATAAAATGGTGTCATTCAATCATTCACTTTTCAAGGATAAAGGCATGCTTGTGAGAACAAGCCAATTGTGAGGAAGAATTCACTCTATATAGATATATATGTTGGCGATCAAGAGTAAGTGGCAGCAAGCAAAGGTGGACTTTGAAGTGTAGGATTCTCAAGGGGATATCTATCCAGGATTTGGCGGGAAGGATGTTATTTTTAGGGCTTTGATTGATAATAGAATTCTACTCGGTGCACATGGATGAAATTGGGAGACATATATCCAAAGTGCTGAGCAAAGAGGTATATCTGCCCAGCAATTGGATTTTTTTTCTAACCATTTTAGGTCTCTGTTTATTGATAAATATGAAAAGAATATGAATCCTAGTTAGGTATTTAGCAGAAGAGACAAGAGATCTTATAAATAAATATTGAGAGATTTACTTGGTAGTGGCTAGCTCAAAGAAGAGCACCTATTTTCAACATTTTAGAAGAATAAGCCCGTGAAGGGGATGATTGATTTTTTTACCACATCTTTGAAAGAGGGCTTGGAAGATGAAGCTGTAACCTTTCCCACTGCACCTCCACACAGTATTGCATCCTGAATAAGAGTCTTTCCTCTACAAATATTGTAATAAAATAACTAAAATGTATCCTCCAATTGCGTACCTTTATATATAAGTCTCTCAGATTCCATAAGGATCCCTTCTTCGGACTAGATATGTTGTTTGAGTGATAAAATAGTATCTGATGGCATACAGGGCTCATATAAGTCCTTTTTGTTCATTCAAGCACATTCAGTTGCTCTACTAAATCTATAACTCATTCAATGGCTACAAGAAATTCTATTTCAGGTAACCACCACCATAAATGTATTTGTGCTAGTATTGGAAGCACCAAGGGTTTTCATAAATCCTTTCTCTTGAAACTATATCTGTGATTGGCTTATAGAAAACTATTTCTTCGAACATTTATACACGGGAAAGAAAATCTAACCTTCTTGGATTGGCCATGTGCAAATTATAAATGGTCGAGCATTGAAATCGTTTCATATAAATCTCTAAATTGGTTGTATTATTGTCACAAATGGGTAAAAGCATTTGAAAGGTATATGATTGGAAATGTATCTGATTTAATTTTATGAATTTTGCGAAGTTCTGTGAACAAAGAGTATTTGCAGGATAGGATGTAACTTATTTAACTTCTATTGTTCTGAGAAATGTGGTTTAAATCATGATTGTAGAGCAATGTCACTTGGAGGTATTGTTGTTCATGCTTGATTCTGAACCATATTGAAATTTCATGAATGTATGGGTTTGATCAAGAATTTTAGGGCACAATCTTGTATTAAATCGACATGGCGAAAAACCTCAACAAGACATTTATATACATAATAGACTTCTATTAAATGAAAAAATGTTAATTGTTGCTGGTGTAATTTCAAGAATGGGATTTTTCTCCTGGATCATTCCCTTCTTAGAGAGGATTCTCAGGGCATTGTAGATAGTGGTTTCTAGTTCCCAATAGAATAATCATTCACATATTTTGTTGTTGGGTGATTTGAGAACAACCTCTAGTAGATTCGACAGCAAGACCAGTGCTTTGATTGGAATACGATTTAAATCAAGGTCAAATATGTACCCATAAACTATAGGTAGAAGGTGTGATTCCCATCAGTGTCTGGTGCATCTACGAGCAGGATAATCTAGTTCCCTCCAATCTCACAAAAACCGTATACCTCTACCCACCTCAAATGTCGAAATCATTATCTCAAAAATGACATAAATAATCTAAACTGTAGCTTACAAGGGATATGTCAAGCATATTGTAAACAACCAAAACCTCCAGTCTTTTGTATGTAGATGTTACATTCATAAGATGGATTTGATCATACTTACTCAGTTATGTTCGCGGATACAAATTTATCTTCAAGTCGATTGGAAACCGCTTTAGACTATTAGGAATTCCAATATAAAGTTTCTACACTAAGATTACCCAGATCTGCTCTGATCTGCATAGCTCCACTCTAAAGCCCGAAGCGACCATATCTGATCGACCCCTCTTTGTATATCCCCATAACAGAAAATTTCTACATTTATTTATCAATACTACTAGTAGCTAAATGGGGAATAAACCAATTTCTAGATATCTTGTAACTCCAAAAGAAAAGGGAGGGATTTGGTAAACCCACATCGATACCTCTTCCTTCAAAATGTAGCGACTTATGGGACCCCTGTGCTACCATATTCCATTCCAGCGAATCAAGTGAATAAAAAAGCATGAAATCCTAACCACAGAGAAAGTAAAATCAAGATTGAACAGGCACTATATTGTTACTAAGGCAGCTGATCAGTTCTTGAACTAAGCCTGCGAGCTCCATTCTCCAAACCCTAGTCGAATCCTTGCAAATTATGATTATGAGATATAATTGTTACCATGAACTCTGGAGTTTTCAAAGGAATGAAATTTTTTTCGACCCCAATACTTACCTTATTACAATCCTTAAAGGTATCAAATGAATAAAACCTACAAATCCAAGTTACATTTAATCGTCGGGTATGTTGGTGCTATTTGATTTTTTTGTTAGATGGACAATTTTTATAGCTTTGTTTTGTACTTGTTTGTGTGCATGGATCAAAGAGAATTATTGAATTCTACAAAATCACAACTTTAATTCAAGATTTGAGCTTGATTAAATAATGTAATTAGAAAAACATTTGTCAAGCATTTATGGAAGATTCTATGGCCATTTTGTTAAAGTTTATGAATAGAGATCTAAAATAGTTAGAGAATTTTTTTTTAAGTTTTATGGCATTCATCCTATGAATGAAAACAAGGAATCAAGGTGCCCAATGTTTGTTGTATAAAAAATATATTGCAAAAAAAAACACTATAATGAGCCTGAGAGGGTTGTTACAGTTGTCATACCACACCAAATGTAGAGGAATCAAAATGAACATTGCTAAGGTGCCTTAGATCCTCGGATTTTCTAATGGATGTATTGTCCTTTACAAGACCTAGCCTCCTTCCCAACGCTTCCATGTCCATCCTTACTTGCGTTCTTGCAATGTATTATGAAGGATCTTCATTTTCCAGGAGAAAGATCATTTCTCTTGTTTTGACCTATTTGGCCTTGATTGGTTGGCCCGCCATCAATCTAGTGAGTAACTAGTTCAACCTGCCTATGTAATGGAATTTCACATTCGCTACCCTTCTTTCTTTCCTATAAGGTAAGGTCCATCAAATTTCTATGTGAGTACTTGATAGGAAAACACTAACGAGGGACAATTCATGAGGAAGAGCTAGAGCTCCAAAAATCTTCTAAATATCCTAAATCAATAGGTTTGCTAGCCTTGATTCTTCATTGTTCATTGCCATAACATAATGAATTGGTGGCTTAGCTCAATAATATGGGTGGCAAGTTTTTAGATATAAAATTCAAATGGGTGGTGGGTAACTATGACGGGAAACTACTGATTTAAAAATGGATTCCCCATTATCGCCATTGACAAGTTAAATAGACAAATAGATCTTAGCTTTGTGACTACGCTTTGAAATGTGAACTTTTAATGTTTTAATAAAATGCTACCAAAATATATCTTAGCTTTGAAATGTGAAATTTTAATATTTTAATAAAATGTTTTGCTTTGGTATCCATGGCAATATAGTACCTAGGTGAAGTCTCTCATTATTTCCATGATTTTTCTTGGGAGATTATCAAATATGAATTGAATGAGACAAATGGACTTTATGTGTTCACAATAACATGCATAATGAACCATATGGTGGGTTATAAGGTAGTGAAGTTTTGCATTAAATGATAACTACCAAAATATATCTTAGCATTGAAATGTGAAATTTTAATATTTTAATAAAATGTTTTTCTTTGGTATCCATGGCAATATAGTACCTAGGTGAAGTCTCTCATTATTTCCATGATTTTTCTTGGGAGATTATCAAATATGAATTGAATGAGACAAATGGACTTTATGTGTTCACAATAACATGCATAATGAACCATATGGTGGGTTATAAGGTAGTGAAGTTTTGCATTAAATGATAATTTATTTCATAACACAGTGAAGGTTTTGGCATGCTTTAATGCCTTGGCTTTGAATGATGGGAAATTCCTTGCTTCTTTGAGTGAAGATCTCCAAATCTTCTATGGAGCCTTTTCCAGAGACATGGAAACTCTAAATAGTTCCATGAGTGAGAGTCTTATATCCTTTTTGGAGGTTAAAAGAAGCACTCAATCTCTTAAAATCTATGCACTATGGTGTCTATGATTGCAACTTTTCGCACTAAACGAAGCAAATAGATGTCCAGAATATAGCTTTCGATTGAAAAATAAATAAATAATAGTTTTCTTGAAAATTAATTGGTTGCAACAAAAGGGTTTTCAATGTAAATGCGATCTTTGTACCATTAAAATCCTAATGAATTTGTCCAACAAACCAAAATTTGAATGTGATCCTCTTCTTACCTTGGGAATTGACACTGTCGTGGAAGGGTTACGCACTCCATCCATGGCTGCAAAAGGTCACAGGTTCGAATCGTCGAGCTCAAACACTGTCTATGTTTTGTTGCTTGTGCTAGTATTTCCAATTTCACATTCTTATAAAGATAAAGATTTCATTATTTTCTAGCCACACCATCTGTTAAAATAAATGTGTATTTCCAACGGCATGGGAGGAAGGATGGCTCGTTCGCATCGGGTGAGGATCTAAATGTGTATTTCCAACAAAATGGGAAAATGGGAGTAGGGATGGCTCGCCCGCATCGGACGAGGAAGGTTCCCTATGTTGGTGGGTGGGCAAGGAAGGAGTAATCAATAGATGATTAAGTGAATACATAGATTTTTATTTAATGTTAGTTTATCATTAATCATAACTTATGAACTACTCATTGAGAAGCATATGAATAGTGACATTTTACTCATTGATAACATTACTTATTTAATCGTAGTAGCAAAAAAGGAAGTCCACTTTATTACAATGGGTTACAACATTGAAAACTAACTAACCTACCTATTATACCTTGGCAATTGACTCAAGACAATAACTTTCCTTTCAAGGTTCCATGGGTTAAATAACTAGAATTAGTTAGAATTATAGGTAGCAATTGACTTTTTTATCACTATAATTTCTTAGTAGTGTAACAAACACAAAACAACAAAAATATTAATTTGTGCATTAATTTATTACAAAGGAATGATAGAAATGGAAAAAAAAACTATAAAAACTATGTTCATTATTATCATCTATAGATCATTCGATATAACAACAACTCTATAGTGAAAAGCATGGTCCATTCTCCTTTATATGCTTCTCACTAGGTTATAATTGTTTGTGTGCATATGTCAACGATATTTTTTTTTGCTATGTCAAGATAACGCTATTGTGTTGGCCCTACTAGGCTATGGAAAGAATCACTCCAAAATGCATATTAGTCTATTCGTGTTTGCCATGTAGCTTTTACTATGCTCCGCAAAAGCGTGATTGGAAAAAAATATACTTTCATCCAACCTACTTCAAGACTATGAGCAACTCTTAAACCAAGTACAAAGACATACAAAATGCAATGGAAATTCACTAGATTTGCTTTCAAAACATAATATTGTATTATCTACAAACATACAACTTTCTCTCATTTTACACATATCAATGTTTTTTTGGTGTTTCATTTACCCCACTTCGGGGATATGCAGCTAGGTGTTATTTTGGTCTCCTTGAGTGTCACGTAGGAATTGTTCATTGTCTCAAAATACAAGTTAAGAAGCACATGGTGTGCTCTCAAGGGATAACATAAACTCCATATAAGTGTTAACCATGTGTCCATAGGTTAGTTACGATGGGTTTATGTGGCAGAAACAATTCTTATAAGATGCATAAAAAATAGCAAAATTAATTTTGGATTGATGAAATTGTAAATATCAAATATTAAAATTTTACAATCCAAATTTTTAATATGGTATTATGTAATATTATAATATATGTTTTGTAATAATATAAAAATTATATATTGTAAATTTGTATATCTTATAAGTTTTTAATACATATTCTAATGATCAAACAAAACGTCCATGGGGATATTGGTCCATGGGATATGGGGATATTGGTTGATGACGAGGATTATGATGATGATGATGATGATGATGATGACGAAGACTATGAGGATGAGGATGAGGATGATGAATATGATGATCATGATGGTGCTGGTTTTGGTGAAGATGATGATCATGATGAAGATGATGATGATGACAGAGATTGTGATGATGGTGATGACGATGATGATGATGACAATGATGATGAGGTTTATGATGATGATGATGAGGATGAGGATGACGAAGATGATGAGGATGAGGATGAGAATGAGGATGATGAAGATGATGGTGGTGGTGGTGGTGGTGGTGGTGGAGATGATGATCATGATGAATATGATGATGACGATGGAGATTGTGATGATGGTGATGATGATCATGACGAAGATGATGAGGATGAGGATGAGGATGATGAATATGATGATCATGATGATGAATATGATGATGAAGATGATGATCATGAAGGTGCTGGTGGTGGTGAAAATGATGATCATGATGAAGATGATGATGATGACAGATATTATCATGATGCTGATGACGATGATGACGAGGTTTATGATGATGATGATGAGGATGAGGATGATGAATATGATGGTGGTGGTGGTGGTGGTGGTGGTGAAGATGATGATCATGATGAAGATGATGATGACGATGGAGATTGTGATGATGGTGATGACACTATTGATGATGATAACGATGGTTTAAACATAGCTAAATAGTAGTAAACATAATACATTATGCAAAAAGATGTTCTCACATACCTCCTAGATTCCAACATTGCTACAATGTCATTCATATTCTTCTTCATCTAACTCAGCATCTGTATCGTTGTCTGGTTCAGAATCGCTATCGTTGAAAATATTGCTCATAGCAGGATCATGCTCAATGTCATTTTCGGTTAGATATTCATCATCAATATCATCAATGTCAATTTCATTGTCTGCTACATCATTTGGATGATCAACTTCTTGATCGGATTCTTCATCTGACAAAAAAATGTTTTCTTTTCATCTCTTCGTGGCTATAGCCACGGATGGAATTTTCATGGCTATAGACATGACGTTCGTGGCTGTAGAGACGAAAAGTCCATCCGTGGCTATAGCCATGATCATCGGGGAAATTTTCAATTTCTTCCAAAAATTTAAATTGTTTTTCCACGAAAACATCAATTTTAACTGTTTCATGGCAAACTTTCATAGGACTTTTGAGCCATATGTAGTAGTGCCTCTCTCACCTACCACTTAGTTACACTTCAGTTAGTTGAGTTATCTTTAGATATTTCCTTGATTTAAGGCTAGATTGACTCTCAACTGACTATATCACACCAATGGACCTACAGTGAGACTAGACTACCTATTCTGACTCGAGTTAGCTCCTCATGCACCCTCCACTGAGCCTCCTTCATTCAGTTAGTGCCTCCATGTGCCAGTTACACCTACCACACTCAGTTAGACTCAGTTTGACATCTGGTTGACAATTACTTGTGCATTGATGACTCCACTGATGATGATCAGGAATTCTAGTTGTGCTTTGATGACACTCCATTGATCTGATGATCACTCCATGAAGGCTAATTTGAATTGCCACCTTGGCATTCGAATCCTCTCACCATTGTATTATTTATTTGTCTATATTGTGATTAATGAATTAGAGTGTGTGATGTTATTCTGCTTCTATCCGAGTTCTACTGTATCATAATTATGTGGCTCCTTTAAACTGCATTGACCACTCTTCTTCTATTTCCCTGCTTAATCTTAATCTTTCTTGTGAGGTATACATCAGCTCTTAGATCTGCTGTGAGGATTTTCACAAATACTTCATGCATTCGGATCTTCCAGTTCTCCATTCCTACGTCTGATTCTGATACGCAAGAACTGTCGCATCTCCAGCTCAATGTTCCATCATCTGTAGGATTAGTGTAATCTGCTTGATTCACTGTCTTTTGGTAGATATTATCAGGTTCTTGGGCTCTACATTCTTCTCGGACTGGTTCAACATATCTAGGTCCTTGTGAAGGATCCAAGGGTGTGATAACCCTGATATTCGATCCTTCAAATATCATTTGTTTTTTCTTTAAATTGATAATTTTGAGGTTCTCAATTGCCCAGTCTATCCCCAATAATGCAGGATAAGGATTGTTGTCATATATGATCTCAATAACCTCGAAGTCTACTTTACTTGGCACTCCATCAATGTCTACAAGAACACTTGATAATCTATGAAAGGGTATAACCTTTTGTTGATTAGCTGACCTCAACTGTATAGGAGACCAAGATAACTTTGGATTTCCCATTTGTTCCCATGTTTGTTTTGTTAGGACATTCACCTCTGAGCCTAGGTCGAAAATACCTGTTCCATTTCAAAATATTTGATCTACGCACTTAGCCTCATTTCTCTTCCTGTCCTTCTATGGTTCTTGATATGATGAACTGCTTTGTGTGCATCATTCACTGTATTACGTTGTCTGTAATGTCCCAATAGGTTCTGTAATTCTCATAAAGTGTTTCCATGCCTCAACAACTTTATGTAGCCTTGTAGGAACTGCATAATAGGACTTATGTGTTTTGGAAAAGTTCACGATCCATCATATGAGATCGACATATCTAGTATCGGTGTCTGATCACTTCGCAATTGGGTCCTTGTGGTCGAAGGTTCTGAATTCTTAAATCCTTTTCTTGCTTCCATGAATGCCTTTTTCTCTTGGTCAATGTTAAATGCGGGCATTTTTCCAATTGCTTTTCTTACCCAAATCCCATCAGTAGGCTTTGTTCTGTTTAAGCGATCTTCAGAGGTCGAAGCTTCGTTTGTCTTGTCATTACCTGTCATGGCTCCACTTCGCATCACAACATGAATGTTGTGATCTTCGTTTCTTTTATCATTTGTGATCATCTGTATATTCTGTTTATGTCCTTCTGGTCTTTTCTCTTGCATTTTTCCTTGCAAAATGGGACATGCTTCAATGACATGGTCAAATGACTTACAGTACTTACAAGTAGTGCATGGGTTCTGACAACCTCTTGCTAAATGTCCTGGTTGAGCGTAGTTATAACATACAATATGACCTCTTCCTCTTCCTTGGCTAGTTTAACATCATCTTCCTCTGAATCCACCATGTCCTCTATATGTGCCTTGATCATACTGTGCATTTTCATTATTATGCGGTGTTTCTCTTTGGACTCTGTAGACATCATGAGATCATAAGCTCTGCAATTGGTGTCATCATGGCCAACTGACTTATAGAATTTGCAGTACAGATTCTTTGGTGTCTGTACATACTTCTGAAGTAAGTAATAGTCTTCTGGGCGATGTCCTCTACATCGGAAAATCTCACAATGGTCCTTGTTATTGATTCAATGGGTTTGGTGCTCCATTAGGGATGTAATCTATGAATATAGGGCAATGTTCCTTGGACCCTCTCCTTTAAATTTTGTACACCAAACCTCTTCCCTTATCTCTTTTCATTTTTTCATATCTTGGAGCTGTAATGTTAAATTTGCTAGTTGTTTCTATATATGTACCATACATGTGCTAGTTTCTCCTATGGGCGAAGCTTCTAGCTTCATCGCAATTTCTAATGCTTTTGTTTTCGATGTGACTTTTTGTTGCATCAACTAATCTAATGTGGGGAAATAGAGTAGCTATGAACCATTCTTGATGTTTTTGCGGTGTTATTTTAAAGCTAACTTGATCTAACAATGCTTTGAACTTTTGATCAAATTCCCACACAGTCTCATTAGGTTTCTGTTTGATTTTTTAGCTCTGTGATGCACTGAGATTCTGACTTAGGTTTCTTAAATTCTCTAATAAGCGCAGTTTTGATATCGACTAGCGATCTATTATGTCCAACAGAATACTTCATGAACCATGTTAAAGCTCTGTCTCTAAATGTGGTAACTAGCTGAGCTCGTTTTACAGCATCATTGTGTACTTGCTTAACGTTCCATACAACTTCACAGAGAAACCAATGTTGCTCTGGGTCTTCTAGACCGGTTCCTTTAAAAATAGGTAGCTTAATGTCGTCTGTCATTCTTCTTCTAGGAAGTGTAGTGTTTTGAGACGATGAAGGTATATCACTACTTGATTGATTCTGAGTACTTTCTCTTGCAGTATTACTACTACTAGTGTTTTGTGAACTAGTAATATTTATGTCCTCAACTATGGGTTTTTGCGGAGTAATAGGCTGATAACCAATGCGTCTAGGTTTTGTTTCACTATCAAAATCAACATGATATGAGTTTCTATCACTTCCTAACTTAGTTTCTAGGAATGTGCAAGGTTCAGCTTCACGAGACCTCTTTCTAGTGTTAACTTTATATCTCTTTCCACTTCGCAAAATACCAATATCTTCGTCTGTGTCACTATCTGTTTTACTGAACATTACAAACTCAAACCCTAGGAATCTGATTGCATTCTTAAGACTCATTTTTCAGCTAGTAGCATTTTAATGTATAAACTGAGGTTTTTCATGTACTTACCTTTAAATCCTTGGAAGAAATGTCCTTCTTCTGCACTGTAAGACTTCAACATGTCCACAACAAATTCTGTAACATAGCCTTCCAGTAAGCTATCCAAACAAAAGTCTACTGCTCTTGAAATGTGGTTGTCAATCCCTTTAAGCCTTTGAATCAGCTCTGGATTCCAAACTATAGGTTATCCACCCTGGAAATAGTTTTTGCGTTCATCTATCCTCGATATCCACTCATGCAACTCAGTAGAAAAAGATGTGAATAAAATTTGATGCAGGTCAGTGAATATATACCTTTTCAACCATTGTTCTATGGTAATACATGGATGTCTATTCTCTTTCTTTGTAAAATCAAGTTTTGTCTGGCTTACCCAGTTCTGTATTTCTGTCTTTTCCAGATACCACATAACACATCACTAGTTCAAGCACGGCAATGGAAGTGTTTGTCAAATTCCTTCTTCACATTCACATAACATAGAAACATCTCATATCGCCAGTTCTTAGTGCGACAATGGAACCATTTGTTGGTCATCCTCCTCTTTCTATGGGGATGACCCGGGTTCTGCGTATCTCCCTTACTTTAGAACCAACAAAATCCCCTTCATTGGAACTTTTAGCATCAACCTTCGAGCAGGCTGAAGTCTCACCCGAAGCGAAGATGGGTGGTTACAGAATCAGGTTTCTGCAACCTACTAACGCGCAGCTATGTTATGCGAGATTGATATGCACAACTTAATCAACATTACTTAATGATTTATTATCAATAGGTAACTGCGCACTTCGCAGTTTCCAACAACCTATAGATTTTGTTGAATCGTTGCTATATTTACTCGACTAACTACGCATTTATAATATCTAACATGAATTCGCAATGTTCATACATGCATGTTCCTCTACTTATCATATCATTCTCATTCACATTCATATGAAAACACATATATAAGCATAAAAATTCATGAACATACAATATAACAGAGATTCAAACTCATAACACAGGTATTTACATGGTTCACCCCCCAGATGGGAGCTACGTCCACGGGAACTGTTCTTGTATTTCTTGGAAGGGGTTAAAAATTCCAGCCTGCGCACTCAGCTGTAGACTCATCTCTACAATAGATCTTTGCGCACACAACTACAAAGTATTTTCTACAATAGATCTCTGCGCACACAGCTGCAGAGTCTTTTTCCTCTCTTAGATCTCTCTTAGCATAGATCTAACAATATCTTCTTACAAAATCTAACAACCAACTAGGTTCTCTAACAAGATCTAACCCTTCCTTATACAAAATTTCCCTTTATATAGATTGTGCCCGAAGGTCACATCTTTACAATAACTATGGGCCAACCCCCATAGTACCCTTAAACCCAAAATGGCATGGTTCTCCTGTTGACCACGCTTTATCTTTACTTCGTTGGAGCTCTATTGTCCTTTTGCGTTTCTTCCTCTAGCTCTGATGCTTCTCTGACAGTCGCAGTTCTGACCACGCGGCTCTAATGCTATAGTGGTGCATCATTTGCACCATTTTGCTTCTTTAATCTTCGTTTATGCAGGTGACAATCTGTTGCTTCATTTATAACTGCTCCAACTACCTCGATGGTCCTTAGTACTTCGCCTTTACTAGGGGGACAGATCCTCTTCTACCACTTTGCTTCGCTCCATACCCTGCTACCGAGAATTTTTGAGTTGCTTCTCCCAAAACTGGTTGATATTAGGCCTCGCCTAACTTGTACTTTCGCCATCAAAACTTCTTCCACTTGGGCTGTGCCCAACACATGATCTTGGACAGACCGGAATGCGAAGTGGAGAGAGTATTAGGAAACCCATTAGAGAATATTTGAGGTCTAAAGTGGGCCTCCTAAGTAAAATAATAAAATAATAGTTAAAATAATAAAATAATATTTATGAATTTTGGAGGAAAAGAGAAAAAACTACCTTTCCCCTTCGTATTTTCAACATATCTCCCTATTGTTTTACTCAAATTTCGAGTGGGATCACTCGTTGGATGCGGAATTAAATTCCACATCCAATTAGTACCCACGCTGCATGCTTTTGAGGTACCCCACCCCACTAAAAAAAAAATAGTTCAAAAAAATGTGTTACTTGTTTTACTCAAATTTCGAGCGGGAACACTCATTGGATGCGGAATTTAAATTCTGCATCCAATGAGTGTTCCTGCTCAAAATTTGAGTAAAACGATAGGGAGATATGTTGAAAATACGAATTAAAAAAAATTAGTTTGTAAATGTCAAATATGCGATGTCAACCATTATGGTTGACTCTTTTCTTGGAATTATATTGGTTATTGAATTCAATGGCTCTTTTTCTTATGAGGTGGCTCGATTTCTTACGAGGTGGCTTGTATTTTTATGAGACCCATTTTAGACCCCAAATTTTCTCTAATGACTTTGTGAAGAATGGAAGTCAGACTTGGCATGAGTACATGGTATGTTGGAAGGGATTCTTAAATGATGAGAACAATTCGGAATGGAAGGAATCTCTATGGAAGTATAAATATTTGACTCAGGAGTAGGAGGAGAAAAATCATGTCACGTCTCTTCCACACGATTTTTTTTTTATCAAAGATTCTAACTTCAAACAAATGCGGAAATATAAACACTAGCTGTCACTACAGCCTACTTAGGTAATAAACTGGATGTGTGTGCACTATTCTTCATTATTGCTTTTGTCGCTTTCCGCACAAGAGTCAGTACTTGAAAAATCCTGCACCTATGGCAATGTGCCTTTACACTGCCACATTAGTATCTAAAAACAACTTCAAATGCCAACAAACGCATATCGATTATATGCTAAACATTTGTGAAAATAAGAAATTATATGCAACATTAACATTTCAATTAATAACCATATTAAACCTATTAATATGTTATTAATATGAAATATAGTATTAATATGAATATAAATTAAATATTACATAGTTATCTATTATAACTATGTTATTAACCTATACCCTATGTATTAAAATACACTATGGGCACTCATATTATATCCATGATAATCAACACAATTGACAATATTAAAATGCAATACAAATGTAATACTTATATGTTAAAATGTAATATATATATAGACTAAGCGCTCAAGGTTGACCTATAGTCGAACCTAAGCTTTTGTAACCACGCTAAGCGCTCTATCTATAAACTAAGCGCTTGTATCAAGTCCGTATCCTAACCCATCATATGACAACACCATTTAAATGGGATATAACAAAAAGTGTTATACATTGTAATATAATGTAACTTACGGTGACTGTGTTTGACTTACACTTCTGCCACGCAGACTTCGATTACATGAACCAAAGTTTTAAACCCTTTAGGTGCCCTCCTGGCAGGTGGCTCCACTTGGTGACAACGTGTTCAATACTCGCCAGCAAGGTAACTCTCGCTCGTGTCCCAGCCAGCCCCCGCTGGCTATCACACGAGACTGTCAACTCCAACACCTGCTGCATTAATTTTCTACTGCTGGTTAATATAAATGCTAAGTGATCCACGACTGTCGATCACAATTCGGGTTGTCCAGATTGGGAGTTGTGAACACATGGGCGTCGTTGATCTCAGTATGGTTGTTGGCACCAATTTATATGAGGTACCCAGCATTTAAGTGAAAGGGATAACCGGGTTCATAGGTTACCTCTGCCTCAACCGGTATCACCTTGGTAAATAAAATTCCCTACCTTGCCTCCAGCTGCTCATTTGACAATACAGTGGCCTCCATAGAGAACCTCTGCTCTGAACAGAGAGTTCGCTCCCAAACCCGGGAGGAGATGCTCCCACCTTCTCCGGAACTCTGCGTGAGGTAGCAAGCAGCAACGTTGCTGACTTGACCACCTAGCATAGGTAAGAAGGTTTCCTCCTTGCGCAAAGTTACCAAGTTTTACTCCGTTGTTTAGTTGTAACAAGATGTTGTCTAACTAACTTGGCGTCGTTTCATGTGCAAGTATGGTGCAACCTCGACCTTGGGCCTCGCTTCAATTTAAACCCCAAAGGCAAGCGGTAACACAACCACTATATTCGCTGTCAAAATTACTTTTTACATTGGAAATATTACTGTCACGACTAACTCCTCGTTTAACACTTCTCAATGCAGAAGCCACGATGCACAGGGCATGCTGGGCTATCCAACGTTGTCTCCACGACTTTGGAATGAAGAACCGTCTACACGATGGCCAGGTAACCCGTCATATCTTATCCCTCGGGTTAGACTACCCCGTCAGCTAGGGATGGGTTACTTAAGAATCTTTGTTCTCTTCTGTCTGCCACGCTACAATGAAGGCCTTTGGCCTTACTCTCTGTTGTATACGACTGTGCTTAGAAGTTAGAAGGCTTACTACATCCTGTAGGTGAATGTAATGTTAAACGTGAAGCTTGTAATAGTGAGCCATATTATATTAGACTTGAAATTGGGTGGCTTTACCACAATGGCATCGCTAGCTATTAAACCACAGTCTCGAATGGCCTCACCCGTGAAGGGATTTTGTTTGGACAAGAGAGCGACAACTCTGGGCTGTATTATACAACACTTTGATTATCATATAGTCATTTTCGGCCACTGTTTCCTCTTTTAAGTAAATGAATAGTGTTCTTATAATAAATTGATTTACATTCGTTTATAAATTATAGGAATGACTACAGGGATGTAATCCCGCGTAAATGTGAACTGAATAGACAACACATTTAAGCTTGTACAGTAACATAGATAACATTTAACTCATAAATGCATATCATTTCAACGTTGGTTCATCCAGCATGCAGAGTTTAACTTCACTACATGCCTAGGTCAAAGATGCAACCGAAACCCTCAGGATTTCATGCCTACGGTTAAGGAATACCCACATAAAAGATAACAACGAACTACCCAATAGTATCGTTATACAATGGAACGCCATACTATTTGGGTATCGAATCTGTAAATTCGACTTGACTATAAAACGTGAAGCAGGGTAAGGCAACATGATTTACAGGACTTGGTTATTATTAATGGTAAATAGTTTTCAAAGGCTCCTCGAGCGTGTACATATATATACATATATAACAAATGTTCTCAGCCATAGATAAAATCACATTAATAATTATAACCCAACAATACTTGTTTAAAGGTCTTACTGTATACGACCATTGTAGACCCAGGGTTCAAACCCTCGCATGTGTGGAAGCATACCCAGTTAAATTCTGGAAAATGCTTCGGCGTTCAAGTTGGTTCTAAACATTAATATCGCGAAGGGTTTCACAATCAGGGTCGTAGCTTTCTCAGGGAGCTCGCTCTCCCATGCCGAGAGCCATGGCATACATTCAAAGGTCAACACGCAAATAACCATGAAGTAATGCATATCAAATTAATTAAATAGATTAATGTTTACAATGTGTTGTAAACCAACATGACTCCAAACTAGATGTAAAACACTATTTACATAAAGAGTTGATAGTAATGTAACTCTGTCAAATGATTGGAAATCCATTCAAAGTAGATTTAAATCATTGCATTTACAGTAATTTTACTTGTCTGTAAAAAGAATAGGGAAAGAATTCTAGTTACATTAATCTCCTTTGTTTATCTATAGAAATAGAATAAAGGGCTTAGATAATAAAAAGGATTGACATGTAAACCGTGAGGTTTACATGTCTTCCTTATTTCGACCATGAATAGTTGAAACATGCATTCTGCCATTAATAGGATCTATTGAGTAAAATAAACGTATTCTATTAAATCCTTGCAACACATCCTTAGGGTTTAAAATAAAACAATGGTTATTCCAAACTGCCTATCTCAAGCTCATAAATCATCATTTATAAAATAACTCAGTCTACTTACTGCATCAGGAATGTATCATGCTTGTATCAAACATAAATTATGAAAATTGTAAGTGTATCCATTAGATCACAATTCTTCCCAATATTACAGAGACACAAAAGTCTACTAATGATCCATACACACAGTTCAGTTTCATAAGACATTCATGATCAGATCTGGTAAACAAATAGTAAATCAGAGTTATACATCATAAAACCCTAGAAAATGTTCCATAAACATTATCAGATAAATACAACATAGAGACTTATCTGTATTCTGATGACCAGTGGAACCTAACACAAACCTCCCAGCCTTTGACCAGCAAGTTCACCTTGCTTCCAGGTCACCCCCGAGTTGATTTCACAGCCCCCTCTGGTTCAGAGTTAAGATTTTATTTACCCTTAACTTGTCCCCCAAGTTATTAGGAAATTTCTATGGCAGCAGGCAACCCAACATTCAACTTAGTGCTCCTAAGATCCAAGATGCTTCAGGGGCTTTTAAGCCTCACCCATTAAGAGAATAATTCCAACACAACCTATTCAAAGTAAATGTAGTGCTCCTGCAAGCTTGGGATAGTTCTCCTACCTGCACACAACCAAGTGTCCAAGCTATACCTAGCTGTTATGATTTCTCTTAATCTGGTCCAGTTTTGTGCTCCAAAATTGTCCCCATTCACTTGTCTTCATTTAGCTCTGGTTATTGTTCTTCCCAGCTCCCTTTTCTCTTATGTGATAATGATCATGAGAATGTTAAGAATATGATAAGTGGTTGAATGAGTTTCATTTTTTATTTTCTTAGGTGTGAATTCTCTCAGTTTGTTATTTCTTTTATTTCATTATTCTCTCAAATCTTTTCTTTAGGGTTTGCCATTTTCTCCAATAATAAATTCTCATTATTATATTAATTGGAATTTTTCCTCCAACCATAGGGTGACTGTGACTCCCATCTCATTAATGTGCTGGTCCCAATTGGTCATCAGAAATTACTTTTCAAATTTCTAATGTCACCTAAGTAAAATGAAATAATACTTAGCGGAAATATAAAAGGGCTAAATTCCAGCATTTGGGGTATTACATTTCCCCTCCCCTTAAGTTTTCATTGTCCTCGGCACTAAACAGTTTTGCAAAAAGCAAGTAACATAATGACCGAAATCAGTTTGTTTCATGTACTTCTTCGAACAGGAAAGGGTATGTTGCTCGCATTTCCTTTTCCGTTTCCCAGGTAGCCTCCTCGGGCATATAGTGCTCCCATTGCACTTTTACCTGAACAATGGTTCGATTCTGAAGTACCACCTCTTTCCGATCTAGTATGCATACAGGATCTGTCTGGAAGTCTCCTTCTGATTCCACCTGAATCACATGCCAATTCACAATATGCTTAGGATCATATACATATTTCTTCAGCAATGAAACATGAAACACATCATGTACTTTAAAATTTGTTGGTAGAGCTAATTGATAAGCAACAGGTCCTACTCTAGCAAGTATTTGGAAAGAACCACAAAATCTTGGTGCAAGTTTGGAAAACTTGCCCAAACACAAAGAACTTTTCTTTGCTTTCACTCTTACGAATACATGATCCCCAATTTTAAATTCTTTATGTTCCCTATGTTGATCAACATAGCTTTTCTATCTGTCTTGAGCAGTTTTTAAGTTTGATTGAACTTTCTGCACAATGTTTTCTAGTTCTGTTAACATTTCGGGGCCCATCACAATCTGATTCACCGGATCATCCCAAGTCATAGGGGTTTTACACTTTCTTCCATACAAAACTTCGAATGGACTCATTCCTGCAGAAGTTTGGTACCCATTATTGTAGGCAAATTCAGCCAAGTGTAGGTAATTTTCCCATTGCTTTAGGTTATCCATGACATACAAGCGAAACATGTCCTCTAGGATTTGATTCACCCTCTCAGTTTGTCCATCTGTTTGAGGATGGTAAGCTGTACTAAAACTCATTTTAGTCCCCAAACCGATAAACAACTCTTTCCAAAAATGTGAAGTGAACTTGGTATCCCGGTTGGATACAATCACTCTTTGAATTCCATGAAGTCAAAAGACTTCTTTCATGAATATTTATGCAATGTTTATTGCTTTGAAGGTGGATTTGACTGGTATGAAATGAGCTGCCTTCGTTAACTTATCCACTACAACCATGATAGCATCATGTTTCTTATTATTTTTAGGCAACCCGGTGATAAAATCCATAGAAATGGTCTCCCATTTCCATTCTGGTACGGGTATAGGATGTAACAAACCAACCGGGTGTTGATGTTCCACTTTCACCCTTTGACAGCCCATGCACTTTGCTATATACTCAACAATTTCATATTTCAATATGGGCCAATAGTGTTGTTTTTTAACAGCTGTTATCATTTTCTGATAACCTGGATGACCACAATATGGCCTTTTGTGAAACTCATCCAGAATCAAATGTTTTAATTATGCCTGATCCAGTATGTATAATCTGTTTTAAATAACAGTAGCCCATCTTTAGATATACTGTAATTAGTTGCTTGTTGTTCTGAATTTTATGCAAGACACTTTTGTCTTAAATTCATATATTTTGGGTCTTTTTCATCTATTGTCCGGATCTGTGACACTAAATCAGATTGAAAACTGTTAACGGAAGCCATTGTTAACATGTGCATGCATCTACTAAGTGCATCCGCTATTTTTTTTCTTTTCCTTTAATATGTTGAATTTCAAAGTCAAACTCGCTTAAGAAAGCTAGCCACCTTACTTTCCTTCCATTCAGATTTGGATGTTCAAAATGGTATTTCAGCCCAATGTGATCAGTTTTAAGGATAAACCTTTTCCCAAGAAGGTAATGTCACCACATTTTCAAAGCATGAATTATAGCATCCAGTTCTAAATCATGTGTCGCATAGTTTACTTTGTGCATCTTTAACTTTCTAGATTCATAACCAATTACAGAACCCTCTTGCGTTAACACGCCTCCCAATCCTTCCTTGCACGCATCTGTGCATACCACAAAGTCACCGTAAGGATCAGCCACTTTTAGAATAGGAGCTGAAGTAAGCAACTGTTTAAACTTTGCAAAACTAGCTTCACATTTGGTTGTCCAAATAAAATTGACTTCCTTTCGCTGAAGAGAGGTAATAGGATGAGCCACTTTGGAAAATCCTTCAATGAATTTTCGATAGTAGCTGGCTAATCCCATAAAAGCGCTGACAACCACAAGGGGTTCACTTAGTGAACTTGTTACTTAGCACGATCGTTCGCAAGATATTAAATAATATCCCTAATTTCACTAAATATTGGAAAATGCCTCCTAAAATTGTATTACAGTTGAAGCCCCCTCCCAATATACCTTTCTAATTAAGAAAACCCCTAGTTTCACCAGATATTGTAGGTATCCATTTTTATCAACCCATTTTTAATACCCCCTTTATATAATATTAGCAAGTTTTAGCAAACAAGATCCCTAACGCATCTTAGTATAAGCAAACATGATGCTAAATAACATAATAGTATAATGCTCATAATGATCCCACTAGGATTGCAGGGGCGACATTGGATATGGAAAGCCCAATGAAATAGTAATGGGGAAGCAGG
This sequence comes from Larix kaempferi, assembly GCA_027924585.1. Taxonomy (NCBI): domain Eukaryota; kingdom Viridiplantae; phylum Streptophyta; class Pinopsida; order Pinales; family Pinaceae; genus Larix; species Larix kaempferi. The sequence goes on along the minus strand of BSBM01001197.1, from coordinate 12,621,998 downwards.
GAAAATTTTAAGGACCCCTTCTAAATTTATGTATATAATAAAGCAGGGGAAAATAACTGCTTTAAGATCATATTCCATTATTTTAATTTAATACAAACAAGAATTAACAAAGGCTCTATAACTCCCTTAGGGTCATATTCCATTATTTTAATTTAATATTAATTATAGGTGATATATAATATACAACAGAATAGTCAGAAAAAGATCAACCCTTCTTCAATAATGTCTGCACTCATTAATTCTGACATCAATATAGTTCATGAACAATAAAAATAATGACGTTAAATAAGAATGACAAAAAAAAATTATGCATTTTCATATGAATTTGAGGAATAAATACAATATAGCATGTGTTGAGTGAGGAGAGTTTGGTAAGAAATTAAAATGTGGAGTAGATGGGTGCTTTATTAGCTCTATGAAAGTGGTTGCTTTTATCATTTATGGAGGGTATAATTTTCTTAATGAGATGATTGTGTTTATTTTCATGTTTTTATATTTATGGTTATGTTTTTTCATTCTAAATTGTTTTCTAGCTTATCAAGATTTCTTAACCTCGAATCAACGATTTCCATGTCTAATTTGAGAATATTAACATGATTCCTTTTCAATGTTCATGAAAAGTGCACCCTTGATATAGGGATTCCCCATCTCTTAGCATTGACTAATGCACCCCACGGAGAGGGGATCTTACCAGTCAACTTCCTTGCGCCTCATGGGTTACAAACCCATCAATTTGCACACATGTTAGAATACTTAGTCTATGTTTCAGGAAAGGTTGAATGGGGAGGTGGCCACAAGTCTCTTGGAAATTGTGGAAAATAACCATGTATCTACCTTGTATCTATTTGTACCATCTTTCTCCTATAACAAAGGAAAGTAACAAAGGACTACTCTATTTACATGCATAGAATGGTAATAAGCATAGCACACCAATAAAACTTTAAGAAGTGAAAAGATGGTATGCTCCAACATCCATGCTATCAAGCATAGCTTCATTAGATCCACTTGGCCTTCTAACTAGGTGTGCATCTATGGCATCAAAGTTATTGAAAGTAGTAGCATGGAAAATTATTCCCATATTATATGGAATGCATTAAAGATGACAATCAGTCCCATTCATTTCATTGTTAAAATATTTTAGTGGCATGGTTACTCTTCATATATATTTCAATGACTCCCAACGTCAGGCCACAAGGATGTTGGTGTTATTGTTAGGTTGAATGTCTTGAGAATTAACAATGAAACCATTGCTATTATATTTGGCTATAGTTTGGACAAGAAGGATGGTATTGTGGATATGAAAAATGCATTTAAGCACGGTAGGGTGCAGAGCAGTTGAAAACCGTTTTGGATTTTATAATTCCAATAATATCCTTCAATCTCAATCTCAAAAGATTCCAATACAAAACAAAATGGAAAATTTGATCCTTTGGATTCATTTTCCACTTATTGCATTCTTAATTTTACTGTGGATAGTATAGTATATAGAATTTGAACAGGAAAATAGGCTAGAGAACGAACTCGTTGAGGATCAAGTTCGTGTACACTTATATAATGTAATACAAAAGAGACATCATTGGAATCCAACTAGAATAGGGGAACAAATGCCCCAATAGTTTTTGAGGATGATGATGATGTATTGGAATCATCTCCAAGGTCATGTTGTCTAGAAAGGAGTTTAGTGTCCCAATAAAGTAGTCGTATACTAGTTGTAAATGAGGAAGACTTGGAGCTTTGATTTGGATTGATGGTTAAAGGAAGTACATCAGTAGACCACAATCCACGTCACAAGAATGGTATATATTCTCCAAATAGAACAATTTTTCTTCTTATTGATGTTGGTGAAGCTAATCAAATTTGTTCCAAAAATAGGAAGACGGGACAACAATCAATCACAGATGTTCAAGCTAATGAATGAAAGGAAGTCAAGATCATATGTGCAATTGGAAAATACAGCATGGAGGACAAGACATCAACTTCATGTGGGCACATATTCTAAAAAAAATCCATTACAAATTATAAACATTGATGGAAGAGATGCCCAACTTGTAGGTAAAAATACTCATAATCAATAGCTCATCCACAGTATCTATATTTCTAGCAACCTTGATAATAAAATGTCAAGGTGATCATACACCTGAGTTAATGCCTGGGGAACACAAAGTTATATTAGACGTATTTGTTTCTATAATTTATCATCTTAGAGTCAAATTCCTATGAATGATTGTAATTATGTAGTTTTAGCATCAAGGGTGAATTCTACAACCTTTGTATGTGTGTTAATTGCAACTAATTTGACTTTGAAGTGGATACTCACCGGTGGGTTGGTTGTGATACTTCTTGCCTCCATATACACACATATTGTGTAATTTGTTTAGTACAAATAAGTAGAGGTACCAATCTTAAGGGTGGTGTAGGGCTTGTAAGAGGACATTCAAACTATTTTGGTGGATGAAAGATTTGTTTCAGATTTGTGCATGTGATTAAGATAGGGAAGCCCTCGAGAAGGAATTCAATTGCATTTCAATGATATTTCATGGAAGTGAGGATTCTAAGGGTAGGAAACTATTCTAAAAGCCTAAAGAATGAAGATATTGATGAGATTATAGTTTGCACATTAGAGGAAATTTGGGCAAAAAATGGGCCTCCTAAGGAAAATAATAAGAAAATAATAAAATAATAGTAGAGAGAGTAAAAAAACTACTTTTTTGGATCGTATTTTCAACTTATCTCCTTGTAGGTTTACTCAAATTTCAAGTGGGAGGAATCATTGGATGCATAATTAAATTATGCATCCAACGAGTGCCCATGTTTCATAATTTTAACAACATCCACACCATGAAAAATTGAAAATACATTAAAATACGCGTTTCTAATGAGAGAAAACACGTTTTTTATTGTATTTTGAATATTTCATGGTGTGGATGTTAAAAGTATGCAATATGGGTACTCGTTGGATGCATAATTTAATTATGCATCCAATGAGTCCACCCGCTTGAAATTTGAGTAAACCTACAAGGAGATAAGTTGAAAATACGATCCAAAAAAAGTAGTTTTTATTTTTTCCCTCCAATTGTTTTAGGTGCTCCTTTTTTGAATTTTAAAGCATTTTGATTGGCTAATACATGATGACATGGAATGTGTATTATTTTTGGAAGGCCCATTTTAAATTGAAATTTTCTCTAATTGAAGTGATGCAATTTTCTTTCAAGAGTTAGAGATAGAAGTTGTTGAAATATTTGAGGCTATGCAAAAACGTTTATGACATACTTCCAAGTACCAATGACTTGTCATGTAAATCATTACTCATCTCCTAAATCACTAGAGGACCACTCATCAATTTCTTTGTTGAAGACTTGCATGCTCTACTCTGCCCTCATATTTTACCTCAATCAAATTCCTTCCAATGGAACACTTTTGCAAAACAAAACCCTAGATATGGTTATTCAAGCTAGAAAAAGAGCCAAGAAGACTAAACTTAGAGGTTTTCCTTCAAAGGTGATAAAATTTCTTATAAATTAAATCATTATTTACTAAAGAATGCACACCATCCCTAGATCATGTTTGAGATTAGGATATATGGTTGATCTTAGAATAGAACTCATGTGAAATAAAAATTACCTTATCTTTCCAAGGGTGGATGGTTTCTCCTTGGTAACTTTTGCCTCTATGCTCATTCACCCTTGGTCAAAAATTCTAAAGGAAATCCTTATCACCTTCATAATTCTTCTATGTTTGGAGATTTTGGATGTTTGAAAATATCTTGAAAGTGAACTTTGTTAACTTTTACAATCTCTTCAAATTATTTTTCCTTTGACCCATTAGAAATACCAATTGATCAAATTGTATTTACACATTTCTTAAAATTACCATAATTGTGAAAACATTTAGTGTTAATATGCCCCTCTTCCAACCATGTGGATCTACTTTTGAGCCTCCACTCTACCTCCTTTTTGTCTAAAAGTTCCTTTTTTATCCTCTACTATCTTTAAATCTAGAAACTCTTGATCATTGGAAGACCCTTTGACATTATTTTCAAGAAGAGTGGTTATGTTTCTTCTACCTTTTCTAGGTCTACTTGATTTTCTTCCTTTTCATCTTTTCGCTCCCTACAACTAACTGCTTAACTTGTTTGAGATTGGAGGCAAATTGAAGCATAATTAAATCTCATCAACAAGGATCATGAAATTTCCATTTTTTGTAATAAGTCTAAAATGTTCCTTAGCCAACCTATCATGATTATATTTAAAAGGAAATGGAGGTTTTATATTCTCCTTTTCTAGTTTTATAAGAATAAGTAGATGATAATATAATCCATTGTTTCCTACCTAATAGTTATACCTTTCAACCTTCTCCACCAAATTTTCTACCATTAAGAATATATACATCATCTTAGAGATGCTTGTTCTTCCATGTTTGCACACAGACTAGCATCTTAAGATTGAATTCCTAAAATCAAGTATAGCTTATGGACAACTTAGAGGGAGGCCATTCTCACCACACCTAACCTTTTTTGTCTCTTTAGGTTATCTCTTCTCTATCTCAAAGGTGGAGTCCCTAGGGTAGGATTGCTAGAGTTTAACAATGGAGTACATGGTAAAAATGAAGGGTAACTATAGAAAAACAAAGTGTTTTGGTTTTTGTAAAATATAAGAGTCATGAAGGAATTGGAGACTAATGTTTTATACAATGGGAAAATGGGGTCAACAACGGATTGCATGAGGCTTTCTTTTGGAAGATTAGAAAGGGACAAGGTCACAATGCACAAACCTAGATGTTATCTAGTGGATGGGATGATTTTAAAGATCACACAAAATGAATTTTATAGAGAAAATTAAATTCAAATGGACTCGAGGAGGAAAGCTACACTGAGAGGAATAAAAAGCACATGATTTATAGACACAAAATATGCACCTAAGCTATACATCCAATTGATATCATTAACATAAAAGATAGAAAGCATAATCCTTCATTACCTCAATTCCATTAACAATTGAAGATTCATTAACCAACCAAGCACATCAGCAACATGAAAACCATTCAATAGAGCACTAGCATCAATGATCCTACATCTCGATTGAGTATCCCTTGTCCATCAAAATAAATGCATCATGTCTTTGTCCCCTGATTTTCCCTCTGCCTCCCCTCCACCACTTCTAGACGAAATGTAATAAAATATACCCTAAATATTTGTATTGTCATATAACATAATTAAGCCCCCTTGGCCCCTTAATACACGACAATATATTTTCTCATTTCCATGTCATAGTTTATTCCCCAATATGAATGGACGTGATAGGATATTTCCTACCAAGTGAACCCCCCGTGCTGACAATGCTTACATTTTGGGGAGTAGGCCAGCTCATTATGGCCTTGATCTTATCAGGATCCACCGCAATGCCTTGGGCTGATATTATGTGACCCAAATACTGTATTTGGTCCTTGCAAAAGTCACATTTGGTTAACTTTGCATATAGCTGATTTTCTCTTAAGACTTGCAGCACTAACCTTAGATGTTCTTCATGCTCACTTTCATTCTTCGAATAAATGATTATGTCATCAATGAACACCACAACAAACTTATCCAGGTACTTACTGAAAACATAAGGCACATAAACGTGGCTGGTGCATTCATCAAATCGAATGGCATCACCACAAATTCATAATGTCCATACCGAGTACGGAAAGCTATCTTATACACATCTTCTTCTTTAATTATGATTTGATGATAACTTGATCTCAAATCTATTTTTGAGAAGACAGTAGCACCCCCAACTTGATCGAACAGATCATCAATCCTTGGCAAGGGATACCAATTTTTTATAGTTACTTTATTCAGCTCTCTATAATCTATGCCCAGTCGGAATGTGCCATCTTTCTTCCGTACAAAGATCACCGGTGCTCCCCACGGGGACACACTTGGACGGATATAACCTTTTTCTAAAAGCTCATGTAGTTGTGCTTTCAACTCTATCAATTCAGGAGTACTCATCCGATAAGGTCCCTTAGAATTAGGTATTGTTCCTGGGGATAGGTCTATTGTAAAATACAATTTTCTTTTAGGCGGTAACTCAGGAATTTCTTTGGGAAACACATAACCAAACTCATCCAAAATGGGGTGTTTGGTGAAATCTAAAATTTTACCCTTCTGATTTTCTGCCATATCGATAGCATATAGTTTACACCCTTTTCATGCATTTCTTTTCAGTTCAAGAGCATAAATTTCCCTTAATTTCATTGCTCTTACTATCCCTTGAATCTTTTCAGACTGTCCAACATCATTCATAAAGGTAACATATTTTTTATAGCAGTCTATGATAGCCCTATGTTTTTCCAGCCAATCCATACTGATAAGAAAATCGTAAGATACCAATGGAAAAACATTTAAATCTGCACTAGTGTAAGATTCGTTTAACTTCAAAGGACACTAATTTACTACTTCATAAACTTTTCTTTTTGCCCCTGTGGCCATTTGAACCAGCCAAGGCTGCATGTATTTGTTTTTTCTAAGTTTGCATGACTCACAAGTTTTTGGGTCTACATAATTTTTACATGCGCTAGAATCAATCAAGATAGACACAGGTGTCCTGTAAATCATACCTTCAAGCTCGATTATAGAAGCTTGATGTTCTGCTTGATGGTTGTTTAATGCAGCATAGATTTTCGAACTCCTTGTTATATCTTGAACTGTAGAAGCCTCTTGAATATTATGCATTGATTTGTTTTTATCCTTCTTATGAGGATATTCATACCATCTATGATTTTCTCCACAGCCCCAGCACTTGAGTGGTGGCTTAGATGGTGTGTCTTTCAGTTTTCTTTTGCCTTCAGTGTTCATCTTCTTGCTTGGTGGAACAGAGTTTGAGTGTGACTTGTTGCCATCAAACTTGCTGCCTAAAGGTGCCCACGTAACTTGGTTTCTGAAATGGTTAGGCTTGTGACCTTTCCGCATACCTTCAGATTTGGTTTTTCTTCTTTTCATTCCACCTTTTAGATACTTTGGCCTTATTCTGACCTTGTTCGAAACACAATCTGGCCTTTCTGAAAGCATCTTCCAATGTCTTTGGATCATCAAACTCTATCCGGTCCTTGAAACCAAACGGTAAACAATTCAGGAAACGCTAAATTCTAACTTTTTCATCTTGGATATAAGGAACATACTTGAGCAATTCCAAAAATTTGTTGATTAACTCCTCCATGGTTTGTTGTCCCAGCTTTAGGTCGTAAAAGTCTTTTACTTTTCTGTCATAGTACCTTTCGGACAAATATTTTTGTTTGAAGAATGTCGCAAAATCTTTCCACTTTACCTTTTTCTCGTTGATAGCTCGGGTCAGCTTGAGATCATCCCACTAAGCTGAAGCTTTTCCTTGCATATTGAAAACAACAATTCAAGCCTTTATGAGACTAGAATAGTTGAACATGCATAAATATTTTTCCATGTCCCTCAGCCACAGTTCAGCTTCTTCTCCAGTTTTAATTTCTCCATTAAAAGTAGGAGGCTTGATCTTTCTCAATTTTGAGTGTAGTTGATTTACCTTTCCAGTTTTCTTCTTCTTTTTGGGAACATACTCTTCAGAATCATCGCCACGTGACTCTTCGTCGCTAACATCCATATTATAGCTCACATAATTTCTTGGAGGTGTAGTCTTAAACTTGGAATTTATTTTTGTCACCGACTATTCTGCATGTTGTTCTTCTGGTGTTGGGATGTGACTATTTTCTTTTTCAGACAACTTTTGCAGCAGAATTGCATTTATTTCTCGTTGTTCTTCAAATTTTTTAATGTTGTCTTCTTTAATGCTGAGAAACTCAACCTTCAGACTTTTGACCGTTTCCATCATCTCACTATATTTCATCGCTCTTTGTGGAGAGTTCTTATTCCTCTCCTGCCTACTGGCCATTTCTCCTCACTGACTGATGTTTCTACAGCCATCCTTCCTTCTTGTTCTACAGAATTCATTTCAGCTACTTACCGTTTCAGCCACTTTTTTGTCTAAGTGTGGCCAACAGTTGTTTGTTAGAATTCATAAATAGCAAAGCATCTATTCATAAAAATTAAGAAATAGTATGCTACAGAAAATTTTATGTGTTTATGTCTAAAGTACAACAGCATTTATGCAAGCGAGCCTAAAGGTCCTAGAGTAGTGACAGTAGCTCTGATACCAATTTGTCACGTCTCTTCTATGCGATGTTTTTTTTTATCAAAGATTCCAACTTCAAACAAATGCGGAAATATAAACACTAGTTGTCACTACATCCTACTTAGGTAATAAACTGGATGTGTGTGCCATGTTCTTCATTATTACTTTTGTCGCTTTTCACACAAGAGTCGGTACTTGAAAACTCCTGCACCTATGGTGTTCCTTTACACTGCCACATTAGTATCTAGAAACAACTTCAAATGCCAACAAACGCATATCGATTATATGCTAAACATTTGCGACAATAAGAAATTATATGCAACATTAACATTTCAATTAATAAACATATTAAACCTATTAATATGAAATATAGTTTCAATATGAATACAAATTAAATATTACATAGTTTTATATTATAACTATGTTATTAACCTATACCCTATGTATTAACATTACACTATGGGCACTCATATTATATCCATGATAATCAACACAATTGACAATATTAAAATGCAATAGCAATGTAATACTTATATGTTAAAATGTAATATATATATATATATATATATATATATATATATATATATTATAACATTATATATAGATAGATAGATAGATAGATATATTATAACATTATATATATATATAGACTAAGTGCTCAAGGTTGACCTATAGTCGAACCTAGGCTTATGTAACCACGCTAAGCGCTCTATGTATAAACTAAGCACTTGTATCAAGACCATATGCTAACCCAACATATGGCAACACCATTTAAATGGGATATAACACAAAGTGTTATACATTGTAATATAATGTAACTTATGGTGACTGTGTTTGACTTACACTTCTTCCACGCAGACTTCGATTGCATGAACCAAAGTTTTAAACCCTCGAGGTGCCCTCCTGGAAGGTGGATCCACTTGGCCACAATGTGTTCAATACTCAACAGCAAGGTAACTCTCGCTCGTGTCCCAGCTAGACCACGCTGGCTATCACACGAGACTGTCAACTTGAACGCATGTTGCATTAACATTCTACTACTGGTTAATATAAATGCTAAGTGATCCACGACCGTCGATCACGATCTGGGTCGTCCAGATTGGGATTTGTGAACACATGGGTGTCGTTGATCTCAGTATGGTTGTTGGTGCCAAGTTCTATGAGGTACCCAGCATTTAAGTGAAAGGGATAACCGGGTTCAGAGGTTACCTCTGCCTCAACCGGTATCACCTCAGTAAACATAAACCCTACCTTGCCTTCGGCTGCTCATTTGACAATACATCGGGCTCCATAGAGAAACTCTGCTCCAAACAAAGAGTTCGCTCCCGAACCAGCGAGGAGATGCTCCCACCTGCTCCAGAACTCTGCGTGAGGTAGAAAGCAGCAGCGTTGTTGGCTTTACCACCTAGCATAGGTAAGAAGGTTTACTCCTTGAGTAAAGTTACCAAGTTTTACTCCGTTGTTTAGTTGTAACAAGATGGTGTCTAACTAACTTGTCGTTGTTTCATGTGCAGGTATGGTGCAACCCTGAACTTTCGACTCACGTCAGTTTAAACCCCAAAGTTAAGTGGTTACACAACCACTATATTCACTGTCAAAATTACTTTTTACATTGGAAATATTACTGTCACGACTAACTCCTCGTTTAACACTTCTCAATAAAGAAGCCACAACGCACAGGGCATGCTGGGCTATCCAATGCTGTCTCCACGACTTTGGAATGAAGAATAGTCTGCACGGTGGGCAGGTAACCCATCATCTCTTATCCCTCGGGTTAGACTACCCCGTCAATTAGGGATGGGTTACTTAAGACTCTTGGTTCTCTTTTGTATGCCACGCTACAATGAAGGCCTTTGGCCTTACTCTCTGTTGTATATGACTGTGTTTAGCAGTTAGGAGGCTTACTACATCCTGTAGGTGAATGTAATGTTAAACGTGAAGCTTGTAATAGTGAGCAATATTTTATTAGACTTGAACTTGCGTGGCTTGACCACAATGGCATCGCCGACATTTAAAACATTGTCTCGAATGGCCTCACCCGTGAAGGGATTTTGTTTGGAAAAGAGAGCGACAAATCTGGACTGTATTATTTTTGTTTTTTAAATAATGAATGCATAAAATGTGAAAGCATTCAAGTCTGAGCTTGGTTTTATACAACACTTTGATTATCATATGGTCATTTTCGGTCGTTGTTTCCTCTTTTAAGTAAATGAACAGCGTTATTATAATAAATTGATTTGCATTCATTTATAAATTGTAGGAATGACTACATGGATGTAATTCCGCGTAAATGTGAACTGAATAGACAACACATTTAAGCTTGTACAGTGACATAGATAACATTTAACTTATAAATGCATATCATGTCAATGCTGGTTTATCCAGCGTGTAGAGTTTAACTTCACTACACGCCTAGGTCGAAGCTGCGACCGAAACCCTCGGGCTTTCATGCCTACAGTTAAGGCATACCCACATAAAAGATAACGACAAACTACCCAGTAGTATCATTATACACTGGAACGCCATACTGTTTGGGTATCAAATTTGTAAATTCGACTTGACTATAAAACGTGAAGCAGGGCAAGGCAACACGATTTACAGGGCTTGGTTATTATTAATGGCAAATAGTTTTCAAAGGCTCCCTGAGCCTGTACATATATACATATATAAAAAATGTTTCCGGCTATAGATAAAATCGCATTAATAATTATAACCCAACAATACTTGTTTAAAGGTTTTACTGTATATGACCATCGTGGAACCAGGGTTCAAACCCTCGCCTGTGTGGAAGCATACCCAGTTAACTTCTGGAAAATGCTTCGGTGTTGAAGTTGGTTCTAAACATTAATATCGCAAAGGGGTTCACAATCAGGGTCGTAGCTTGCTCAGGGAGCTCACTCTCCCATGCCGAGAGCCATGGCATACATTCAAAGGTCAACACGCAAATAACCATGAAGTAATGCATATCAAATTAATTACATAGATTAATGTTTACAAAGTGTTGTAAACCAACACGACTCCAAACTGGATGTAAAACAATATTTACATAAAGAGTTGATAGTAATGTAACTCTGCAAATGATTAGAAATCCATTCAAAGTAGATTTAAATCATTGCATTTACAGTAATTTTACTTGTTTGTAAAAAGAATAGGGACAAAATTCTGGTTACATTAATCTCCTTTGTTTATCTATAAAAATAGAATAAAATGGCTTGACATGTAAACCTCACGGTTTACATGTCTTCCTTATTTCTACCATGAACAGTTGGAACATGCATTCTGCTATTAATAGGATCTGTTGAGTAAAATAAATGTATTATATTAAATACTTGCAACACATCCTTAGGGTTTAACATTAAACAATGGTTATTCCAAACTGCCTATCTCAAGCTCATAAATCATCATTTATAAAATAAATCAGTATGCTTACTGCATCAGGAATGTATCATGCTTATATCAAACATAAATTATGAAAACTGTAAGTGTATCCATTAGATCATAATTCTGCCCAATATTGCAGAGACATAAAAGTCTATTAATGATCCATACACACAGTTCAGTTTAATAAGACATTCATGATCAGATCTGGTAAACAAACAGTAAATCATAGTTATACATCATAAAACCCTAGCAATTGTTCCATAAACATTATCAGATAAATACAACATATAGACTTATATGTATTCTGATGACCAGTGGAACCTAGCACAAACCTCCCATCCTTTGTCCAACAAGTTCACCTTGCTTCCGGGTCACCCCCGAGCTGAGTTCACAGTCCCCTCTGGTTCAAAGTTTAGATTTTATTTACCCTTAACTTGTCCCCCAATTTATTAGGAAATTTCTGTGGCAGTAGGCAACCCAACATCCAACTAGTGCTCCTGAGCTCCAGGATGCTCCAGGGGATTTTAAGCCTCATCCATTAAGAGAATCAATCCAACACGGCCTATTCAAAGTAAATGCAATGCTCCTGCAAGCTTGGGGTAGTTCTCCTACTTGCACACAACCAAGTGTCCAAGCTATACCCAGCTATTATGATTTCTCTTAATCTGGTCCAGTTTTGTGCTCCAAAACTATCCCCATTCACTTGTCTTCGTTTAGCTCTGCTTATTGTTCTTCCTAGCTCCCATTTCTTTTGTGTGATAATGATCATGAGAATGTTAAGAATATGATAAGTGTTTGAATGAGTTTCACTTTTTATTCTCTTAGGTGTGAATTCTCTCATTTTGTTATTTCTTTTATTTCATTATTCTCTCAAATCTTTTCTTTAGGGTTTTCCATTTTCTCCAATAATAATTTATCATTATTATATTAATTGGCATTTTCCCTCCAACCATAGGGTTACTGTGACTCCCATATCATTAATTTGCTAGTCCCAACTGGTCATCAGAAATTACTTTTCAAATTTCTAATGTCACCTAAGTAAAATGAAATAATACTTAGCAGAAATATAAAAGGGTTAAATTCCATCATTTGGGGTATTACAAATCCAATAGCCACTATCAAACAAATAGAAAAATGAAAGAGGCATTATCAGGGTGGAAATAAGTAAAGTGGAGGGGGATGTTGTGACCCCACATTTGCGACAAACTAGAGGGTGGCTTGCAATGGCATCGACATGCCCCAAGTGAAGCATGGAGGAAAGCATGGGCATGATGCTTGGTTCTCATTGGGGCTAAGTGACATTAGTCTCCCTAGGAAAAGAACATACTTGGGCATGTTGAGCTCGAGGACAGACCCATGGGCTCCCATGTAATGGGACGGTGGTCGATGGGGCTCCTTTGCATGAAACGCACCATTTGAGAGACTAATTATGGGACCCAACCAAGCATACTTACTGGATGGACGCGTTGGCTTGGAAGTGCACCCAAGTTGAGTCACACCATATATATAAAAGGAGGCATTTGGGAAATGGGGGCACCAATCAATCATTCATTCATCAAACATCACAACAAGAGTTAGGCATAATCTAAGTCACGATAGGTCTAAGTGTCAAATTCTATATGTGTCATAGGTGGATCTAGATTACTAGAGCAAGCTGTTAAATTTTCAGAATTTACTTCAATCTGATCTAGGATCTTAACTGAGAGAACAACATGTACATTAAATCTACAGCATATCAATCATGGACACAATAATGCAAGCACACAAGAGACACAGAGTTTACTTGGGGAAAACCATAAAGTTGAAAAACCCCAATAACTTCCTCAGAGATAGATAGAGTAATGATACAACCAGAATACAAGAGATAGTCTTCTCCTAGCAGCAGAGCCTCCTCCTCGACAAGTGCGCCACTCTCCACAGTGTGAGTGAGAGAATAGAATGTGTAAAATGAGAGAGACACACTCTTTATTTATACACTAACTTGACTTGACCTTTACTCAACTAGGTCGGCCTCAACTTAACCACTTAACATAATGCTGACTGGGCCGACCCCCACTAGGGTGGTCTAATAACCCTTTGACCCACATGGTCGACCCCCACTAGGGTGGTCTAATAACCCTTTGACCCACATGACTTATACAGGGCCGACCCCAACAAGGTGGTCTAATAACCCATCAAGTATAAGTTACGACACTTACAATATAAATGACAACACTTCCATATAGAGGAATAATAACATCTCTATAGGAATACAACCACTTCCATATAGAGGAATAATAACATCTCTATAGGAATACAATATACATATATGTGAAATACATTCCGAAGTTACATATACATCAACACAAGCTTCACTTAGAATTTACCAAACATTGACAAGAAATATGAAGAAAATATGAAGCAGAACACAAGAGAAAAACACTCATGTGGATTGATCTTCCATTGCATTATTATTCAACAACATGTGTACAATATATAGATGTTCTCAGGAGGAAAAATGGAGATAATTAGTGGCAAGTTGAGTAGCTCACATTAATGCTAGGATTAGTGGAGTAATCCCCCCAATCTATGACATTGTGCCAAGTGTAACTCTTGTATTGGGCCATAATGAGGTCCAATGAACCTATGAGGACCATGAGGAAGTTATGCAAGTCAATAAATGTGGATGGAATCATTATGAGGGCGAATTAGGTGGATTAGGGATTTGGTAGTGGCCAGTAATGAGCAATTTGACCAAATCTAGTGCATTAGTGCCCTTGGTCCAACCTTATCCCATAAAACAGGGAAGTGGTGCACCTGCCTCATTAAATGCATTAAATATGGCGCCTTTGACTCCCCAAAATAAGGAAATGGGCACACTTGTGGAAAAACTTGGCTATAATGACAAACCACTAGTCTAATATGTGGACAAACCCCCTAGACTAGGCACTATTGAAGCCAAACCATGGAACAACTTACATTAAACACTTGGAACCTTATGCAAGGATTATTAACCAAGGTCTAGATGGGAATTATGTTCCAACACTAAGGAAGTGAGATAAGGTAGTAGCAGGTATGGGTGCGCTTGACTGGGAAAAATCGATACAATGCCCTTGGAGATGCATTGAGGCAAGTTTAGGGTTATGTGACGGTGTGGGAAGGGAAACAAGCAGAGAAGACGCGATAGGGGCATAATTGTTGTGGTTTCAAGAAATTGCCTTAGTTTTCTTTGTAAACTATTGTACATTGCAAGCAGTTGCAAGGAACTCTTTTTAGATTGAAACTATTGAATAATAAATCTCTTAGGCACTTCATTGAGTATCACATTACATATTGTGTACATTGTGTGGAATTTTGTTTAGTTGGTTGCTTTCAAAGTTTACTTGATGCATGCATAATTTTAACTAAGTATACATACACCCAATCATCTAAGTGGGTTGGGTCTTGTTACGTGTAGTCTAGCATCTTTCCTTAGGAGGCCATGCCACTAGGTGTTAAGATCGGCAATTTCGCATGCCCCCTAAGAGATGCTTACTATAGAATTTAAGGGTGGCACTTAGGAGGTCGTGACATTGTGCATCATCCATGATGATAGTTTTCTTGGCCCAACCAAGACCAAAGGATTTCTAATTGCATTATCTTGAATGTTGACCACTAATTTTCCTTAATATGATACCATATATTCAAAAGTGTTGATATAAGAAAACTTGTTAGATGCATTACATCCTCAAAAAATTATAAAATTAATTTTCATGCATTCTAGAAACTACCAGTATTGACAATTTGTGTCAAATCAAGGCTACATGTTATTTTCTATTCAATTTTTAGGAATATATGAGGAACTTCTTTAAAATATAATCACTCACATTTTCTCCCATGTGAATCATCTTTTGAATATAACCATGCTAAGTTTTCATCTCTAGGCTAAAAGTTACATCCCTTCAAAATTACTAATTTTTCCCAATTCTACACTTTTCTTGTAGGTGCATTTAATATCAAAGACTAACTTCAACCACTTGTAGAAGAAAATATAGGGAGAAACAAATTTTATTTTGTATCATACGTTGATAATAATCATGATAGGGATTCTCAACAAATTTCAGATCTCTAATTTGATGCCCAAGTCAATTTCTATAATTTTATGGAATTAACTACTTACTTTTTGCACTTCTTCCAGACATATTATTTTTCAAAATAGATATTCCCAAACTAAGCATTCCTAGGAAAACATCCTCTAAGAAAAGGTGTTCAAATTAATGAGTAGGTAAAATGTTGAAATCACAAAAAAAATCAATTCCAAGGTCTTAGGCCACTTTTCCCTCTTGCAATATTTTCAAAATCCCTAAAAAGTTCCTCAGAGTAGTTTTTGAATCCCCATCCCAATTTATTGAGAATTTTTTAAAGGCTCGTAAGGGTTTCTTCATGCCTAGTCATGGACTGTACAATCAAATTTCACCATAAACAGTGGCCCCGTTTAGGTTTGTGATTAGGGTCTTGAAAAAGAAATAATATTCAAATTTCAAAAATTTGAGATGAATGAGGAATCCACCCTCAATAACACATTTGTATCCCTCAGTACCGTTGATCCAACCCCAAAATTTTCATCGAAAACTGATAAAAATCGCTCCTATTATGCCTAGAATAAGAAAATGGCTCCAAACATTTTTACTTAACATTTTTTGTACTCTAACATGGCATGAAACATGAATTCCTATGTGATAGTGGGGTCCCACATGGGCATTGTTGAACCTTGACATGTCACCTTGATCGCCATCCAATTCTGCCATCTCAAACTCCCATGATGGAAAAATATATTCCCATAACACATTTGTATCCCTCGGTACCGTTGATCCAACCCCAAAAATTTCATCGAAAACTGATAAAAATCGCTCCTATTATGCCTAGAATAAGAAAATGGCTCCAAATATTTTTACTTAATATTTTTTGTACTCTAACATGGCATGAAACATGGATTCCTATGTGATAGTGGGGTCCCACATGAGCATTGTCGAACCTTGACATGTCACCTTGATCGCCATCCAATTCTGCCATCTCAAACTCCCATGATGGAAAAAGATATTCCCACCACCACCACCCCCACCCCCCAGCGAATGGTATGGATTACACCTTGTGACTTTCAGCAATATATTTTACCCATTCGCTTAATATTACTATGTTAACGGACAATCTACCAAAGACGGAGCTAAGGCGTGATCTCCCTAGCTTAATGCAAGTCTAGAACAAATCAAACAGAATATAGATCTACTTTCCTAGATCAATAGAAGTGCAAACTAGTGGATAGATAGCTTACCTTAGATTTACAGATCCCTTTTCTCTTTGTTGATCCAATGCTCCAGCGTCATCAGATCTCCAGTTGCAAGACCCTGTTGAACATATAGATACTAACAAATAGTGAAAGCATACATTTCATATGATTGATCTAAGTTAACAGTTAAGGAAGAAAACTCTAAACATCATCATCAATGAGACAACACTTTATGGAAAGAGATTATATTAACTGTATTAAAAGGTGGGAATACATAGAAAGGATGAAGCTACAACCAAAGCCTCAACGTTGCATCCTCCATCCAACATGTCCAAGCCAAGAATCTCCAAGATGGTACAAGCTTCCCAATCACCAATATGGATTCTACCAGCATAAGGATACCATAGACCTTCCCCCCTCCCATGGAGAGAGTGGGTCTTTATATAGGGCTAAAGAGATAGGGTAGGTTGAGGATTAGGGAGAGATGGTTAAGGGATCCTCCCATTAGGTTAGGAACCGAAATTCCACCTCACCTAGAGCCTAGGGATAGACCTCCACCTCAACAAACTTCTAGAAGGACCTCGAGACTCCCCAAAATAGCCTTTAACCAACCTCATCGCACCCTAGTAGAGGACACAGAGTGACAGAGGGGGGTTGTCGCACTCTGTAGGAAGACAAAGTGTGACAGTGTCTCACCCTAGCTGACCAGAAACTGCAACGTCGCACCCTATATGAAGGAGAAGTGTGACAGCCTACTCAAAGAGGTCAACTAGGCAGGGAAATCTCTCAATTGGATGTGTTTTAGTGCAGAATGAGTTTAGGGGTAAGAGCAAAGAGTTTACACAATGGTCAAGATGACAACATTATCACAACGGTCATGATGATGACACTTGGTCATAAGGACGATACTTGCAACGGTCATGGTGACGACACTAGGTCAGGATGACGACACTTGCAACACTTGCACAAAGGTGACGACATTTTGGTGTAACAGAATGCCCCCCAAAGCATGAAGCTGACGGAATGAGACAGGTGAAATTCTTTGTAATAAGAAAAAATGGCAAGGACTTGCTGGTTGGAAGGAGTTGCTGCAGAAATGACCTGAGATCCACAAGTCTCATACAACACAAAACATGGCTGCCGACCAATACAGTGCAGATCCATGATAGTAAAGACCGACTGAACACAATCATGGCTACTAGACACAATTGTAGATCCATGATGAGATGATAACACAGCCACGACCAATACAAAAGTGGATCCATGTAACTCTGAACTGACAACACAGCCACGACCAATACAAAGTGGATCTGTGCGTCTCAAACAATCTCCATCGCAACCTGGGTAGGCAAGAACTTCCCCAAGGTCTTCAAGCTGAACCCGCAATGATACGAATCTATCCATGTGATTACAATGTTTTGGAGTCGAAAATGGTAGAAACCACTTGATTACCGGTCATTAATGTATACCGTTAACAAGTGCGAGAGGAATCACCATTAATGTCAATGATCCCCAAGGTATCACAGTACATACCATCAAGCGTGAATAAATGAGTTGAAGTCGAACGCTAGATGAAATCTTTTCAATCAAGAGTCAATGATGTAAACTCATGTTGAAAGCAAGGTAACCTGCCATTGATGCATGCAGGCCCAAGGTACTTGGTTGGTTTCTAAGTTCAATCCTCGGATGATGATTTGAAGTCGACGAGGATGAACCCGTCGAAGGAGGGCCATGATGAATCCCCCATCATCAACATGAAACTCGATAACAGATGTTTGGTGTAGATCGGACGGTAGGGTAATTTGCACAACTGACTCAAGGTAGACCAACATGATCGAAGGTATATTGACTGCAGATAATGAGCAATGAACATCTCTTGAACATGGGCATGGCATGACTTGGCAGTATTGACATGACGAGAACGATACCAACCCCTAATGCAACTGATGGTGGAAACATTCTTCGGAGGACCCAAAGGAGTGACAAGACTCATGGAATTTACAGAACTTGAAGCCAAACGGATTACCCAAGTACTGAATGCAAATGCAAATGAGTGCCATGTTCAAGAGTGACTATGTACTGCCAAAATTAAAGTTTAACATAAAATATTTCATTTTTGCCCATCATGAATGATGAGTGCCTCATGTGTTTTTTACGAGCTTGATGAGGGTAACTAGATGCTCGGTATAGCTCATCTCATAGATGAGTCCAACCCCAAATGTTTTACGAACCTAGGAAAGGAGGGGTTCATCCCAAAATGGGCCCTTCGATGTTTGAATTTTAACAAGTCCAAAGAAGGAAAACTCGGTGTCATTTCATGTTTAGAGAGTCTAAAAAGAACTAAAGGAGACTCCAACGGTCCTTTTTCGTAAAGTTAGCCTCATCGCCCGAAAAATGGTAAAACAACACGGGAGAGGACTCTTCCAGTCATGATTGGCTGGAGTATACCTTTTCCGTAAATCGTGCCCCCTGTCCGAAAAAGGGGTAAACTATCACCAGGGAGACGATCGTTCAAATCCTTTTACAAGCGTGAACGAATCAATTTCGCTTGGCCATCTTTTCCTATTTTAGGAGTCTGAAAAGAGCTTAAAAAGGACTCCATGAATAACTTTGTCATGGTTGATAATCGAGTACAACAAAGGAAAAAGTAAACTCGGCACAGTTCCTTTTCCGTAAATAGTTTAGTGAGGTCGGATAAAGTGATAAACCTACACTCGTTAGACACACCTTTTTAACTCAAATTTTTAACGAGCACGAAAATGGTATCATAAGCACTCGAAATCTTTTTCATATTTGAACCAGAGCACGAAAAAGTAAAAACTAAGCTCAAACCACTTTTCATGTTTTAACCAGAGCACGAAAAATTGAAAAGTAAGCTCAACACCATCTTACTGTTTTTAACGAGCTCAAAGATAGGTTGGAAGAATGCTCGTGATGTCTGCTTCATTTTTTAACGAGCTTGTAACAGAAAATAAACTATGCTCAGGATAATGCCCATTGGCATGTTTCTTCCCAACATGATGGCTAGAGGTTGGAAAGTTTGCCCCCATCACAAGAAACTGACGGCTTACTTCTAGTATGATTTCTAGAGGTATTGTTTCATTTTTTAGCGAGCTCGAAAACCAAAAAGGAAAGTATCCTCGAAAATGTTACCAATGGTGGACTCTTCCCAACATGGCATCCATAGGTTGGTCCATGCCCCCAGCATGATTGCTAGAGGTAAATGACTTAACTCCAACGTGGTGTGGAGAGGCGATCGAGTTGACTTCAACGTAACTTTCAAAGCTTGAAGACACTTAACTCCAACGTGGTGTGGAGAGGTGATCGAGTTGACTTCAACGTAACTTTCAGAGGTTGAAGACATGCCCCCCAAGCTTCATTTCATTCGCCTAAGGTATAGGTGAGTGAAAAGAAGGTTCAGGTACTAAGTTAATGGAAAGTCTCGACTAAGAGGGAAAGGAGTTGTTTCATTTTTTAATGAACTTGACACAAGGTTAGAACTCTGCACACGGGAACCTATTTCATTTTTTAACGAGCTTGACATAGAAAGGGAACTATGCTCATGGGAATCTATTTCATTTTTTAACGAGCTTGAATCCAAAGGTAAACTCTGCTCACGATTAAGGCCCAATGACAGGTTCCTTCCCAACATGATGCCCATAGGTTGGTAAATTCCCCCAGCATGATTGCTAGTGGCTTAACATGGTGGTGTTCCCTCAACATGATTGCTGAGGATACGACATGTGGCATGCCCCCCAAGCTTCATTTCCTCTGAAAATGTTGCTTGCTAACCCAACTACCAACCCGGATACTAATATGAAAATGTTCACCAAGGGGGAAAACGAGAATCAGGTGAAATGAAGGTTCAGATTCTAACTCTAGCAAGAGACTCGAACCGATGGGAGGGAGATCCATTTCATTTTTACACAAGCTTGAAATAGACAATAACTATGCTTGAGGGGGCCCATCTTATTTTTTAACGAGCTTGAAATGGAATAAAACTATGCTCGAGTGGATTGGTTTCATTTTTACACAAGCTTGAAACCAAAAGGAAACTATGCTTGTAGGGGTCTATTTCATTTTTTAACGAGCTTAAAATAAAATAAAATTGTGCTCCAAAGTGAATTGGTTTCATTTTTATGCAAGCTTGAAACCAAAAGGGAAACTATGATAGAGTGTTCGGTTTCATTTTTTAACGAGCTTGAAACATAACATAAACCGTGCTTGTACCCCCTATCCTTAGGAGGAAGAAACCACTAAAACATGTGGAACATTTAGGGAAGTCTGATGACTAGGAGTCATGCAATGAGTGGGTATCACGTAGGAAAGCTAATCAATGGTCACAATCCTCCCATCATAGGGAAAATACATCACTCGAAAGAGTGTGGACACTACGGCTTTCATAGCATAAACATAATCACGTCCAAGGAGTAGATTGAAATCTAAAGGACCTTGGACAACCATGACATCAACATAAACAGTTTTACCTCCCAACGTGACAGGTAACTGCGGGAGAATTCCTAAAGGTCCGATAGGCCTTCTATTAAAAGCCAAAATCTGGTTAGTTACTGGCACAAGCTGAGGGGAACCTATAGCTTGCTAAGCAGTTGAGGATAAAATACTAACATAAGCTCCCTCATCAACTATTGTACGAAATATTTCTTTATCGGAAACTCCTACAGATATTTGAAAAGGAATACTCAAAGGAAGACGAGATTCTGTTAGACCATTCCAATCAAAGGAAATGACCTCAGTACTTGGGGGGGTCCTGTAGGAATGGACAGGGTTTCTCCTTTCCTAGGACATTCTGAATTGACTAGTAAAACATCAGCGATTTCCAATTCACTCTCACTTGGGAGATAAGAATGAGACGAAGATTGTGTCATGAGGACTGCTTCAGTCTGGACTTTCTCCAATGAAAGAGTGGGATCGAGTGGATATGACATCGACTCGATCACTTCACTCTCGGGAAGAAGAGTGGGATCGATTACAAACAAAACTGAATCAATCACTTGGTCGACTAGCGGGGGCTCGAGGGACAACTTACTATCGCTTGTTGGAAGCACCTGTTAAGAACTAGTAATATCTTCCAACCACCGTAAAGCTTCATCCATGCTTGGACAAAGGTAAGTACGATACAAGCCCTTGCATATCCAGCAAGGGTATGCAGCTCTACCCTTCCGACCCTTCACCAATGGGTCACTGGTCAAGGGAGTATCATCAACATGATGGTCAAAGGTTGACGATACAAGCGGTTTGGGTTTTTTAGACCACACTTCTGACACACGGGAAAGACCGGGACAATTCTTGAGAAGGTGATCACCCTTGCAAAGTTTGTAAGGGAACTTTGGCTTACGAGGTGTTCTCATAGAATGAGTGCCATCAGAGGAAGATGGTTGACGCGTGGTCTCTTTCTTAAACTTCTTCTTCTTAATCTTCCCTTTCTTATTCTTCACACACGCCTCCTTACTAACATCAGAGTTTTCAGTAGGAGAAGAGGAAGAGATGGAAGCCGATTCAACTTTCGACGGAGAAGGAGAAGGGTCACCATGAGATCGATGCTCATGTGGTGAAGGTCCTAGGTCCGACACGATTGGTGCACTTGGTGTAACTGGATTGGAGAATAACCATACTAGTAATCCTATCGTCAATCCAGGAAGACTCAACGTAGCCATAAAGGGAGGACCAATAGTTCCACAAGGGGGAATAACAAATGGCATACCCTGGAATGGGGCACCTTGGTTGGTAGTCCCAGAAGAATCTTCCATATCTAAACTTCCTAAGAGTCTCTAAAGTACCACACAAATCAAACACTACAAGTCTAAAAGCAACAAGCAAACTGTGTGAATAGGAGTGGATTCAAAGTCTGGAACCTCATGGGATTATCAAGGCATCGCAAACCGCTATATACTGCAGGGTCCAACAATATGACATGACAAGGAGGATTGGGACCGTACCCTTTCCTGCATACCCGATTACCTAGATAGTACGTGCGTGCTAATCTCCCCGAGTGTTGTTCTCGATGTATTGCTTTGCCAAGACGGCCAAATGGTTAACTCAGTTGGTTTCAGGAATCCTAGTGGTGTCTCCCGATATACGCAAGGTACATGGGAGCTCAAATCCATAGTGGTGTTGCCTAATGCACAATCATTCGGCAAGAGACCTTCCGATATACTACCGAGTACATGATACACCCTTCGATATATGCCAAGTACGGATTATGGTACTTGGTGGGTACATGAAGGAGCTCGATATACCGATAAGTACGTGGAAGACTACAATACCCCCAAGATACAGTGCTGGAAAATAACGACAGCTTCCACGCTTAACGATACTGGAACACGTCTCTAACTTACTCACAGTTACTAAATGATTTTAACCTAAGCTCGCATTAATTTTATCTTGTGCGGTTAGGTGGATGCATGAGGTAAGTACATAAATGTAAACATAATGCAACCCTCAACTACATGATAATGCACATTTTCCTTTCCTTTTCAATGAAAACTACTTAAGGTAAGGAGAGATTTTTCTTTCTTTCAAACCAAAAATACTTAAGTAGTAGCGAAAAGAAGAATTCCTTCCTAGAGTGCAATAACTCTAACTTTCTGCAAAAATCAGCTAAAAAGCGCAAAGAAAATGAAAGATGCAACTAATCTTAAAATGTATAAGACAAAATAATGAAGCACTTTCAATTTCCAAATGCATGTACCAAAAATGGAATTTGATAACTAAACGCCCAAAGTGAGAGAATATCTACAACATTCTAATCATTCAGAAATTCCCAAAGATAAACGGCAAGCACCCAAACAACTCAAAGGCACTCAAGAAAGGCTCAAAATCTACCAAGTGCAATAATTATAACTCATTTCCTATCTTTTTTCACTTGAAAAAGACACATCTAAGCTACGGAAAGAAGGATTCCACAAATGTTTCCAATCAAATGTAAGACAAAGAAAAGCACTTAACAATCTTATCTAACTCAAATGCACACAAATCTGAAACAAGCCTTTCTTCTTCTTATGATGATAAGACCAAGAATATCAAATGATCAAAATAAAGTAAGAAGAACATTTACGTTTTCCAAATTTGTGAATATAGCAAAAGAAGGGCAAAATCAAGCTTCTCTTTGAACTAAAGTGGAGACAAAGACACAATCTTTCCAAAAATGATTAAATAGCTCAGCATGTAAGGGAAAGAAGATGCATAACCCAAGAAAGAGAGGTTCAAAAAGACATGGATATCCCACACTTTTCAAATCTTTAAAACAAACCAATCACGCCAAACCAAAAAATGATCTCAAAACCTTGAGATGGGTCAAAACGACTAAAGGATGCATGATTCATGCCCCCCCCCCCCCCCGGCCATGAGGGGGAATTTTTTTCAGAAATAGAACCCATTTTGCTTAAAAATGTAAGCAAAACACTAGTTTTGACTCAAGGGGCCAAACATGAATCCAAATCTCAAAAGACCCAAAAACCAATACAAACAAGCCAAACAAAACACTGCCGGAAAAAAGGGTCTCTGCCTGGAAGGTATAGTGCAAAGGAGTCTACACACAAACCAAACTCAAAACAGAAATGGAGAAAGGATCCTGTATGGCAAAAATGGCAGATCGGCGCACTCTGTGCTTGTACACAGTGCGACGTCGCAGTTTACCTATACGGGAAGTGCGACGACGTCACAGTTTACCAATGAAAGGGATGCGACGAGTGACTAACAGGTAATGAACAGAGGTCAGAAATGACACAGTGTCGCTCTGTTTCCACTATCCAGGTGCAACAGGAAAAGTCCAAGTTAAAAAATGAACCAATTCTCCAGATAATGAGCATAAAAAGGTCTGTAAATGAGAATTACAAACTCAAAGGAAGGCAATCAGACTCTTCAAAGCGAAGATCTGATGGTGAAAGGACTTAAGAAGCAAATGGTCAAAGAGATGGCTTGGAAAAGTAATCAACCGAAACTGACATTCAGATTGAAAACAACAATGTTCTTCCCCAGCAGAGTCACCAAATTTGTTAACGGACAATCTACCAAAGACGGATCTAAGGCGTGATCTCCCTAGCTTAATGCAAGTCTAGAACAAATCAAACAGAATATAGATCTACTTTCCTAGATCAATAGAAGTGTAAACTAGTGGATAGATAGCTTACCTTAGATTTACAGATCCCTTTGCTCTTTGTTGATCCAATGCTCCAGCGTCGTCAAATATCTAGCTGCAAGACCCTGTTGAACATATAGATACTAACAAACAATGAAAGCATACATTTCATATGATTGATCTAAGTTAACAATTAAGGAAGAAAACTCTAAACATCATCATCAATGAGACAACAATTTATGGAAAGAGATTATATTAACTGTATTAAAAGGTGGGAATACATAGAAAGGATGAAGCTACAACCAAAGCCTTAATATCGCATCCTCCATCCAACATGTCCAAGCCAAGAATATCCAAGATGGTACAAGCTTCCCAATCACCAATATGGATTCTACCAGCATAAGGATACCATAGACCTTCCCCCTCCCATGGAGAGAGTGGGTGTTTATATAGGGCTAAAGAGATAGGGTAGGTTGAGGATTAGGGGGAGATGGTTAAGGGATCCTCCCATTAGGTTAGGAACCGAAATTCCACCTCACCTAGAGCCTAGGGATAGGCCTCCACCTCAACAAACTTCTAGAAGGACCTCGAGACTCCCCAAAATAGCCTTTAACCAACCTCGTCGCACCTTGTTAGAGGACACAGAGTGACAGAGGGGGGTCGTCGCACTCTGTAGGAAGACAAAGTGTGACAGTGTCTCACCCTAGCTGACCAGAAACTGCGACATCGCACCCTAGATGAAGGAGAAGTGCAACAGCCTACTCAAAGAGGTCAACTAGGCAGGGAAATCTCTCAATTGGATGTGTTTTAGCCCAGAATGAGTTTAGGGGTAAGAGCAAAGAGTTTACACAATGGTCAAGATGACGACATTATCACAACGGTCATGATGACGACACTTGGTCATAAGGATGATACTTGCAACGGTCATGGTGACGACACTAGGTCAGGATGACGACACTTGCAACACTTGCGACACTTGCACAAGGGTGACGAAATTTTGGTGTAACATACTAATCGATAGGTAATAAGGGAGGGTCCCCTATGCATGATCATGATTTCTTGTGCGTCTTCCCATATCAGTCCTCACCTTTTTTGCAATCATACATGATCGAGCAATAAAGGGATGAGACTCCTCCCAAATAGTTTAGACCACATCTTGCAACTCCTCATGGTAAATTGTGGTCGTTTGCAAAATTGAAACTTGATTGAACATGATATGGGTAGCTTGTGCCTCCAACGATCAAGATTAAACCTCGACAATCACACCCATCAGTTTGGGCCATTCACGCATGGTGCGTAGACCACCACCAAATGCATTGTAGAGTATTAGAATCATCCCTAGAGATTCATTAGTGCCACCTTGGAACTGAATCTTCCACCTAGATGTCAATGAGGCCATTCAATCCTACTTCATTCATGCCACCTATGCACTCATCCAACATGGTTGATCCATATCATACTCCCTTCTGATGTGGCTCCTCCACATCACACCTCCATCCACGTGGTATTTCTAGGGACCACATCAAAATTTCACTAAAATTTTGAATTTTCAATAAATATTTAAAATAAAAATGTACGAAATTTACACTTGGACCTTCTCCAATTGGGAATTTCTCTATCACTTAATAGAACTTTTTTTTCACTGATAACTCTACTAATTTTGAAAATTATCCAAAATTTTCTCAAACTAATCTATCATTTCTACTGGTGGCCACAAGATCTAACTCATGGATTCATTAGAAATACCATATAATATGTAAAACAATGGATTTTTCCTCAAAGGAATTCATCAAACATTTCATGTGCAATCTCTTATTTCTTCTTGTAACTACTAATTCTAGCCCATACAACCTCGGTACTACAACCAAGAACTCTAATACCACCTTGTAGCATCCCCATCCATCATTATGACTATGGAATGGGGTAGTTACAAATTTCCTCATACAAAATTTCACCACATGAACCTTTATAAACTAAAAACTGCATGTGCAAGTGAATGATATCATCCACACATACATCATGCATAAATCTCTATCCACACACACATCATGCATAAACAAGCATATTTATCACATGAAGTAAATGAGATCATTTCACTTTCATAGACAAAGAGAATGCTTATCTTTTAACATAAGAAGATCCAAGAAACTAGTTATGTAAGAGAAATTCTCCACTCAACCATAGGTATCAACTGTAGATACCACCCCCAATCTGTTGAAATTTGGTTGAGCTTTGATATTTAATTCTTTTAGATGTAGAGACTTGAAGCAATGAGACAATTCAATCCATGAAATTTATACAACATAACACAAGATATACCCTAGGGAAAATTCTCAAAATTATGAGAACAAAAAACCCCAGCAATTCTTCTGAGTATAATATAATGGATAGCAGAGAATTCTTTCTTTTACAACATAGCAAATTGTTTTCGGAAGATAAGAGATCACCAAAATTCTTGGTGAAGATACGGAAGTAATAGAGAAGAGAGATCAATCGGATGTGCTCCCAGCACAACAATAATAAGCACAAACAATACCCTGCACAAAGATAAGCCCCTTGCCTTCAATGGAGAAGATAATTCGCTTCGTACTGGATTCATCAATCCCCTATAACATATTTATACATTCTTCTCTTCTATTTTAACTTCTAACTTTAGGATGAACTCGCCCTCAAACTGGATGTATTAATCTTGCATGGAGTGGTGCGCCCTACTTCTCATGCAGTTCTTCATCTCACTAAGATGTCACTTAGGATGAACTCGCCTCTTAACTGAAAGCTTGCCCACTTAGTTAGGTGGCTAACTTAAGTGTCAACATGCAAGTGTCACAACTCAGTCGACATGCAAGTGTCACAACTCACGTGTCATCTTTTAGTTTAACATAAGTGTCATCATGCAATAACACTTACTTAACTAGATCTTCTCTTTAACTGAATTGTCTTCATTTAGTTTAACTAAAGTGTAAATACTTTAGTTAACTGGTCCCTTTAACACTTAGTTAACAGAAATCATGTTGATTGATTTACTTGAAGTGACCACTGTGATTTCTTTAGTTAATTGAGACATATCTTTAACTGGTGCTTTAACTGAAGCATTGATACTTAACTGGAGCTTTATAACTGAATCTTTATAACTAAACCTTTAATCATTCAAGTTCTCTTTAATTAGCTGAAGTGCCTACATTGTTGATGTATATGTAACTTCGGAATGTATTTCACATATATGTATATTGTATTCCTATAGAGATGTTATTATTCCTCTATACGGAAGTGGTTGTATTCCTATAGAGATGTTATTATTCCTCTATACGGAAGTGTCGTCATTTATATTGTAAGCGTCGTAACTTATACTTGATGGGTTATTAGACCACCTTATTGGGGTCGGCCCTGTGTAAGTCATGTGGGTCAAAGGGTTATTAGACCACCCTATTGGGGGTCGTCCATGTGGGTCAAAGGGTTATTAGACCACCCTAGTGGGGGTCGGCCTAGTCAGCATTATGTTAAGTGGTTAAGTTGAGGCCGACCTAGTTGAGTAAAGGTCAAGTCAAGTTAGTGTATAAATAGAGAGTGTGTCTCTCTCATTTTACACATTCTATTCTCTCACACACACTGTGGAGAGTGGCGCACTTATGGAGGAGGAGGCTCTGCTACTAGGAGAAGACTATCTCTTGTATTTTGGTTGTATCATTGCTCTATCTATCTCTGAGGAATTTATTGGGGTTTTTCACCTTTATGGTTTTCCCCAAGTAAACTCGGTGTCTCTTCTGTGCTTGCATTATTGTGTCCATGAATGATATGTTGTAGATTTGTTGTACATGTTGTTCTCTCAGTTAAGATCCTATATCAGATTGAAGTAAATTCTGAAAATTTAACATGTTATTAGAGCTAGCCTGAAAGAAGGCATGATATGGCATGTATGACACTTGTTGCACTTACGATGCTAGGGCTTGATATAGCAAAAACCCGTCATCGTATCACTTTCGCTATAAATCCGTTTTGGCGAAGTTTTCAGATCTAAAATCTTTACAGGTCGAAGAGTAAATCCCCATGTACCTTGTGTCCAAAGGACAACCTCTAATTCGTTGTACTTTGTGATTTATGATATGTACAATATAGGGTTTCTGCCTCTTCCAAATCTGAGTCAAAATCAGGTGACCTTGGGAAAAAGGTCATAACTTGGGCTAGGAAGATCCAAATGAAATTTCATAAAAAGTGACAGGTAGTACACAGAATGTACTATCTCAGGAAAAGTTTTCAGAGGCCGAAGTTTAACCAGTAACACGTGGAATGTCGTACAAGTTTTCTCTCCTGTATTATCCCATAAACAGGTCACATTGCGACACTTGGCATAACTCTCTCTCAGAGATTCCAATTGAGGTCAGACCTGTTAGGATGGAAATATAACAAGGGTATCTATCTCACGAAACATTTTCAGAGGCCGAAGTTGAAACAGTGACACGTGGCACTCCGTACAAGTTCGCTCTCCTGTATTATCCCATAAACAGGTCACGTTGCGACACTTGGCATAACTCTCTCTCTCAGAGAATCCAATTGAGGTCAGACCTATCGGGATGGAAAGATAACAGGTCAGGCTATCGCAGGAAAAAATTTCAAACCCCGTGGATCGAAAAGTTCGTAGGTACACCAGAAACAATCAGGTACATATTTCTGTCAAATCAGAATTATTTTTGAGCACCTTCATTCATGGCTTCCGGAATTTAGGGCTTCGGAGAAAGTTGGAATTTTTGTAATCGGAGACCAAGGCTGGATGCTACTCATCAAAATAGAAATTTAGAGACCAAGATCATATTTTTTGGTTGGGCAGAAGGTCGGGCTTGATCAAACCCCAGTTCGGGACTTTGATCGGAAAGATGGAAAATTAGGGCTTTTGCAAAAATTGGAATTTTGGAAATCTGTGACCACGGCTGGAAGCTCCTCAGAAAAATCGAAGCTTAGAGTTTTGAATCAAATATTTTGGTTGGGTGAAGCTCCGGGAAACTCAAACCCTAATTCAGGGTCCTCCCCAGTGAATCCGGAAATCTAAAAGGCAATTTTGAGGGGTGAAACTTTGCAGTTTTCAAATTCTGAATATACCAACTTGATCAGCTCATCAAGGCGCATATTTCTATCTTTTCAGAAGTTTAAAATTCAAAGTTTGAATTTTTGGGGTTTCTTTGACAAACCCTAATCCAGCTCCAGATCCAGTTCCTACAAATCAAGTGGATTGGGTTAATCCTAGAAGAAGATGGATTGGTCACCTGCATAAGTGAAGAAGTTCTTGTTTCAGAGGGAGATGAGGCTAAGGCCTTACATAAGAATATTACAAGCGATCTCGACAGGTATGACTCATCAAGGTATGTTTCGATATTTGTTCATGAATAAGTATATGGTATGTTTGTCTTCATGTTATTACGGTTAGTACAATCTTGATTTTAGATTTGTCGTATCACCTTAACAAAATTATGAATGCATGATAGAAGATATTCATTGGTTAGGGTGTTGACACTTATGATTGTACTAATGCATTATGGTGTTGTATGAGGTTTATGTTGTCTGCTAACATAAAAGGTACACCAAGAAAGACAAATCATGTTCTACTTCAAGAACATATGATCATGGTGACATGAAGACAAGGATTCATCCATTGTCATGGATCACATAGAAGATCTACTTTCGAGGTATGTATAACTTGGTTCTACAATGGTTAACTTATGAGACATATAGGTTACTAGCACAAGTCACTGAAGAGAATCAAAAGACATTATGTGAGTATGTTAGACATAACTAGCTAGCATGCTAATCCAGGTATGTTTTTCCTATATCAAGCTAGAATCCTACCTTGTGTTAGGATCTTATACTGTTGTGTTGTTGATAATGATTATTCATAAAGTCATAGGTTTGAATAATCATGGTTGTATGCATATTATGTTTCTTACCATAATTGATGATATGACTAACCAGAAGAATCATGAAGGTATAGGTTTGAATAATCACAGGTTTTATGCATATTATATCTCTTATCTTGATTGATGATTCAACTAACCAGAAGAGTCCTATGATCAAATAAGAAAATGTATGAGTAAAAGAAGACTTCCCTGAAACCTTGAATACTAATGTTTATTATCTGTGAATGATCATGAATATACATGTTTAAGATTATTGTGTTTTGATAGTATTAAGATTATACTAATAAATGTGTGATTATGTATGAGACCTCAAGGATAACACAATGATGATACTAATAAGCATGCATAGTGATTAAGGATGGATGTAAGTTCAAGGACAGGTAATCCAGGAATCAAAGATCAAGAGGGAGCACACTCCAGTTGTTCCTGCAAGAAAGCAAAGGAGCACACTTCAGTAGTTTCTGCAAAGATGCAGATATTCGGAGGGAGTTGACCACTTCTCACAATCTACATAAGAATGGAGTTGCAAAAAAGAAACAAAGACTGAGAGGGAGTCAACCCAACAAACAAACAAAGATAAGTATTTGAATTGTCATTACTTGCATATTTTACTGTTTAAATAATATTGTTCAATAATGTATATACTGATGTTCCTAGAATTAGGTTGTGTATTATGCATATTAGAATAGTTGCATTGATGAATAGTATACTACTAATATGCAAGGGTAAGTAGCCTGTGGAACTGTACAACATTCCATTGCTACTTATCTAGAATGAAACCTCTTTGCTGACATGTTGGGAGTTGTGCACACTCTTAACAATGTTTTGGTAGAGATTGGAAGGAATCTAGAAAGTTACGGGATATGGATAAATGTTGTATTGAAGCATTGGCTAAGATAATTGCATGACTGTATGACATATTTCTTTATGTGTAAGAATTTGTCTGAAAATTATGAGATGTTTCTAATCATGCAATTTAACTTGTTTTGTAGAAAAGACCGTATACCTTCACCTACAAAAGAAGGACTACAACATTTGTTCAAGCAACAAAATTATCTATTGAATATATTGAAGTTCCCAGGATATGGGAAGAATGCCATGATCCGTCGATCATGAAGAACGATGTTTGGGATGCGGTCCCAAGAGCTGAAGGGAAGTCTGTTGTGACTTCCAAATGGAACTATCAGATCAAGCATGCTGCAGATGGCAGCATAGAGAAATATAAAAGTGATGAGATAGAAGATACACCAGATGGATTTCAAGACAACCTTCTTGAATGGTGTAGTCATATATGTGTGCAGAACTTGGTAGGATAGACAGCTTTCTATCCAGTTTGGGCTTACCAACAGTAAAGCGGATTCCAACCTTTACTACAAGGTTGAGGAAGGCAATCCAGTGATACTACTTTTGTATGCGGATAACCTGTTTGTTACAGGTGAAGATAGATTGATTGCCGACACGCAGCGGAAGCTTACTGTCGAGTTCGAGATGAAGAAATTGGGGATGATGCACTATTTTTTTTGGCATGGAGGTGTGGCAGAGTGCAGATGGAATCTTCCTTGGACAAGGGAAGTATGCAGTAGAGATCCTGAAGAGGTTCGGGATGATGGATTGCAAGGCCATGGCCACACCTATGGCATCGAATCCAAAGCTTCTATGTGATGCTTCATCTGAGCCGGTTGATGTCTCTATGTATCGTCAGATGATTGGGTCCTTGATGTACCTGACGAACACGAGACCAGATATTTTCCTTGCAATGAACACATTGAGTCAGTTCCTAACAGATCGGAGGAGTGTTCATCTGGTTGCTGTAAAGCATGTTCTTAGGTACCTGAAGGGTATAGTGGATTATGGGCTCAAGTATGAGGTGAATCAAAAATTTAACCTACAAGGTTATGTTGATTCAGATTGGGCTGGCAGTGCTGCAGATAGGAAGAGCACATCTGGGTGTTGCTTCAGTATGGGATCAGGTGTGATCTCTTGGTTTAGCAGTTAGCAGTCCTACGTAGCACTGAGTACAGCTGAGGCAGAGTATGTTGCATCCTGTTCAGCTAGTTGTCAGGCAGTATGGCTACGGAAGCTACTGTCTGAGTTATTTGATCTCCCGTTGGATGCTACTGGTATCTTCTGTGATAACCAGAGTTGTGTGAAGCTGTCCGAGAATCCAGTGTTTCATGACAGGTCGAAACACATAGAGATCAAATATCACTATATCAAGGATATGGTGCACAGAGGATCTGTGAAGCTCCTGTATGTTGCGACGAACGAACAGATTGCAGATGTGCTGACGAAGCCACTAGCCAGGGTGAAGTTCAAGTACTTCAGAGAGAGGCTTGGCATTCTTCAGATCAAGGACACTTCGAGGAAGAAGTGATGGACACATTTGCTGAAGCCATTCCAAGCATGTTGGAAGGAGGATCCTTCACATGGCTGTGGATGTAAGCGCTGGATGACGAGCATCAGGATGATGTTCTGGTTTCTGCTTGGATATGATCAGTTGGATCATTTTTGTATATGTATGTACGCATCATGTTGGATGTTGGATATGATCAGTTGGATCATTTTTATGTATGTTTGTATGCATCATGTTGGATGTTGGATATGATTGGTTGGATCATGTGTATGTATTTTGTATAAGCATCATGTTGGATGCTTGGACCATGTATCTGTATATGTATCAGGTGGATACATTGTATGATCAGGTGGATCATGTATGGTGATATGTATCATGTATTTGTATTTGTATCAAGTGGATACACTGTATGATCAGGTGGATCATGTATGATGATATGTATCAGGTAGATACTTGGTATGCATCAGGTAGATGCATTATATGATCAGGATGATCATGGATGACGAGCTTCAGGATGTTGCTCCGATGACATGCAGCAGGATGTTGCAGTGATGATCAGGATGATCATGTGTACATCAGGATGATGTATGGTGAGTATCAGGTTGATACTCTGTGGTCGTGGAACAGGTTGTGCAGATAAGCATGTAATTTGTGCCCTGGGAGATTTGCAGATGGTCTTTCGAGGTTTTGCCTATGGCATGTAATTCATACCCTAGGACATCTGGAAAATGCTCTTTCGAGGTTTTGCTTGGGAGGACATATAATTTGTGCCCTGGGAGATCTGCAGATAGTCTTTCGAGGTTTTTCCTATGGCATGTAATTTGTGCCCTGGGATATCTGGCAGATGCTCTTTCGAGGTTTTGTCCTATGGCATGTAATTTGTGCCCTGGGAGATCCGATAAGTTGAGTCGTGTGCTCGTAATCAGTCCTGGGATGCTCTTTCGAGGTTTTTCCATGACCACATGTAATTTGTGCCCTGGGAGATCCGATAGGTTGAGTCTTGTGCTCGTAATCAGTCCTGGGATGCTCTTTCGAGGTTTTGTGGTGACCACATGTAATTTGTGCCCTGTGAGATCCGATAGGTTGAGCCTTGTGCTCGTAATCAGTCCTGGGATTCTCTTTCAAGGTTTTGTGGTGGGGTCACATGTAATAAGTCCTGGAGATCTGGACAGGATGAAAAAGGCCTCAGATGCTCTTTAGGTTTCTTGCTAGTCAAGAGACTCTTTTAAGGTTTTGTGACGCACGTAATAAGTCCTGAGAATTCCACAGTATGGCCAGTGATGACGAAGACCTGCAGGTGGTGGGCCTACATCCAGTATGAAAAAGGACTGGCTCTGTAGAACTTCCTATGACGAGTAGATTCAGAGATTGATTGAGATAGCAGCAGCAATGACGATGATGATGACTCGATGACGATTATCCAGTGACGATGATCCAGAGAAGATGACTTGTACTAGAAGACCTGTGTCGAGAAATACCTTCCTAGTTAAGAGGGATTGTTGATGTATATGTAACTTCGGAATGTATTTCACATATATGTATATTGTATTCCTATAGAGATGTTATTATTCCTCTATACGGAAGTGGTTGTATTCCTATAGAGATTTTATTATTCCTCTATACGGAAGTGTCGTCATCTATATTGTAAGTGTCGTAACTTATACTTGATGGGTTATTAGACCACCTTGTTGGGGTCGGCCCTGTATAAGTCATGTGAGTCAAAGGGTTATTAGACCACCCTGTTGGGGGTCGGCCATGTGGGTCAAAGGGTTATTAGACCACCCTATTGGGGGTCGGCCTAGTCAGCATTATGTTAAGTGGTTAAGTTGAGGCCGACCTAGTTGAGTAAAGGTCAAGTCAAGTTAGTGTATAAATAGAGAGTGGGTCTCTCTCATTTTACACATTCTATTCTCTCACACACACTGTGGAGAGTGGCGCACTTATGGAGGAGGAGGCTCTGCTGCTAGGAGAAGACTATCTCTTTTATTCTGGTTGTATCATTTCTCTATCTATCTCTGAGGAAGTTATTGGGGTTTTTCACCTTTATGGTTTTCCCCAAGTAAACTCGGTGTCTCTTCTGTGCTTTCATTATTGTGTCCATGAATGATATGCTGTAGATTTGCTGTACATGTTGTTCTCTCAGTTAAGATCCTAGATCAGATTGAAGTAAATTCTGAAAATTTAACATACATGGGCAATTTCGAATTCTCTTGATCTCTATGCTTTATCTTTTATTTATTTATCTCTTACTGCATGATCAATATGTGTTAACTTTAATTATCCATCACATTACATTATACTAAGAAGAATTGCTGGATGCTATGATCATATTATATTATTCTGGACCAAATGATCATATGCTAAAGTAATTCACTTTAGAGGTGATCAATCTCTAAAGGAGACTTAATAGCAATCCGGTGATCATGGTTAACAATATATCACACAACATTAAATTATTTTAACAAGTAAAGCATGACCTTTATATGGAAGGTCCACCTCTATACAAGAGGTCCATCTCATGGATACCTTTATACGGAAGGTTCACATGATAAGCATGACTTGATACACACAAGTTCGAAGCCTTGTCCAACAAGACTTTACAACATCATTACTTTGATCAATTAACTATATATGGGAGGAATAACCTTTACACGGAAGGCAATCAAAGTGCTCACCTCTATACAAGAGGATCAATCTTGAATACACAAGATCGGTTTGGAGAATGTCTCCTGATGTTGTATATTAAACACTCCCTCTCAGCGAGGGAGGCATTCTCTTCCATACCAAGCTTGTCTCGGAAGCACCTAAACTTCGTCACTGACAGAGATTTTGTTAACACATATGCAATCTGCTCATCAGCAACAATGTACTGAAGTTTCACTGTACCTTTCTAGACCATGTCTCGGATGAAGTGATACTTCTTTTCAATGTGCTTCGACTTGTCATGAAATACTGGGTTTTTCGGAAAGCTTGATGCAACTCTGATTGTCACACCTAATAACGGTAGGCTCAATCTTTTCACCAAACAACCCTGCAAGTAGCTTTCTGAGCCACACTGCTTCTCAGCATGAAACACTAGCAGCTATGTATTCTGCTTCGGTAGTGCACTGGGCTACGGAGCCCTGCTTCCTGTTGGACCAAGATATCATAGTTGATCCTAGGATATAGAAGTAGCGGGATGTGCTCTTATGGTCCACAATGCTTCCTCCCCAGTCTGAGTCTGTGTAACCAAGTAAGATGACTCCTCCACTGGAGGCATATCTGATTCCATATGAAATTGTACCTCGAAGGTACCTAAGCACATGCTTAGCAGATGTCCAGTGTCTGTGTCTCGGATCAAACATAAATTCACTCGGAATGCTCACATCATAACATATATCAGGCCTCAAATGTATCAAGTACATTAACGAGCCTATAAGTTGTCTATACAAATTGGGATCTACTGGATCTGATCCAGATCCTGACTCATGAAGTTTCCTCAAATTGGAAACCACCGGTGTAGTCATAGATTTGCAATCTGTCATGCCAAAACTGTGGAATATATCCACACTGTACTTCCCTTGAAATAGAAAAATTTCATCTTTTCTTTTCCAGATCTCAAGGCCAAGAAAGTAGTGCATTAGACCTAAGTCTTTCATCTCAAACTCTGAGGTGAGCTCCCTCTTGCACCAAGCAATCAGATGTTCCTCTCTAGTGAGAAACAAATCATCAACATACAGAACCAATATCAACAGTCGGTTCTTCACTACTTTGAAGTACAAATTTGGATCAGCTTCACTCCTATAGAAACCCAGTTTCTTGAGGTAGCTATCAATTCTAGAGTACCAAGCCCTGGGGGATTGCTTAAGCCCATATAGAGCTTTCTTTAGCTTGCAAACATGGGCCTCCTTCCCATGCACCACAAATCCTTCAGGCTGCTGAATATAAACCTCTTCCTTAACATCACCATTGAGAATGGTTGTATTCACATCCATCTGGTGAAGTTTCCATCCTAGAGAAGATGCAAGTGCAATCAATTCTCGGATTGTGGTGTACCTTGCTACAGGGGCAAAGGTCTCATCATAATCGATGCCTTCTTTCTAAGAGAAACCTCTAGCAACGAATCTAGCTTTATACTTTTCAATGCTACCATATTCAGCATGCTTTATCTTGTAAATCCATCTAGAAGTCACAATGGACTTCCCATTAGGTTTGGGAACAACTTCCCAAACATCATTCTTCATTATAGAGTTGTACTCTTGTGTCATTCCATCTTTCCAAACTTGCTGCTTTGTAGCTTCTTCATATGAGTATGGTTTTGAATCACTGATGTGACTCATCAGTGCAACATACCCTGAATATCTGCCACTATGCTTGCGCTCTCTGGATGAGCCTGCTAGTGCTCCATGTTTCTTTGTATTATGTAATATGTCTCGGCTCGAAGCAGATCTTATTTTAGTGGGAGTTTCATGAGGTGACCTCTCAACCAGTTCTATTGGTTCTTTAGGAGCTAGCAAATCCGAGGCATCTTCTGGTTTCTCCCTCTCTAACTCTGAAGGGGGAGAATCAGACTCGGGATCCTCCATATATGAATCACATTGAATCTCTTTCGATCTTTTAAAAGAAGCTTCCTCATGGAAGGTAACATCTCGGCTTACTTCAATGTGTCTCTCACTAGATACATATATTCGGTATGGTTTGGATGTCTCGTTATAACCCACAAAGGTGCCTTTCTTTCCAGAAGGCTCCATCTTTGTTCTCTTTTCTTTTGCTACATGAATGTATATTGGGCTCCCGAAGATCCTCAAGTGTGAGATGTTTGGCTTCTCACTGGTAAAAACTTATTTTGGTGTCTTCTCATCTGGAATGGCATGAGGGCTTCTATTCTGGATGTACATAGTTGTATGGGTGGATTATGCCCATAATGAGGTAGACATATCTTGATCATGCATCATGGATTTTGCAGCCTCACATATGGTTATATTATTTCTTTTAGAAACCCCATTTTGTTGAGGGTTGTATGGTACCGTTAACTGTCTATATATTCTTGCATCACTACATAGCTCATTAAATGCATGTGAATCAAATTCACCTCCATTATCAGACCTTAATGCACGGATGTGATTTTCTTTCTGATTTTCAACTAGGGATTTAAACTCTTTAAATTTTCTAAGAGTTTCACTTTTATCCTTCATGAAATAAATCCATGACTTCCTAGAAAAATCATCTATGAACAGTACATAATATAAGAATCCACTCAGGGAGGGGGATGACATGGGACCACATACATTAGAATGTATTAAATCTAAAATCCCTTTAGATCTAGTAGAACTACTAGAAAATATTTTCTTAACATTCTTCCCAAGTGCACAACCCCGACATACACTATCATGCTCAAAATAAAATATGGGCATACCTTTTACCATATTTGGAAGTCTTGGTAGCGCTTTGCAGTGTAGGTGTCCAAGCCTTCGGTGCCATAGCTCACATGGACTGAAAGTGTGGTGAATCATAGCTTGAATGTACTTTGTGGGTACCTTGCAGAGTCCTCCCTCTCGAACTCCAATCACAGCAGCAAATTCTAGGCTTTTGATCTCCGACCATAACAGTGCTTTGTTATCCATGAAAATAACTCAGAAGCCTTTGTCTTCAAGAACCGAAACTGAGAGAAGGTTCTTCTTCAATCCTGGAACATATAGAATGTCCTCCACATGTAGAATATCATCGGTGCTCAGTTGGAATGAGGTGGATCCAACTCCTTGGATCGAATAAGTTGAGTTGTCCCCCAACTATACCATGCATGTGAATTCTTTCTCTTTCAGATCGGTGATAGTAATCTTGTAACGAGTCATATGTTTGGATGCACCACTTTCAATCAACCATCTTTATGCATTTGTGATGACAGATCCCGAAAGGGATGAGACAAGATAATACTCCCTTCTTGTATCATTTTCTTCGGATGCATTCTTTTGAGTGATTTCATCTTCTATGGCGGTAGAAGCATGAAACTTTCCTTTCCGCTTTGCTCTACAATCTCTTGAGAAATGGCCTTTCTTGTTGCAATTGAATCATCTAGCTTTAGACTTGTCAAATCCTTTGTTGAACTCCTTCTTCTTTGAATGAGATAACTTCTTTTGAAAGAAGGGTTTCTTTCCTTTCTTCATTCCTGCCGTGAGGGCAATATTTTCTTCTTTGATGCACACTAACTTGCTATGGATTCTCCCCTCCTCTTGGAGGAAGCCATGCCACAACCTTTCGAAGTTAGGTTGTACCTCTCGGCCATTTTCCGCAGCCAAGAATGTCTCCCATGAGTATGGGAGACCATCAATAGCGGTTTGGAGAAGATCATCTTCATCCACCACTACTCCAATACTAACAAGATGATCTCTTACCTGAGATATCTTGGAGAAGAAGGAGGCCACTATCTCATTCGTCTCCATCTTTAAGTTCTGAAGCTTATTCTTCAATGTCCTCTTTTGACTCGGGGCCTTCTTCTCATATAGATTAGTCAATATATCATAACATTCTTTCGTGGTCTTCAACGATGTGATCACGGGCATCAAGTTATCTTTTACCAAATCATAGATGATATGCTTGGCCTTAGCTTGATTCTTCTTGAATTTGATTTGCCCTACATTAGATGTAGGATCCTCCACCACAATGGATACATAGCCATCCAAGTCATGTTCCTCTAGGATGTTGAGAATCCTATCCTTCCAAGTGTTGAAGTTTGGGTGCCCTCAATACGGTCTTCTGGTCATACAGAGATTGATGCCATAGTCTTCAAATCTTGTGCTCAACTTATCAGGATCAATGTAGGCTCTAGCTGGCATGAAAAACTGAGCTCCTTCGTGCCCT
Source organism: Larix kaempferi (assembly GCA_027924585.1). Taxonomy (NCBI): domain Eukaryota; kingdom Viridiplantae; phylum Streptophyta; class Pinopsida; order Pinales; family Pinaceae; genus Larix; species Larix kaempferi. Next base: position 12,582,040 of record BSBM01001197.1, on the reverse strand, counting down.
GAGCTCTTATACCATGTTGAAATTTGGTTGAGCTTTTCTCTTTAATTCTTTTAGATGCAGAGACTTGAAGCAATGAGACAATTCAATCCATGAAATTCATACAACCATAACACAAGATATACCCTGGGGAAAATGCTCAAAATTATGAGAACAAAAAACCCCAGCAATTCTTCTTAATATAATATAATGGATAGCAGAGAATGCTTTCTTTTACAACATAGCAGATTTCTTTCGGAAGATAAGATATCACCAAACTTCTTGGTGAATATACGAAAGTAATAGAGAAGAGAGATCAATCGGATGTGTTCCCAGCACAACAATATTAAGCACGAACAATACCCTGCACAAAGAGAAGTGCCTTGCCTTCAATGGAGAAGAGAATTTGCTTCACACTGGATTCATCAATCCTGCATAACATATTTATACATTCTTCTCTTCTATTTTTAACTTCTAACTTCAGTATGAACTCGCCCTCAAACTGGATGTATTAATCTTGCATGGAGTGGTGCGCCCTACTTCTCATGTAGTGCTTCATCTCACCAAGTTGTCATTTAGGATGAAATTGCCTCTTAACTGAAAGCTTTCCCACTTAGTTAGGTGGCTAACTTAAGTGTCGACATGCAAGTTTCACAACTCACGTGTCATATTTTAGTTTAACATAAGTGTCGTCATGCAATAACACTTAGTTAACTAGATCTTCTCTTTAACTGAAGTGTCGTCTTTTAGTTTAACTAAAGTGTAAATACTTTAGTTAACTAGTCCCTTTTATTTAACACTTAGTTAACTAAAATCATGTTGATTGATTTACTTGAACTGACCACTGTGAGTTCTTTAGTTAACTGAGACATATCTTTAACGGATGCTTTAACTAAAGCATTGATACTTAACTGAAGCTTTATAACTAAACCTTTAATAATTTGAGGTCTCTTTAATTAGCTGAAGTGTCTACATGGGAAATTTTGAATTCTCTTGATCTCTATGCTTTATCTTTTATTTCTTTATCTCTTACTGCATGGTCAATATGTGCTAACTTTAGTTATCCATCACATTACATTATACTGAGAATAATTTTCGGATGTTGTGATCATATTATATTATTCTGGACCAAATGATCATATGCTAAATTAATTCACTTTAGAGGAGATCAATCTCTAAAGGAGACTTAATAGCAATCTGGTGATCATGGTTAATAATATATCACACAACATTAAATGCTTTTAACAAGTAAAGCATGACTTTATATGGAAGTTCCACCTCTATACGGGAGTTCCATCTCATGGATACCTTTATACAGAAGGTTCACATGATAATCATGACTTTATACACACAAGTTCGAAGCCTTGTCCAACAAGACTTTACAACATCATTACTTTGATCAATTACCTCTATATGAGAGGACTAACCTTTACACGAAAGGAAATCAAAGTGCTCACCTCTATACAGGAGGATCAATCTTGACTACACAAGATTGGTTTGGAGAATGCCTCCTGATGTTGTATATTTAACACAATCTAGGCTATGACGGCACTAGGGAAAAGGAAACACCTATAGGTTCATCTCTCTCATCCCAAAACCCATTTTCTCTCCTGCTAATCCAATATGCTCACCACTGAGCACTACAGGCATCTCACTTAGTCATCCCAACCATGGAACTCTCTTCCATTTCTCCACACAACACAAGGAATGCCTCTTCTTTCTCTTCTCAATAGTTCCTCAGAGTACCCAACCCTTATAGTTCTCTTCATTATGTGCAAAAAGAGACCAACTTGTTGTATGCTATTAGAGAACCTTCTATATAATTAATTCATGGCTTCTCAAGCATCCTATAGCATCAAGACACAGTGGGGAAAGGTTCATATCCTTCCCTATATAGATGCTCACCTACATCCATCCTCTTTCCTATAATTTTTGTGATTTCCTCTTCGCAATGTCAATTTCTCGTTAATTTCACAATCTGGTAATTAGCTATGGAGAAAAAAACATGAAAGCTACATAGTGTAAAAATATGCATAGAAAATGAGTAACGTATTCCAAAGGAGATGAGAGGATTGGTGAAAATACAGATAACTTTAATTCTAATCATATGATGAAGGACTCTTACAATTTCTATAGAAGTATATTCATCCCATGCTTCCATAACTACATGAGAAGACTTTCCTGCCAACCTCACATATGCATTCAATGATTTAGATTTGATAAGTCAAAATTAGGCAATTGGCTCATTTAAGGAACTTGGAAACAAATGGATGAGTTCTAAGGCTTACATTTGTCAAAAGAGGATTCAATCTCTCATATCCCCTCTTTCCTCTTCCCCTCCAGTAGAATCATAGCCCCTCTAGTGTTCTTTACATAGCCATATTGGACAAAATATTATTTTCCAACATAATATTTACATTTTTTTTTAGTCATCATAACAACATGGCCCATATAGAAATATTTACATTATACATGCCTAGTCATTCACTCGATGGTCCTTGGCCTTGAGCACTGCACTAGGAATCCATACTATTATATTAACATCATTTTACATAATCTAATTTAATACATTCCAAGGGTCTAAACTAGGGTATTATAGGTGGAATTCATGACATGAGAATATGGTATCCTTGAATCAATGCAAGGGTGCATTGAGTGGGATGTGCATTAGTAGATTGTGCAAATATTATGATTATGCACACACATGTATATGGACATATATGTTTGAATGCATTGTGTGAATACATGCTTGTTAAATATTTCATTACATTTAATATGTTAATATTTGAAATGATAGAATTATTGGTAATTCATAATTCCGAGATCATTTCATGAGATATTGTGGATGCATTGAAAGAATTATATGAAAAAGGTAGCCATGATTTGATGGACTACAAGAACACTTTGTCAGGAGAATATAGTGGTGGTCCTCTCCAATTAAATTTACATGTCCCATTTTGTATAAGCTATTGATACACTTTTTCCCTAAGGCTTCATCCTCCTTTAAAAATAACTATACATTTTGATGTTTAATGAGGATATTATGATGATGCCTATTTACTTATGAATGATTTTCCTAGATCATTGAATATACATGTGATAGATTTTTCTTCTTAAATGATTTTGAGTAATTATGCATACATCTCACTTGAAGAACTAATGTGGCTCCAAGACAAAGAGTGAAAAAATCAAATTACCATAAGCAAGATCATATCCTCACTTATAACTCCAAACAATCAAGAACGTGATGAGGATTACAAGGGATTTTGCACCTTTTTTCACTCTAGGAGCTGCCAACACTCGAAAAGGCATTGATGGTCTCAAGGCAATTTTAATTTCCTAAGAAGTCCAAATTGCACAAGGAGTCTGAGATTCTATAAAACACCAAGCAAATTATTAGGGACAATTCTCATCAATCAAGGGATCGATGGGGATTTTAGTTGGATTTCCCTTCAAGCATAAATAGAAACATATGTACATAGTTGAGAAATTCACTCACTTTTTATTGATTATTCTCATAGTGCTACTAGTTATTAAATTTCTAGAACAAGGCAATCTACTTCCCTGCTGTTATGAAAAGATTTTGAATAAAGAAGAATATAATTTGCTGCATATTTAAGTGTTGTGTTTAACAAGGGTTTTAGGATCATCCTTGAGTAGGACCCACTCAAGGGGAGGATTGAGAACCCTTGTACCTACTTTCTAATTGTATTTCAATTCTATTTAGATGTGATTACATACTATTGTAGTAGAATTATAGATTCCTATAGTACATAGAGAGTTAAGAAGTTTAAGTTGTTTTACCGCATTTCTGTGTTTAGTTTTCTATCCTTGAATATATTGTGTGATCCTTATTTTATGTACTTCATTTTTATGATTTAATTTATGATTTTCATCACATTACAATACATCCTTTGAATCTATGTTTATTATTAAAGGTAGAAGGGTCGAGTGATCCAATAACAACATAAGGATCCTAGATTCACTTGATTGACTAGATTCATTAAAATTAGCTTCCAATCCACAGTAATGACTCTAGGTATCCATCTTCCCTTGGAATTTCTTTAGGGAATATGGGTGAAGATCATGAACCTAGGATATGACTAGATATGGAGAATAAGCTATTAAAAGTTAAGCATTTACTTTATGTATTTTTTAGAATATTAATTTCATATTAGACTTTTGTAGATACATATACAGTTCCCACACCTCATAAGTTTGTAAGAACCCCAAATTGATAACTAAAATAAGATAATGGATTTAGTACCAATTTCTTCAGTAATTTGGCCCAATACTTTTTGGCTTCATTGTTGGGGATGTTTCTAAAATTTCACTGGCATTAACTTGAAAAGTTTTAAAAAAATAGCATTACGTAATAAGTTGCATGCATCGACTTAGAGATAGATATGGTATATGTTTACCAAGAAATCGTATTTCTAGTGTAGCTCAAGAAGATATATGTGATCAAGTACAAAATAAAGAGGACTATTAAGATGATATTCAACATATTCTTAACAAATTTGTTGACCAACCCGAACACGGATCCGTCATTTTTATCAATCCTTGTTATGATTTTGAGAATCCTTTTGCTAATATATAAGTTGAGCAAAGAGAAGGATCATCATCTCAAAATTCCATGGCAGGGGAAGGAGAGGAGAAACTTGGAATCTTTGATTTTCCCATTCAAGAGACCAATGAGGAAACCGTGATGAAGAATATTAATCCTACTACTCTTCCTCACTTGCATGGTATTACTACAAAATATCTTGATACTTTTCTTTATGAGCATGGAAGGAAATAAGATTATTAGTTGGGAGAAAATGAAAGAATGATTCATTGAAAAATATAGGGATTATTTCAAGGGATAGGAACATACGAAATAAAATATTTAGAATGATCCAAGGAAAGAATGAATCCCTAGAATACTATGAAGAAATATTTAAACTAAGTTACATGTTATATAAGGGCTCATGGGTGCACGCTAGATGAAGAATCTCTCAAACTTGTGCTCCTCAAAGGATCAATAGAAGAACTGGTGGAAACTTTAAACCTTCTTGCAAATGGATACATATTTTAGTTAAATTATGAAAAGATCAAACAAGCATGCAAAAACTACTCCATATCTACAATCAAGAAGAATAGCAGTGGTAGAAACCTTGCCCCACAATTATTAAACTCTACATATGTAACTCTTATTAAAACTGAAATAAGAAGTTTGTTAGAGGATATTAAAACTAATATATTGCATGCATTGGCTTGCAAATGGATACCATACAAGTTAAGAAGAAACAATAAGTGGTTGAAAAATCCTTCATTGTTTTTGGACCTAAATGTAAAAAGAGACATGCATAGAATGAATGCCCACTAAACATAGTGGAAAATCATGGGATTTGTGAAGAAGATCATTAGATGGGAAATTACTCTTTATTGCATGGTTTGAATGTAGCATACCAAATCACACAAGATAACATGGAGTAGCTATGTTTCATTAATCAAATGAGGCAAGGGCCACTAGGTTCATTCCAACAAGGTATGCCTTACAACCACCCTTAGTATTTTTATTCTTTTGTAAAGCAACTATATAATCCATCTCTAAGTTGGTACCCCAATAACTAGTCTAATTGGAAAATGCATAATTAATTTCCATAGCAATGGCAATATTCTCATAATAAATGCTTTCCATTTTATCCCCCATACCAGTCCCAAGGCCAATGGTTAGCTCCTTCCTCATCACAAACGCCTCAAGGACAATAGCAACAAGATTTGTTTCCACCTCCTATACATCATGTGTAAAATATTTCTCAACAAGATCCCAAACAACCCCAATTTTCCTTCCCATCCTACACCAAATCCTAATAATAGACATATTCAATATATTTGCCTTTATGAGATTACCCATTACCAAACTTATCGATGAATTCTTTGGAACTTAATGAGTTTAATTTTCATTTCAGAAAAGTGGTTACAAATCCTTCATTTCCACTTATCATTGAACATATAGATGGCAACCCTAAATCTCAAGAATATTAGAAAAATTAAGAGAGACAAATTTTTGAAAGACAAGGAACCAACCCTCTCAACAAAATACTCCTTACCCTTAAAGGTTAGAGAAAAATTAGACCTATAGTAATTCAAATAATAAACTTTTGGGAGAACTCAATTTTTTTTGCAAGAAGATACCCTTCCTCCAAGTCATTAAGGATGTACATATATACAACAAGTTTATCAAAGAATAATACATTAAGAGGCCCGGGAGAAAGAAGAAAGACCCTCTCTACAACAAGTTTATCAAAGAATTATACATTAAGAGGCCTGGGAGAAAGAAGAAAGACCCTTATACAATAAATTTCATAGGGAAACTTACTAACCTAATGTTAGGGGTCTTCACCACCAAATATTCTGATATAGGAAAGAATATAGTTGATGTGTACATTAATAAAGATTTAATCCAAACACCTTAGAGGAATTGGGTGGTGCAATTAATGGAATGACCAAGGAAACCATACTAATATTGAACTTAAGATAATGGTTAAGACACGCATCTATTGTCCTTCAACTCACAGATAGATCAATAGTTAACCCTGAAGGAATTTTAGAGGACATCATTGTCTCAATTGATTCATGGAAGTACTAACAAACTTCATTGTCTTGCAAACCAAAGCTAAACTTAACGAGTACCCTCTTTCTAGGTAGGCCTTGGCTAGCCACATTTGATGCATACATAGACTATAAGAAAGGGATATGACCATAGTGAAAAAACGATTAACCATTTATCCCACTACAAAACCTTTGATTGCAATAGATACACCCTTATGTGTAAACAAAGGAGAAGGTATGTTCCAAACCATCCATCCAATCCTCACCATAGAAACATTTCTAGAACTTAGGGATATTGATGATGACACCATCATTACCAATTACATGCAAACCTTGTGTTCAAGTTTTGTTCAAATACAAGAATATAGAGGAAATGAAGATGAAAAAAATATTGAAAAAATCTAATAATTTGGATTAGACCTATTGGTGGAATTTATTTTTTGCTAATATAGAGTAGAAAACAATCAAGACACTAGAGATCCTTCCCAATAAAACATTGAAATCAACACCCAATTAAGTCTTGACTAAGAACAATGGTTATTATAAATCCTCTTGAAGTATAACCTAGCCTTAGCTTGGGACTATAAGGACATGAAAGGAATTCATCCAAATATCTTCAAACACCAAAATTATATCAAAAATTATTCTTTACCTATCAAATAACCGCATAGAAGAATGAACCCTACCTTAAAATACACAGTCAAGGAAGAATTGCAAAAAACACCTAAATGTTGGTTTCATCTACCCAATTTCTAATAGTAAATGGGCCTCATCCTTGGTCATTGTAATGCCCCCATTTTGACACTTGGAATGTCTTAAATCAAATTATGTAAATGGATATAAATATTCTAGTAAATATTCCTAGTGCAGAGCTCAAGGCCAAGGCCTAACTAATGAGTGGCTAGGCATGTATGATGTAAATATCCATATATGGGCCATGTGGTTGATTTATACAATTATGTAAATCTATGTAAATATTACGTTAGAAAATAATAAAATGGTCCATGGTTGTGTAAAGAGCACTAGAGGGGTTATGACTCCACTAGAGGGGAAGATGAAAATGGGCCTATATTGGGAGAGTAAATCCTATTTTTCCAAGTGTCAACCTTAGAACTCATTAATTTTCTACCATGTGCCTTAAATGAGTCATTTTCTTCCTTTGACTTATCAAATCCAATAATCAAATGCATGTGTGAGGTTGGTGGGAAAATATTCTTATGTAATTATGGAAGCATGTGATGAATATACTTCTTATGACAATTGTTAGAGTCCTTCATTCTATGTGCAAAAGTAATGTCAACTATCTTTTCACCAATCCTCCCATATCTTTTGACTTCCATCACTCACCCTGCATACATATTTTTTACACTACATAGTGTTCATGTTGTTCTCTCTATTGCCAATTATCAGACATACAAATTAACCAGAATTAACATTGTAAAGAGAAAATTGTAGAAATGAATGAGGAATGATGGTTGTAGGTGAGCATAAAGGTTGGGTAAGATAGAAAACCTTTACAAACTAGTTATTTTCTTCTCTTTTGATGCTTGAGAAGCCATGATTTGATTTTACAAACAATTTTTTGAAAGCATACAATAGGTTGGACTCTTTTTGCACACATTGAAGAACATTATAAGCGTTGGGTATTCCAAGGGACAATTTAGTAGATAAAGAGTAGGAATTCCTTGTGTTCTTTGCAACAGTAAAAGAGATTTTCATGGTTGAGATGACTAAATGAGATGCATGTAGTACTCTATGATGAGCAAGTTGACTAAGCATGAGAAAAAATGGGTTAGGTCGAGAGAGGGAGAAACATGTAGGTGTTTCTTTTGCTTTGGTGGTCTCATAGCTTGACTTGGGGGAAGTATATACAACTAATACCTATCGTTGGGTGGAAAATCACTCTCATGCAACTAGTTTCTTCGATATTCTTTAATTAAAATATAAGTATTCATTGTTGTCTATGAATATGCAAAATTACATTTGCTTCATGTTATGAATATATGAGTTTTTATGCAAGGTATTTGTAGGAGTATTGGCCATGTGGTTGATTTATACAATGATGTAAATATCTATAAATATTACGTTGGAAAATAATAAAATGATGTAAAGAGCACTATAGGGGTTATGATTCCACTAGAGGAGAAGAGGAAAAGAGGCCTATGGGAGAGTAAATCCTCTTTTCCCAAGTGTCAACCTTAGAACTCATTAATTTTCTTCCATGTGCATTAAATGAATCATTTACTTCCTTTGACTTATCAAATCCAATTATTGAATTCATGTGTGAGGTTGGTGGGGAAATCTTCTTATGTAATTATGGAAGCATGTGATGAATATACTTCTTATGACAATTGTACGAATCTTCATTCTATGGTAAAGAGTAATGTCAACTATGTTTTCACCAATCCTCTCATCTCCTTTTGACTTCATCATTCACTCTACATGCATAGTTTCTACACTACATAGTTTTTATGTTGTTCACAAATTAACCAAAATTAGCATTGTAAAGAGAAAATTGTAGAAATGAATGAAGAATAATGGTTGTAGGTGAGCATACGGGTTGGGAAAGATAGAAAACCTGTACCAACTAGTTATTTTCTTCTCCTTTGATGCTTGAGAAGCCATGATTTGATTTTACAAGCAATTTTTGAAAGCATACAACATGTTGGATGTTTTTTACACACATGGAAGAACATTACAAGTGTTGAGTATTCCAAGGGACGATTACTTAGAGAAAGAGTAGGAATTCATTGTGTTGTGTGTAATAGTGAAAGAGTTTTCCATGCTTGGGATGACTGAATGAGATGCATGTAGTGCTCTGTGATGAGCAAGTTGGCTAAGCATGAGAAAAAATGGGTTGGGCCGAAAGAGGGAGAAACTTGTAGGTGTTTCTTTAGCTTTGGTGGACTCATAGCTCTATCTACAACTAGTACCTATTGTTGGGTGGAAAATCACTCTCACACAACTAGTTTATTGAATCTTCTTTAATTAAAATATAAGTATTCATTGTTGTCTATCAATATACAAAATTATATTTGTTTCGTGTTATGAATATGACTTTTTATGGAAGTTATATGTATGAGAATAGTTTTAATTCCATGCACTTTATACTTATGCACCTACAAATGCATTGTCTTTACATTATGGCTCTCATTTAAGATTTTAAATTAGTTTGGAATTTTGAATTATGGTATTTGTAGCTACCTAAAACCATTAAGACAATTAGAAACTCAAACTGGTCTTTAAGCCACGATATAGTTAGTGTGCATGCCCTTTCATCAGCGTGTAGGCATGGGTGATGAAGGCGCTTTTAGAGATCTCATGCGATTTATCTACTCTTTGCATGCCATGATGTATTGATGTTTAACATTGTAAGTGACTTCAGTTTTTTGCATGAATCGTAGGTGCTATCTCAACCTCGAGTCGTGTTAATCCATTAGTATCATGAATGATATATCGCCCACCATAAATACGACGCGTTGATTGCTGCCTGCTATGCTCAACACTCCATCAATTCCACTTGCTCCACGGTTACCAACTCCTCTTAACCAGAAGAAAGGTAGAAGGGTAGTGCTGTGTCCAAACCGTCAATTGTCAAACCTGCTGGAAGTTTCAACCAGCTTAGTCCATACATGTCTGCATCACGAATAACCATACTGTTGCCTGGAAACCATGTTGATTCAAAGGATAATGATTGAGATATTGCTTGAGATACATATGGTTTAGTTAACGGGGGCTCAACATTGAATTGGAATGAAATTTCCCACTCAACCATATTGTTCAATACTTGAAGCCACTTACACATCTACCCATTTCTTTAGGAGTGCAAAATTCTATAATGACAACAGCAAAGTAAAAAATAGAGGCCTGTGCAATGGACAGTGACGGTATGGATGATTTTAAACCATCATATAACATGTGAAAGTCTTTGGGCCCAATGCGCCTGTAGCTAGGGTTTTACCCCTAGCTTGTGCCAATGAGCACCTACTAAGGAGAATGGACTCCTTAGTAGCAGTTCAGTATATTAAACTAATTATGCAAAAACAAAAAATTAAATTATTTCTAAGACAAGCATGAAGCATAAACACCAAAATGAAAGAATGACTTTGTATTGATGTTACCTTGAGTGTCAAGGTTGGTGAAGCCCTTTGCAGTGTCCAAGAGGATGCTCCAAGCTTCTGAATGCTCCTTCTCCTTCTCCAATGTTGGGGGATGGGCCAAAGGTGGCTCTCAAGGTGAAAATAGTTCAAATGATGAACTAGGGTTTCGAGAGAGATTTTGGCAGAGTAAGGGTGCTTGTGATTGTGGATATGGAATAAGGGATCTCCATCACCTATTTATAGTTTTTTGGTGGTGGAGTGCTGACCCATGGTTTTAGGAAACACATGGTTTTAGGCAGCTGTATAGGGTTTTTTCCTCCTTTTCCTCATTATTTTATATTTTTATTCCCTTTTTAGGGGATTTTTGCTATTTTTGGAGGAAAAGGGGGTTTTTTAGCCTTTTTTAGGCTATTTTGATGGTTTTGTGGCCTTTTGGAGGCATTTTAGGCCTTTTGGAGGCTTTTTAATGGGATTTTTTGGGATTTTAATGGAAATATGGTAGGAAAATGGACAAATGAGCCATATAATGTGGTAAATGAGCTAGTGAGCACTTTTTGGGTGTTAACAGATTGCCCCCTGATGTGCGAGGGCAGGAGCTCATCGTATGGCCGATGGACATCATAAGTCATGAATGGTTTTCCTGGGATGTGGAGAGAAGAGAAGAAACAAACTGGAGCCCGGAACAACGATCCCGAACAACTGCAAGAACTAAAAGTACATAACCTCAATAAAGGATGAGGAATCATCTGATCATATGGACGAGGCGGGCATTCCCATGCTCGTATCAGGATATAACATAATAACCACAATGGGGTCCAAAAAATGGGGACCTGAAATATACATGACCTCAAATACTGACTGAGGAATAATCTCAATATATGGACGAGGCGGGCATACCCATGCTCGTATCAAGATACATAACCATAACTGTAAGGCCCGAAAAGGGGGGACCTGTAAGATACATGACCACTGTGTACATCATAAGAGTCCAGAGGGGACACAAATCTGGGACATACTGCTGAGTGGATCATGTGTGAACTGCAGAACTGGTGCACCGGAACAATCAACAGTGCTACTGAGTGTGGTACCAAAGGAACTAATGAGCTGCTGGATCATAGTGACTGGGGTCATACTCTCCATGGTACACTGAACTGGAACTGATCTGGAACTGAAACTGGGTACTCAAGGAAGCATGAAACTGGATGGCTTCCGAATACAAACGCCAACGCAGCCCGGACATCCACAGGAACATACAACTGGGCGTTCCGAAGTGACTCACCAATGTGCTAGAGTCGGGGGAAATCCAGGGTCTTCGACTAAAAACTGATGGGATATAATCCTACACGATCCTCAACGATGCGATCAAGGTGCTGAAGTCGAGCATGTGAGGAACAACCACTCGGAGAGGCAATGATGTCTCCTCTCGGAATGATCCGTAGGCACCTACCACAGATGGTGATAAGTCCAAGGCGTAGGGACCTCTGGGCCTATCCTCTGGAATAGAGGAGCTGTCGTCGACAGAGGGAGACCTGCAACTATCAAGGCAATGATGTTTCCTTGACAGGAGCGCGAGGTAGGAGACCGAAATGTGATAGTGCTGATGGCAGGACTGATAAACTGTGGTGGGACAACTGGGCAAGTAGAGTGGGTGGACTCAAACTTCCTTTGTTCAGAGTATGATAATGGAAATGATCTGGCAGCATATGAAACTGACTAAGGGGAAAGGGATCAGAGCTGTAATGAATCTGGGAGGATAACTGGCTGAGGGAGACTCAAGCTGGTGTAAAATGGCAGAAGACTGCTGAATACTCTGAACAAAGGCGACCTGATTGGGGGTGCTGCCGAGATGATAGATCAAAGTGCCAAGAGGCACGGGGGAAAAACTTCTTCATGGGTTAAGGAACTAGAAGAAGTGTGTGTAGAATGGTACTGTCGTGTGGATTTTACGAGCCCAGGAAAGTTCATGCTCGTGGTTGCTTTCAATTTTAAGGAGTCTGAAAGCGATAAGAAGACTCTGAAATGATGGAATGGTACTGTCGTGTGGATTTTACGAGCCCAGGACAGTGCATGCTCGTGGTTGCTTTCAATTTTAGAGAGTCTGAAAGCAAGTAAGAAGACTCCAGGGGGTTGCTTTTTCGTAGATTTAGTCTCCAAGGCCCAAAGAAGCATAAAAGGATGCAATGAAGAACTCTTCTAGCCGGTGTGACTAGAGTATTCCTTTTTCGTAGTTAGTCTACCAGGTCCGAAAAAGGGTTAAACTTATACCAGATAGACGCCCTTTCAGGTACTTTAACGAGCATGAAAGGAAGCAAGATTGCTCGGCAATCTTTTCATTCTTTTAGGAGTCAGAAAAGAGCTTAACAGAAACTCCCTAAGTGCCTTTTTCGTAAAGGAGTTGTTCGGCCCGAAAAAGGGATAAAATTATACCGAACAAAAGGAATGGCCAGGCAAGGAGGAAGTGTTCAATCAAGGTTTAGTAATGATGACCAAGAACGAGGGTAGGTGGGAACACTGATGGACCTCCTTGCGGGGTAGATGAAATGGTGGCAAAATAACGAAACATTTGCAGTATGACAGGAGTGAATGGCTCATGTAACAATGTGGAACAATCCGATGGCGGCCGATGTGGCGCGCAAACCGAGGCAGCAAGGTGTTGGGACACAATGTTGAAATTGTACCAAGTGAGAGCGAGAAATGATCTCAAGCATCATCACGAGCTCGGAAAAATGAATCCGGCGATGTAAAGGATGTCAAAGACGGGTGATGGCCGATGTGGCACGCAAACCGAGGCGACGAGGGAATTTTGGAAAAAATACTTGAAAAATCTGGGGGTGAGAGCGAGAAATGATCTCAAGCATCATCACCAGCTCGGAAAAATGAATCCGATGATATAAAATATGTGAAAAACGGAGAACGGCCGATGTGGCACGCAAACCGAGCGACAAGGTGTCGGGACACAATGTTGATATTGGTCCTGGTGAGAGCGAGAAATGATCTCAAGCATCGTCACGAGCACGAAAATATGAATCCGGCAGTGCAAATGGTGCGAAAAACGGAGGTCATAAAGACTCCAGAATGGTAAAAGGTGAGCCCACCAAGCCAAGGATGCAGTGGTGGGGAGAAATGATGACCCGTGGGGGAAGAATACTAGGTGTATCAAAGCAAATCAAATCTACAAGTGATATGTGACCTCAAAAATGGTTGAGATCACAAGTGTGAAAAAGTGAGCAGGGTTAATGACTTGCCCCCATGCTATGTGCATGGGGTTTGTGATTATGGATCACATATGTGTGGGTTTGAACAATGGGTTCATTGACGTGCTGAGATAGATGTGATAGGGAAAGTTCAAAAAGATTGATCATGCCCCCTATCCCAGGGTCGAGGGAATCTATTATGCCCCTTAACTCAGAGGTGTCAAGGTGGTGCTCTATAATGGCGGGGTCGAGACGGGGCATCTCAGTATAGGACCAGGCAAAGACGTCATGGAATTCTCTGAAAAGGTTTATGTAGTCCTCAATCTCTTGTTTACTGCATAATGCTCCTAAAGTAATGAGTTCAGGGGCACGACCTGGAGCAGCAATATCAACTTGGATGACAGGTGAGATGTTGGCCATGTTGCCCTCCTCGAAGGCATCAAGAGCAGGAATAGGGTCCTTGAACCAGTCAACCTTGGTGGGGAGGAAGTCTTTGGATTCGACCGCGTATTGGGTAGTGGTGCTAGAGGAAGACGCTTCTGGGATGAAATAGGAACGGTGGTGCATATCATCCCAAGGATAATCCGGGGCAGTTAGGGCCTCAAGAATCTCCTCATCAGTACGGAAAGTTTGCGTCGTCAAATCGGTTGACGAGGGGGTAGTGGAAGTGTTGGTTGAAGAGATCATGTAGATGATATTAACCTCTTCAGAAGGGGGAGAGACCGGGGGGTAGATCTCCTCAATGGTAGGTGGTGCCGTCTCAAGGTCCAGATTGTTCATCTCGTAAAGAGCTGCTCTGTAATCCGGGAGATCGGGACAATGATGTGAATAGTGCCCGTAAATACCGCAGATGGCGCATGAGTGGTTGGTACGTAGGGACTTATCTTTAGGTTTAGGAGTGGGGTTTAGTTCGACAGTTGGGATGTTGGGGTCGTCATCGAGCATTTGCATGTGCTTCTGTAATGCGGGTAACTGTGGGCATTGGTGGGTCGCATAGCCCAACTCGTCACACAGCGAGCATTTGGGAGGAGCACGAAACACTGGAGGGTTCTTGACTGTCTTGGGAGGTGGGACAGCAGTGTAAGGTTGAGGACCTCTGCCCCCAGTGGGTTGAGGAGGAGGAGGAGGTGTCGTGGAGGACGAAGGGGTAGAGACCCCGGGAGGTGGGTGGGTGGTAGTAGCCATGGGTTGCACCGGCTGGAGGACGACATCTGGTGTCGGCGGGCGAACGGGAGGCGAAAGGTACCATACAGGTAATCCCAAGGTTAACCCAGGGAGGCTAAGGGTAGCCATGACCGGGGCGCTTACTACTCCTGCTGGAGGAACTAGGAAGGGGATCGTATGGATCGGTGTAACACCAATGTGACTAGGTACCAATGGTGGTTTAGGCAACAAGGATGGTTGATTGTTAGGTGGTAGGATGTCGTGGGACAAGGTACATAAGTCAGACATTTCGGGCGTAGATGACGGTGGAGGAATGGAGTGAAAGGTAGAGGTCATCGGCGCGTCTGAGTAGACTCCAGGCCCCGTAGAGGAAACAAACGAGGTGGTGGCACTAGAAACAGGATGTTCAACCATGGGGAGAACATTTTCAGGTGCCGCGGGAGCACTGGGATCATAGTAAGTGAGCTGGTCAATCTTAACCACGCGTCCTTCATGGGGGAACATCATGGTGCGAAAGACAGAAGAGGCAACCGCCCGCATGGCATACATGTAGCTGCGGCCAAGTAGAAGGTTGTAATCCAATTGGGCATTGATTACCTCTATGTCAATAAGGACTGTTTTACCACCTAACTGGACTGGAACGTTGGGTAGAAGGCCTTGGGGCTGGGCCGAACGACCGTCGTAGGCACGTAACGCAGTGGTGGACTGCTGGAGAGGAGGGGATCCTAGCTTCTGCCATACAAATGTAGACATAACGCATGTGGAAGCACCCTCATCGATGATGCACCGATGGATAACAAGATTCCTAACGGAGACAGTAACTTGGAAGGCTAAGCTGGAAGGTAGGCGTGGTTCAGACTGGTCTAAATCAAAGGCCATCAAATGCGAATCGGTTGGGTCAATCCCCCCAATGGCGGAGAGTAAAGTCTTGCGCTGGGAAGGGCAGTTCTTCAAAACTTCTAACGCAGACATGGCTGTGGGAGATTGGGCTAGGTCGTCTACGATGTTGTAGTTTGACGCAGCACGCGCATTAGGGTTATTGTTGATTCGGCGCAGTGGGAAACGAGGTGCTTTCGTAGCGCCGTCTGTGGGGGGCGGAGGTATACGTAACGCCTGATCGGTGGGGTGGGCGTTAGTAGTTTTATCCGTGGGAGGGGATTCAGAGGTGGAGCCATATTGGTTCCGACGGGTCTGTAGGTTGACGTCAGCAGATGACATCATCAGTAAGTGGTGGGTACCTGAGTCGAACATGGGTTGATCAGGAGCAGCGTAGGTGATCTGTTGTTGTTGGGGTTGCACGTTAGCTTGAGGGGCCAACGGCTGAGTGTTCACCACGCCTTGGGTCGGTAAGGGGTTTTGCAGCACCAAAGGGGGTTGTTGAGGTTGGGGGGGGTTGGGTGGCGCTTGGGGAGCCGCGTGCCCTTGGCGATGGGCCTCGTCAACCCAGAGCTGCCGAGCTCGCTCCAAGTGTGGGCAAGCATGTGTATAATGTCCATAGACCCCGCAAATAGAACAAGGGTGGTTTGTTCGCAGATTGGGGTTTTTGGCCTGCTTGGGCGGGCGATCAGGGTTTTGATTAGCGGGGGCCGCATTGTTATTGTCAGGGGGATTAGTCGGTTGACCAGCTTGGTCTGCAGGTTGGTTGTTTCCCCGATTACGGCCCTTGCCGCGGTTCTGTTGGCCCTGGTTACGTTGGTTATTCTGGTTTTGCTGCGGGTTATGTTGGGCGTAAACTTGCCCTTGGGCAGCAGGTGGATTTTGAGGTTGCGCAGGCGCAGGAGCAGGCTGCGGAGGATGATATGCAGGTTGAGGCTGAGCAGGTGCAGCAACTTGAGGGGGTTGCTGATAGGACTGCGGAGCAGGTTGTGGATGTGCCGCAGGGGCTGCCTGGGGCGGATAATAAGCTGGTGGGGCTTGTGAAGGCGCAGGAGCTGGGGCAGTCTGCTGATGGTAGTAAGGCTGAGGGGCGACTGGAGGAGCATAAGCAGGAGTCGCATACCCGAAGCACTGAGGTGGACATGAAGGTCCATGGGGATGGTGAGGTGTCATGGGAGCATATGAGTTGGTTGCTCCAGACTGGGAGGTGGCCCTCGACAGGTCGGGGCCAGGGGAAGGTCGTGCTATAGAAAACGGTTGGGGATGCGAAGAAACACGACCAATGATACCATCTGCTGCGTGGGATGCCCCCGGCGCATCATGATGGGAGGACTCGCCGCGAGGGGCATCAGGTATAATGGTATAAAGGTAACCCGACTGGGCGTAAATGAGGTCGAACTGCTGTGCCTTAAGGATGGCCTCTTCTTCAGACTGGGGTCTTTCTGAAGCTACATCCTTAGCGATGACAGGAAGCAGGGACTTGAGGAACCAATCGAGGAAGATACGGTCATCTAGTTTAATCTTGCATAAGCTACGGCGTCTACGCCACTCATGGATGTGGTCCGTGATATGGGTAGCCGTGTTTTGTCTACAAGATAGAAGGATCTCAACGCCTGCGTCATAGCGGACTGGCAACTGGAAGAACTGCAGGAAGGTCGAGGCCAGGGAAGAAAAGGTGGCGTGGGTCCCATGAGGCTGCTCAATATACCACTTGGCTGCAGAGCCAGTAAAGGTGCGCTGTAAGAGACGGAGGCGAACAGAGTCGTCCACTATGGAGTTAGAGGAACACCATAGGTGGAAAGACATGATGTGGTTCTGTGGGTCCTCACCGGCCTTACCCTCGAATTTAGGGATGTCAGAGGGTAGTTTGGTAGGCATATGAGGCCACATAGGGTCGTGTCGAATAGGATCGTTGGTCAATCTGGCCAGGTCAGGTAGGTTGAGGCTAGCCATGAACGGCAAACTGGAAGAAGGCTGTGACACAGTAGTGTTGTGGACCAAGTTGGGGCCAGTGCCCCCAAGTGGAGGGACAAGATTTAGGGTGGTGCCCCCAAGTGGGGGAACTGAGGTAGTGGAGGATGGTCCAGCACCACCATGGGTAGTGGGAGCTACTGATGTAGTGGGCATAGGTATTCCCGCTGTGGGAATAGGTACCGTGAGGGGAACGGTAGATGGTTGCCCCATGGAGGGTATACCAAAAACAGGTGTAGTAACTGGTGTAGTGGTGGATGTACCACCAATGGTCCCTATGACAAACGGAGTGGAAGTCGTGCCAGCCATGGGGCTAGTAGGGGCAGTATAAATAGGGTTTTCAGACTCTTCGTCAGAATCTGAGGTAAAGTAAGGTGCGTCACTATCTGGTGACGGAGACCTACGTCGCTGACGAGTGGAGTCGAGTGACAAGGCTCTAGATCTGTGATGAGTGGTATCAACGGATAATGATCGGAATCTACGACGTGTGGTGTCAAGAGAACCGTGCTGTGGGGGCTCGCCCCTGAGGCGCCGAGAGTGTCTCGGGGACTCAATGGTGACAGATGGTGTCTAAATCTCTGTGGGTTGAGGTGAGTATAAAAACAGCTCAAAAATCCTAATGCAACCGAGTGTGCAGAAGGAGAGCTAAAAAGCAAGGCACTCAGGCCAACAACCAACTCAAAACACCCACTGCAATAGCTGTGCTACAATAGGTGGAGTAACAACAAAGATGGTTAGAATACCAACAAGCAGCAGGTTTCCTAAAAAAGAAAAATGGTGGACTCACTAGACCAAAGGGAGGTAAAGGAGCATGCAAACACCTAACTAAAAGTATTCTGACTTAACTAAACATATCCTCTGCAAGGTGATGAAATCCAAGTCAGACAATATGAGTAGGAAAGCCAAGTGGCTATGATATCCCCCTACCGGGAGGGATACCGGGTAGTCAATCCTAGAAGAATGGCAACTAAGATACCCCGTTCATGACACGTCCAGAAAGGTGAATCTGCCGTTTAGTTCGTTGACCGCAATACCCCTATACAGGGATATCCCGCGAACCGCGAAAGGTAGCCCTTCGGTTACTGAATGGAGTGCGGTATTCCACTCAGGCCTCCGGAACCAGTCTCCCGACTTCAACCCTCCTAAGGGAGAGGCCCTCTGATAAACTGGTCGTGACCGTGCCAAAAAGTACTAGGGGATTTTGGTTCCCTATTTGGACAACAACTATGTCTCAAGTGAAATAACCAAGGGGTGTTATTGGAAGCCTATCCCCCTGATCCTACCTAACTACAATGATTCTTTTGTGTTCCCCAAGTGGGGTTAGAATGTTGGTTTAGTTAGGTACTTTTTAAGGCTCACTTGATTTAATGTGACAGAGTGTGTGCTCGTGAGGTGTTGAACCCAAAAATAGAAGTGCCACAAGGGAGGGCAACTTCCAATCTATCAATAATATGGAAATTGAAAGTTTAACTTGCAAAATTTTCTGAAATAAAAATACTGAAATTTTAAAAAGATTCTGTAAAAGGAACAGAAATTATGTTGCAGAAAGGCTGTAAGGAAGTGGGCTGCAGGTGGGACAGAGGGCTGTTCAAATGCAGAAAATATTGCAGCAAGAGGGGCTGGGCTCAAAACAGGAAAAGAGCAGAAATCAGACCGCGGGTCTGTGGCGGATCAGAACAGGCCGACCGCGGGTTTGAGGGAAACAGCGGCGGTCAGGTCGCGGCTATCGGGCCAACAGTGGCAGTCGGGACGCAGGAAACAGGGGAAAAGGCACAATCGGGTCGCGGCTATCGGGCCAACAGTGGCAGTCGGGACGCAGGAAAACTGGAAAAAGACACAGTCGGGTCGCGGCAAAAAGGCTAACAGGCGCAGTCGGGACGCCCGAAAGAGGCAGAAAGCCGCAGTCGGGACGCGTGAAAAAGGCCGACAGGCGCAGTCAGATCGCGGCAAACAGGCTGATTAGCCACGGTCGGATCGCAGGTAACAGACTTGAATTCGCCGACAGAGCGTCGGAAGCAGTCTGAGAGCCACGGTCGGATCGCGGGTAAAGGCCTGAAAGGCGCGGTCGGGACGCGACTGTAGAGGGAAAAAGACGCGGTATGCGGCGGCCGAAAGGGACAGCCGAAAGGAAAAAATTTAAAAACGGAAACCAGAAATTCGAAAACTAGGGGAGTCGCCAAAACTGTAGCTAGGGTTTTACCCCTAGCTTGTGCCAATGAGCACCTACTAAGGAGAATGGACTCCTTAGTAGCAGTTCAGTATATTAAACTAATTATGCAAAAACAAAAAATTAAATTATTTCTAAGACAAGCATGAAGCATAAACACCAAAATGAAAGAATGACTTTGTATTGATGTTACCTTGAGTGTCAAGGTTGGTGAAGCCCTTTGCAGTGTCCAAGAGGATGCTCCAAGCTTCTGAATGCTCCTTCTCCTTCTCCAATGTTGGGGGATGGGCCAAAGGTGGCTCTCAAGGTGAAAATAGTTCAAATGATGAACTAGGGTTTCGAGAGAGATTTTGGCAGAGTAAGGGTGCTTGTGATTGTGGATATGGAATAAGGGATCTCCATCACCTATTTATAGTTTTTTGGTGGTGGAGTGCTGGCCCATGGTTTTAGGAAACACATGGTTTTAGGCAGCTGTATAGGGTTTTTTCCTCCTTTTCCTCATTATTTTATATTTTTATTCCCTTTTTAGGGGATTTTTGCTATTTTTGGAGGAAAAGGGGGTTTTTTAGCCTTTTTTAGGCTATTTTGATGGTTTTGTGGCCTTTTGGAGGCATTTTAGGCCTTTTGGAGGCTTTTTAATGGGATTTTTTGGGATTTTAATGGAAATATGGTAGGAAAATGGACAAATGAGCCATATAATGTGGTAAATGAGCTAGTGAGCACTTTTTGGGTGTTAACAGCGCCGAACAAGAAAACGTTCGTTTCTTATGGAACAGTACACGAACAGTATTAACTGGCAGATACTTTACATAGACAAATACAACAACAGAATGTATAGCAGGAAGATGATTATTAATAAGATGTGAGAATATATATGAGGCATTCCATTCACAAGTTCTGTAAATAGAAGGGTAATCCCTGGAACTCGAACGAAACCAAGGCAACAACGTCTTGAATCCGGAAAAACAATATCCATAGCGTTCCCCCATCTCTCGATCAAACCTGCTGGTACCGTGAATTGCTCCCACTCTGAATTTCTGCAATGGTCACTACTTTCAAAAAGAATACTAGATATCTTTTCAGAGATTGCTCCAACATAATCACAATCAGCTTGCCTAGCAAAATCTCTCGAACAAACAAAAACTTCCTTTCCATTTATCATACAACATCGGCTTTTAGCATGGTGATCTTGACTCTTCCCTAGCTTCTTTAGTAGCCAGGATTTCATGAGAAGTTGTGGATAAATTCATTTCTGTGCAACAGAATCTATCACTTCTAAGAATGTCAACATGAAGGAAATGCTTGATCATGAATAATTCTACCTCGTTCACGCTCTCCATTTTGCATTCGCATGTAACATTTAAGGAAACCTGGTCCTTGAGCAACTTCTCACATTTAAGGAAACCTTGTCTTGAGCAACTTCTCATGGCTTGAACTTATCTCGATTGCGGATTCCTTTCATCTAATCGACATTCAAACAAAGTCAAAGGTTGAAGTTAACTTTGCTCCATACCCGTTGGGTTGGATGGAACGTTGACTTTGCTCTATGCCAGTTGGATAGAGAAAATCTGCACTCCTCATTTTCACCTGAAGTAAGTGAACCAATCTTCGTGACCAATTTTCCACTTAATTCTGGCGTGGGAAACGACGAAGTTGCCTTTTTTTTTTAAATCCTCGTGATTTGCCCAAAGACTAAATCCTTTCACATGTATACGTTGATTCATATATCAAGAAAGAAATAACGACGTGAATAAGGTACACACCACTAGAGAGGACTCAAGATTAATTGTTGTGTGATGAACTGTAATATTTCAATTTTTGCCTTTTTATTTTATTTTTCTAATGTTGCAATTATGTCATAGTTGATAACTTGATTCACATATCAAGGAAGAAATAACTAGGACAAGAATAAGGTACACAGCACTAAAGAGGACTCGAGATTACGTCTTGTGTCATGAACTGTAATATTTCAATTTTTGCCTTCTTTATTGTATTTTTGCAATTATGTCATAGTTGATTCACATATCAAGGAAGAAATAACGAGGACGAGAATAAGGTACACAGCACTAAAGAGGATTCGAGATTAATTGTTGTGTGAACTGTAATATTTCAATTTTTGCCTTTTATTTTATTTTCGGTTAAAAGTAATTTGGTTAATGTTGCAATTATGTTATAGCTACATGAATGGATTAAATAGCTTCCTAGAATAAACACCATCTATTCATATTTAATTTTCGTTTCTTTTATGAGAAAAATTGACAAAGGATGACATTGTAAAAATGAAAGTGGAGAGCAAATTTTCTTTTCTTTTATGAGAAAAAGAGACAAAGGATGACATTGTAAAAATGAAAGTGGAGAGCAACAAATGGAAAGCAAGGTTCTAGCGTAAAATAGTTAACAACTGCGAGCTTCCAAAGTCAAATTAGAAATGACAATTACAAACCAAGAAGCCAAGTTATTGCGTACTGTCTTCAACACTTTAAAGTGTTAGATAGTTTTGTTAATCATAAGAGAACAAAGTTTATTAGCCAAAAGGATGTTAAAACCCTTTGTTTTCACATCGTCATGATTCGACTCAAGGGTAGCTACTAGAATAGTAAAGGATCAAGTTATAAGTATTATTTTATATACCCTACCAAAGATAAGTTAGAGCAGTTGTTTGAGAGTAATATTATTTGGTTACAATATTCTGTATGATTTCTTACTATAATACTAAAGGATCAAGTTATAAGTATAATTTTATTTACCCTGTCAAAGATGAGTTATAGCAGTTGTTTGAGAGTATGATTTTTTTACAATATTGAAA
Source organism: Larix kaempferi (assembly GCA_027924585.1). NCBI lineage: Eukaryota > Viridiplantae > Streptophyta > Pinopsida > Pinales > Pinaceae > Larix > Larix kaempferi. The sequence goes on along the minus strand of BSBM01001197.1, from coordinate 12,559,189 downwards.
TTCTTTGACAAGATGAATTAATTACATTTTGAATTATGATATTTGTAGCTACCTAATCATGTGTTATTTAACTCATGGAGATTTCAGTATTAGTTTTGTTTTGTAGATAATTCAATATGTGAGGCCGACATTTTGCAAGTAAGAAAATAGCTTCAAATATTATTTCATCATAAATTATGTATTGTAGTTTTGAGGGTTGAAATTTAATGGAAAATTTATTATTACATAGTTTATTATTTTATAATATTTTAAATAAATGAGATATAATATATTAGTGTTAATTGTTACTTTAAAAAATTTGTTATATTACTGTTTTCAAACAAATATTTATGCGTTATTTATTTTATGGTAATTAAAATATAGTGTAAAGTGTGGAATAATATTTATATAATTATCTCTCGGTTGGCAGGTGTTGGAGGAGTAATCTACGACTCCACAGGAAATAAACAGAAAGAGTTTGCCTCGGGAATTGGTAAAAAGATCAATAATAGAGCCGAATGGCTTAGCCTCATTAAAGGTCAACACTGGGAATTGAAAAGTTGACAATGATTGGCGATTCTTTAATCATCATCAGAGAAGCTAGAAGAATCATCAATTCTTGGAAGAAACCCTCCCCCAAGATGCATTATCTTCTCGACAACATCAATAAAGAATTCAAAAAGATAAATCTCTTTCACATTCTGAGAAACCAAAATAGGCCGGCAAACCACATGGAAAATAAAGGTGTCAGACTTCCCTATGGATCCTTAGAATGTGATCATGAAATCATTGAAAATGTTTGGATTCCTTAAACCTTGGCTTCACCATACCACAAATATCTATGTTTGCAATTCTGTCTTAAGAAATTCCAATTTAATCTCTAGAAATTCCATCTTAATCCCTAAACATCCAGCTATTTGGCTCATCGAATTCAACACCATGTCGTTGCTAGATTTCATCAAAACGCGTGGGATCCTCCCACACTTATGCATTTATTTCACCTGGCCAAACAGACAGATGTTAGGCATGCGTCGATCTTATCTCGGCTTAAATAAAGACGGTATCTATACTCCTGTCTCGTCTTGGCGCTAGGTTCGCAGCATTACAATCCCTGTTCGAAATTCTCTCTACAGGAAAGCATGCTAAATTTGCGAGATGGAGCATGTTTATGTTTATTCTTCACAGGAAGGGTTGGTGCTTATTCAAAATGCATCCGTTGCAGGAAGACCATCACAACTGGCATTTGTAGAAAGTTTCTCCCGCAGACAGAAGAGGAGAACGGCTCTTTGAGGTTTGATGATAACTTCAATATGCTCAGGAAGGGTTCTTGTCACAGGTAGGTTGGAACTGGGCCTTCCCAGGATCGTCATCAACTTCTGGGTAATCCTCAGGCAAACGAGGACTTGTGGAAGTATATCCATGATTTAGAAGTTCAAGTTCGTCTGATCAGACACGAAAATTTAGAATTTAAGAGTATTTTATATCGTCTTTATACTCTGGCTCAATGCACTCATTCGCATGTCAAGTCTCAAAACAGTAAGATAACAGATAAAGTGGATCACCTGGAAGAGACTTGGGTCTCTAATTCACTCACAAGGCAAGAAAGAAGGAAAAAATGGAGATTTCAAGCAGCGAGAAGAAGGACATTGACAAGAAAATGGACAAGTTGAAAAGATTCATGGTTCAGGCTGGAAACTTCGTCGACCTCAGCAGCGATATAAAGGAAATGGCAGAGTCTGATGGTGCTGTAATGAACATTCACCTGTAGCAGTTGGTGTCCTCTCTGGTTTTTTGTTGATCTTATGTTATATGATATGTGTTTAAGCTTTGAGTCGTTTTTTTCGAATAGTAGAGGAGGGCAAAATCTAGTACTCTTAGTAAAAGCTTTGATAATTCTACTCTACAGCATTTTTTACTAAGAATTTTCTGTAATTATGTTTTATTTCTGCACACTATTTCCAGGATAGTTTATAAGGTGCTACAGCTCTCTATATTTTGGAAAGTTTCATAACTTCTTCATTTTTGAAAAAGATAATTATGGAGCGACGGATGCATCTCTGATAAGAGAGCTTTCTGTCCCCTGCTATATGTAATCTTTATTTTTTATATATCAATGAAAACCATCCACCGTTTCTTTTAAAAATATATATATATTTATATAATAATCTATCACCGTTTCTTTTAAAAAATATATATATATTTATATAATAATCTATGAAAAATATATATTTATATAATAATCTATGAGAGAAAAATATGGATTAAATTTAAACTATATGTAATCTTTTATTTTTAATATATATGAAAACCATGTTTAAACCTGGCAATTAAATGAAGGAAACAACAAATTATTAAACAATATACTTTTATGGAAAACCTTTTGTGGAGAAAAAGCCCACACTCCAAAATAAGTTTAATGTATTCTTTAGTCTGAACAAAGACTTCCTATCTTCTAAAGCATAGAGGGTCTTCTTTCTCTTTTAGTAAGTGGAATATACTTTTATGGAAAACCTTTTGTGGAGAAAAAGCCCACACTCCAAAATAAGTTTAATGTATTCTTTAGTATGAACAAAGACTTCCTATCTTCTAAAGCATAGAGGGTCTTCTTTCTCTTTTAGTAAGTGGATGGATTAACTCAGTATATGCTAAGTCTTCTGTGAGACGAGGGATCGTCATTCGTGTTGAGCAGGATCTATCTGTGTATGAAATATAGGAAGGAGGATGGATAGATATCAAGGCAAGTTCGATTTCTGTGTATTTATGTAATTATGAAATCTAGGATGGATGGATTCTTCGTACAAACATATTTGTACCTTAGAACATATTTGTATCTTAGAAGAAGAAGATCATCACAATACTACATTACATTGGGAATGGAGCATAATTTGACTAAAATTTTTTGTTTACTTAATCCACAAGATCATTGAATCTTGTGTAGAATATCTCCTTGGCAAGTCCCTTGAAAGGAAATACCATGTGGATGTTATGGAACGCCCATATATTATTATGGGACATGAACAGTACGAAGGGAAACAAAGCAAAGGAAGCTATAAGGACTGGAATTTACAATACACATACCAACTCATTCTAGTTTGGTTCTCTACACCAACTCCTTATAAAACATTTCCCTTTAAAATAGACTTGGGAGAAAACCATATCCCCTCTCAAATTTTACACCAACTCCTTATAAAACATTTCCTTTTAAAATAGACTTGGGAGAAAACCATATCCCCTCTCAAATTTTATTAACAAAGTATCAATCAAAGCATTCAACATAAAACATTTCCCTTTAAAATAGACTTGGGAGAAAACCATATCCCCTCTCAAATTTTATTAACAAAGTATCAATCAAAGCATTCAACATGCCACATTTGTATGCTCATTTAGGCAACATTACAAACAATTTTTACCAAAGCATTCAACATGCCACATTTGTATGCTCATTTAGGCAACATTACAAACAATTTTTACCAAGCCAAAGACCAAAATTAACCTAGCCAACTAAATCCAAGAGCTCTCCTTTAACATTTTCACTCTTAAAGTAATGCAACCAAACCAATGATCTACATCTCCACCAATGTAGATCCATGCATCGATTAAATAAAAAAACCTTGTTCCTAGAATCTGGGATCCTGGGATCCCAGTTGATCTAGCTTTGGTACAAATGAGAGGAAATAAGGTGGGGAATAAGCTTCCTACACTAATCTATGAGAGACAAATATGTAAAAACTTTAAACATACACTTTCAATTAAATGAAGAAAACAATAAACCATTAAACAATGTGATATCATGAGAAAACCCTTTCAAAAAAAACCCTCATACTTCAAAATAAGCTCAATGTATTCTTCACCAATAAACAAAGGTTACAATACATTTTTATAACTATGCTATGAACATGACTAACCTTGAGCAAGCTCATTAGAGCTTACACTAAGCAATCCAAAAGCTTATAAGCCTATTTACATTGGAGTTACTATATCAAACCATTAAATCATATTTCATCAAATGGAAGACGATAAAAAAATATGATGAATTACATAATACCGTGGACTTGTAGACATAACCCATCATTAATATTAACTATTTTACAGCCATGTCAAAATTAACGTAACATCTTTGTCACACCCAATTTACAACTAAATTATGATAAGGTTTGGAGCAAATTCATTGATTATCATTAATCCTAAGTATTACTTATGACCGTGTCAAGATTAACTCAACGTCTTTTCATATCCAATTTACAACTAAATTATAATAGGGTCTGGAGCAAATTCATTGGTTATTTCTTTTTAAATGTTGGGAATCGACGTGTAAGAATAAGATTTTTCTTAGACCTCCTTGGTACTCGGGGGTTATTTCCGGAGCAAATTCATTGGTTATTTCTTTTTAAATGTTGGGGATGGACGTGTAAGAATAAGATTATTCTTAGACCTCCTTGGTACTCGGGGGTTATTTCCGGAGACGTATTGATCGAAATAACCCCGAGGTATTTTATGTTGGAATTAATTTCCAACTGCCACATCACTCATCGAGCCCAGTGTTCACATGAAGATCAGCTAGTGTAGTTAATGCGATGCATCTTCTCAATGAATCCAATTCGTGAGCCTTCTAGATGTCTCCACGAAGTTCGCATTGTATAAATCGATATTCCTGTTAATGAAATAGAGAAGTTACTGGGCAGTTTGGCATCTGACGTTTTTGGTTAATGGCTACTCTATTCTTTGCTGGGTATTTATTTGCAGTTTGCCACTCATTTCCGTTGAGCCCATTTCCATCAATTGGTATCAGAGCCTATGGCATCTATGATCTTGTGAGCCAACGTTGTGGCAGAGAGACTCCCTAGCAGTCATCTAGGAGAGATGTGAAAGTTGTGCATTGAGCCAAGTCTCGACAACGCTATGGTCAATCAAATCTGTTTGAGCAGAGCTGCTGTAGCAGTGTTGTATCCTGCCTGTGAGAGGACTGATCCCTGAGCATGTTGTTTATCTCTACAACCCACCTAGCGAGCCTGTAGTGCTGAGAGAGTGAGAAAGAAGGCTGTGAGCGTTGAGCCAGCAGTTGGACAGTACATTAGATCAGGTTCTCTGAATTAAGATTGTCGTAGCAGTAAGCAAGTTGTCAGAGCTTGAATTACTAAGCAGAGAAACTTCGAATGGGCTTTTGTCCCTTCTTTGTATTGTTTAGTTAGAGCTGCCCTCGAATTTTTGTGAGTGCCTGCAGCGACAGAAAGAAGCAGCCACCACTGGAGAGAACTCAGTCACTGTTGAGAGTATGCTGCAGTGGATAAGCTCGGTACTTGTTTAAGAGACCCCCCCAGCCAAAAGTTGAATTTGTTGGGTCTTAGCCCGTGGTTGAAGTGTAGTTGCCCTGCTCAAAAGCAGAATCGGCCATCATAGTGTAGGGATGCCAAGAGGAGAGTCGCCCTGCTGTTTTGCAACCTCGTGCATATTAATCAAGTCCTCTGTGCATGGAAACTAACCGTGCATCATCGTTTTCCCTCATCGCTGTCTATTCTCCACGCTGTATTCTGCGTTGTTGCTGCATTTTGTACTTGCAGCTGAGAAGCTGGATGTTCCCACGTCCTTTGAAGGCTGGCCGTGACTTGGGTGAAGAGGAGAATCTATGCGCCTCTTGAAACCCGAGCTGATGTAGAGTGGAGGTTGGTCGAGCAAAAAGAAGTTTCAAGGAAACCCCAGTAATGGTCTATAAAGTTGAAGATAGCGGCTAGCAGGAAATAGTTGTGTAAGAAGTGAAGCCTGACACGAGAAATGAAACTCTCTATGCATGAAGAAAAAGGGTTGTGTCGAAGTCCTAGGAGCTGCTAACAGTCCTCGTTCCCCCTCAGTTTAGATATGTGTGTTGTGCTCCCATGGTTTAATGGTTGAGCTGACTCAGGGTTATCCCGTGTGCTTATGCAAGAAAGCTGAGAAGCCGCGGATGGAATTTGTGAAGACTGAAGCATTGAGTTGAGCAAAAGCTCAAAGTAGCTGGCAACTGTAGCTGCGTATATTTGAGAAGATCGTCCTGAGGGGCCACAGTCATTTGGTTTGTGGCTGCGTCATGGGTAAGAGGATATCCTGCCAGCTGTAGCAGGAGAGGGCCGAAGCCCATTTTGGTTCAAGTTGAAGGAACCACCTTCACAATCAATCAGAGTGTGGTTGAGCGTGTGCTCCCACAGTTCAGAAGCCAGAATCGGTGAAGGGCCGTAGCCCTGGTAGAAGTTGGAGCCCATTATTTGCTGAAGAGGGCTGTCATGAATGCTTGAAGAAGAGGACGAGGTAACTTATTTGCAAACTTAAAAGTTGTTAGAAGTTTTCTTAAAAAAATCCGCGTTTGAGTCTGAGCTCAGTTGTTGAAAGGGTTGGAGCCAGAAGGCTGAGAATATAATCCTGAGGGACCACAAGATTAAAAGGAGGCAAGTTATGGATTATATGTACTCAATGTTTATTGAGGAGTTTGATGAGATAATTTCAAACTGCACAGAAGTTGCAGCAGAAGCAAAATTGGTACAAGTTGTAGGCATCCATGATGATGCTAAAAAATGTAACGCCTATGAGGCAGATTTAAAGTTGATTGCAGACTGGCTTGAAAAGCCAAGGCATGTTGAAGTTGTGGAGTGTCTTGCTGATTATGACTGTGCCATTGTTGCAGCAGTTGAAGAGAATGCAACTATGGAGGTTGCAAGTGCAGCTGTCCAAGCTGTTAGAGAGCAGAAAAATCAAGAAAATGCTGGTTTATTTAACGTTTTAACTCTGTCTATCTGTGCAGGTGTTGATTGCAGTCATAAAGCTACAAGAGCTAAGGTATTGAAGCTGCCATGCAGCATAAACAAGAAGAAGAAAGTCAAGATGAAATTCATGAAGACCATAGCACATAACTGGTTCAAAGTTGTGCACCGCTGGAAAATGAAAAAGACAATGGCCTGGTGTTTCGATAAAGAAAATGTTCAAAGAAATTTTGCAGTTTTTGTTGTTTTACATATGTTGTAGCAATGTTGTTTTTGAAATGATGATGCTGGCTGAAGCCACTAGTAGATGATGGATGAATTTCATGTTGCTTGTTGTTGAAGAATGAATGTGTTTGTTGAAAGGCTGTAGCCTTGTATTGGTTGTGTGATCCTCCGCCATTGATGTGTGGTTTGCTGAAGTCTGCCACCTACGGGGAAGGAAGAGGAAGAGCGTAGAGTGGGCCTCTGCCTTCAGTGTGAAGTTGAGAAAGCCTCTGCAGCAGCAGAGCTGCCTTAAGACTCTCTTAGACGTGAGAGCAATCTGATGATGAAGATTCGTAATCCAGCAGCAACATTGAAGAAATATTTGAAGTGTTTTGTGACTACATGTAAGAAGCCTAACTGAGACTTTAGACCAGCAGGCCATGTAATCTGTAATCTGTGTGTTGTAATTGTGGCTGTTGAAATTAAGGGGGAGTGTTGGAATTAATTTCCAACTGCCACATCACTCATCGAGCCCAGTGTTCACGTGAAGATCAGCTGGTGTAGTTAATGCGATGCATCTTCTCAATGAAGCCAATTCGTGAGCCTTCTAGATGTCTCCACGGAGTTCGCATTGTATAAATCGATATTCCTGTTAATGAAATAGAGAAGTTACTGGGCAGTTTGGCATCTGACGTTTTTGGTTAATGGCTACTCTGTTCTTTGCTGGGTATTTATTTGCAGTTTGCCACTCATTTCCGTTGAGCCCATTTCCATCATTTCATACGTGAGTAGGTTCTGCCTATGAAAAACCTGTTGGACCTGTTTTTATGTTAGATGCTTACGGAATTAAGAGAGGTTCTGGTGTATCGGCGTCAAACATATAAGTAACAAAAGTCCTTTCAGCAATTATTGTGTCAAGCAGACATATAAAAGTTCTTCAGCAATTATTGTTATTTTTCTATTTCTGCTCGCTCTTCGTTTTCCAACTCTGGAATTCTTTTAAGGATTGGGAAGGGAAGCGAAGAGGTTGAAATTCTATCCACAACGGTCCAAGAACAACTTGAGTATCAATTGAACTTCGCTGGCTTTAGGATCAACCTGTTCGATGGAGAACTTGATTATCAAAAAAATTATTCCTGGGATCAGCCTGCTAGAAGCTAAAAGCCTTCCTTTAAATGAAGAAATAAAAATAAATTCTCTTGTGTTTGTATAGCTGCTAACCGATAAGCCTTTATTTGATATAAGGAATGTTCAGAATTGTATATCGGGATCTCTATACGCACTCCGTGTCTCTCTCCCGCTATATTTGGAAATGCGTATAGCAAAAAATCCATAAATGTTGGACAGCATAAATAAAAATAAAATAAATTCTCTCGTGTTTGTATAGCTGCTGACCGATAAGCCTTTATTTGATATAAGGAATGTTCAGAATTATATCTCGGGATCAGTAAAATCCATCTCTATACGCACTCCCTGTCTCTCTCCCGCTATATTTGGAAATGCGTATAGCAAAAAATCCATAAATGTTGGACAGCATAAATAATAAAAATAGAAGAGCCAAAATCAAAATGCAAAAGTATTAATAAAATATGTAATGCCATTAAATAAAGAAAACGTGTAATCGATGCACTAACTCGTTTTGTTGTTGTAAGACGGTATTGTATTTTAGCTTAGCGCCATAGGCTATTTTAAGATATCTTTGACTATTATTTTCAGTTTTTTAAAGATATTTTTTCAAGTAGCGTAGGTCACAAGTTCAATTTTCGAGATGCCTTCCCGCTTCAAGCGATTTTGGCTTTAATTAGCACATCACCACGAAACATATAAATATTAACCCTGATTCCTAATTTACATTATAGATTCACGGACATTTTCTACAGTTTCTCAAGTTAATATGCCCCAAAAACCACAGATCTCATCGCATTTAGTATCAAAAGAAGAAGCAACAGAACAAATTACGTTTCTCCTCCTAAAATTACATGGTGAAAATGCAAAGAGATTAAAGGATAAAAAGATTTTTGTCTAAACACAATTATTCTATTATGAATTCAATATTAGTCTCTAACTGCTACACTGTTTAAAAAACTGATCGGGTGAGAAATATTACTCACGTATTTATCCACTGCACTAAATAACAATCCGCAATCCGCTGTAGCGTCTCCTTCAATCAAAAGCCTCCTCTATAGCTTCTACAAATAAGAAATAATGTATACATTTAATCAGATTTTAGTCCTAGAGATATAATAACATAGATTTAAAAAATATATCATATATTGACTTTTAAAATTGCAACATGATCTTTTTCAGTTTTCTTCATCTTTCTCCGTATAAACAATTTTGCAAACCCTGGTTTCGACAATAAACTAAACGAAGCCTTTAACAGACAAAGGAACGATTTATTTACCTGGCCTCCTCCAAAATGGTTCAAACTCCATTTCGCAATGCTGATCTTCAATCAGCTACGGCGGAATCGTAAATATTCAAGGAATTCAAACACATAGTAGGTTTACTCTCTCACTGTGAAATTCCTTAAAAAAATACATGCGGATCTTTCAAAATCAAGAAACATACATAATGAGAAAAATGAAATACACAGCGCCAGAGGAAACCGGAGAAGCAAAATGGAATACAAAAAGCGTCACATTAAACCATAGATTCAAGAGGAAACCAGAAGAAAATCAATAAACAAATTACCTAACAATAGAAAGCAGAAAACAAAAAAGAAAATATCAAGTTACATAGGACGAAAAATAAAACAAGAAAAGCAGACTCAAAAGCAGTAAAGCAGGCACATAAGAAGTAAAGCACATAAGCAGTAAACAAAGGGCAAAGGACACGGATAAAGAAAAAACACAGGCATCGTTGCAATTCACAACCTCGGTGTGACAAAAGCACGGATACAATATCTTGTGAAAGCCATCTCTTAAAAAATATGCCGAAATTACAATTGTATGTTGAGATCCTTGAACTTGAATGAAGAGCAAGCTAACGCCAACGGTTATATAGATGGAGGTTCCAGAACCATTGAGGGAGTGCAACAAGGGCACAGAGGAGTGAGTTCGAACCGTAGACGTGCAAGAAATAGACAAGCGTGAGCGTTAGAAATTTAAATACGCTTTTTCATGAAAATTTACCAATATTGCAATAATTTAGCTAAAAATTTAGCCAAATTTCTCTGTTAATTTCCCTTTTCAATTTCATTTTGACCAACTTCACTTCCCTCCATTTTCCTTTCCACTAGATAAAGTACATACTCTCATCCTACCTATTGGTGCACTTTTGGATGGCGAAAAACGTCCCTTAACTACCTCTATTCAAGCTTCCACAAACATGTTGAAGTAATGGTCCATTCGTCTACTCCTTTTTCAATAGAATTTTTTTCAACCTAAATGTCATTTTCTTCCTACCTTTATTCAAGCTTCCACAAACATGTTGAAGTAATGGTCCATTCGTCTACTCCTTTTTCAACCTAAATGTCATTTTCTTCCTAACTACCTTTATTCAAGCTTCTACAAGCATGTACCTTTAAAGATTCAAGCTTCCACAAACATGTTGAAGTAATGGTCCATTGTCTACTCCTTTTTCAATAGAATTTTTTTCAAGCTAAATGTCATTTTCTTCCTAACTACCTTTATTCAAGCTTCTACAAGCATGTTGAAGTAATGTTCCATTGTCTACTCCTTTTTTTATAGCATTTTTTTAAACCTAAATGTCATTTTCTTTCATCCCTCTTGCTTTGAAAAAGGTTATCTTGGTGGTTAGAGTTTGAGGCAAAATTTTAAGAGATGAGTTGCGTTCACTCACTTCTTAGACTTGTCCACCAAAACTCAAGCCTTCATACTTGGCCCTATGTTCAATTATAATGTTGTTTACAATCCCTTGTCTTCTCTTACTTATCCCTTGGCATTGTTTCCCATTTGCCTCATTAGCTTGAAACCTATACCTTTGGTATGATTTTCAAAAACACCAAAGGTCTATTCCAAAACAAATTAAGAAAGGTCCATGGAGGGTGAGATTACCATAATTGTCTTAGTCATGGTGTTGGATTCTATAGTGGCAATGATAGGTGCTTGTGCTTCCTTGGTATCTTGGATAGCTACATGTAACTTGGACAATGCCTCCTCCTTCACTACCAATTATCTGTACAATTCAGACATCATTTGAGTGAGCCTTTGTTCTTGATTGAGTTGAATTACTTTCTCTCCCAATTGTAAAAGATGAACTTTGATCATGTCTCAATTTGCCATAAAAATGGTGAGAGAGCTCTGGTGTTCAACTAGGTGTTTCTTTAACAAAGGAAATAATTTTGTTGAAGCCTCCAGATCCTTTTCTAGTGTTGTTATCATCTCCATCAAGTGTCGATTCTCCCTATTGATCTGCATATTAATGGCTCTCAGGCCTTCCAACATTTCTCTTATCACCGCTTTACCCATGATAGGTCTTCTTTCTCCTCGAAGTGTTGCTAGCTTCTTCAAGGCCATGTATTCAACGATTTTGATACCATATGATCTATAAATGGTAGGATATGCCCTTCCCATGCCATCAATATGGATGCTTCTACAAAATTAAATTTAATGTCTCTCTAATTCACAAATGCACCGAGATCATGCTTTCTCAATTGATGTTCATTAGCTAGAATTGATGGCTTTCATGCAAGTCTGAGTTCATTGTTGAATGTATGCTTTGCTATTTACATGTGCCTAGGAAACACTCTACAATTCTATGCCCAAAAGGATTAACATACTTTGTTTTATTAAAATGTCAAAATTAGCAGTTTATCTCTATTAAACTCATTGAATCACACACCGTTATTGGTTTCAATATTCAACCCAACAATTGTATCAACAACCCATCTAAATCAAAATTGATGTGCAAGCAACAAGAAAGGTGCTTCAATCTTGCTCTCTTGTTGTTGGTGTTCACTACAACCCCAAGTCATTGCATATCAATGTATTCACATAACTCCAAGTCATTGCATATCAATGTATTCACATAACTCCAAGTCATTACATATCAATGTAATTACATCTTATTAAATGATGGATATAAGTAATTGATTGGTATAATGTACAGCTTGTAAATGTAGGTGTATGATGTTTGAGCACTACATACCACTTTTGTTGTTGTGTTTCAGTGATGCCACTCAATTGAGGGCGAATGGGCTATAACTAAGTATCACATTCTCATCCTTGAATAAGTGAAAGGGTGGCTATAAGTGATTAGTCCAAATTCCTTACTCAAAGTTGAAAGGTTTGCATAAGCCTTGGTGTTGAACACACCAATTCATTGGTTTTTATCTTGGGAAAATAGAGCACATGATAACTCTTACATCATTGATACAACAAAGGGGAATTTGAGTTGTAACTCATGGTTGACACATCAAACACTCCAAGGAATCAACCAAGTGGCCAACAATTGAAAATTACCATTGTAGGTTACAATTCAAACATGCCAAATACTCCCAACACTATTTTAACACAACCAACTAGCATACAAGTGAAATAACATGCATGCTTTATACCAACAAACAAGCAAATGGAAATTGGTTTTCAGAAATATAAACAAGAGGTCGTTTGATGGGAATGATGTTTATACAATGATTTGATTAAAGGAGAGTGTGGGAAGTGATAGACAATGTTTCATACCATCGATCAATCCAATTCACCATTAGTGTCCAATCAATTAAAAACAATGATGTATGTTCATTTCGCTCAATTACTTAAATGAACAATGAAACCAGGTTGATCTTAGTAACTCAATCATTTAAGCACATTTGACATAGAAGTTACCTTGGAACTTGACAAATGGGAAAACCAACAGAGATGGGTTATAATTATGCTCAAGAATGATTGACAGGGTAATTTATACACTCTCAGAAGAGAGTTTGTGTATTCTTACTTAGTGGTGGTATTTTGCATATTGTTTTGGCGAAGAGGAAATCTTTCTTGTTCATGGATAGGTTCAAAATTCCCTTTGTACTTTGATATTTGAACATAATGCTTCATTCTTATTCCTCATTTTTATGTTATTTCACATTATTCTTTCAAAGCTTCATTTTTCACATCTCTCATGTGTTATTTATGCATCAAGCAACCATTATTTATTATAATGTTTCCTTGGAATGCCAAGCATTAAGTGATTTGTTTCACCTTTTTGTGGCTTTTATCCTTTAGTCTTCAAATTGATTCATGAATTCAAACTTTCCCAAGGATTCCTCTTTTACAAAGTTTGGAAGAGAGAATAATTCCCATCCATTTTGAATCACAACTCCCAATTCATAGGTTTTCAGTCCCCAAAAGATTTAACTCAAAGTTGTAGCATGTTGTTTTCTTCTTAGCACACTCTTTATTTTTGGCAATGTTGCATAAATTTCATCTATGATTGAAGAATGTCTTCCCTAGTAGTTTTCCTTGAGCAATTATTTCTCCTTGGTCTACAAGTGCAAAAATATCTTATTTCCCATTTACCTTGACTCTCCAAACTTGTCTCTTGGATGTGTAGTTCCCAAGATGTAGTTATGGATGAAGCCTCCAACACTAGGCTTCCTAATGCAAAAAGAAAATTGGTGATTGCATGGGCTACTTGACATTATCTTTTTGTTTGTGTTCTTCCTTTTGTTAACAACTTGCTTCTTCTAGTAGGTAGTCATTTAGTGGCCTCTCATACCACAAAAAGAACATGCATCAAAGTCCCAAAAATCACTAACATTGTAGCCTTTTTTTCTTACAATGAAAATAAAAAACAGGTGATTTCCCATACCCCTTCAGTTTTTCCTCTAATTGCCATCTGATTTGCATGGTCCTCCAAGTGTTGGTGTAGTTTGCGATGGTGAAAGAATCCCTTGGTTGTCCTTATTCAAGCTTCTACAAACATGTTGGAGAATGATATGTTATCCACTCATTTTTGTATTTCCTTTTCTTCAATCGAAATGGAATTTTCTTTGCTCCCTATTTCCGGCATGACAAAGGTTATCTTGGAGGTCTTAGTTTGAGCCAAAACGTTAAGAGATGATTTGCATCCATTAACTTCCTTTTGTCCACCAAAACCTAGGCATTCATGCTTGGCCCTATGTTAAGCTAAAATAGGCTTACAATCCCTTGAATTTTCTTGCCTACCCCTTGGCGATCGTATCCCATTTGCCTCATTAGCTTGGAACATATGCCTTTGGCATTTTTTTCAAAAACATCAAAGGGATCTTTTAAACACCAAAGACATCTTCTCAAATAAATTAGAAAAGTTGTTGGAGGGTGACATTAGCATGCTTGTATTGATCATGGTGTTAGCTTTTGTAGTATCAATGGGAAAAGCTTGCACTTCCTTGGTCTCTTAGTAAAATATCTATAATTTGGCCAATTAATCATCCTTCATTGCCAATTCTTGGTACAAATGATCCATCATCTTATGAGATTTCTTGCCAATCATCTAGGGGAATTAATTTCTCTCCTAATCACAATATGAACTTTTCTCTTTTCACAATTTGCCATAATAGTGGTGAGAGAGTTGTGAAAGTGTTCCCTTGAAAAAGGCAACAATTTTGCAAAAGTCTCAAGGTACTTTTCCAATTATGCTATCCTCTCCTTCAAGTGTCGATTGTACTCTTAGATCTACACATTGATGTGCCTTGGGTCTTACTAATTTTCTCTTTCCAGTGCTTTACCCATGATGGATCTACTTTCTCTTCAAAGTGTTGGGAACAACTTCAAGGTCGTGGATTCAATCACTCTACTACCATATGATGCATAAACAATAGTCCTGGCCTATTTTTCTCATCAATGAAGATTGTTATGTGTAATTGAATGTTAATGTGTATGCAATTCACAAAATTGAGATCATGTTTTTTCAATTGTTTTTCATTATAACCAAAATAAATGGATTTTGTGCAAGAGTCTAATTTCAATATTGAATGTAAGCTCTAGTACTATTTAAATGTGCCTAAACAACACACTACATTTTTGTGCCCAAAACAAATAGCATACTATGTTGTATTGAAATTTCGAGCTTGCCACTTTAGCTGTGTTAAACTAATTGAATCACACACCCTCATTGTTTGCAATACTCAACCCATCCAAATAAAAAACAATGTGCAAGTAGTAAGTAAGGTACTTTGTTATTTCTCTATTTTTGTCATTTTTCACTACGATCCCAAGTCATCACATACCATTGTATCCAGTTGCTATTAAAGTATTTGTTTATGCACAACCTAGAAACCCCAAGTTTAGAAAGTGAATCGGTTGCTAAATTGACACAACTACATATTCTTTACCCAAAGTGTCACTATCATAAGGGAATCCACTATTTAGGTTTCCCAGGACCAACTGTAAATGATCCCAGACTAACCAAGGGAGAGGCCCAAGCCAAAAAAATTCTAAGGCTGTCAAAATGGCCTATCTAGCCCCAAATACCGACCTAGTTATATTTTTGTATCAATGTGCCTACTTAATATATTCAATGAAGTATGAAAGACACAATTCAATATGATATGATTAATGTTATAAAAATAAATTCTACAAAGAAAATACTTGCAAAATGAGATAAACAATATGACCTTTAAAGAGTGGATATCTCAAACCCAAGGCTTTATATGTCACAAGGATTATCAAGTTGTTTAGTTCTTCAATCTATGTTTGGGGTCCAACAGTGACACTTGGCCCAATCTCTTAGAGCAGCAACTAAGGAGGATTAAATATACCCTTGGCTACACCACTTGACTACCTAGGTATGTGAAGAGTAATCTTCCCAAATGTTGTTTTCGATGCACTACAGCAACAAGATAGACAATAGGTTGGTTTTGGTACTCCTAAAGGATCCTTAATATACACAAGGTACGTGGGGTCCAAGTCCATGTTCAGTGTTGTCTAATGCAATAATACTCAACTAGGGATATTAGACCAGAGGTGGAGGGGATGTCCAACATATCGCACCTAACGAGGATGCAAGGAGACGTGTCCCAACACTGGTCATTGTACTAGTAGGGGTCTCCTAGACCACAATTTTACTTTCCTAACAACAACTCCTAAAATTATTTATAAATGCCAGAACACGTCTTCTATTCCCAAAACCCAATTGTCGATTTGAGCATAAAATGACATATTGTATTATCTCTTATAAAATTCTAATGTATCATTAAACATTCATCATCAATATTGAAAAGAGACTTAGTATTCAAAATATAACTCCAATGGTCAATAATGGTAATAACTTCCACAATATATTAAATTGAGAACTCAATTTGGTATAATCAAAGACAGATATGATGGCAATAGCATATATTTGGAACACATCTTCTATTCCCAAAACCCAATTGTCGATTTGAGCATAAAATGACAGATTGTATTATCTCTTATAAAATTATAATGTATCATTAAACATTCATCATCAATATTGAAAAGAGACTTAGCATTCAAAAGATGACTTCAATGATCAATAATGCTAAAAAATTCCACTATATATTAAATTGAGAACTCAATTTGGTATAATCAAAAGACATATATGATGGAAATAGCAATGATTCTAGGTTCTAGTTATTTCAAATATGTTATCACCGTTCATTAACAAGGGAGAAGATCAACAACTTGTAAAATCCCTATGTCATTCACTCGCTAATGATTTATATATGCCAATCATCATGAACTCAATTCACTTGCAAATGATTTATATATACCAATCATCATGAACTCAATTCATTATGTTATGGCCCAAGTGGGGCATATACAGGGTTAAATGCATATGTATTGAAGTAAATGTTATATGTAATATTGGTTGGTCTAATGAAGGGCCACCATGTGCATTGAGTGAGTTGGTATATATAGAAGTCATGTAGCCATTGTTGAAGAACATACTAGAGGATTTGCATGAGAAATGGGTGATTGATACTCGACTTTTGATTGACAACACTTATGCAATCAAGTTGGCCAAGAATCCTAGATTCCATAATCCAACAAAGAACATACACATGAAGCACCATATGATTCAACATCATGTAGAAGCCAATACCATTCATTTGGGACATTGTTCCACAAGCGAGAAAATTGCAGACCTCTTCACTAAATCACTTGGAATAGAAAAGTTTGAAAAGTTTAGAAAGATGCTTGGACTCAAACACTCCCTTATATTTAGAGGGGGGGTTTTATATACCTAATCCCTACGGATTATGGTGTATTGTAAATATTATTATTATTATTCTTTTAGGAGTAACATGAAGAGTCATAAGTGAGTAGGAATAGTCATCTGACCTCTTGGAAGATGAAACCAAAGGTCATATCTCAATGTATTTATATGTGACTCATATTAATGAAATTTATTCAAGTTTTGGAGTTATTCAAGTCCTATTAGATCTGTTTGTATCTTGAAGTGTCTTCCTATTTGGTAAGGGTGTCATTTCTTAATTACATGAAGTATGACCAACATTTCCTTTTCATAACTTGGTTTGAGTAATTTGTTTCCTTTAAGTTGGCAACTTTCAAAGTCAAGGGACATTCCTTCTTGCATTAAAATTGCATTGATGTCATAACTTAAGGCATCAAATTCCACAATAAAGTTTTTTTTGAAGTCAAACGTAACTAATACAAGATTTGTACACATAACCTATTTAAGCTTTTTTAAATCTTTGGTTGCTTCTTGAGTCCAAGAAAAATCATCATTTTTCAATAACACTATTAGAGGTTTTGCTAGTTGACCATAGTGCTTGATGAACTTGTAGTAATTTCCTGTCAATTTTAAGAATCCTCTAAGATTCCTCAAGGTTTTTGGAATTGGACATTCCACCATAGCTTTGATTTTATTGGGATCCACTTTGATGCCTTCATGAGATACAATATGACCCAATTATTCTACTTCATGAACCCCAAAGGCACACTTAGAAGGCTTGGCATATAGTTATTGCTTCTCTAATATTTTTAAGGCCATGTCAACATGTTATATATGTTCTTCCCAATATTTTCTATAGACCGGTATATCATCAAAGAATACTTACACAAATTTTCTAAGGAAGATTTTAAAAATAGATTTCATCAAGCTTTGAAATGTCCAAGGTACATTAGTAAGGCCGAACAACATCACCAAAAATTCATAATGACCTTCATGTGTTCTAAAGGTTTTTTCATAGTGTATTCTTCACTCATTTTGATTTGATGATATCTAGAATGGATATCCAATGATGTTATCTAGGATGAATGCATATTCTCAATCACATTATTTTGTGTGTATGGGTACCTATAAGGTCTAATGTTAGGTGGTACACTTCCCAATTGCAAGTGAATACCTTGCAATTGTTACAACAAGAGGTAGAGCAAAAATTTATGCGCCCCTTAAACCTCCTAATGGCTCAACCATGACACAATCTGAGCATGATGAAGTGAACTTTGAGGTGTCCAAGCTTATAAAAAGATTAAGAAACATCGAAGATACAATTCTAAGAAATATGGACATCATGAATGTGGTAAATAAGGATTCATTCCAAGCATTCAAAGGGGATATACAAGTTGAATTCCAAATATTCAAACGGGATATGCAAGATCTCAAAAAGAACCTTGAAAACATGAAGGAAGAACTTGTGAATGATACACATGGCCTTCTTAACCAAAAGTCAACACATCTATAAGATGATAAGGAAAACATGAGGGACTTGTCCCAGTCACATATTGAGAAAATTAAGAAGCATTTAAGATGTTCAAGTCCATTGCAACTGATAATTCACATCATCATGGGTTTAAATTAGGACCAAGGAACTACTTCATTCCAAAGATCAATATGAGAAATTTTGATGGAATGGATTCAATAACATGAATATTCCATATACATCATTTATTTGATCTACACCAAGTGTCGACATTACAAAAGGTAACTATTGTTTCCTTGTATCTAGAGCCTGGTCAATTTGTGTGATACCAATGGCTTTGTGATTGTAAAAAGGACTTTATTGCCTCTTGATTTGTGTTTATCGATGAATTTATAGCACATTGTGGAGATATTCAGAGAAACACCTTCTTTATCCAATTGATAAATCTCAGGAAAAGAGGTCCAATCGCAATGCACATTAAGTAGTTTCAAAAGTTGAGTCTTAGAGTGAAGAACATTCCAAAGGATAATTTGTTGGATCTCTTTATGGGCACTTTAAATGAGATCATTCAACATGAGGTTCATCTCTTTGAACCTAAGTCGTTGGAGAATTCTTTTAGTTTGGAAATAGAAGTTGAAAGTAAAAATATGGTTACTATAGCGCTAAAAGATGTCCTATGGCTACAAGAAGGACATGCTTAAAACATCTTAGTTGTTGCTAATGATTGGATTTGTGTTTTGGTTTGGAGGGAGTGGTTGAACAGGTGAAAAAGAGGAGTATCTGAGATTAATAATGCAGCAAAAATCAATTCAACAAGTAATTTCGTAGGTTTCAGGCATGTGTCCATTAAAATTGTACCATATGGCAATAGGAACAAGGAACAATTGCAAAAAGGATATGAACATACATGTCATCATGTAGATAAACAATATATACTCAAGAAGAATGACTGAGAACAAAACAGTGTTAAGGTCTCAAATTTAATGTATGAACATAAACACGGTTCTATAGGAAAATCACCATATAGTGTAAGGCTATTAAATCTGAAAAACTGTTAATCATCTATGAAAAACATAAGTGATCTTACATTCATAGTGGAATTAGTAAAATAGGAATGAGAAGCACAATCTATCAATAGACCATAGATATAGAAGCATGAAATTTATTGTGTATTTTGTTGAGGATAACAGATTACAGGGTCTATCTTTTTCTTCCTCACTCAATCGAACCCCCTTAGCTTCCTGAAGGAAGAACTCCTTACCTCCTTTGTCTTTTTACAATATATAGAAAACATAATACAGCTCTTTGATCCAAAGCTAAAGGGATCAATATCTTCTTTAGACTAAGCATAGAAATCAGTTACAAAATAATAGGATCTAACAAGTAAAAGATAATACCCTTTTTTAGCCCGACGGGTTAGCTCAAGTGGTTGAGAGCTGTGAGTTGTAAGCAGAAGGTCTCAAGGTCAAATCCCTCAGTGGCTATGCATTGATATATAATGGCCTCACTTGAAGGCTCTGTAATCAGAGACGGCGGGGAATTCTTTCGGTGGATGTAGCAACTCCTCTCCGGGGTTGTGAACCACATTAAAAAAAAATATAAGATTTACAATTAATTTAAGATCCTATTCTTTAGGATTTAGTTGACCACTACAAATTTGGGCTAATCTCGATGCCAAGTAGGTTGAAAATGTGTCATTCGAATTGCCAAAATTTTGTATTAGCGCCTTCATGGTAATGAGTTGGGTTAGTGGTTCATGTTTAACTTAAATTTAGAGGGTTAATGTGTTAGGGATTTAATCGCCTTGTGGTTAATATGATGAATGAATTAGAGGGTTAGTGAGTTAAAGGTTAGAGGCCACTGAGATAATGGATTAGCAATTAGAGATTAGGTGTTGGGCCTTATTGGGTTAGTGGATTAGGGGTTAAGGTGTGTTAGTTATATTTAGCATTAAAATTATGCTCAATATATATATGGTTTAAACTTTTACATATCACAAATTTTTTGCAAAAAAAATTATTTAATGATAATTTAAAGATTTATATGAAACTTATATCAGAAAAATATAAAAAACAAGAAAAACTTAATAAAAGTGAAATGCTATATTTTTAATGAAATACTTTCAATTGTATGCATTAATAATAACTTAATTAATTTAACAATCAAAATATCCTAAATTTTTTAATTAAATAAATTTTTATTACATAACAAATATTTATATTTTAGATTAAATAAAACAATAAAAATTTAAAAACCATTCTTAATTTTAAAAAAAAAAAAACTTTTAAAAGTAGATAAGTAAATATTATGGCATTTACTTTGACCTCCCCAGCCTTTTTAGCGTTGCCTACCATGTTAGAGAAGGAAAGCTTGACTAAACCCTCAAGGCGTTATTAAACCTCAAAATCCAATATAGCTTGTATCAATGAGCAGTACAACTCTTCGAGCAATACGGCAGAACGACAGAATACAAGGAAACGATGACTGATGTAAAAGCTTTAATATTAAAAAATTTAGTCATTATGAATAGTTATTATTGAACTGTATAGATGTTCAAGACGAACTCTTCGAGCAATACAGCAGAATACAGGGAAATGATGATTGATGTAAAAGCTTTAATATTAAAAAATTTAGTCATTATGAATAGTTATTATTGAACTGTATAGATGTTCAATAGTAAAAACAAAAAAACAAAAAACAAAATTCTGATAATTCTTTTCAAAACCAGATGAAATTAGTCATATCATACATGTTAACCAATCATAAAATAGTAATTCAATTTTTTAAAATTTTAAAAAATATTTTTATTTTTTAAAATATTTAGTTTAATATATAATTTTTAAAAAACTTAGCAAAACATTATAAAAAATTTGGAAGTTAATTAAAAGTCAAATATGTTTGAATGCAAATCGATTGCTATATACTCTGCCTTCGGCAGGTATAATAATGTCAAACATACTTTGACATTATAATAACCTGATTTTAGTTTGGATAGTGTTGGAACCTCCTTTTTTAAATTATGTAGTGCATCTTGAACAAATGAGATCAATTCACTGCAAAATTTGAAATTTTGATGAAGTCGATTTAATGCCCACGGTTACTATAAGGGTTGCTACTAACACCTATAGAAAGGAAATGTTTCCACTCCTAACACCACTCAACCTACAAGGTTGACACCTCAACAAGCGGAGGAAACAAGAGAAAAAGGAATATGTTTAAATTGTGAAAGAAAGTACAATAAGGGGCATAAGTGCACTAAGAAGAATTTATTCTACATAGATTTTGAAGAGGAAGAAGATCTAGAATTGTAACAGTCTCAAGAGGTAGAACCAGAAGACACTCCAACCATATCTTTTCATGAGTTAGTTGACATTAGTACACCTCAAACTCTCTGAATAAAAGGATAAATTGAAAATAAAAAGGTAAAAGTGTTGATTGGTTCTGGTAGTACCCATAACTTCATTAATTGCAAAATAGCCAAAATTCTCAATTTCTTTATATATCCAGCACCAAAGTTTCAAGTAATTATTGCAAATGGAGGTACCATAAAATGTTTAGGGAAGTTCCATAGTATTAAGATTACTATGGGGGAGTATTTTTTGGATATCACAATGATTCATTACTGAGAAGTTTCAAGCACTGCAATGAAAACACCATGTAGTGGAGGTTTTTGTGGAGGTTTGTAGTGTTACAAGATTGGATAAAATCATCAAAAAATATCCACTACAACCTCCGCCAATGGAACCAAATGGTTTGGCATAGGTATTTATGGAAATTCATTATAACTAAACAAAGCTCGACGACCGAAGGTTGTAACGGAGGTTTTTTTTCGATGTGCTTCAATCAATAAGATGCATCGGTGCATATATAATTTTAACCACATTAGTGCATTTTATTTATAAGCAAGCAATGGTGCATACTATAATTTTGATAGCACTAGTGCTCTATAACTTAATACGCATCGGTTCTTTATAAGTAAAATCACACCAGTGCTTATTACATTTTACAATGCATCGGTGCTAATAGGAAATAACAACACACTGTTGAAGTTGATGGTGACATTGATGGTCGTTGCATTTTTTAACATTACAATGCAGTTTCGATATATTGTCTCCCTGGTGCGATTTTATCATAAAATATTTGGGGCGTACAATTAATAAAAAATCACCAATGCGTACACTTAATACATTGTTGCACCAATGCTTTTTTTTGGTAAAAGCATCATTGCATACAATTAATAATAAAAGGAACTAGTGCGACGTTAACATAAAATCACCTATGCAAAAAAATTCGTGACCACCATTTACTCAGTGCGTGTGTAACAATTGTAAGCACCAGTGTGCTTCAGACGATGAAAAGCACTGGTGATCATTTTCTCATCGGTGATCGGTGACTATTATAAAATTACAATGGAGTGATACATCTATATTTAATTTCATTATTTTAATTCCATTATTCATCAGAAAATTAAATAGTTTTTATAATAGTATTCACATTTGAATTTTAATTATTGTTTTGAATATGATGTTTGTATTAATTTGTTATACCATCAGATTTCAAATCTATTTATTGAAATATTTAATCATCCATATATTTAATCAGCAATGCAGCATTTCACAATGACATTGGACAATGCAATAAAATAAGAAAATTAATTTATTATATATGAACAAAAGGCCCATTTTCATACAAAATGGGACAACATAAAGGTCCACAATAATCAAAATGTCAATATGTAATTCTTACACTTATAGGTAACCCGTGGTCTTCCAAATGGGACACTATGTATAGTACATTATACATAATGCATGTTTTTCACATACAATTATTTCAAAACATACAACATCTTGAATTAACATCGAATTATATTGATCATCGTTATTGGCTTGAATTGTTGTCAATGCTTGAGCTACCTGCATGACTTGTGTTATTTGGATAAATGTTTTGTTGATTGGCTCGATTTTGTTCCTCCTCTTGAGCTTCCATCCACAAACATAAAAATAAAGTGTAATGAGTGTATCTGCATTATTCAACATAATGCAAAAATAGATAATATACACAATTATGTAAATCGAAAAGCGTACACTAGCTAAAATTGAGTCAAAAACAATACACATTATTTCAAATGCAAATCTCATGTCATCTCTGAACAACTCTTATGTTGGCTCCACTCCATACTTTGTTTCCTGGAAGTTTTATACCTTGTCACAAATCATATATTTAATATAAAGTTTTTTTGTTGTTCCATTAATTATAAAATGGAAGAAGTAAAACAACATAGCTACTTATAAATTCCATAATTAATTTTGATACGCCAACATATACTTACAACCCATACTTAACTCAATGTCGATCAATTCTTCTGATGATTCTTCTTTGTATGTTAGCACTTATTTGAAGACATCCAAGGATGGGTGTAAAAAAATTAAAATATAAAGATCACAACCAAAATGAAATCTTAAGTTGTAAGGAAAACACAATTATTCACAAACTTTGTTATAAACCCTTTTTCTTCCTTGTCGTCCTATCTTATGTGTTGAATGGGTTTCATTTTATTTTCTTTTATGCAATAAAATAATTGAAAAGTAATATTTAATGCTAAATTAATAATATATGTACATAAAATAAAATAAAAATTAATGTTGAGATGGCTCATCTTGCGATGCAATTATGTATATTTCTTTGACCATCTCCTTATACACTTTTTTGGACATCCCTACTGAAATTTTCTAGACATCACCTCGTTCATCCTTTAGGATTTTCATAATCTTCATTAAAAATAAAAATCAAATTAAACTATTTGTATATTGATATGAAAAGTAAATATAGCATAATTAATATTAATAAAGGAATGTTTTGTAGTAGTATATACATATTCTAGAAAAACATGTTTAAGAATATTGCTTTTTCAATGATCCTTTTTTGTTGTTGTATGTTATTGTTATTGGAAGTCTAGCATGTCTTATTCACCATTGCGCTGTAAACACTTCATGTAGTTTAAATATAACCTAATTCTTGGATTCATTGGATTGATTTTTGTACTATAAGTGGAAATTACATCTATACGTTCTTTCCACTATATCCTTCATAGTTTTATAAAAGTTACCCCCCTTTCATTAATTTCCAACGCCACTCTAGATGAGATAAGGACCAATTCATCATCATTTACATCTTTTATAGTTTTTTTATTTTCTTAGGATGGTGTTCCCTTCCCTCTCTATCAGTGCTTGTACAACATTCAACATATGTGAAATAAATTGTTTGAAACATGTTAGAAAATATTCTTAAGTACATTATACTAAAAATCCAAAGAAAACATTCATATTGATTCACCTAATTCATCTCTCTACAACTTTTCCATTAAAGTTTTACACTCTTTTGCACTTAGATTGCAAAGAATCTTATTGAGTTTCCTCATGTTTTGCCTCTACATGACACACATTAACCAATACACATTAGTTAAACTTATATATAATTCAAACATATTAATTTTATAATAAAATTGTAAAGAACTTGCCTTGTTCTCTTTTTTGGATATGCTCCCATCGTGTTGATTAGAAAGGTTTTTTTCTTGGCCTCTTATCGCACATTTTCTATCAATAAATAACATGGACCATTAAATAGAGAAGCTATTAAATACATTATACAAATAAATTACATAATTTCTATCTAAAAAAATAGTCTAGCATACCGGTGCACATTAGGAACACAAATGCCCCAATGCATCTACCATATATACACGCGAGTCCATACACAATATATACGCACCAATACCCAAAAAAAAATTAAAAAAATTAATCTATAGCTTCAACGGTGCAATATCAGGCTATATAAAAGCACCGGTGGGAATTAATATAAGTATCACATCGAACAATCCGTAATTTAAAAAAAAATTAGCTAAATGGTGCGCTTATATGACAAGCGCATCGATGCATTCTACGGTACTATTTGCACTAAAAGCAACGAAAGTGTTATTTTAGGAAAAAACTGATGGGGACATGGTTTGTGATCTTATGCAATAAGTGGTCCCATTGCATCATATACCCAACGCCTTATATATAGAAGCATAAACGCATCAAATACAAAGTACCTAAAAAGAAAAACCATAATTGTGAAATAATAGAGGGAGTTAAACCCTACTGTTAAATTTTGCAACCACATAAAATAAAAGGAAGCAACAAGAAAACAAGGGTGTCAGCATTGAAGGTAACTACGTATTTTTTTATTTTTTCATAATTTACTCTAAATTTGAATAGGAACATAAATAAATCATGCATTGAGATCAATAGTAAAAAGTTACATACTTGAAATTTCTAATATGTAGAGTTTTGTGTGACTCACCATATGTTACCAATTTCGATCTTCAGAAAATTTTGATTGTTCCAAAGTCCTCCCCAATAAATCTCTCTTGCGAAACTCTCCCCTTGTAATTTTGGAAAAATAATAAAATACTGATTAGTTTTTATTTTATAAAATAACTTTATCAAATGATTTGTTTGAAAAATAATTTTTCGCTCCTTTTTCTGTTGGATATTTCAGCTCATGGAAAAAAATGCGTGTGTATTTTTTTCACATTTTCCACAGAGTAGTGCACTTTAATATATATAAAGAGCATTGGTGCAATCTACTAAAAATGCATATTTAATGTATAACTCCTTGTTACGTTATTTCCATAAATGATGCACCTATAAGATATGATTGCATCGGTGCACGATATTTTTTAAAGCTCACCGTATGGGCATAAAATGAAAAAATAAACATGTAGTCCAAATAAGTAATTTTATGTTGTGTTATGCCCGCACTAGTGTGTCTATAAGATATGTGAGCATCGGTGTGATAGAATTTTCACTACGCACCGGGTAGACATAAAATAAAAAGTTGTATACGTAGTCAAAATCAATAATTTTGTGTTGTGTTTTTTCGTTAATTAGTGTGTTCTAAAGATACAAGGCATCGATGTGCTATAATATAACAATCGCACCATCTAGGCATAATATTAAAAAATGCATATGTAAATATTTGTTATTAAAAAATAGTGGATATTTTCATTTGTGGTTTTTTTGCGGATATTTATCTTCGATGTGTATATTTCCTATACGCACTGGTGTGATTTAGTATTATACATGCGCCAGTGCACTTATTTGATATTAACTCGCCATTTGAGTTAAAAATACCTATGGATGTATGTTTGAACTTAAAATGGTATATTTATCTCAAATTCTCTTTGAGGTTACAACCACATCAATTATAATACTTCATAGTATACATACGCTACTTAAACTCGCCATACTCTTAAAACATTATTTCAAAACTATATTTAAAGTTAGATTGTTATATGGTTCCCAAATTTTATTTTAAGAATGCAAACACTTATTGATTGTTGATTTGGCTCAAATGTAGGGAGAAAAAACTATAATATCAAATGGTTAATTCTTCAAATTCTATTTCATTCCATATTTTTCAAAGTTCATCAAGCCCTCCATTTACATCTCCAGTAAGTTTAGATTTTATTTATATTTTGATTATTTAATTGAATTTATGTTATTTATCCATGTAAATTTGAATAACAAGGCACTCAATTTTGCATGATCCTGATTCGGGATTGAGTTCAGATACACAAGATATTCCACCAATTGAAAAACTTTGCAAGCTCTTATTAGGAGCAAGATACCACAAGCAGTTGGTAGATGAAAATGGAAAGTTGTTTTTCCCCACCAATTGTAATATGCCATCTTCTAGCCACAATCACGGGTCGTCGACTATATTTCATCATGAGCTTGATCTCTTTTATGACACCCCAGTAGTATGTGGTTGTTCAAAATGTCAAGGGTTGAAGGAGAATCCTCGGCGTGTCACACTCACCCATTATAATAATGTTCGACTACCCAATGTCAATGGTCTAATACCTTTTGTTGCAATAAAAAATCCAATAGGTGATATAGAAAATACATTTAGGAACACTTTCTTATGCCCATTTTTTGAAAAGTGAAGCCCAAGCAACTATGTTTCATCTCAAATTAACCAACTCCTTTTCTTCTGTTGATTCAACCAAGAGTTCTAGTGATCCAAAGTATGATATCAATACCACCCAAAACATGTCTACTAGGAGATCCAAAAAGTTGTATGAACTGAGAGCAAAAATTTCCAAGTACACAACAAGGTCGGTTCAATTGTTGGAGAGTAGTGACGACTTCTCTCTTCCTATGCATCTGAAAATTAAAGACCAAACTTGTTAAAACCACGCTTTGTATGCAGCTTGGTCGTCTTCTGTACTTGTGCCCGATATTGGAACCGAGTTCTCCTTTTGCGGTAATAATTTTATGATTTCCAAGTCTAAAATAGATATATCAAATCTTGGGTTATTATTCCTCATTTACTCATTCCTCCCAAACAGCTAGTAGAACTTATGCCATTTTGTTGTCATCTTTATTGTTGGTTTGATTACTTGAATATTGTTAAATACAAACATATCATTTCCATGTATAGTATGTGCATGAATGATTATGCTTTTGAAGATTTTAATAGGAAGAACCTGTTATATATCGATGATCGTCCACGCACTCATGGGAACATTGTAGGGTTCATAAATAGTTCTAGGTACTCTTTATTTTTTGCAAATTGTTCATTTGAGGAACACTCAAATGACCAGGAGCTATTATGAAAAGGAAAGCATCCAGATTTGTTGTTGTGCATGAAATACATATTTTGTCTCCTGGTAACGAGTTGTTAATAAACTATAACTTGTGTAGACCACCAACTGCTCATCAAAGATGCCTTTCATTGGGACAACCTTTAGACATCCCATTGGTGTGTAAGACAAAAATAATTGATTAATTGTATTTTCTTTTCAATGGTATTAATGTAAATGTATTGCTTAATTTGAACTTTTGTTTTATAAAATGCTTGTTGCTTGATTAGAGTACTCAACCTCAATGTAGCTAGCTGTCAATATGGATTCAGAGGGGGATCCTCCCCCTCCACCCTCAGTAGAATATTTAGCCTTCCAATCTCTACTATCAAGACTCTTGAATAATATGAAAACCAGGAAAACTTCTGAAAGATTAGCAAAGAAAACTGATGAAATCCCCAAAGTTGAGTTGTCCCAAAATCCTCATGGAGCATGACTCGTGCCCTCACTGAAAGGGGCCTTATCAGACATTCCAAGGGAATGTGTCCCTCCCTGACCTCAATGGAACAGTGGCTTGATAAGTCATGGTGACCTCTCATCAAAGGAAATGCGGTCTTGTATGCTTGTGGAAGGGTTTTTTTTGTATTCCATTTCTAGTATCTCGAAGACAGAGGTCTAATATTTCAAGGTGGCCCTTATTTATTTGGAACAAGAGGGATCTATATCAATTGGTGGACCTTGGATTTTGATCTTGATGATGATATCCTTTCGGTTGTTCCAGTGTGGGTAAAACTCCCTCACTTGCCTTTATCCTGTTGGGGAGATGACTGCTTGAGATCAATCATAAACTCTCTCGATAATTACATAGATCGCTTAACCCATAAAGGAAAGGAATTTTATTGTGCAAGAATATGTGTGGAAGTGGATCTGGAAAAGGGTTTACCAGAAGAAATTTTATTGACTCATGGCTCATGGTCCCATCATTAGCAGCTTGATTATGAACAACTCCCCTTCAAGTGCAAAATCTGTCACAAGTATGGCCATTTTTCCATATATTGTAAGCATGCAAAATCCACCGAAGATCAAGAAAATCCAACTAAGGAGAAATGGAAAACTCAAAAGAAAAAAACGGCCCAAAAGGAACTACATCAGTACCAAAACCCACAGTAGCTTCTACAAGTCGAGTGTTGGTTGCAAATAAATATGATGCTCTAACCTTGATTCTGGAAGAATCCCCTTCTCTAGATCCATAGGACTGCCTTCCAAAGGGGTTAGATCATCCCTATCCCTCCAAGAAGTAGAAAGCATCCTTGATTATCTCCCCCTCTATGCAAACAAGCTTCAAAGAAGTTGTAACTGGAATTGATCTGGTTTACAATCAAATAATGGGATCTATTGAAACAATCATAGAATTTGTCACAAATAATTCATAAATCTTGATTGTGGATCTTGTTCCAGATTCAGCTTCTCCTAGCGGCCCTACTTCTCATATCTCATCCTCAGACCAGAACATAGGCATTTCAATAAGGATCAAAATGGGGGGAAAAGGTGGAAAGCAAAGACATTAGGATGCCAAATTAAATCTGCAAAAGCATCGTGGAAGGTGAACTGATAAAGAGAACATGGAGGTAGAGGCAACTCGAGAACTACGACAAGGCACTCGGTCTAGTTTAGACAAATACAAAATGGGGGGTGGATCGATTATGTCCCAGCCCTCATATGTAACAAGTGGTAAGTTTGGTCCCCACTTGTTAAAATAATGGAAATCATCTCTTGGAATTGCAGAGGCATGGGAAGATCCAATAAAGTAGAAGCTATGAAAAAACTATCTTTTTCTAAAAATCCCTTTGGCGTTTTTATCCAAGAGACAAAATTGGGGAAATAGTCAATGATGGATCTCAGATCAAAAATTTGGAAAAATAGTCAAGCAACAGTAACTAGTTCAAGGAGAGCTTCTTGAGGACTTTGCACCTTATGGCATTCCTCACTATTACTGCTTATAGAATCGAAAGAAAATCAATCATTCATATTTGTCACAAAATTCAGAAAATAGATAGTGGGCCAAATATTTATTGTCATAAATTTTTATGCTCTAGTAATCTATGAGAAAAATTACAGTTTTGGGTTGCTCTCTTGCAAGTGAAGTCAAGAGGATACGCTAATTGCTGCATTATATGTGGGGACTTCAACACCACTCTAAAGTCTTCAAAAAAAGGGGAGGATCTAAATTTAAATACCCTTTTCGAGATCATATGGAGGATCTCATTTCTGATTTGGATCTCCTCGATGTCAAACTAGTCAAAAGGAGATACACATGGACCAATAAAAGGACTGGGAAAAATCCGACAATTATCCCTTACAATGAGTCAGATCATCGTCCCATCACTCTTTTATTCAGATCTATGGAAAATTACGAGCCTATTCCATTGTGATTCAACTCGTTGTGGCTCCAAGAGAAGGAAGTTTTCAGTATTATCTCTAAAGCATGGTCAACTTACATTTCTGGATCTCCCTCCTTTGTATGGGAATCAAAGCTCTAATTGATCAAGGCTACTCACAAAGAATCGTCCAAGATCAATTATAAACCCCCGGAAGTCAAAAAAATCAAGGTCACCCTTCAAATGCAAAAACTGCAAGAAAGATTTGAAAAAGAAGAAGTCACTCGACAGCTTTTTCAACAGGAAAAACCCTCAACTCATAACTGAATATCATTATTCACAATGAAGAGGAGAAATGGCGACTTAAATCAAGAAGCCTATGGCTGCGATCTGGGGACAATAACACTAAGTACTTCCACAATCAAGCCCGAGCTCACAAGCATCACAATCAGATTAAGGAAATAGCTAATGATAATGGAGACAACTTAAAAACCTTCTCTGGCTCAAAAAGGAAGCCATGGCTCATTTCAAATCTCTCTACTCAGACGAAGGAAATATAGACAAAGATAAAACAAGAAATTTTCTTCGAGAAATTCCAAGGCTGGTCACAAAGGAAGAGAACACCGCTCTATGCCAAAAAAAATTAGAAGAGGAGGTACTCAATGCAATTTGGAGCCTGGAACTTGATAAAGCACCAGGATCGGATGGTTTCACTATTCATTTCTATCAAGCCTATTGGGACACAATCAAATACGATATCTTCCATATGTTGAACTGGTCAAAGCAAAAGGATAAGATAAGAGGAGGAACAAATTCCACCTTTTGTCTCTTATCCCTAGAGAAGTTAATCCAAACTCTTTCAGCAGATTTAGGCATATCTCCTTGTGCAATGCATCTTACAAAATTCTCATAAATGTCATCGCAACCAGACTAAAACCTTTGCTCTCCAAGCTTATATCATAGAATCAAGGAGGATTCATTTCAAGTAGAAATATCCTAGATAATGTTTGTTATCCATCAAATCGGCACTTCTCCATCTGTGACGATACTGAATTTTTGCTCACACAAAAGGACAATATGGATGGAAGAGCCTGGATTTGCTATTGATGTATGTGGCCCTAGTCATTCCCTATTTCTCCATTTTACCTTTTTTGTGTATATGGTTTAGGACATACACGTTGAATACTTGACAACCTATGGGTTACCTGCTTATGGTCCCTTTACCACTCGCGTGTCTCCCTAAAATGTTGCACACGCATGTTTCCTTAAGCATTATAGCACTTAACATGTGAGTGGGACACTCTTCACCTGCGTGTTCCTAAAAAATATATTTGAATTAGAGACAGTTAGGGTTGGTTTCCTAACCTCCCTACCTGTCCTAACAAATCCTCACTCGAAACTACTTTCTCAACTTTGTCATAAATACAAAGGGAAGACCATGGGAGAGGGGGAGACACTCATTTTTGCAAAGTTATGCTGGAGGAATTTTGGTAGAGGAGAGGAGCAAAGGATATAGATTAGGTTTCAAAAGGTTCTTGAGGAGATCAAGGTGAAATGTCCTTGTTGCTATTATTGCAATGAATAAAAGACCTTTCCTTTCCCAAATTGCTAGTAATTTGATGATTGAATTGGATATTTGAAAGTGTTTAATATTTTTAATGTCTATGTACTTTCAATTTGATTATTTATCCATCTGTAATCAAAAGCTTTGAGTAAGGCTATGTTTGCATTACAGGTCTCATAACAAGATTTTGGAAAAAATTTTGAAGATTGAAGAGCTTGGATCAACCCCCATTGGTATAAGGTATTTAATTCTCAATTTTAAAATCCTTATTTATTTCATAAATAATATATTGTTTCTTGTCTGTAAATTCCTTGGTTTATGCTTAAATGTGACAATATGTTGGTGACCTCTATTAACCCCAGTCATTAGGAACTTTTTCCACACAACAGAATTAGCGACTCTGTTGGGGAAGCCTTGTTGCTTTGGGGTCTTTTTCTTGAAATTTTTCCAATATGAGTGTGATTATAGGTCTTAGGTGGAGTTTATAGGGGGTCTTCACCCTCGAATTCAACCCATAACTTGATTTCATTGAGCAATTTCTTCTCTTTTTGAAATTTTTGAGGCATACACGCTTGTGGCCCTTTCCTACAGTAGTGTTTTCCCCTGTTACACACTAGTGGCGGGTTTTACACTTGTGTGTCACACGCTTGTTGCTATACTTACAGTCACGTGTAATGATGTAGGTGATGCTTTCTAGGGTTTACTTCTTTTGCTTTTGTCTTGAATTTTTTTGAGGTTAAGGCTCTTTATGGGTTCTGTTTAGACACTTTGGTGCCTATGTTGAAGTTTTTTATCTCACCTTTAGATCTCCTTTTGATTAAAATCTTGTTGAAGAATGGTGTGCCTTAGACCTTCATGCTTGAGTTTTTGGGTTGCTTATACTTTGGTTAGCCTTTGTAGGTGTTTTTGGACTGTCTATAAGTTGTTTAGACTCTTGACTCGGGTTTCTCATTTGATTCCTTTCTAATTTTCAGTCATTTTGATCAAAGTATTAATCCCAAAGGTAGTGAACTTGGACTTTTTGTTTAGGTTAACTCTTCAAGTGTGTTGTTGTCAGTATTTTGAATGATTTGAAATTTTGATCTTTTAGGCTAGGTACAGAAGTTTGATGCACTTTGTTACTATCTTAGTGTAATATACTTGTTTATAAGTAGCTTTTCTTTTTATGTTAAAAAGAGAAAAATGAAAGAAAGAAAAACAAGTTAATTTCTTTGCAAGCATTCTAGTTAGTGACATTTGTCGTATTTTTCAAAATATAGTTGCATATGCATACTTGCATTTTTGAAAGAAAAAAAAAAACTTTTTTGCATCATTAAATTTGCATTATCAATTCTTTAGTTTCAAAAAGAAAAAGAAAGCGAAAGCATTATATTTTCAATTTTATCTATGGACTTGTCATGTTATTTCCATGCATGAGTCAGAACACCATTAGTTGCACGGCCATCACCCCCTGAGTATATAATAGCCTTTAAAAATAACATTAATTTAAAATTTATTAGTAATTTTTATTTTTTAGGGATGATCATCAACTAGCTTAGGCTAGTACTTTGGACTAGGAGTTTGTTTTAAACTGTCCAAATTAGTTAAACTTAGACATAATGGCCTATCATTAAGTAAATCCATTATTGTAGAAGGTGAACTGGGAAGCTCCACTCACACTGGAGTCAAGGACGATGTCATGAGAGATTGAGTAGAGGATATATCCCTCCAATATTCAATTGAGCATATCCCAGGGTTGGTATGCATACGAGGACTTATCAGTACCATCAGTGTTGTTGAGTTTCGGGCTTTTTTACCCTGTCCATGCATATTAACTCGACCTGCGACTGTCCCCTCCAGACCCTCTCTGCAAGGTTGGTAACCTTAGTATCCTAACTTTAGGGCTCATATACAAGTGACTGTAGAAGGTTATTTCTACTGTACCTAGGACGGATGTGGGAGGAAATCCCTTGCAGTGCTTTGGGAAGCCAGTTGGTGATTCAAACGCTTGGCCCAAAATTGTGTGTATTGTGGAGCCCGGGTAATTGTTATTCATCCCTTCACTGGTTTGTTCTGGGCCCTCGTCATCCCAGGCATTCCTTTGGAAGGCCATCGCCTTTCCTGGTTTGGACTACTTAGGATTTTTCATAGTGGTGTGTTGTTTGTTTTACTTGTGTTTAGTTGACCCTAGGTTTTCATTGATTCGAGTTTTTAGCTGTGGAGGACCAACCTCTTCGTAGGTCTAGAAGGTTGCAAAACTTCCTCCACTCACTGTGGAGCCTCCACTGCCACCTCAACGGTGATGGATAAACACAAGTGCTCTTTTGAGCCAAATGGGATAACTAACATTCCTAGGGTACTTGATCTCATCATGTATACTACACCTCCTTCACACACGACAAGGGTTGAAGATTTACAAGATGAGGTATTTGTAAGACCTTTTAACCCACCTTTAACTAGACCTCATGATCCAGTTCTAGTGCAGGTAACTTCTTTAGGTGACCCGAGTTAAGTGCATATAGGATCACATCTGGTTTCATTATGGACAATACAGGGGAAGGATCGGTAAATGTTTATACTCCCACATCAACTATCGTGTCTGGAGGGTTCTCTCCTCCTCATGTTAGTGTGCATTAGAGAGATTTTGAGGTCAAAAAATGGCCTCAAAACAAAGAAAATGTACTATGAAAAACAACCAATCACATTCTAGTAGATGACATCACCCCCATGTTGAGGTGGCATTGCATGAGTTAAGAATGCTTATTTGTCAAATTTTCTATGGTGGATGAAAACACATAGTTAACCAAGGTAGTGGTGTAAGTACTTTTAAGTCATAAAGTAAAGTACTCATAATGATAGTCTTTTCATAAAATAATATTATTGTCATTGTCAAGTAAAGTACTCATAATGAATGTATTTTCACACTTTCTCATAAAATAATATTATTGTCATTTTCAAGCAAAGTACTCAAAATTCATAAAGAAGGTCTTTTCACATTTTTTATAAAATAATATTTTATCATTTTTATGTTTTTAATTTTAAATTATATATTCACTCCATTCTATTTAATATCATAATGTCAAACTAATATATATATATTCATTTTACATTTTTTCATAAAATAATATTTTTGTCATTTTATTTCATATTTTTAATTTTTAATTATATATTCACTCCATTTTATTTAACATTATAATGCCAAACTAATATATATATATATATATATAGAGAGAGAGAGAGAGAGAGAGAGAGAGAGAGAGAGAGAGATGTCCTTGTACTTTAAAATAAATTAAATTCATTATTGATATTAATCTAAAAAATGTATGTTAGTTATGCATATAAATTTATGATTTTGATATTAATTTATCAATATAGATTTAATGAATAAAAAATAATAATAGATTTAATGAATAAAAAATAATAATAGATTTAATGAATAAAGAATAATAATAATAATGCAATGTGGGTTATAATAATATTATTAACATTTTACATGTAAATAAATTTTCAATTAAATTACATTATATTAAATTCATGAGAAAAGTACTAAATATAAAAAGTCAACATAAAATTAAAAAAATAGCTCTTAAAAATGTTTTTTATTATTTAATTTCATTTGCAAGTTCAAGACAAATAAATGTTAAAGGACAATAAATTTTTGGGAATTTACAATGAATCTTAGTCACATCAATGTAGATTTTTTTTATTAATTTTATTTCTAGTGTATTTTGAAAAGTAACTCAACCATGGTTATTTATATTGTGCATAGAAAATAGTGTGAAAGGTGACTTGTCATATATACCTACCCCATAAAACCTTCAATTCATAATATTTTAATACATCTCATATTTTTGTAGTACATCTCTTAGGAGGCCATTTTTTGACCTCAAAATCTCTCTAATGGTAGATATCTAGTTCAATGCAGTCAACTTCTTCCTTAGTTGTATCTTTAAACTTTAGTTCAACATCCTTAGGGTCATCTGGCACTCAAGTTGCTAGCACTTCTATACCTTTTGGAGATAACATTGGGTCATATGGTTTACCTTTCACTGGGATCTCTAGTGTTCCCTTTACATCATCCCCTATCTTTCAAAATTTCCAGATTGGTCCTAGTTGTTCTGCTCTTCAAGGATTCCCTTGGTTTGGAGGACACATTCCTCCTTCTACTCCTTTTGTAGGATCTATTCATGTTCACTCTATTGTACCTCTCACGAGTCAAAATACTTTTACAGGTTTTGGCTTTACAACCGAGTAATGTTCAATCATCAACTGTATCTATGGGGAGTGCTCATTTTTCTCTTTTTGGCGAAAGAGGTAGTACCGCTTTTTATTCAACTATTGTTTTAGTTGGGGGAAGTTACTCTCAACCTCAATGGAGTGGACCCAAAGGAGGAAATCTAGTTGCATATGGGTGAGGCCCATTTCAAAACACTTTCACTTCACAACCGATGGTTGGGGGAAACCCCAACCAACCTTATGGGAACTTTGGTTTAGGAAAATTTCCTTTCCCATCTCCCCAAACACATTTTCCTTCGGCTCGACCTAGTTTACCCTTTCTCGCAACTTTAAATATGCTAGATCTTTCAAAACTAATGAATGATCTGATTCGTCGCGATCCGACTTGGCCTCCTGTTCCAACCAAGTTTCCCTGAGACATTCCAAAGTTTGAAGGAAAGTCTGGTGAAGATCCAGGGGACCATGTCATTACTTTCCATTTATGGTGCTCCTCCAATTCGTTGAATGATGACTCTATAAGGTTGAGATTCTTCCAGAGAACATTAACCAGTGTAGCAGCTAAGTGGTGCACAGATTTTCCATCTACTGCTTACCATCGTTTCTACAATTTAGCAACAATATTCCTCAATCATTTTCAACTTCCTGTTTGGTATGATGACGGTATAGAGCTTCTACTTTTAGGAAAAATAAGGCCACTCCTATTCCTAACCATATTCAGTAGTGGAGAAGAAGGAAAGCAATGATTAAGGTTGATATACCTCCGGAGTTCTTATTAGAGTGGTTTCTGAAATCACTTCTACCTTACTTCTTGAAGGATGTATCTACTTTAGGGGTCACAATGAAGGAAGAAGCCATTATTAGATCCCAGCAGCTAGACTTGATTTACTCTCAGTCTGGGATCTTATACCAAATTATTCCTGATGCACCGCGATCAAGCAATGATCCTGCAAAACCTAAGCCTGGACTGCATGCCAATGGCATTGTTGGTTTAATTAACACACCTATTGTAGAAGCTTTAGATAAGCAAGTGAAAGAGTTATGCAGTGGAGGCAACTACGATCGCCACTCCCTCTTCTCAAACAGTTATTGTACACAATGTGCAGTCTAATCAAAAGGGTACTCAACAACCCGGTGGTAAAATGAACAAGGGAAAGAAGGGGGAGGGTTGTTAGAATAAGCCCAAGTCCATTGATAATGTTGAAGGGGGCAAGAAAGAACATAAAAAATTAAAGTTTCCTTGTAAACTTTGAAAGGAATACCACTTAACCCATAAATGCCCTTTAATTGAACAAGCTCGGACGTTGTTAAAACAACAACCTGTTGTCCTGAAGGATCCTTTTCCTAAGAGACAAAACATGGCTTCTAGCAGTTTTAGTGATGGGGGCACCCATGGTGCCATGTCATCCGATCAATCATACATTAATATGATTCGCTCAAAAACTTTATTGCAAACTAGAGCCGAGAATTATAGCCCGAAATCGTCAGAGAAAGATAAAGAGATTCCTAAAATGTCAGCTCCTCTTCATATCGAGAGGTCGGCAGACCCAATGCCAAATATACCAAAAGGTGTCTATAAGTGGGCTTCACATAATCCTAATGCGGGGGCTGCTCCTAACTATTATGTTGTGGAAGATTTATCCCAAACACCATGTGCAATGTTTGTTTTGCAAGTTTTGTAAAGTTTGTTAGTTTTTCAGAATTTAATACATTCTGATCTAGGATCTTAACTGAAAGAACAACATGTACAGCATATCAAGCATAAGAGACAAGAGACAAGAGACACAAAACATTTCACCAGGGAAAACCAAGAAGGTGAAAAACCCTGCAACTTCCTCAGAGATAGAATAAGCATCAATACAAGGATCACCGTGATCAAACCCAAGAGATAGATATCTACAGTAGCATGCTCCTCCTCCACTTGTGCGCATCCTCCTCTTCTCTCACTAATGCGAAGTGAGTGAACAATGGAATGTGTAAAATGAAAGAGACACACTCTCTATTTATACACTAACTTTCACTTGACCTTTACTCAACTAGGTCGGCCTCAACTTAACCACTTAACATAATGATGACTGGGCCGACCCCCACTAGGGTGGTCTAATAACCCTTTGACCCACACAACTCATACAGGCTCGAGCCCAACAAGGTGGTCTAATAACCCATCAAATATAAGTTACGACACTTACAATAATACTTGCGACACTTGCAAGTACAACTGACGACACTTCCAATCAGAGGAATAATACATCTCCATTGGGGATACAATAAAGTACAAATACAATATACAAGTGAATATCTTCCGAAGTTACAAATACATCAACATTCCCTCTTAACTAGGAAGGTATTCTCTTGACACAAGTCATCAATACATATATGCACAAGTCTTTAATTCTGGAGCTGGATCACAGAGCATCATCGTCATTGCTGTTGCTATCTCAATCAATATCCAATCTACGCATCATAGGAATTTCTACAGAGCCATCCCTTTTTCATGCTGGATGTAGGCCTAGCCTCCATGTTGGTCTTCATCATCTCTCCGAGCAAGCCATCAAGTAGGTACACCTCAGGACTGATTACACTGCCTCTGCAAAACCTACAAGATCTCCCATGACTGATTACACTGCCTCTGCAAAACCTGCAAGAGCACCTCAGGACTGATTATATGCCTCTGCAAAACCTATGTACCATATTGTCACCTCATCATCTTCAGATCACCTCATAGTCCACGGAGCACAACCCAGATGCACATCACATAGCACTTACATTCACCGGCTTAGGAAGACACACTTCAACCATCCGTGAAAGGCTCAGCACTTATATCTACGCCATGGGAAGACACACTTCAACCATGCTAGGAATGGCACAACTCTTACATCAACGACCATGGGAAGACACACTTCAACCATGTTGGAATGGCCCTAGCCCTTATATCTGCACCATGGGAGGACACACCTACCACCATGTGAGAATGGCTCATGTGCATCTTTGTCTCCGAACTCATCACTTCCCCTTGGAAGGAATCTCAATCTGAAGTACACCAAGCCTCTCTCTGAAGTAATCAAACTTCACTCTGGCCAGTGGCTTGGTCAACACATCGGCTATCTGCTCGTCCATCGCAACATACAAAAGCTTCACTGCTCCTCTCTGCACCATATCCCTGATATAGTGATATTTGATCTCAATGTGCTTCGACCTGTCATGGAACACCGAGTTCTCAGACAACTTCACACAACTCTGGTTGTCACAGAAGATACAAGTAGAATCCAACGGGAGATCAAATAACTCAGACAGTAGCTTCCTAAGCCATACTGCCTCACAACTAGCCGAACAAGCTGCGACATACTCTGCTTCGGCTGTACTCAGTGCCACACAAGACTGCTTCCTGCTAAACCAAGAGATCACACATGATCCCATACTGAAGCAGCACCCCGAAGTGCTCTTCCGATCAATGGCACTGCCTGCCCAATCCGAATCAACATAACCCTCCAGGTTAAACTTTTGATTCGCATCATACTTGATCCCATAATCAACCGTACCCTTTAGGTACCTCAGAATATGCTTTATAGCAACCAGGTGAACACTTCTGGGATCTGTCAGGAACTGGCTCAATGTGTTCACCTCAAAGCAAATATATTGTCTCGTGTTCATCAGGTACATCAAGGACCCAATCATCTGACGATACATCGTGGAATCAACCGACTCAGATGAAGCATCACACAGTAGCTTCAGGTTCGATTCCATAGGTGTGGCCATGGCCTTGCATTCCATCATCCCAAACCGCTTCAGGATCTCTACTGCATACTTCCCTTGTCCAAGGAAGATTCCATCTGCACTCTGCCACACCTCCATACCTAGAAAGTAATGCATCATACCCAAGTCCTTCATCATAGCATCGTCCTGATGCATATCATCTAGAGCATCATCTTGATTCCCATCACACATGATCATCCTGATCATTGCCACTGCATCGCCCTGATGCATATACATATACATGATCCAACTGATCATACAAAGCATCCAACTAATGCATATCAATATACATGATCCAACTGATCATACAAAGCATCCAACTGATGCATATCAATATACATGTTCCAACTGATCATACAAAGCATACAACTGATGCATATCCAAAGCAGTAGTTGGAGCATCGTCCTGATGCTCATCACTCAGCGCTTACATCCATAGCCAAGGGAAGGATCCTCCTCTCACCATGCTTGGAATGGCTTCTGCAAATGTGTCCCATCACTTCTTCCTCGAAGTATCTTCAATAGATAGTTTTCTTTGAACTTTGTCGTTGGAATAAATGTTGTAGTCCTTCTTTTGTAGGTACACGGTCTTTCCTATAAGACAAGTTCAATTGCATGATTAGAAACATATTATATATTTCAGAACAAATTCTTACTCATAAATACATATGTCATACAGTCATGCAATTATCTTAACCAATGTTTCAATACAACATTTATCCATATTCCGTAACTTTCTAGATGCCTTCCATCTCTACCAGAACATTGTTAAGAGTGTGCACAACTCCCAACATGTCAGCAAAGAGGTTTCATTCTAGATAAGTAGCAATGGAATGTTGTACAGTACCATAGGCCACTTACCCATTACTTTCATATTAGTAGTATCTTGTTCATTAATGCAAGTTTTCTAATATGCATAATATTCATCCTAAATCATGAGTATGTACATGGCTGAACAACATCATTTAAGTAATCATATATATAACAATTCAAATACTTATCTTTGTTTGGTTGTTGGGTGGACTCCCTCTCGATCTTTGCTTCCTTGCAGGAACTACTGGAGTGTGCTCCCTCTTGATCTTTGCTTCCTGGATTACCTGTCCTTGAACTTGTATTCATCTTGGAACACTATGCATGCTTAAGTGTGCACTAGTGTCATCCTCAAGATCTCATACATGATCATACATCCATTAGTATAATCTCAATACTATCAAAACATTATGATCCTAAATAAACTTAACATGTATGGTCATGATTATTTCACACACAGGTAATAAGCGTTGGTATTTAAGGTTTCAGGGAGGACTTCTATTACTTATGCATATTCTTATTGACCATAGGACTCTTCTAGTTAGTCATATCATCAATCAAAGTAAGAAACATAATATGCATAAACCCTTGATTACTTAAACTTCTAACTTTCAAGAATAATCATTGGCATTCATACAAAAGTACAAGATCCTAACACAAGGTAGGATTCTAACTTGATATAGGAAAAACATACCTCGTAAGTAGAGCTTCATGAGTCTTTGTCTTCATGTCACCATAGTCATATGTTCTTGATCTAGAACTTGATTCGTCTTTCTTGATGTACCTTACATGTTAGCGGACAACATCAACCTCATACAACATCATAGTGCATTAGTACAATCATAAATTTCATAACCCTAATCAAATGA
This sequence comes from Larix kaempferi, assembly GCA_027924585.1. Classification (NCBI taxonomy): domain Eukaryota; kingdom Viridiplantae; phylum Streptophyta; class Pinopsida; order Pinales; family Pinaceae; genus Larix; species Larix kaempferi. Next base: position 12,517,508 of record BSBM01001197.1, on the reverse strand, counting down.
ATGTATTCTATCATTCACATGCATTCATACTTTTACTAGGTTGATAAGACAAGTCTAACATTAATCAAGATTGTACTAACCTCAATAATATGAAGATAAACATATCATAAACTTAATCATGAACATATTTCAAAACGTACCTGTATCTCTTCAAGTCATACCTGTCGGGATTGCTTGCATCCTTCTCATGTAAAGCCTCATCCTCATCTCCCTCTGGAACTGGAACTTCTTCACTTATGCAGGTGTCCAATTCATTCTCTTCTAGGATTAACCCAATCCACTTTGATTTGTTGAAACTGGATCTAGAGCTGGATTAGAGTTTGTCAGAGAAACCCTAAAAATTAAAACTTTGAGTTTCAAACTTCTGAATGGATGGAAAGATGTGGCTTGCTGAGCTGATCAAGCTGGTATACTTCAATTTTGAAAACTGCAAAATTTGACCCCTCAAAATTGCCTTTGAAACTTCCGGATTCACTAGATAGGATCTCGAACTAGGGTTTGATAAATATCGGTCTTCTGCCCATCCAAAAGGTTCGATCTTGTGTTCTAAACTTTGATTTTTCTGAGGAGCTTCCAGCCGTGGTCACAGATTTCAAAAATTCCAACTTTTGCAAAAGCCCTAATTTTCCATCTTTCCGATCAAAATCCCGAACTAGGGTTTGATCAAGCCCGGCCTTCTTCCCAACCAAAAAATTCGATCTTGGTCTCTAAATTTCGATTTTGATGAGTAGCATTCATTCGTGGTCTCCGATTCCAAGAATTTTAACTTTCTCTGAAACCCTAATTTCCCATAGCAGTGATGATCCAAGAATAAAGGTGCTCAAAATCCAAATCTGTTTTGACAGAAATATGCACCTGATTATTTATGGTTTAACTCAGAAATTACAAAGCCACAGGCTCTGAAACTTCGGCCTGCGGTAGTCTGACCTGTCATATTTCCAACCCCACAGGTCTGACCTCAATTGGATTCTCTGAGAGAGAGTTATTCCAAGTGTCGCAATGTGACCTGTTTATGGGATAAAACAAGAAAGCGAAATTGTACGGAGTTCCACGTGTGACTGCTCAACTTCGGACTCTGAAACAGTTCCCTGAGAAACTACATTATGTGCCCTACGTGTCACCTTTTACGAAATTTCATTTGGAGCTTCCTATCCCAAGTTGTGACCTTTTTTCCTAGGTCACATGTTTATGACTGAGATCTGGAAGAGGCAGAAACCCTAGATTGTACTGATCATAAATCAGAAAGTACATCAAATTAGAAGTTTTTCTTTGGACACAAGGTACATGGGGATGTTGTCTACTACCTACAGAAGTTTCAGAACCTGAACCTTCGCCAAAATGGATTTATAGTGAAAGTTCCACGATGACTATTTTTTTCTATATCAGGCCCTAGCTTCCAATTTGTCGCAAGTGCAACAAGTCTCATAAATTCCATAGCATGCCTTCCTTCAGGCTAGCTCTGATACCATGTTAGTTTTTGATAATTTAATACATTCTGATCTAGGATATTAACTGAAAGAACAACATGTATAGCATATCAAGCATAAGAGACAAGAGACAAGAGACACAAAACATTTCACCGGGGAAAACCAAGAAGGTGAAAAACCCCGCAACTTCCTCAAAGATAGAATAAGCATCAATACAAGGATCACCATCATCAAACCCAAGAGATATATATCTATAGCAGCATGCTCCTCCTCCACTTGTGCGTATCCTCCTCTTCTCTCACTAATGCGAAGTGAGTGAACAATGGAATGTGTAAAATGAGAGAGACACACTCTCTATTTATACACTAACTTTCACTTGACCTTTACTCAACTAGGCCGGACTCAACTTAACCACTTAACATAAAGCTGACTGGGCCAACCCCCACTAGGGTGGTCTAATAACCCTTTGACCCACACAACTCATACAATCCCGACCCCAACAAGGTGGTCTAATAACCCATCAAATATAAGTTGCGACACTTACAATAATACTTACGACTCTTGCAAGTACAACTGACGACACTTCCAATCAGAGGAATAATACATCTCCATTGGGGATACAATAAAGTACAAATACAATATACAAGTGAATATCTTCCGAAGTTACAAATACATCAACAAAGTTGTCCTTCCCAACTAAACACACTTTTGGAAGCTATAGGAAGTCTCAATTCCACTAATCTGTTGGCGGAATTTTATATCTCAGATGTCAAACCCCGTTTGTATTATCACGTTGCCTTTCAAATTGAATTATTTCATGGTGCTAAGACCATTGGATGAACTATTGTAGATGAAGGTGTGTCTACATGCGTTATGGCTATTTCTTGTTGGCAAGTTTTAGGCTCCCCTGAGTTGGTTCCTTCTTTAAATCTGCTTACTCACTTCGATGGAAGATCTTTCTGTCCTCGTGGAATTTTACCCTCTTTTGAAATCCATTTAGCAGTAAAAGTAGTTTCAGTGGAATTTGAGGTAGTGGAAGCTCCTCTTGATTACAATTTGTTGTTAGGGAGGAGTTGGACTTATGCCATGCAAGCCATTCCATCATCTGTTTTTCGGGTCTTAATGTTTCCTCATGAAGGAAGGATTGTCACAGTTGACCAATTGTATTTTACCCGGAAAATTAATACAGCCTCTTCTGAATCAAATATTTCGATGATTGATCAGGCATGCCTAGCTAGTGAAAACTTGGGAGTAGGTATGTATTCATATCTTATGGGCACATTTGATTTGCATGCTCCCATTAACTATATTGGTTCAATGAGTATTCAAAACACTTCTTGTATCTGAGGATGTTTTTGCAATATCTAATAGAACTGATCCTTGGATCTTACCCACTTAGGTTGAACTAGTAGTTCCCTTATCCGTGGCAGAAATTGCCTACCAAGATTTTCAAGAAACTGACATGGATTCCATCTCTACTCCTTCAGTATTAGAGGAGTTGGATGTTGACTATACGCCTTCATGGGTTGTTGACTCCACTCATTATTTTGATTTCTTAGACACGGTTTGGCCTTCTAATGAAGCCATTTTGGAAGTGGTAGGAATTTATCAACCTTGGTAACATATGCATCATAGATCCTACTTCCTTCTAGATTTAGGTAGGATTGAAAATGAATAATTCCATGTGATACTTGGTGGAAATGTTGATCAGCGCATTAATCCTTTAGCGAAACAGTGAATTTTTTTTTAAGGAAATATGGCCAACCTATCAGAAACGATGTCGATCAACATCTCTACAAACCTAATGTCATGGAAAATATCTTTATCAGTGTGATATGTTCTCTTGAGGAAGTTTGCATTTATACCGATCTTTTTAAGGAATTTTGGGACATTTTTTCTTGGTCATATGAGGAGATGTCAGGCATAGACCCTTCCATTGTTGAACAAGAGATTAAAACATACCCTAATGTCAAACCTATTTGACAAAAGATTCATCCAGACAACCCAAGGAAAGTTGAAGTAGAAAAGGTCTTAAAGGTCGGTTTCATCTATCCTATCGCCATGACGAAATGGGTTTCTAACCCAGTTCCTATTGATAAAAAACAAGGTACCATCCACGTTTGTAATGGATTTCGGGATTTGAATAAATCATGTCCTAAAGATAACTACCCCATGCCCTTCATTGATCAAATAATAGATGCGTGCACAGCTAATGAAATATTTTCTTTTATGGATGGATTTTTAGGATATAACCAAATCCAAATTAAACCCGAAGACCAGCATAAGACTACTTTTATCTCTCACTGGGGTAACTTCGCTTATATGAATATGTCATTCGGTCTGTAAAATGTTGGAGCTACTTTCCAACAATCTATGAATTCCTCTTTCCAAGACATCAAACACATAGTTGAACCATATCTAGATGATCTCCTTGCACAATCTCAAAAGAGACGGGATCAGCCAGCTCATTTACGACTAGTGTTCAAATGATGCAAACATTACAAGATTCAATTGAATCCACATAAATGTGTATTCTGCGTCGATTATATATTATTGCTACGTTTTATAGTGTCCAGCAACGGAATAATGGTTGATCCATTAAAAGTAAAGGCTATCATTAAATTGCCTCTGTTATCCCTAAAGTTGAACCTAGACTACGGGGGTTCAAGCTTAAGGAAATATTAGATGTTAGATATCAGACATCTACTCAGTAATTCTTATAAAATTCTAGTGGCAAATGAATGTATGGTTTAGGTTAGATAATCAAAAACAGATGACATGGATAATATAAAGTTTCAATATCTAAATAGAAACAGAAAATGACTGTGATCATAAACATACAAATGTATGAGCTTCAAGTTTCATTTCATAATTGGGGCATAGTTGTATACTAGTCAAGAGAATCACAACATGAAATTGAGACCATGCATAGACAAAATAATGACAGTATATACTTCATAAATTAAAATAAGATAGGCTCATAGATCATACTTTACTTCAAAAACAGTCATTTCTGCAAAAATTTAACATAAGAAACAGCATACATGCCTGTACAAAAAGCTTTTAAGACCGAACTTCCATCATAGTGTTCAAGTTCCAACCTCGTTTGATTCATTTCAATCTCATATATATACAAAATTTGTTCAAAATAAAACAGTTAATAGATCCTGTTCTATTGGATCTAATCCCTTCAAAAATGGAACAGAGTTTTAGAATTAAGTCTTTCGAGCCATTAACATAAGTAAATTTAAACACAACAACTTGCCACCTATAAAATCCTATCACTTAATCATAGCAAATAAACTAAATGCTTCTAGATGACTCAGCTAGAACAGCCAAGTCATCTAGGACTTGTGATCTTCTTTGTAACCTGGTATATTCAGCATCTGCATTGTGCTCTCGCCCTTGCAACTCGTCCAGCTGGGTCTTCATTTGTTTGTATTCCTTATGCAAGGCTCTCTTCTTTTGCAATGTTTCTTTTGCTATGGCTGCCAACTTCTGATAATCTGCATCCTTTTGCCCCAAGTCTTCTCGAAGCCTTTTATTTGCCAACATTAGGCTCTCGTTTATATTATGTAGGTACTGGCATTGTTCTTTGTAAGACTGCAGGGTTTTCTTCACCTGGTCCAATTCAGGAACTATCTCCATCTCCTCTGCACCCATTGCAACATCCTCTTTTTGCACTCCCTTAGAGCTTGATGCCTGATTTCTGGCATGAACCTGCTTATTTTCAAAAAGTGCCTCTGGTATATGTCCCATATCTGTCTGCATATCTATAAACTTTTCCTTTTCAGAAATGAAAACATCTATTTCTTGATTATCCATCTCATTATCAGAATCGTGGATTGGGACAATTCCATTTCCCTTCGTAGGTTCCTTCAGCAATCTGGTTTCTGCAGCCATTTTAGTCCTAGACCTTGTCCTCGGCCCTAAATCCACATTCTCTGTGCTTATAGTTTTTATTGGCTCATCTTCCTCGACAATTGGGTTTTTGACAATCAAACTTAACATATTAGGCTTTAGTGTACTGGAATGGTCAGGGGTGGTCTTACCTTCAGCGACATTTGATGTGGTTTGCCCTGCTTCATCCTTTCTTTCAGAATCTTTATCCTGTACCTATTTATCTAGAAATTTTGTTTCACTGCCTTTCTCCTTAGAGGGTTTCTTCTTTTTCTTGACTTCATAACCCTGTTCGAGGAGAAATTGATCCCAGCTTTGCCCTATTTGCTTCAAATGATGAAGAACTAAGAGTTTGATAAGCCCATGATGAAAAATGGAGCGTTCTGTATGTTTCGAATGAACCTGCACCCATAAAACCATTTTCTGCAAACTTCTCCATAAATAGTATGGCAAATTCATCTTCTTCCTGCCATGTAAATGCATCAACAGTCGAATGTGGCATATCAAAACCTTGTCAAAACGGCCATCACAAGTGATATAATTTTGAATCATTTCAAGAGGGATTTTCCAATTTGGTTTTACTTTGCTAACATGAACCCCAATCTGCCAATTTAAGTCTTCAAAACCAGGCAGTAAAAATTCACTGTAGTCTCCTTCGAATTCTTTCTGCTTAAACCAACTTTCACCATCAGCTGAGACACCAATGACCTTTGATATGAACTGTTCATTAACTATCATCTTGAAACATTTAAAATCGACAACCCCATTCTTATAATTTTTTATAAAAGCTTTAGTCACCTGGGGGTTATAACCCTGTAGTTTTTCACAGTAAACCAGCCATCCTGCGTCTCTCATCAACTTTGTTGATCTTGGAAATTGCATGAGCCATTGGATGTTATTTGGTTCAGCTCTACATGGGAGGGCACCTGGTTTTCTTTTTTCCTGGACCTGCGAGGTTTCCTCCATACTTTACCCTTTTCAAAATAAAATGCATAAATGTTGTGAGAACCCTACCCTGCAGGGTTCATTCCCGAAGTCACGTTCCTCTGCCCATCAATTCTGCTAACTTCGATGCTTGGAGGATGTACTCATCAGCCATTACTTGTGTACTTGCTCAATTGCCATATGTCAAGTGAAACAGGCTGCCACGCCTTATGGGGTACCAGATACATGCATATTGATAATTCATTTCGAATTATAATTAATGCAAATTATAATTATCAACTTTAAAACCCCTGTTAAATCATAATTTCACATTTCTGCGAAACTGACAGCATTTTTTACAGTACTGACAACATTTTCAGATTTGAAATTTTTGCACATGCTGTCAGTTTAACATTTAAATCAAATTTGTTGAATTATAAAGTTTCCAAACATTTTCAATGCCTTTTGAACCAAGAAATTTAAACTTGATCTGAAAACAAATTTGACCAAGAGCCTTATCCTATTTAATTATGAAAATATAACAAAAAGTAACTAAGGTAATATAAAACTTAAGAAAAATGAAAGGAATGCATGAACTAGGCAACTGGAAAAAATGAATGAAAATGAGGTAAGGGCTATATAAGTCTAAAGAACAACCCTAGACATAACATCTGGCTTCGTCTAGGGATAAGGTCCTCCCTGTGAGACCTTAAGAACATGTGACCTGTGCCTTCTACAATCTATCTTATTGGGCTGGAGTCTACTGAAACTTATTTGAACTGATATATACAATGAATATATACAAGAAATCTGCTATCTCAACATGTATGAAACAGCTTTAAAAAGTGTCCATTAACTGGACCTGGAATCTCATTACCACCCAGAGTTTGTAGAACAAAAGTGTTGTTTCCCAAAATCTTCACCACTATGAATGGTCCAAGCCACAGAGCATCAAACTTACCATGTTTTCCTTTATCCTCATATCTGGCATCCCATCTTAACACTTTATCACCCACTGAAAACACATTCTTCTTTACTTTTTTATCAAAACTTTCTTTCATCCTATTTCTGTGTATTTCAGCTTTTTTCATGATAGCTTCCCTCTCTTGCTGAAGCTGAATTATCTGAAATGTTCTCCTTTTCTTCACTTCTGGTTCTTCCTCAAATCCATGCACAAATTTAATCGCTGGAGACATTAACTAAATAGGGAATACTGCTTCAGTTCCATATACTATTTGAATGGGGTAGTTCCAATGGACTTCTTTATTGTAACTCTGTCTGCCCATAAATCAAATCTTAACTTAGTATCCCAATTCTTCTTATTTTCTGATAACATTTTCTTGATGCTTGTCACAATGCTTTTATTGCTGGATTCTGCCAATCCATTTCCTTGAGGGTAATATGGTGTAGACTGTCTCAAGGAAATATTATTTTCTTCAGCAAATTTTATCATTTTTTTGGACTTAAATGCAGGAGCATTATCAGTAATCAGTTTTCTCGGACATCCAAATCGACTAAGGATATTTTCTTGCAGGAAATTAATGATAACCTGATCTGTTGCTTTTCTAGTTGGGATTGCTTCTACCCATTTGGTGAAAAAATATGTTGCAGTTAAGATCCACCTATGCTGGCCACTAGATGGAGGATGAATTTCACCTATAAAATCTATACCCCACTGTTGGAATGGAGCATCTACTGATATAGGTTTCAAGGGTAAGGATTGTAGCTGATGTTTTCCTGCAAATTTTTTACATTGTTCACAAGCCCTAACCTGTTGATATACATCTGTGAAAAGAGTGGGCCAATAATACCCAGCTCTTAGGATTTTGAAGGTCGTTGCCTTCCAGTACTTATGTCCACCACATACACCAACATGCAATTCCTCGGTGACATTATTTGCTTCTGTTCTATCCAAACATCTCAAAAGTATTCCTCCAGGATCCTTCCAGTACAAGACTTGATCAATCAATACATACTTGAGAGCTTTCAGTTTTACAGATCTGCATTCATTTTTATTCAACTCTGTGGAACACTGCAGATTTAACAAGTAATATACAATTTCAACATACCAAGGAGAATCATAATACCTGCTATGAACTTGTTCTTCATCATGTTCTGAACTTTCTGCCATCATATACAGATCCAATATCTGACAATTTGACTCAGAGAGAAGCTTAGCTAAGCCATGCCCATTTACCAATTTAGTGGGCTTAATTTCCACATCATATTCCATCACTTTTGCAATCCATCTGCCTCTTTTTCCTTCGCTATCAGGCTGTACCAAAATGTCTTTTATGGCTGAATTAGGAACATAAGCTAAAACTTTAGAATGGAGTACATATATTCTGAAAAATTTAAGTGCCTTTACCAAAGCATAAGCTTGTTTTTCCATACTAGTGTATTTCAACTCTGAATCCCTTAATGTTTTGTTGAAGAATGAGATGGGCTGCTCTAATCCATCAGAATTTATCTGCAACAACACAGCTGCAATTGTTTCTTCTGTTGCAAATGAAAAGATTGCAAAATCTTTAGTGTAATCTGGGGCTATCAACACATGTGCTTCTACAAGTGCTTGCTTAATTTTTTCAAATGATTGTTTAGCTTGCTCAGACCATCTTACCTCCCTGTCCTTATTGATCATATTATTAATATACTTAATAGTTTCAGCAAAGTTAGGGATAAACCACATCAAAAAATTGATTTTTCCTATGAAAGACTGAATTTCTTTTTTATTTCTAGGAATAGCAATCTTTAAAATAGCTTTCACTCTCTCTGGGTCTATTTTAATCCCATCTGCAGAAACTCTGTGACCCAATAACTTACCTTCTATCATAGCAAAGTGAGACTTCTTTGGGTTCAATGACAGCCCAAATCTTCTGCATTTCATGAAAGTTTGCTTCAGATGTTTTAAATGTTCTTCATCAGATTTGTAAAATACTGTGACATCATCTTGATAAATGACCACAAATTTTTCATTCTCACCTACGAAGGCTATGTCCATTGCCCTCTAAAATGTGGCACCTGCATTCATTATCCCAAAAGGCATTTTTTCATACATGAATGTACCCCAGGGGGTTGTAAAAGTTGTTTTTTCACTATCCTCCGGCTGGACCTGCAATCTGTTTATAGCCAGAGAAACCATCAATCATTGAAATTCTTTCTGCACCTAACACTCTCTGCAAGATCTAATCTATCTTAGGCAGTGAATAGTTATCTTTGAGGCAGGATCTGTTTAAATTACGAAAATCCACACATAACCTTATTTCTCCATTTTTCTTGCGTACTGGGACAAGATTAGCTACCCAAGATGAATACCTAAGAGGAACTATGATTTTGGCATCCAATAACTTTTTTACTTCTTTCTCAATGACTGGTAAAAGTGTTGGATTAAGCCTTCTAAGTTTTTGTTTAAAAGGCTTAGTATTAGGCTTCAATGAGATCTTATGCTAGATAACATTAGTATCATAGGTTTTAAGATCCTCATATGACCATGCAAAAATATCTATGAATGTCTTCAACAAGGTGATGTATCTGTTTCTCTCTTTTTCTGACAGTTTCTTAGATATCTTAACCATCCTAGGTTCTGCTGCAGGCCCAATATTACAGCTTATGACATCTTCTTCAGTAGTCTGCAAATTATTTTTCAACAATGTGTCATTCTTTGAAAACAACCTCACCAATGGAACTAATCCCTTAGGGATTAAATTGCTTTTTAAATCAAGAATTTTTTGATCAACAATTGAATGTTTTGCAGGGGTAGAAAATTCAGCCAAATTTACATCTTCATCTAAATCAACCTAGTCATCTGTAAATTCTTCAGTTAATTCTAAAAATTCTTTTATTTCCTGCTCATCTTGGAAGACCCTCCAATGTTTAATATCATCTGGGACTGCTGGTCTATACCTCACATCAATGGGATATTTCAAGTGTGTCACTTTTGGAATTCTGAAATAAGTTGCTGCTAATGCCAGTGAATCTGCAGTCTGATTACAATCTCTTGGAATATATGTTATGTTGAAAGCACAGAAAAAATTATCAATCATATCCCATACTTCATTTCTGTAAACTTTCAATAATGACGCTTTACCTGATAAATACTCTTTACTTGCTGAATTACCAATTCGGAGTCGCCAAACACTGCAAGACTTTGAATATTCATATCTTTTGCAGCTCTCAATCCAAGGATTAGTGCCTCATACTCAGCAGTATTATTTGTGGTTTGGAATTCCAATTTATACATTAATGAAATCATCTCACCTCCAAGAGAAATTAACAACACACCAGCCCCTGCTCCATCCTTATTTGATGATCCATCAAAATACATCTGCCAAATGCCTTCATGTTCTTCTGTGTTGCACTGAACTGAAATATCTTTCTTAACTTGCAAAACCTCTGCAACATCATCATTTACCTATAACATGCATGAACCCATATCCTCTTGTATTGTATAAATAGGATGATTCGTAGGATTTCTGTCATCACTTACCAGGAATGCCAATTTCACCTCTCTGTATAATCTTCTATATTCACCTCCAAATATAGGAATTGAAGCATATGATAGATCCATTTGCAGAGTGCCAGCTATCTTTTTAGCCCATGATCTTGACAACAACATGCCAAACTTAGGAGAAATATCAGCTACTACTACATCCATAAGAATACTTTTCATAGGCAGCTGAGCAAGATTGACTACAAGGTCTTTTATGACTCCTAAACATTTGACAGCTCGAGAATCAAAAGCATATAGGTCATGGTAGGGTTTTGTAACAGATAATCCTAGGGCTTCCATAACCTCCTTTGGCATAAGATTGTGTGAAGCACCTGAATCCAAAAGACAATTATGTAACATCTGGTCATGTATGGTAAGTGTGATATAGAATGGTGGGGGATAACAGGATTTTATGTCTGACTGGTCAGAAGCTGTTGAACCAGTGATAATGGTGGGATCTTTCTCCTGCAAGTTTATCACATCTACTGATGCATGAACAGGTGATGAGTTCGATATTTTCATGGCAGGTTCTCTATAAGATCTGCTCCTTATCAATTCAGTTAAAGGGATGGGGATCTTGATTTTATTTATCTCATGCTCCAAATCAAAACCAAGCATATTACCTACTTCTGCTGATTTAACAATCTTGCTTTTATCTTTCTGTGGTTCTTATTGTTCTCTGGAAGGCAATACTTCCTTGGTGGGCACAATTTTAACCTTCTTCTTAAAGGGTACAGCATGTTTTACTCCTGAACTGAGTCCATATGATTTATGCTGCTCTTGCTGACAAATTTCAGATTGCTGCTCATTAAGGTTTAATTTTTCATAATCAAGCTCTGCTACAGCATAATAATCATCCTTAGTCACAAAATTAGAAGAAGATACATCATCCAATTGACTAATATCATGCTCTAAATCTTCAATTTATTCTACTGTTGTTTCATAAGGATCATCATCTCTTATCAAATTATCCTGAAAAGGTGGTTGTATCTTCTGATCTTCATTTTCTCTCCTCTCCCTTTGAATGTCATTGTTTCTTCTTTCTCTGGGAATAAATCTAGGAGGATAAGGGCACCTAAACTGATTTTGGTTTCTGTTGTCATTATCCTGAGCAAGCCTATTTTGATTTTTCTTTTCCATCTCCAATCTCTCAATCTTTGCAGATAAATCTTTTATGGTTTTATGCATTTCATCATATTTTCGATCTGAAACCTTTGTAAAAGAAGAAGAAGGTATCATCTCCTTTTTACCCTTTCGATCCATCTTTTGACCTTCATCTTCCTCTTTGAGTTTATTTGATGCCAAAATATTGGATTCAACCTCTAGGGCTGCATCCTGCATGTTCATCAGAGACACTACTTTTCTCTCCCTCAGCCATAAGGAAATTTGATAATCAAAATCATTGGCATAAGTCAATATTGCTGCAGGTTCAGTGGGTTTAATCTCTATGGGAATCTTGTTATACATTTTATTAAACCTTTTGGAAAAATCTGCAACTACTTCATCAGGATTTCTTTTCAATGATGTGAATTATGTGTAATAGTAGAGATAATCTTTTGTATCTCCCCATTGTCTAATAAACACATGGTGTAACTCCTCCAAACCATCTATAGAATTCTCTGGTAATTCCCTGAACCATTTTCTAACTTCTCCATCTAGACTCTGAACAAACATTCTCATCCAAACATCTCTAGCTTCAATGTTGTAGTTATCAGCATAGCTACAAAACTTATCCCAATGTTCTTCAGCAGTTCTTCCACCCTAGCCATCAAACCTAGGCAAGTATTTCTGGTAGTCACCACCAGGCAAAGGATTTAAGGGTCGAGGCATAACCAATGGAGCATATCTAGCTGCTACCATACGGTCCATCATATCAAGGGGTTGGCTAGCCATGTTTGATGAATGAGATATCTATGAAACAAATGGTTGATTCTGTGGAGATGGTGGTTCAGTATGTGGAGGGGAAGGTACTTCAATTTTCAATTGACCAATGAAAATCCTACTTGTAAGGGGTATCTCAGGTGTTGTCAAATACTTCAAGGTAAAAATTTCCTCAGGAATATGTTTATGTTCTACAGATAGAGGATTTGAATATACTTCAAAATCACCAACCTGTGTTGGATTTAAATCATCACTTTCAAGAATGCACACAGATAAATCCAATTTGTTTTCTTCTTGGATGTTTACAAAATCTGAAGAGAAAGATCCTAGATCTGTATCAATAGTAGAAAGTTGAGGGTTACTGGATGATGGATAATTCAACTTTCTTCTAGCCTCCCTTATAATCTTTTCTGGATCAAAAACTCTTGCATGTAGAGGAGATGAAGGATTTCCTCTTGTACCAATCGTCTTTGAAGCCACTATAACTTTCTACTTGTCAAGTGAATGTAGTCTGTAAACAAATGTACTAATCTTGTCACCTCTCAAAATCAGCTATAAAGATGTCGAACACCCAGGAAAGATATAAATCAGCTATAAAGATGTCGAACACCCAGGGAAGATATACTTTCGCTTCTCCGTCCCCGGCAACGGCGCCAAAAGATGTTATCCCTAAAGTTGAACATAGACTACGGGGGTTCAAGCTTAAGGAAATCTTAGATGGTAGATATCAAACATCTACTCAGTAATTCTTATAAAATTATGGTGGCAAATGAATGTATGGTTTAGGTTAGATAATCAAAAATAGATGACATGGATAATATAAAGTTTCAATATCTAAATAGAAACAGAAAATGATTGTGATCATAAACATACAAATGTATGAGCTTCAAGTTTCATTTCATAATTGGGGCATAGTTGTATACTGGTCAAGAGAATCACAACATGAAATTGAGACCATGCATAGACAAAATAATGACAGTATATACTTCATAAATTAAAATAAGACGGGCTCATAGATCATACTTTACTTCAAAAACAGTCATTTCTGCAAAAATTTAACATAAGAAACAACATACATGCCTGTACAAAAAGCTTTTAAGACCGAACTTCCATCATAGTGTTCAATTTCCAACCTCGTTTGATTCATTTCTATCTCATATATATACAAAATTTGTTCAAAATAAAACAGTTAATAGATCCTGTTCTATTGGATCTAATCCCTTCAAAAATGGAACAGAGTTTTAGAATTAAGTCTTTCTAGCCATTAACATAAGTAAATTTAAACACAACAACTTGCCACCTATAAAATCCTATAACTTAATCATAGCAAATAAACTAAATGCTTCTAGATGACTCAGCTAGAACAGCCAGGTCATCTAGGACTTGTGATCTTCTTTGTAACCTGGTATATTCAACATCTGCATTGTGCTCTCGCCCTTGCAACTCGTCCAGCTAGGTCTTCATTTGTTTGTATTCCTTATGCAAGGCTCTCTTCTTTTGCAATGTTTCTATTGCTATGGCTGCCAGCTTCTGATAATCTGCATCCTTTTTCCCCAAGTCTTCTCGAAGCCTTTTATTTGCCAACATTAGGCTCTCGTTTATATTCTGCAGGTACTGGCATTGTTCTTTGTAAGACTACAAGGTTTTCTTCACCTGGTCCAATTCAAGAACTATCTCCATCTCCTCTGCACCCATTGCAACATCCTCTTTTTGCACTCCCTTAGAGCTTGATGCCTGATTTCTGGCATGAACCTGCTTATTTTCAAAAAGTGCCTCTGGTATATGTCCCATATCTATCTGCATATCTATAAACTTTTCATTTTCAGAAATGAAAACATCTATTTCTTGATTATCCATCTCATTATCAGAATCGTGGATTGGGACAATTTCATTTCCCTTCGTAGGTTCCTTCAGCAATCTGGTTTATGTGGCCATTTTAGTCCTAGACCTTGTCCTCGACCCTAAATCCACAGTCTCTGTGCTTATAGTTTTTATTGGCTCATCTTCCTCGGCAATTGGGTTTTTGACAATCAAACTTAACATATTAGGCTTTAATGTACTGGACTGGTCAGGGGTGGTCTTACCTTCAACGACATTTGATGTGGTTTGCCCTGCTTCATCCTTTCTTTCAAAATCTTTATCCTGTACCTGTTTATCTGGCAATTTTGTTTCACTGCCTTTCTCCTTAGAGGGTTTCTTCTTTTTCTTGACTTCATAACCCTATTCGAGGAGAAATTGATCCCAGCTTTGCCCTATTTCCTTCAAATGATGAAGAACTAAGAGTTTGATAAGCCCATGATGAAAAATGGAGCGTTTTGTATGTTTTGGATGACCCTGCACCCATAAAACCATTTTCTGCAAACTTCTCCATAAATAGTATGGAAAATTCTTCTTCTTGCTGCCATGTAAATGCATCAACAGTCGAATGTGGCATCTCAGAACCTTGTCAAAACGGCCATCACAAGTGATATAATTTTGAATCATTTCAAGAGGGATTTTCCAATTTGGTTTTACTTTGCTAACATGAACCCCAATCTGCCAATTTAAGTCTTCAAAACCAGGCAGTAAAAATTTACTGTAGTCTCCTTCGAATTCTTTCTGCTTAAACCAACTTTCACCATCAGCTGAGACACCGATGACCTCTGATATGAACTGTTCATTAACTATTATCTTGAAACATTTAAAATCGACAACCCCATCCTTATAATTTTTTATAAAAGCTTTAGTCACCTGGGGGTTATAACCCTGTAGTTTTTCACAGTAAACCAGCCATCCTGCGTCTCTCATCAACTTTGTTGATCTTGGAAACTGCATGAGCCATTGGATGTTATTTGGTTCAGCTCTACACGGGAGGCCACCTAGTTTTCTTTTTTCCTGGACCTACGAGGTTTCCTCCATACTTTACCCTTTTCAAAATAAAATGCATCAATGCTGTGAGAACCCTACCCTGCAGGGTTCATTCCCGAAGTCACATTCCTCTGCCCATCAATTCTGCTAACTTCGATGCCTGGAGGATGTACTCATCAGCCATTACTTGTGTACTTGCTCAATTGCCATATGTCAAGTGAAACAGGCTACCACGCCTTATGGTGTACCAGATACATGCATATTGATAATTCATTTCGAATTATAATTAATGCAAATTATAATTATCAACTTTAAAACCCCTGTTAAATCATAATTTCACATTTCTGTGAAATTGACAGCATTTTTTACAGTACTGACAACATTTTCAGATTTGAAATTTTTGCACATGTTGTTAGTTTAACATTTAAATCAGATTTGCTGAATTATAAAGTTTCCAAACATTTGCAATGCCTTTTGAACCAAGAAATTTAAACCTGATCTGAAAATAAATTTGACCAAGAGCCTTATCCTATTTAATTATGAAAATATAACAAAAAGTAACCAAGGTCATATAAACCTTAAGAAAAATGAAAGGAATGCATGAACTAGGCAACTGGAAAAAATGAATGAAAATGAGGTAAGGGTTGTATAAGTCTAAAGAAAAACCCTAGAGATAACATCTGGCTCCGTCTGGGGATAAGGTCCTCCGTGTGAGACCTTAAGAACATGTGACCTGTGCCTTCTGCAATCTATCTTATTGGGCTGGAGTCTACTAAAACTTATTTGAACTGATATATACAATGAATATATACAAGAAATCTGCTATCTCAGCATGTATGAAACAGCTTTAAAAAGTGTCCATTAACTGGACCTGGAATCTCATTACCACCCAAAGTTTGTAGAACAAAAGTGTTGTTTCCCAAAATGTTCACCACTATGAATGGTCCAAGCCACATAGCATAAAACTTACCATGCTTTCCTTTATCCTCATATCTAGCATCCCATGTTAACACTTTATCACCCACTGAAAACACATTCTTCTTTACTTTTTTATCAAAACTTTCTTTCATCCTATTTCTGTGTATTTCAGCTTTTTTCATGATAGCTTCCCTCTCTTGCTGCAGCTGAATTATCTGAAATGTAACCCAGTTTCTGTGGGGGGAATAAGTATATCATTGTTGATGTCGATTACTTTACCAAGTGGGAAGAAGCAATGCCTACTGTGAAAAAGGACAAAGAAACATCAACATATTTCATATTTAACCAGGTTATCTCTAGATTTGGCATCCCAAAATAGATCGTTACTGACCATGGTCGTTACTTTCAAAACAACATGATGATTGAATTGACCACTATGCTTGGATTTAGATAGGAGCATTAATCTCCCTTCTATCTATAGGTGAATGGACAAGTATAAGTAGTGAATAAAACTTTGAAAACCATTTTACAATGCACGATTAACGCTAGTAGGTCGAACTGGAACATCATGTTGTACCGGGCTCTTTGGGCATACCGAACAACTGTAAAGACTACTACAGGATTTTCTCCTTTCCAACTTGTTCACAAGGTGGAAGCGGTCACACCGGTTGAATGTGAAATCTCATCATTAAAGTTAGTCATACAAATTTTACCTGATACCTTGGCTTTGGAAGAACGATTACTTCATTTAGAACATCTTGATGAACAACACCGATACACGCTTACTACAAACGAAGCACATAATAAATGAGTCCAGACTCAATGTGATAAGCCTGTTCAACCTAGGGTATTTTCTGAAGGAGACCTTGTTTTGGTTTATTACCAAGAAAAAGATCCTTTAGGGGCAGGAAAGTTTAAATCTATGTGTCTCAGACCCTTTATAGTATCTATTAGAGGAGACTAAGTCGGCCTGTCGACTAGGCTCCCCGCCCGAACTATTGCAACGTATGTCGACAGTTGCGTCAACCATTCGGGCTATGTCGGTTAGTTGAACCGAAAAGGAAGTTAATAACTTAATGTAAAGGATTCTATATAGGCTGTTGAGCCGATGTATTGATTTACATTAGATTTGTTCTGTGTATGATCCACATTACTGAGCAATACAAAAGCTTATACTTCTCTCCATCTCTTGTCTCTTGTCTTTGGATCACTCTGCATGCTTGTTTATAATTTATAATGTATATCTGGTAACTACGTGACCCACGGGACTGCAACTGGTTCCGTTGTCGGGTGATGCATTTAGAAATAACAGCATGACATATGATTTCGGAGCAAGATATTAAGGATTGGTGGGAGAATAAAATCGCGAACTACCTATAGAACTATGGGCGACGGAATAAGCTGACAATTATTCAAGCGAGGGAAAGATTCTTCTTAGAGACCCATGAAAAATTTGTAGATTATGTGCCATCCGACCTGAAGAAGCTGTTGGATGAAAAGACTAGTCGATGAAGAAGAGTGGAAGCTGTTGTCGAAGTTGATCAATGGAGGACGCCAAATCTATTGGAATGGTGCGAAAATATTGTGGACGACTTCTGTGAATAGCAAGTGATTGAAGAGCGCGTCTCTGTGGACGAAGTCCGAAAAAAGTTCTTCACCGAGCTAGGTGACCAATTCTTGTGTTCCCTGCTGACTTTATTGTTCAAATTCTTGATCGACAAAGGCGCTGTGCACATTGTCGAGACACGACCATTGCTACTCCCGCCCCTTCCAAATTCTAACTGGAAGGAGAAAGAATGTCAGTGGGAAATATTCATGAAAGAGCATGAATGGGAGTTCTTTTTTAATAAATGATGGCCTACACTTACCCAGTCGTTTAGAAAGCTTCGGGCCGACATTGGGTGGGTAGCGAAACATGTTTTTATGTATTAAAATTGATGAAAAATGACACATGATAAAGCGACATGACCAGCAGTGGAGGACCTAATAGATCCGACAAAGACAGAACCATGAGTCACAAAAGCACTCTGGACATCCAGAAAATTGAAAGAAAAAAAGGAGACAGTGACGTGAAGAGCTAAAGGAGCAGGCAAGTGCGCTCCGGAAGAAGCGAGGATCAGGTGTCATGATAGACGCAGAAGGACATCTTCCAGAGTCGAGCCGAGCCCACGATGATCGGGGCGTCGATGAAAACCTATCACCAATGGATGAGGACTTGTGGATAGAGCGTGGTAGTGCTCTCCAAGTTCAAATACCCGAGAGGTTAACACCCCCTTCTTTGTTTCAGCTAACGCAAAGTGTCCGAGTGCAAGAGATTGTCGAAGAAAATCTTGGTCTCCATGCTGGCCAGTTGGGAATTTGGAGTCGTCACAATGAAGAAGATGATTAAGTAGACAGATTGTTGATTCATCGACCTGAGGAAGGAAATGGGGTAACTTTTCAGCCTGAATTTCGAACAGAAGTTTTCATCTAATGTACTCAGAACATGAACAAGCACCCGCCTTCCAATACCAAAATTGAGTGACTCGCTGAGTACTTCGGAGAATCCGAGAAGTAGTGAAATGCCGTTCGAGCAGAACTTTGTCTGGATTTCGACAGAAAAAGTAGAAGAAGACGGAATCCCAAGACCCAGTGAAACAAAAGAAGTTCGAGACATTGGTACTAAAGGCAAGGAAACCTTCCTGGATAAGAAACTAACATTAGTAATTGTCGAAGCTGAAGAAGCACCTAATTCTGATTCCGGTAATAATCCACCAACACCACCAGCTAATTCTGAAATTGAAATAGCAGCAGACATGTCGCACTCGACGACACACCTTACATTTTATGAAGGCGATGAAGACCCAAGAAGACATTGGTTCATGTGTGAATCAACATGGATAGCCAACCAACTTACCAACGAAGAACATCAGTTGGCCCAGTTTGTTGGCTCTTTGAGGAAAAGAGCACTAACTTAGTACATGGGATACATTGCTAAAACACCAAATGCATCAAAAGCACAAATCATGCAAAATTTATTATCTTTCTTTAAAACAGAGGATGCAAAATATCTAGGTGCGGAGAAATTGAAGATGACGGTCCAGAGACCGACAGAAACTGTCAAAGAATATGATAATAGGTTTAAATACCTCTTGAGCTAGATTGACTACGAAATTGAAGACAAACTCCTCCTCAAATGGTTCATCGTTGGCCTTATAAGCAAAATCAAAGTACATGTTCGTCGGCAAAATGTCACTTCGTATGAGGATGCCTTAACAAGAGCTCTGGAGATCAAAATGGACAATGATTACCCTTTGGTCTCCATTGATAGACACGTTGATGAACGCCTCGAAGGTATGGATCAGGACATCCGAAGCATGAATTTGAAAGGACCAGAGTTATGGTGTACAACATGTTTGACTAGAGGGCATACTAAAGATTCTTATCGAAATGAGGATTGGTGACAAGATGTCAGACTTATTCAAACCATATGCTTCTATGATCTATGTAAATAATATGACTTACACTCAAAAAATGACTGCCCATACAATCTAAATAATAAGAAAGCAAAATGGTGCCAGATATGCGAATTCAACACCCAATCGATTGACGAATGCCATCTGAATTTGAAGAATAGACAAAATTACCATGCAGTGTACCAAACAAATTATGTCGAGCAGCATAACGACAGAAACATAAGAAATGACAAATTTGATAGAAATGATGGAATAAATGACTGATACAACCGGAACAAAAACGAAAGATATCCCAGATATGATGATCGCAGATATGATTGACGAAATGACGGCTATAACAGGCATGGAGGATACCAGGGTCGCGGTCATGGTGGTGGTGGTCGCGGTGTCCGACCTAATCGACCTGGTCTATGTTATACATGTCTTAGTGAAGATCATCGACATGCAGAATGCCCATACAAAGAAAGAACTGATCTAAATTTTTGTACAAAATGTGGGGTAGGCGATCACTTTTTAGAGGATCTCCCTACCATGATTGAAAAAATCAATAATAAAAGAATGTCCATGTCTTGTCTTGTGTACCTAAATATGATGTGCTTCGAACAAAAAATTTGCAAATTGTTACTAGACAAGGTACCCATATTAGTCCAGATAGACCACAGATATGTAAAATAGTAACCAAAGAGGATTATCCAAATCTGACTAAGCAAAAGTCTGTGTTTAAAAATGCATCCGATATATTTTCTGAATTGGCAGCTCATGAAGACACTAAAGAAAACCGACAAGAAGTACTGAATGAATTATTCAATCTAATTACAAATGATGAATATGTAGGAAATTTAATCGACCTGTTGCATAAAGTCAAGTATAAACATGTCATGCAAAGACAAACCAAAAACATTTTCCGACTTAATCAAAAAGAAAAAAATGATGTCGGCCCTCTTGTCGATCTCGACATAAATGGCTACCATGTATGACAAGTCTTACTGGATTTCGATTCCCAAGTCAATATCATGACTCGTGATACTTGGTACCAACTCGGTCGACAACAATTGCAGGAATCAGGCATTTATATGAAGCTCGCGGATCAAGGACTCATTGAGTCGATCGGATTTTGGAAGGGAGTTGAAACATCTATCAAAGGCATCAAAACAAAAGTCGATTTTGAAATCATTAATACCAAAGATGATGCAAGTTCTTGCCCAGCCTTGGTTGGTCAACCTTGGGGGTGAAAGATGAAGGCTTCAATTTCATTAGATAAAGGTCGCATCAAGCTAAAAGTTAATGGTTAGAAGGTTATTGTACCAATCTTCCCATCTCAGGGAGAACCTTGGTCGGAACCTGTGGAAGAAGATAATGACATTCGACAACTCTATCAAATATATAATAACGAAGATTATATTGAACGAAATTCTCAAGGAGAGCTTCACCTTGGAGATCTTGTTTCGATCAGATATAAATCCGATGCAGAACTTTACGACTGGAAGATAGAAAATTACGATATTCATGCAAAAGAATGTTGGACGATGGAAGCCATCTCGAAAAAGAAAATAAAGAAATGTCTCTCAATCTCGTCCACACCAAAGATATTTGAGCGGAAAATTCGAGAATATCCGACTCTTGCACCAGCCAAAAATACACAGACATATAATCTGGTGCTGAGATACAAGGAACGTGACTCTCTAGCAGCACGTGTCAAACAAGTTTCAAAACATGTCGGATAGCAAGGTAGACTACAGAGTCTGGTTGATACTTTCATTGGGAAAGCCGCAAGATGGTGGGATACCCACCAGTCGAGACTCCAAACTTGGACCAGCGCGTCAACATTTTTTATACAAATATTTGGAGGAAATAAATTAACGGTTCAGGAAGACATCCCTATGTTCACACAGGGACAAAACCCTGAAGCCCATATCGACCGATGTGAAAAAGAATGGCAAAAACTGGGTTACAAAGATGAATGGGCGTGGCCACACCTCTTCCCCAGCACACTAGACGATCTGCCTAATAAATGGTAAAAGATGGAAGAGGCGAGAGGAGAAACATTCACATGGAAATATTTGGAAGAAAACTTCATCAATGATTTCCAGTTTTCCCCAAAGGATGAGTAGTTGGTCGAAGCAAGCAACCATATCAAATCATTTTTGCAGCCGACAAAAATTCTAACACCTGCAGAAAAGTAGAAAATTGTTCGGCGATCAACTACCTGCCATAACATAACGTCGAAGGAAATTTAGCATTCTACACGACTAAGCTTAGAAACGGAGAAGTCAGTCGGGAAAATTTTTCAATGGAGACAAGATCACCCTATCATGTTGAAGCCTGTCAAAACAGTCTTTAGCATGGATATTGTCGAGACAGATGAGCCAGAAAGATTATCGGAAAAAGACTTTACACAAATAAAGGAAGGTAAAAGACCGATAAATGACATTCATGCTCCAGAGTGGATGGATGCAAAGATCAAAACAAAAGAAGTGGATATCTCAAATGATGACCGACCAAAGATGGCAAGAATTGGCGATTATTGGAATGAAGAACAGACTGCAGAAATCAATAGCCTCCTCAGGGAATTTCAGGATGTATTTTCCCGTGACTACAAAGACCTGGAAGGACTTGTGCAGGAGATGGGTGAAATGAAAATTGACATCAAACCAGACGCCAAACTAGTGAAGAAAAGGCCTTATAAGCTCACACACAAGTATAAATACATTGTTAAAAAAGAGATCGATAGTATGCTCGAAGATGGAATTATTTATCCTATCGACTAATCAGAGTGGGAGAGCCCAATGGTTGTTCAGCCGAAGAAGCATGACCCGACACGACTGAGGATTTGTGTCAACTTCCGCGAACTAAACAAGGAAACACTTACAGACCCTTTTCCAACTCCTTTCGCAGATGAGATTATTAATGATGTTGCAGGGCACGAGTGTTATTCATTCACGGATGGATTCTCTAGGTACAATCAAGTACCTATTGCCAAAGAATATCACAAAAAGACTACATTCGTGTGCGAATTTGGGTCGTTCACATATAAAGTCATGCCTTTCGTTCTGAATAACGCACCAGCGGTCTTTTCCCGTATTATCGTCAAGTTTTTTCAGTAGTATATCTACAAAACCATGGCTGTCTATTTCGATGATTGGACAATCTATTCAATGTTAAGAGATCATTGTCAATGGCTTCGACTGATGTTGGAACGTTGTCAGAAAATTCAATTGTCGTTGAACATAAAAAAGTGCATTTTTGCGACTCCTATCGGTATATTCCTGGACCATGTAGTATGTAAAGAAGGAATCAAGGTTGATTATGCAAAAATAAAAATTATTCTCGACCTAAAACCTCCAATCAATCCGAAGCAAGTGCGAATCTTGTTGGGTAATACGGGGTATTATAGAAAGTTCATCAGACACTACTTCGACATGACATATCCTCTGGACGAGTTGTTGAAAGAAAATCAGGAGTACAAGTGGACGGAGGAATGCAATACTTCATTTGACATATTGAAGAGAAAACTTGTCGAAGCACCTATCCTCCGTTTTCCAAATTGGTCGGTGAGATTTCGTGTTCATATTGATGTGTCTGGAATAGTAGCCAGTGTTATTTTAACACAACACAGAGAGGATGGAATGGACTATCCTAATGCTTTCAGCAATCGGAAGTTGAACAAGGTTGAAAGAAATTATTCCACCACAGAAAAAGAAGCATTAGGTATGGTATTTGCACTATAGAAATACCGACATTATTTATCGGCTAATCCTTTCGTATTCTATACATATCATCAAGCTTTGAAGTATCTAGTCAATAAACCATTGCACCATGGGAGGTTGTGTCGTTGGCTCTTACTATTTCAGGAATTTGAATTCGAAGTAATAATCTGACCGAGAAAGGCTAATGTCGGGACAGACCACTTGTCGAGAGTCGACACTGGAGAGGAACCGACAAGTATAGAAGATGATTTTCCAGATGCGCATTTGTTTCGAATTGAAACTATCCCTTTGGAACTTGCAAAAATTGCACAATTTCTTGAGGATGGGCAAGCCCATGAAGGAATGTCTAAGAATAAGAGGAAAATCCTTGCTATGAAAGCTATACCTTATACTCTTATCAGCGGATTTCTCTACAAACTTGGCCTAGATGATATATTACGTCAGTGCGTACTTGAGCATGAGCGACAGAGCATACTCTCAGAAGCACACTATGCACCGACAGGAAGACATTATCATGGAGATATAACAGCAAGGAATATTCTACAAGCTGGACTTTGGTGGCCGACAATTCATAAAGACTGTCGATAATTCGTAACTAAATGTGATAGATGTCAACATATGGGACGACCACTGCCTAGTACAGAAATGCCTTTGGTTCCAATTAACCCAAGTCGAACATTCAAAATATGGGAAATCGATTTTATTGGACCATTTCCAGTAATTGGCAAATGGAAAGGTGCACGTTATATTATCATTGTTGTAGAATACGTCACCAAATGGGCAGAAGCATAACCAGTCGAGACATGTTCTAGCGAATTCGCTGCCAAATTCATCTATGAAAACATCATTACACGCTTTGGATGCCCATTAAATTTACTCAGCAACCAAGGTACGCATTTTGTCTACAAAACTATTGATGCGTTAACAAAAGAGTTTGCAATTGATCATATAATAAGCACAGCATACCATCCACAATCCAATGGCGTCGTGGAATCGTTTAAACAAAACACTCACAAGAGGACTAACGAAAGTGTGCAACATGGAGAAGGACGATTGGGATGATAAAATACCTGTTGTTCTCTGGGCATACAGAACAGTGTACAAAAGAACGATGGGTCAAACACCTTTTTCACTCATCTATGGGCAAGATGCAATTGTCCCGCTGCATTTCCGACGACAAGCCCCAACAATTGCAGAAGTATTACACATTGATGTCGAGGACGCACAACAAGAGAGCCTATTACAACTGTCGAAACTAGATGAAAATAGACAGATAGCAATAAAACACCAAGAAATCGAGAAACAACACAAAAATCATGGCACGACAGAAACATCAAGCAGAAAAATATAGCAGTCGGTGACTTTGCTTTGTTGTACAATAGTCGCGTCAAGGGAAATCCCAAGAAATTGTACACAGAGGGGATGGGCCCTTACATTGTTGAAGTTATAAATCCCAACAACTCAGCCCAACCAAAGACGTTACAAGGTAGTGTTTTCAAAAAGCTTGTTAATGGCTCCCGACTTAAGCGCTACAAGACATGACACATTAAAAAAAAAAAAAAACGGTTGTAACCAACCTCAGAGAGATAAGTATTAAAAGCAAGTTGTATCAGATGCATGATGACTAGATACTAGACGAGTAATACTGGCGAAAATAAAGATCAAAATGAAAAGAGACCGACGTATGACTGCCGACATGAGAGGCGTCGATAGGATAAAAGTAACCGACTGGATGAACGTGCTCATCGACATCCCTAGACTAGTTATGGTCGACATGGTAGCACAAAATAAATACATCAGTTCCCCTCCGACGTAGAAGCAGCAGAAAAAATTAGGCCGGATGGCCGACCGGTAGGACAACAAAGTTGGAACGCAACCATTGAGGCATCGACAACCTGTCACTCCAATTTAATTTCCTCGTCAAATCAGTCTTTAATGCGGCCATCTACCTCTCATTCCCCCGTGCCAGCATCCTCCGCTATAAATCCGGAACTCGAGGACTCCTGGTTATTGTTTTTCCGAGAGCTTGAGCACCAAAACTTGAGTTGGAACCAAAGAATCTTGAGTGGACCATGGCACCCAAGAAATATCAAACGACAACTAGGTCTGCCACATCTAAAGTGCGCGAGCTTGAGAAGGAACAATCCCGTCTGGAAATTCGGTTGCAATTGATCCAAAATGCTAAGGTTTCGGAGCCGCATTGGAGAAAAACTTGGGGTGATATTGTTAAATGGGGAAAAGATTCAGACAGTCGATGGAGGGAGTCAGCCGATAAGCTGTGAACTACCACAGTCCTCCCTTACATGCACGCACCGTTGATCGATCATTTTGGCGGACTCAAGGATATCATAGCACAATTCATAGTCAGTAGGTACCATAGTGGGAAGTTCTATTTCAATGTTCCTGTCGAAATAAATGGAGAACTCATTCACAGGATTACAAGCTTGTCAAACAAAGGTGAAGATGTGCTGACACGACTAAGACCATAATTGATTAAAGAATTCACAGATCACCCTTCAGGTAGAAATTCCAGAGGCCTGGTAGTAAGTAACATCAAGTATGAAAATTACAAGATAGTCGCTATAATTGTTTCGACTGCTCTTTCAAGTTACGGTGGAGGGTCAGATCTCAAACTCGACATGTTGGAAGCGGTTTTGGGCATGGCACCGCGAGCTAAATTATACAAATGGGCTGATTATTTGGACGACATAATCAAGAACAGTTGTTTCAAGTGCCAAGAAGAGGGTGCGAGTATTTGTTACCCATCCTTAATTATTTCGATTGCCATGTCGCACATCTGAATGGCTGGAAATAAGGATTTTGTAGTTGAAAGGAACATCTTGATGGAAAATTTCAGATGCTTTACGTTTGGAGGTAGTCGGTTGGGACCTTCGATAGTTAAAATATGGTTAGATGTTTGGTTTCAAAACCTTGAGAATAGGTCGACAAGATGGAGGGTACACCAGGTTGTCAGAAGAAGTCTGCCCCTGTCAGCGCATATCCAACTAGTGCTCGATTACATATAAATATGGCATTTGCAGGGTGCAGCTAGGTGTGGCAGAAGCTCTGGACTACTACCCATCTATCGACGAAATTTTTATAGAATTGAGCAGGCAGTCGAACACAAAACTACCAATTACGGCTAAGGCACGAAACGTCGACGCTCCCATTGTCGAACCCTTAACAGATGCAGAAAAGGAGGAAGAATACGAAAGTTGACTATACATGAGAAATTTCACATATCAGGCTAATCCGGTCGGTGACACAAATCTACTTGCAATTACCCTTGTACCACATCAAGATACCCCCGACATAGCAGAGCAGTCGGATGAAGATACTCAGTCCGACAATCCTGAGTATTCTCTAATTGGAGACAATATCCGACAGATATCAGATGAGTTATCTAAAGCACGATGAAGCAGGAATATTAAAACACAAGGAAAAGGAAAAAGAAAGATGATCGTCAGAGAACCAACCGAGGAGGAGGAAGCCGAATTGTATGCCTGCACGACACAAATATTGGAAGATGCAGCAAAGAACAAAGTTTCTGTTGAGGAGCAATTCAAAATATTCATGGAGGCGGAACAATCCAGTAGCCAGAAATTATCTCAAAAGAAATTCAAGATAACGGTCGAACCCCATGTCGACCTTACCGCAAGTCCCCCTCCGCCCTCCCCAACCATTGTGATTGAGGAAGCAGATCTCCCCACACCCCTCACATCCCTTCCACCTGCACATCCAGCATCACTTCCAATGTCAAATATTGTGCAGACCCCTCCACTTCACCTCAAACAAAAGATCCAAGAGGACAATGACCTTAATCAGTTCATTGCCAACCTTCCCTCCATATTTCCAAAGTGGTGAGAGGTATTCACCAAGAAACCTGTCCTCACCGACACCAGTCTTCCAACTGAGTCTTCCCCTCCTCAAAGTGTCACGCCACAACTAGTCGGCATGCATATTTCTCACCTCCATAGAAACATCGACTCGAATAGTCCGGTTATTTCCAAACAAACTTCGTCATTTATTCCCTTAACAATTAACCCATTGGAAGAAGAACCCCTACCTCTTCAACAACCTGTCAATCCACCAGAGAGTCGGTCAGCCCTTGAAAACCTGGAAAAATTGAAAGTTTGATTCCTGAATTCATGTCACCTTTAGTCAGTCTCGGTCCGTCTGGCAGCCCCATTTCTTCCCCTCCTACTCCAGTCGATGAAAATCCCTCGGCATCACCCACCGTGGAAGTTGTCAGTCACCCTACCGAAGGAACCATTACCAATTCAGCAATATCACAAGTTCTAGAACAAGCAGTACCACTTGAAGACGTCGCAGCAGCAGAAACTGAGTCACTTATGTTAGAACAAGTCCCTGCAGCAACAATCAAGGAAGTACATACAACGAGCACAGAAGCCGAGCCAGTTATCCAAGCACAATCAGAACAATTGACCGCAATAGTACATAAAGATGCAGAACATCAACCAGAAGCGTTCGTGCCACAAAAAGAGATAGTTCAGCAGACCAAGCTATAAACAAATCGCAAATTCAGTAGAAGAAGCAGCACAAAGAAAAATGCCGACAGGAAAAAGAGAAGCAGCAACAGTGACAGCAGCATCATATTGACTACATTCACCAAGAAAGTTGCCTATCTGTACATCTTGATCGGTTCGGACCTATTTCGACATATAATCCACAGGAGGCCACACAAGTAGAGCTCGACCTACTTGCTGATGCAATCAATAGAGAGCAAAGGCATAGATGACTAGAAGCAGAGGAACGCATCTAGAAATTACAAGAGGATCAAGCAGAATTTTTGGCTAAGTGTCAAGACTTAGCACAACAAGTCGTCCCGATCCGAGTGAGTTCTGACACGACCAGTACCCTCGACAAAGCATTTCAATTATTTCAATATGTCATGTCGACGTTACAGGATGAACTCAAGAAGGACCTACAGGAACAGGCTACAGAAACATCTTCCCTGTTATCACCACAGTATGAAGCATTCACCTCAGCTTACAATCAGTTAATGAAATTTAATGATCAAGCATCCGTAGCCGCTGAATTCCTTCACAATTGGTATACTGACTATGGCAATGTATTCAGGGAAATGCAGAAGACTCATGAGCTACTAAGTGATCTCCATCAGCAAAGATTGACAACCAACAACACACTGATTCAAAAGATTGAAGATCAAATTATTATGGAAAACAGAAAATGTGAGAAGCTAGAAAAGAGGGAAGATCTGTGGATAAGTCAGGCCCGACCTAGTCTCCTTAAAGAAGAACAAATTCGACTGCATCTTCGAAGATTGCTTGCAGCTGCTACTGAAAATATTAATTTTTTTGGTCCGGACTTAATGCATTTACAAAATAAGTCGACACAAGAGAAAATAGTGAACCTGTCGCGCCTCACCACACTCACTATTGATATTCAAAATACGTTGCGTGCATGGGATGAATTCTAGCATCAGTTGTCCATCTCAACTAAAGCCATCGTTGAGGTCTGTGCCCAGCAACAAATCACCGCCAGCTCTAGCCATGCATCTTAGTACCAGCTACATATAAATTTTTGTACAAATAATTTTGCATCTCCTCATTTCTTTGGGACAAAGACAGATTTTGAGCTGGGGGAGATGTTGGAGGAGCCTAAGTCGGCCTGTCGACTAGGCTCCCTGCCCGACCTATTGCAATGTATGTCGACAGTTGCGTCGACCTGTCGGGCTATGTCAATCAGTTGAACCGACAAGGCAGTTAAATAACTGAATGTAAAGGCTTATATATAGGCTATTGAGAAGATGTACTGAGTTACATTGTTAGGAACCCGTGTCAACCCTTCTCTTTACTATGTTAGTATATTGTTGTTGGACACATATGCTTTGTAAGTCGTCCCGTAGTATTTGTTGATCCATAGTTTATATTAGCCCATAGTATTGACCCATAGTATTGGACGCATATGCTTTGTAAGTCGTCCCGTAGTATTATATGTCCCATGGTTTTGACCCATAGTATTGGGCATAGACTTAGTATATAAGTGTGTGTTGAGGTCATTGAAGGCACCGTGAAGTTAATTGTATTGAGCTTGCTCAAAGGAGGTTGCCCCCTCGAAGTGGCCCGTGATCAATATAAAAGTGATTATGAGTTCTATTATTTATGATATCTCGTGTATTTGCATTAATTAATTATTGCAGGTTCTTCACATCGGGTATCAGAGCACTTTCTTGGGCTCGCTGGGTGAAATTTCTGTCAAATTTTTTTTTCGCATCTGTCGCAACTTCGGATCTGGGAATAATCCCTATCCTCTTAACTGTGGGAAGTACTTGAGCATAAGCCCTAAAACTCAGGAGTACCACAGATTTCCTTTCCTAATTCTGCTTCTTTGTCCCTCTCTGCCAAATTTTCTCATTCTTTCACCCCTCTTCTGAAATCCCCATTTTTTGCTTCCATGTCCATCAGAAAGTGTCCAAAACCTAGTCATACCCCAATTACCCATTCGAGTTTTTCCCAAATCCAAATCTTCCTTTACTAAATAAGCTTTTGTTTGTGTTTTTCTATCCATTTCCCAAAAAAAAACAAAAAAAACAAAAACAAAAACTCTTGGTTGTGGTTGTCACCCGCGCAGGAGAAAACACCATGGAAGAAGCACTTGCAGCCATTCAAACCAAACTCCAAGATCTGGATGAAAAATTTCTCAGCCTCCATATTCAGCATTCAGCCATGAACAATAACCAACAGCCAGAATCTTTTGCAGCCACCGGGTTCTCTTCTTCCAGCAATTTTCGTGGGCCGAAGCTTAATTTTCCTCGCTTCAATGGTACTGATCTGACTGGATGGATATAAAGAGCAGAACAATATTTCAGTCTGCATAATACTTTAGATGTCCAGAAAGTTCCACTTTCATCCTTTCATTTGGAACAAGAAGCCCTTCAATGGTACCGTTGGTACATCAAAGTTCATTCCGAACCAAACTGGACAGATTTTTGCCAACTCCTTTTACCACGATTTGGTCCCAGTGCTTTTGATGACTTCACAGGAGCACTCACTAAACTTCACCAAATTGGCACAGTGAGAGAGTATCAGACAGAATTTGAGAAACTAGCCAATAACACAGAAGGATTGTCTGATGAATTCTATAGGAGTTGTTTTATCAGTGGTCTCAATGATGAAATACGCTCAGAGGTCAAAATGTTCTGTCCCAACACAATGATGGAAGTCCTAGGGTTGGCTAAGTTGGAAGAGGACAAGATCGCAGCTCAACAACGCTCCAAACCCACCTTTGTTCCCTTCAGAAATATGGGTTCCCAACGACTTCCCATCACGCCTGCTCCTCAACCAACTCCTATCAATCATTTGTCTGAAACAGAGATGCAGGCACACCGAGAAAAAGGGCTTTGTTATAATTGTGATGAGAAATTCACTCGAGGACATAGATGTGTTCAACAAAAGCTCTATCTCTTGGATGTGGATTCTCCGCCTGCCTCAGAACTTGATGAAGAAGCTCCAGATACAGTAGATGATCAGGTCGACATTCAACACCCGCCTGTTGACACCCCATCTCAGGATGACCCACCCGAGATCTCTTTCCATGCTGTAACCGACGTCACCACCCCACAAACAATGCGAGTCAGGGGATACTTCAAGAAGCTCCCTCTTACCATACTCATTGATTCTGGTAGCACTCATAACTTCATTGACCCTCGGATTGCCAAACAGGTTGATTGTTTTGTCCATCCTTGCTCCAACTTTGAAGTCATGGTTTCCAATGGGGGCACCTTACCTTGCAAGGGGAAGTGTCACAATGTGCGTATCTCTATGGAAGATTATAACCTGCGCTCTGACATTTTTTCCTTGTCCTTAGGTGGATGTGATGTGGTTTTGGGTGTTTAATGGTTACGCACACTTGGCCCCATCTTATGGGATTTTGCGGAACCTTGGATGCAGTTTTCAGTCAATGGGGCACAACACAAACTAATGGGCTTACAACCAGGGTCTCTCCGCATCATCAGTTCACATTGCCTAGAAAAAATAATTAAGAAGAATTCATATGGTGTCATCGCTCAGCTCCATTCCATTCAGATGCACCCATCAACGGTCTCCACTACTTCCTTGGATAGATATGCAGGTGTCTTTGCTGAACCAATGAGCTTGCCGCCTTCAAGAGACCTTTCCGGTAAGAATTTAGTCACATCTACCTCTCAGCAGGAACTGATGGCTATTTTGCATGCAGTACAGAAGTGGCAGCCATACCTATTAGGGAATTATTTCTGTATCAAGACTGATCTCCAGAGTCTGGAAAATTTTCTGGAATAATGGGTCTCCTACCCAAAACACTTGAAATGGGTTATCCAACTCATGGGTTATCCCTATGCGATCACTTACAAGAAGGGTAAGGACAATATGGTGGTAGATGCTCCTTCTCGCACAATTGATGACCGAGTTTCTCTTACAGCTCTTTCTCTGCTTGTTCCAAATTGGTTGCAATATGTTCAACAGGGCTATCTCTTCTATGAACTCCATGCTTCTTCATCAGCAGGGCACTCCGGGTTCTTCAAAATGTATGACCGGAAATAATTTAACTTCTTTTGGCAGGGACTGAAACTGACAATTCAACAGATGGTGGCTGACTGTGATACTTTCCAAGTCAACAAGGGTGAAACGACACTCCTTTCGGGATTGCTCAAACCCTTTCCCATCCCTACACAGCTTTGGCCAACTATTTCTATGGATTTCCTAGCAGCGCTCTGGTGGTACAATACCACATCTCAAAGGACACCATATGAAGCAGTCTATGGACAGACACTGCCTGTTCTTCTTCCATACACCCTTAGCAGCTCCCCAGTTCAGGAAATTGACTCGGTTCTTCGCAACCGCGATCAGATTCTTCTCATTCTACAGGACAATCTTCACATGGCCAGAATTCGCCTGAAACAACAAGCCGATCAGCACCATTCTGAGCGCATTTTCCACGCATCTGATAGGGTTCTTCTTCATCTACAGCCTTCCAAGCAATCCTCCCTAACACTCCAAAGACGTCAGTGGCCCAAAATGAAACCCGAGGATGCTACCAGGGAACCACTCCTTCAGATTCTGTAGCAATTTCTCCAACCAAAGCTTTGAGGACAAAGCTTTTTCTAAGGGAGAGGGGATGTTAGGAACCCGTGTCAACCCTTCTCTTTACTATGTTAGTATATTGTTGTTGGACGCATATGCTTTGTAAGTCGTCTCGTAGTATTTGTTGATCCATAGTTTATATTAGCCCATAGTATTGACCCATAGTATTGGACACATATGCTTTGTAAGTCGTCCCGTATTATTATATGTCCCATGGTTTTGACCCATAGTATTGGGCATAGACTTAGTATATAAGTGTGTGTTGAGGTCATTGAAGGCACCGTGAAGTTAATTGTATTGAGCTTGCTCAAAGGAGGTTGCCCCCTCGAAGTGGCCTGTGATCAATATAAAAGTGATTCTGAGTTCTATTATTTATGATATCTCGTGTATTTGCATTAATTAATTATTGCAGGTTCTTCACATACATTATATATGTTCTGTGTATGATCCACATTACTGAGTAATACAAAGGCTTATACTTCTCTCCATCTCTTGTCTTTGTCTTTGGATCACTATGCATGCTTGTTTATAATATATAATGTATCTCTGGTAACTACGTGACCCGTGGGACTACAACAGTATCCAAAGTATTGAGAAAAGTTGCTTATGAGTTGGTTGATTATGACGGGAACAAGATTCCTGAGCCTAGAAATGGGCTCTACTTGAAGAAGTATTATACTTAGCTCATATGAGTTTTCTTGTAAATAACTGTACAGTAGTGTAGAGTTTTCTTTTTCTTGTTTCTCATGTAGTGTTGGTTTTGTTTCAGATGTCAACTGGTTTTTTTATAGGATTTTCTGATGGCGCTAGTCGTCATACTCGAAACCTCACTTCAGCAACTTGGGTGATCTATTCACCTACAGGTCAGCTAGTTTCGTCAGGAGGTGCTTGTTTAGGCCCTGCTACCAATAATATGGCTTAGTATAGAGCTATCATTGAGTTGATCATAGATGCTTTATTACATGCCATTTCATGTATTGAGGTTAGACTTGATTCTCAGTTAGTCGTGTTCAGATTAATTGTGAGTATTGAGTTAGAGATCCTTCTTTGCTTCGTCAGTTCTTCAAAATAAGATTACTTGAAAGGCATTCTAATTTTATCACATATAAACATATTTCAAGAGATCAAAATGTTATAACTGATGCTTATGCAAATTATATCCTTGATTGGCATTTGTATCATACACAGTAATTCAATAACCACACACACATAGTAAACACATGTAAATATAACTGATATATGTATATAAATAGGTCCAAAAGTAAAACGACTATGAGTACCCATATCCAGTCAATAATACATATCAATATACAAAATCAGGATTATATCCTCAAATTGATGCAAGTAGAGGCTCGATCCTCGGCTGCCTCAGCCACTACCTCCCTATAACATATGACTAATCTAGATACTTTGTGGAGCAGTCTAATCCATGCAGGGGGCACTCCCACTACATGATCCTGCATGTCCATAGGAATTTGCTCAATCCGATAGGTATGAATATCATGAGTAAGATGGCTCATCTTTCCCTCAATAGTCCTGAGCATGGAATCTACTCTACCTACCTCAATTGGTCATACAAACACCCTCAGGTGTCCAAATGACTGCACTGGTCTGATATCTGCATCAAACACTTTGTTAGTACTCAAACTCACCAAAATATATACATGTACATATTTACAAATAAAATCTATAAAAAATTAATATTACAAAACATAAATAAAAGTCATACCTATCTCTCCCCAGGTTGCTCCGAGAGGGAACATGAGATCAAGGTCTCCTTGAAAGTCTAAGCCCGCATAAGGAAACTGCTTGAAGGCAGGTAATTTCCGGCTCCACCATCCAAGGAAATCATCATCATCATATGAAGTCCTGGTATATCCACCACCCTGTCTAATAAATACATCGCCCCATCGAACCATTTGTGGTTTGCGACAGTCAATAGGTGGAAGAGCCACTCACGGGCTCAAGCTAAGAACCCTCTCAAAAAAGAATGTAGCTAAGATACTGCCATACCCAAATTTCTTCTTCTTTCTTGTCCTGCATTCAGTAAGTTGGTGTTTCATATTCACCAACAAGTCGGTACACCAATAAAATATCACATTTAAGAGGCACTCCACACCTATCTGCATTTATTTGTGAGTGGCTAAGTGTAGTGCTGCAACACCCCCCACTCAGTTAATGGTGCTCACAATCACTTCTAGTGGAAAGCTAGCAATTTTACTTATGGCAATTTGGCTTTCACTTTTTTCTGCTCCTCCCACACAATAGGTGTTGATGTAGTCCTGCAATAAGAGATCCCCAACTCCACAAAAGGTACCCTTGAGGTTTACTACCTCTCCACGGCATGATAGTCTAGTGATAAATAAATATCATCAACCATGAGCTCCAATATCTCACCATGAAGGTTGAAAACCCCTTGGTCAGGATCCCAAAGATGTACTAGAGTCTCAAGGAGTTTTTGTTGTGCCCTCATATTTGGAATTCTAAAATTATAACTTTAACAATCCACATTGTCGCAATGCATTTAGATTCAAGGGATCTTCCATGGCATCTCTATCCATGTTCTCATGCTCTAGTTCCCTCCAGACTAGTACCATTTCTACAAGCAAGTCATTATTTTGGATGAGCGTTGAGTTTTTAAAACCAAATTGTGCTACCCGTGGGTGTTAATTATGACAGTATCGTCCTACACACGGGTGAAGTTCTCTTCACCCGTGCTTTTTCATCGAACACGCTAGTGTAATAGCTTTCACCCACGGGTACGAAGATTTAAATTTAAATGCTTAATAAAAACCACGGGGACTTCACTCAATGACTGCCTACCATAGCACGTTCGTTCGTGGCATATGAAACAATACCCCTAATTTCAAAAAAAATGGAAAAAAGCCTTCAAAAATCGTTTTTTTAACCCCCCTCCCAATATGCCTTCCCAATTTAAAAAACCCCTATTTTCTCTATATATTGTATGTATCCATTTTTTCATTTACATTTTTTATACCCCTTTATATATCTACCTAGTATATTGCCATGATACCGTGGGCTTGACTAAACCTCCCAACGCCTGTAATAGGCACGAGTGGTTGGGTATTCAATCCCCCAAGGCCTATCGAGGGCCTATAACAGGCCCTGGAGGCTTAGAGCCTCCCAAGGCACCCTGGGGGCTTGGATACCTTCATGGTATACAAACAAGTGAATATGGGATAAGTAAAACACAACAATTTAGATATCTCTCAAATGTGGACCTCTACAACTCCAAGACACTAAATACAACTAAAGACACTAATTATCGTCCCGGAAATTTCTAAAGCTTATAAATCCTTCATTGGAATCCAAGAAGGTAGGGAAGAGTAGGGACAGTTGATCTAGAAGAGCCATATGATCTTTGGTGAGTGCACCCAATTAGTTAATATGCTTTCTAAAAAATCGCTAGAGTTCATGAGGATGCATCCCCTGCATACTAAGGACACAGGAATGGGGTGGGGATATCCTCTGCATTTGGCTATTGACTGAGAATG
Organism: Larix kaempferi; assembly: GCA_027924585.1. Lineage (NCBI taxonomy): Eukaryota > Viridiplantae > Streptophyta > Pinopsida > Pinales > Pinaceae > Larix > Larix kaempferi. The sequence continues at coordinate 12,481,341 of BSBM01001197.1, read as the reverse complement.
CCACGAGAATGTCCATTAGTTGTGGTAGGGGTCAGTCTGAGGCTAAATGAACTATCTTGAAGTTCTTCTAATGGTGAAACAGGGGAAGCCAAATTAGAGAAACAAGAACCGGGAGTGCAACAAGAAGAGAGATTGGTAGAAACTCATGCCCAACTAAAATCCTGGCAGAATTTGCAAAAGCTCCTTTGCAAAATCCAGGTAGAATCCCTTCTTCAATATGTGACCCCAAACAAAATCCAAAGATCAAACCTGAACCACACCTGAACCAACACAATTGAAATTGATGACTAAATTAAAATGAATTAGCTATGTGAAGTAACAAAATTAAAAAGTATTTCACTCATTCAAAGTGGGTACTTACGCCTCATCAACATTGGGATGGTAGATCTTATTCACAAAACCAATTGATGATGATGAGCATGTCCCACACCCCTCAACTACCTCAATTCTTTGTTACATTGTTTGTGCTTGTTGGAATTTAGTCTAAGTTGTAAACTTGCAAAACTCGGATAAGATTGGTGTCAAATCCAAGTTCATTTCCCGGAAAGAGAGGAAAGGGAGAGCCTTTTGACTACCTGTTTGTTGAGAGTGAAGAAACATTACTTGGAATGGAAAACAACTCACTAGTGAAAACAAAATAACAACTTAGATGCTTCAAACCATGGGGAGAGGAGAGATCCCATTTCCAAAATGGATGAAGGAGACAATCTTCAAGATACGTTGAACCATTTAAAGCAAATTCAACACATTCATCAAGAGATGAAAATTAGAAATCAACTAAACCAGTAAGAACAGGTTCTGAAATTTTGAAGGCTATGCAAGTAAGAATGAATTTGGGAGGTGATGTTTCAAAACTAGCAACTAGAGTTGTGGCAAGTGTGGTTAATAGTAATATAACCAATATCACATCTTCTGTAAGTTGATGTTGACTCTCAAATCCCTCCAATTTCATTTCTTTTCAAAATAGAAATGCAACTATTCAATGGTATGCTTTAAATCTTGACAGAATAGATGATTCGCAAATTGCCAAAAACATTAAGATCGTATTTTTCTTGTCATGAATTCAATGATATGTAAAGAATCTACCTTATGTAGAAGAATCTTAACATGGCTGAAAGATTATTAGAAATGGAGATGAAAGGAACAACAATTGTCTATTAATAGCTTTGAACAAATTCAAACAAATAATGAAGTTCTATCCTCCATGGCATGAGAAGAACCTGTTGATCCAAGTGAAATTTCTGAAACCCAAGCCAAAGCAAAAGGTCCAAAATCCTAATTGATGAAATCTATCCGCCATTTATAAATCTTAATATGTAAGAGACATCTACTTGGTAAAAGTTAAGTACATCAATGGTTTGTATATTAGTAAGGAACAAGAATTGAAATTTTTCACAACTCTTCATATGAAACTTATACTTTCACCAAAGAGACAAATGAAAAGTAGAGGAAAAAGAAATTGATTCACAACAAATAAATAGTCTGTAGCTGTACCACCTAGTGACAAAGGAAAGACACCAATGAAACAAGAATTGATTGACCAAGAAAATAATTTAATAGTCATAGCATGGAGGACGATCATGGGACACTCTAGAAGACTGCAGAGCTTGGCCAACATGGAAACCATGAAACATGGCTGGTTGTTTCATCCTGAAAAAGTAGCCTAGAGATGCAACAACTATGCATGGAAAAGACCGGGTATCAGGAAACAAGGTTCATACTTCTAACCATACTCAAACCAATTCTGCTATGGGCTCATTGTAAACAAGAGAGGAGCTCAGAAGGCGAAAGAGAACTCTTTGTCACCAATAAATATACTAATCAAAGGAAGAGATAGTTAACTGTTATGACAATCTTTGAACCTTGCACCCAAAAAGGAGCTTGCTCTAATTGGCATTCAAACTCTTCATGAAGCTTGAACACAACCCATGTACTTGGAACTTCTGGAAGGCTGGAAGCCATGTGGAAGCACATCAACCCTTACACTTGTATTATGGAAAGCTCAAATGAATCAGCTAAGTGTAATCCACAAAAGAATGTGCTTGGCAAAGAGAAGCATAAACAAAATTTGACCAATATCATCCAGAAACCTGAATCTGTGTATGGAGGCAATCATCCTCACAGGGCTTGTGAACATTACAAGTATGGCCATACTAAGAATGAATGTTGTCATGTACCCCAATTACTCCAGTATCATTGTTAACAAAATCGTCTTTTGAATAAGGTTTATTTAATGTTGAGGTTGGCTAGAAAAGCACACGAAAAGCAGCACAAGCCTAACAAATAGCTTTGGTGATTAGAACTTTACTTTTGATGCCAAGGGTAACCCAAAGAAAGTCTCATTTACCCAATTAAAGATGACAATCCATGCCCTATTGTGGTGGGAGAGCTTTTGCCAGTAACACAGGCAACAAGAAAGATGTCTCATCCTCAACTGAGTAGAGTTTGAGCAAATATTGCAAAAGACAATCTACCGTACAGGGTATGAACATAAGTGGGAATCCAGTGGCAATACCTTAGGCAAAGACTATGGCAGAAAGTTGATGATTATGCCCCTAAACTCCTTAATTAAAGAGATTTTGTTGCATATTTCTATAGAGGAAAGAGATAGGGCTGCATAGTTATATTTGAAAGGAGTTTGCTCTATTTGACATTCTAACTCTTCATGAAACTTGTACAAAAGCCATGTACCTATAACTTCTGGAAGCTAAGAAGAAGCATATTAAGACTTACACCTCTATTGAAAAAGCTCATATGGATCAGCTATATGTGCTCCACAAAAGAAGGCCCTTAGCAAAGAAAAGCAGAAGCAACCATCCTCATAGGGCTTATGAACATTGTGTGAACATTACAAGAAGCATAAGCATACTAAGGATGAATGTTGTCATGTACCTAAATACAAATTTATTATCCAAGTAAACTCTATGTAAATGAGCTAATTTTTTTGTAAGCTCATAATTTTCTAAGAATGTTTTACTCATTGGTTTTTATGTATATATTTCAATGATTGAAAATGTCACTTTCTTGGAAGAATGGCCTAAGTACTACATAAAGGTAACCTGGGGTTTAAGTTATGGTTTCTCTCTCCTTTTGTGGAAAACGGGGTTTCCAACTTTCCACCCTCTCATTTTCAACATTTTATTTCAGATAACTAATCAACAAACCTCTTTATAGATCTAAATCTAGATTTGAACATGCAATCCAATCTCTGTCCTTTTGGCCAATCCAGTGGAGTCTTCTGTCAAGCCAAATTTTGTAACTATGATCACCACACATCCCAGAGGAGATTTAAGCAACTTCATGAATGCAATAACCAAAAGAGCCATTTGAATCTATAACAAACCCTACAAGTTCAGCTTATGCGCATGCTACAGAACGATATGTCCATTGAAGAATCCACTTAAAGGTCAAGACTGCACAACCGCCTAACCTGGTTCATAGCATCTACATATCAAACCAAAGTTTAGAAAACAAAATGAAGGTGTGACTATTTGGAACTAATTATTTACATAAAGATTTCACTATAGCTAGGAGAGCATAAAATATTAAAAACATGTTGAATCTTTTCAAATTAATACATTTTGTTTGAGTAGGAGAGCTTCTGTACTTGATAAGAAGGCTAAGGAAGAGGGATTGAAACTTCAAAAATCCTTACTTGTGGCATAGGGATGTTGTCTACATACTGTAAACATAGTCTTCATTATACTGTAAGCATAGACATCATAAGTACAAGCATATAAAGGATTGAATGCTTTTTAATTCATTCCACTCTTCCATACAAAAGTGGTAATATACAATTTATTTAAACAACTCAAGCTAAGAGGCTTGTAATTGCCTCACAAAAGTTGTGTTAATTATGGTGACACATGGATGGATCAAGTGACAACTCTATATTTGGGTCATGTTATCACCATCCATAGTAGCTAGGCTACCATGATGTTTCAGAGATGTTTATCCCAGACATGAGCTAGTCCTTAATTGAGATGAGCGTGAGATGAGCCTACCTTTTTGTCAGTGATGATCAGTGGTAGAGTACATTTCGAGGTAGCCAGAGTTCCAAAGCAGTTTCATCAGCTTGCCCTCTATCACTTTTGAGCCTTCATGACCCCTGAGAGACACTTGTTATACCATGGTTTCACTTTAGCAGTGCAACAGAGCAGGTCGCTGATAGATCTTCCTGTGCCCAGAATGAAGGGTTGAGGCTGTTGGAGTGCCCAGGTCTTCTCTTCGTGTCCATATCCATGCCCAGAATTGTTTCTTAATTCCATTTCAACCCTCAAATTCAACCCAACATTCCTCCAAACCTGTTGTTGGTGGCTGTTAACCACTTTTCATCGAGCTGGAAGCTGAAGTTGACATGTTTGCATCAGAAGCAGTCAATTAGAATCATAAATTATATAGCAGCGTTAGAACCCAAACTGGTTATGAATATTACATAGATCAGTATTTGGCTTACCTTCTGAATAGTGGCATGTACATGTTCTCCTAGCAAAAGAAATGTGTGGTCCCTGATCTCAGGGTGTAGAGACCTATCAATATCAAGAGGTAATTGGCTCACAGAAAACAACCCACGATTTCCACATTGAGCGGGGAAGAGCCAGTTCTCATGCTTTTCATATGCCATGTACATATCTCCATGTACATGTCTCCAAAGTACTTGATGTTCAAGTTTAAGGGTTAGAGGAGTTTTTAATTTAAGTAGTAAACTTTAATGCATGAACATATAAATCAGATTCAGAACAGTACTGCTCTAATAAAATTTGAACTGTAATAAACAAACATAATTTTGATCTCTTTCAACTTAACACTCCATTATTCACTGCGTTAAAGTTGGTCCTCGAGAATCATCAAATGCCATGTACAGTAACAACATGATAAAATAATGTACAGTAGATATCAACAGTAAATTATGATAACCATATTTGAATCAACCATATACTCAAATTTTTCAGATTTGACCTCGTCACCGAAGGGACAAGTCAATCTAGCCAAACAATTTGCGTACCTTGAGAGAGATCCAAAGAGGGTTAAAGCATAAGCATACTGACCACATACTGACCCAAACTTCTTAGTCAACAAGCACATTCATACCTAGTACAGTCATGCGGACAAAGGACACACAATCATGATGGGTAAGGATGCAGTCACATATTGCAGAGACACACAGGCATACTTTGCACAGTCATGCTTGAAAAAACAAAGTCCACCCATAAAGTGAAACTCACTGTCATGGTGGGGAAGACCCCGCAGTCCACACAAGAAAACAGGCTCATGGTCACCTCATGGTCACACTAGGGAAGGACCCACAGTCCACCCGAGAAAACAGATAGGGTATTAAAACATTAATAAACATAACCTATGGACCAAGTAAGATACATGTAAGATAAAGGATCATGAGTCAACCAGGGGGGACACAACAAAACAAACCACAAACCCACAAGGTCAAGGTGAACTCACTGTGAACTATATAAGGTGGACAAGCAACTCCTTTATAGGACCAACAAGACCAATAATTTTTTCTCTCTCACAAGGTACACTATTTTATATATTTTTGTCATCACTGTATAAGATTCATTAGTTATAGAAAGTAGAACCCACATAGAACCAAATAAACAACTTATACAAGGAAGAGAAGTGAAATCCATAAAAAGTAGTTAGATTGGAAGCTGCAACTGCAACTGAAATACATTAATAGGCATCAAAGCAACTGCAAACTATCTCAAACAGACATAAACCATGGCAAACGATGACAAAATAGTACTAGAAACAAAATAGTATTGTTTTAACTAGACAAGATAAGTTTAAAGCATAATTTTCATCTCTTTCAACTTTAACACTCCCTAAGGTCCCTGTGTTAAAGTTGAAAATCATACAAAGACAATAAATAATAGCAGTAGTAAATCTAACTCAAAGTACAAAGAAAACTAATACGATAACCGACTATGAGAGTTGAAACCTTCCTTATACTCAGCTTAGCACACCCAGACAGTGCAACAAAGATATTAGTCCACACAAGTACGAACGCATAATGTTCATCTCTTTCAACTTTAACACTCCCAAAGGTCCACATTCGGGATTATTACAGTTGAAACAGATGAAAATTATGCTTTGAACTTATCATTTCTCACTCTTGTCTAGTTACAGTTGAAAAGCATACAAAGACAATAAATAACTTCAGTAGTAAATCTAACTCGTGTCTAACTCAAAGTACAAAGAAAACAAATAATATAACCCGCTAAGAGAGTTGAAACGTGGTTGAAACCTTCCTTATACTCAGCAATATTTTTTTAGATCAGATCTTGTATATTAAGAGACAAGTCACTACAGGATCAAAGGACCACCAAAGGACATACCTGAGAGAGAATAAATTCAGTTACCTAGTCGACAAGCAAGGAATCCCTAATTACTGGAGCAACAGAGCAAGGAATCCCCGTGGCTTAAGCAGGTTTAAGTGGACTAAGACCTCTGTTGCACTGTATGAGTGTTTGGGTCTGCTTAAAGTGAACCGTAAGGAAACCCCAATTACTGGAGCAGCAAACCCAGAAACAACGATCCATAAAATATCAGGTAATGATGAAATTTCACACACAAAACGTGCACAAACCAGATCTTTGTTTGTAGCCCATACAAAACCCATGGCTTTCTTACAACTTAGCACATTCAAACAGTGCAACAGAGATATTAGACCGCTCACATATGAAACCACGGGGGTGTTGACTGACCAATACCATATCACATCCATTCATATTGGGGGATTAATAATTATAAAAAAAACCATTATATTGGGAGGGTTATAAATCAATGCAATATTGTTATATGTTTGAAAAATTCATATAATTTGGGGAAATTCAAACAGATAACAATATTACACTGAATTATAACTTTCACAACCAATTTGCATTCACATCAACATTTCGCCAAACACATTGGAAACAAATTGGGGTATTAAATAATCATGAAAAGGCAAGGCTCAAGCGGGCTGACAAATATCCGCGAAATGGCAATGAGGCAAGTTTCGGGCTTACCAGAGTCGCAGGGAAATCGCATTGCTTGAGGCCAAGGTTTTGTGGTGAAGACACGGTGAAGAGGCAAGGGCTAGCAAGGGCCAAGAAGACAAAGGTGTCGAACTCGTGGTCAAACTGTTATATTCTCTCTCAAGGTATCACCAAGGTATATAGTCCATAACTTATAAGTGTTCCAAACCACATCAATACGTTTTATCATCACCGTATAAGGAAGGTCCATACTACGTCCATACCCACTCCATACCACAACAAGTGCACAACAGTGAGTTTTATAACAAGATATTTTCACACCCTAGCCATCTTTCAAATCAACAACAGTCACAATTTCCTAATGAGTTAATATGAACTCCACACAAACATGACGAAATTAAATAACACTTCCACTGGAAAAATTTAAGATCTGAAACAATAAACATCGAATGGACTATCAAGATTTAAACTTGAAAATTTCTCTGGTTTCTCAACTTTGTTGTCAACTGCTGAACTATTACCATCAGCATTGTTGCCAATAATATCTGAAAATACATTTTTGCCAATTCCTGTACAGCATGAGACTGAAAAAGAGAGAAAGAAATACCTTTGCTTTTAGTAACCATACAAAACTTGGATTGTGCTATGCAGCTTCCATGAGCTAATAACACATAGTCAGCTAATAAGCTTTAAAAGCATAAGCAAAAATGAAGCAAAACTGTAAGGCATGCTAAATAACGTGTAAATAATGAGCACATCAAAATTAAGTGTGAATTAAGTCTGAGTATCCCACTGCTTGTTCGATATTTTGGAAATGCATCTTCATACCTCAAGATTTACATGCATCTTCAACATAGAAACAAAATAGTATCGTTTTAACTAGACAAGATAAGTTTAAAGCATAATTTTCATCTCTTTCAACTTTAACAATCCCTAAGGTCCTTGTGTTAAAGTTGATAATCATACAAAGACGATAAATAATAGCAGTAGTAAATCTAGCTGAAAAGCATACAAAGACAATAAATAACATCGGTAGTAAATCTAACTCATGTCTAACTCAAAGTACAAAGAAAACAAATAATATAACCCACTAGGAGAGTTGAAACGTGGTTGAAACCTTCCTTATACACAGCAATATTTTTTTAGATCATATCTTGTCTAATAAGAGACAAGTCACTACAGGAACAAAGGACCACCAAAGGACATATATGAGAGAGAATAAATTCAGTTACCTAGTCGACAAGCAAGGAATCCCTAATTACTGGAGCAGCAGAGCAAGGAATCCATGTGGCTTAAGCAGGTTTAAGTGGACTAAGATCTATGTTGCACTGTATTAGTGTTTAGGTCTGCTTAAAGTGAACCATAAGGAAACCCCAATTACTGGAGCAGCCGACCTAGAAACAACAATCCATAAAATATTAGGTAATGATGAAATTGCACACACAAAACGTGCACAAACCAGATCTCCATTTGTAGCCCATACAAAGCCCATGGTTTTCTTACAACTTAGCACACTCAAACAGTGCAACAGAGATATTAGACCACTCACGTATGAAACCACGGGGGTGTCGCTGACGGACCAATACCATATCACGTCCGTCCATATTGGGGGCTTAATAATTATAAAAAAAAACATTGTATTGCGAAAGTTATAAATCAATTTAATATTGTTATATGTTTGACAAATTCAAACACAAACAATATTAAATTGAATTATAAATTTCACAAAAACTAATGGTAGATCTACATAAACAGTAATCTGGAAATTCAAGACACCATAATAGAAATATGTTCTATATCATCAATCAGCTTTTAGCTCTATATAGTATAGACTCATAAGGCAGGGTAAGGCTAATGTCAAGCATGGTTGGTGACAGAATTTTCTATAATTCACCCTCATACAAATTCATACATAACAAGAGACCACAGAATAGATCACAATTCCAGATGACAATTTCTAAGTTATACATGACTCTTTGGCCATGGAAACATTGCTTCGTCATATTCTAGTTATACAAGTGATAGCAAATTCCAGAGTTGTGGGAAAGTAAACATGGTAGTAAAGGAGATGCAGACAGACCAGTAGACAACTGCAAGTAAATGCACCTAGAAAGATGATAGATGATGCCCACTCTACCACATGAAACTTCAATGCACGAACTTAAGCATCCTTCTATCTTGACTAGCACTGATTGTTCTTTAAGTGTACATACTACAACCTTGTTTCTAAAATCTAATGTATGTACAAAATAGAGTACACTGAAAGAGGGGACAAGCTTGTGTGTCTGAGAGATGCAGTCTATCCCTGCAGAGGGGCTAGAGTTGGCCACTAGAACCATAATGGTCCCTGTATAGCTGTATGGTTGTTGCTGCATATGGAGAATGAACCAATTTCTCACCAGACGTTTAGAGACAGTTGTCAATAATGTTTTATAGTCCCTAGTGAGGTACTAGTCAAAGAGAAGAAACAGGATTTTATTCTAGAAGAAGAATGGAATACCCATACACATGTATTTTGTTTTAAGGAATTTGACAAATTACATGTCTAGTGACCAAAGGTGACAAAACTTCCTTTCAGTTGTCTATGATGATTTCAACTCTTTGGTTGTAGCTACAAAGAAGGCAGTCCCTGAATCTTATTCTAAAGTACTCAAAATAAATAATACATGAGTGACGAGTCCACAGCAATTGAAATTATGGGTTTCATCAATTTGCCATGACCAACATAGAGCTTCTTGAAAATAAAATTAATAAACAATACAAGTAAAATATATAATTAACACTTACAGCAGATGAAGCAGCTGAAGTGCCTGAATCTTTATTCTTGGTTTTGCTGGAAGAATATTTTGCACCTTTGAGAAAGATCCATTGAAGAGCTGCATGCATTTTTAGAGCCATATATGCTCGAAGAGGTGACACAACCATGCAGTTAGAAAAGTCGGAATGCAGATGAAAAATCATTTGAACTGTAAGTTTGAGGCCATAAGAAAGATGTTCTAACTTTGAAGATGCTAATAAGGCCTTTCAAGTGTCCTCCTCTGCAAGTAAGTTCTCTACTTGCCATGCAGCTGCTATGGCAATGGTAAGACTTTCTTCATTATGGTCCTTGCCAGATTGATGAGATTGGCCTCTCCCTTTCATCATATTCCATTTCGTGGACATTTTTACGGGCCATTTAGTTTTCCTCTGTGATTTATGTGATCTATCTTGTTTTGACCTATTCACTTCACTTGCAACGCTGCCAGAACCAACAATATTTGAGGCATTCTGGAGAAGTTTTGACAAAGTTTCTAGGAGTTCATCAAACCCGCCCCATGCAAGTATTAACTTATGAGCTGCTCTAAATTCTTCCTGTTTTGTTTTATTCTGAAGAACAGCGCTAAATTCCATGATTGGGTACAATGTTTAACAACTTCTGATATGTCTTTGGGTGGAATAATTGATGCAATCTTCAATATAGTTGTGTAAGTTGATGGAGTACTAGCAGAAATTAACATGCAATTGAAGTTATCAGATGAAAATAACTCACAAAGGGCTATCTTGCATGACTGGTTGTTGGCTAAGTTGCAACAAAGATTTCTAACCGCAAGCAAGATGCCTTCTTTTTCCTTGGTATCTAAATATGTTGGTATCATGAGAAGACTAATTAAGAATTTTACTAATTCAATGAGAGATTTTGGAAGAACCCCTTCAAACAGGGCATATTCACAAAACCTTGCTGCTGCGAGGGGATATCTTTTTACCAGATTAATGAAACGATTGCATGCCTCAGATACTGGCACTTTGGAGGGGAAGTATGATGGAATTAGAAGCCTGGTTAATAGTCGGTCGACCAAACATTGGTCAGTTGCAAGAGAGCATAGTATGGAATCCAGGTTCACCACCTACATTGAAAAAAAAAATTGAAATGAAACAATGAATAGCAATGCACTCTAGTTGTTTTATAAAATGAGGAAGCATTCTTCTAAGTTAACCAAGTACTTATTTGCATAATAACAATCACGCTGTGCAATTTCCAAGATGTTGATGTATATGTAACTTCGGAATGTATTTCATATATATATTTATTGTACCCTTATAAGAGATGTGTTATTCCTCTATAAGGAAGTGTCGCAAGTAGATTAACTTGCCGATGGGTTATTAGACTACCTGATGTGGGTGTTGTCTCGATATATATGTAACCGGGGTTATTAGGCTGAGTTAGACAAGTCGGCTCCATAAGTAATTAGGCAGGTCAGGACAAGTATAAATAGAGAGTCGGGATTCTCTATTTTGATAATGTCAGAACTCACTCTTCTCTCACTCGGAAAGTGGCGCACATTGAAGGAGGAGGATCAAGTTGCATAGTAGGAGACTATCTATTGTATTTGGTTGTACTTTGGTTGAGCCATTGCTCTATCTATCTCTGAGGAAGTTGTGGGGTTTTTCACCTTAGGGTTTTCCCCACGGAAAAATCTGTGTGTCCATTGTCTCATGCTTTTGATTCTTGTGATGCTTGACATGCTTGACATGATTGTTATGCATTGATATACTGTACATGTTATTCTCTTAGTGAAGATCCTATAGCATATTGAATTAATGCTTAAAATCTAACATGGTATCAGAGCTAACCCGAGAAGAAGACACTATGCAGTTTTGGAAGCTAGGGCTTCTTGTTTTTGGGTTTCTCTCCACAGATTTTGGAAAAGTAATATGATGGATTGACTCTCCTCGGCAAGGTGAATCTATCTGTCAATCAGAAATCAATTCTGAGCACTTTCAGTTTTGGCCCTAAAAATTAGGGTTTCCTAAAAAATAGGAATTTCTGAAATCTGAAGACACAGCTGGAAGCTCCTTGGAAAATCAGAAGTTTGGAGCTTTGGTTCAAGATTTTTGGTTGTGTAGATCTCCGGGAAACTCAAACCCTAATCCGGCACCAGATCTAGTTTTCAGCAATCAAGTGGTAAGACTCAAATCTTTTCTATTTCCATTTGAAGTACTCTTTAAGATGTCTCACCACACCAAGCTTGAGGACAAGCTTGAAGGAGCTGATAACTTCCGAGCATGGAAGTATAGGATTGGGTTAATCCTTGAAGAGAATGAGTTGGATACTTATATAAGTGAAGAGGTCCCTGTCCCAGAGGGAGAAGAGGCTAAGGCTCTTCACAAAAGGAATTTGGTTAAGGCAAAGAGGATCATTGCTGATTCTATCAAAGATCATCTCATCCCTCATGTGTCATCCCTAAAGACACCAAAAGAGATGTTTGATTCCTTGACCAAACTATTTGAAGGCAAGAACATAAATCAGAAGATGACCCTGAGGAATCAATTGAAGAATATCAAGATCCAGAATGCAGAGACTATGCAGTCATATTTCTCAAGGGTCTCCCAGATAAAAGAACAACTTGAAGCTGTGGGTGAAGATATAGAAAATGGAGAAGTGGTGATGAGCACTCTTAATGGCCTCCCTAGGTCATGGGATTCCTTCATCCAAGGAATTTGTGCTAGAAAGAAACTTATCTCTTTTGCTAGACTATGGGAAGAATGCTCACAGGAAGAAGCTCGAATTATAGCCAGAGAAGAGAAGATGGGGAGTGAAGACCAAGCACTCACAGCTCACTCCAAAAGACATGGTGACAAGAAAGCTCACCATCATGGCAAGAAAGGAAAATATCAGAATCAAAGAGGTAGTCCCAGACATCGAAGGGACATGACCCATGTCCGTTGCTATACATGTGATGATAAGGGACACTATGCCAAAGATTGCCCTAAGAATAAGAAAGAGGGTACTCACAAGAAGAAGAACTTCAAAAGAAGACATCATGCTCATGCTGCAGAGGATGATGAACCTCCCAGGAAGAGGGCTAGAGAAGATAGTGAAGATTCTTCAAGTGATGAAGAATATGTTTTGATTTCTGCTCTCACCGGAACCATTACTCATGCAAGTAATGATTGGCTCATAGATAGTGGGGCTTCCAAACATATGACAGGATTCAAAGAATCCTTTGTGAATCTATCTGAACATGATTCACCCCACAAGGTGAAGCTTGGAGATGACTACCAGTATCCCATAAAAGGGAGTGGTGAAGCCTCATATCAACTAGACTCTGGAAAGTCTATGAAGATGAAAGATGTACTCTATGTTCCAGGTCTCAAGAAGAATCTACTCTCAATATCTGCATTGGATGCAAAAGGCATGAGGGTTGCATTTATAGATGGCCAAGTCTTAATGTGGCCTAAGGGTAAGACTATAGATGATGCAGTGGTGATTGGATAGCAAGAGGGAGGATTGTACAAATTGAAGGGCCATCCAGAACAAGCCATGGTCCATGATTCTGTAGAGCCAAGTGAACTTTGGCACAGAAGGCTTGCACACATGCATTACAGGGAATTACCAATTGCAAGCAAAGTGGTAGAAGGTCTTCCTGAAATCCAGACAAAGCATGAAGGCATTTGCAAAGGTTGTGCAAAGGGAAAGAATACAAAGAAGACATTTCCAAGCAGTGAAAGCAAGGCAAAAAGAATCTTGGAGATTATCCACTCTAATGTATGCAGTCCCATGTCATCCAGTTCTCTGAGTGGGTATGTATACTATGTCTCCTTTATTGATGATTTATCTAGGAAGACTTGGATCTACTTCTTGAAGAACAAAGATGAAGTGTTTAACAATTTCAAGGAATTCAAAGCCTTGATAGAAAACCAAACTGACTTGAAGATCAAGATCTTCAGATCTGACAATGGAAAAGAATTTACTTCAGGAGACTTCAAGAAGTTATGCAGTGATTCAGGGATTAAGAGGGAGTTGACTACTCCTTACAATCCACAGCAGAATGGGGTTGCCGAGAGAAAGAATAGAACAATCATGGAAGCAGCAAGGGCAATGCTTCATGACCAAGACTTACCTATGCACCTATGGGCTGAAGAAGCAAGGACAGCTCTATATGTGCAGAACAGAACACCCCATAAGATACTTGACAATAAAACACCAGAAGAAGTGTTTACTGGTAAGAAACCAGAAGTGAGCCATCTCAGAATATTTGGTTGTCCAGTATACACTCACATTCCAAAAGAGAAAAGGTCAAAGTTGGATCCTTCAGGAAAGAAGGGTATATTCGTGGGTTACAGTGAAAGCTCAAAAGCTTACAGAATCTACTTCCCTGGATTCAAGAAGATTGACATCAGCAGAGATGTAACTTTTGATGAAAGTTCAGCTTACCACAAATTGAGAAAGACACCTGTTGAAGACAATGAAGAACCCAGAATATCCAGAACATAAGACACCACAATGAATGAAGCAGTTCCTGAAGAAGATCGAGAAATGGAAGATCCACAACAACCTGTGGATACACCTCGTGAGAAGAATTCTCACAAGAGGAAACCTACATGGGCTAGAGAGCTCATCCAAGATGCAGAGAGATTTGGCATTCCAGAAGAAGAACACAGAGAAAGAAAAAGGACAAGGTCACATACTAGTTATGTTTCTTTACTCTGTGACATCATGGATAAAGAACCTTCCAGTTATGAAGAAGCTGCAGAAAAGAAAGAGTGGAAGGATGCTATGATCGAAGAATACCAATCTATTATGAAGAATGATGTTTGGTATGTGGTCCCAAGACCAGATGGGAAGTCTGTGGTAACTTCCAAGGGGATCTATAAGGTTAAGCATGCTGCAGATGGTAGCATCGAGAAATACAAAGCTAGGTTTGTAGCTCGTGGCTTCTCCTAGAAAGAAGGAATTGATTATGAAGAGACTTTCGCTCCTGTGGCCAGATACACTTCCATTAGATCAGTACTTGCTATGGCTGCAGTAATGAAATGGAAGGTACACCAGATGGATGTCAAGACTGCTTTCTTGAATGGTGTAGTTGAAGAGGAAGTGTACGTGGAGCAGCCACTCGGGTTTGAGGCACATGATAGAGGAACACATGTGTGCAAACCGAAGAAAGCCCTGTATGGTTTGAAACAGGCACCCAGGACCTGGTATGGCAGGATAGATGGCTTCCTATCCAGTTTGGGATTTACCAAGAGTCAAGCGGATTCCAACCTTTACTACAAGGTTGAGGAGGGAAATCCAGTGATTCTACTATTGTATGTGGATGACCTGTTTCTGACAGGTGAGGATAGACTGATTGCCGACATGAAGAGGAAGCTAGCTGTCGAGTTCGAGATGAAGGACTTGGGTATGATGCACTATTTTCTTGGTATGGAGGTGTGGCAGAGTGCAGATGGGATCTTCCTTGGACAAGGGAAGTATGCAGTAAAGATCCTGAAGACCTTTGGGATGATGGACTGCAAGGCCATGGCCACACCTATGGCATCGAACCTGAAGCTTCTGTGTGATGCTTCTTTTGAGCCGGTTGATGCTACGATGTATCATCAAATGATTGGGTCCTTGATGTACCTGACGAATACAAGGCCAAACATTTGCTTTGCGGTGAACACCTTGAGCAGTATCTAACAGATCCGAGACATGTTCACCTGATAGCTGCAAAGCATGTTCTAAGGTACCTGAAGGGTACAGTGGATTACGGGCTCAAGTATGAGGTGAATCAAAAGTTTAACCTGGAGGGTTATGTTGATTCGGATTGGGCAGGCAGTGCCATTGATCGGAAGAGCACTTCGGGGTGCCGCTTCAGTCTGGAATCAGGTGTGATCTCTTGGTTTAGCAGGAAGCAGTCCTGTGTGGCACTGAGTACAGCTGAAGCAGAGTATGTCGCAGCTTGTTCAGCTAGTTGTGAGGCAGTATGGCTTATGAAGCTACTGTCTGATTTGTTTGATCTCCAGTTGAGTGCTACCTATATATATTGCGATAACCAGAGTTGTGTGAAGTTGTCAGAGAACCTAGTGTTCCATGACAGGTCGAAGCACATTGAGATCAATTTCCACTATATCAGGGATATGGTGTAGAGGGGAGCTGTGAAGCTCCTGTATGTTGCGACAGACGAGCAGATAGCCGATGTGTTGACCAAGCCGCTTGCCAGAGTGAAGTTTGAATACTTCAGAGGGAGACTTGGTGTACTTCAAATCCAGATGCCTTCCAGAGGGAAGTGATGAAGTCCGGAGACACAGATGCACACTGAGCCATTCTTGCATGGTGGCAGGTTAGTCCTCCCATGGCAGGATGTAAGGGCTAAGCCATTCTTACATGGTGGTAAGTTATTCCTCCCATGGTAAGATGTAAGGGTTGGGCCATTCTCACATGGTGGCAGGTTAGTCCTCCCATGGTGAGATGTAAGTGCTGGGCCATTCTCACATGGTGGCAGGTTAGTCCTCCCATGGTGAGGTGTAAGTGTTGGGCCATTCTGACATGATGGTAGGTTAGTCCTCTCATGGTCATGATGTAAGTGATGGGCCTTTCTGACATGGTGGTAGGTTGGTCCTCCCATGGTCGTTGATGTAAGTGTTGTGCCTTTCCGGCATAGTGGTAGGTTGGTCCTCCCATTGTCGTTGATGTAAGTGTTGTTAGCCTTTCCCAGATGGTAGTAGGTTGGTCCTCCCATGCTGGTGAGTGTAAGTGCTGTGAGCCTTTCACATGGTGGCAGGTTAGTCCTCCCATGGTGAGTGTAAGTGTTGTGTGTGTGCATCTGGGTTGTGCTCCGTGGACTACGTGGTGATCTGAAGACATTGATGTGACAGTTTGGTACACAGGTTTTTTAGAGGCATATAATCAATCCTGAGATGCTCTTGCAGGTTTTTCCGAGGCAGTGTAATCAGTCCTAAGAGATCTTGCAGGTTTTGCAGAGGCAGTGTAATCAGTCCTAAGGTGTACCTACTTGATGGCTTGCTTGCAGATGATGATGATGATCAGGTTGATCATGTGATGATATACATCAGTTGGATGTATGGTGAATTATCAGTTTGATACTCTGTGGTCATGGACAGGTTGTGCAGTGGCATGTAAAAGATCCCGAGAGATTCGAGAGGTTGAGCTGTGTGCTCGTAAAAGGCCTGGGATGCTCTTGCAAGGTTTTGCAGACGCACGTGATGAGTCCTGAGGATTCCATAGTATGACCAGTGATGATGAAGACCCACAGGTGGTGGGCCTACATCCATTATGAAAAAGTACTGGCTCTGTAGAACTTCCTATGACGAGTAGATTCAGAGATTGGACGAGATAGCAGCAGCTGTGACGATGATGATGATTCGATGACGATGATCCAGAGAAGAAGACTTGTGCCCGATGATCTGTGTAGAGAAATACCTTCCTAGTTAAGAGGACGTGTTGATGTATATGTAACTTCGGAATGTATTTCATATATATATTTATTGTACCCTTATAAGAGATGTGTTATTCCTCTACAAGGAAGTGTCGTCATTTGTATTGACAAGTGTCGCAAGTAGATTAACTTGCCGATGGGTTATTAGACTACCTGATGTGGGTGTCGGCCCAATATATATGTAACTGGGGTTATTAGGCTGAGTTAGACAAGTTGGCCCCATGAGTAATTAGGCAGGTCAGGACAAGTATAAATAGAGAGTCGAGATTCTCTATTTTGATAATCTCATAACTCACTCTTCTCTCACTTGGAAAGTGGCGCACATTGAAGGAGGAGGATCAAGCTGCATAGTAGGAGACTATCTATTGTATTTGGTTGTACTTTGGTTGAGCCATTGCTCTATCTATCTCTGAGGAAGTTGTGGGGTTTTTCACCTTAGGGTTTTCCCCACGGAAAAATCTGTGTGTCCATTGTCTCATGCTTTTGATTCTTGTGATGCGTGACATGCTTGATATGATTGTTATGCATTGATATATTGTACATGTTATTCTCTCAGTGAAGATCCTATAGAATATTGAATTAATGCTTAAAATATAACACAAGATGCTCAACCAGCAACCAAAAATGAAGGACATACTTTATGAAATTGAAGTGCTCTAATGTCTTTCAAGGTTAAAAGGAGATCTGCAACCGCTGTCCTTACAGAAAAGACAGGATCATCAAGTAATGGTGCCAACTTTGGAAGTAGTACTTTCAAAAACTCATGACTTTGTGGGTTATCAAGTAAATATATCATTCCATCCACTACTGCACTAGGGGGTTGACGTTCATGGAATGCCAGAATTTTTTTCAGATAAAATTAGTGATGAAATGATGCAACAGCATGATGCAGACACTTTGATGGAAGTTGATGTTCAGGGAACAGCAGAAATTGTTTCAGATGAAGTCAGTTACGAAAAGACAGAACAACATGCCAGAGACACTTTGATGGAGGTTGACGTTTAGAGCATGCTAGAATTTGTATCAGAAAAAATCAATAATGAAAAGACTGAACAGCATAATGTAGACACTTCAATTGAGCTTGATGTGCAGGGTATGCCAGGATTTGTATCAGATAAAATCAATGATGAAAAGACAAATGAACATATTGTAGACACTTTGATGGAGGTTGATATGCTGGACAAAATCCAAGACATGCCAGATCCATTTCAGGGTATGGCAAACAAAAAGGTTGGGGATCATGCCGATATCAAAACAGTTAACCAACAGGATAGTGGGAAACTAGAACAAATATCAGATTCGATGAGGGGTGAAATCAGTTAGGATAGTTCAGAGAAGCATGCCAGAGATTTTTCTTGCAAGGATATTAGGTTAATAGAAATGCAAGTAATTTTGGATTCCTCATTGGATGGAAGTAATGAGCATGGTGGAGGGACACATGTCATTGGGACCTCACCCAAGGTTCTTTCACAGGCCTGTAATGATGAGCAAGCAAAGTCTGGAGGTGAGGAAAGCTTGTTGGGCAATGATAGACACTTATTGGAAACTAGTGTGCCTTTAGAAGAAAAGACCCAGGAACAGAAAGAAAATGGCCTGAAGACTAAAGAAAAGAATTTAGCTGAGAAACTAATTATGACTGGTACTGTTGGATTCACTACTATAGATGTTGATTCAGACAGTCAGGTTAAAGATTCAGATGGGGTGATGATCAGTCCAGGGATTGAGTCCTCATCTATACCAGCTCCTTCGTATGCACCGTCTAGTCATATTGATCATTCTTCATCTTATTTAAAGTTAACCAATGAAAATGTGAGCACTCTAGTGATGCAGCATAAAAATGTTGAAACTCAAGATATTGAATCCCCCAGCCCTGTTTCCTTTCCATATGATCAAAATCAGAATTCTTCATTGGCAAATGCTGCAGAGATAATTGTCCATGATGTCACAGGTAGCTTAGATGAAAACAGTTCCAAGAAAGCTAATAGTGATGTTACCCAAAATGAATCTGTGGATGTGCAAGGATTTGGGAATCGAGAGTCTCATGCTCTTGAAAAACTATCTACTGTTGAGGCTTATCAGGATGAAGAAAATGAAAGAAAAGATTCATCAATAAGATCTGTTTTACCAACAAAAGACATTGAAAACGTGGTCAAAGCTACTTCTTCCCCAGAAGGAAAAGACATTCTTCTTCTTTCTCATACCGGGGATGAAACACAAGGATGTAATTTTGGGGCCATCTCCCTTCAAGTCCTTAATCAATCTGCAATTCCAGAAGAGCAACCTATAACTGGCACATCACAGCAAGCATTGCAAGGAAACGAACAATGTATTACATTAGAGTCTAAATATGGCAAGCACACTGATCAGATGAATCTTGAGTTTGAAAGGAATGTTAAAGAAGATAATACCTTGGTTAGTATCAAAGTGCAGGATGAAGGGAAGACTGACACCACATTTTCTTCAGATGGGCAGCAGTCTATGCCAATACCTGACTCAGGTATTTGTTGTAAAGCATCATATGCTTTTGGCCATTCCATTATGTTTTCTCAATTTGAACTCAAACTGCTAAGATATGGAGGGGGACTATGTACTCTGGTTTAGAATCTAGACACCTTTGGCAGGTGCATGAAATGAACTCTTATTTATACGATGCAAGGCACTTATAGTTTAATTTTTTGCTTCTTTGACTTTAAACATGAAGAAAATGCAACAATACCTAACCAGTGAATGCTTAATGCTAACTAAAATACTGTTTTAGCTGTCCAATGTTTTAGTTTTCCTATTCTACATTCCTTAACAATGCGGGACAACATAGGTTATTTTTCTATTTTGTTATACATTGAAATAAATTGTAGACCTAAATGCATTCTTACAGAATATGGGGGATCCTTTGTTTGATCTGATCAGAATGATGTTTTGAAGAATTGATACCTGAATGTATTCAATATAGAATGATCCTGCATGTTTAACTTTGCTTATGAAAATGTATTTTAAAGAGATCAGCTCCTGCCTTTTCTGCTGAAAATGTTGATGTACACCAGGCTGTAGTTTAGAATTAGAATTTAGGTTAAGTTGTGGAGGAGACCCAACAATTTTAAATTATTACAGGCAGATTGGCAAAGCTTCAAATCTTATTTGGCTACTTTGGCCCACAGGAAAATGGAGTTCCAATTTTAAAGCATAACTTATTATATTAAGGAAATGTATCTGAATAGAACTCTTGCTTTTGTTCTGTAGTTCATAGCACTCACCAAACTTTTCCAGGGAGGAGAATGGTGTTCTCAGTGTTCAGATTGGTAAGTAAGAGGTGTCCACCAGATTCGAAACATGGTATCCTCATTGCAAACACCCTCAACTTCTTGCTCAACTAACGAGCACAATTTGATTAAAGAATAGCTGTGAAAATATGATCCTTGGGAACATAACTGCAGAGCCCTGAAAAGTACAGGTTCTTGGAGACGATAAAGAAAAGCCTCAACACCATCCTGAGTCCTTTGGCTGATAAACCCTCCTAAAACCTTTCTGATAGAAGAAGCAAGCATTTTAGAAGAGGCATATATAGCCCCTTCAACTAAACCCTGAATGCAATTGTTTTCGATCTCTTCAAGCGAGGAACCCTTTGCAAACCTCCATACCTTGTACATAATTTCCCCATAAGATTCCAGAACAGAATTCCGACCAAAGGGGATCTGAGAACGAAAGATGGTAATGAGTTCCTTTACCAGCTGAGCATTCAATCCAAAAAGAAATGCCAGAAAGCGTCTCCCGTCCTCTGTTCTCAGATACGATGGGCTCAAAGTGCATCGAACCAGCATGTGCTTCAGATCGTAAATTCTATCGTCCATGAAATCAAAGAAAGTAAAAGCTTCTCTCATTGAATACACTCTATGGACATCGATCTTTTGACCCATTGATAGAGATTTTGCTAGCAAGCAAGGGAGAGATTGAGCAATGGGAGACTCCTTCCCAAACAGCGAATCTCACCACCATTGCTCACAAATAGTCGTCACACAATCCTGTAAAACATAGTCGCCCTGGCCTCGACGCGATTTCCCTGCAATCCCTTGCCTCTTCACCGGCCACGACGCGATTTCCCTGCAGCTCTCATTGCCATTTCAGGGGACATTTGGCATCCTTACCATATATAATATACCTCAACGTATTTTGTATTGCTCTATTAAATAAAAAACCCTTACCACCCTTAATATATAAGCAATATAATATTTGGGTTTTCATGTTTAATTAATACCCCCAATATGAACGAATGTGGTATAATATTGGCCCACTAGTGAAGCCCCTGTGATAAAAACTCAAAAAACCCACCAAAATTCAATAAAACTATATGCAAAATGAAGAGAAAAGGGAGATGAATTACCTAGAACTAATGGAATTAAGAATGGTCCACTGCTTTGATCACAATAAATGATTGAATTTTTAGGGATTTTTGGCTCTTTACTATGGTAAAAATGCAAATAAATTACTTTTTATACCTTTTTGGCTATTTGTGGTAAATATTTTTTTTATTTTTTTTTACCCCCTTTATATAGTCTAGTATATGTTTTTATGCCATATTTTTTTGTTGTGACTAATAATGAAGGTGTTTTGACTAGGTCAACAAGAAAGAAGATGTTTTATAAGGTTTTGTCCACATTAATACTTGAAAAATATTTTTTATCATGGCATATAAGTTAGGTTATCGCTGCGCTATACATTGCATTGATACCTTACCATTGTTTTACGCCATAGGACCCCTTTTTCTCCATGGAATGCGACATTAAACCTTCTTATCTCCCACTATCATCGTTTTTCTTCCATGGATAGTGCCTACCTTACATGGGACACCTTAGTTAGCACACATTTTTCTGTATCGGTGCCCATGCTGCCAGTTTCTAAGTTTGGGAGCTTTCTTAGTTTATTGTGATTTGCAAGAAGAATTGCATACTCTTTTTCTTACTTGTTGACCACCCTTTTATAAAGCTCCCATCCATATAGAGTTTTCTTCATGCTCTTGTTAGTCTCCTTAAAATTGACAAGATCATCGATTCTACTTGTTCACTTCAAACTCATTAAATTATTGAAGGGACATCCACATAGGTATAAATTTAACCCTTTTCTGGACAATGTGGATTATTTACGAAAAATGAATACTCTAGTTCACTGTGACTAGAAGAATTCTCTCTTGCATTGTTTTACCCTTTTTCGAGAGAGGAGACTAACTGTACGAAAAACTATCTTTTGGAGTCTTCTTCAGGATTTTCATACTCTCTAAACATGAAAACCCCGTGAGCATATACCAACTCGAGCTCAATATAAAATCCATGAGATGGTGTATAGAGTTATTGTTTAAGTTTTTCAGACTCTTTAAATATGAAAACACCGGCGAGCATGAACAGATCCAGGCTTGATATTAAAATCCATGGATCAGTAAATTATCGAGTAATAGTCTATCTTGTCTTCAAACTCATAAAACAATGAAGAAAGTGTTGATTTTCCCTTCCATGGACTCATAAAATTACACATTGTTGGACCTCTATTAAGCACTCTTATCTCTCTTCTTTGAGCTTGTTAAAAAATGAAGAAGGTACCGAGTTTAATTTCTTGGACTCGTTAAAATTTTACAAGAAAGATACTATCGAGCTTCATTTTATCTTTTTCTTGCTCGTTAAAAAATGAAAAGATACTTAAAAATAGAAAGGGAAGGGAAATATTTCAGTCATTTGTTGAATCTATGGTCATAAAACTACATATGGCCAACGCGTTTGATAGGGTAAGACACTCTTTTCTTTATCAAATTTTAGAACAATTTGGATTTTGTCTGAGTTAAGTTCGTTGGGTGCAGGCCTGTATTGGTTGTCCTTGGAATTCTCCATTGGCTAATGGACGCCCCTCTGTATTTTTCCAATCCTCTACAGGTCTCTGGAAAGGTTTCCCCCTCTCCCGCATCATTTATATTATAATGGTTTATAGCTTCAGTCACAGGTTAGAACATGAGCGCTCTTTAGGAAAGCTTGTCGGTCTCTAGATCACCAGAAATGTGAGGACCATCAATAATTCTCAATTCGCAGATGATATGATTTTGATAGGTGGGGATTCCAGAATAATTTCCTAAAGATTCAAAATACTTTTGAAATCGTATCTACGTGTGTCATGGGCAAAAGTCAACAATCGGAAAAGTAGGATCTTCGGCTGGAATTGCTCACATTCTGTCTCAAGAGCCATCTCTTCCACCCTAGATTTTCCCTTTTCCTCCTCCTGAAAATATCTGAATTTTTTGGGACTTCCGATTTCAATAGGACCTATTCCCACAAAGGATTAGGAAAGCTTAATCCAAAAGTTAAACAAACGAATCACTAACTAGGGCTCAAGGTGGTTAAATCCAGCGGGACGCATCATTCTTTTGAAATCTGTCCTCTTTGCTCTACCAATTTATCAGTGCTCTGACCTCTTAGCTCCCAGAGGCATATTGACTCAGAATGGCACTCTTCTCATGAAATTATTATGGGAAGGAGGTAAAACGAACAATAGGAAATGTCATTTAGTCAATTGGAATATAATCAAAGCTTTAAAAGAAAATGGAGGGCTTGGATTTCATGATCCCACCCTTGTTAATAAAGCTCTTGGAGCCAAGATATTTTGGAGAGTCTTCAGCAATGGGAACGAGTGGTGGAAACAATATTTTCGAAGAAAATATTGGCCAACTATCAATCCTCTCAGATTGGATAGAGAGGACTGGTCAGGAAAGGGATTGAACATTTGGAACCTCTACAAGGTTGTTGCGCCTCTCATCATAAATCATCTCAGTTGGATAGCTAGAAATGGAAATAATATTGATCTATGGTCAAACAACTTTTCCCCTCAATTGACCGCAGATGTTCAAAGATAGGTGGTTAGGTTCCAGAAATAGTCAATCTCAAAAGGAAAAAGAAACCTCTTTGACATTTCTCATTGGGAAGCCTTTATTGGATATTGGCTCGAATGGAAGCTAAATGATGACCCATAAGAGTTACAGGAGCAAAATGATCTCTTCTTACCTCCATTAAAGGCTCATCTCCGCACAATTTGCACACAAACGATATTCAAGCATGGAATTGACAATTTGAAGGTTATCAAGTAAAACAAGGATATCAAGTTTTATTAGCTTCATTACCAACCCCTCCCTCTTCTTCCCTTTGGAATAAAATCGATGGTCTTCCAAAAATCAATGTGTTGTTGGACTCTAGTTCACATAAAGATTCTTACTCAGGACAATTTAAAGAAAAGAGGATTCATAGGGCCTTCTTGGTTTGTTCTCTGCAATCATGCAGAAGAAACTATGTGCCATCTCTTTTAGGAATGTTCTTACTCCCTAGAAATATGGAGACAGACCTTTGCTACTATAGGACATATCCCTCACATTTCAAGAATCTAGAAATCCATGTTCTCCAATTGCAAGTCCTTCCTTATGAGATCCCTTCACTCCAAATCTCTGATCAAGTGATTTTGCAGTGCTCTTCCTAAGTATCTGTGCTGGAAAATTTGGCTTGCCCGCAACAGGGCAATCTTCAACTTTGAGTTTACTTGTCTAGTGAAGGTGGCAGCTCAAGCTCACTCTTTACTTTCTAAAGCTTTATTTACAAAAGGAATATCGCCCAACATCCTTGGTGATCTATCTAGTGTTGAGAAGCAATGGCTAAGTGAGCCAGCAAAAGATCCAAAGATAACCCCGAGGATTCGTAAACCCTTCTAGATAGTTTAATGGAAACTCAAAATGCCTTTAATTGATTTCACTAGTTGGAAGCAAGAATAGTCAATTCCACTTCTCTTCTTTGACGGTTCCTTGAAAGGAAATACAGGTATGGCAGAAGTTGGGGGAGTGATCTACCACCCAGATGAATCTCAAGAAGAACTCACTTGGGAAATAGGACATGCTATGAAAAACCAAGATGAGTAAATCGCGTTATGGATGGGCTTATCAATTCTACAAAAAAAGGAATCTGATCATTCATCATGCTTGGAGACTCCCTCTTAACAATCTATAAGATCCATATTCTTCAACAAGGTAAACAAAAGGTCTCTTTAGACCTACTTCGAATTCACCAAAAGACTCATTGGTTCAGCTCCATAATTTTTATGCACATCTTAACGGGTCTCAATGTCAAGGCCAATTTTCAAGCCAACTTGGGCTCGACCCTCCATTACGGCCACTTAGTTTCAAATAGCAATGGCCCTTGCATCTATTACCCCCCTTAAGTCTCACTCTTTTCATTATATCTCCAGAAGCCAGAGGAAAAAGATTTTTCAATGTCATAGTGAAGGAAGATTGCATCTTAATCCATCTACTACCATGGTATGCTGTTTTATCTGCAAGAATCCCTAGGTTCGTTGGTCAAATCTCAATCTAAGAATGCGCACAAATCCTGGATTGCAAGGAAATTGGTTTACAGAAAGGATCAGGTGTTGGAGGTTTGTTGAGTTTAAAATGTTTCCCACTTTGGGAGCAGTTACCAATCGACATCCTGCGGTCCATGCTCATGATATTCCCTTCTTGGGCCTCTCTCCTTCGTTCCATTGAAATTTCTTTTGGACATCTACTTGTACTAATCAACAGTTGAATGATGAAAACAATAGATACAATCATGGAACACATGTAAGTTTGAGCCCTCCAGGATAGACAACAAACAAAAGCTTAATTTCCTTCATTTCTTATATTATGTATTATAAGTATTTGATGTTAGGCTCTAGTTTTTGCAAAATTTATGGTAGATATAGTTATTTTTGGAGCTGGGAATCTCAACAAAGGACTTTTTGGGAGAGTGTACAATGCAAAATGGAATTTCTACCAGAACAACCAAAATTGATCTCTTTAATCGATCTCTTGGATCCTTGATATTTTTCTCAGTTTTTATATTAATTCAAATAGTTGTCCCTGTTAAAAAAAATATCATCAATGTAATGTTCAATATTTTTGAAATTAGGATTATGACGATGAGTGACATGTCTACCATCTTCCGTTGCACCCCACTACGATGTAAAATTGATAGAATGTTGCACAAAGAACACAACTTAGAGAGGAAGCATACCAAGCATGGTTGAATCAACCACTTATCAATTCCCACTATGTCCTGAGTCACCAAATAGGAATGCCTACGGTAACATTAGTTCTTCACATGTTAGCAATGAAGGTAATGAAATAGAGGTTGGTATGTATGATTTCTTATGGGATATGGATGCCATGGAGGCAATGTTGTTAGATGCATTCCAGGAAGATGAGCTAGGGGATGATACTCATATCACCGATACCTTCTTCGAAAGCTTGAAATTTGCTTCCACCACCCCTCTCTTTGGACTTGGCCAATCAAATTCTACCCATGTAGGGACAACAATGTTAATATAATACTTGAAAGCAATGTATGGCATGTCATACATGTGTTTCTTGGCGCTTTTGAGGTAACCAACCATTAAGTCCATTAGATTTTGAGGAATCTTGTCACACAATCAACATTGAAAATGGTCAGTTTTATGAATATTTGATGACATTGTACGTTTCTATTTCCCATTAACTGCAGGTTATTCAAATATAAGGTAATTTCAAGTGACAATGTCTTGCTCGACAACTGTGAAGAGGCAAATAAAATGTTGAAAATGTTGGGTGTTGAGTACATATCATAGATCATTGGAGTTTGAATGATTGTATTCTATATAGAGGTGAATATGCAAACAAAGAGATTAGTCCAAAATGTGGGTAGGATAGGTACCATAAATCAAAAAACAAGGGTAAATCTCATGGTCCTCTTCATAAGATATTGAGGCACATGCCTATAAACCCAAGGATTCAAAGGCTCTTTCATTGCAATGAATTAGTTGTGTTGCAAGGATGGCATACCTCGCATAGGAATGAGTCATGAGCTATGTGAATCCCAACATATTCATTAGCCATGAAGCATATAGAGGATACATTGCCCGATAAATTCAAGGATGAAGTACGAAGTCTTACATTAAGCATATCTATGGATGGAATTAACCCATATTCCCTCCAAAACATTAACTATTATGTTTGTCCTATAGTAGTGATAAATAAAAATATCTCCCCATGGTTGTCTGTGAAAAATGAGCATCTTATATTGGATCTTATAGTACCTACTAGAAGACAAGTGAATAATATGAATGTTTACCTACAACCAATGATCACTGAATTGAAGCAATTATGGGAAGGGATACCTATATACAATGTATCGAGGCCCATCCGAATAGAGAGGAGTTTTACATTGTATGACATATGTGCATACACCACACATGATTATCTAAGATTAGGATCTTTCTCTGGTAAACATGTTGATTGATTTGTTTATATTCATAACAACATTTTTTGGCATAGTTAATTCAGTGCGACTATATTGATCTTCAACACTAATGTGATATGTATGCAATAACATCATAGGTCTTGTAACAAAAGGGTATCATGGGTGTAAATGTTGTGGACCTTATATAAACGCTAGGTGGTCCAACTCCCTACAAAAATTGGTGTATGACTGATCCAAGTTATTCCTCCCGGAAGACTGCACTTATAGAAGAACAGCATCTTCTTTCAATGGAAAACTAGAGAGAACCCAAAGACCTGAAATAATGACATCGGTTGACTCGATTAGAGCATATGACAGAGAGAAGGAGAAGGAGAAGGAGATTGCATAAATGTTTGATTCAAATGGGGAACCTATGTTTAATGATCCTGAATTATTCAACACCTATGTTGAGAAAATGTCCATTGAGATGAAAGGGAAACTTGTATTTTATGAGATCCCATATTGGGAGCATCTTAAGATATCCTATTTACTAGATCCTATGCATATATTTAAAAAAGTTCCATCTTCTTTATGGAGACACATATAATCGAAAAAAAAATGACTCATTGGTTGTTAGGAGAGATCTTATTTCTTCAAATACTAAAAAGAAACATCGTCCAAGACAAGAAAATAGAGGAGAGGATGGTCCCTTTTGGTCTTTTAAAGAAGGTGATGTCACGTGGATTTTGAAGAAAGATGATCTTTCTTTGGAAAAGGAATTTATATTGTGTGTGAAGGTGCCTTCCTTATATGGGTCTACTATACAATGCTACTTCACTGTAAAAGAACATTTGTCGGGGTTGAAATAACATGACCATCTGAACCTTCTAAGAGTACGTATGTCAAAAACATGTTTTTATTTTTTTTCCGCCACAAGTTAAAACAAAATTAATTTTGTATGTGTTTATTTTGTAGCGTCATTATCCTTTGGTCATGTGTGGGTGTAGGAACCATGGCTTCCTTCGGGACCTACAACATGCCATATCTAGATTATCTGTCAATTCTCAAGCCCTTGGTAAATAGCATTGCGCAGACGTCCCTGAGCGCACTACAAAAGAGAAATTGGCAGTAGGTGTTTTAGCTATGAGTTGCACAGAAGGGAAAGGAAAATCAGTTGGCATTTGCTCCAAACCGAAGATGAGAGGTCTCTGATCACCTAAAGAAGCCGGGAAACTCATTGATTATATGATGAAGTACTGCCTTGTCCGCTGCTCATGGAGCTATGTGGCCAAGCATGTTGGTGATACATTATAAAACCCACTCCAACTTTAATTTAAAATTTTCTCCACTTTGCATTACTTTATTTAATTACGCTTAATATTACAATGCTATAATCTAGGCCAAATTTGCAATAATATGATCCCTTTCAATATACTGCCCCTTTGCTTTACTTTATCTAATTCAACATAATATTGAAATCTTACAACCTGTATTATAATGGATGGAATCAATGCATTAATGTGTTTTCAGCTTTCTAGATTCATACCTGATTACTGAACCGTCTTGCATTAGCATGCCTCCCAAACCATCTTTGCACGCATCCGTGCACACAACAAAACCACCATATGGATCAGCCACTTTTAGAATAGGAGCGGAGGTGAGCAGTTGTTTCAGCTTGGCGAAACTTGCTTCACACTTGGTCGTCCAAAGAAACTTGACTTCCTTCCTTTGCAGATAGGTAATGGGATGAGCCACTTTGGAAAATCCTTCAATAAATTTCCGATAGTACCCGGCTATTCCCATAAAAGAGCGAACATCGCTTACATTTTGGGGAGTAGGCCAGCTCATAATGGCCTTGTTCTTGTCGGGATCCACCGCGATACCTTGGGATGATATAATGTGACCCAAGTATTGTATTTGGTCCTTGTAGAAATAACATTTTGAGAACTTTGCATAAAGTTGATTTTCTCTTAAAATTTAAAGCACCAACCTTAGGTGTTCCTCATGCTCACTTTCGTTCTTCAAATAGATGAGTATGTCATCAATAAACACTACAACAAATTTATCCAAGTACTTGCTGAAACATTATTCATTAGGAACATAAACGTGGCTGGTGCATTCTTCAAACCGAATGGAATCACCACAAATTCATTATGTCCATAGCGAGTATGGAAAGTTGTTTTATGCACATCTTCTTCTTTAATTCTGATTTGATGATAACCCGACCTTAGATCAATTTTTGAAAAGACAGTAGCACCCCCAACCTAATCGAACAGATCATCTATCCTTGGCAAGGGATGCCGATTTTTTATGGTTACCTTGTTCATCTGTCTATAATCAATGCACAGCCGGAAAGTGCCATCCTTCTTCCATACAAAAATCACCGGTGCTCCCCACGGGGATACACTTGGACGGATATAACCTTTTTCCAACAGCTCCTACAATTGTGCTTTCAGATCGATCAATTCAGGTGTACTCATTCGATAAGGTTCCTTAGAATTTGGTATTGTTCCCAGGGACAGTTCTATGGTAAAATCCAGTTCTCGTCTAGGAGGTAACTCCGGGATCTCCTCGGGAAACACATCCTCAAATTCAGCCAAAACAATATGTTGTGTGAAATCTGAAATTTCACTTTTCTGATTTTTTGTCATGTGGACAACATAAAGTTTGCACCCTTTACACACATTTCTTTTCAATTGAAGAGCAAAAATTTCCCTTAATTTCACTGCTCTTACTATTCCTTGAATCTTTTCAGGTTGTCCAACATCATTCATGAAAGTGACAGATTTTTTATAGCAGTCAATAACAGCCCTATTTTTTTCCAGCCAATCCATACCGATGAGCAAATCGTATGATCCTAATGGAAAAACATTCAAATCTGCGCTAGTGTAGGATTCATTCAAATTCAAGGGACACTGATTCACTACCTCATAAACTTTCCTTTTTGTCCCCGTGGCCATTTGAACCAGCCAGGGATGCATGTATTTGTTCTTACTAAGTTTGCATGACTCACACAGTTTTGGGTCTACATAACTTTTACATGCACCAGAATCAATCAAGATAGACATGGGTGCCTCGGAAAGCATACCTTCAACCTCGATTACAAAGGCTTGATGTTCTGATTGACGATTGTTCAATGCAGCATAGATTTTCGGGCTCTTTGCTATGTCTTGGACCATTGAAGCCTCTTGCATATTATGCACAAGTTTGCTTATGTCCTTTTTATGAGGACAATCATACCATCGATGACTTTCTCCACAGCCCCAGCATTTGAGTGGTGGCTTTAATGGTGTTTGTTCCGGTTTTCTGGTGCCTTCAGTGTTAAACTTCTTAATGGGTGGAACAAATTTGGATTGTGGCTTGCTGCCCTCAAACTGGTTGCTGAAAGGTGCCTGCGTACCTTGGCTTCTGAAATGGTTGGGCTTATGACCCTTCTGCCTACTTTTAGATTTGGTTTTCTTCTTTTCGTTCCACCTTTTTGACACTTCGGCTCTGTTCTGCCCCTGTTCATAACACAGTCTAGATTTTCTGAAAGCATCTTCCAAAGTCTTGGGATCGTCAAACTCTATCTGATCCTTGTACCCAAATGGAAAAAAATTCAGGAAATGTTGAATTATGACTTTTTCATCCTGAATGTAAGGAACGTACTTGAGAAATTCCATAAATTTATTGATTAGCTCTTCCATGGTTTATTGTCCCAACTTAAGGTCGTAAAATTCTTTTACCTTTTTATCAAAGTACCTTTCAGACAGGTACTTATGTTTGAAGAATGTTGCAAAAGTTTTCCACTTTACCTTCTTCTCGTTGATAGAGCAGGTCAGCTTGAGATCATACCACCAAGCCGAAGCTTTACCCTGCAGGTTGAAAACAACAATCCTAGCCTTTATAAGGTTGGAATAGTCGAACATGCATAAATATTTGTCCATGTCCCTTAGCCACAGTTCTGCCTCTTCTCCGGTTTTAATTTCTCCGTTGAAAATAGGAGGCTTGATTTTCCTTAATTCTGAATGTAGATGATTTATTTTTCCAGTTTTATTTTTCTTCTTGGGGATGTACTCTTCAGAATCTTCGCCATGTGACTCTCCATCACTAACGTCCATATTATAGCTCGCGAAATTTCTTGGAGGTGTAATCTTAAATTTCGAATTTCTTTTTGTGACTGATTTTTCTGCATGATGATCCTCCGGTGTTGGAAGGTGACTGTTTTCCTTTTTAGTCAATTTTTACAGCAGAATAGCATTTATTTCTCATTGTTCTTCAAAGTTTTTAATGTTGTCTTCTTTAATGCTTATTATCTCCGCTTTTAGACTTTTGACCGTTTCCAACATCTCGCTGGATGTTGTCGCTCCTTGTGGAGAAATCTGGTTTCTCCCCTGCCTGCTGGCCATCTCTCCTCGCTGACTAGATGTTTCTGCAGCTAGCCTTCCTTTCTGTTCCGCATAATTCATTTCTGTCATTTACTGTTTCAGCCACTGTGATGTCTAAGTGTGGCCAATCAACTGTTGTTAGAATTCATCAACAACAATGTAATTATTGAAAAAAAATACAAACAGTATGCTACAGGAATTTTAATTATTTATTTCTAGAATAAAAACACAACATTCCATGCAAATGATCCTAAGGTCCCAGTGTAGTGACCGTGCTCTGATACCAATTTGTCAAGTCTCCTCTACGTGATTTTTTTTTTGAATAAGGACTCTAATCACTAAATAATGCGGAAAACACCACCTCTAGTTGTCGCTACAACAGGCGTAACTCTTCAGTAGAAAGTGAACATGTAAGGACAACTCATGTGCCAGCAAATACATGTGCGTTACATCCTAACCACTTACGACCATAAAAAGTGATAGCCAATAATTCCATAATAACTATATTAACATCTATTAATATGTTATTACACCAATTACAATCTTTTTATAGCGTTCATGTGAATAACACTTTAACTTAACATGGTTATATATTCCCAACATATAACCTATGTGTTTATATTCAAATAAGCCCTAGCACTACTTGTAATGTACTACGCTAAGGTATAATGTGGTGTGAGCATTCTTATCGTACTTATGATTATGCAGTTATACAAACTTACAAGACAATGATAAGTATAGTGTAATGCATAACTTCTAGGGTTAACCTAGCAAGGATTTATTAACTCTAGAGTACAAATAGAACTCTAATGCAAACATTACTAAGTGTCCCACATAATACCAATTCCACACATAATAACAATTATTGGAATTAACTGACTTAATAAACAATATAAGGATATATATATATGTCTACCTATATATATACATATATAGTGTGTGTGTGTGACCAATGATTTATTCCTTGGCTTAAAATGCCAACATATTACTTCAACGAATACTTCACACAAAAAACATTGTAAATACAACTTAACTCTTTTAAAAACTATTAATATATATTTATATATATTGTATATAAATATACAATACGTCCCAAACAAAGGACTTAGGCTTAACATGCCAACTTAAACATAGGTAAACGATTGGCACCAAAGGTTTATGGCCCCAACATAATAGTGGTTTTATATGAAGTAATACTACGATATTAATGTGTTCGTAAAAAAAGCTTTCCAACGTAGTGACTATGGTTTCCCAAGCAACGACGTGGATCAATAGTTATAACATACCATAATGCAATGTGAATAATACAAAGGTCCTACGAAAACATGCAAATGATCTTGCCAACATGGATAACACACGCGTAAGCATGCACGGGTTAGAGGTCTAACACTGTCGTTTCAAAGGGTGGTGAAGTGGTTGTGCCACGCAGGCCTACCAACCCTTACCAATGTTTTGAACCCAACTGGCTGCCACATGGAAGGTACACGAAACCTCTCAACGATGTGGAAGGGAAACGTCGAGCTACGTGATGGTCCTTGGTTCCAAAGTGGACACAGGTTGGTTGACATTAAATGTGAGCTCCTCCTTCCAGCTGTGACGTGCTCCATTCCCACGAGTTGTATTGTGTACTCAACGCAGGCTTCCTTAATGCACCAGTTGATCTTCACCATGGATCACAACATTGTTTGGTTTGTTGATAAACAAGTTCCATTCATCACCGTCGATCCAGCATTGGTGGTTTTGGTGCCCAGTTGTTCTATGGTCTAGCCTTCAATTCTACTGCCACCAGGTTCAGTGGTCACTTGACCTTCCATCGCTGGTTGTAAGTCATGGCTTGTATGGGTCGAGCCCAATGAAGAAGTCATTGTTACCATGATAGAGTTCTGAGCAAAGTGTTGCTTCCCTCAACAGCAGGCTATGCCATGAGTTCAAAGGTGAGTTTCGACGTCGTGGGGTTATGCTGGACCACAGGAGGATGCCGCTAGTGCTCGCCCTGCATGCTAGGGTAAGTTGTAACACCCAACTCTTATCGTATTTCGTTTTCCATGCTTGCTCAGTATGTAACTCTTTCGGCCATTACTCATACTTTATTAATTCTTTTGTTAATGTTTGGTGATGCCATAGGTGGAGCAAGGTATGCGTTTTCGCTTCACTGACAGGTAAAAAGTCCCAACGTAAGCTTCGTTTATACTATGGTAAATTATATTACTTCTATTTTTTACTTATTACGTTGTAAATCCTACTTATTACATTTTTAACCACGTCTTAACGAATGTGCAGGTAAGCAGTAGTGATGGAGGTTGGGCAGGCGTCGTGGCTCCTCAACCATCGCCTAGCGTGGGGGATGGTTCCCCATTTTCCAGGTAACTTGCCAAATGAAAGATTCCCTCAGGGGTTGTTCTTACCCTATGGGCTCAGGCTGAGTTACTCAGGCTTTGGTAGGGTTTTAAAAGTTAGGCTTTCGTTGCTTAAAAGAGGTGGTCGTCGGCACAGACTGCAGAAGCTTCGCTTACTGCTTACGCAACAGTTGGTCTTCACGACCAAGGTGGTTTAGGGAAGAAGAGCAAAAGCTCTGGACTGTAATATTTATTTTGTAAATAATGAACGCATTGGGATAAGGAGAGCATTATGCTAAAGCTCGTTTGTTACTGTGACGAGATGCTATGAAATCTCTCGGCCTCTGTCTCTTCTTCTTTTATAAATCAAACAGAGTTATTATGAGAAACTTGTGACCAACATATTTTGAATGTGGAAATGGTTAAGCGTTTAGCTTCCAACAATGAGGTGTTTCTCCCATGCTTGTTTGTGCATTATTAAAATGGTTTCGCAAATGTTAATCGTATATGTTTTCAACATTCACATGGTAGTTATTTTCCTTGCTTTCTTCATGCTTAATTAAACATGTATGCATTTGTTTTTAAATGGTACAGCGCTCCATTAAATTCGCATTTAATCCTGATCGTAAGTTCGTAACACCAAACTTTCCAGCATTTGATATAAAATAATGTAATATTCAGTTTGCTAGTTGATCGTCGAGCTTAGCCGTAGGCATAAAAGGTTAAGCCAGATGCATACACTACTTATATCATAGGTTATAATGGCATTGATGTATAAAAGAATGTCGGTACTGCGATCACAGCTAATCCACACAATATAACCGTCGGCATTCTCATAAGTTTGTGGTAGTGTATTAAACATATATGTCGATTCGTGTTTAAATTAATATCCATGCAACATTGATTTTCGTTGTCCAAATGCGCACTATGCAAAATCATGAATAAGCATGCAGTTATATTAATGGTTAACTTGTAGGTTTTAAACGCGTACTTGCACAGAACCATAAACTCTATATTTTCTTTCATATATTAATGTGGTCTCAAACCATAGACCATGAGTTGATTCAGGGAGCATACCGCGTCCTTAACTTGACCCATATCGAGGGTAATAAAGGGATATGAATGCCACTACATGTATAAAGTAGTAAACATTCGAAACTTAATGTATAATTGTAAATATAATAGCAGATGTGTGCAATACTTAGGAAACCCTATTCGAACATCATAATGAAGTTTGGAAACATATGCATAAACATAATAGATTAGAGTGCAATCTTAAGCCCTATGTGTAATACAAGTTCGTCATAAACTTTTTACATGAATGTATAAACAACTTCATCTATAATCAATTCATTTAACCAGTTAGGAAAATACCTTAAGCACAAATGTTCCCTTTCTGGGTTACCTTATGAAAATAGAACATTAGGGTTTATAAACATTTATGGCTTGACATGTAAACCCTTGGTTTACATGTCTGCTTGATTTGCACAATAACATATATATAAACACAGTTATGTCCATAAGATAGAAATTAGGTATTCTGCACGAAATGAATATACAACTAACCCTAGGTTAGCATTTAAATCATATCCATTCTATGGTGCCTCTCTCAGGCTTGCAAACTGATATTTAAACATTAGATCTGTCAGCTTAAATACATCAGAACTATAACCATGCATACAACAAACATGAACTATGTATATTCCAGTATTT
Organism: Larix kaempferi; assembly: GCA_027924585.1. Lineage (NCBI taxonomy): Eukaryota > Viridiplantae > Streptophyta > Pinopsida > Pinales > Pinaceae > Larix > Larix kaempferi. Next base: position 12,445,475 of record BSBM01001197.1, on the reverse strand, counting down.
CAACTTAGATCATAAAGCTGCTTCAGATTACAGAGATATAGGAGTTATTGTAGATCGATACTCAGAAATCAATATGACAGTATACATATAAGCAGATCTGAAAATAGTAGATCATTTAACAGTATTTCGAGGAATACACATAAACAATTTCCAATACTGTCCATAAAAATAAACATAGGGGTTCAACAGATATACTTATCTGAAATCTGATGACCAGTGGAACCAAGCACAAACCTCCCAGCCTTTGAACAGCAAGTACTCCTTGCTTTCAGGTCACCCCCGAACTAAGTTCACAGTCCCCTAAGTCAGATTGTAGATTTTAAATTACCCTTAACTTGTTTTCCCCAAGTTATTCAGGATATGTCAGTGGCAACAGGAAACCCAACATCCAACTCAGTACTCCTGAGCTCGAGGATGCTCCAGGGGCTTTTAAGCCTCAGCCATTAAGAGAATCAGTTTAAACACAGCCTATCCAGACTAAAATGTAGTGCTCCTCCAAGCTTGGGGTAGTTCTCTACCTGCACACAATTAAGTGGCCAAGCCAATACTTAGCTGTATGATTCCTCTTAATCTGGACTAGTTTGCTTCTCCCAAATTTGTCCTCATTCACTTGGCTTCAAGACCAGTTTGGTTCTCCCAAATCTATCCTCCCTCACCAGTCTTCATTTGTCTCAGGTTATGTGTCTTCCCAATTCCCATTTCTCTTGTATGTTCAGCTCATGAGAATGTGAATAATGAATAATGAACAGTGTGTTTTTTTCAATGAGTTTCACTTTTTATTCTCTTAGGTGTGAAATTCCTCATTTTATGAATTCTTTTAATTCATTAGTCTCTCAAATCTTTTCTTTAGGGTTTGCCATTTTTCTCCAATAATAATTTCTTATTATTATTATTAAGTGGCATTTTCCGCCCAACCCTTAGGGGACTGTGACTCCCATCTCATTAATGTGTTGGTCCACATGGTCATTAGAAATTACTTTATTAGATTTCTAATGTCAACTAAGTAAACTGAAATAATACTTAGCAAAAATATAATAGGGGTTCAAAGTCCAAAATTGGGGTATTACATAGCCCCATGTTATCTTCTGTTGCTTCGTCATCGAATTGTGTAGCGCTGACTTGTTCATCATCATCAGCAGCACCAACTCCTTGGCACTTTCCTCGAGAAAGGGACATGATGTTGTCCACAGCATCTGCCTCTTGTTGCCCATCCAAATGCTCTTAGACATCCTCAAGATCTTCGCTAGCCACATCTTCTTATCCATCCACATCAATTGCTCGGCTACACCCGGTGTCATGCATAAGAGCATCATAATTCAATGGCCAAATACCTGTTCGCCTAAAGCCAGCCTTGATATTTGAGGATGTGAGAGCCCTTTTGAAAGCCTTGCTTGCAAGCTCAGCTAAATCAAACCTCTTTACCTCTACCCCTGGGTTCTTCGCCATCCATGCAGCACGTTCCGACCTAAAAAAATCCCTGAAAGGCCCAAACACACTCACATCCAGGGGCTGCAACCTGTGGATGGTGTGAGCAGGAAGTGTTAACAAGCCAATGCCCAACATGTTTTCCTCCTCGATGGTTTTCACAACAATGTGGCTGCCATGACCATCTAAAACCAACAGGTGTTTGTTTTCAGGGGAGACACCACCTGGTACGGATGCTACAAAGTGACAAAGCCAATTCAGGAAAAGTTCTTTAGTCATCCATGCACACCCCAAGTTCACAGTTTTGGATACAGTTTTGGAGCCAAGTTTTTCCCTTGAACAAATCAAATCTCGGGATTTCCATATCAATTGCATTCACACAACATAGAATGGTTATCCACTCCTTGCTCTTTGGAATAATCTTTGGCACATTCTGGCTCCCTCTCTTTGCAATGACCCGCATGCCACAATTCCTTCTTTCCTGTAACCCTGCCTTGTCGCAGTTCCAAATATGGTCTTGAGCGTAAGAGTGTTTCTCATATGCAAAAGAAAGAGTGTCATAGAACTTGGACACAACTGTGGGGCATAGATTCAATGCCCTGTCTCTATCCAGGCCCTTTGCAATTCGTAGCACTAGCTCTGGATGCCTTTTTTTGAAACCACCCCACCATGACTTACCTGGAAACCCATCTTTGAATGGGGTTGGCCTCCCCTGACAGATTTAAGCAATAGTTGATTTCAGTTGTATCAACTCTAGCCCATGTCCCAATTGGGCCATCTCCTTACACCACACCACCACCTCCTCCTCCTCCTGTTCAGTCATGACTGTAAGAGGACCTCTCCTCTTGGTATGGGTCAGGCCATTTATACAGTAATGGATTGATGTGTGTGAAATCCCATATTTTTTGGCCACTGCTCTAACTGAAAACCCCTTGAATTCGGCATCGTCAATTGTAGCCAGCAGGTCTTCTTTTGTCCATTCTCTAATTGCATGGATTTTCTTCGTTGAAATGGCACCTTGCACTGTGGAAGATGGTGGAAATATGGGCAATGTTGGCACTATGGGTGGTGATGGCACGGACATTGATGGTGGAACCACACCATCTACCTCTTACACAGGACCATTCTCAGAATTTGTTGTAGCAATGATGTCATTTGAAACATGGGCCCTTTCCTCATCTGATGATGTGCATTGTAGTTGGGCACCTCGGGTACTCCGCGTCCTTGCACCCCTTGTACAAGGTGAAATATTGAATCTTGGCATGGCTACAAGAATCTGCACAATCCATACATGTAACATTTAATAGGGTATCCTTCTGCAATGGTTAACCTGTGAGTATTATACGCTAAACTAGTTAATAGACCTGTGAGTATTATATGCTAAACTAGTTAATAGAATGGATATGTGAAATGGATAGTTAATGGATACATGAAAACTTAGATGGTTAATTGAATGGATACATGAAATAAGTGAATGTCAATACCTAAAACACTATGCACACACTGATGGGTTGTTGATGAATGGTTGAGTCCTAGTTGATAGATGAACAGTTTGCAGGAATAACAGTTTGATAGATGATAGACGCACTGCTTGAATGGTTAAGTCTTGGTTGATAGATGAACAGTTCGATAGATGCACAGCTTGAATCCAAGGAATGCAAATGGATTCAATTGTATGCAAAGAGGTTGGTTTATAGTTTTTTATGTTGAAAAATGATTGCTTAGTGGAATTGACATGGATTGCAAGGTTAATTCTAGGAATGGGAGGTTGGGATTGATTTGAAATCGAGATTTGTATTTGCATGATCCATGTGCTCTTAGTGTGTTTAATGGATGATTTGATTTTGGGCAGCTGGGAATTCGATTAATGGATGTTTTGTTGATCCATGTGCTTTGGTTGAGTTTAATGCCTGATTTGATTTTGGGCAACGACTTCTGTTTTGCTGATCCATGTGCTTTCGTTGAGTTTAATGGATGATTTGATTTTGAGCATTCGTAATTGTTGCTCCTTTTGATTTCATAGAGTTTAATGAATGATTTGATCATTTTTCAGTGGGTGGGCGTCATTTATTGAGGTTACATGTGTGAGTTGTTGATGAATTATGGACCAGATGCTGACCCTAATTTCACTTGTAGTGTGCAGGTGGTAATGTGTGATGGAACACTACATCTGTTGTTTGATTGTTGCTTCTCCAGTTGTGGTTCATGAGGACTGATGTGATGCCCAGGGTGTACTTAGTAGATTAAGCATGATAGGCTATTTTGATGTTAGATTTGGTATTTATGGTAGGACAGAGTTTGTTCTCAATTGGACCCAATGGTTTGTAAAGTTGGCATTAAATGGACTATCCAGTGTCAGCTGGGGTTCTAATCATCTATTGAATTATTTTTGGACTTAATATAATATATATTTATGCATAAATATATTGTTTAATGATTTTCTTTTGAGTTGGGAATGTTCATTCATTGGGTGGTTTATGTGACGGGAACCATGACCACTATTGGTCCCCACACAACAATAGGATTCCCTCCCCTATCCACTACAGAAAATCAACATTCTTGTGTTTCAGGACGTACTGGATTTAAAGTATGAACACATACAAGAGCCAAATAACGTGTTTCCAATTGATTCAAAACGCCTTATTTTGGTATGTGATATATAATATGGACAAAAAGGTATGATATGTTTGGAAAAGTGTAATGATATAAGATTTTTTTATTTTCAAAAGTCACCAAAATCCATGAAATTTTATATTCTTATAGGAAGAACTTTTTATTTTACTATATCCGATAGTCGCATAAGGAAGTTCATAAAATGCAAATTGATGGCGAATGGTTGATGGAGGATGGAAGGAAAATGGAAGGGGAAAATCCACAAGCCTAGATAACATGCACAATCGAGATCTTCAAACCAAAGTTCATTTTTCCGAATATAACTCCAAAGCAAACATCTTGTAGCTTCTCATTTGTGGGCATTACAAAATTGAATAAGAAACCATCAGCTTCATATCAAACGATTAACTTCACCTCACTTAATCATCATTATATTAAAATTCCAAAGACTCCCTAATGGTGGAAACCCCAAACAATCTAAAGCTAGTAAAGACATAGGCTAGTTTTTTGGACTCAACAATTGAAGCAGGCAACTTTATAGGCATTATACATTATGGAAAAAATAATTTTATAGGTGTGGGAGAGCCTGGCGACTCTTTGTCGGCTAAATATCATTAAAGGTGAAAATCGTCATCAACATCTGTGCCAACCAACAAAAGTGTGTTGCTTATAGCAGCATGTAATGTGTATGAATATCTTTGACTTCACAAGTAATAATAGTAAGTTGTATGAAGACGGAAATCATAAGACTCAAACTATGAAGATGAGTATGGAATACTGGTCAAAAGAACTTAGATGGAATTTGAACTGAGTGTCTTTCATGAACGCGTGTTCAAGGAAAATTTATCAACACTTATCGTACATGGCATGTATGCTAGAACATGAAACTAAACTAAGGGAATGAAGCAAGGGAAAAGAAAGAAAGGGGAGAAAAGATTTTGACAATTTGTTTTCAAGCAAGGCTCCATTTTCCGCAAGCATTGAGCTGAAAGGTGAGGTTTTTCCAATATGATGTAGGTAGCATTGTTCATCCATTCACGTGTTTTTGTTTCCACCACAGTTAGGTTAACCAATAGTTAAGTAAGCAAAAGCATTTAATCCACAAATTATTGATCTACTTGAATTCGAGTGGTCATGAAGAAATGGTTAAAGAACATAAAAAGGGAAAAGATTAAAAATCATAAATGAAATGAAAATAAGAAAGAAATAACAAATATAAAAGTGAACATAAAATTTACAAGACTCTAAATAAAATAAAAGAAAACAAGAAAAGAAAAATATGAGATATCAACAAACTAGAGAATGCATTAAATCTAATTCTTTTATATTTTTAAAAATTTTAATTTTTTTTATCTTTTAAATTTTATTTATGTACAAGATTAAGTATACATCCTTTAAACTATGGTGAATAAAATTTTACATACAAAATTGCATCCCAAGCCTTACAAGCATGATTAACACAACAATGATAATCAAGTGAAGCATGCCAACCAACATGCCAACCAACATGCCAACCAACAAAGGAATGTGGCACAATGTCAAGGGCAATTAGAATCCAAAAGAATTGCAAGCCATCACACAAAATCTGCCAAACCTTTTGATCAAGAGTGTGTTTATAAACATGAATTTCTACATGCTCATGCAAATTACAAAAGGAAAAATTTTGAAACTATTCACCCTTTTTCTTGTTTATGAAATAGTATATGTTGATCTATGGTGATCAAATCTTTCGATGACATATTGGGTTGTTGATAAGAAACTTGACACATGAAGAATCTAGTTCAACCTAATACAACCTTTTTGGTTAAAGTATCATTGAAATAATTAGTTTAAGGTTGAAACAAAGGATTTGTAATCTTATGAAAAGCTTCGTCATCAAAATAAATTTAGCAAATATATAATGAAAAATGAATGTAATCATTATACTCTTCATCATCATTTGAAAAAATAGAGGGTTAGAAAAAGCATCATCAAAGCCACAGGCATAAGAGTTATCATGAGAAATACATTCTTTACACACATCATGAGCATCTTCCTCATCTAAATTTGAAATAAAATTCAAATTTGGATGTAGTTGAAAATCATAAGGCAATTTAAGAGATTAAGTTTGGTGATCATCTTCAAAGAAACTTACATTAGATGAGGGAAAAGCATGGTTAAGCGCTAAGATGCGATCATGATCATCTCGACAATCATTTTCTTGATTACAAGTAATGAAAACATCATAATCTAGTTTTGAGAATGAAGAGTTAATTGCATTATCGACATGAACATTTTCTAACTTTGATTGTTCGAGTGAAAGCATGTGAGATTGAAGATCTTGAATAGCATGCATGATGGAAGAAACATCCTTATGTGAATGAGAACCTTCAGGGAAGTAACATGTTCAAAGACATTGCTCTTCAAATTATAAGCATGTAAACAAAGCAACTTCTAAATTTTGAACATTTTTCTCAACTAATTGCCATCAATAGAGAGGAGGAAGAAGATCATAACAATGTATGAGAGCAGCTAAATTAGTTGGACGAATACTTTCAAGAATTTGATCCTAAAACTTAGCAAATTTAAGATTGAAAGTTTTACCAGATTCACCTTCTTTAATGCATAACTGATTAAATCTTTTAAGATGTTCATAAGGATTTTCGAGATGACCAAAAGTAGAGGTAAACCAATAAGAGAGTTCAAACCAATTAGAAATACATTCATCGGGAAAATCGGTGAACAAAGACACAACATGACCTTGAAGAGAACTTTTAAATAAGAGCATGCAACTATCATTATTGTTAATGCCAAGAATGGTGCAAGTATTTGAAAATCCACGCAAATGCTCTTCAACAAAAACAGTCTCGTCAGCTTTAAAAATAGACAAGTGTTGCTTAAATTTATTAGGCAGTGGTTTGACTGGATGAGTAAGCTTCAATGGCGAAAACATGAGCCAAGTATATTTCGGCTTATCTTCTTCCCAAGAAAAGGTTCCATGATGATGAACAAGCTTATCCGGATTAGATAATGAAGATGCCGGAATGTATCGGCTAGAAAAACAATTAATTGGATCACTTGGGGCCATGACAAATAAGAAATGGAATCAAAATGCAAACCAAAGTTAAATTGAAAGAAGTAAAACAAAAACTGGAAGACGAACCATTGAACAGTTCTCCCCAGTATGGTCACCAAAAATCTTGATGTGGAAAATGACAAGTTTTCCACAACAACCTTGAATTATGCTTGGCTAATGTAGAATAGGCATGAATGATCACCCTGAGTTTTAAGCCGCTGACAATAACTTAAAGAGAAAGAAAGCATTATGTCTTGAATTAAAAGAAAATGTATATATGGGGAAAAAATATGGATTCTTTAAATGATTTTAACTAATTTTGATAATTACTTTTTTTGTGTTATTTGATTTTTTATAAAAAAAAATTCTTTTGAAAAGGAAAAGTAAAATATTGAGCAACTAAAAGTGTTGTTTTCTTTGTTTTCTTAACTAAGTAAAATTTGTTTTCTTTACATATTTTAGTGTTGTTTGTTTTATCTAAAATAAGTAATAGTAAAATACTGAGTAACTAAATGATGAGTTAATATATTAATTAATCCTAGTAAACAAATAGTTACTTAAGTTGGATGCACCCCAAAGGAGAAAAGCAATAGAGAGAGACTCGACGGAAGCTCTGAAGACAATGCACTCGGGCACCTGCTGAAAGATGGGAACCTGAGCTACCTCACGCTCACAACTCACCAGGAAATTGCTATCGTGCCCTCCATGAGCTCCCCTAGAGGCGGAGACCCACCGCCTCCCCCTCCGCCTTCTGCCGATGCTGAATCCTTCAAGAAACTTATCAATGTGCAAGGGAAGAAACCAATAGCTGGATCTCTTCCTAAATTTGTCAAGAAGCTAGATGATGTACCAATGATTGCTCTGTCACTGGAACAACCTATGCGCATTGTAGTATCCTTAGCAGATCGAGCTTTAGTTGTCCAGTTCACAGGAATTTGGCCCTCTCCGCGATCAACTGATAACTGGATACAAAAAAATTGGAAACCCTTGATTTCTAACAGCGTCACCTATTATGCAGTCGAAATGGGATTCTTTCTGTTCGAGTTTATCTCCAAAGAAGATCATGATCTAATTTTCAGGAACGGGCTCTACTTCATGGGACCGCAGGGTCTGTACCTGTTGATGTATATGTAACTTCGGAATGTATTTCATCTATGTATTTTATTGTACTCCTATAGAGATGTATCATTCCTCTATACGGAAGTGTCGTCATTTGTATTAACAAGTGTCGCAAGTGTCGTAACTTGCCGATGGATTATTAGACCACCATGTGTGGGGTCGGACCTGATTAAGTTAACCTGGGGTTATTAGGCTGAGTTAGACAAGTCGACCCCATAGGTTTATTAGGCTGCTCAGAAGAAGTATAAATAGAGAGCGGGATCTCTCTATTTGATCACTTCATTACTCACTCATCCATCACTCGAAAAGTGGCGCACATGTGAGGAGGAGGATCAGCTGCTAGGAGGAGACTATCTCTGTGTACTTGGGTTGTACTTGGGTTCTACTTTGGTTATATCATTGCTCTATCTATCTCTGAGGAAGTTGTGGGGTTTTGCACCTTAGGGTTTTCTCCACGGAAACTCTGTGTGTCTATTGTCTCTTATGTTTGCATCTTGTGATGATTGATATGCTTGCTATGATTGATATGCATTGATATACTGTACATGTTATTCTCTCAGTAAAGATCCTAGAGTATATTGAATTAATGCTCAAAAATTAACATGGTATCAGAGCTAGCCTGAGAAGAAGACACTGTGCAGCTACGGAAGCTAGGGCTTCATGTTTTGGGGTTTCTCTCCACAGATTTTGGAAAAGCAATATGATAGATTGAATCTCCTCAACAAGATGAATCTTTCTGTCCAATCAGAATTCAGTTCTGAGCAATTTTAGTTTTGGCCCTAAAAATTAGGGTTTCCACAAAAATAGGAATTTCTAAAATCTGAAGACATAGCTGGAAGCTCCTTGGAAAAATCGAAGTTTAGAGCTTTGGATCGAGATTTTTGGCTAGGTAAATCTCCGGGAAACTCAAACCCTAATTCAGGGTCCTCCCTAATGAACCCGGGAAGACTAAAAGGCATTTCTGAAGGGTGAAGGTTTGCAGATCTCAAATTCTGAATACACAAAGCTGATCAACTCATCAAGGCGCATCTTTCTATCCTTTCAGAAAGTTGAAATTCACATTTTGAATTTTTAGGGTTTCTCTAACAAACCCTAATCCGGGATCAGATCCAATTTTCAGCAAATCAAGTGGTAAGACCTAAATCTTTTCTATTTCCATTTGAAGTACTCTTTAAGATGTCTCACCACACTAAGCTTGAGGATAAGCTTGAAGGGGCTGATAACTTCCGAGCATGGAAGTATAGGATTGGGTTAATCCTAGAAGAAAATGAATTGGATACTTACATAAGGGAAGAGGTCCCTGTCCCAGAGGAAGAAGAGGCTAAAGCCCTCCATAAGAAGAACTTGGTCAAGGAAAAGAGAATCATTGTTGATTCTATCAAGGACCATCTCATCCCCCATGTGTCATCTCTGAAGACACCCAAAGAGATGTTTGATTCCCTATCCAAGCTATTTGAAGGGAAGAACATAAATCAGAAGATGACTCTGCGGAACCAATTGAAAGGGATAAAGCTTCAGAATGGAGAATCCATTCAATCTTATTTTTCTAGGGTCTCTCAGATCAATGAACAACTAGAAGCAGTGGATGAAATGGTGGAGAATGGTGAAGTTGTCATGACCACTCTGAATGGCCTACCCAGGTCATGGGATTCCTTTATCCAAGGAATCTGTGAAAGAAAGAAGTTGGTATCCTTCAGTAGACTGCGGGAAGAATGCTCATAAGAAGAAGCAAGGCTTGTGGCACAAGAAGAAAAGATGGGGAATGAAGATCAAGCTCTCATAGCTCACACCAGGGGAAGCAAGTTTAAGAGGGAGAAATCTCATAACAAGAAACATTCTCACCCTCATCACAAGAAGAAAGATCTATCTCATGTTCGATGTTACGAATGTAATGAAATGGGACACTTTGCTTCAAATTGTCCCAAGAAGAAGAAAGACAACAACTTCAACAAGAAGAAGAAGAATAACAAAAGAAGATATCATGCTAATGCTGCTGAGGATGATGAACCTTCCAGGAAGAAAGCTAGAGCAGAAAGTGATGATGATGATTCATCAAGCGAAGAAGAGTATGTTCTAATCTCTACTCTCACATGTACTATTTCTCATGGTTGCAATGATTGGTTAATTGATAGTGGGGCTTCTAAACACATGACTGGGTTTAAAGAATCTTTTGTAAATCTATCTGAACATGAATCACCCCATAAAGTGAAACTTGGGGATGATTATCAATATCCTATCAAAGGAAGTGGGGAAGCCTCCTACAACCTAGAATCTAGGAAGTCCTTGAGGATGAAAGATGTGTTATTTGTACCTGGGATCAAGAAGAACCTACTCTCCATCTCTGCATTGGATGCAAAAGGCATGAGGGTTGCATTTGTAGATGGCCAAGTCCTAATGTGTCCAAAGGGTAAAACTATTGATGATGCAGTGGTGATTGGAGAGCAAGAGGGAGGATTGTACAAATTGAAGGGGCAACCTGAACATGCCATGGTACATGAATCCATGGAGCCAAATGAACTTTGGCATCGAAGGCTTGCACATGTGCACTACAGAGCACTACCAATTGCAAGCAAAGTTGTAGAAGGTCTTCCTAAAATCAAGACCAAGCATGAAGGTGTTTGCAAAGGTTGTGCAAAAGGAAAGAACATAAAGAAGACATTTCCAAGCAGTGAAATCAAATCAAAAGGAATCTTGGAAATTATCCACTCTGATGTATGCGGTCCGATGTCTTCCAGTTCTCTGATTGGGTATGTTTACTATGTCTCTTTCATTGATGACTTCTCCAGGAAGACTTGGGTTTATTTCTTGAAGAAAAAAGATGAAGTGTTTGACAAGTTCAAGGAATTCAAAGTCTTGATGGAAAATCAAACTGATAAGAAAATAAAGACATTCAGATCAGACAATGGCGGAGAATTCACTTCAGGTGACTTCAAGAAGCTATGTAGTGATTCAGGGATTAAGAGGGAGTTGATTGCTCCCTACAATCCACAACAGAATGGAGTTGCAGAAAGGAAGAATAGAACAATCATGGAAGCAGCACGGGCAATGCTGCATGACCAGGATCTTCCTATGCATTTATGGGCAGAAGCAGCTAGGACAGTTGTATATGTGCAGAACATAACACCTCACAAGATATTGGACAACAAGACACCAGAAGAGGTCTTCTCTGGTAAGAAGCCTGAAGTCAACCATCTCAGAATATTTGGTTGTCCAGTATATACACATGTTCCAAAGGAAAAGAGGACAAAGCTAGATCCTTCAGGAAAGAAGAGTATCTTTGTGGGGTGCAGTGAAATCTCGAAGGCTTACAGAATATACTTTCCAGGGTTCAAGAAGATTGATGTTAGCAGGGATGTAACATTTGATGAAAACTCAGCATTCATCAAGTCAAGGAAGACACCTGTTGAAGATCACGAAGAACCAAAGGAAACCAGATTTCAAGACACTACCATGACTGAAGCAATTCCAGATGCTGATCGTGAAATTGAAGATCCGCAAGAACCTGTAGATCCACCTCGTGAGAAGGACTCTCACAAGAGGAAACTTGCATGGGCTAGAGAGCTCATTCAAGATGCAGAAAGATATGGCATTCCAGAAAAAGAACACAAAGCAAAGAAGAGAACTAGATCACATACCAACTATGTTGCTTTACTCTGTGATATCATGAACAAAGAACCTTCCAATTATGAAGAAGCAGCGGAAAAGAAATAATGGAAGGATGCCATGGTTGAGGAATACCAATAAATAATGAAGAATGATGTTTGGGATGTTGTCCCAAGACCAGAAGGGAAGTCTGTTGTGACTTCCAAATGGATCTACAAGATCAAGCATGCTGCAGATGGCAGCATAGAGAAATATAAAGCAAGATTTGTAGCTCGTGGATTCTCCCAGAAAGAAGGGATTGACTATGAAGAAACCTTTGCTCCTGTATCCAGATACACTTCCATCAGATCAGTACTTGCTTTGGCTGCAGTAATGAAATGGAAGATACACCGGATGGATGTCAAGACAACTTTCTTGAATGGTGTAGTCGAGGAGGAAGTGTATGTGGAGCAGCCACTTGGTTTTGAGACACATGACAGGAAGTCATATGTGTGCAGATTGAAGAAAGCCTTGCATGGCTTGAAGCAAGCTCCTAGGACTTGGTATGGGAGGATAGACAACTTTCTATCCAGTTTGGGCTTTACCAAGAGTAAAGCAGATTCCAACCTTTACTACAAGGTTGAGGAAGGCAATCTTGTGATACTACTGTTGTATGTAGATGATCTGTTTATAACAGGTAATGATAGTTTGATTGCTGATACCAAGAGGAAGCTTGCAGCCGAGTTCAAGATGAAGGACTTGGGGATGATGCACTATTTTCTAGGCATGGAGGTGTGGCAGAGTGCAGATGGGATCTTCCTTGGACAAGGGAAGTATGCAGTAGAGATCCTGAAGAGGTTCGGAATGATGAACTGCAAGGCCATGGCCACACCTATGGCATCGAACCTGAAGCTTCTGTGTGATGCTTCATCTGATCCAGTTGATGTCACAATGTATCATCAGATGATTGGATCCTTGATGTACCTGACAAACACAAGACCAAATATTTGCTTTTCCGTGAACACATTGAGCCAATTCCTAACGGATCTGAGAGGTGTTCACCTGGTTGCTGTAAAGCATATTCTGAGGTACCTGAAGGGTATAGTCGAATATGGTCTCAAGTATGATGCAAATCAAAAGTTTAACCTGCAGGGTTATGTTGATTTAGATTGGGCAGGCAGTGTTGCAGATAGGAAGAGCACATCTGGGTGTTGCTTCAGTATGGGATCAGGTGTGATCTCTTGGTTTAGCAGGAAGCAATCCTACGTAGCACTGAGTACAGCCGAAGCAGAGTATGTTGCAGCATGTTCGTCTAGTTGTGAAGTAGTATGGCTCCGAAAGCTATTGTTTGAGTTATTTCATCTCTCATTGGAGGCTACTAGTATCTTTTGTGACAACCAGAGTTGTGTGAAGCTGTCTAAGAACCCGGTGTTCCACGACAGGTCGAAGCACATTGAGATCAAATATCACTATATCAGGGATATGGTGCAGAGAGGAGCAGTGAAGCTCCTGTATGTTGCGACGGATGAGCAGGTTGCAGATGTACTGACGAAACCACTAGCCAGAGTGAAGTTCGAGTACTTCAAAGAGAGGCTTGGTGCTCTTCAGATTGACGACACTTCGAGGAAGAAGTGATGGACACATTTGCTGGAGCCATTCCAAGCATGGTGAGAGGAGGATCCTTCCCATGGCTGTGGATGTAAGCGTTGGATGATGAGCATCAGGACGATGCTCCAGTTACTGCTCTATATATGCATCATGTTGGATGCTTTGATCAATGTGATCATGTATATGTATATGCATCATGTTGGATGCTTGTTATGATTAGTTGGATCATGGATTTGTATATGTATCAGGTGGGTACTTGTATGATCAGGTAGATCATGTATTTTTGTATATATCAGGTGGATGCATTGTATGATCAGGTAGATCATGTACTTATGTATGTATCAGGTGGATGCATTGTATGATCAGGTAGATCATGTACTTATGTATGTATCAGGTGGATGCATTGTATGATTAGGTAGATCATGTATGATGATATGTATCAGGTAGATACTTTGTATGCATCAGATGGCTATATTGTTTGATCAGGATGATCACAGATGACGAGCTTCAGGATGTTGCTCCAGATGATATGCATCAGTTTGATGCTATGATGATAATCAGGATGATCACAGATGACGAGCTTCAGAATGTTGGTCCAGATGATATGCATCAAGTTGATGCTATGATGATGATCAGGATGATCACAGATGACGAGCTTCAGGATGTTGCTCCAGATGATAATGCATCAGGTTGATGTTATGATGATGATCAGGTTGATCATGTGATGATGTACATCGGGATGATGTATGGTGAGTATCGGGTTGATACTTTGTGGCCGTGGAAAGGTTATGCAGGTAGCATAGAAAAGGTCCTTTAAAATCTGGACAGGTAGAGCGGTGTGCTCGTAACATCCTGGGATGCTCTGAGTAGGTTTTGCTACAGTTTCGCATAGAAAAGATCCTTTAAAATTTGGATAGGTAGAGCGGTGTGCTCGTAACAGCCTGGGATGCTCTATCGAGATCCAGACAGGTAGAGCGGTTTGCTCGTAACATCCTGGGATGCTCTGAGTAGGTTTTACGAAAGTTCACATAGAAAAGATCCTTTAAAATCCAGACAGGTAGAGCGGTGTGCTCGTAACAGCCTGGGATGCTCTATCGAGATCGAGACAGGTAGAGCGGTTTGCTTGTAACATCCTGGGATGCTCTGAGTAGGTTTTGTGAAGGTCAACATGTAAAAGATCCTGGGAGATCCGATAGGTTGAGCAGTGTGCTTGTAATCAATCCTGGGATGCTCTTTCGAGGTTTTGTTGAGGCACGTAATCAGTCCTGAGTATTCCACAGTATGGCCAGTGATGATGAAGACCTACAGGTGGTGGGCCTACATCCAGTATGAAAAAGGATTGGCTCTGTAGAACTTCCTATGATGAGTAGATTCAGAGATTGATTGAGATAGCAGCAGCAGTGATGATGACGATGATTCGAGGACGATGATTCGTTGATGATGATCCAGAGAAGAAGACTTGTGTTAGCAGATATGTGTCGAGAAATACCTTCCTAGTTAAGAGGGAGTGTTGATGTATATGTAACTTCGGAATGTATTTCATCTATGTATTTTATTGTACTCCTATAGAGATGTATTATTCCTCTATACGAAAGTGTCGTCATTTGTATTGACAAGTGTCGCAAGTGTCGTAACTTGCCGATGGGTTATTAGACCACCACGTGTGGGGTCGGCCCTGATTAAGTTAACCTAGGGTTATTAGGCTGAGTTAGACAAGTCGGCCCCATAGGTTTATTAGGCTGCTCAGAACAAGTATAAATAGAGAGTGGGATCTCTCTATTTGATCACTTCATTACTCACTCATCCATCACTCAGAAAGTGGTGCACATGTGAGGAGGAGGATCAGCTGCTAGGAGGAGACTATCTCTGTGTACTTGGGTTTTACTTTGGTTGTATCATTGATATATCTATCTCTGAGGAAGTTGTGGGGTTTTTCACCTTAGGGTTTTCCCCATGGAAACTCTGTGTGTCTATTGTCTCTTATGTTTGCATCTTGTGATGATTGATATGCTTGTTATGATTGATATGCATTGATATACTGTACATGTTATTCTCTCAGTAAATATCCTAGAGTATATTGAATTAATGCTCAAAAATTAACAGTACCTAAACCGCTGGACTCCTGATTCCGATCCGGAAGTAGATGTTCCTAAAGCGATTTCGATCTGGGTTCGTCTACCGAATCTGCCAATCCACTGTTGGAACTCAAACTCTCTGCAAACCATTGGAAATGAGTTGGGATGATACATCGGCAAGGCAGAGCCAAAGGACCAATACTCCTACGCACGGATTTGCGTGGAAGTAGATCTGGAAGCAAGCCTTCCTGAAGCCATCAAGCTAACTGTAGGTGACTGACAGCACTTTCAAAATTTGGATTTCAAATAACTACCATTTAAGTGCAGAAGATGCCATGAATATGGGCATTTCCAAAAGCACTGCCCAAAAAAGCTAGCTATCCAACAAGAGAAGGAACAAGGCGAAGGATGGAAACAAGCAAAACGTCCGAAGTCAAACTCTAAGCCACCCCCCAGAAGGGAAGGCAAAAATCCAAATCCTAACTCAATCAAATCCGGTAACACCTAGGAGATCTAGAAAGTCTAGATTGAAACTGGAAATAGCTTCTTTGTGCTTGGGAATCAGGAATTTGAAACAGATACTAATGAAGGAGCATTCGAGGTCCAAACTAACTTGGAGGGGAAAGAGCTGGATGACAAGGAACTTTCCCCACTACAAGATCAAGGAGGACTACCTGAAACCCAAGAATCGGGGACAAAGGATGAAATCTCGGAAGAAGAGGAGGGAGAGATCGACACTTCTCAAACTTCCCCGAAGCATGTTACCAGAGGAAGGAAAAAAGATAAAGAAAGAAGATAAATAGCTAACTATAAGGATAAGGTACAAGGATCTCAACCAACATTGGAAAAAATGTTAAAAAACAATCGAAGAACCAGACACCAGGGGCATCCCTATAAGAGAGCCTCTTCCAATCCTAAAGGTAAGTAATGAAGGTAGTCTCCTGGAAGTGTAGGGGATTAGGAAGCAGAACTAAAGAGGAAGCTATGAAAGATTTACTTTGCATCTCAAATCCAGATATCCTACTCATCTAGGAGACCAAATTGGAGGAACTATATTTCCTCCCAGCTAGCCAAAAAAAATGGTAAAGGGGAGCAGGCATCGTTGTTAGCGCTAGAGGAGAATTCGACAGTATATGCACCCTATGGGACACCTACAAATTTGATTTAGTTCTTTCTGAAACTTGCACTCACTGGATCCTTACCTAACTTATTCATAAGGAGTCAAGATATCAAATTTTCCTATTCAATATTTATGTCCCTGTTCTTCCTCTGGAAAGAAAAAACTGTTGGAATATTATCAGGGAATATCTCAACAACCATCAGCTAGAAAATATTGTCTTAGCGGGGGACCTAAATATCACTCTCTCCCTCGGGGAAAAAAAAGGTGGCTCCGTATAGTCAAAGATCCATCACGTGGATGGGTAGAAGACATCATCCTGGACTGGGACCTAGAAGATATAAAACCCCCTTGTGGCAAGTACACTTGGTCCAACAAGCAAACTGGACTGGGTCATATAGCAGCCCGTCTCAATAGATTCTTGGTTCAAAAATCCTTCCTTATTTTAGGACTAAATGCTGACTCTAAGATCCTTCCCTTAGTGCCTCTGATCATAAACCTATACTCCTTGAGTTTTCTAAAGACTTAAATCTTGGCCCTATCCCTTTCTGGTTTATCCCTTCTTGGATCCAGCATGAAGACTTTCAGGATCAGGTCCTCAAAGTGTGGAAGGTCCCGGTCTCTGGCTCAACTACCTTCATTTGGGAAGAAAAGCTTCGAAGTCTCAAAAGAGCTCTCAAATGCTGGGCCAAAACCATGAAATCGCCTCTAAATCAGAGATTGGAAGCGCAACAATGTTTGGAAAGGCACCAAATTAATACGGAAGAAGGCGTTATCACATCAGACACTTTGGACCAAGAAGTGACCCTCCAGCGCAATATTCATTCTACTTGCATATTGGAAGAAGATTGTTGGAGGCAAAAGTCCAGAAGCCTTTGGCTTCTAGCCGATGACAAGAACACCAACTATTTCCACAAGCAAGCAGAAGCTCGAAAACACTTCAACTTAGTAAAGGAAGTCCATCTACAAGACCAGATAATCACGGACTTTGAAGGAATCAAACATGCTGCTCACAACCATTTTAAAGAAATTTATACAGAGGATCATCATCTCCAGGATGAAAACTGCCATCATATATTAAATTTGGTTCCTTATAAAGTTAAACCGAACTCTAATTAGGACCTAATTGCTCCAGTCACTAGGCGAGAAATTAAAAACGCTTTGGCTGATATGGAACCTGTTAAAGCCCCTAGCCCTGACGGATTCACAACCAGGTTCCTCAAAGTCTGCTGGCAAACTGTTAAAAAAGATCTTCAAAAAATGGTGTTGAAATCTCAAAAGTGCAACAATATAGGAGGGAACACAAACTCTACATTCTTAGCTCTCATTCCAAAAGAGAAAGGTGCCACGTCCTTCGATCGATTTAGACCAATCTAGCTCTGCAATATTGGATACAAAATTATTACGAAAGTTATATCCAACCGTATCAAAGGAATTCTTCCAACAATCATGCCTGAAAATCAAGGAGGCTTCATCAAAGGGAGGCAGATCATAGGTAATATTATCTTGGTCCAGGAAGCTATCCATTCAAGTATTCACCGGTGTGAAAAAGGTATGGTTTTTAAATTAGATCTGGCCAACGCTTTTGATAGAGTTCGTCATGGTTTCCTCTTTCAGGTAATGCTTTGATTTGGTTTCGCCCCTGAATTCATTAATTGGGTGAAAGCATGCATTGGATCACCCTGGATAGCCCCGTTGATTAATGGAAGTGCTGCAGATTTCTTTCAAGCTTCTAGGGGGATTAGGAAAGGATGCCCACTCTTGCCTCTTCTTTACGTTATCCAAGCCTCGGTGCTCAGCTTCCAATTGGAGAAATGTCACCTCCATCAAGATTTAATGGGTATCAGAATAACAAGTGGATTCAAATATTTAAATCATACTCAGTTTGTCGACGACACGCTTCTCTTGGGAGGAGCTAGCACCATCATAGCCAGAAATTTCAAATGGGAGTTGGACCTCTACAAGGAAGCATCGGGGAGTAAAATCAACTACAGAAAAAGTCAAATATTTGGATGGAATTGCTCCCCAAGGGAAATGGAAGGGAAAACACAGTGGGACTTTATTAAATACTTAGGAGTCCCCATCTTCAAATCCACTCCAAAACTTGCACATTGGTTACCTCTGATTGATAAATTAAAGGCTAGAATTAATTCTTGGGGTGCCTCTTGGATAAATTTGGCCGAGAAACTGGTCCTTATAAAATCGGTTCTCGCCAGCATTTTGATCTATCAAAGCTCCATTTTACTTGCCCCGAGTGGCTTCATTTCCAAGGTCGAATCTCTTCTCAGACGATTTCTGTGGAAAGGTGGAAAAAATAGCAAAAATAAGCTACCATTGGTAAGTTGAGGGAAAATTTCCAAACCTATTTTAGAAGGTGGTCTCCAGATCAAAGATCTCGGGACTCAAAATCTAGCTCTCGGTGCTAAACTTCTTTGGAATTTGGTAACAGGAAAATTAACTTGGAGTAAGCAAGTTCTATCAAAAAAATATTTCTCTGGGACTAGGAAAAAATGTCTTGATACAGCTCCAAAAGTATCCAACGGGTCTCCAATTTTCACAACTTTCCAGAAAGCTCTTGGTTTTTTCAAGCCTCTTCTAACTTGGATACCTGGAAACGGGAAAAACATTCTCATATGGGATGACTCTATTCTTGGATGGTCGCCTTTAGATTCCCTTCCGAGCACCTACAACCTTAAACATTGGCTTTATTCTCAAAATCTAATATCTTTGTGGGATATCTATGTTTGGAACAACGATGGATCCAACACTTGGAAAGATTGGAAGATTTTGAACTGCCCAATCCATTTGCACAATGAAGAACATATTTTGCTCACCATGCTTCAAGGAAAATCTCCCATTACAGGTCACTTGAAGGACTCACCTGGATGGGGATCTCACAACGGATTTTACACCACGGCTGAGGGTTATAAGCATCTAAAAGCAACTCCTTATGTTCCCCCTAATCCAACACTTTGGAAAGGAATATGGAAAACTAAAAGTCTGCCAAAAATAGACATTTTTATATGGACTCTGGCTCATAACAACATTCTCACGGGAGACAATCTTAAAAAAAAAGTTGGGAAGGTCCTATAAGATGTCCTCTTTGCTCTTCACAGGAGGAATCTGCAAACCATCTTCTGTTGAATTGTCCCTTTGCAATGGAAGTCTAGAATCTTTCCCTCTCCCCTTGGTCGAATCAAGTTAATCTACCAGCTAAAATCCATACCCTCCTAAGTAACTGGATTAATCTGTGTCCATTTCCTCTCCTTAAAAAAGACAAAATGAAAAGTTGTTGGATGATCCTCCCTAAATTCATTCTTTAGAAACTCTGGTTGCAACGAAATGACCGCATCTTTAGAGGCAAAATATCCAATACTGCTCAGATTGCAGTCAAGGCTAAAGTGCTGATGGGAGACTGCCTCATAAGTCTCCATCCTCACGATAACAAAGCCTTGCTCACTCCTATTGAAGAAGATTGGTTGGTGAGTCTATACCCAAAGTCTCAGAGCTCTCTATCTCCACGCTCAACTCAGTTGGAACAATGGGAAATTCGGCTAGATTCATCAAACTTCAGAAATTGAAGGAATTCACTTCATAAACACATTCTTTTCTTCGATGGAGCTTTTAAAGGGAAACCAGGGGCCGCTGGAGGGGGAAGGGTTCTCCTAGATCCTGAGGAAACAACTGATCTTAATTAATCTTGGGGAATTGGAGATGACACCAACAATATCGTTAAAGCTCTAGCACTATGGCAAGGGCTCTATCAAGGTTCGTCTATGAACATCAAAGAGATAACTTTCTTTGGAGACTCCCGTGTAATCATTCAAGCCTTTTTTTGTTGGCAAAGTGGTGGAACCTCCTTGACTAGCAAGTTTGCTTTTGGCTAAGTTACCACGAACCAGGGGCATCTAAGCCGTCAAAATCACCCGGGGATCGCACCCGGCCTGGACCGCACCAACCCTTAACATAGTTGGATTTTTTGGTATCCGCGGGATTAAAACCGGTGACCTTTCCGCTTAGGGGCGTCTTAACCATACCCCACCACCAACTGTTCTACATCTCACGGATGTAATCATTCAAGCCTTAGTCACACACAATCTGCCTAATAATATGAGACTTCGTCAAATTCTTAAGAAAATTATGAACATCTTGCCTTCTTTTCATAACATCCAATTTTTCCATATCCTTCAGGATCTAAATAGTGAAGCGGACAAAGCAACTAATGTTGTTGTTCCTCTGAGCAAAGGGACTCTGTTATTAAATGGAAATGCTCAACATTTTAACTTACCATAGCCTCTCGGGCCTCTGGGGAGGGAGCTTAAACTTGCAATGGATAGAAAAACGCGGCAAACCTTATTAAACAAGGATGGCATGAATCCGGATGGCCTTGTCAATAGGTACGTGAAAGACCCTGAGTGGGAATGTTGTTGTGGTCGGCTCTCCTAGGACAACACGAGGAGGAAAGAATGACTGAAAGAGAAGGAAGGAGATGCGATGGGCGAAGACTTTGGCAACTACATGAAGATCTGTCAGGGATTGAATTACAGGTCGGTTGTCTCACCATGGAAGAGAAGTTGGCTACTTCAGCTCAATATCAACCAAGCAAGCAAGACAGCTGAAAAAATATCGGATCTTTGTTTCTGTTGTAAATCATTTTACAATATGTATATGTTTACGCTTTTGCCTCTAATTGGAAATCCTTTCATTACTTCAAATTTCGGTAAGGAAGATTTGTCGATCAAGGCTTGGGGATAGAAGACTGATGAGACAATATGAACTTGACTCATTTAGCAAGCCAGAAAACCTTTGATGTATATGTGCCAATCGTTGTTTTATAATTTAAACCATAACCGTTTTTGTTGAAAAAAGAAATAGCTACTTAAGTTATTTACATTAAATTAATAAAATAATTTTTAAAAATAATGTAAACAAACATCACCGAGAGGGATCCAATTTCTAGAGGTGTAAATTTTTTTTATCTTAAATTTTTTACACATTAAAAAAAATAACACACCAAGGTATTTGACCACATGCTTGATATATCTAAGTTTAAGATGAAATCAATATAATTTAATTTTTTTTTTAAAGTCGGCATCATTTGCATTTTTATTTCTTTTTTTATGAGAACGACATGTTACATAATGTTTTTTTGTTTAAGCCGACATCATTTGCATTTTTTTTTTATGGGAACGACATGTTACATAATGTTACATAACATTACGTGTTACAACATCTCCCCCATACTGAGCTGTAGAGAACCTCACTACTCTCAGTATAATGAAATAATATTAAAGAAATGCGAATCTTTTTTATGTTCCATATATATTTCTTTTATAATAATCTTGAAACATGTTTTTATATTTTTTTATACATTCAATATAATAAATAAAGAAGAACAATAAAGAAATAAAACATTTAAAAAAAGAAAGACAAACATGATTAGAAAATATTTTAAACAAACTTAAAAGAATGTAAGTACGAAAAAACAAAAGCACACACAGTAAGATTTAAACAACTTGCATATGTAAAAAAGGTTAGTGTACAAAATAGACCGAAATATGATAATGAGAATAAAATAATGATAAACCAAAATTTAAAGTGAGAAATAGGTGAGTCAAAATTGTTTCTTTTATGGATGGAAACATTTCATACATTTTCTCAATAAATATCTTTACTAAGTATAACTCTCAAAATCACACAAGGCAATATGTTACATCGCTTAAGACATGATCAAGTTTTACAATGAAGAAAAGGTAAAAAAAGGTTAGACTAAATAAATCAATAATTAGTTTTGCAATACAAAACCATTAATTAACTTATATTGCAAATAAATTTTTTAATTAAAAGAAAGGTACATGAATTACAATCTACTTTAAATAACCCAAACCAAGTTCAACCTTCCATTTATTTGCAAGCTTTTAATAGAGCACATACTATCAACAACGTTGTTAAATCTTCTAAGAGAAAAATACATATGAAACGAATGAGTAAATTACGAAAATTTAAATGAACTTATTACTCCAACATACCTCCCGTCAATAGTTGTTGTATGGACCGATGGTTGTTGTATGAACCGGCCTCCTCCGCGAATGAAATGCATTGCTCTTAGAGAGAGAGAGCTTCTCGACAGTTATTGTATTCTTTACAAAAATATTTCAAAAAAATTAAAACAAAATGTAACCTCTCCCCTAACTAACCTAACTAACACTAAACGGACTGAGCTTCCACCAATTAAGAAAATCTAAGAAATTTTAATAAAACATAACACCTCCTCTAAACCATATCTCTACAAACATTATGAAACAAAGCGTTACTATGATTATATTGAGCCATGCGTTACTTTTCTCCATTAAAATTTTCACCAAGATTTTAGTTATAATATATGTATTGTTTAATACCATTTTAAACAAAAGATTAATTCTCCAATTCACCAAGATTTTAGTTATAATATATGTATTGTTTAATACCATTTTAAACAAAAGATTAATTCTCCAAAACTTCTTTGATTGACTTATTATTGACAGGAATATAAGTGGCTCGGCATCAACTGTTTTAGTTATTCATAGAATCATCTCTCTCCCTTTTGATACAATTCCAATGGCTCTTTGTGTTTGTTCATAAGATAATCGCCTCTCTTTTGACACTTGTGATTTTTCATGTGCTTTATATTTATTCTTCACTTTCTGCATTTTTCTCTGAACACGCACCACAAATCCAAGAAATAGTTTAAAAGGCTGTAAACAAAAACAACACGACGATTTCCTAGCCTTGATCTTGAATTTAAAGATCGGCTTCATCAGGGGCCTTCATCTTGGTTCCTCAATTTTTTTAGGATTGGGTTACGATTAACGCTAATTTCTTTTTTAAAAGGTGGTTCATCATTTGTTAGGATATTTAAAAATATTTGAGGATATTTGAAAATGACACAATTAAGTAAACTAATTTGTTGTTTCTAATCTTGGAAAAGAATAAAGGAAAAAAGCCACAACTGCTATTGACAAGCAATAAGCCAAAAAAACCAGAATGAAATCAGGAAAAACAAGAAAGCTTTCCATAACATTCCTCCTCACGTCAACAAAATGAAATTAGGAAAAGCATAAAAGCTTTCATAATCTTTGCTCCTCACATCCAAGGAAGTTTCCTAACATTAATTAATAGTAGGAAACTTTTTTAATTTTTGTTGAATTTCTTTATTCTTAATTTTTATGGTATAGCACTAATAATAGTTGAAAGAAATTCTTATGGAAATTAAAATAAATAAATAAAACCCACCAAAACTTTAGCTACACTTTAGAAATGTTTGAAATATTAAATGTACTTTATAAAATTAATGGAAAAATTAGAATAGTAATACTGACATTATAATAATACAATATTGTAATGCATTTATATTACTATCTCTACAATATTAAGTTTTTAAGTAAATATGATTATTGTATATGGAATTTATTTTTTCATTTAATATTTCTTTAAAAGTAATTTTTCTCCCACATAAAAATTTAAGATTCAAGGAAGAGAAATCTACCACTTGTATACACAAAATTCCAAGATTGGTGGTAGTTTTTATGCTTCCCTAATGATGCCATAGTTTATTTTGTTATTTTGTATAATATACATTTCCAGTTACTTGGTTTACTATGGAATATCTTAAGATTAAAGAAGTAGAAGTCACGTTGCACTGAAGCCGAGATAAGACTGCTTTATAGTTGCTTGTGTCACAACGAGCTTATTTACTTGCTTGGACTACATAGAATTAGGCTCATTTCCCGTAGTATGTCATGTAGAATGTTAATCTACTCTATAATTAAGTGGAAAATTACTAATAACTTTGAAATTACGAAGGAATTTTAATAAGCATAGCATAATTTATTCCCTCACGTAGTATGTCATGTAGAATGCTAATCTATTCTATAATTAAGTGGAAAATTACTAATGACTTTGAAATTACGAAGGAATTTTAATAAGTATAGCATCATTTATTCCCTCACGTAAAAAACTTCCTTAAGCTGATGAAGCTTTGTGAAGCCAACCAATATTGTTAAGCTACCTTCTGAGTATAAGATGATATTTTGCCCTCCTGAGAAAGAAATGAAAAACTATGTTAATTGTTTTGATCTTGGAAGATTGTGTACCCACTAACTCTTTATGAAATGAGGGTGTGCATATGTATTTGCATTTGTGAAAAACAAATATGAGTCCAGAAAAAAAAGATCAAAATTATTTCAAAACATAAATCTTTCTAGAAAAATTTACATTGCCAAAGAATTTACACATTCAAAGATTATGTCTTGTACTTTGATAAATGTAAAGTTAAGTTGGATTTAACACTTACACAATATAATTGAAGTGTAATACCGACCCCCTTACCCTGAATTCCAAAAGCTTCGAGATGTTCGTGATAACCCTATCTAGATCAAATTTAAAATTTCCATATGTAGTTGTCTTAATCAGATGATTGGACGCCATTATAACTCTGTAAGAGGAGGGAATAATCAACTGGCGTTGAAACGAAGAAGTGACACTACTTGTATGATATGGATTGTGCAGAAACGGGGCATTTTTAGGGTATGATTGAAGAAGTGCCTTCTTTACATAGCGTGATGAAGAATTGTTGAATAAGCTTTTTTTCTTTTGTATTATAAGAGAAAACACTAGAAACGCTTGAAATAGTGGCATGGTGACATTGAAATGATTCACATAACCTGAATTTTTTTAGTTAATAACCATTATCAACTATGGAAAATCTTATATATATATTATACTATTTAAAATATGAAAAATCATTTACACATGTGCACTTGAGTTCTATTTGTCATGTGTAAAATTTATTAATTTCTAAACCATTAAGTAGGTGTATGTATGATACATTTTAATTTGTATGAGGTTCAATTTAACATTGAATAATCATTATGGTCACATTGTAACCATCTTAAAATGAGTGAGTCATGAAACAACAGGTTTCAAAATCATGGTGTCAAGTTTTGATTTTGCAATATGTATGAAACTATATTTTAATTTTCAAACTGCCATATTATTGAAAATCTGAATATTTAATGTGAAATGTTGCAAAGCATTTCACCTTTTATCTAGACCTTAAACATTAAGCGAAATATTGAAGTCCATAAACCTTACTTTCATAAATTCAACTACCAAATCACTGAAATTCTCCCATGCCAAGCTATAGCATGCACCTGGACATGAAATAATGTTACATCATATCCATTTAAGAAAATGGATTCCGATCTCTTAAAAGTACAGTATAGGGATTGGAAGAGAAGAAACATGGATAAACCATTTTAAAGCAATAAGTGCAATCAAACACTGACTGGTAATTGACTAGAGAATATAAATGTAATAGCATGATTTGATAGAAGATAACGAAAACTATAGTGGGTCACCATTCTTTTAGTCTTCACTTTCTATTATAGCCTATGATTTACAAAATGTAAATCTTTCCACAAATTTTTTACATTGTCAAAATTTGTTGAAGGGAAAGTTTCAAAAATAGGGACAACCATCCTCACACATTGCCCTGCTTGAAAGGATAAGGACAATGAACCTGTCAATGGCGGATGAGATACACTGACATAGAGTGATACCAATTTGCCAACTCATTTGTCATATTTTAATTGAGTCCATGTCATATTCATATGTGTGTGTGTGTGTTTTAACTATTCATAAATGACGAGGTTTTAAAGCTTCATAGTTTTAAGATTTTAGTTGCATCTACATTCCAAAATGAAAATTAATTATTGTATTTAAATGTTCAAACACAATCAATTAAGTTGGGAAAAAAGCTTTTCATTTTTTTCATTTTAGTTGTACTTAATAATATAAACTTTATATAAATTTTAATACGCTATAATTATCGATTAACCAGTTGGCAAAAAAAAGAATGAGTTCAGAAAAGTAGGAAAGATTTCCTAAACTTTCCTCTCTAAAGAAGTAAGTTGTATTTATTAATAGAAAATTCATATCAATTTTGATACACTATAATTATTAATTAACCTGTTGGCAAAAAAATAGAATGAGATCAGAAAAGTAAGATAAAAATACGATAATTCGAGTTCGAATTCAGATACGAATACGATTCGATACGAAAAAAATACGTAATGAAAAAATCTAGTACGATAAAAATACGGTAGTACGTTAAGTAGTAAGTTGCACTTATTTTACAAGAATTTTAATAGATCCTCCAATCTACTATTAAACTGCTATTCAACTTAACAAAAAAAATAATAAAAATATCAACAAAAAAATATAAAACAATTAAATAAAAATTTAATAAAATATACTATATACCAAAATAACTAATTTTTGAAGCCTTAACATTAAAATAACTATATACTAAAAAATATATTAACACAAACTATATTAAAATTTAAACATATCAAATACTCATACTATGTTACCAAAAACTAAATAAGAATTAAATAACTAATACTTAAAAACATAGTTTAATAACTAATATTAAATAATAATAATCTATACAAATTAAAATATATTAAGTTTAAGTTTGAAACTTGTACAGCACGTAGTTACGATAGGACAGTCCTTAAGGCGCGAGATTTTTAAAAAAGGTAAAAGTAACTAGTTCTACAGAATTCAGTAAAACCTGTATTTGCCTCCATAATCAAAGTTTCTCAGCCTCGAAGTCAAAATCTGTTATCAGATTCTCAGAGTTTGTTCCCCAAAATTTATTCACAGTTAACAATACAATTATACATTGATCAATGTATTTATACCGCAACGAATATACGGCAATTTTCGTACTATGTCCGAATTTCCGTACAGGAAAGGCCAGTACGGCCGAATTATGCTACTATGATTCATATCAATTTTGATACACTATGATTATTGACTGGCCGATTGGCAAGAATGAGATAAGAAAAAGTAGGAAAGCTTTCATAAACTTTCATGTCTAAAGAAGTAAACTTGCATTAAGGATAAGAAAGTTTATTTATTTTTAATTTGTTTATTCTTAATTTTTATCGTATAGCACCAATCATAATTGAAATACATTCTTCTGAAAATTAAAATAAATAAAAATAAAATAAACCAATACTTTAGTTTCATCTTAAATTGGAATAAACTTACATCTTCTCTTCATAATTATTAGAACTGTACATACCATTCACATTTATTGTGATTTAATATATGGTTGTAAATCTCTTCAAAAACACTACCACATAAAAACATGGGTTTTGCATGAAAATGGATTTTTAACCTTAAAGATGAATTATTGACATTATTAATTGTGACAAAATAAACAATTTGTTATTTGTTATTTTCTAGTTGGATGCTTGAATAGTGGATAAGTATATCTTAAATTCCATGCAAATGTTAAAATATAAATCTAATATCATTAAATTGCCATACAATTATTAAAACACAAATCTAATATCATTAGATTCTCATACAAGTGTTAAAATACAAATCCAATATCATTAAATTGCCATGCAAGTGTTTAAATACAAATCTAATATCATTAGATTGTCATGCAAGTGTTAAAATGCAAATCTAATATCATTAGATTATATTTTATAACTTGTATCCTCGTAATTTGAACCACTAATACCCAGTTAATAGCATCATATGCCATAACTTCCATCTAAAATTGGATTTTAGAAAATTTCGGCTCTTTGAATTAATTTGAACGACTAATACTGTGTTAGTTGTATATGTCGTAACTTCCAGATCTAAAATTGGATTTTACAAAATTTGGATGTTTTGAATTAATTTGAACCAATAATACCTTGTAAATTACGACTATTCAAAATTAGATTTTAGCAAAATTGAGCTTTTTGAAAAGATTATAATATAAGATTATAATGTTTTTTAATGTTGTTTCTCATCCCTTGATAATTTTGTCCAAACACTGTTTGACCAACACTTAAACAATTTATAACCATGATTCTAATTTTTAATATTTAGATCTCACTTATAAAATATTTTTTTGCAAAATAACTTACACAAATCACCATATTCAAAAATGAAAATAATTTTTTTTTAAATGAAATTTGCTTATATATTAGAATTATTGCATAGCACAAGTAAATATTTTTTCCAAAATAACATACACAAATCACCATATTAAAAAATGAAAATAATTAAAAAAATATATAAATGAAAGTTGCTTATACATTGGGATTATTGCACAGCACAACAATAATGACATGCTAATTTGAAACACTGTGAGCTTGCAAGCACAATTCACCATATTCAAGTTCAAGACAATAAAAACTAATCAATTAAAAAATAAAAGTTTTAATCTTCAAGAACAACGATGCGGACACGCTGATATGAAACAATATGACCTTGATCAAATTGAGCATCAACTTCACCATTGAAACACATCATCGAAATTGTGAACTCCATTCATTTTAAATGAAAAACACAACCTCAAAACACTTATGCTTTTATTTACAAGTTTTTTATAACTTTGGTCAATGGACAAAACCCCTTTGAAGATAAATTCCATGGTCAAAATTTTGATCAATTAAATAGAACAATAACTTTGAGTAAATAAAACTTCATTTTTACAGACCTTTATTTTTTCAATTTAATATATGAATTATACTTTGATGCTTCTACCTTCTAAATACTTGATAAATCCCAATTTAAATTAGATCGCCTATTTTATCTCAATAACATAAAGTGATTACAATATTAGAAAATGTCAAAATGGGTACTAGATTTAGTGTTGTTGAACCAAACGTAGGGAAAGTGTAGTACACTCCTTGAAATAGCAATTATGGGCAGCCATAAATTTGCAGCAAACATTCTTAAGATGATTTCATGTGAATGTATTACAACGTTGATTCTACAATATGAAATCCATCAGCAATAACATAGCTAGTATAGATAACATCTTCTTACCCACTTACAAGCAAGAAAATATGAAATAAGATTGGCCATGTCAAGAGTGGGTGTTCCTTTCTGCAACAATGTATGTTAGATAAGAATTCTATAAAATATAAATGACATACAGGCTATTATTCTCTTGGTTTGTTATATGAAATGATTGCCTCTGCTTTAATGGAAATTAATTCATTGTTTCCAATCTTGGAAGAGAATTAAGGAAAAAACAACAACTTCTATTAACCAACAATAAGCCAAAAAACAGAATGAAATCAGGACTAGAGATAGAATGCTAAAGACTTGCCAAAAAAACATCATGAAATCAGGAAAGAAGGAAAGCTTTAAAGAGATTGGATAGGAATTTGGTGAAGGGAAAGGTTTCCTTAAGTTGCATCCACATCCTAAAACGAAAATTAATTATTGTATTTAAATGTTCAAACACAATTAATTGGGTTGGAGAAGAGCTTTTCATTTTTTAATGTTAGTTGTATTTATTAATAGAAAATTGATATCAATTTTGATACACTATATTATTAATTAGCCAATTTGCAAAAAAATGGAATGAAATCAGAAAAGTAGGAAAGCTTTCCTAAACTTTCCTCTCTAAATAAGTAAACTTGCATTAAGAATATGAAATGTTATTTTCTTTGAAATTTTGCATTCTTCATTTTTATGGTATAGCACCAATCATAATTGAGATAAATGTTTCTAAAAATTCAAAAACAAAATGAGCTAAATACTTTAATTATACTTTAGAAATGTTGAAATATTGAATATACATTTATGCAATTAATGGAAAAACTTGAAAACAATAATCTCTACCTACAACATGGACTAACAAAGTTTTCCTTTTAAATCGACATATCCTATATTCACCTTGAACATCTTGAACATAAATATAGATATATATGTGCCACCAAGTTATATTACCATATGACATATGGAACATTTGTAATTTGCTCGAGCTTTAAGGCTTGACTTGGCTTGAGGAGATGAGTAACGGTTCATGAAAGTGTAAACTCAAAATGGTACCAAAAACTCCTTAGTTTTTGTATGTAATATATAATATGGACAAAAAGGTATGATACATTTGGTAAAGTGTAATGATATAAGATGTTTTTATTTTATTTTCAAAAGTCACCAAATTCCATGAAAATTTATATTCTTACAAGAAGAACTTTTTATTTTACTATATCCCAGAGTTGCATAAAGAAGTTCAAAAAATGCAAATTGATGGTGAATGTTTGATGGAGGATGAAATGAAAATGGAAGGGAAAAGCCACAAGCCAAGATACCATGCACAATCGAGATCTTCAAACCAAAGGTCGTTTTGCCAAATATAACTCTAAAGCAAGCATTATATAGAGTCTCATTTGTGGGCATCACAAAATTGAATAAGAAACCATCAACTTCACATCAAACCATTAACTTCACCTCACTTAATCGCCATTATATTAAAATTTCAAAGACTCCCTAACGGTGGAAACCCCATACAATATAAAGCTAGTAGAGACATAAGCTAGTTTTTTGGACGCAGCAAATGAAGCAGGTAACTTAATATGCATTGTAATTTATGGCAATTTTTTTTTATAGGTGTGGGAGAGCCTAGAAAATCTTGTCGGCTAAGTATCGTTGATGGCAAAAATTGTCATCAACATGCAATAAGGGATGCAATCTAGTGCAAAGTTCAAAATCCCCGTTTAGTTTGTTTTAAATAGCTTCCTGGTATATAGTTGATGCATGTTCTTCCTAGTACAAATATAATTGTTTATGTTAAAAAAAAATACAACTCTATTTCATCAATAAAGGTCAATTGACCACTCCCAAGGAGGAAATCTAGCAACATCCAAAAGCAAGCCAAAAAAAAGTAAATTTTGATGGAGCGGCTAATGGAAATCAAGACAAATATGAGTGTGGTGGCATTAGCAAGGCTCTATAAATATAAAACAAGGGATATAGTACCAAGCATCCCTCATACAGTCAAGGATAAGATAAACAAACCTCTAATTATAAAGGGCACACTTATCCTAGGCATTTGGTGCTACTAAATAAGAAACCTTTTATACAATTTATTCATGATGCTTAGGTATTGGATCCTTGATAAGATGTCATCCTTGATGTGCTCTAGCAACCTCATTGAGTTTACATCTATGAGTCCATTATAAAGGCAATTATTTGTTGTAATAAACAATAACAATTCACTAAGAGTTTCTATCAAAATTCACTAAGAAGCCTATTGTTGTTTCTAGACAAAAAATTGATGAACTACGAGACTAGCCCAAAGAGGGACCATAATATTACCAAAAAAAACACAGATTCCTGAAGCCAACAGAACTGTGACGGCTTGAGAAGATTCTGCTACTGAGGTTTGTCTTTAGCCGGAAGCTCCTCCATTCTAGCTTTCTTCTTGCAGCTACAAGCATTCATTTCCATATTGTAATAGCCAATTTATGTTTTCATATAACCAACGTTTTCGTTTACCTCAAGCACCTGATTGCTGACCGCTTCGAGTTTGGAGTCCATATTTACTATGCCAAAGTCAACAATGTCAATTTTGTTGTCCAAGTTAGTTTCCCTTTCATTCACCTTATTGTTGCTCACTCGGACTTCTGCATGAGTGGCTTGTGCTAAGGAGAAGAGGCGGGTAATTGCCCTTTTGATCTCCAAGTTCTCACTTCTGAGTATTCAAACATGTTCCTCCAGCTCATTCAAACTTCCTTCCTCCTTGACACGCTGCCTTTTGTGCACATAACAATGGCCACCACAATCCCCCTTTGTTGGAGCGGAGTCCTATAACAAGTCCATGTCCAGGAAGTCATCCTGACCGTGGAAGTGTTTCTTGCTGCCATTTTTCTCATGAAAGGCTCTGTTCTTATCTTGTCTTGTAGCTGGGAAGGTATTTCCACACAGCAAACACTGGAGCAGAGGATTCAAATCATCCATCAAACCCTTGGGTCGGTTACAGGAACCCATCCTACTTTCAAACCTCCGCAGAGAGCTCTCGTGATTCCAAACTGTGATAATGATATGCTTTTGATTTCTTCGAGCATGCAAATTAATATCATCTCTAATCCTTATGCCCGCCATTAGAGCTTCCCACCTGCCTACCACCTGTCTCATGCGTGAGACCCATCCTTCATTCATAAATGCAGAATTTTTGTGGTTCCCCAAGCGCTGGTTCTAGTTGTTGAAGATCTTTTCTCCCCAACATAGGATAGAAAATGGAGTTGAAGTGATGATGCTAAATATATTGTTCGCGAACATTCTATGTAATCCAACTCTTGCAAATATAAAATCGAAATTAACAAATCCAACTATTATTGTCAATTTCATTATTGCTGACAAGGGTCCCATGATTTAAACCAACTCCAGCATTTGCGAAGATATCCGCTTGCGTGCTGTAGTCTCTCAACACATGTAGGAATTTTATTGCTTTGAATTCGCTAACTATACACTTGAAAAGGTAGTGCATTTTAGCAGTCGGCAGCTTTCGATTCTTCATCAATTTTCTCGCTTCTCTAATGACCATTAGAGAGTCACCAAAGACCATTATTTCCTCAATTCCAAGGTTGCTAGCTATCTCAATCCCTTTGATTAGTGCAATCCATTCTGCGTCATTGTTTGTCCTTTTGCCAATGCCCCAAGCATAATCTTTCTGGTTGTTCCCCATGGCGTCATAAATTATGCCTCCCGCACCTGCTAGCCCAGGAAGATAAGATAAGATAATTTTATTAATGTCCAACAAATGACAACAATAAAAGCTCAGTGGGACTAAAAAGAGGTACATCCAATAGTCCTAAATAGTAAATTAATATTATGTATCACTCTTCCTTAAAAAAGTATTTTTTATTTTACCGTTTCCTGGAATATAAGATAAGATAATTCTATTAATGTCCAACAAATGACAACAATAGAAGGTCAATGGGACTAAAAAGAGGTACATCCAATGTAGTTACACAGCCAAAGTGAGAAAGCAAATCCTATAACAAATCTACCAAAAACATATCGATAAAGATCTAAAAACCCTAGCTAAAATAAGCAACAAGAAAAGGTAAGAGTACAAGAGAAATGCTATAAATTGAAAACATGTGCAATACAAAAGAGAGGATGTCAAATCATGTTGAAGCCATCTACCGATGTCGAGAGAGGGGATCAAGAAGGAAACCCCTCATTGGAAACATCAATCACTGTGAAGAGGCCAATGCATTGTCCAGTAATTCCCTTGGGAGAGTATCCAGGGCCAAGAGGGCCTGCCTGCATCATCCTGGGGGGTGCGGAAGGGAAAGGATTTCCAAATATCCTAACACCCTTGTAAAAAAGACTTTATTTGTATACGAGTAAAAAATGCAACTCTATTTCGTCAATAAAGATCAACTAACCAACCCCAAAGGAGGAGATATGGAAACATCAAATGACAACTAAATCAAAGTAAAATTTGATGGAGCAACTGAGGGCAATCTAGGAAAAGTTGGGTGTGGTGGGATTCTTCAAAATCCTATGGCATTATTAAGGTTGTGTTCATGGAAAACATGGGATATAGTAGTAGTATACAAGATTGACCCCATACAATCAATGTATGAGATAAACAAAACCTCTAGTCATGTAAACAAACCTCTGGTCATGTAAAGGGAACATATCAATTGATGCATTTAATATCACTGGATACATGC
Organism: Larix kaempferi; assembly: GCA_027924585.1. Lineage (NCBI taxonomy): Eukaryota > Viridiplantae > Streptophyta > Pinopsida > Pinales > Pinaceae > Larix > Larix kaempferi. The sequence goes on along the minus strand of BSBM01001197.1, from coordinate 12,411,350 downwards.
CCTTTTCCACTCTCTATTCATGATGCTTAGTTATTGTGCCTCTGATAAGATGTCGTTCTTGATTTTGCTCCAACAACCCAATTGAGCTTGTATCTAGAAAGTCCTCTATAAGGCAATTTGTTGCCTTGGCCTATCACAGACAATAACAACTCTAAATAGTAAATTGATAGAAATAATTACACTCTTCCGTGAGCCTGGTTAGCAAATTCAACCTTCTAAAAAATAAAATCTCTACCTCTTATTGTAAACTAGGGTGTGTGGATTGGCAGAAATCGATCCATCTTCCAGGAAAAACCCTCTATGCCATAACATATATTGCTCTTCAGTGTCTAGACATTCTCACACATTTTCCTCAAGAAAAAGATGCTCCAGCTATTTGAGTTATACAAAAAGAACTAGTGAACAAAGAAATGTGATGGGCTTTCTTTGATGGAGCCTTGCAAAATAATCTATGCGGTGGGGGGGGGGGATTTTTGTATATATCTGATCTTACCTTCTTCAAAATTCAAATGGGGTTGGGAATAAGAACAAATGATTATGCAAAGATTATGGCCTTGAAACTTCTCTTATGTTTCGCAAAAGAAAAGGGATTCACCAATATTCAAATCTTTGGTGACTCGATGAATGTTATAAATTAGATAAACAAAGCTAAAAAATGTCACAATATTTTCCTATTCACTTTGGTTAAGGAAGTGCATCGTCTTGTGGAAATTTTTTATTCATGCATATGTCATCGTTTCTACAAGGACAGGAATGTAGAAGCATACAAGCTATCAAAGGAGGGGCTTCAATTAATTTTTAGTGAATGGAAGATTTCAGAGGCATAGAATGGGATTTTTTTTTAATATTATCACAGAGCGTTTATTGAAGGTCTAGATTTCCCATGGAATCGAGCTTCAACTTAATTTTTTGGCAACTTGTGCAAAACAATTTTTCTCCACAGACCTTTTCAACAAATGTATCGGAACAGATATATACAACATAATGTATGAAAAAATAGATACAAGAACAAATTGTTTTGTTTATTTTGTACAGACCTTCGAGTTTGTAGTCATGAAATACATGGTTCACATGTATTATGCAGAATGTAATTCTATTATATAATAAAATTACGTTTTTTTCCAAGGAAAAAAAGTTACACTCTTCCTTGAGATATTGTTTTTTGTTTACCATTTTCTAAAAGAGAAAATGTGAACATCAAATACTTTACTCAAAATGCATAACAAAAAAAAATAAGAATACATTAAAGCCTTGTAACAAAAAATGCATTATTCATAGGAGTGTAAAATGTACAACTCTATTTCATCAATAGAGGTCAATCGAGCCTCAACCATTCGCGAGGTGGACATCTAGTAAAATCCAAAGGATGGAAAAACAAAGTATACATAGATGGAGCAACTAAGAGAAATCCAAGAAAAGTTGGGTATGGGGACATTCTTCAGGATCATAATAACATTATTAAGGATATGTAAACAAAAAACATAGGGAAGGAAACAAATAACAAGCAGAAATGATCACTTTAGTTGTAGGTTTGAAGACATGGAAAAAACTTATTTATCAAAAAAGTTGTTGTTGAACCTTGAAGGAGAATCCAAGTTTATTATTCATATGATGTAAGTGAATATTAAAGGAGAATCCCAACCTTTTATTCATATGAATCACGAAGCTATCTCACCCTTAACCAATTAAAATGGTTTACATAAGTAATATTGAGTTCCCCCATGTCAGAAAGACAACCAATAATGTGGCAGTTTAAAACATTTGAAAGTTATAACTCTAGAATTCAAGGATTGCATGGGCTAGGGGGAAGCATTCAATAAAAATGTGTTGGACCATGCATAACTGGGATTAGAATATCAATGAATACAATAAGACCAAAAATGAAGGGGGCCCAAATCTCTCTAGGATAAGGAGAGCAATAATGCCATCCATGAAGGGGCACCATGGGAGGATGGTGTGCTCTTTGAGCTCAATCTCTGTGTTCAACATGAGAATGCATGGAACCTTCAATTCACAATAATGCATCGGCAATGATTGAGCCAATTTAATATATCCTTTCCGAGGAATCGATTTTAGTTTAATTCTCATTATAATTTGCCTTATTGTTCATGTTAGGTCTGCTAATTTTTGCAAAAATTCTCTCAACTGCTTCTGTTGTCCTTGAGTTCTGATGTCTATTTTCAACCTTGTTTAAGACGACAGAGAAAAAAGAGGAACCAAAAAATAGTCGAAGTCCAAGGAAAATCTCTCTGTCAGACTTGGGGGAGACTGGTTCTATAATGCCTGCAAAAAAGCCTAAAAGAAAACATTTCTCTCCCACGTTGCAGCAATTGCACCTTGGTATTGATGACCCCCAGGATGGCATCTCATACGAAGGTCATTAGTTGACAAACAAGACAATTACTCTTGGGAAGAAAGCGGTGGAAGTAGGGGAGTCCTCCAATTGGAAAATTGGAGAGACCCCAAAGATTCTAGACGTAGCTAGAACATTCATGATACAACCTCCATGTATAAACAAGACGTTTTCCATGTTATATATCATTTTGGTGAACATATACTTTAGTTCAAAGTTGAGGATATGGTAATGAGAAGGAAGCTATAGAGTAAAATCGAGGAAATGCATAACTCCCAAATAATATGTAATTGACTTCTACTAGCCACAATTACCCTTATATGAAGGACATCAAAATTGTGTTGAAGATCCAGCTACAGTTACAAATTATGGTCAGTGACAAAGTCTTCACTCAGATGGTGGACGATTCTAGGTGGGAGAACTAAAGGCAAATACAGAAATGCAAATCCTTCTTCAAATATTTCTCTAACATATGGCATGTTCCTTCAATCACTTTAGAATTAGATATTTTGGAAAAGGAGCATAAAAACAAAGACCAAACGCCACTCAAAAAACGAATGATAGGTCTCCATTTCCAGTTCTAACAACTTTTTGAGAATTTTTGTTCAACAGTAGAGATAATCAATTATGGACTTAAAAAAGTTCTTGGACAATATTTTGTATATTTTTGGTTTCTCCACCCAATTTTACTATCGAAGCACTCTATTGATCTCATTTTCAAATTATTGTTGTTAATATATTATAAAAAAACTTACCAAAACAAAAGAAAAAGTACGACTGTATTTGCATTATATAAAGTGTACTTACTAGCAAATGTATACTAGTCAGGATTCATCATTGCCTCTTGTGACTGGCCAAAAAGCCTCAACGCCTCCTTACTATCACCATCTTGGGCATAACCAACAATCATTGCACTCCATGACATCATATCATGCTCATGCATTTTATCAAATACTTGACATGCAATCTCTATTCTCACATGTTTGGCGTACATATCAACTAGGGCTCTTCCGACAATGGCATCCCATTGAATTCCATAATTAACAACACAACTGTGAACATGCTCAAAAATTGCTAGGTTGCCACAAGCTTTAAGAACATTGGCAAAGGTGAATTGATTAGGTTCCATACCTACATGTTGCATATCAAAGAACAATTTCATAGCCTTCTCACCTTGCTCGTTTTGCACACATCCATTAATCATTGCATTCTACAAAACCACATCTCTATCTGGAATTTCCTTACATACCTCAAGTGCATTTTCTATTGTTACATACCCAAATTCTGAACATTTTATGTTAAGAGAAAAACATTATGTTTTATGTTATTGTAAAGTTTCATGACTATTGACCAAGTGGGGTCAAGGATGACTGTAATTAATTACTCTAATATTTTATTATTAATAAACAAAAGTGGAGACAAATATCCAAAGGAGGCAGTTGAATGAGTGTTCACTGACCCACTAGGAGGAATGGACTGGGGTGGAGAGAAAACTGACACTTGGCAGCATCCTTGTAATGTCCCCTCTATCATACCAGCGTGATAGAGAGGATCATTGCGCTCAATCCGGGTAGTTAGCCCTATATTCATTAAAATCAAACTCATTGATACAGAGACATGTATATGTGCATGCTATAGAACACAACAGAGATTAAATGAATGATGCTGATATCTAACATACATTCAATATTCCTGTGACAGTCATTAAATAAAGACCTTTGCCGAATTATAAAGGGCATATGGAAATGCATAATCGTTGAATACACAGCGGAAGTAAATTCATTAGCACATCCATAATCCATTCCGGCTATTCATCAAAGGAACTATTGCAAAGTTACAAACACAAGAGAATACTTATCTTAATGAAGTAGTCCCAAACAACCAGCTACGCTTCTGCAACGTTCCACCCAACCGTAGGCCAGTGTGCTCCTCAATCTCTCAGCATCACTGCCACCCCCCGAGCTGGGCATGATCTCCACACGGAAAAAGGGGAAAACAGGCTCTCACATAGCCAAAGACATGCCAGAATCAGCCAAGCCAACCAGCAGTTGGGTTTCTCAGGCTGCTAAGAGATGGGAAGAGGTGGATTACTAGGTTAGTGGCTCAATCATGGAGCTATGGATACTTCATTGGCTCATCAAGCCAAATTTGTCCTCTTCCACTCTTGAGGCTCCTGCTCACAGGTTCAAATCCAAAACGGGATACACTTAACAACAAAACCACAATTACTGGGCATGAGGAAAACGCTTTCCACAGTGGAATGCCTGAGATTGGGGTTTCAACTCACTCAGAAAAACGTAGGAACACACAAAAACGAAATGGGAAGATGGGGAACAACCCTGGGAAGCCAATCCGTTTTTAGAAAAAACGTCCTTGGACATTCGGGGGCAAAAACGACCTCCATACAGTCCCCAAATCGTGGCCCTTCTCTCCCAGGCTACTGTATATGCAAAAACGAACTCCCAGGCATGGAAAAATGCAGGATTTTGCTGAAAAACGTGAAGGGAAAGACCCAGATAGCTCCTACTGCGTGAATGAATGAAGACTGCCCATTCCCTATGGCTTTGGGCACCATTTCGTGGGTGGTTTCTTTCCCAACAAGCAAAAACACGAATTTCCAGGTTGATGGCTTGCCCATGCACGAAAATGGCTTGCCCATACTTCTTCATTTCCAAGGCATTAACTGCCTTAACCAATTTCTTGGGAGAATTAAATGAATTGGTTCATAACCCAAAATGGGTAGTTGAGAGTTCATGGCTTTCCTCAATGAAATGGCTTAACACCATGGTTCAAGGGTTTGGGTTATTTCCCCCCCCTTATTCCTTGTAAAGATCATGCCCCATCTCTTTGTTGCATTGCGTAGCTGGTTGTGGGTTTTTATTGAAATGGGATATTTACATGATGTCTGATTTTTACATTGTGCACAGCTAGCACAAGAACTCTATGCATCTATTCTAATTGCCGATACATAGAACATTAAATCAATGGCGGGGCCTTGGCCTTGAGCTCCTCACCATGACTAAATAACAATATTTACATCATTTACAATATTAATGCAATAGGGTCAAGCTGGGGACATTACAATCCTCAATTCACTTATAGCTATTGTAGGGGGAAACTTCCCTATTTTTATGGTCCCCAAGAAAGTGGAAATGAGCAGGTGGCTCAATAAGTAAGAAACTGACCAAAAGACCTGGGCATGTTATTGATCACCCATCAAATTCAGTAGGAGGCTACCCAGTTTTTACCTTGTGATAATTTCTGAAAGAGAAAAAGAAGAGAGCACAAGAGATTCGATGAGGGGATAGCTAGGAAGTGATTGAGTGAGTTAAGACTGCATTATGAACTAGTATAGCCTCATTGCTGAGTTCAATACTGCTAAAGGAAGAAGTATTACTGTTATGTACTACCGTTGAGTTATGGAGGAATTTATTCCACTCTCCACACAACATCTTCATCTTGGTGGTTCAATGAACAGGCTCAGGGGTCCTAAGGCAAGTGATTTGGTTGTCTTTAGGAGAAGGTTGGGTGGAACAGGCTCCTTTGGATGTTTGTCACCCTCTGTTGTTAACAGTTTTTCATTGTGTTATCTTATTTAATTTCTATCGTATTATTTCTGAATGATAAAAGTTTGAAATGTTAACTATCTTCGGAAATTTTATTCTACTTAACTGTTAGATTAGAATACTGATTTGAAAGCTCATTTCTTAATAATGGAATTATGATAGAATGAAATACTTCTCTGCATTTTTCCACACACCATTAAATGCCGTACTCTAGTACATAGAAGTCATAATTATAGGTAGATCATAATGATTTGAAAAGTCTTAGATAGAAACAACTTTCTAAAGATCTGTTCAATAAATCTATTCTATTTTCTTTATATACAACAAAATACAAACTGATCATAAGACAAAACCTTTATTTGAAAACCTAGAAAATGCTTCCATTATCAAATACAGGAGTAATATCAATACAAATGCAAATACTGGAATTTCAAAACTATACAGTATTGCTTTCTTTTGTAAACTACATCAAGTACAGTGCTTTGGTTAATAACTAAGCTATTGCAATTTTGTTTCTTTTTCAATTGATATAACTACATTAAACTAAATATATGATCATAGAAAAACAAGGTATTTTTATAAATACAAAATCTTTGTATAAACCAGATGTAGGCTATAGGAACATTTAGGGAAACATGTATAAATATAACTCTTCTATCATCATTTCATTATAAGACAACTTAATACACAGAGCTTCCTATTTGCGTATACAAGTACCTAGAATTAAATATACAAACACATTATTAATAGGGTAAAAACAAAGTTTATATTCATTTCAACTCTCAAAGAACCTAAGAGCAAGGACGTAGACCTTACAACCACCATAAACATAATACTTAGTATTAACATAAGTATCTCTCACAGAGCTTGTCGTACTTTTATAAACATGTTGAACCAAGTTACGGTTCTTGCAAATAATAATCATAACTACTGCAATGCTTGAAGGGTTGATACGATTTCACTGTCTAAAACTTTACTTCGAGGGTCAAAACCCTGTATTGATATCAAGTCATAAGACTAGGGTTAATACACATAGGTTCCAGAAGTTTAATAAATTACAACATAGTATTAATACAGACTCGGGATGTGAGACCCGTAAGGGCTCAAATGGGTCAGTACATCTTTTCGAAACAACTTTACATATAAACAACCCGAAGGATACTGGTATCCATCATATTTTTAAGCTGACTGTAATATAAGTGAAAAGGCATGTAATTCAGAGATGAAGGGTTCGAGTCACGGCTCACTCAGCCTTATACATAAAATATGATTTCTTATATTAAAAAAAAACTTTAAAACTCGTAAACAGGGTTTGGGGTTCAAACCCGTAACCACTTAGACATCAATTATTAACATACGATTCAAGTTAGGGTTTTAACCCGTAAACACATTCACAACTAAAATTTATTCAACCATAGGTTTTTAAGAGAAGTCTGGCATTATGCCCAGGAACCCAAGAACTTTCATTTACAAATACCTCTGAATACATACATTGCAAGAATTTAACAAAACAGAACTCGAATTCCATTAAATATCTTTCCATCAAGTCTTACACAGAGTCGTAGCTCGTTTGATGAACACCTTACATTCATTCCTTGCAGAGTTGGCCAAAAAGGCTCACCATCGTTCAATTAAAACTTTTAAACAAAATACAAGTTAAAAATGCATCTCGACGAAGCGACATTAGTTCGACATCCATGCCTTAACTGCATCTTCTTCCCAAAAGATTTGATTTAGGGCATCCAAAAAGGAATCACCGAGGCTTACTAGGACCAAAGAAGCAGTTATCCCACTCTCCCAACTTCAAACGACGATAAGGGAGAAACCTGATAAGAATATCAACAAATAAAATTGGTTAAAATATGTACAGGAATCATTTCGAATGCAAACTTGACAAAAACATTTAAGATCGTTGATGGCTTTACCTTCGGTTAAGTAGCACGCCCGTGGCAACACTTGAACTCCATCATCAAACCCTGTAGTGCAGAGATTCACCATCGAAACCCTGTAAGGGTTAAGACCTTCTCAAAAACCCGGTAAAACCGAGATCCTGTCGGGCTCTCCAACAACTTGCAAATGAACTAAGTAACGATTGAGTATGGTATATCAATGCGAGTTTAGGGTTTACACAAAACCCCATGCCATCACGTGATCAAACGACATAGAGACTGCCATCGAGCTTTCAACAAACCACATTAAATGACATTTAAGTTTACAGCTATTAAGTTCCAGTACTCATGCCAACGCAGAGTTCCACTATGGTTCAATTCGTGGACTATGTTGCGTACATAATTTTTAGTCAGGTTGTAATATTATTCCTAAGTCCATACTTTAATCACTTCACAAGTTGTAATTCGGGGTCATGGTATTGCCATTTAAAATATGCATACATAAAACTATAAGTTTTGGAGTTTCGAATATAATTAATCCATGACCACTATATAACATAAATAAAACAATATGCCTTATGGATGATATTTGAGGTTTGGAGTTTTGCTAACTCTTTGGGACCCATAGCAAATACATAGGACAAATCTTAAGCTAAGTATAATATATATATCTTTAGAATATATATATACGTGTCCGCATAAAGAATGAATCCCTTAAAATGGTGATCATAAATAGAGTAGGTATTCCCCTTGGTCTTAAGCAGGCATTCTAGACTTATGCCTTTAACATCAGCGTTTAAAGTAATGGCATACAGAAACTTAAAATCCAGTATAAGATTATCATCGACTAAATGTCGATACTACTTTAATCTCGATCTTTATACTTGTGTTAACCGGGGAGTACCATGCTTACCTACAAATCTGTAAAGGAGTAATACGATGCACTAGCTAGCTAGTAGCTAAGTAAGCCTCAGGGGTACCCTTAGGACCCCTTCATCAAAAAGGAAAATCAATCAGTTAGTATCTATGAATGAAACAATAGTATAGTATGAGATAAATTAAATGATGATGTATATACACATAATAAGTAACCATAATTATTCGGATAACAAAGATAGGATTAAAACATCCGTCATGTTGTTGCAACAATAATACATGCATCCAATCATTCGCTTGCAGTAAAGACATTTACGACCAAATATAAACATAGCATGTAATTGATGTAACGTATTTATAACATTGACGACTAATTGAAGAATGTGTCGTCATAATTAGTCTGTAGTTAAATGAACTAAATTATCATTAATGATACTTTCCGCATAACAAATGTAAGCATTTAATGCTACTTAGAAAATTTTAATTTTTTGTGAAATTTGGGGGATGTTACATCTATATTGCCCAAGTTTGCATACATGTCCCCAAGAGCACAACCCACAAAGACAATATTGTGAAACCAAACTTAATTATGCCGCCATGGATTTGCTTACCTGGTTCCAGGGCCGCCAGACTCGTACAAACCCTTATAACAATGGCAAAAGTAAATTGATTTGAGCTCATTCCCATCATTCTCATCTGGAAAAACAATCTAAGAGCCTCCTCAACATACCCTTGTTGAACATAACCGGTAATCATTGATGTCCATGAGACCACATTTTCACTCAGGCATTTTGTTAAACACTTGACATGCATCTTTCAAACTTCCCAATTTTGCATACATATTCACAAGGTTGTTTGTTAAATACACATCGGGTTCAAATCCAGTTTTTTGCGTGTGGGTATGGACTGTCCTACCTCCTGCTCAACCCTTCATGTCAATACGGGCCTGCAGTAGACAAGTGTAGGCATTGGAATCCAAACCATGTCTCGTTGGTTCATAATCTCTAGGTTGTCTAAGGCCTCCTTCAACTTACCCTCCTTACATACTATGTCCAAATCTCTTGTTAGGTTTTGTTGAATATTGGGAAGGGAAATGGATGCTAATTTAATGCCAATGTTATTTGAACTATATCCGTGGAAGAATCTAGTGTGGAGTAAGCATGTTCTCCCCATATCGACTGTTAACCCTCCTTACATGGTTTGTCCAAATCTCTTGTTAGGTTTTGTTGAATATTGGGAAGGGAAGTGGATGCTAATTTAAGGCCAACATTATTTGAACTATACCTATGGAAGAATCTGGTGTGGACTAAGCATGTTCTCCTCACATTGATTGTTAAGGTGTTGGATGTGCTTCAATTGTGGGCAACTCAAAGTTTCTAATCAAATTTCTACACCTTTGTCACCCGACAAAGGCTCTACATTTGAATATGTTGGTAAGTGGAATACTCACAAAGGTTCATACTTTTCATTACAACAAAAAAGGCCTTTGGTGAGGGGCAAAAAACGTCACCATAACCTCATTAGTGATGGTCAAAAGGGCCTCCATCACCAAAAACTGAACGTCACCAAAGGTAGTGTAGCCAAAAGTAAAGGAGATATGGAGACGATCCAGGACCATCACCAATAATCATTATAAGTGATGGTTTGATAAAGCTATTGCTTCCATTGAGTAGCTGGACATATCCTTCTATGATTGTGAAACAAGGTTTAGTCTTTAGCAATGAAATTTAAACTTGATTTGTGTTTTTTGAGTGCCCATCCATGTCTTGATTTGTTCATTAGAACTTTTATGGCCACTGATAAACTGTCTATAATATATATTGGTATTGTTTTTATGGAAAATGCTCAGGATGCTCTCTCAATCACAGCCTTTTATTGTCTGCAGTATATGCTAGATTACCTACTAGAATGAAGCAAAAATCAAGTTTCAAATTAAGTTGCATGGAAACAAATATGAATCCAGATATATATTATAGATCCTATAGATTTTTTAAAAATTAGGAATTGGATATAGGGAAATGAATACATAAATATACTATTTAAATTTTGATAATTAAAAAAAAATTCAGATCTCCTAATATGTTTTGCTCCAAATCACTTACAAACACATGAATATTGACTACTATGAAAAAAATCAGATTTGTGTATTTTAGGATGGGGAAGGGGATATCTTTTAGGAAAACTCTGGGGTTTAAGGACCCCACACTACCTTTTTTTCATGGTTTTATTTTATTTTAAAGATGGTATTTTTTGAAGGATCCATTAGTTTGACGATTCTAGCAAGCTGGAAAAGATCTGAAACATATCCTAAGTGGATTCAAACTTGGATCTATGGAAATGTAGACCCTGTATCCTCCATATGTGTATCTAGCAACCTAGGTTTGAAGGATCTGAGCAATGTTTAGTCCTTGTAAAAGCACATATTGGAGGTAAAAAACATGGCTTTTGTGTTTCTTTAATTGAAAATTCTAAAGAGATTTCCTTGCAGAACATGCTATATGGTGAGATAAAGCATGGTTTTCATGAGTAAATTATTTGCTTTCATCACACAAGTGCTTTGTCTGTGTATCTATGTTCTACAATTGGCTTTCATGTAAAATAAGTATATCTTTATTTCTTCTAAATGCAGTGTTTACAAAAAAATGATATTGTGATGTCCTTACCATTTGAAAAGTCATCCAAGTTATTGAAAATGTGAAACTCTAGAGTCTTCCACAGATTCAAAAAAAAGAGTACATATGAAACAATAATCCTTAGAGTTCACTTTCTAGATGTTTTACTGATCAAATTGATGTCATGGAAAAATGAGACATACAAACAAAATTGCAGGTTGAGGAGGTCATTGAGCCAATACTTGTATATGTTGGGCATGCCTTCTAGTAAGGCATTGTAAAGGTTTGAGTAATCCATTTTCGACTATTTAGAAGATGCTAGAGAGGTCCATCCCTCAAAGACAACAAAGTGCTTGGAGGTGATTTGGATAATCCCAAGGCCACCAGAACTAGGTATATCCTACTTTCGGGGCCTTATCAGTGGCAAGTGTCTCCCAACTCCAACCCATGCTAGAATGCAGGTCTTGTGTTAGATCTCTGAGACTCAATAGCTCAAAATTGAAACCAAGAATACTAATAGAAAATTTGTTTTCACTTTCAGGGGCAAAAAAATAGCATAAGTAGCTACAATTTAGCAAAGATAAGAAGCAAAAGCATTCTGAATGGTTTATTCTCTATGGTACTGTTTTTATGATACCAAAAAGAGAGGAGCGATAATAGTTTAATTGTGATAATAAAACACTAGCAAACATGCTTTGCTTGCCTCCTTCAAATGGACATGATAAAGATTCAACCATAACCATGCTTTGTTTTTATAAGCTAAGCCCTCCTTAGATAACTTGGAAGAACAAAAATCTACTAACAATGGAACTAACTAAAAAGAGTTTTAAATTTTAGGTGTATACATATTTAAAAGAAATGAACAAGTCCTTAATATAGGCATGCCATCATAATCCTACAAGTAATGAAATTACAATACCAATGTTTTGAAACAAAAGTATGTATTTATCAAGGTACCTAATGAGAGTGAATAAGAATGAACAATTTTATACAAGAGCCTTTTTGCCTTTTTCTGAAGCCATATCTTATGACTCTACCCAAATGTACTGTCCTAAAAGACATGATCCTAGCAATTCTTAATATTGTAGCCAAGATGATGCCCTTGTTATTCCTTGATGGACTCCTCAATCTAGAGAAGTCAAAATGTCTAACTCCCAAATAAATCATATCCACTATTATAATTGAAAGGAAAATATTCATAACGATGTTAAAGTTCAAACTATTTATTATGATTTCCCTACTTAGCAAGGAATAAAGAATTGTAATGTCTCCAGTTTGACCCCATGGCATTAACATTATAAATGATGTAATATTGTTATGAAATCATGGTGAGGAGCTCAAGGCCAAGGCCCCGCCATGGATTTAGTGATGCATATGGTTTGCGTGCTAGCAATGCACATTGGAAATTCAAATATCATGTAAGATGCATTTTAATAAAAATACCCACAACTAGCTATGCAATGCAACAAAGAGATGGGGCATGATTCTACAAGGAATAGGGAGGGAAATTATTCAAACCCTTGAGCCAATGGTGTTAATCCATGTGTCAATGAGAAAACCCATAAACCCTCAACTACCCATTTTGGGTTGTGGACCCAATCATTTAATTCTTCCAAAGAATTGGTTGAGGCAGTTAATGCCTTGGGAATGAAGAGGTATGGCAGCCAATTTCGTGCACGGGCAAGCCATCAACCTGGGAAATCGTGTTTTGTCTCCTTGGGCAAGAAAACACCCACGAAATGGTGCCCAAAGCCATTCTGAACAAGGGGTCTTTCATCTTTCACGCAGACAGAGCTCACTGGAATTTATCCTCATGTTTTTCACCATAACCCTGCGTTTTCCATGCCCAGGGACTCGTTTTTTTGGTAGTGTGCAGCAGCTGGGGAAGGGGGACGTGATTTGGGACTGAGGGAGAGGTCATTTTTGTCCCTGGGGCATTTTTTCTGGAATGGGTTTTGCTCTCCCAGTCGAATTTTCCCAGTTGCCAATACGTTTTGGGTCTTTCCACGTTTTTTTGAAGCTCAGGAAACCCCACCTCATGCATCCAACTGTTGAAACGTTTTTCTCATGCTCAGCAAGTGTAGTTTTGCTGTTATGTGCATCCTTGTTTGATTTGAACCTGTAAGCAAGAAACTAGAGTGGTAGTGGAGAGAATTGGCTTGATAAACCTAGTGTAGGGAGTAACCTCTCAAGAAGATCAAGAGGGCTGGCTACTTTTCTATGCACACCCTGCGAGCACTAGAAAGGAAGGTAGGGCTTGAGGGACTGTGTGGCAGTGAAGAGAATACTTCCTTGTGTTGGGTGTGTAGGCATTGTGAGTGCCAAGCTGAATAGATCTGGGAGGGGTACCCATAGCTCTGTGGTTGAGCTCACTAGCTTAGCAATTCTTCCTTCCCATTTCCTAGCAGCTTGATAAACCCAATTGCAGATTGGCTTGGCTCATCTTGGTGTATGCTTGGCTATGTGTGAGTCTGTTGTTCCCTGGTTCCTTGTAGTAATCATGCCTAACTCGGGGGTGGCAGTTGTATCAAGAGGTTGATAAGCACAATTGGCGTATGGTTGGGTGGAACGTTGCAGTTGCATAGCCAGTTGCTTGGGACTACCTTATTGAGATAAGTATTCTCTTGTGTTAAATTGGCAATTATCATTCGATGAATATTGCAATGAATGATGGATGTGCTCATGAATTTACTTCCGCTGTGTTTTCAAATGTTTATGCATTTGCATATGTTCATCTTCTTTGTAAATTGAATGTTTATTTACTAAGTATGGGACTAGATGTCCGCATTTAGGGTCATGTCCTCTCTATCATACTGGTATGATAGGAGGGGGACGTTACAAGAATGAAGGTTTTTAAAATTTAACGAAGTTTTTAATCGTTAGCTTATTATTCAAGAAAAGAGAAACATACCTGATTGACGTTCAAGGCCTTGAGTATTAAAAAACGGCTTGCTTTGTCGTTTGCCAAGTCTAAATCACCATAGCTTACAATAGTAACAAATGTAGCATCCCTGCATATACTTATAGTCGCATTATCCTCTACACCTTGAATGTTGTGAAGGCATGTAAAACATGCATTCAAGCATTTCTTGCAACTATCAGATGATGATAGTGATTGCACACAACTTAGTTGCATATCTATGAAATATGGCATGCCCTCCATCTCCTCAACATTTGTACGACCTTTACAATGAAAATTAGCAATATTCTTTGTACCCTAGCCACAAAATGCCATTACATCGAGTGAAATTCCATTTGACTGCAAAGTGCTTGATTTGTCTTGAGACATATTGAAGAAGAGGATGAAGGAACTACAAGCTCACTTGTGATGTTTGTGTATCATGACATAGAAATGATTACTATAGCATTCACAAATCGACAACATCTAACGAATGCGGATTTTATTTTTGTGAAGTTCAAGTTGCCAAAGTCAAGGGGACAACCAGTGTCATCTGCAAAAGAATATTTGCAAGGGAATAATAAGTAATAAAAATGTTTGGATAAATAAAAGATTCATTGTAATTAGCAATTCTATATTGCTGTTATGCATGATAGAGTAAAGTGTAATGTCCTCATTTTTAGATTTTCTTGCTCAACAAGAAGAGATGGCCTCGGGGGTTTGCGCCAGACTAATCCGAGGAGATTCATTCATTATTAATGTCACCAACTTATAAAGTGACGATAAAGTCATTTTATTAAAAGGAGGTCATTTGTGTTCTAGATGGTATTGGTTGATCCATGATATTGCCCATGGTATGCAGCTTTAGTGAAAGATTAAAAAGAAAAAGGAAAGGCAACACCTCACTTGTGGATAATGTTGTGTTGATTTGATAATGATTTCTTATGACTGATTCCTCCATTTCTTGTTTGGTTTGGTTTCCGTAGTGAGAAATCTACCCTAGCTAAACCATTGAACTTACCGGAATTCGGTGAGACTTAATTCTCCATCTTGAGCTATTGCAGCTTAGGTTAGGTGATTCAACATTTGAGGACGTTCAATTGGAGGGGCCGAATTTCATTGTGGACTAAAAGTCTAAAGGAGTCTGACTTTAAAGAGGCCGTGTCTACTGAAAGGAGGAGGACGAATTGCTGAGAGGGGGCCGATTTGTTTGAGTGTTGGAATGCGATCTCAGTATGGTCGGGCTGAATTCAAGGAGTCTGTGGCATTGGTTGGCGTCTTCCTAAGGGCCGAGTCCACTACCCAAAGGGCCGACTCCATTCCTTGAGGACTAGCGAATTTAGAGAGGGGTCGCATTGATATTGTGGAGGCCGAACCTTTGAAGGAAGGGCTGCGACTTGTGGAGGCATCCACGCAGTAAGGGAGAGCCGGATCAAGAGTTTGAGAGGGGGACAGTCGGGAAGACCAACGGTGGAGGCCGTGAATGCTTTGGGAATGCCGCGTCGATGGTGAAGAGAGTCGGACCTTGCAGGGGAATCGCGAGCAGCAGAGAGACCTTCCATCCGAACAGTGAGGGCCCGATCCACCTATTTCCAGAACCGTGAAGGCCCAGGAGGATCCGTGAGGACACCTGCAGACATTAAGGCAGAGAAGGAGGTCCGTGGGGCCATTTCGGGTCACTTGGAGGGCTCGATTCTCCATAGGAGCTAGACGGCATCGTTGGTAGGGTTTTGAGGTTTGGACAGCCATTAGAGGAGCATCGAATTGAAGAGGAACGCAGCTGTTCATTGGCATTATCTCCAGGTTCTGTTTTGTGTTACATGGTAGTTGCTCTAGCATCCTTTAGTTACTAGTATTGTAACCACCTACATTTTATATTAAAAATGCTAATCAATTTCCTTCTATCTTGTGTGTACTTAAACTTATCACAATATGTTTGATGAAATGCTTAGTAGAAGGCAAATTGTTTATGGAAAGTTATAAATCAATATAATTTGCAAACTGTTAATGAAACCACACAACCAATCGGAAAATTTGCCTATAAATTGCATCGGGGATATTACATAAAGGGTTATTGTTATTAGCAATTCTGAAGTGCAGTTGTGCAAGTACAATCAAATATGTTATATATATGCATATATAATATTCAAAGCTCATAGTAGACTCTCAGTAGTATTCTCCTGGACATTTTTGCCCAGCTTGCACCTGCCCACTCAGGCAAGCTGCAAACCCACAGGATTCCCATCCATGAAGCAAGCAATCATCTTTTGCCGTCCTTTTTCACAAGGCGTTCGTAAGACATTCTAATAATAGAAAAACAAAGCACAAGTCGTATTGTTCGCATTGATGCTGGTATCGTTTTTTTTAACTGACAGTTATCAACTGTAGACATAAGGTTTCCTCAGGCACTTATGCTGTTCAAAGTGTTCAATGCTCCAATGTTCCATATGGCCAAGGAACAAATGTCAGTTGCACTCTAAAGCCATTCTAAATCTTGCCCCTTTTGCATTGTGCTAATTCCATGGTTGCACAGAGGATTCGTCCCCAGCATTTTGTCACCCCTAGGGTATGGGGAGAAGGCGGAAAAATGTTCCTTTTTTGGCCTCAAGAAAATCTGTGGCAAAATAGGGATGGAAAACCCCTCCAAGGGACACTTCCCCTTAGCAGTGGACATTCAAGGGCCGAGCCCAGTGGCCCCAGGCAGTCAAGGGACATCTCCAAAACAGTGCCACTAAAAAGTTTAAAAACTACCAAAAAAGGAAAAAAAACTCTTCAATCACATTTCTTGCATTCTAAAAAGACAATCATCATACACATAGGTGAACTGCTTCAATCAACGCAATAATTTTTTTTCCTTGAGATTTCTTTGATATTGGAATTTAAGTCTTTAACAGTATACAATCTTCATGTAAGATGTTATTGTTGATTTTTAGTGCAGCTGCGAGACCCATTCTCAGAGAGAATGGTACCCTAGTCATTTGACTAGGGTTCCTGGTCAAGTTAACCAGGCAGAGTATGAGTAAGACCCTAGAAGGTACCCTAGGGCCCCCAGCTGTCTCCTGGGGTTCTTGGTCTAGGACCAAGCAGATTGATGCCATGGCAAAGTCCCTAGCATGTGGCTAGGGCCCCTATTTGTCTCTAGGGTATTATGGTCTAGAACCAGACAGTTTCTTGGTCATGATGACCAAGCAGATCGTGCAGGTTGAGACAGAGACTTCCTAGGTCCTGCAGATGGTTGATCAACATTCAGCCTAGGACTGAATGCTCAGCTTGAGGCTGAGGACCATTCTCTGGGAGAATGGAGATCCTGGTCATAGACCAGATGGTTGATCAACATGTCCCAGTCTAGGACTGAGGTTCAGCCTTGAGCTGAAAGCCATTCATTGAGAATGGAAGATATTGTTGTCCCCTCTCCTAATCGGTTATTGCTAGGTTGCTTCTCAAGGGACTAGCCACCCCTTGACGATGTCCCTAGTATCTAACTCTTAGGAGCAGTATTAAGGACAAAAGGATTGTACCATCCGTTTGGATCTTCTCCCTTATACAGTGATGAAAATATATATAAGTATCTTAAGAGAGAGAAAAGTCTTTGGTCTTGTTGGTTCTATTTGATTGCTTGTCCACTTTGATCTTGTGGTTGTTGACCCATGGTCCTATTCTTACTTGATCCTAGCACTCTCACTTGTGTGCACCTTTGACTATGATGACTCCTACTTTATGGAGTATTTTTTTACCTAAGGGTTTATTAAAGACCATTGGACCATGTATTATGTTTTGTTATAGGGCCTTGTCCCACTTATGTTTTTGGTCTATTTACTTTATGTTGGACCTTTGATTTTTCACTTTATGATAAATTCATTAATTATTTATTTTAGTCTTATTAATAAAATCTTTATGATTTTATTAATAAAGACATTGTGATTTTATTAATAAGGTTTTATTATTTTATTATTATTTATTTGTCCATTTAAGTTTTATCCTATTAATACATTGGACCATTGGTACTTTATCCTTTGACCTCTCTTTTCTTATTATTTTATTTATTTTTATTTAATCCCTATTCTAACCTAAGGTTGTTAACTCTCAATCTATATAAACCTTACAAAACTTATGATTCTCATATCTTACGTGAGCTCACACTTCACTTTTTCGTTTTGTTTCTCTCAGGTAATATTGTCGGGTCTGCTGGGATTTCACGACTATCTCTCACTTCATGGCTTTATCTTCACGGGTTGCTCTCACGGCTTTTCTATTTCTATTTCGGCTGTAGCATGTGAGGTCTGCTCCTATTTGGTTTTCACTCCACGGCTTTATCCTCACGGTGATCTCCTTCACGACTTTTCTATTTCTATTCTGGCTGTAGCATGTGAGGTCTGCTCCTATTTGGTTTTCACTCCACGGCTTTATCCTCACGGTGATCTCCTTCACGGCTTTTCTATTTCTATTCCGGCTGTAGCATGTGAGGTCTGCTCCTATTTGGTTTTCACTCCACGGCTTTATCCTCATGGTGATCTCCTTCACGGCTTTTCTATTTTGCTATAGCATTTCTATTTCGGTTGTAGCATGTGAGGTCTGCTCCTATTTGGATTTCACTCCACGGCTTTATCCTCATAGTGATCTCCTTCACGGCTGTATCCCTTTCACTCCTTCACGGCTGTATCCCTTTCACGGGTTTCTCTTCACGCATTCAGCAGTCTCACGACCAGCTCCTTCACTGGTTGATTTCGCTTCACTATAATTGAACTCTGTGAGTGAGGGTTTGCTTACATGCTTGACCTTCGTAGTCTGCAGCACCTGTGTGTCTTTCTTACTACTGTCATTTTCTTATAAATTGAAGAACTTGAGGTCTGTTTTATTCTACCTGAACCTTCTCTCTCTTAAGGTACGTATATAGTTTAACTAGTTTGACTTGTCCTTTCAGTGACAAGATCAAACTCAGAACTATCTGAGTATAAGTTGGATCCAAATGGTTGTTTTAATTCTTTAATGCAGTACATGTTTATTTTACTATAGTTCATTTATTTTATTTTTCTGAACTTAGCATTTGATGATTCTCGAGGACCGACATTAATGCAGTGACTAAATGGAGCATTAAGTTGAAAGAGATGAAAATCATGTTTTAAATCAGTTTAAATTTAAATTAAGCAGTACAATTGTTTACATGTTCTTGTATCAAGGTTGTTATATGTGATAAAACGTACATAACCTGTAATTTTAACATGGTATCAGAGCTTTAGGGTGTAGCTAATTCTGTTTTGCAGCCTACAGAAACTACATCGATCCTAAGACAAGATCTTTACTTCACAGAAGCTTACTTGGCAAGTTGACTGTAAGGGGTTGAAATGGCTTCTAACTCTGTAAAGGCAGAAGATAGGCTTGAAGGAGCCTCAAACTTTAATGCATGGAAGGCCAGGGTCTTAAATATTTCGGAGGAAAATGATTTGGATGATTTGGTCACTAATGTTGTGGAAGAACCCACAACAGCTCAAGGAAGAGCAGCATTTAAGAAGAAGCAAGCTAAAACAAAGAGGTTGATTTTTGACTCAGTCAAAGATAATTTGATGCCTATAATAGCTCCTCTAAGGACAGCCAAGGAATGTTTTGATGCCCTAGCTAATCTCTATGAGAAGAAGGCACCTACTCAAAAGAGGGCCTTGAAAAAGCAACTCTGTTCATTAAAGATGGAGGATAAAGAAACAGTTGCCTCCTTCTTCTCAAAGATTGCTCAGTTAAAAGATCAACTCATGGCAATTGGAGTTGAAGTAGATGATGATGATCTTGTGCAAACAGCTGTAGATGGCCTCCCTACATCTTGGGAGACATTCCTTTCAGCAGTGAATGGAAGAGAAACTCAACCAAGCTTTGATAGATTATGGCATGATTGCCTAGAAGAAGAAGGCAGAATCCAGAGTAGATCTGGACCTCAAACTGAAAAGAACCTTGCTCTTACTGCCAAGACAAGGAGAGAAAGAAGTTTCCCTCAGCACCAGAACAAAGGTAAGAGACCTCAAGGTAATCACTCTCATAAGTCAAAAGTAAGATGTTTTAAATGTAACAAGCTCGGTCATTATGCCAACGTTTGTAGAAATCCTCCTAACAAGAATTGGCATAAAGGGGAGCACCATGCTTCAACTGCTATAGAAGAAGAAGAGCCTCAACAAAAGAATTTTAAAGTTAAGACCAAAGAAAAAGAGCAAAAAGAGTACTACCTTATTTCAGCGCTCTCATGTTCCATCTCCAATTTTTCAGATTCATGGTGGATTGACAGTGGGGCCACCAAGCATATGACTGGATACAAACAGGCACTTGTAGGTTACAAGGCCAAGAAGTTTAATGCAAAAGTGGAGATGGGAAACAGAAGTACCCTTGAAATAAAAGGAGTTGGTTCAACAGCGTTAAAACTCGACTCAGGTACGTTAATTCATGTTGAAGAAATTTTATATGTTCCTGGTTTAAAGAGGAATGTTCTTTCAGTGGCAATTTTAGAAGACAAGGGGTTCTCTATAGCCTTCTCAAAAGGAAAAGCTTTAGTATGGACTAAAGGTGGAAATATGAGCTCAGCTTTTGAAATTGGTGTCCGTGAAGGAGACCTTTACAAGGTTTCAGGACATGTTGTTAAAGCTCTATTGAATAACCCTTGTCAAGTTTCAGAGATCAAGAGGGAGTCTTACATTGACTCAGACATAGAAGTCCATGAGACTTCTCATTCAGAGAAACAGAGGGAGAAGGCCAAGAAGCCTTCAGTTGATCTCACTAAGGAACCTTTTGTGGGGTTTCAAGGTTGCTCCAGTGGGAGCCATGTCACTGATTCAAGTTCAACCACAAATGTGGAGTTAGCCAAACTTCAAGTTTGGAACAATGTTTTTCAGTTGAAATTGGATAATGATATATGGAAAGTGATTCTCAGACAACAAGGGAAGTCAAGTGTAACTTCCATTTGGATCTTTAAGATCAAAGTGTTTGCTGACATTCAGAGTTCTTTGAAGCTCTCAGAAATTCCTGTATTCTATGACAGGTTGTTTCACCATGACAAGGACATGGTGCAGTTGTCAGTTATGTGGACTAAGCCTCTGTCCTTGACAAGCTTAGCGTTGCTGAGAATGCCTCTCTTGCTGAGAAGGAGTGTTGATTTTTAGTGCAGCTGCGAGACCCATTCTCAGAGAGAATGGTACCCTAGTCATTTGACTAGGGTTCCTGGTCAAGTTAACCAGGCAGAGTATGAGTAAGACCCTAGAAGGTACCCTAGGGCCCCCAACTGTCTCCTGGGGTTCTTGGTCTAGGACCAAGCAGATTGATGCCATGGCAAAGTCCCTAGCATGTGGCTAGGGCCCCTATTTGTCTCTAGGGTATTCTGGTCTAGAACCAGACGGTTTCTTGGTCATGATGACCAAGCAGATCCTGCAGGTTGAGACAGAGACTTCCTAGGTCCTGCAGATGGTTGATCAACATTCAGCCTAGGACTGAATGCTCAGCTTGAGGCTGAGGACCATTCTCTGGGAGAATGGAGATCCTGGTCATAGACCAGATGGTTGATCAACATGTCCCAGTCTAGGACTGAGGTTCAGCCTTGAGCTGAAAGCCGTTCATTGAGAATGGAAGATATTGTTGTCCCCTCTCCTAATCGGTTATTGCTAGGTTGCTTCTCAAGGGATTGGCCACCCCTTGACGATGTCCCTAGTATCTAACTCTTAGGAGCAGTATTAAGGACAAAAGGATTGTACCATCCGTTTGGATCTTCTCCCTTATACAGTGATGAAAATATATATAAGTATCTTAAGAGAGAGAAAAGTCTTTGGTCTTGTTGGTTCTATTTGATTGCTTGTCCACTTTGATCTTGTGGTTGTTGACCCATGGTCCTATTCTTACTTGATCCTAGCACTCTCACTTGTGTGCACCTTTGACTATGATGACTCCTACTTTATGGAGTATTTTTTTACCTAAGGGTTTATTAAAGACCATTGGACCATGTATTATGTTTTGTTATAGGGCCTTGTCCCACTTATGTTTTTGGTCTATGTACTTTATGTTGGACCTTTGATTTTTCACTTTATGATAAATTCATTAATTATTTATTTTAGTCTTATTAATAAAATCTTTATGATTTTATTAATAAAGACTTTGTGATTTTATTAATAAAGTTTTATTATTTTATTATTATTTATTTGTCCATTTAAGTTTTATCCTATTAATACATTGGACCATTGGTACTTTATCCTTTGACCTCTCTTTTCTTATTATTTTATTTATTTTTATTTAATCCCTATTCTAACCTAAGGTTGTTAACTCTCAATCTATATAAACCTTACAAAACTTATGATTCTCATATCTTACGTGAGCTCACACTTCACTTTTTCGTTTTGTTTCTCTCGGGTAATATTGTCGGGTCTGCTTGGATTTCACGACTGTCTCTCACTTCACGGCTTTATCTTCACGGGTTGCTTTCACGGCTTTTCTATTTCTATTTCGGCTGTAGCATGTGAGGTCTGCTCCTATTTGGTTTTCACTCCACGGCTTTATCCTCACGGTGATCTCCTTCACAGCTTTTCTATTTCTATTCTGGCTGTAGCATGTGAGGTCTGCTCCTATTTGGTTTTCACTCCACGGCTTTATCCTCACGGTGATCTCCTTCACGGCTGTGATCTCCTTCACGGCTTTTCTATTTCTATTCCGGCTGTAGCATGTGAGGTCTGCTCCTATTTGGTTTTCACTCCACGGCTTTATCCTCACGGTGATCTCCTTCACGGCTGTGATCTCCTTCACGGCTTTTCTATTTTGCTATAGCATTTCTATTCCGGCTGTAGCATGTGAGGTCTGCTCCTATTTGGATTTCACTCCACGGCTTTATCCTCACAGTGATCTCCTTCACGGCTGTATCCCTTTCACTCCTTCACGGCTGTATCCCTTTCACGGGTTTCTCTTCACGCATTCAGCAGTCTCACGACCAGCTCCTTCACTGGTTGATTTCGCTTCACTATAATTGAACTCTGTGAGTGAGGGTTTGCTTACATGCTTGACCTTCGTAGTCTGTAGCACCTGTGTGTCTTTCTTACTACTGTCATTTTCTTATTAATTGAAGAACTTGAGGTCTGTTTTATTCTACCTGAACCTTCTCTCTCTTAAGGTACGTATATAGTTTAACTAGTTTGACTTGTCCTTTCAGTGACAAGATCAAACTCAGAACTATCTGAGTATAAGTTGGATCCAAATGGTTGTTTTAATTCTTTAATGCAGTACATGTTTATTTTACTATAGTTCATTTATTTTATTTTTCTGAACTTAGCATTTGATGATTCTCGAGGACCAACATTAATGCAGTGACTAAATGGAGCATTAAGTTGAAAGAGATGAAAATTATGTTTTAAATCAGTTTAAATTTAAATTAAGCAGTACAATTGTTTACATGTTCTTGTATCAAGGTTGTTATATGTGATAAAACGTACATAACCTGTAATTTTAACAGTTACGTGTATATTTCAAAGTATTGCCAGCCCTGATCCACCAGGCCTGCATGACTGCAGCCATACAAAAGACAAACAAAGGTGACATCATTTGGCATCATACATGTTCGTTGCATCTGTAGAAAAGTGGAAAGGGCATTTTTTTTCCATGACCATGCATTCCATATCCTGCAATCATTGCATTCTATGAAACTACATTTCTTTTACTCATTTTGTCAAAAACTAGACATGCAAATTCTAGACTTACACATTTGGCATAAATGTATATCAGGGTAGTCTCTATAAACACATCTGACACTAGACCACTTATAATTACGCATTCATGTATCACTTTGCATTGTGGGAGAACACCCAGGCGAGCACATGATTGGAGCACACTCACCATGGCCATAGAGTCTAGAGTGCCATTCGCTTGTTGCATTTGATGAAAAAGTGTCAAGGCCTCACAATGATTGCATTCCATGCTGCAACATCTTTCCCGGGCATTTCCTTGAATTCTTGATGCGCAAGTGCTATACTCGCATTCTGCAGAAAAAAAGTGCCATACTCCCATGTTTACTGTACATATTGACAATGCAGTCCCAACAAAAACATCCAAGTCAAATCCACTCTTAATTATATAACCATGTGCACCCTGGCCTGGTTGCCAAGCTGCTAAATGGGCAGATGTTTGAATCAGACTAACTATAGTGAATGAATCAGGTATAAGGTTTGTCTGTTGCGTTTCAAAAAATAGTATAAAGGCCTGATGCACATGCTCATTCTGAGGATACCCGGCAATGATTGCATTCCATGACACCAAACTTCTGCTCCACATTCATTGAACGATCTGCTTGCAATCTCCACATTCCCACACTTTGCATACATCACTACAAGAGAATTCACCAGAAACACATCTGACTCAAAACCAAGTTGGATAATATGATTATGAATCAATTTGCTTGGTTGCAGAGCTCCTAAATGAGCACATACCCCTAGCAAACTCTCCAAGGTAACAGCTTCAGGTGGTACCCATTGTTATAGTATATCTAGTAATATCCCAAGTGTCCTGAATATTGTACATCATGAGATTCATGATATTAGTTCTATCTGGTCTGCCACATATATTCAACTTCTCCATAGTAGTATTCCATCTTTAACTAGATAATAATCTCCATATTTCATGGCTTCCTTCTTATAGTCCAACTCCCCCTTCTTGACAAGTCTTGATATAATTCATTATACCATTTGTCATCCTTCGACCACTTCCTTATCACCATCTTCAAATCGGATTGAGCTTGAGAAATGGTGGTTATATGCCATCTTCAAATTAAGGAATATACAACTCTATTCTCTTTTACTTTTGTGTAGTAAATCATGGTTGTAGTTTCTCAAAAACTCAACATATTGCCACTACTTGACATTCATCTATGGCCGAGTCTACAAGTATCTCAAACTTTCATGGTATATCCATAATTCAAATCTCTTGCTAGTCAAATAATGCTAGCATGCTTTATTAGGGAATGCTCTATTTCTAAGAGTTCTAGTTCATGACTTGGGTAATTATACATGAATTATACTCAACATTTCGATTCCTAGACTTAGAGCTTACCAATATTCCTTCTTACATAATCAATCCCTCGATACCCTCACTACTAGCAGTGATGCATACTAGAAAATGCTTACCAAAATTAGAAAGTATCAATCCTAGTGCCAACATGAGGAGTTTCTGAAGCTTGATAAATCTTTCCTTATGCAAGGTTGTCCATATATAAACTTGATCCCTTTACCTTGTGATTTTCGAGAGAGGACCTTCAATATTAGAAAAACCCTTGACGAATATTCCATAATAATCTAGCAAGCCCATGAAGCTCCTCACTTTGATTTTCTTGGGATCTACTTTGAATCCATCTTCATTTATGATTTTCCCAAGTTATTGAATTTCCTTTCTAAAGAACTCATGTTTTCTCAACTTAGCATGGTTTAGTTTTCTTCATGTCCCATGGTTCTCTACTTTGTTCCATAATGTCCCATGCATTAAAGAGTGTTGGAAAAAAGGAGTACAATCTTCAGAAAGGATGTGTGTGCAACCATCGGTATCTTACCCAATTTCATCAGTGTCAGTATCATTGTTTTGATGATGATTGTCATCATCATCATCATCATCCTTGTCCTCGTCATCATCATGATCATCATCCTCCTCCTCATCTTAAACATCATCATCGTTGTCATCATCATCATCATCATCATCGTCATCATTGTCATTATCATCATTATATGTCCATTGATCGTTATCATCATTGTCATTGTCATCATCAGTCCTTGATTATATGATTTCTCACAATGAATTTTAATGAACAAAGCATCTAGTCAAAGGGAACAATTCCATTCTATGCCTTTCCAAACTAGAATTGCACTATCCAAGCATATGGTTTGACTCTAGTAAACCAAATCTCATGATTATTATCATCATTGTCATTGCCGTCATCATCATTGTCATTATCTTCGTCCTCATCATTGTTGTCCTCGTCATCATCGTACTCATCACCATTTATATCATGCTGATCACCATTGTCATCATCCTTGTTCTCGTGATCATCATCGTCCTTGTCATATGTCATCAACTTTGAACTTAAATATGGACATGCATCAATCTACTTTTTTTAATTGGAATTGGAGAATCTGTGAGCAGTTTTTTAAACTCGACGTTTTGGGCTGAATAGCACAGCCCATCCTTAGAAGGAGACACCAAGGAATCTCAAGTGTATAATGACCAACTGTCTCTAATAAATTGTTAATCCTCTTTAATTTAATTCAAGTGGATGCATGTCGGCTTAACTCGTGATTTGCAAATCTTTAATATTTTGATATTTTTAATATTTTATTATCTTAATATTTTGAATATTAAGATAATAAAATTTTTATTATCTTAAGTTGTGATTTGCAAATCTTTAATATTTTAATATTTTTAATATTTTATTTTCTTAATATTTTAATATAATGTGATGTAATCTTTTCTATTTTAATATAATTTGACGCGATCTTGACACTACTGCCATGCAATATTTGACCTCTTAAAACCCAAACTTAGATGATCTTGTATATATCAAGGGTAGTGATAGAAGTCAAATTTTGTCAAAATTGCCTCTTCATCTTTTTGAAAAAAGCGGGTGCCAAATTTTTTCAACATTGCCTCCTTGCGGCACACCGGCTTCAGGCACTTGATCAAGGTCTCGACTAGAACTACAGGAGAGAAACATCAAAATCAACAGTCAAAAATCAACAGTCCTCTGCACCAAGAAAATAGTACCTAGAATAAACCAAAAAAAGGGTCAGACATTGCATACAATTTGCTACTGTTTGAGAGGGCTGCTATATTTACGATAAGGAGGTCTGAAAATTACTTTGCATACAATCTAAATTTGCAATTTGTTGACAGTCATATAATTGCTAAAGTTGGTTCAAGGCACTGTGGTCTATCCATTGCATAACTGTATATCACCTTAAACTTTTGTGGATGACATATATAATGTTATAAATTGCTATTTAAAGGACTTTCATACTACTATTAGGACTGTCATAATTCTGTTAGCATGTCATACTGCTGCTATTGTTATTGGATTGGTGGTTAAGTGATTTGTTGATTAACTACTACTTCTATTGCACTCATATTGAATAGGTATATGGTTACATGCTTGATGTTTATGATCTTTTGAATGCTAAAGTGTTAATGAATGCCATACATTTTGCATATCTTGACTTGAATATTTTGAGATATATTTTGATTGGATACATTTATTATTAACCTCTACAAGCACTTGATCCACGTAGTATGTCTTCTTCGTTCATATAATTAATCTATTAAAAGCCACTGGTCACTAACATTGTTATCGAAAAGACAGTTTTTTTCGTCATAAGTGTTTGCAGAACATCAAACTGAAACAACAACCAGAAGGGTTCTTCCGGTTTGTCACACATCCTGCCCAATCTGAGTCCATGTAGCCAATCAACCTAACACCATCTATCCTCCTATAATCCAGACCATAAGCCACTGTGCCTGCTAGATACTTGAGCATGTGTTTTGCAGCTACCGATTGCACTCTCCTCGGCTCAACCATGTACTGACTGAGAGTGTTCACTGCAAAACACAGATCTGGCCTAGTGTTGACTAGATACATCAATGAGCCAATGAGTTGACAATACAAAGTTAGATCCACCAACTCTTCCTCAGAAGCATGAAGCTTCTTCCAGTTGGTGTTCATCGGTGTGGCCATCGACATGCAATCCTCCATTCTAAGTCTCTTCAAAATATC
Source organism: Larix kaempferi (assembly GCA_027924585.1). Lineage (NCBI taxonomy): Eukaryota > Viridiplantae > Streptophyta > Pinopsida > Pinales > Pinaceae > Larix > Larix kaempferi. The sequence goes on along the minus strand of BSBM01001197.1, from coordinate 12,383,405 downwards.
AACCACATACTTTCCCTACCCCAAGAAAATATGTCCAGGTTCTTGCCAAACCTCCAATCCAAGAAAATAGTGCATCAACCCAATGTACTTCATCTCATACTCTGAAGCAAGATCTCACTTGCACTCTGCAATGAGTCTCTCTGTACCTGTAATGAACAAGTCATCCACATAGAGCAGATCATCACCAACCACAATCTAGTAAAGGTTTGGATATGCCTCACTCTTTTGAAATCCCATTTGCAACAAGTAAGCATCTATCTTGGAGTACCAAGCTCTATGAACTTGCTTCAGTCCATACAAGGCTTTCATTAGCCTGCAAACATGAGACTCTCTCCCATGAATCTCAAATCCTTGTGGCTGCTCAACATACACCTCCTCCTGTATAAGCCCATTGAGAAATGCGGTCTTCACATCCATCTAGTGGATCTTCCAACCCATCTCCGCTGCAATGGAGATCACTCCTCTGATTGAAGAGTAACGAGCAATTGGTGCAATGGTCTCATCATAATTTAATCCCTCTACTTGTGAGAACCCCCCAGCCACAAAACGAGCTTTTTACTTTTTCACACTGCCATCTGCAGCATGTTTGATCTTGTAAAGCCACCGAGAAGTCACAACTGACTTCCCCTCCGGTCTTGGTACAATCTCCCAAACCTCATTCTTCATGATGGAATGATACTCTTCCATCATGGCATCTCTCCACACGTGATGCTGGGATGCCTCCCCAAAAGTGGAAGGCTTCGAATCATGACGAGTAGTCACCAAGGCCATACGATATCTGTTTGGCACTCTAATCTCTCGTGTAGGTCTCTTTGTTGATTTTTTATGGACTTAGGGTTTTATGCAGAAGAATAAAAAATCAATATACTTTAATACAAAATTTCATCTAATAAGCAAATAGTGAAACTAACTAGTACAACAGTAACAAAACATTTGACAACTAGTACTAGAGAAATGAAATAGTACAGCAGTAAAACATAATTTTCATATCTTTCAACTTCTAACCTTTAACACTACTAGTTGGATCACTGTGTTAAAGTAATCTTCAGTAACATGTAATTACTAACAACATTAACATAAGTAAAAGAGACAGGTTTAGGATACTTACCTGGAATGTAGAACCTTCCTGTTTTATACTCAGAATTATTACCTTTCAGACAAGGCTGTGCCTCTCAGAGGCTAACCAAGAATATGAACTCATTGACCCTACTAAAGGGTAAGTACAAACCAGAGCGAGAGAGAAAGGTTGAAGTACAGTCTAACAGGGATGGACAAAGACAACCAGAACACAGTACAAGACTCAGTACCGAAGCTTTGAGCTCAAAACAAAAAAAATTAGGGTTCATTCAAGCAACACAAGAAATCAGATCATAGTTAAACTTTTGCTCAAAGACAAATCCTAAAAAGTTCTCAGCACATAGATCAAATAGAGATTTGGTCAAAGGCAAGTCTCAACAAGTCTCAGCAAGTCTAAGCATCAATAAGCAGACAAACAGTCTAAACAAACTGTGGCTTTCACCAATGAACTGTCAGGAAACAAAAAATAGATCATAGATGATTACGCCCTCCACAGGGGTGTACATAGTAAGGTTAGATTAGACCCTAAAAACCAACGGCCTTCACAAGTTTCCCACTGTCAGCCTGAAATAGACTTTGGAGTCTTACAACCACCACTAATAAGAAGATACATGAAATATCAAACCTCTTAATCAGCAGATCGAGGCTTATAGCAAACTGATGTGTCTTCCACAAGGCATGTGATCTTCACAGAGTCTGTCTTCACAAAAGGTCACTGCTTACTTAGAACAGGTTCACGAGTGGCTGTGCCATACTCCAAGAGCTCACGGTTTCCATAAAAGATCTTTCAGCAGGCTGACATGGCAGATCGGGTCTCAGTTAGCCACAAAAAAATAGCAGATAGGGTCTCAGTTAGGGCAGATCGGGTCTCAGTTAGGGCAGACCGAGACTTCTACAGGGTTACAACTGAATCAATAGCAGCATACAAGCTTTCATGTTGACCCTATATCAAATGCAAGGATATTTAGCAGGGGCGGCCTCTCAAACAACAGACCAAACTTCAAAAAGATCTCTATAGCAAACTTCAAACTTGACATCAAGTAGGCAGTGCTAAAATATGGATAATGTGCAAAAATTGGATCATGTTAAAATGAGGAACCAAGATCTTTATATTAGGATAGAAGATCTTCTGGAAAGATCATTAAATAAAATATATTAGGTTTCCACATAAATAGGAGGGTACCAAGTAAAAAAGAAAAAAGAAAAAAATAGAAATAAAAATAAAAGATTCACATAAAGTGGACAAACAACCAGAGCACCCATAAGATCAAAACATCAAGGGTGGTGTAAATAAAAAAATAACTCAAGGTGGGTAAATGCCCTTATTAACCACAAGTCGAAGACAAGGTACCACAAGTCCAATAATCAACAAGATGTAAGGACCAAAAAGGTTAGCCAATCAAGGTGGGGTGTACAACCAATCTTCTCTCTCTCAAATGCACAAGTGTTCCAAATAACCTGAAAGTTCATCATCACTGTATAAGGAAGGGTCTACACGGATGATGTGATCATGTGGTCCTCTAGATTGCTCCTAAGGTCAAATGTTAGTGGCTTCATCAAGGGGTGGCCAGTCCCTTGAGAAGAACTTCCAACTCAACCATCTCAAAGACTTAGGAGAAAAGGGCATCACACATCATCATCTTGGTAACTGACCAAGAACCTCCATTCTCAAGGAATGGCTCTAAGCCCAAAGTTGAGCTTCAGTCCTAGACTGAGTCAAGTTGATCAACCACCTGGTTCTTGACCAGGTTCTTCAGCCCCAGGCTGAAGGTTGACCGAAGTCAACATCTTGGTAACTGACCAAGTGCCTCCATTTGTAAAGAATGGCTCTCAACCCCAGACTGGGCTTTTAGTCCTAAACTGAATGTTGATCAACCACTTGCAGGACCTACTTGGTCCTTGACCAAGGATCTGCCTGGTCCTAGACCAGGATGTCTCTGTCTCAACTTGCAGGATCTACTTGGTCCTCATGACCAAGAAACTGTTTGGTCCCAGACCAGAATACCCTAGAGACAAGTAGGGGCCCTAGCCACATGCTAGGGACTTTGCCATGGCATCAGTCTGCTTGGTCCCTTGAACAAGAACCCCAGGAGACAACTAGGGGCCCTAGGGTACCTTCTAGGGTCTTACTCTTTACTCTGCCTGGTTAACTTGACCAGGACCCCTAGTTAACTGACTAGGGTACCATTCTCTTTGAGACTGGGTCTCGCAGCTGCACTAAAAAATTAACACTCTTTGGATCTCCAAATGACTTAGCTTCTTTTAGGGTGTCCTTAAGCCACTTGGGCTTCCTCTTCTCTGAAGACTCCTCCCATAGTGGTATATCATCCTCTAAGGATTGAGATTCAAGAGTAGCACTACCTGTGGCTGGTGACCTAGAAACTTGTGAACTAGGAGTTGGAGAACCATGTGAATCAAAAACTGGAACTGGTGAACCTACAACCCGAGAACCTGAACTTGTACCAGGTGAACTTGTGGACTGTGTCCCTGAACCTAAAGCACCTGTAACCTGTTGACTAGTCACCCTTGATACCTATGACCCTACACTCTATGAAGCTAGACTCTGTGTGCTCACCTGAGGTGTGGAAGCTTGCTGCTCCCCTTGCTCTGACACATGAGACTTTCAGAAGGACCGCTCCGACTCACGAGACTTTTAGAAGGCCCGCTCCTCCTCAAATCTCACCTCTCTCCTCACAACAACTTTCCTCTGTAAAGGAATATATATGCAAAAGGCCATCGAAGTCTCATCACACCCCACAAAAATGCCCTTTTCTGCGGTGGGCTCCAATTTTGTCCTCTTCTCTGAAGGGACATGAGAGTAAGCTAGACAACCAAATATACGAAAATGGCCAACCGCAGGCTTCTTCCCTAAAAAAGCCTCCTCAGGAGTCATGCGCCTCAAGGCTCTATGGGGACTCCTGGTCTGAATGTATACCGCTGTACTGCAAGCCTCAACCCAATGAAAGAAGCATTGCTCTCGTTGCACTCACAATGGCCTTGTTCTTTCTCTTCGCAACCCCATTCTGCTTTGGGGTGTAAGGGACTGTCAATTGTCTCTTGATGCCCTCATGTGCACAAAAATCATTGAAAGTAGTGGAGGTATACTCACCCCCATTATCTGATCTCAACACCTGAATCTTCCTCCCCGTCTGGTTCTCCACAAGAGCTTTGAACTCTTGGACCTCTACAAGACTACATATGACTTCATGCTCTTTAGAAAGTAAATCCAGGTCTTCTTGGATAAATCATCAATGAATGTAACATAGTACTCAAAACCAATTAACGAAACAAAATTCATAGGACCACATAAATCATAGTGAATCAAATCAAGTACCCTTGTTGATCTACTGTCACTGCTTGGAAAAACATTCTTTGTGTACTTTCCCAAAGCACGCCCCCTACACACATCACTATGCTCCGTGTTGAACTCAGGAAAGCTAGTCACGATATCTCTCAACATCCTCTGAGTTGGATGATGCAAGTGAGCCATCCTCCTATGCCATAGCTCGCATAGATCACAACTGTTGCTGCTGTGTGCCAAAGCATGAAGAGGCCTAAACAAGAGCTTGTATAGTTTCCCACATCTGACTCCAATCGCAATAGATGTAGATGGACTTGATCCCTTGGGAAAAATGCGCACATGCCCATCAAGGAGGTACATTCCAAATCCCCTATCCTCGATCGTGGAAATTGAAATCAAGTTCTTGTTTAGCCCAGGGACATACAGGACATCCCTCAAAGTCATGCGCTCCATGGACTCCCTCTGAAAGGTGACAATCCCCCGCTCAGCTGCCCTGACAATTGTGTCATCTCCCAACACCACCTCCAGATCCAAACTTGTCTGAGTGAACACTGAAAACATATCTCGCACACCTGTCATATGGCTAGAAGCTCTACTATCAATGTACCACTTTCATGTGGTGGTGGATGCACTCAAAGAATGGCCAACCAACAGTGAGTACTCCCTCTCATCCTCTACATCAGTGCTGGCAATAGAAGCTCTCTCTGAATGAACAACACAAAGAGAAAATTCTCTCTCAAATCTAGCTGCATACTCATCAATCTCCGCCGAAGCTGCAGTATGCTTCTTCTTCTTCTTCTTCTTGTTCGGGCACTGTCCAACATAGTGCCCAAACCCTTGGCAAGCAAAGCACTTGACTTTTCTCATGTCTTTCTTCTAATCACCCTATTGGTTAGCCCAACCCTAGGGACCCTTCTTGGACTTCTTCTTCGCCTTAGCTGTCAACACCACATTCTCCTCATCATCCTTTTTGTGAGATGAACTGCCCTCCACATATCCTCTCCGGGTCTCCTCCTGAACAAAGTCATTTTAAAGATGATCCCAGGAAGACATGTTCTTCTTAGCCACAATGGCCTCCACAAACATAGCCCATGGCTTGGCCATGCCGTTCAAGGCTGTCCGCACTAGCTCATGACTAGGTACAACCTCCCCCACTGCTCCAAGTTCATCTCTCACCTATGTGATCCTAGTAAGGTAAGATGTTACATTTTTAGATTTAGCCATCTTGATGCTTTTCAACTTCTCTCAGTACCATTTTCCGGTTTTCATTGGAACTCTGGTACAATTTGGTTAAGGCATCCCACATTTGATAAGCATTGTTCTTATCAATCACGTGCAGGATCATATGGTTCTTCACCGCATCAAGGATATTTATCTTAACCTTGATGTTCTTCTTGTCATAGGCTGCCTTAGCTACTGCATTTGTAGCTGCGGGTACCGCCACTGGATTAGCTTGAGTGCTATTCACTATGTACCACAACTCATTCTCCTGCAAAATCAGCACAATCCTTGCTTTCCAAGGATTGAAATTGGCTGCCTTGTCCAACCTGTCCTTTATCCTCAACCCAGTGGCCATCTCACTAAAAAATGCAAGTTCAACAATCTGCCGGGTGAACAAAAGTGTTTCTCTCGAGTCTGAAAACTAATGCTTTGTGATTCTGCTCCCCTCTCTTAACTTAGCTCTGACACCATGTAACAATTCAGTGGTTTCCCAATACTGGTTTCAAGTTTCACTAAACGTCAATGTTTAATGCCTAACCCATTCATTTCATGACTGCTACAAATGAATTTACTCATAAACATATTCAAACTTGAAACACATAAGAAACTTTTACAAAACCTTTTGAACAGAAAATTCACACACATTAAAAATTTCAGACTCAGTTATTTTAGGCAACAGCCTTAGGAAAATCCCCGAAAGGGGAAAACATGTGAGAAAATTTTTATTTTTATTTTTCAGGAAGAAATTGTACATCAGTAAAAATCTCAGCAATTTAAATAACTTATCTCAACCGAAAAAGCTAATTTTCTGCCTCGAAAACAGTGCCAAAATTTGTCAATTTCTCTATACTGTACGATCTTCACCTTGGGTTTTGTGCCAACAGTTACAACAATAAGATATCCTTGAATTTCGTGCCAGCTTTGTGGAAATTCGTGCCCTCTCTGCAACAACTTCACACTGTACGGACTGCTGATTTTATGCACTGTACAACCTCAATAAATAGCTGAAATTTGATGCAGGAGCATCGGGGCCTAGGAAAAACAGTCGAAGTTAATCGACATAAGGACGCTGACCAAGGGAGTGCCGACGACCACTGGTGCGAATTAAACTAGCAGTCGAGCATAAGTTGTCGAAGTGCAGTCGACAGAAGTGAAAGGTCGAGAGTCGACAAGTCTGATGTCGACAAACGACAGGGAGCAGAAGCGAAGGCGTCGAAGTTTGACCTGTGGTCGAACAACGATACTGACGTAAGCGACAAAGGCCAAGCGTGGAGGATGGGGCAGACTGGCAGCCGTGGAGATTAAGTGAAGCCGACAAGTAAGGTCGAGGGTGACTAAGTGTAGTATGGTTGAGGCATGTGATGGGGCGGACAACTGTAGCAGAGTTAAAGAAGTGCAGAATTCAAGGCGAAGTACTTAACAACCGTTCATGGTTGTTGAGGAAGTTATGAGTAGTTATGAAGGTGGTTGGGATCACGCCAAATGTCGCCACAGGTGGAGGTTGTGCAGCATGGCCAGGGGCGTTGACAACTGCAGGTTTGCAGGATCAGGGAGGATTCGGTGGACAGAGAAGGACGTCTCGGAGAAGCCAATTGGAGTGGACCTTGGGAAGAGCAGCAGAGCAGGGTAGAAGAGCAGTGGGAAGGCATAGAATAAGGGATCTGATTCATTCTTCGTTCAACAGAGGAGCGGGAGAAGGAGAGGATCACACACAGTCGAGAAACACACTGAGAGACAGAGTTTCAGTTCTGTATATTGTAATAGGCTAAGGATGACTTGTTTATTTACTTCACATTTACCATTGTAACATTGTAATTGATTCAAGTAATAGAAGCCAACTTCTGGCATTCAATTCACATCTAGTCTATGTGAGCACCCGTTTGTTGTTGTGTTATTGTTAAGCAAGAGGGTCCGACCGGCCTGACTTACGCCAAAATTGCTCATCGATTTTCGTGCCAGTGACTTGGGAATGCGTTGTGCTGTTCTTCTCGAAGTCTGTGTCGACCACTTAGAAAATTGTGCCTCTTCCCTGCTGTTCAATTTACCTTGGAAATCGTGCCAGTCTTCTCTCCCTATCTCCAATGTTCTCCTTCTCCTCTCAAGAAGTCGAGTTCTCGTCCAAAGGTCATGGAAAGAATGAATGTGCCTTTCACTTGCCCTTTGCCTTTTTGTTTGATTAATAAGGGTAACCGAATGGACACAAGATGCAAGGGCTCACATTGGATCTTGCGAAGACAAATCAATGGATTAGATAAATGCACTTTTCTCTTCATAAAAAAATAAATTATCTCACTTCATTAAATATTTAAAAAGTCACTTTATGTCTCATAAAGTGAAATTAATTACACATTTCATGTAATTATTGCAAGGGTCATGTCACTTTTTCCCTTTTAGTGACTTAGGCACAAAATCACTAGGGGATCACTTTCCTAGGTACAAAATCAACATTTGTAGGGCTGGACTATGGCTAAGGTTAAGTTCTTGCATTTAATACAATCCCTTATAATGGTCCATGGTCCCCAAATGTTGCACACATTGGTGCAGATATGACCTGTGCATGAACTGTCATTATGAGCCTGAAACAGTGGAGGCGATCTTAGTAACCAGTGAAGAGGATTGTCATTCTAGAATCTGACTATTGTTTTTTTTCTTTTCGTTAGTGAAACACATTTATTTAGACAGAGGCACCATGAAACTTCAGAACATCGTACACAACAACTGCGTAAACCTATGTTGCAGGAAACTTGGGCCCCAACCCCGTTTCCAGCGTTTTGCCGTTTCGAAACCCGAAAACGCGTACCTTACGACCCGGAAACGCGTTTCCGTACAGACAAAACGTGTTTTCGAGATGGAAACGCGTTTCGTCTGTACGGAAACGCTTTTACAGTACGGATTCAGTCAACAAGGTTGCGTATCCAAAAAAAATATCACCATGGTGCAATAGTATTTGGTAATATTAATGGAAATAAAAGTGACATTCTCCTTATCTTTTATTTTGAATTTTCTATCCTTTTACTTAAATTTTTAATATTACCATTAATTGTTTCAGAATGTTTGAGCGTGGTTCCAACCTCATCGGTCTTCATATGCAAAAAGTAGAATTTTAGATCCCATTCAGAATTCAACAGACTTAATAGTTTTCAGGATTTCAGGATTGCAAAGTTTCCACTAGATTCTATCATGTATGAGGGCATGGAATTGGCATTTAATCAAGCACATCAACCCCTATATGTCCCTTGATGTTAGTGGTGTTGATTGTTTAACTCCTCTGTCATGACCTTAATAAAAATGTACTCTTCACTCGAGCAAAATCACTTATTAAGCATGGGAAGCTTTTTCTACCTCAATTTAATGATTGGATTAGGAAGCTTCATCAAAATAGTAGGGTGTTGAGCCGTTAACTAATGTCCTTAGAGGATCAACATTGAAATTCAAGTTAGAGGCAAGGGCTAGAGCCTAGAGGAGGGAGGCATAGGGTGCGATTGATGAATAGGATCCCAATATAGGCAATGATTCGCCGACATGTATGATTTGTGATTTATATTTCACTTTCATTTTTTTAAATGTTCTTGCTCATATATATATATATATATATATATATATACCACGTTTCCCCGTTTCCAAAATTTTGGGGGGTCATGTTTCCCCCGTTTCGACGTTTCCCCGTTTCGTCCCCGTTTCCCCGTTTCGTGCAACTTAGATTTATTCCATACACTCCATAACCTTTAGCTCATATATTGGTGGTAGGCAGAATTTCAATTAAAGACCAAGGGCTGACCTGCAAAAGTGACTATTGAGGCCGACCTATCACAGAGAAGAAGCTAGGGCCAACTTGTCTAAGGAAAATTCTAGGGCTGAACTATGATTAATCAGGTGATATGGAGGGAAGATTAATATAAATTAATGTGCCATTACTGAGGTTTTGAAGTTTCATTTCATACTCAAGAAGTTGCAGCAGATCGATGGCATATTCAGTGCATCAAGACCGAGATCATTATGGGGTTTTTCACTGAGCAAGGGTTTTGGTTGAAGTTCTGTAGGCTAAATCAGCATTCTGGGCATGTCTCAGCCTCCCAACAGCAATGAATCTCATATCTGAGCATGTCTAGGCATACTACATCCCTAAATCTTCACTCCTGGGCATGTTTCTAGTGGCAGCAAGCCTCATTAGCAAATCTGGGCTAATTCCTGAAGATTATGGGCAACCTGTGGCAAAATAGGGCCTGTTCTTCATCCCTTACAGCGGTAAAATATTTTCATTCAAAGAATTCTGTGAATTATCTCATGATCTCATCCCTTTGTTGAGAAGCACCGCATATTAAAAAGATGAAAGCTCGTCTTGATGAGAAATGTGAGAAAGTAAAGAACCCTTGCCCAAATATCTATGAGATCCAATTTGTGAGCGGTTATTCTAACAACCAATTTTGCACACAATCCTATGGAGATCCCCATATCAAGAAGAAAATAATAATATGGAAAAGAAAATGAAAATGGGGGATATGAATGAGTCCTCAGTGCTCACCATGAATTTGGTTAGTAAAGAAAATATGGCCTAGATGAAAAAGTTGTGAATCAGATCCCATCTCTACAGAGAAAACCATAAATTGTGCAAGAAGATTTTAGATCTTTCCAACATAGGATCCAACCATGATTTAGAAGGATCAAGAAACCATGGGAGGAGGGTGGGTAAATTAAATTAGGGAGGAAATGCATTACCCATAACCACAACTATTTTTTTCATTACTGACAATCACATGTACTTCTTCTTGCTTTACTGTATTGGTGGTATATGTTGCAATTTCAAGCTCCTTGTGAAGTTCATTAACCATGGTGCAGTCTTCACTGATATCACAAATTTGCTACTTATTAACACATACCATGTTTTATGCATTAGAATCAACTACCTCAATCTGATAATGCTTTCTTTGTTGACATTGTGGTTCAATTTATACTTCTCCACAATGCCCATGTGCAATGGTAGTCTCTGGCAGCCTTGAAGAATGGCCTATTACTCCTTGTGATAATTCTCCTTTATTATTTTAGAGCAAAAAAATTCTCTATAAAGAGGTTTGGAAGAAAAGACTTCCTTACAATCTCCAAGGGCGATAATGTCTTCATATAAATGGTCATTCAAAGGGTTGTTTTCAACCTCTGCTGCTATTTTGTTGGTGAAGTTTTTTGAAATCAGTGTAGATTCTTTACCACAATCAACACTTTTTTAGATCAAAACCTGCTCATCAAATTGATGATTCATTCTTTCTGGAGTGTAAGGAAATAACACATGACTTGAAAATTTTCAGTAGATTCTTCTTCATTATTCATAATAGGAGTATCTCTTTAAATAGACTGTTGAAAATCATCGATAATTGTTTCATCCTTTTTAAGGTTCTGATCATTGTTTGTTGGTTGTAATCTTGAACCATGACCTAATTTCTCAATATTTATTACATATCCTAATGCTTTATCACTATGAGCTCTGTGTGGAATCTCACCACTTGCCTGGTATTGGAGACTATTTTTATCAAGTTTCTCTATACATTCCTCATTAGGACAAAGTTATATAAATATATCTTGGTGGCTACCTTTGTGACTCATGAATTGACTCATCAATGTTCTTTATATCTTTAGATATGTAGTCATGAGGAAAACATAAAGATAAACTACCCTTACAGGATGCATCATCACTTACCAACCTCAACTATAATCTTGTAAATATAAGAAGTGTTTCTCACAAAAAAAGAGACTAACCCAACTAATTACTAAACCCTATTCTACCTTACTGAAGGCCCCACTCACCCTCATTCCTCATTTCACTTCTCAATGGACTGTTTGGAGCTGAAGGATACCTTGCTTGGCAGTGTGCTGCTGTAGCTGAATTGGAGTTGAATTGGCACTGTCTTGGAGGAGATTGATCCCACGTTGGTTCGGGTGATGGAGATTCAGCCACCATCTTTTCCAAATGATAATTTCAGCTAGATGGACTTGGAGCATTTATTTTACTATGCTACAAGAACACTCATAAGACCACCAAATCATCTTCCAGCTAATTAGGCAGCAAAAACCTTTAGGCCTCAGGTGCTTGCACAACTCAGGACCATCTCTTTAAAATGATCATATTGAAGGATCCACTGAATAGAACATTTCTAGAATAAGGCCACTACAGACAAACTCCTCAAACAGTGATCCTATCCAAACTTTATCCCATTCTTGATGCAATCCTGATCTTTAGTCTGTAATAACAGACTATTTAGAAGTTAAAAGGTCATCCTATTGTATGTATATCAATATTCTATGCTCTTCATGGCATGCTCTGATTTATGACACAAATTTTCATGCCTGAAGCAAGCCCAGATCCAACTAAAGTTGTGCAGACTTTACTTCATAATTAAATATGATATATAATAAACCAATAATATAGATTTCTGCTATCATTGCATGAACTGGCGTAGAATTGCAGCAATATTTTGAAAAGAAATAACAGCATTCTACCAAAATAAATGTCAGCAAAAACAAGAACTCTTGATCAAAAATCCCACAGGGGGTTATTTTTGTGAATTATAAAATTCTAAGCAGACAACCTTAGTTCAATATCATAATGTAGAATTCCTAGTGCTTTCATGGGGACTTAGGAAAAATCTTAGAACTGCAAAGGCTAGTGGGCATATATATGACAAAGGAGGTATTGTGGATACTTCCTTCAAACAATGAGCCAAAGTTTGGAATATTGGTGAGAGTAGAAATAAGAATAAAAAAGGAAGGCCGTGAATGATTCAAACTCATTCAAGGCTATACCAGAATAGTATGCTTGTAAGCAATTACAAGCTAGCATTTTACTGGGTGTTTTGATTTGAGACCCTTTAAGGTAATCACTCAATTGCTTATGGAAGAAATAAACCTTTGGGAAAAGAAGTGAAAATTTTGTAATTCACAAAATTTTTGATGCATGAATTGAAGTTCTGGTTTATTCCAATGCAGAAGATTTTGTTATAGCAATTCAAAAGCATGGAACTTTATAGGATGTATTTGAGAGTGCTTGAGAATGAACATTAGAACCTTCAATTATCTGATGGGATCTACAGCATTGGGCTTGGATGCTTCTTTTTGTCTACCGTCCGATTCAAAACTAAAATTTTCAATCTCAACTTCTCCAACAGCTTGTGAGGATGAAGTTGTCAGCCTTTTCACAGGATCAGCTTCAGAGACATTATCCCTGTTGTCTACCTGCAAATGTTTGATGCCACCTTAAAAGAATGGTCAGAGTCATGGACATCCTGATTTTCTTCTCCAGTGCCGTTTAAGTCACTTGATATTTCTTCCTCTACATCTTGACAGTCTTCACCACTCAATTTTTTCTGAAGCCTTGAGGACTTGGCCTTCACCATTTGCAAAAACAGTGACTTCTCTGTCCTGCAGCTGCACTTGAGAAATGTCAAATACTACCTCAAAGTAGAAGACAGAGGCCTGGGCATTTTTATTTTTCTCTTCAGTGCCCTCTAAATTACTTCATCAAGTAAAATTGAACTATCTAGATTCTAAATCACTTACTTCATCAATAAAAAATGATGTAGGTTAGCTTCTGTAGTATTCTGGTTGGTTTCCTCAACTAAATTAGTTAGGATTAGTTGCAGTTCAGTTTGCTCCCCAACAACCTTAAGGTCACTTGAATAAACTTCTTTTGGATCTAAGCATTCTTCACCAGATGTATTTAGAGCCAGCACTGCAACATTCCCAGGTTCACCATTGACAACCTTCTCCTGAACTTCGAAAAGGTTGTGAGTGGCTTCCATAAAAGATTGATTGGACTCGCAATGCGATATGTCTTCCTCCTTTTCAACTGGGCTCGATGCCTGTGCAGAACTTGAGGATAAATCTATGCCACATTGAAGTTCTTGTTTATTGAAGTTATTCATCCTCTAATCATTATGATGCATAATTTTTTTGGTTTCCTCAATCTTTAGCGAATCAACAATATGAGAAAAAGGTGCATCTTCTTCGCCCTTAAAGTCAACATGCATAACTGTTACTGACCTAATTATGTTATGGCATTCTTCAACATTCACACCATCGTTTACCATTTTCTCCCCAACTTCACTTTCTTTGATGCCAATAAGTTCCCCAACCCAAGGTTCCACAGATCTTGTGAAGGATCCCTTTTCAACAGGGCTTTCTTCTGCAACCATACTATCAATTGAGCACTTCAAACAGCATGGATTTTGAACTTTTAGTGCACCTAATTGATCTACATAGGTTAAGCTATCAAATTTTCCCTCAACTGGCCTACTTAGAGAGGTGTCATTCCAACACTTGAAATACCGTGCTCCATGCTAAGTTTTCCATTGTAAACATTTAGTTCCTTCACAATCCTTGAACTGTAGGATTCAATGATTGGAATTAACTGATGAAAGGTCTGCACTTATGTTCCAATGATCAATTCCATACAAAAGAAGCCACATGGTTAGAACTGTAGGTCAGTGATGCCATTCATTTGATGTTTTAAAACAATAACAGAAATTGTGCATGCACCCACACCATGAATGATTATGCGATTTCCACCATCTGACTTATTAGTGATGTTGATTCAGTAGTGAAAAGGAGTTTTAATTAAGTTTTTAGCCCCATTGTTGTGAAATATATAGTTTGCTGTAACATTTTAACATACAACATTTTTAGGGCACAAACAGTTAGTTACATGTTTCTCCTAGCTTTCAACTACATCGTTACCTTTTTGTAGAACTACATGCAAAATTAAACAGGGAAGTCAATTATCATCACTCTGAACATTTCACCACTAGAAAAAAAGATGCAAGATCTCTAAGCCAATCAAATGCAGTATTGATTCATCTGCGTAAGAGGTCTTGGGTTCTTTGCAGATATCCTTGAAATTTTAACAAGAGCAGTATTGATTCATCCCCCCCAAAAGTTCTTGTGCTCTTTGCAGATATTCTTCAGTTTAACTTTAGAACCAGCAACTCAGTGAATTTACCTAACTATTTTAAAATAGAAGCAACACTTTTCAATTGGAGAAGAAAAGCTCCAAAATAAGTTGTTCCTAGAATGCAATAACAGAGCGGTCTTAAACAAGAGAGTCTGGCCCAATTTGGCAACTCATTTAGGGTTATTGAAATAATTTGCTTTCTTGCTTGGCCTTACCTAGGTCTGTAAATATAGCAGCACCTATTTTCTTATTACCTCTATTTGTATGTCACTTGCCTCGATTAAACAGTGAACACACAAAACATTTAAAGTTGGAAAAAATAATCCCATAGATTTAACATGCTCATGAACATGCTAACAAAATGAATACCTCTTGAAATGTTAAGAGTGAAAGTAGGTTGATCATCTCCATGATAATTAATGTGAAATATAAGCTCTTCTAGCAAATCCCACTTTCTTTATTCTCACAGCATTTGATACTTGCTTTCCGGGCTCATCTACACAAAAGAATAATCCTATGTAAACTGAGACAAATTACAGTAAGATTCACAGATGGTTCCTCATAAACTATTAATCATATTAATGTTGAATCAAATCCTAACAAATGATATGCCACTGATAACTAAATCTGCAACAAATGATGTCCCTTGACTATTTACTAGTAGGCATATTAATGTTGAATCAGAGCTTAACAGAGGCTATGCCTCTTTTGTTGTTTCCTCTCCAGAAAATTTCAAAATTATACAGAGTGGATTTTTGCAGTTTATTAATATATTGTGCAAAATTTTGGGTACACGACATCCAGACATTTTATTCCATCAAGATTTTCGATTGATCTCTTTGATGGTTGAGGAGATCAACCCAAAACACATTGGAAAAAAAACTTTGTTACCCAATTTACCCAGGAATCTTACACAATTATAAGATACAACACTAATAATTGAATTTTCAATAAAGATATACCACTTGATTTAATAAGCTTGCAATTTAAATTTTTTTATCACATAAACAACCAAATGTGATGGACTTACAAAGAAAAAATAGCTTCCCCTTGGGACTGAGACGCAAAAGCTGTTTTTTCTATATCAACCCAAAATCTTACCTGTGACTTGGGCTTGAATTGTGTCTGATAGAATACCTTGTGCAATGTGATTTGAGCCTCCTCGTGCTTGTGTCTTTGACTGTTTGGAGGCTGCCTTGGACTTTTATGAAGCCTGAATTTTATTTGTTGTAGGGCCACTCCAAAATGGTGGTGGAGCGAGGGAAGAAGGGTGGATATGGGTGGAGGTGATAGTAAATAATAAGCAAACCCTAACTAGCTAAAGACTAAGTAAGTTATGCAAGCAATCAATGATGAAATAAAACAAACAACCAAAATAAGCGAAATGCCACACGAAGACAATCTTTGAAATGTAAGCAACAAACAATAGAAGGACGTGAAACTCAAGTAACCAAGCACACAACCAGTTTATGTAATAGGATGTTAACCCAACACTTCAAAGCAAGCAATGCCAACAAAACTAAGCCTAATAAACTTAACAATATGCACACAACGGAGATGAGTTATAGAATGAGACAGAAAATAGATGAACAAGGCAATGAATAAAATGAATAGAAAACCAATTTGCTGCGGTTAAGAGAGGGAAGAAATCAGACCTATACTGAAGTATATGCAAGGTACAAAATCCAAAATACCTTCCCACTGAACGTACGAACGTACCAACTCAGCTGTAAAACCAGCAAGGAATATGCCTCGGCCTTGGAGGAAGAAGACTGATGGATGGTGCAGCGAGGGTTTAATATTGATGACTGTTGACTGTGTTCTATGTTGCAGATCTACAGTAACAGTATGCAGACCTGTTGCATACCTTTTGGAGCAGCCAGCTAGCAAGGGAATAGGATGTTGCTGGTAATTGGTGGAGAGCAGGCCGAAAGTTCCATCTGCAAAACAAACCCAAGTGTCCTGCAAAACCAACAACAATGCTGCTATGTATTGTCTGACTTGGAGTCTGCCTTTGAAGATGGGTTAGTTTATATCAAAACAGTTATGTATAAAAGTCATTACAATTAACTCTAAAAATATACGTAGTTATTGAAAAATAAAATTCAATGCACTCACCAACCACTAACATAAGTAGTTGGTGAGTGCTTCAGCTGCAATCTGTCCTTATATGCCAATTTTCAGATAAATTTTGTCTAAGCTGCTCCTTAACATAATATTACATAATATTGTTTACCTTTACATAGTATTTAACAACTACATGACATTATTGATACTTTGATTGTGACTTTGAGGGTACTTACTGGTATAGAAAGATATAGTAGTAGAGCCTCTACAATATTTTTCATTGCCTAGAGTGGTACTTTGTACATTGTAATATGTACCAAAACACTTAGGTAACCAACCTCATTGACTACTACTACAACAATTTGAAGTGTCCTCATGTTACAATTGCTGTCTATTGTTTTGTTTGGGTGACCAACATTGTTATCTTCTAGTTCTTAGGTAAGTGCACTATGTACAAAGCTTGTTACAATTCTTCAACTCTAGAGGCATGATAGTGCTTAGGTGACTTGGTGCATTGCTGATCCAAATAGACAGTACACTTTGCTTCCTCACTATCTTTGAGCATGCCATGAATGACGGTGCATCTTTACATATAAGGTGTAGTTGCCCATTGTCCACATCCCTTCTATCTATTATATTTTAATATAGGTTTTTTTTGTTGGTTTTGGTTCGGTTGACCCCCAACCTAACAAAAATCACAATCCTTGATACTTATATTAATGATAAGGGTACATTCATAAACTTCTGTTGTATCTCAGGTTGGTTAGCTTTCATTCACAATGTACTGTCGTTAGAAGGAAAGCTAACATGAATTAGATTTCCTTCATGGTGCTATAAGGAAAACTACCAAATGAAAGCTAACACGCGTTAGCTTTCATGACAATGTGGTTGTGCTAGAAGTAAAACTACCATATGAAAGCTAACACGTGTTAACTTTCATTCACCGTGCAATGTTGTTTTTAGAAGGAAAGGTAACACGTGCTAGCTTTCATTCACCGTGCAATGTTGTTGTTAGAAGGAAAGCTAACATGTGTTAGATCTCTTTCATGGTGCTAGAAGGAAAACTATGTTATAACACGCATTAGCTTTGATGATAATGTGGACACGCATTAGCTTTGATGATAATGTGGTTGTGCTAAAAGGAAAATTACCACATGAAAGCTATCACGCATTAGCTTTCATTCACCATGAAATGTTGTTGTTATAAGGAAAGCTAACATGCAGTAGATTTTATGTTGTTGTTAGAAGGAAAACTAATATGCGTTAGATTTCCTTCATGGTCCTAGAAAGAAAACTACCATATGAAATATAACACGTGTTAGCTATGACGACAATGTGGTTGTACTAGAAGAAAAACTACTATATGAAAGCCAACACGTGTTAGCTTTCATTCACTATGCAATGTTGTTGTTACAAGGAAAACCAACACACATTGGTTTTCATTCACTGTGCAATGTTTTTGTTAGAAGAAAAGCTAACATGTGTTAGATTTCCTTCATGGTGCTAGAAGAAAAACTACCATATGAAAGCTAGCACGTGTTAGCTTTGATGGCAATGTGGTTGTCCTAGAAGGAAAACAACCATATGAAAGCTAACACATGTTAGCTTTCATTGACTGTGCAATATTGTTATTAGAAGGAAAGCTAACATGCGTTAGATTTCATGTTGTTGTTAGAAGGAAAGTTAACACTCGTTAGCTTTCATACATCGTGCAATGTTGTTGTTAGAAGGAAAGTGAACATGTGTTGGATTTCTTGTTGTTGTTAGAAGGAAAACTAATTTGAGTTGGATTTCCTTCATGGTGCTAGAAGGAAAACTACCATATGAAAGCTAACACATGTTAGTTTTGATGGCGATGTGGTTGTGCTAGAAGGAAAACTACCATATGACAGCTAACAATTAGCTTTCATTCACTGTGCAATGTTGTTGTTAGAAGGAAAATTAACATGCGTTAGCTTTCATTCATTGTGCAATGTTGTTGTTAGAAGGAAAGCTAACATGGTTAGATTTCCTTTATGGTGCTAGAAGGAAAACTATCATATGAAAGCTAACACACGTTAGCGTTGATGACAATGTGGTTTTGCTAGAAGGACAATTACCATTTGAAAGCTAACACGCGTTAGCTTTCATTCATTGTGCAATGTTGTTGTTAAAAGGAAAGCTAACACACGTTAGCTTTCATGCACTGTGCAATGTTGTTGTTAGAAGGAAAGCTAACATGCATTAGATTTCATGTTGTTGTTAGAAAAGAGTTAACACATTAGTTTTCATTCATAGTGCAATGTTGTTGTTAGAAGTAAAGGTAACAATTAACACGCGTTAGCTTTGATGACAATGTGGTTGTGCTAGAAGGAAAACTACCATTTGAAAGATAACACACATTAGCTTTCATTCATCATGCAATGTTGTTGTTAAAAGTAAATGTAACAAGCATCGACTTTCATTCACCATGCAATGTTTTTGTTAGAAGAAAAGTTAACATGCGTTAAATTTTCTTCATGTTGCGAGAAGAAAAACTACCATATGAAAGCTAGCACGTGTTAGCTTTGATGACAATGTGGTTGTGCTAGAAGAAAAACAACCATATGAAAGCTAACACGTGTTAGCCTTCATTGACTGTGCAATATTGTTATTAGAAGGAAAGCTAACATGCATTAGATTTCATGTTGTTGTTAGAAGGAAAGCTAACATGTGTTAGCTTTCATACATCATGCAATGTTGTTCTTAGAAGGAAAGCTAATATGCATTGGATTTCATGTTGTTGTTAGAAGGAAAACCAGCATGCGTTAAATTTCATGTTGTTGTTAGAAGGAAAACTAACTTGAGTTAGATTTCCTTCATGGTGCTAGAATGAAAACTACCATATGAAAGCTAACACACGTTAGCTTTCATATGAACGCTAACACATGTTAGCTTTGATGACAATGTGGTTATGCTAGAAGGAAAACTACCATATGAAAGCTAACATGCGTTAGCTTTCATTCACCGTGTAATGTTGTTAGAAGGAAAACTAACACGCATTAGCTTTCATCCACCATGCAATGTTGTTGTTAGAAGGAAAGCTAATAAGCATTAGATTTTAGAAGGAAAACTACCATATGAAAGCTAACACGCGTTAGCTTTGATGACAATGTGGTTGTGCTAGAAGGAAAACTACCATTTGAAAGTTAACATGCGTTAGCTTTCATTCATTGTGCAATGCTGTTGTTAGAAGAGAATCTAACATGCGTCAGCTTTCATTTACTGTGCAATGTTGTTATTAGAAGGAAAGCTAACAAGCATTAGATTTCATGTTGTTGTTAGAAAAAAGTTAACACACATTAGTTTTCATTCACCATGCAATGTTGTTGTTAGAAGTAAAGCTAACACGCCTTAGCTTTGATGACAATGTGGTTGTGCTGGAAGGAAAACTACCATTTGAAAGATAACATGCGTTGGCTTTCATTCATCGTGCAATGTTGTTGTTAAAAGGAAATGTAGCACGTGCAATGTTGTTGTTAGATTTCATGTTGTTGTTAGAAAAAAGTTAACACACATTAGTTTTCATTCACCGTGCAATGTTGTTGTTAGAAGTAAAGCTAACACGCCTTAGCTTTGATGACAATGTGGTTGTGCTAGAAGGAAAACTACCATTTGAAAGATAACATGCGTTGGCTTTCATTCATCGTGCAATGTTGTTGTTAAAAGGAAATGTAGCACGTGTTGGCTTTCATTCATCGTGCAATGTTGTTGTTAAAAGGAAATGTAGCACGTGTTGGCTTTCATTCATCGTGCAATGTTTTTGTTAGAAGAAAAGTTAACATGCGTTAAATTTTCTTCATGGTGCGAGAAGAAAAACTACCATATGAAAGCTATCATGTGTTAGCTTTGATGACAATGTGGTTGTGTTAGAAGAAAAACAACCATAAGCTAACACGTGTTAGCTTTCATTGACCGTGCAATAATGTTATTAGAAGGAAAACTAACATGCATTAGATTTCATGTTGTTGTTAGAAGGCGTTAGCTTTCATACATCGTGCAATGTTGTTCTTAGAAGGGAAGCGAATATGCATTGGATTTCATGTTGTTGTTACAAGGAAAACCAACATGTGTTACATTACATGCTGTTGTTAGAAAGAAAGCTAACTTGAGTTAGATTTCCTTCATGGTGCTAGAAGGAAAACTACCATATGAAAGCTACACACATTAGCTTTCATATGAAAGCTAACACATGTTAGCTTTGATGACAATGTGGAAGCTAGAAGGAAAACTACCATATGAAAGCTAACGCATTAGCTTTCATTTATCGTGCAATGTTGTTGTTAGAAGGAAAGCTAACACTCTTTCATTCACCATGCAATGTTGTTGTTAGAAGAAAAGCTAATATGCATTATATTTTAGAAGGAAAACTACCATATGAAAGCTAACACGCGTTAGCTTTGATGACAATGTGGTTGTGCTAGAAGGAAAACTGCCATTTGAAAGTTAACATGCGTTAGCTTTCATTCATCGTGCAATGCTGTCGTTAGAGTGAAAGCTAACATGCGTTAGCTTTCATACACTGTGCAATGTTGTTGTTAGAAGGAAAGCTAACATGCATTAGATTTCATGTTGTTGTTGAAAAAATAAAGCTAATGTAATTACACATTAGGTTTCAATCACCGTGCAATGTTGTTGTCAGAAGTAAAGCTAACACGCGTTAGCTTTGATGACATTGTGGTTGTGCTAGAATGAAAACTACCATTTGAAAGATAACACGCGTTAGCTTTCATTCATCGTGCAATGTTGTTAAAATGAGATGTAACACGCGTTGGCTTTCATTCATCGTGCAATGTTTTTGTTAGAAGAAAGGTTATCGTGCGTTAAATTTTCTTCATGGTGCGAGAAGAAAAACTACCATATGAAAGCTAACACGTGTTAGCTTTGATGACAATGTGGTTGTGCTAGAAGAAAAACAACCATATGAACGCTAATACGTGTTAGCTATCATTGACCATGCAATATTGTTATTAGAAGGAAAGCTAACATGCATTAGATTTCATGTTGTTGTTAGAAGGAAAGCTAACATCATACATCGTGCATGTTGTTCTTAGAAGGAAAGCGGATATGCGTTGGATTTCATGTTTTTGTTAGAAATAAAACCAACATGCGTTAAATTTCATGTTGTTGTTAGAAGGAAAGTTAACTTGAGTTAGATTTCCTTCATGGTGCTAGAAGGAAAGCTAACTTGAGTTAGATTTCCTTCATGGTGCTAGAAGGGAAACTACCATATGAAAGCTAAGACACGTTAGTTTTCATATGAAAGCTAACACATGTTAGCTTTGATGACAATGTGGTTATGCTAGAAGAAAAACTACCATATGAAAGCTAACACGCGTTAGCTTTCATTCAGCGTGCAATGTTGTTGTTAGAAGGAAAGCTAACATGCATTAGCTTTTATTCAGCGTGCAATGTTGTTGTTAGAAGGAAAGCTAATAAGCATTAGATTTTAGAAGGAAAACTACCATATGAAAGCTAACACGCGTTAGCTTTGATGACAATGTGGTTGTACTAGAAGGAAAACTACCATTTGAAAGTTAACACGTGTTAGGTTTCATTCATCGTGCAATGTTGTTGTTAGAAGGAAATCTAACACACGTTAGTTTTCTTTCATTGTGCAATGTTGTTAGAAGAAAAGCTTACATGCATTAGATTCTAGGTTGTTGTTAGATATAGGTTAACACATTAGTTTTCATTCACCATGCAATGTTGTTTTTAGAAGTAAAACTAATATACGTTAGACTTCCTTCATGGTGCTAGAAATAAAACCACCATATGAAAGCTAAGACACGTTAGCTTTCATATGAAAGCTAACACATGTTAGTTTTGATGACAATGTGGTTATGCTAGAAGAAAAACTACCATATGAAAGCTAACACGCGTTAGCTTTCATTCAGCGTGCAATGTTGTTGTTAGAAGGAAAGCTAACATGCGTTAGCTTTTATTCAGCGTGCAATGTTGTTGTTAGAAGGAAAGCTAATAAGCATTAGATTTTAGAAAGAAAACTACCATATGAAAGCTAACACGCGTTAGCTTTGATGACAATGTGGTTGTACTAGAAGGAAAACTACCATTTGAAAGTTAACACGCGTTAGGTTTCATTCATCGTGCAATGTTGTTGTTAGAAGGAAATCTAACACACGTTAGTTCTCATTCACTGTGCAATGTTGTTAGAAGAAAAGCTTACATGCATTAGATTCCAGGTTGTTGCTAGATATAAGTTAACACATTAGTTTTCATTCACCATGCAATGTTGTTTTTAGAAGTAAAACTAATATGCGTTAGATTTCCTTCATGGTGCTAGAAGGGAAACTACCATATGAAATCTAAGACACGTTAGCTTTCATATGAAAGCCAACACATGTTAGCTTTGATGACAATGTGGTTATGCTAGAAGAAAAACTACCATATGAAAGCTAACACGTGTTAGCTTTCATTCAGCGTGCAATGTTGTTGTTAGAAGGAAAGCTAACATGCGTTAGCTTTTATTCAGCGTGCAATGTTGTTGTTAGAAGGAAAGCTAATAAGCATTAGATTTTAGAAGGAAAACTACCATATGAAAGCTAACACGCGTTAGCTTTGATGACAATGTGGTTGTGCTAGAAGGAAAACTACCATTTGAAAGTTAGCACACGTTAGGTATCATTCATCGTGCAATGTTGTTGTTAGAAGGAAATCTAACACACGTTAGTTTTCTTTCACTGTGCAATGTTGTTAGAAGAAAAGCTTACATGCATTAGATTCCAGGTTGTTGTTAGATATAAGTTAACACATTAGTTTTCATTCACCATGCAATGTTGTTTTTAGAAGTAAAACTAATATGCGTTAGATTTCCTTCATGGTGCTAGAAATACAACTACCATATGAAAGCTAGCACGGATTATGAAAGCTAACATGCATTGGTTTTGATGACAATGTGGTCGTGCTAGAAGGAAAATTACCATATGAAAGTTAAACACACATTAGCTTTCATCCGTGCAATGTTGTTGTTAGAATGAAAGCTAACAAGCGTTGACTTTCTTTCATTCACTGTGCAATGTTGTTGTTAGAAGGAAAGGTAACATGCATTGGATTTCCTTCATGTGCTAGAAGGAAAACTACTATATGAAAGTTAACACACGTTAGCTTTGATGACGATGTGGTTGTGCTAGAAAGAAAACAACCATTTGAAAGCTAACACACATTAGCTTTCATTCACTGTGCAGTGTTGTTGTTAGAAATGCCCTTGTGCTAGTAGGAAAGCTAACATGTGTTAACTTTCCTTCACTATGCAATGTTCTTGTTAAAATTTCCCTTATGCTTGTGCTAGAAGGAAAGCTAACACGAGTTAGATTTCCTTCATGGTGCAATGTATCTGATGGCAATGTGGTTGTAACAATAAGAAAACTAACACATGTTAGCTTTCATTCACCATGCAATGTTGTTATTAGAAATGCCCTTATGCTTATGCTAGAAAGAACGCTAACATGCATTAACTTTCCTTCACTGTGCAATATTGTTGTTAGAAATGCCCTTAGATTTTCTTCACTGTGCAATTTGATGGGAATGTGCTTGTGCTAGAAGGCAAACTACCATATGCTAGATTTCCTTCATTGTGAAATGTTTTTATAAGAAATGCCATTGTGTTTGTGCTAGAAGGAAAGCTAACGTGCATTAGATTTCCTTCATGGTGCAATGCATTTGATGAAAATGTGGTTGTGCTAGAAGGAAAGCTAGCATGCACTAGCTTTATTTTTCACGGTGCAATGTTGTTGTTAGAAATGCCCTTGTGCTTGTGCTAGAAGGAAAGCTAACATGCGTTAGATTTCCTTCAAGGTGCAAGGTATTTGATGGTAATGCCCTTTAGAAGGAAAACTAACATGCCTTAAATTTCCTTCATGGTGCAATGTATTTGATGGCAACATGGTTGTGCTAGAAGGAAAACTAGCATGCTTTAGCTTTCATTACCTATGCAATGTTGTTGTTAGAAATACCCTTGTGTTAGTGCTAGAAGGAAAGCTAACAATTGTTAGCTTTCCTTCACCGTGCAATGTTGTTGTAAGAAATATCCTTGTGTTTGTGCTAAAAGGAAAGCTAACATGCGTTATATTTCCTTCATGGTGCAAGGTATTTGATGGTAATGTGGTTGTGTCGGTAGGAAAGCTTACATGCGTTAGTTTTCATTCACCATGCAATGTTGTTGTTAGAAATGCCCTTGTGCTTGTGCTAGAATGAAAGCTAATATGCACTTAGCTTATGCATGTTAGTTTTCCTTCACGTTGCAATGTTGTTGTTAGTAATGACCTTGTGTTTGTGTTAGAAGGAAAGCTAACATGCGTTAGATTTCCTTCATGGTGCAGTGTATTTGATGGCAATGTGGTTGTGCCAGTAGGAAAGATAGCACACTTTAGTTTTCATTCACTGTGTAAGGATGTTGTTAGAAATGCCCTTGTGTTTGTGCTAGAAGAAAAACCAACATGTGTTAGCTTTCCTTCACTATGCAATGTTGTTAGAAATGCCCTTGTTCTTGTGCTGGAAGGAAAACTAACATACGTTAGATTTCCTTCATGGTGCAATGTGTTTGATGGCAATGTGGTTGTGTCAGTAGGAAATTTAGCACGCATTAGCTTTCATTCATTGTGCAATGTTGTTAATAGAAATGCCATGTTGTTGTTCCAGTTGAAGCTTGTGGTGAATATCAATTCCGAGATGTGTATAGGAAGAAATTTCCTCTAGTTTGTTATTGTCAAGTACAAAGTTATCATAAGTTACCTTCTTAGACTTTATAATCATTACTTTTGTTTAGTGTTAACAGTCATGCCCATGTTAGAGCATAATTCTTTCAGAATTCTCAATTGTTTATCAAGGTCAAAGGGACATCTTGCCATAAGAACAATATCATCAGCATAAAGAAGAAGGATGACGACAATTCCTGCTAAGGTCGTGCCTGTGCAACCTGCTTCCTCTAAAAAACCTTCTAGCTTATCGATGTAAATGCCGAAAAGGATAGGAGAGAGGGGGGAAACCTTGCTTAACTCCAAATTACAATAAATATCTTTTGACCATCCCTTATTGTTCTTGGAATCTGTCAATGATCCCTTAGTGTTCTTAGAATCTGTCAATGACACCAAAGGAAAGTTAGGAAGTGCTAGCTTTCCTGAACGATGCAATGTTGTTGGTAATGCACTTGTGCTTGTGCTAAAATAAAAATGAGAATTATATAGTATTTATATTACTAGAACTTTTATTTTGAAGAAATCTCTAGTTTGGTTTCCAACTTATCAAGTTCAAGCATCAAACATCTTCATTAAGTGAGCTATAAATATAACTTCTCCTTCTCAATGGACATTTGTTGACATTTAACATAGCATCCATCTTGGGATTTCTTAGATTTCACAAATGTTGTTGTGTTTCTCCAACTTCTGCAAATTTCTTATGAGCACGATTCATACACATACATCAATAATACAAGTGCCATGTCCAAAGTTAAATAGGAACTTGGTGGTTTTATATGAATTGATATTTGTCATGCTCTCATACTACTTGAATATAAAATTGTTAGGTTTTCATGTATATTTTTTTGTGTAATTTATATGTAAACTCCATTTTGATAGCGTGCACTAAGTGGGGAACAATGTTTCATTGTGAACAAAATGACTGCCATAATGTTTTGAATTATTGCAACTATATTACTTTTTTTGAAGGTTGTGCTTTTGCTAAAATATAAGAGAACACTTGACATGGTTTAACCTTATTTACAAATTACAATTCAATTGTGTGTTACAAAATTGGAAGGAATTACAATGGAAAATATAATTTTTACAAGAGGGGACTATGTTGACCTCCTAATCAATGGTCAAGTTATAGGGCTAGGAAGGGTTGAATCTACAGAGACTGGAACTTATTATGGTAGAGAAAGGGTTAATGCAGTCTATGTTACGGTTTTGATAATTGATGTCACTCAACCACATTTGATTGTGGAAGATGTTGATGAAGGGGACATACATCCATGGAAGATCATGGATTTGATGCATAATAGAGGTAAATCAAAATCTTGAAGCATGTGTTAATTGTTATTGGTATTACATTGAATGTTTTTTTTTGAGCAAATACTAAGCTTCTTTAATTTGGTGTATAGGTGCAAATGTTTCTTCTACATTTTCTATTGGAGACAAGGTAGATCTTCTGCAACGTGGAGTGAAGGTGGGGGAAGGCTCCATATTCAATACAGAGCTTGGGCATATGGTGCATGGAAGGATGGTAAAGAAAGGATGCATAGTGGTTAAAATTGAGAAGGTCTTAAAACATGATGCTCTTCTACCACATCCAACAGGATTTGAGCATACACTAGGTGGTGCATTAGAATCTTATGAGATTTGGCCAGAATCAGATTTGGAACCACATTGTCATGATCATCCCATAAGTATTCCCCAAGATAGGGTTACATTCACATGTAAAAAGGTTGCTCTTACACATGAATGCACAAGAACACGCATGCAAATTGCCAAAGGGATCATAGTTAGTGTCTGCGAGGATGACATGGTTGAGGGTGAAACTCTAGGTGAAATGGAATTCGGTGTTTTTGTGGAAGACATAGATGGAAATTGCAAAAGATGCAGAATTGGGGATAAGTCTATACATTGTTTGGTTAGATGGCCAATAAATAAGTTGGTGGACGATGAAGGTGAGCTTTTAAGGGTCAAGGAAAAGTTCAAGGAGCCACCCAAGGAAATGGTGGTATGTGATATTATAGAGGACACAAGTCCCTTAAATAAACGAGATGGGGATCTTTATAATGCTAAAATTCCAGACTCAATTGATATGCATGTAATGAGGCCATATAAAAGGATTAAACAAGTTATTGCTACAAAAAAAGTTGGAAAATGTCAAACAGAGATAGATGAAGAGAAACAAATCCAACTTTTGGTAGCGGATGAATGTTGCAAACAAGATTGTCTTCAGCATGTGGATAAGAAAGCCATTGCAGATGCTAGAAGGGTTATGGAACACACAAATAAAAATGGTATTAGGGAATTTGTCTTGAATTCACTCCTTTCAAACACAATCATGTCAAAGAGCCATGGCCATGGCCTACCTCCTATTGTTAGGAAAGTAAAGGACACGAGATTTAATGGAAAAATTATTTGTAAGAAAGCATAGTACAAGATACATAATATTCCTCAAAGCACCTTCTATAACTACCAACAGTGTTTTCAACATGGACACATCAAAGCCATTCATGGTAATACCAACAAATGTAAAGCACGTGCACATACCGTGGCGGCCATAGAAATATTGCACAAAATCGTCACGGATAATTCATATTTTTCACCAAACCAAACATGCCAAGTTGAAGAAGATGGAACATCTACTCCTTTAAGATTATTGCCTTCAACTTACACACAAAGTTCTTTGTTAAAGGAGATCAATGAGGCTCTTCAAAAGATCAATTATCCATCAATATCACAACCAACAATGAGCAAGATCTAGAATACTCATTTTCAAGATGTGACATTCTCAAAGAACACCAACTTTAGTATATGTAGTGAATGTATTGTGTTGAAAGCACAGATGAAGTCAGCGGCTACAAAAGAGTTGGAAGAAAAGGCACGAGGTAGACTAAACAAACATAACAAGAATGTTCTGTGTGGAAGATATTGCTATTATGCACACAAAATTATGTCAGAACGGTTTCCAAAGGAGTATGTGAGCATTATCCATGATAGAATGGACAAATCAAAGACTTCAATCCCAAGATTATGTGTCAAATCAAAATCTATTGCAGGAACAAACTTGGATTTGTCATTGACAGGTATGCTAACACATGGGCATAACACAGGGGGTTTTGGTCATTTCTCCCTACCGTTTGTACACATGGGATCACAATTTACTATTACATCTCTTGCAAAGTGCTTGAGGGACCTTGAAGACCCATACCTTGATATGTATGGTGATCTACTTTATGAGAGTGGAAGTTCAAGAAACCCACTTTCAAATGCATTACTTGAAACCTCTATTTACTCAAAATGCAAAGTGTACAAAGATGATTTTCTATCTCATGGAAGATCAAAAAATCAAAATGTTGATTTTAAACCTCTTCCTCCACATTTGTTGTTACAGTTGGACAATGCGGCAAGTGATAATAAGAATCATTATGTTTTCATGTTTCTATCACTATTAACTGCACTTGGTGTCTTCATCACTATTGAGGTTGGGTTCTTGCTTGTGGGTCACACCCATGAAGACATAGATGGAACCTACGGAAGAATGTCTGCCAACTTGAAAAGTAAAGATATATATTCTTTACCTGAAATGATGGATACATATTGCACAATAGCAGAAAAATGAGTGTTTCCACCTACACTTATTGACAAAGTGTATGACTTCAAAAGTTTCCTTAATGGATACATCAAGGAGGGAAAAGATGCACTAGTTGGACGTCTTAATGTCCAGTACTTCCAATTTCTTGTACTCAATGATGTTCCAGTGATGAGGTATAAAGAATCAGTTAGAGATATTGAGTGGTCAGAACCAGTTGAGTTGTGGAATATAGATGATGAAGGTCGACCTAAATTGCTCA
Organism: Larix kaempferi; assembly: GCA_027924585.1. Classification (NCBI taxonomy): domain Eukaryota; kingdom Viridiplantae; phylum Streptophyta; class Pinopsida; order Pinales; family Pinaceae; genus Larix; species Larix kaempferi. The sequence goes on along the minus strand of BSBM01001197.1, from coordinate 12,354,227 downwards.
CATGGAAGCCTTCTTTCTTAGGTCCCAAAGAGAATGATGTCTATTTAAAAGAACTAAAGGAAGGAATAACATCATACATAAAAATGTGGAAAGACAATATTGGCAATGACAATTCACCAATTGTTATAGAGGAATGGAAAAATAGAGTAGAGTATTGGGAAAGAATTCTTGATGCATTAGATGAAATCTATGATGATCATATAATAGTGGATGGAAGTGATTCATCTTCTAAAGATTTCTGGCCCAAGACAAGGCAAATTGTCAATGCTGATCGTAGTGCACTCAGTGCAATCTCAAGTATTATGGATCGAGATTTTGATAATGTGACAGATGAATCGGTATATGTTGGACCCAAGTGCAACAAGCCAAAGCCAACATTCAATTCTATGATTGATGTTATGAAAGGAAAGATGTTGCTAGTTAGATCAGGAAATGAGGATGAAGGAGAGATGATTTGGATGGCAAAAGCCACCTCAGATATCTTTGAGGATGATGAAAGTGAGACTCTTTATGTAAAGGTTGATTGGTGGAAGCCTAGTTCAGGGGAATACAAGGGAAATTTTTTAGAAGAATATTGGTTACCAGATCCCGATGACTTAGAACTTGGATCTATTCCAATTAATACCATAGTTTGGGCATGGATGCCAAAGAAAGAACATTGCATGAAGACTAAGATAAATAAATGTGGTGTAGACGCTGTACTTGATCTACTTGAGTGAATATAGTGAGATTAGGTGGAGATTATTCATGAATGTAATTTTGTTCTTTGAAGGACCTATTAATATACCTGAATGAACACTTTTCAATGTTTGTAGTATATCAAACATTTTCTTCATGTTATTTTTTGAGGAATTTTATATTATTTAGTACATATATGCAAATTTTGGTTCAACTTCAATGGTAATTCATGTGACGATTCTTTATGCGAAATGCATAACACTGTTTATTATTTCACTTTTTCAATGTTTGTTTAGATCAACATAACTTCTCACTATATCAAATGTTCATAATCAAATTCAATAATGCACTTAAAAACATCTTTTAGACCTAGTCTATGAATAAATGCAAGGCACTTGCAATAAGCTTTGAAGTGAGTTTTCCGCGATATTCGTTATTATATTTGATATAAATTGAATCGTACTACTCTATTGCATTCTAATTCATAATAACTTGATTTTGATCATTAAACGACACAACTAGACTACTAAAATATTTTCTCTTGTAGACTTTAAAGTGATGCCAACATTGTACTAGTATAGTAACTTATACTCAACATAGGCAAAGTAGTAACACTTAGTATCATTATTAAAATGGTTAATAATAGTCAGAAACATAATATTAATGTTGTTAAATAACTTTATATGTAAGAAATTTCTTACAAAATTTATTTTTCATGAGTCAATATATTATGTCATTAAATCATAGCTCTCCTGTACTGTGTATCTCGGTTAAATCATCCTCGTCCTCCATTTTTCAGAGCCATTTATTTACGAGATCCATTTCCACAATACATTTTCTATTCTTTTCAAGAGAAGGTATGATAACTGGTGACAATAATTGGTTACGGTAGCTCAAATTGCGATTTTGGCAAAAATTGCTTCTGTAAGATTGCCGAAATTGCAATCTCAAATTGCGATTTTGGCAAAAATTGCTTTAGCAAGTCGGGAGCATTTTAGTTAGCCCTTATACAGCTCCGTAGTAGTCATATGCAACTGGCATGCCCGTTTGGAATTTATTTATGACGTTGCTCGTAGATTCTCTAATGGCCAGGCTCCCTAGACACAGGAAGCCCAAACACGAATAATATATTTTCAGTTACTAATTTATCCTTTTTACCCTAAAACAGATGTAATATAGGTTCATTATTTCTGTTCGTTCCACAATGCATTGTCATTTGGTTTTGGCTTAAGTTTCAGAGTGCATTGTCGTGTCCCACTTCCCTGTTATGAGAGTAGAATGGAAGAAAGATCTAATCCAGGTTAAAAAGCCTTTATGAATCTGGAAGTATTTTAATGGAAGAAAGATTATTTTGGTTGAAACTCAGTTAAATTTGTTTAGAAGTATTATAATGGAAGACAGATTCTTTTGGTTGAAACTCAGTTAAATTTGTTTAGGATTTGCACTTACTTCAAAGCACTCGAAGTCCATTCCATCTGTTTTAAATGGGCACTTGGTTAATAATTACTTTGGAGTTTAGTTATTCTGGTGGAATGCTATCATGTTTTTCAATTATTGTGTTGAGTTTGGTGTGTACTATCTAGCTTTATACGTATAAGAAAGAAAGTGTAATTTAGTTTTTAATATGAAGTTGGTCTGTGATATCTTAATAAAATATTAAATGATTATAGATTCATTTTATTTCTTGATTTACCAAGTAACTAAACTAATAAAATTTGTTAGGTGTAATATTTTTTTATATTGCAAAGTTTAAGTAAAAATGTACACCTCAATACTAGAGTCACTGACAACACTTCCCTTTTGTCTCCATTGCTATTCCTCCAATGGCTTTTGCACTTTGCACTTTTGACTTTTTCTAATTCCTGCTTTGCACTATAGTAGGGATTGTTCATGATGTAATTCTTGATCAACATAACTTTTAATAACGTAACTTCTAATAGATTACTATAAATAATAATAATATAAAAAAATTATGTTGCTATTTTAATTTATAATTGATTTTGATCATTAAAACAATAAACTTAAACATACACTTAATATATAATACTTTATCATGTCGACTATAAAATGATCCCAATCTCCTAATATAATGGGATAAAAAGAGGTTCCTCTTTGAAAATCTTGTCACACCCCTTTTCTTGTATGGTTGTGAAGTTTGGGGTTGTAGCATCTATAGAGAATCTTGGAGAATGATTGAGCAAATCTAGAAGCGTTTTATAAATTATAACCTCAAAATAAAAAACAATGCCTTACCCTATTCTCCTAATCGAAGTGGGTCTTCCCCCCATCGACAGCATGGCTATGATTAGGTTCTTGATGTACAAGTACAAGATAAATAACATGGGAGATTATAGACTCCCTAAAATGGCTTTAAAATATAGCCAAAACCACCTTCGACTCAAGTGAGGTTTGTATAAAGACACCATGGCTTGGTTAAACCATTGGGAGATCTACGAAAATGTCAATTTGCAAAATATTAATAAACTCAAGAATATTGTTACTTTTAAGTTTAAAGAGATTATGTGGTGCGATAAGGATTTAAATGTTAAAAGAAAATTAAGATATTATAAAGAGGTCATTAACCCTAATCTAGAATATCAAACGTACCTCTCTGTATTGACTAGTTCAAAGAAAAAAATTAGTATATCCAAGATAAAAATGAACTCTCATGAGTTCCATAGAGAAACATGGCGTTTGATAGTTCCTAAAATGTTGTGGGTGGAAAGAATTTGCTATCTTTGCAAGATTGTGAGCACTGCAAATGAAAATCACTCTTATTAGATCTTAGTTTCATAATCTTTGCTGCAATACAGATCTTCCTAGCCTTCTTACAAGCAAGAATTATGGTGAGCTCAGAACGCTTCTCCTCAAACTTTTTGAGCATAGGAATACAACTTTAAAGCAAACCAAATAATTAAGGTCCGATGGACCAAAGTTGGTCTCAGTAGAAGCTAACAAGCACCACCATCATCATCATAATCATCATCATCAATAAAACGTGGTACTCAACACATGCAATATTATGACGAACTATGTCTAGAATTAAAATTGCTTTTTTTGTAAGTAAGGTAGAATTATATTAAATAAAAAACTGAGAATTTACAAAGTATAGCTCATCACCACCCTTCATAGCTTATCAACCAGTTTGAATGTTTGCAATAACCACCTCCCTACTAAACTGCTATTGGCTAAAACTCAAAATCGCCCCATTCTTGTGGGAACAAATAGGGCATTATAACTATCTAAAATGTTTAACAAAAACAAATACCATCATTTACTATCAACCTTAGATATCAACAAAACAACATAAAATCCACTAATAACATGCAAGCTAGAAATACAATGCATAAACAAAACTTGGCTCAGGAGGCTTGAGTATTACCTAGAGGGGCCATTCCCACAACTGGCGCCGAAGATGAAGCACTGCCACCCTCATTTGGCACCTGTGGAGCAAACACTATGCCTAGCTTCTTGGCATTGACATTGATTTTCCTATGCATTAGATGAGAGTCCAGATAGTGCTCTTTATAGAATTTGATGGGTTCCTCATCACCTTTTTCCTTCTCTCCTTAGTCCGCCAAAACCTGCGCCAAGAGGTTCTTTGCCACCCAATAAGTTGCCACAACATGCTTGCGAAGAGCCATACGAGCCTTGGTTGTTCAAGGGGCCTGAATCCATGCATCTAGAACTTTGAAGTCTTTCGATGAGCGCATGTCGTCCCATAATCCTTGTTCTGCATAATTAATTTTCACAAAACATCTTCCTAGGGATACTTTTGAGTATCCCAAACAAAAATTGGGGGTGATTCCTTTCCCCAAATAGATGCACAAATTAAAAACAATCAAAGGGGGAGAATTGTTGCAATGGGGGGTCACATGTTAAGAAATAAATGATTCCTTTTCCATTGATGTCAAAGGGGGAGAAATAAACACAAAAACAAGTGCAAGATAAGAAGCATGAAGATAGGGGGTGTCATTTCAAAAGAACTACAATAAAGACAATACAATCATAGGGGGAGTAAGATTGTTTTACTAGATTACCATTAATGACAAAGGGGGAGATTGTTGAAAAAGTCGTCATTGATGTCACCTTTGGAGTGTTTTCATTGATGTCAAAATTAGGATTATGCCCACACAAGCACAAGCAAAGTGCCCACACATGCTTAGTAACTATACCCACCAGCATCAAAGACTATGCACGCATAGACTTAGCAATTATGCCCACTAGCATCAAAGGTTATGCCCTCACAGGCCACAAAAGATGCTCGTAGGTATTGAAGAGATGCCCATAGGCCTAAGAAATTCTCGTAGGCCTTGAAGAAATGTCTGCAGGCCAAGGGGAAACGTCCACAGGCCACAAGAAATGCTTGTAGGCCTTGAAGAAATGCCCGCGGGTCATAAGGAATGCCTGTAGGACTTGGAGAAATTCCTGCAGGCCTTGTAGGCCATGAGGATGCTCACAGGTCATGGTAAAATGCTCACAAGATGTGGTGAAATGCCCACAAAACATGGAAAACGCATGTAAGGTGTGCCCGCAGATCCTATAAAATACGTGTGAAGCTAAGTAGTCACCAATTGCCTACATACAGATTGATTTTTGACATTGTGGGGTTGAGTTTTTGCATTGGACGGAAAAAGCATTTTCTATGATGGTCAAGCAATATAACAAGTAGGTGGAACCTTCCTCATGCAAGTAACACCTAAACACCAAAGGACTAGAACTTATACAAGTTGGATTTATAAGTCAAAAGTACAATGTTTCTTGTTTCTAAGTTGATTTCAAAATATACAAATTGGCCTTATTATGAAGGGTCCACAAGTACACCCAAAGACCCCACGAAGATCATATAAATCTATGATTGATTTGAAGATTGGTGAGTGGAATTGTGAGGTGAGATGCTCCAAGTGAAGGTACATGAAAACAGGGAAAGAAACAACAACCAAGCTGAGGAAGAATGAAGACATGCAAAGATTAGTTATAACGGGATAAAGGGACATTTAGTAGAGTGTCTTTTGACACAAATCTGAAAAGCATTTTGCCTCACTCTTTAAGTTTTCTTTTAAGGAGCATCTTCAACACATTGTAAGCAGATTTGTGGCAAAGTTCGAGGTACATGAATAATAGTGAAGCTAATTTTTGAGCGATCTGTTTTGAGAAGTCTTTGAAGGTGAATTGATTGTATAAACAACAAAGAAGCAGGGTTGCATATTTGTGACAATGCACTACAAATATATTTTTGCTTTAGGGTGGCAGGATGGTGTAGGGGAGAGGATTGGTGTCCTCATCCAGAACAGTTGGTGCATGATTTGTAAGTTGGTACTTACAAAGGATTGGTGTCCTCATTCAAACAGGTTGGTGCTTGCAGATTGCAAGTTGGTCGCACAAGGGATTGGTGTCCATCATAAAGTTGTAAACAAATAGGTGATTGTTATAGTGAACATTTACAAGTGGTTTTCTCCCAATTGCTTTTCCACTTTAAATTTATGTACTGTTCATTGATATTGATTACTGTAGATGTATATAACTGTTTGCATAGTGACTGTTTAAAGTTGTAAAAGTAAAAAGTGCTCTAAATCTAGGACAATACTGATTCACCCCCCCCCTCAGTATTGTTGTATATTCTAACAACTAGGACTCCAACATATTTTTATCCTTATCCTCTTCTTAAGGAATTGACTTTTGGGTAAGCAAGCTTCTTATATTCTTCAAGAACACTCCTCTCATGTTTTCAAGTTTATTTTTGAGATCAACTTGGATACCCACTTTGAATGTTTGGAATTCATCCTTATTTACCATATTCATGATGTCCAGCTTTCTTAGCATTTTAGTTTCAAGGTTCGATAGTCTTTTTCTAATCTTGGAAAACCTAAATTCCAGATCATCATGCTCGTCTTGTGTCATGGATGAGCCTCAAGGAGATTTAAGAGGTGTAATTATTTTTGTTCCACCTCTAGCCATGTGAGACCACTAATATTTACTATAGTTCTTCTCTATTTTTTTAATATATTCAAACATTTGAATCACCCTAAAAAAATATTCCAATCAAAAGTTATGCAAGTTTCAAGTTAGCATACACTTTAAAAACCCTGGTTTGTATGTTGTGTTGTTAGTCGACATTTCTACTGAAGTTATATATCTAAAATTCCAGCCCTTTTGAGTGTGAAATTTTGGCCTATAGTAGCCTAGTATGCACACTTTGTAATTCTATGGTGACTTCCACAAAACTTCTTGTTTTTCTCTATTTCAAGATAGTGCATTTCTAAAACCTTCCATGTGTCCAATTTTTTCTAATTTTTATTATTATCAAAAACACCGTGGTCTGTTTTCTTTCTAATGTAACTAGGGGCTTACAATTTGGATCTTGAAAGGTAAGATATAATAATTCTACCCATAACACATGGTTGAGACTAGTTTTTAGACTAGTTAAAAACACTAAATTCCATAGAATATGACTTTGAGCTTGTAGTGAACTAGGATTTGAAATTTTACCATGGGTACTTCATTATGTCTCATGAGGTGCCTAAAAAATTCACTATCTGAAAAGTCCCCAAATGTTTTGATAGCCAAAATGGATATGCTAGCAAATGTTATGGACCAATATCCCATAAAAGCATAAAAGTACAAAGAAATAATAACAACAAACCTTGAGAAGGAATTAAAGAGAATAATCTCCAAGGGGGAAACCTCATTTAACAATATATTAAATGCACAAGATGAAATAATCTAAAAATAGGTCTCCTTCGTATATATAGGAGACAAATGGTACAATTACAATTAAGGTCATAGCGAATCAATAAAGACAAGACTAATACAATAATATAAATTTAATGTCACAATATTTAGGGATTAACATAGATGAATGTCCCAAGAAGGATTCAAAATAACAAAAGTGAAGAAACAAAAGCAATGACCATCAAGTTTGATCCCTATAAAGCCTATGATCAACTTAGTCGGTTATACATGAGGTTAAAACTAATACATTTGATCTATTGTGTTCCTTTTGTTAACTAGGTTATGAATTGTCGCAATTGTTGCTTTTGTTTTGTTGATAAATGGGTTAGTTTTTGAGTTCCTTAGGCTTGAAAGCAAGTTAAGGCAAGGTTGGTCTATCTACCCTACTTTTCTTGATTGTAGTAGAAGTTTTAAGTAGGGAACTGCAAGAGGCAATAGATCGAGTGGTTTTAAAGGAATACAAATTGACAGCTCCTATTCTTTATCACATCTTTTATTTGTTGATGATATACATATTTTCTATGACGAGTCTAGGAGACAAGCATATTAACTAAAGGAAATTATGGACCTATATTATATGGCTACATGTATATAGGTAAACATGGAAAAACTCAACTATTTCTTTCGTGGGACTATATAAAGGAGATACAATATATATTTCACAATTGTTCCATTTCATCACTTCGAGCTTCGAGCTAGAGGATCGTTTAAAGTATCGAGGGGTTTTATTAAAATCAAAGGATTATATGAAGAGGGATTGGTATTGGTTGATCCAAAATGTGGAAAAGAGACTAAATATATGGTGTAATTGGTGGCTATCAAGAGGTAGACTAAACATAGTGAAAGTAGTCTTATAAGCCATGCCTATTTATTGGATGACTTTATAATGGATTCCCAAAGGTATTATGGAGGTAATTAGATTATTTATTTATTTATTTATTCGGTATGGGTGCATGTAAAGGAAGGGGATTCCACTTCTAAATTTGAAAAATATAGTTGTTTGAAAAGACATGGAGGGTTGTGAGCTAAATAATATTTTCCTTTTCTCAAAAGCCTTGGCACCTAAAAGTGCATCTAGACTCATAAAGGGAAGGGACTTTGATGTCAAGTGGTGAAGGATAAGTACATTGATCCTATTTCTATGGAATATTGGATAACCTATGAAGAATATACATAATGTCTTTGCCATATGGAAAGTAGTGGTAATAGATTTTCCCCTAGTTGGAAACTGGTTGGCATGCAAAGTTAGTCATGGGATGAAGGCCAAAGTGGGAGAGGACCCTTAGATAGGTTATGGGGAGGATTTTAGGCTTCCAATTCACATTATATGGGCCTTAGTGTTAATTTATCCAGAGATCGCTACTCCCTCTGTATGCCCCGAGATCTCAAGCGGTTTGAGTCTCTATAAATCAGAAATGCAATAATGACCTAAGATACAAACACTATAGATCTCTTAACACTTCCACACTGAAAAAACACAACAATCACATAATAACTCAGGATGTACCCTGGAAACTCCAAACGGGGAAAACCAACAATCTGTGGGGCTATCTTCTATCTCGAGCCCAGAGCAAAGCAAGTAGAAGATGAATACATACAAATACTTCAGAAGAAACAACCAAACCTAATGGGTATCCAAAACCCTGGATCTGCATGCAAAGACTGATGCATGCACTGGGAAATGTGCCCTAATTGTCAATACGGATCTGGATCTATGCAAGTCAATCTTTGTCTGTACTATTTCTCTCACTCCAGAGCTTTGATCTGCTCTTCCAAAGAAGAAGGCCAATTGTCTAGATCTGAAGAATTCGCCCCTCTTTGCATGGAAAAGTGCGCCCTCCTCCAACTGCTAGAAACTCATACTGAATCAGATCTTAACATATCTAAGCTCTGATCGTCACATATCTTCCTCAATCACCGAGGAAGGCCTACTCTGAAAGTCTCAACTGCTCAATCAGTCAACCGGATGCACAATGAGCTTCTCTCCTCAAAAAGTGCGCCCCTCCTCCTCTGAAAGTCGCCCAACCTCCAATCACTGAAGAAACCTCACTGATGAGCTCTCTCTGTTCACAATATTTGGAAGCCAAGTGCTTCTGATCAAATGAGGTCTCACCCAACTCAGATCCCCTCACTCTCCCTACTGTAGAAGCTCCTCTCTCTCTCTCAAAAAGTCACCCTCTGCATGCACAATGTGCCCTCCTAACTTTCACTGATCTCTCTCTGATTAGTTTGCTGAGTAACCTTTACCAGTGACCTTTTGCCTCATATCATCTCACTGATAAATTAGGTTTACCAAAAACCTAATATCAATGCATGCAAAAAGTCACTTTTGCATGCATTTTAAATTAACAGCTATACATGCAAAACTCATGCATGCATGAGGAAAAACACCCCAGAAGGTCTGCATTCATCCACTGTTGGATTCATGCCGCTGAGTAGAGTGCATCTCACCCTCTACTCCATCCTGATGCCTATACTGCCGATGTACCTCCATGCGAGGCATCTTAATCATGGAGTACATCCCGAGATACCACTATCTCTAACATTTAGAGGGTAGGATGGGATCATATGGGAAAATTATTTTGAAACTATAGTGTAGTCATGTCAAAATAAAGGAGGAAGAGGATATTTTTACTTGGTCTTTGAGTTCTCATGGTTGTTATACCCCAAAAGAAGAATATAAGGCTTTAGCTTCACAGGGTGAAGGAGGGATATAGATATGGTGGTGGAAACAAATCTAGAGGTTTAAATTCCCTTTGAAATCTAGTGTATTCATATGGTTATTATTCAACAACTACATTTTAATCTAAGCTAATCTCCAGAAAATAAATAAATAGGGTCCGAGGTGGTGTATACTACACAAAATAAGTGGGGAACAAATTGTCATATGATCATATCTTGTGCATATATAAAACAAGTGTGTAATGAAGTCGAGGGTTTAAATGGTTTAAATGGTGTTTGGCTAGGGAACTCCATTAAAGATGGATAGAGACACTGGTGTGAAAATGAAAATGTCAAGAAATTTATACCATTACCTTTGATTGTTGCTTGTGGGTTATGGTTAGCAACGAATGCAAGCCTCTTTGATAACATGTTTATATCTCATATTTGATGTCTTGTTCAAGGGTTAAATATTTTGTCCAATTTCAAACAAGTTAAAGAAACAAAGAGACATAAACATATTATTGAGGAAACCATAGATAAGTTTTGAGCCTATCTTTTCTTTAATGGAGCTTCACAAGGCCACCCTCCAATAGGAGGAGTTAGGGATATCTTATTTATGAATGAATCTCACTTTTTGATTTTCAAAGTTGGAACTAGTCTACCATCAAACAATTGTGTGGAACTAATGGCTCTAAAATTCTATCACTTTGGAAGCAAAACATGGAATTAACAACCTACAAATATTTGGAGATTCTTTAATTATTATTAAACTGATGAAGAAAAAATATACTTCGAAGAACTTTACTTTGCAACCATTGTTGGAATAAATCATGTATATGTTAGCAAGTTTCAATCAATTTATTTTCATCATGTATATCGAGAAAATAATCAAGTAGTATATAAACTTTTGAAGGATATCTTACTACTAGTTACAAGGGAATGGAATATAATTGAAGAAAAAAAATGAACATATTACTTAATATGTCCATCAACCCTTCATACCCTTCATATACTGATAAATCTTGAGGTGTCTTGTCTACTCTGGAAATGGTTTATCTTATTTTGAGAAGACTTTATAAATAGTATGTTATGATATTTATTATGGCTTTTATGAATTTTTTTATCAATCCATATTTAGTTCTTTTATGTATGAGGAGGTAGAAAAATCTGAGCATATAATTTGCAATGTTATAGAAGCTTTACATGATATTTATTATGGTTTTTATGTATTTTTTTATCAATCCATATTTAGTTCTTTTATGTATGAGGAGGTAGAAAAATCTGAGCATGTAATTTGCAAAATGTTACAGAAGCTTTACATGATGGACAATCACAAACATTGTAATGGCTCTTTTTTTCTTGGGCATGAAAAAGGTTTTTTGAATACTAAATAGTATTAGCATTTTCAATATTTAATTTTATCTATATAAATTAAATTACAAAAAATATCGGCGGAAAAATAAATGTAAAGTCATCTAAATTTTAAATTTTATAATTCCATTCTAACTAAAATTTATAAAATTTAAGCTTTTTATGTCCCCGAAGGGGATCATATATAGATCGCTCAGTCCCTATTAATTTGGGCCTATATTTTATAAAATTTTGCTGTGACTAATGTTTTTCTATAGTTTAAAATATTGATTATATTAAATGAATTTATAAATATAATTTTTTTAAAATTTTATTGGCTGCAGAACGCTGACGTAATCCTCGTTTTCTGGTGCCCAGGACGGGGCTATGAGCTTACGTCAAGTCCTGCAGTTCCTGCATCGAGGAGAAGCACACTCTCCAAAGCACTCAATTCGTCGAGGTCACGGGCGTCCAACCTGTCTCGATTCCCTGCACGCTGTTCAGTAGCAAAACGACAATGCCATGGACATTGCTCAAGATGCCTGACATTGTTTATATCATAAAAGCCTGACCGTCCTGACACTGATGGAAAATCATAGCTAGACGGCCTGTGTGGCGTTACCTGCTCAAGGTGGCAGTAATGGTAATCAACCAAAGGAACATGCAACATTCCACATGGCTTGTTACTCCATCAAGCTGCAGTCCAAGTGCATGCGGTTGACAAGGATTTACATGTCCTCCAGCTGTGGTATCAACAGCCGCTAGTCTCCTAACTCTCTCATGTTTGCTTCACATTATTATGACAGGAAATGCCTTTGAATCATCAGCTCAATCGAGGAACAGTATGCCTCACAGGAGCTGTTGGGTCATGCCTTTGCTTGGGCGAGGATATATTGTTAGAGCAACTGTGCGAGACACTGGTAGGTTCATAATAATTGGTTATTATATACACATCTCAGACTGAAAATTTTCTGGGTTTGCATAAGAGAAATAGTTATAGTTACAATAATGCTGTGAATAAATTTCTATTTGTATAAGTAATCCTGTGAAGACTAAGCATCTGTTGGATCTGCCTGGGGCTAACTAGAAATTGACGCTCTGGCGTTGGTTTATGCTTCGATCGGGCTGCAAAGTCCGTAGCAATGGCGGTGGCAGCTGCTACAATTCATATCATGTTTGGCATCATCGATAATGATAATAATAAGAATAACATGACCAACATGTTGTTCTTTATCCAATGATCCATGCTTTTTTTCTTTTTTGTTCACCCTAGGGTTTAGTTTTCGAGATTTATTTCAAGAATATTGCGATTTCTGTTGCTGCATCCGAGGTTATGGAAATGTGCGTAGCGAATCTTGTATTGGGCATTCCATTGTGATTATTTATTAGTATATTGTTTGAATTTAAATTTGAGGTGAGGTATCTAACAAACGTGGTCTCTTGCAGGTAACCATAGTTCATTAACTTCGTTGTGTCTCTTCCTGTCCCCAGCGTAAGTTTTCGTCATCTTTCTTTCCTTTTCCGGTGAAATAATGCAGTGTTTTGGGATTCAAGCTTCCTCCTTTTGGATTTGACGGAATCATCAATTTTTTTTGCGTAAAAAATTATTTTCTGGTTAAATACTATAGAATATTTTGGATTCAAGCTTTGTCCGTTGAAGGTTTACTAGATTTGAATTTCCCATTTATGGATTCCAGGGGCTGATTTTACAACACTGTGTCATTGATCCAGGTAGAGAGAAGGAAGAATGGAACAGGCATGGAGTACAAACTAATTCAGGAGATTTTTATTCAAGCTAAGACTACTAAAATATAAAAGATAATTTAGACTAATTTGAACAACTATTTCTATCTTCCATTCCCTGCAGAAGCTCTTTTCCCTGTTTTAAGACATCATTCAAGAAATTGTTATCATAGTTCATATACCTTGTGCACAATTTTCCACATTGAAGCAATTCTGACTATGCTCATTTCTTGTGCTTGATATCTGCAAGCAGCTATTCGTGTGGCACCTTTCTTTCTATATTCTGTAACATTGTTTTCAGAATCTTGCTTTTTCTTTTGATATCTTTGTAAAATCTGTTTCTCAGTTCCTTTTCTACTATATAGAAAAGGAACGGTAAAATCCAGTTAGTGGTGGGTGTCATTCAGTTTAGTGTCAAAATGGAGACTCTTCCATCGCTAGTTGCCAAAGTGCACGTTGACTTTGCATTTAGTGCTAAGCTGCAGGGTCTCCTGCTAATTGCTGCAAAGTGTACAGTACATTTCTTACAGCTAGCTGCCAAAATGTGAGCTGCCCTTCCTTCGATTGCCAGTATATATAGACTTATATACTGTGCTGCTAGTTGCTAGCTGTAGCGTAGATGTCTTCCAACTGATTTCCAAAGTGTGGTATGCCATTCCTTTGACTAAAGTGTATATAGACTATGCTTCTGTTCACTGCCAAAGTCTAGAATGTCCTACAAAGTAATGCGTGGTTTACAATTATTCAAGCAAGTACTAAAATATCATTGTATATTGTCTAGTTACAAAAGATAATTTAGATTAATTTCAACTATTTCTATCTTCCATTCTTTGCAGAATCTTTTTCCCATGTTTTCAGACTTTTCAGACATCATTCAGAAAGTTGTCATAATAGTTGGTATGGCTCGTGCACAACTTCCCACATTGAAAGAATTTTGACTATGCTCATTTTTGCCTTTATAGCTGCAAAGTTAAACATAAAATGTGAAGTCAATAACAATGTTAATGATGCCTTCACCATTAGCATTCTTATAGATACATAAAAATTGTGAAGTCGACAGCAATACTAATGATTCCTTCACCATTACCATTCTTATACGCACATAAAAACTGTCATTTTCATTTTTGTTTTTAATAGCATTCTTATCGACTTAGAAATTGTCTACAACTTCAATTATGCTTTCAAACAAACACGCTGAACATAAAAAAAACTTCAACAAGTAATTGCCTTTGGTTTTGCACCATTTTCCAGTTTCAATTAAGATTTTATTTTCTAAAACCAGTCTTCCTTTTGCATAGTTTATACTCTCACATGAGATTTTATTTTCCAGAAAACAAAAATTCATCTTACTTTGCAAATCACTTTTGCACACTCTGTCATTTTCCTTTGCAAATCTTGTTATTCTACATACAGTGTATCAATTTAATCCATGTAGTTTTGTATTGCATTTTATTGTTATGTTCTTTTTTGCTAACTCCTCCAAATAAATGAAATTACCTTTTTGCAACTTTGCAAATGCAGTATCGTTGCCTTTTTTTCTCATTGCTCTGACTATAATCTGCATGCAATGTATGCAGGAACAGGTACATCAATGCAGAAACACAAGCAAGCAAATAAAAAAAAGGGCATTTTTTTCAAAAGCAAACTAGAAGACATTTTCCAACTGCTTTTTTTGCTTATGCCATGTGACCATTTCCAGCATTTTCTATTTTCTGGTGTCCATTTTCCTATGTCCTGTGGACAACTCTAGGATCTACATTGCCTTGCAGGCATTTTAGTGCATAAAAGAACTTGTAAAGGCTGATGCTTTGCAGCAAAGCACCGTCTCTACTTTTTACTTGCTCTTGTAGCTATGGCTTTTTTGCCTTCCTTGAATTTGACAAAAGGAATAGACACAAACAACTCTTACGTCGATGTATTAATTTTGAACCCATCACTAATTTTTGCATAAATAGATCTTTATAGCTAATGGAATTTATGATACAACAAAATATGTTTCTTCTTTCCTAGTTAACAATATGCTTGTTTCCTACTTGACATTGTTATTTTCTATAAACTGATTTGCAACGCATCATCTCAAAAGTAGATCATACATGGTTTCCCAATCTGATATTATTTCATCAATAGCTGTGATACATAGATGTTTTAGATCACGATATAATTGAATTGTCAACCATGATGGCTACATGGTCTCTGCTCTTTGCAACTTATGCTATGATGCTTTAGTCAAGTATTTATATTCACTATGTTATATAAAATTCTTGATAATACTAGTAGATGGCACCAAACACAGATTAATTTGTTTTCATGATAGGCTATTTGCTTTTATCGCTTATCATGTAAAACCACATTTTTGCTTGCTTGTCAAATTGGCAATAACAATTCCGCAGTTCAACACAGATAGCTTCCCGAAAATAGTTATTGCTCAACCATCCCACATAGATCAAGTGGCAAATAGAAGGTGGCAACGTCGGGGACATTGTCATTGCCACGTGGTGGCAATGTCCCCGACATTGTCATTGCCACGTGCTGTTGCGAGATGGGAAATGTTGTAGGAGGAGTAAGAAGATATTTCATGTTCCATTGTTGATAGGATAATGGTATTAGCTGTCCAAAAAATGTAATTGCAATAGCGCCATATAAGTTTTCAATGTGTTTGTTAAGATTGTGGCCAATAAAAATGGAGAGAAGAAAATACTAAACAGATTGTCAGCTAAGCATCCATATGACCTAATCTTACTATATATTATGTAGCATAATTGTTATTGTTGAAATTGAAATATGACATTTTTTTTGAATAAAACTAATAATTGGCATATCAATCCTAATACATAGTAAATAAGGTCAATCTAAAATTCTTAAGAACTTAAATTTCCAACACTAGCGAAATTAAAGATAGAGAGCCCATAAAACCTTGCAATTAATCTCCATAATCCCTTATTTAGGGAATGTGTGATGGGATGGTCCACATACATGTCCCATGATCCCTTAGAGATAAATGTTGTGTCATAATCCCATGACTTTGTCTTTGCACGATTTGAAGGGAAATAAGAACGGTGCCACTTGGGATTTTAACCTTGGACCATGGGTAGGCCATGAGAACATCCCTAGTATGCAAACCTTGAAATTTCAACAATATCTTATTTATGATTGAAATAATCTAGATGCAAGGCATATGCGAGGTCTTATTTCTATATTCAAAGTGTGTGATCCCCAAAGTAAAATGATATGGTCTATAACCATATTTTTTGTTCCTATGGACTAGGCCATCCAAGCAATCCCTAGTGCATGAAACCTTAGAATGGCCACCATATTGAACATATAGGCCAAAGATACCCTACTCAATGTATTTGTAATGTCACATATAGCCATTGATCCCCTATAGAAAAATCTTTTGTCTCATGACTATGGATTTTGGTGCTAAAACATCCTATGGATCCCAATAACCATCTGTGTTGCATTAATACTTAAAATGAATGTCGCAACTCCTTTGCACACTAAAGATTCCTTATTTAGGGCATGTGTGGGGTGTGGGTTACTATGCATAGTCCATAATCCATATAATTTATTTGTATTCTCTTAAATCTTATGTGTTGACCATAACAATAAACTAAGGCTTAAGAATTATCTCTAGTATTTTAATTCTTAAGTGATGACCATGTAGCATTTATAAACTAAGTATTCACTATAAAGACTATATAAAGAATCATGGCCACGTGCCATTTTTTAGAATTTTAAACTGTTAGCATTTGATAGCTCGGTGGCACTCCTGCATCAGGTGCCTAGGTGCAGGGGTCAATAACTTGAAGTCTCAGTTATATTCCCAAAGTGACTTTAGTAATGTGTTTTTTTATTAAAGTACTTTTTTGATGTGACTTTATGATTTTAAAGTGAGTTGTACTTTAATATGTTTTTAAAGTGACTTTAAGTCATAAAGTGTACTTTTAAATATTTAGGGTCAAGTGACTTTTTAAAAAGAAAAATGTTTTGTAAAGTTCACTTAGGAGACTTAAGTGAACGAGAGATTAGATCCCAGCCATAGATCTCTTGGCCAAGATCTAATCTCGTCCATTGAAGTGAAAAGTCATGAGAAAAACCCTAATAGGGTAAATAAAAGTTGATTGAGACTTCAGTTTGGCATACATTTTTTCCAAGAGAGAGTCTTTGGAGAGCGGCTCGATTCCCAAGAGAGAGGGCGCATTCCAAGAGCATTTTGGAGTGGGCACAGAATGTGAGAGAGAGAGAGAGAGAGAGAGAGAGAGAAGAGCCAGAGATTGGCTCAAAGGCAAGCTACAGCAGCAAAGTAATCATTGAAGGGCATGCAGTTCGAGGAGGCACTACTGCACATAAATCGAGTGTTGGCACAAATTTCGAGAAGGCTTCTAGGGCACACATTCAGAAGTAGATTGGTTCAGTTTTCGAGGAGGGAGACTGCTGAAACTTACTGCTGTTTGTACACTGTCTTTACAGCCTGTTTTTGCTACTAACTGGGTGTGTTTTTCAAGGCTAAGGCAGCACGAAAATCAATGTATCTTGCTGCTGTTACAGGAGGCACACAAACCGAGACTGAAGACTAGTTGGGAACAAAATTCGAGGAGGAAAGTTGACTGTGAGAAGCAGTTTATACAGCCTTTGTGGCACGAATTTCGAGGCACTAAATGCACAGAAATTAATGCATCTACAACACTAATTTCGAGGCACTGTTGTGGTCTTCTGGGTCTGAGATAAGTTTGTCTTACTGTTGAATAGATTACTGCTGTACTTTCTCTCTTAAAGAAAATAATAAAAAGATCTCTCTTGACTGGTTTTCCCCAAGGGTTGGGGGGGTTTTTCCAGGGTCAAATTTGACCAAAAAATCCTGTGTTAAAATGTGTTTTACAGTCTGCTGATTTTGTGTTAATGTTCCGCTGCAAATTTTACTTAGCTACAGTATATCAGCTTATAGAGACATGAAATATGCATGCATGTGATATGTGCTTGATTTTATGAATATTGAAGACTGATATTAGAGTTCTGCTAAGTGTTTGGGCTGAGTTAAGCTCAGATTTGACATCTTTCTCAATTGGCTGTTAGGTGCACTAAATTTCTGAGTTTTTGTCATTATTTCAACATGGTATCAGAGCAGGGGCTCTGAAATTTCAGTGGACTGTTGGGCAGCAGAGAAGTGCTGATTTTTTTATGCAGGTGATGTGCAAGAGATTTGCATGCAAAGTGCTGATTGAGACAGCTGTGTGTTAATTTTTTTTTTTACACAGTGAGCAGAAAGGTGTTGGTTCAGTACAGCTGAGTATTTTTTGGTCAAAGAAGGCAGAGTGTGCTTTGTTGGAAAAAAAGCAGAAGTAGATGATGGCTTGCATCCGGTATGAAGATCGGTTGGAAGGGATTTCCAACTATTTACAGTGGAAAGCCCGGATGACAGCTGTTCTCAAGGAAAACAAGTTATGGGCCTTTGTTAGTACCACAGTGGCTCCTCCCGCAGCTGATCCTATAGCCCTTGACATACATGAGGTGAAAGAGGCCAGAACGCAAAGACTGCTTCTGGATGGTGTTAAAGATAACCTCATCCCACATTTGGCAGAGAAACTAACTGCTAAGGGGATGTGGGATACTTTAAAAAGTTTGTATGAGAACAAGAATGAAAATCGTAAAATGGCCCTAAAAGATAAGCTTCATGGCACTAAGATGGCGAGAGGTGAGAATGTAGCCTCTTACCTCACTAGACTCAGACAGATAAAAGATGAGCTGAGTGCAGTTGGTGAGATGATTCCTGATCCCGAGCTAGTGCGGATAGCCCTGAAGGGCTTCACTAAGGAGTGGGATGTGTTCGTGAAGTGTGTAGTTGGCAAAGAGAACTTTCCCTCTTGGGAAAGACTATGGGATGATTTTACTCAGGAGGAGATCCGAGAAGGGAAGATTGAGCAGGTTGCTGATGAAGAGAACGTGTCCCTTTCAGCTAAGGGTAGAAAGAAAAAGGGTGGCTCGAGCAGTGGAGCCAAAGACTTGAGCAAAGTAAAATGCTTTGCTTGCCAGAGTTATGGTCACGATGTTGGGCAGTGTCCCAACAAGAAGAAGAACAAGAAGAAAGAAGAGCCTGAGAAAGCCTCTCCAGCTGAAGTGGGAGATTTTGCAGCGGAATTCGAGAGGGAATTCTCGCTCATCTCAATTCTTTCAGACAGCAGTGTAGCAGAGAGTTTGGATACTGGAGCACGGTACATAGATAGTGGAGCAGCACGCCATATGACGGGGATACGAGCAATGTTCCGAGAGTTGACAGATATTGACAGAGTTATACTGACTGAGGATGGGTATGCCGACACCCATGCAGTAGAAGGAGTTGGAAAAGTCCTATTCCAACTCGAGTCTGGTGGTTATCTGGAGGTTGGCGATGTGTTGTTTGTTCCAGAGCTGAAGAGGAACTTGGTCTCAGTTTCAGCTTTGGAGGATGACGGATATGCGGTTCTTCATGTGAGTGGGTGTGTTTACATATATCCGGTGAGTGGGGGCTTGGGTGCAGCGAGTCTGCTTGGCATCCGTGATGGTCGGATATACCGAGTCTTGGGGCATCCGGTGGATGGTGAGCCTGGTGAGAGATTAGACTCAGTGGCAGCAGCAGTGGCTGTCAGTATGGAGGATTCATCCAACTCTGTGAGGAAACAGAGTTGGTATGAGATGGTTCTTCAGGATGAGCAGGAGAGTGAGGAGAACTCTCAGTTCAGAGTTGTCAGACGGAGACCTTCAGCAGCTGATCCAGTGCAGGTATCTGAGAGGCATTCAGATTCAGAGGGAGCTTCAGTTATTGGAGGGAGAGATCCAGGTGGAGCTGATGACAGTAGTACCTCCCTCGCTAAGAGGGAGTGTTAGCATTTGATAGCTCAGTGGCACTCTTGCATCAGGTGCCTAGGTGCAGGGGTCAATAACTTGAAGTCTCAGTTATATTCCTAAAGTGACTTTAGTAATGTGTTTTTTTATTAAAGTACCTTTTTGATGTGACTTTATGATTTTAAAGTGAGTTGTACTTTAATATGTTTTTAAAGTGACTTTAAGTCATAAAGTGTACTTTTAAATATTTAGGGTCAAGTGACTTTTTAAAAAGAAAAATGTTTTGTAAAGTTCACTTAGGAGACTTAAGTGAACGAGAGATTAGATCCCAGCCATAGATCTCTTGGCCAAGATCTAATCTCGTCCATTGAAGTGAAAAGTCATGAGAAAAACCCTAATAGGGTAAATAAAAGTTGATTGAGACTTCAGTTTGGCATACATTTTTTCCAAGAGAGAGTCTTTGGAGAGTGGCTCGATTCCCAAGAGAGAGGGCGCATTCCAAGAGCATTTTGGAGTGGGCACATAATTTGAGAGAGAGAGAGAGAGAGAGAGAGAGAGAGAGAAGAGCCAGAGATTGGCTCAAAGGCAAGCTACAGCAGCAAAGTAATCACTGAAGGGCATGCAGTTTGAGGAGGCACTGCTGCACAGAAATCGAGAGTGTTGGCACAAATTTCGAGAAGGCTTCTAGGGCACACATTCAGAAGTAGATTGGTTCAGTTTTCAAGGAGGGAGACTGCTGAAACTTACTGCTGTTTGTACACTGTCTTTACAGCCTGTTTTTGCTACTAACTGGGCATGTTTTTCAAGGCTAAGGTAGCACGAAAATCAATGTATCTTGCTGCTGTTACAGGAGGCACACAAACCGAGACTGAAGACTAACTGGGAACAAAATTCGAGGAGGAAAGTTGACTGTGAGAAGCAGTTTATACAGCCTCTGTGGCACAAATTTCGAGGCACTAAATGCACAGAAGTTAATGCATCTACAACACTAATTTTGAGGCACTGTTGTGGTCTTCTGGGTCTGAGATAAGTTTGTCTTATTGTTGAATAGATTACTGCTGTACTTTCTCTCTTAAAGAAAATAATAAAAAGATCTCTCTTGACTGGTTTTCCCCAAGGGTTGGGGGGGTTTTTCCAGGGTCAAATTTGACCAAAAATTCCTGTGTTAAAATGTGTTTTACAGTCTGCTGATCTTGTGTTAATGTTCCATTGCAAAGTTTACTTAGCTACAGTATATCAGCTTATAGAGACATGAAATATACATGCATGTGATATGTGCTTGATTTTATGAATATTGAAGACTGATATCAGAGTTCTGCTAAGTGTTTGGGCTGAGTTAAGCTCAGATTTGACGTCTTTCTCAGTTGGTTGTTAGGTGCACTAAATTTCCGAGTTTTTGTCATTATTTCAACATAAACCCTCCAATATAAACTAACCACATAATATTTATATTACATATTACATATTTGTTAAAATTCTATGATCATATAATCTTAATTATATTCATAATATCATAAATTCAATAATATTTATAATATTATAAATTTAAAAAAATATGGTGTGGGTTACTATGCAAAGTCCATAATCCATATAATTTATTTGTATTCCCTTAAATCTTATGTGTTGACCATAACAATAAACTAAGGCTTAAGAATTATCCCTAGTATTTTAATTCTTAAGTGATGACCATGTAGCATTTATAAACTAAGTATTCACTATAAAGACTATATAAAGAATCATGGCCACATGCCATTTTTTAGAATTTTAAACCCTCCAATATAAACTAACCACATGATATTTATATTACATATTACAATATTGTTAAAATTCTATGATCATATAATCTTAATTATATTCATAATATCATAGATTCAATAATATTTATAATATTATAAATTTAAAAAAATATTTTAAACTTAAAAATCCCTTCACTATATAACTATTTTTCTAATATATAGTTTCTATTATTTTTATCTACCACTTTAAAATCAAAACATATTATATTATCACCTTTATAAGTTAAAACCATTTTACTATATTCTTAATATCATAAATTCAATTATATTTATAATATTAAAAATAAAAAATAAAAATAAAAAGTAAACTCACGAACTCCACCACTATAACTATTATTTCTATATTTAATTGTTATTATCAATCTTATTCACCACTTCAAATTCAAAACACAAATATTCAATATTTAATAATAATAACTATTATCATCCATTACATGAAAATCAATGATATTATTGTGTAGCTATATAAAAGCAAATAAATATAACATGTTTTACAATTCATCAATAAATTAAAAACACCTTAAAATACAAATTAATAAAATAATTTCAAAAAATTAAGTTTCCTAACAAAATGTAAAACTTATATTCTTTCTTTTTCAAGACACTAAAAACTTATATTAACCAAAATCACTACTCCGCTTTCTAAACGGGACCAAAATCACTCCACCAAATGGAACAGATAAATTGAAAAAAGATTATCACTACTTAAACACAACGTCATATCCCTTTCCACTCACCTATTTCAAAATCATAATAATTAAAATTTCATTTCTAGAGCTGAGCTGAGCTGAATGTTGTATACTATTTTTTTTGAAATATAATATAAGTCATTGCATTCATGGATCTGTCAATTAATATATAAAAAGTTCACCAGAATCTCCAAACATGGAAAAAATGAACTCGCCCAGGTCGCATTGCTAATAAAACTCCTCTATGTCTGCAGAATCTCCAAACATTGAAAAAATGAACTCGTCGAGGTCGCATCGCTGATAAAACTCCTCCACGTCTGCAAAAGAAAAAGAATAATAACAACAACAAAAATTTCATTAAATTTTTCATACCAACTTCCTTGAGATATCATTCAGTTTTGACTCCATATCAAGTTTTAAACCAAATTAGTCAAATCTCCTATGCTACATTATTCATCCCTGGCTGTAAGGAAGGGTTGCCATGATTGTTCTGTTGGAGCCACCCTGGGCAGAAGGGAGCACCATAATGAGTCCTTCCCCATTCACCAGATTCACATAATAGGAAACATGAAGAGGTTTCAGCGCCTTGCTAAAAAAACATCGTATGTGAAAAAATCCTCGCCATTAACAACTTTCAGATTGGGTCTGTAGAAAAGCGGTGGCAGCTATCCTTCCTTGTTCTTTTGATTATCCAACCACTCGACCACTGATCTCAATTAAGCCTTGTACAACCGAAAGATATCATGATGTATAAGCTTCGCAGGATAAGACAAGTCATTACCCCCAAGATCGCTAGCATTGATAGAAACCTCCGAGAAGTGAAATGCATTTCCAAAGGTGGATTCGTAATACTTGGTTGCAGATGTTACTTCACATTTATTCAGCCTTGCCTTCAAGCCTGGTGGGTGGAAAAAGGGCGGATGCAGAACCTGTGCATTAAGATGGATTTCTCCCTACGATTTCATGATCACAATTGCACAACTGGGATCGGCTAGCATGTGACCGTAACTCAACCCAATAGCCAACCCCCCTCCAAATTCAATGAACTGCAAAAACGATCCAAATATAAAGCATCCACATTGAAAATATTATACAAGAGTGGAAGAACACATGAAAGAATTCGAAATGCAGGCCAGTCTTTTTTTTTCCCAAATGTCCATGGCCATTCGCAATAACTGACTGAACTAAATCCATTAACCGACTGAACTAAATCCGCTAAACTTGCAAAGCCAATCTTTCATTTTTATGAATCGCCTATTTTGCAAAAGGAGAAACCCTAACCTATCACAGAAAACAACAAACCCTATGTATAAATCTTTCATTTTGCTAAAGCAGACAAATTCAATCCCAAAATACACCAGAAACTTCTAAAATCAACAGTAATTAATCTAAAAAAACAACTATTTGCAAAGTGTAATGAAAAAAGTGTGTAAATAATTGACCGAAATAGTGAAAAGCGAAGAGATATGAGGATTTGGCCTAGACTTTCCCAATTATAAAGCTTTAGATCATAGGGTCTATCTGCAACTTCAAACCATTTTTCAAGAGTCATGTTGGATTTGGCCTCCAAGACCCTGACGGCTACATCAATGCATTTTATTTCCCAATTTCCATCATTCCCGTGTTACAACCTTCTGCACAGCCCCGGATAACTTGAGAGAACCTGGGAAAGAGAGACCTTGAAATCCATGATAACATCTTGTAAGGCCGTCATATTGGCAACTAGTTGGTAGTAATAGACCAGGCGGGACTCTACGGAGCTGCATCATGTGATTGACAATATAGAGGGGATAAAATTTGGCAGGTTCAATGGCCTTGCTGGGCACCACCGTCAACTTCGAGTGAATACGAACAATGGATGAAATTCAACTTGCCACGCTCCCGCGCATCGACTGCAACACCAAGTGGTAAGAACAAAGCTCTTGGTGGATGAAATTTATATACAACCATTAAATGTAGTGAAATGATCAAACCATTGAAATCTGGAAAATGTAAAGCAAAACACGAACAATTGATGCACCTTGGGCAAGTGCTTACGGTGGTCTGCACAGATAGGCTCACTACAACAGATATGAATTATTGTAGCTGTCATGTTTGTACTTTGCAGAACGTTGGTGGTATGCTCGATGAGAAAGGATGGCCCGACGCAAATACAGTTGTCAACACCACTCCATGTGGATTTTGAGGGTTGCTGCAACAACGATCCACAGAGATTTCGAATCAAACATAATTTTGGTTAATGGAAAAGCATTTAAGGTGAGCAATTTCACTCCATGTGGATTTTGACGGTTGCTGCAACAACGATCTACAGAGATTTCGAATCAAACATAATTTTGGTTAATGGAAAAACATTTAAGGTGAGCAATTCCACTCCATGTGGATTTTGACGGTTGCTGCAACAACGATCCACAGAGATTTCGAATCAAAGATAATTTTGGTTAATGGAAAAACATTTAAGGTGAGCAATTGCAGGCAATTTTTACAATTCGAAATTCCCTGTTTTAGGCCAGAGATTAACTGTGACTCATATGGTAGGGAGAATCCATAAATTTTTCCAGCCTAGTCATACAGAGTTGTATCCTCTTGCCAATGCAGGGGACATTGCTGCATACCTTTGAGTGGGGATCACAATGGCTTTGTTTTAGACACTAGCACTATATGTTAGTCTTCACAAATTTAGCATGCATGAAACTACCGCCACGCTTGCCCTTCCAAAACATGCGTATACCTCGGAGAAGTGAATTCCTTGGGGCGTGCACCATGCTGTAGCGGAAATGAGTGCCTTGGTTATTATTTCTCAGACTTGTTAAATTATTTCTCAAGGCACCGTCGAAAAAGAAAAGAAAATGTGCACATCATTAGCAGCTATCTATATGTGAAAAAATAGCCATCGACTAATATCTTCAAGCAAAATAACTTTCCATAACTTATAAAGATAATGTAGACAGCAAACCCCAGTTAAAAGAGCAGTTCCAAGAACAGTTCCAGTAGAAGCCGTAAAAGAAGCATTTTAAGGAGCATTATTCCCAGCAGAAGGATTCCTGCGACAAGCAAAAAAAGAATTACCAGTATTATTCTTAGCAGTTCCTCCAAGAGCAGCACTGCAACCACCATTCCCAACATCATAATTATTACCAACAGTATGAAGCTTTAAAATAAATACAATGGCCATCAGCAGCCCCTGCCATTTCAAAAGCACTAACGTCGCTAGCAACCTTGCTAGGGTTTAGAATATTGTATAAACCAACGTAAGCTTATGTTTCACAATCACAGGGTTGCGCACAAACTTGGTAAAGATTTAACCAAAAAGAAAAAAGAAAAAAACACATTCCCCTAAATTTTAAAGATATTGTCAAATATTGAGCCCCTAGAACTTATTAAAGATTTAACAAAAATGAAAATGCACATTTCCTTAAATTTTAAAAATATTGTGGAATACCAAACCTGGAAACAAGAAAGGTTAAATGGCCATGAAATTACAGAAGATGGACTGACAACCGAAGAATTGGCAAATGAAAAATAATTGCTTAAATGCTACTCGACTCGCCCCAAAAACAAAGCAAAACATGAGGCAGGGCGAAATAACATAAATTTTACAGGAGAGCTTTAATTTATGTAGAAATAATACTAAAAGCTTCGTTCAAACCACCAACAGTAGGCTAAGCACGATCTTAAGCGTTAGCTTCAGGATCCCTTTATATGGCCTAGACTTCTTTAGAATATGACATACTCCATAATTTTTAAGGAAATTCGACTATATCAACAAAGATAACTTTCGCGAAAGGAATTTTTTGCAATTTTGAATACAAAGAAAACGTGGAAGCCTGCAATATACCTGATTTCTTTGTGCTTGCCAGGGTACATTTAGCCATGAACACCTTACAATGAGTATTTTGGAGACAATTGCAAGTTCATACAACTTACAAAAATCAGTTGGTTAATGTGAAGTTCATACAGATCAGGAATTTCTACTTCTGATTGTAAGTTCATACAATCTGCAAAAATCAGTTGCAAAAAATAGTTGGTCGCGAAAACTGATTTCTCATCATTCAAAGCAGGGTTACAGAGTTTACTTATGCACAAACAGAGATAGATCAGAAGTAATTTATGCAAGAGGTAGAATTGTAGATATGAGAATTCTTATGATCAGAACTGTTATTTTTTGTTAGGGTAAAATAGATCATCCCTATAGATTGGTAGTAGTTCCCTTTATCGAAAGAGATACAACTGCAATTTACTTGAAAAATACTTTCAATAACTGAAATGTCAATGAATATGTTTCCTTGAAAAGGAAATCTATAATGAGCAGACTCTGTGTTAAAAATATTAAATAATGATACTGTAAATTAAAAATTAAATAATTGTTTCCAAGCAGTGGCCAGGTTGTAAAGACGAGTTGTCATGTTCAAATATTGGGATGAGTAATGTACATAAAAATATAATAAAAAACCCTAAAAACTCGAGCAGCCCTCAGTAATAATTGATGTTCAGCATTAATATGCTCAGATCTCAAACTATTTACACATCACCGGGACATATATCGAACTAAGCACAATTAACCCTAAAAAACGTGAGGCTTGAAGACGGCGTACCCTCGGCAAATATTTAATATTTAATATTTTAAAATTTATAAAATTTAAGCTTTTTTTTTTAAATGAATATTAAAATAAATTTATGTGGATTTTGTAATCCATATTTATTTTTAATCATTACATCAAGAGACACATTTTATAGGTCATGTAGATGTGTCATGTCTATAGCATTTTTGTTGCATGTTGGCTAAAAAAATTAATTTAAAAATATAATAAAAGATGAAAGTATTTTAAAGAACTTGAAAACAACAAAAAAAACAAAAATCATATATAGTAGTATAGATCCATCTTAAACCTAGATCTTTCAAGAGTTGAGAGCGATCAAATTCCTCAAGGTGCAATCCTTTCCTCAATATTTTACTATCTAAAATTGGTTTTCTATTGATGCTTGATAGACTTGAGGTTAACATGGATGTAAACATGTATTTCCAAGTGATGATGATGAGCTTCATTAGTGAAACTAAGCCTGGACAAGACCTAAAATACATTGGCATGATTGAGTCTATAAAATAGAGGATGAAAAAGACTTCTCGTGGAATGCCCAACGTGGTTTTTACTTGCTTATTGCATTAGCATATATAGCCTTGGAGTATATCCTTTCTCTTTATACATTGAGTCAACCAATTCATCATTTGACCAAAAAGTTTCACTTATCTAACCTTGGTTTGTCCATCTTACTCACCCCATTGAAAAAACTAGTGCTTGCAAGTATTTGAATGTTGTCATAAATATTGTTAGTCACCACTACAAAAAAGGCCTTTGGTGATGCATAGGCCTGTGACGGGCCTTTAACGATCCTCTCCAAAGTCACTTATGGTGACACCCAACAAAAGATCACCGACATAAGTAGATTTGGAAACAATCATTAAAGCACTATCGCCATAAGTGGATTTGGTGACTAAAACGATGGCGTTCCTTTTAAGACCATCAAAAATCAATGTTTCAACAACTAAATTAATGTTTCATCAACAAATGAAGGAAGACAAGGGTATTAGAGATGACATAGGATGAAACTCTATAAGCACCTCTAAATGTCTCTCACATTAGAATCTGGCGCTCCTGAAGGAAAATGCGAAGAGCTTTGGTAGTAGATGATAAAATCAAGGCTAAGGTAAATGCAAAAAACCCCAAGCGTTCGTCCAGACCACGTTGGTCATAACCAACCTTCAAGTGACGCCTACCCCTTAGGGAAAATTTTAAGAAGCCCCCAAAATTTATATGTATAATAACTAGGTGAATCGTTGTAGAAAGCAAGGAAATTCAAAGAGTAATTGATCAATAATAAAATATACATATATATTCTTTTAGCGAATCTTTGATTGAATTATAAAATCTTGATGAAACTTTCACAAATTATAAAGTCTTCGTAAAATTTTGGCGAATCTTTCACTAATTATAAAATATTATGAAGTCTTTGTGAATCTCTTGATAAAGTATAAGACCATATATAATAATAGGAAAATAATTTTGTAAAATTATAATATTTTCATTTTCTATGTTTGATAAAAGAAACAAAATGTACCCTCTTATAGAACATTTCAAGCATTACAGGTTGCATTCATCAGGGTTTGTACTATACACTCTTGAAAATCCCTTGGTCAATTTTGATTATCTTTCATTGCAAAATTCCTATATGCAGTGAACCTAAAGTCCACTTCTCTCAACCTTAGGAGAGATTAGCATTTGCTCTCCCATTTCTATTATGGATTCTTCATTATTGATCCATTGATTATGAAAGTACTCTCTGAGTGCATCTTAGGATGTTCCTGAATAGGAGGTTACAAGATTGTATGCATTAATAACCTCGGAAGTATAAGAATGTTGCTAGGCCCTTTCTCACAAAGAATATTATCCTATCTCTCACCTTATGTAGGGAAAATCCATTATCAATTACTTGATTAAAGTTTTTTTGTAATGTCCCGTGGTTTGATTTGATTCTTATCCTTTATATTATTTTTTACATGTTTAACCATTTCTTTTTCTATGTTTTTCGTTTATTTTAATTTTTTATTAATTTATCCATTTCTTTAATCTTATCCTCATTTTATACATTTTTTTTCAAGTTTCTCTTCACACTATAAGTAGTTTTTTCTTCAATGTGGCTCACAACCTCGGAGAGGAGTCCCCACCTCCACAAGAAGAAATCACAAGGGGCCCACTCGAAGGGGCCTCAACCCATCGGCTCTGATTACAGAGCCTAACCTGGTAGGAATATCAAGTGAGGCCCTTATATATCAATGCATATCCACTTGGGAATTTGACTCCAAGGCCTTTTGCTTACAACTCACAACTCAACCACTTGAGCTAATCCATCATGCTAACACTATAAGTAGTTAATCTCTCAATCATACACAATTATAGAGATTTTAATTTTTAACCTGAAAAAATGAACAAATACTAACCTCATAAATTTTAATATATTACTTCGATTCTTTCTTTGAATATTTTACTTTGTTCTTAAAAATAAATATTTATTGCTCTCTAAATTTATAAAATTAATCATATATTGTTCCCTTTCAATTTTAGAAGTTTGAATATTTTATTTTGTTCTTAAAAATAATTATTTATTACTCTCTAAATTTATAAAATTAATCATATATTGTTCCCTTCAATTTTAGAAGTAAATATAACTTGAAAACTTTAATAAAAAGTAATTTTTTATAAACCCTTTAAGCGGGCTTCCCAAAAAAAGTGCCCCTTTAAAAAGTCACAAGCTCCATTGGATTATTTATTATATTTCCTATATTGCTTTCTATTAGAATTGCTTTTCATGTAGTTAAGCAGCTATACTAAATTAAAACTATAATTACAAGGAAGTTGGTGGAGGTATGTAAATATTTGTTCCCCTCTTTATTTGTGCAAGAAAATGTGCCTTAATCTTATTTTATAAACCTTGT
Source organism: Larix kaempferi (assembly GCA_027924585.1). NCBI lineage: Eukaryota > Viridiplantae > Streptophyta > Pinopsida > Pinales > Pinaceae > Larix > Larix kaempferi. The sequence goes on along the minus strand of BSBM01001197.1, from coordinate 12,324,267 downwards.
ACTTATGATGGCTTGTAAATTTAGTTGCGAATATATCTAAAAATACTATTTTAGATCAAATCAATGCCTACGTTTTAATTGAAAACCAGTGGGCATATTAATACCTTTTCAAAAAATAGAATAATATTATTAATTCATTTTAATCATAAAATAAGTATTGGTTCCTTTTAAATGGTAGAATTAAAAATAGAATAATATTATTAATGCATTTCAATCATGAAATCTATATTGGTTCCTTTTAAATGGTAGAAAAATTCTATAGTTCACAATTGAAAATGTGCATGCCTTTCAAAGTTGAGACTAAACCTAAAAAGAGGACTATCCAAAAGTTTTGGAACTAACTGTTATTATAAACATCAAATGTTATTCTTATAAAGTAATATAATTGTATATTTTAAGATAGACAAATATCATCAATAATTGACACTCATAAATGAGAATACTATTCCAGGCATGCCATTGAGATTTGTAAAAGACTTAATCCACTTGCATTCAACCATGTCATTGAAATTCATAAGACTTATCCATTTGTATTCACTCATAATAACATTAGAAGACAATAATATTAAAATGGAAAGTTTAAAACATTTGATTTTCATACTGATTAAGTGGGTAAATGTTGTAATTGAAGTCTAAACTATGTGAGACATTTGCATCTTGAGGTGTTTCAAGTGGAGGAAAATAACATGTAGATAGGTGGATTTATTCTACATAGGGAACTAATGGCCGAAGGTATAGTCCAAATACCATACCCATAGATTAATCCTGAAGCCATAGACCCTAAACATTATTGAGCATCTTTCCTATCCAGTCTCTCCCAAACAAATAAGATGATAGAACCCACAAACATGTCAATTACAAAGTATGCCCTAATGTAGAAGGGAATTGCCATATGAATTGGGATGGGCATTAACCTTGAGATTTTTTGAGGACTCAAATCGCTTAGTAAGTTGATTGGTATTGTAGATGGAAGGAAGGCATATAAAAGTTGTAGGTAGTGTTTCGACAATGCAAAAATTCCCTCCACACACAAAATTGCTATTTCTTAGAAGATCACAACATATGGTGCCCTGTATCGGGTATCCTCCATCAGGGGAACCTATAATAGAAGCTCTCCAAAACATCCAAAAAGTAAGGGGTGCTAAATTACATCCTATCACAGTTCCATCTAACTGGATTATAAGCATAGATCTCGAAGATGATAGGGTGAGATAACCAGTCTTGAAGTCTTGCATCAAGTTAGAGGCTGTACAGATAATTGAAATCATCACTCCATAGTCTACTATGTCTGCAATGACACCACCATTATGTGAAATTTTCCATAGCAGATCTAGAGACAAAAATAATCCTCACTTAATTCACAGAGATACACAGGAAAATAAAGAAGAGAAAATGTGCAAGAACACAAGAAGATTGGAACTCAATTGGAATACTTTCCATGCATCTATTATTCAACATTGTGTATACATTTATAATACATATTCAATGGGAGAATTCATGAGCCTTGAGAGGCAGTTGGAATCCAGACATGTGGCTGGCTTAATTGGCATAGTTTCCATCACTAGACATGATTGCTAGTTGTAACTCCTGAATGGGATCAGTTAATTGAGTGTAATTGATGGTAGGTGGACCAGAATGGCGCATGAGGGTGCATGCAGGAGTTAAATGGTGATGGAGGGTGCATTAGTTAATTGCCAGTGGTCATCAGTTCTCAAATCATCCCATAATGCATGAAATCAAGGAGGGTGCCCCAGTTAACTGATGGTAGGTGGCTAAAATAAGGGAAGAGGGTCCATATGAGCCTAAAATCATGCAAGAGGGTGCATGCATGGATAATGAGGAAATAATGACAAAACCAAAGTCCCGGATAATCAGGATGATGAGGACTTTGCACTAGGTGGTCAACAACATGGTTTAAACAGTAGGGAAAACAAAATAATGCTTTACATCTAATGTCTAGATGGGTATTATGTTCTAACATGTTACTTCCTACACATGATGCAAAAATGAATAGTCATAGCTTTCCATAGCTGCTAGTCAAGCTCCAATCAGTGAACCCTACTCCATATGAGTTACAAAATGAAAAAGTTGGGGCCACAACATAGGAAATCAATACCAAGTACCATTTCAGGGGGGGGGGGATGATAGGTATCACCCCAACACAAATTGTTGCAAAACCAACATAACCAAAAGTTGCTATCCAAAATGGTATTCTATTCTTCATGAATATCTATCTTGCCTTTATTTCTCTATTGATTTTGCATTGTCATTAAATGTCATCACAAATGCAGAAGTTGTTAGATGCATTATAGAGTAGTGCCAATAATCAACTATGAAGTTTCCATAAAGGATTTCAAAAATCACTGAAATTTGTTAGAACTAAATATAAGAGCATAGATAACATGAAAAATTTGATTGGTCAAAGCTATGATTTATATGACATATCTCTAAGTTATATCAATTACTAGAAGTATGGGCATAACATGATGTATGTGAGGTAAAGTATTTATTTATTTTACAAGATTCTTCCTATTATCATTAAACATGGCCTTCCCTATTCTAGGATGATTACAAGGGAATGTAGCCAACTTACAACACGAGAAAGATCCCTTTGGATGAGAGGTTGTGGTCATTAGGTATCTATTTTTCCCAATTTGCCTAGGACTTGCACTTTGGCCCCAACTGCTTGAAAGAACATGCTTCTTGGGAATTTGAATCTTGGCAGTGTCCATGAAACACCTTGAACCAACCAACCAAGACCTTGTTGGCAATTCTTCAAATTTTTAGATTTGGAGATTCATCAAAATATGGTTTTCAAAAAAGTTCTAGACATACAAGAAAAATAAATCCAAATCTAATAAATACATTACGTTGATAAAACTAATAGTTGCAAATATATGTTAATACATTGAATTCAATGTACTAGCTTTCCAGAGGCCTTTTCAAGGTATTTTTAGATTTCAAGGCTAATTTTAAATGTTCTTTTTTCTTCTTTCCATCATGTTGTAGCTATTTTCTTGGAATTGGATCCATCGCAAAACCTCTATGAGCTATTCTACACCAAGGTTTGGGAGCAGTAATAAGGAGAAATTCTTGCGAAACAAACAGAACAATTCCTTCAATAAGAATTAAGATTTTTTTTCCAAATCTACAGATAGTACTAAAGAATTACAAATTGCTCAAGTGAGGAGTTACATACCTATTGTGTCATTGCTCTCCATATTTAACATACAATAACCTCAAGCAACGCATTAAAAACTTTAGTTGCAGGGACTCTTAAGTTCACCATCATGCAAGAATAATTATTTTAGGACATAATTTACTCTTGCCTCCAACTGACAGGGATTACAGGTATCTCTATAAATAAATCTTCCATTTATGGATTTTTGTTGGATTACCTAGCAGCATAAGACACAAGAGTGGACTAAGCTCTACATGATGCAAAAGAATAATAAGTTGAGGACATAATTTATTCCTACCTTCACCTCATAGGGATCCTTATTATTATTATTATTACCTAGAAACATAAATGAATTTTGCATAGGGAATATGTATCTAAAGGGAAAGGAAGAGATATGTCTCCTCTAATAAAATATCACCGAATCTGAGTTTGTCCTAGAGACCATAATCTAGAATCATGAACAACACAATGCACAAAAAAAATAGTCCCTCAAATGGTTGGTTGAAATAACATTCGGATGCAAAAACATCATCAAATATACAAGTTGCAACTAAGTTACAACATTTTTATGAATATTTCTCTTCTCCACATACAAAAATGTAGCATTGCAGACATAACTATACATGTGACTTTGGAGATGGAAAAGTATTTCAAAATCTCAGTGTTTCATCCCTTGCACCTGTGACCATTGTCTACAAACAAAACCCAAATATAGTTTGATCAAGGTGACTTTCCATCTAAACTTTTATCTCAAAGCACAAAAAGATAAATCTAAAATCCTTGTTCGACTGAAAGAAGTTACCTATCCATAAGGTGATATGGCAAGATAGAGTACCTTGATTGTATGACCTGTTATAATTTTCAAAATAGAAAACATGAGGTCATAAAAAACAACTATTATTGAACTATAAAAGTCAAACAATTTAAATGAGGTATCCAACTACCTTTCTATTGCATAAAAAAATTAGATTAAACTTGTACATCAAAGTTTACTATGCATGCAAGTTTAGTTCGAATAAGGGGGATGTGTAATAAAAGATATGTGAAAAGAGAAATATGTATCGAACAATGTTTTACAAAAAGTAAACATGTTTGCATTACCTTTCACATGGATGGATATTGGCATACCATTATTTGGTTTTGAGAATATCGATGTATACTAACAAGTTCATTGACATTTTTGCACCATACAAGATTACAAACCTGCCAAACTAGAGACATTGTCATAAAGCAAGAATTATGCAAAGAAATGTTTGAGGATAGTTTGACATATGCTACTATATAATGTTCATAAGGATATTGATAAACAAAATGTAGGCTCCCTCGCTGTGGATTCACAAAGTCCTTGCATAATATGCCAAACATCTGAAACAATAAAAACATTCTCTGGGGATGTAAGGTAGCCCAATAATTTTGGGAATATATAGATTCTGAATATTCTTTGTGGCTCATATATCTGGCAAGAGGATGAGATTGGACAAGTAGAAAGAGCATTTGAGCTAACATACATCCTACAAGTATTTTCTTCTTGTAGGAAAGGAAATGTTGGGCAACCTTTGTACTCTCTTGCAATTTGCACCAAAGTAAACATGTTTTCTCTTCTCGCTTATATTGGGAGGGGAAACTCGCAAATCTATGCTTCATCTAATTAATGTATGATTATATGATGTATCTTTTTGTGAGCATGAATGAAATATTTCAAAAGAGTACAATTCATAAACATAATGTTTACCTGACTACCGGTATTGGAATAGCTCAAATGTGCATCGGTTGCTATGTACCAGAAGCAAAGGTAACAATATGTTGTCCCACCTCCAGATGCAAGAATTCCATGTTGATGAGGAGACCATGCATTGGCCCAGTATGTTAATTGAATATCAACAAGGGTTGTAAGGATTGTTGATTCCACTCTAAGAGTTATCAAATAGTGCAACAACTTAAGAGTTAATATGTCTCAATATAGTGATAAATCATGAAAAGTGGCAATGACATGGATCATTGAACCAATTATCACAAACGCCTAACCTATTTATCATTTCCACCTGATGTTAGTTCTTGGCCATCATAAGACCACTTCAATCCACATACCTAGAAGTAATATATGCAAAACGATCATTTGTCCCCCACAGATGTTTGTAGATGGGCTCAAATAGCCAACCACCAGCTTGTAAAGGCGGGTGATCTTCCACGGTGCTACCACCCTTTGAATAAATAGGGAAGGGGGAAGGTAGTTGTTCAGGCCTAATAATTGTGATAGTATTTGACGAGGTACAAGCCATCAAATGTGTCATATTGTGATTTCAAACACTTGAAAATGTGAAATAGATAATATTCATTGTAATGGTAAGTTAAAAATATAAAATAATAATAAGAAATCCAGACAATTTCAAGAGCAATAAAGATGAAAATCATAGATTTTTAGAAATTGAATGTTCATTGTGCCATAGTACAAAACAACATCCTATGATCATGTTTTATAACCAATGAACATGAAGCCCTAAAATTTTCTTTCAGTTCAACTAAAATCAGAAAATATATTTGTTCAAATAGTTTTTAATCAGATCCTAGTTATTCCTTCCATGATATTTTTGTAGGAAATTTCTTCATCCATTCCACCCCTGGTATGCCATAATGTTGAGTGCAAGGCCTTTACTAGAGTAGTTTTTGTAAAAGAACCAATCCAAATTGACAAGGTTTCCTTCTACCTCCTGAATTTAAAGCAACAAAACCCAAACCTAACAATGAATACATAGAAAATAGACTCAAAGAAATGCAACAAAAAGGAATCGATTTAGTCCATAGATAAGATGCACAATGGGAAGTACGCAAAAAATTGATTCACGACAAGAAAACATGCAACTATCTAGAGGAAAGATTATATACAAAAATAAGTTTATAAGAGAAAATCCCCACATTTATACACATAAAGAGATGGCACGTGGACCTGTTTGTAATGAAATATTATAAATCAGCTAACAAAACACATTTTACCTCTTTTGTAACCACAAAACACTGGTATTATAAGCCGGAGAAATAAGAAAGCAATCAAGGGGAAATGACAATAAAAAATCGAGGCACAACGTTGTAACAACTTTGACATAGATTGTGTAATACCCTCAATTTTGACTTGGAATGTATTTAATCAAAATTGTGTGAATTATGTAAATATGATAGTATGGATTCCTAGTGTGGAGTTAAGGCCAAGGCCCAACTAGTGAATGGCTAGTCATGTATATATATATATATATATATATATATTTATTTGGACTATATGATTGGCTTATCATGCCAATTCAAAATGTATGTAAATATTATGTTGAAAATTAATAAAATGGTCCAAGATAGCTGTGTAAAGAGCACTAGAGGGGCTATGATTCCATCAAAGGGGAAGAGGAAGGGGGCCTATGGGGAAACTAAATCATATGTTTCCAAGTGTCAAGCTTAGAACTCTTCCAAAATTTGCCATTGAATGAGCCAATTACCTTCTCTTGACTATTAAACCCAATCATTGAATGCATATGTGAGGTTGGAGGTAAACATCACTTCATGTAGTTATTGAAGCATGGGGGTTGTGATAGGTATGCCAGCTATCATCAGTCCTATTTCTTTTGTGGTCAGAAGCTATGTTAGTTGCCTTTTCATCTTGACCTCATATCCCTTGGAGTCAACACTATTTTTATCATTCTCTCATGCATGTTCCTATACTACATAGAGTTTTCCATTGTTGTTCATGACCATTACCAAACTGTGTTTAACCCATAAATTCGAATTTGGAGACAGAGCTACATTTTTGGAAGAGAAAATAGATGGCTGTAGGTGAGCATGGAGGTTGGGCAAGCTAGGAACCTTTACCCATTGAGTTATGTTATTTTTTGGATGCTTGAGAAGCCATGGATTAATGTTGCAGGAGGTTCTCTAATAGCTTACAACAAGTTGGAATCTTACTGCACACACTAGTAAGCACTGTAAGGGTTGGATTTCATGAGGGAACTGTGGGTTAGTGAAGGGAAATGCATTCCTTGTGTTGTGTGGAGCAGTTGGGAAGAGTTCCATGGCTGTGAAGGTTTAGTGAGACCCCTGTAGAGATCTAACTAAGCATAGAGAGTAGAGTGGGTTGTGGGCTAAGAGAGAGAAGCCTATATTCACCCTAGTGGCCTCATAGTCCATCTTGGAGGTGGCCTCTCAGGAAAAAAAGTATATGCTGGATAGAGTGCCTATGGATGGGTGGAAAATCGCTCTTACAGAGCCAGTTGCTTGGATATTCTTGGTTTAAAGATAAGTATTCTCATGTATTTAATGCGCAACGATTTTTATTTGTATTCATGTGATAATTATGCCTGTAAATCACATGTTGTGTGTGTGGATTCAGTTTATTTCGTCGTGTGTTTTTCTTTCCATGTCTGCACATGCATTTTATATGTTATCAATTTGCAATTATGGTTATGGGGTGAAATATTGAGGCCCGATTTAGTCAATGTCCCCTCTATTGGACGGGTTAGGTGAAGGGGACGTTATAGACTATAAGTTTTGAAAGAGAAATGGAAACTTGGATCTCTAATTGGTTGACAACTTGTCATTTTCACAAAGAATATATAAAGTTTAACTTGTCTCTCTTCCATTCCAATTTTTCCATGTCTAGTCACTTCATCCTTAATGATAATCTTGAAGAAATTGAAAATTTTATGACCTTTCTATCAAGCCGATTTAAGGGCTCTTCATAAGTCTTTTTCTGCTGGGAAATATTTGCAAGTTGAAAGAACAAAAGAGGGAAATATTTGAAGTTGTTTGTAACAAAATATTATAAATCGGCAAACAAAACACATGATACCTCTTTTGCAACCACAAAACAATTGTATTATAAACCAGAGCAACAAGAAAGCAATCAAGGGGAAATGATAATAAAAACTTTGAGACACAAAGCTGTAACAACTTTGACATAGACTGTAAGTTTTGAAAGAGAATTGGAGTTCTTTGAAATGAAATATTATAAATCAGCTGACAAAACACATGATAACCATTTTGCAACCACAAAACACTGGTATTATAAGCTAGAGCAATAAGAAAGAAATCAAGGAGAAATGACAATAAAAACTTGAGACACAACGCTATAACAACTTTGACATATACTATAAGTTTTGAAAGAGGGATGAAAACTTGGATCTTTAATTGGTTGAAACTTTCACAAAGAATCCAAAAAGTTAACTTGTCTTTCTTCCATTCCAATTTTACCATGTTTCGTCACTCCATCCTTAATGACAATCTTGTAGAAATTGAAAAATTTATGACCTTTCTATCAAGCGGATCGAAGAGCTCTTCATAAATATTTTTCTACTAGAAATATTATCATGTTGACAGAAGAAAAAAGGGCATGCATTAAATCATTGGTTCTCCTGAGCTAGGCTTTGAAAGTGAAACTATTTTTGAAACTAGGATTGGTTGAAAGAAGTCCTGAAAATTGGAATAATATTAGGACAAATGAAGGCATTATAGTTGAGTATCCATCTTGGAGGACTAGTAATGAATAGATGAGAACATTACTAACCCATTATGTAGGATTAGATTATTTTTATTGTATTTTGTTGTCATTTTTAAATAGCTAACACTCTCTGGTATTTAAGTTACCTTCACATGTCCTTTGATCAACTTTGAGAAAGGAAAGTATGAGTGATAGATATTGGTTCAATGCAACATAGATTATATCTATGATAAGCCATTGTCACTAAAGTGCACCAAAGTCACCACAAACATTTAAGAATTAAGAATCTAGTGAGTTTGAGTAGGTGATGATTAAAATTGTAATACATGGCAAAACATGTGAAACGAAACTTTGAAGCAAATCAAGTTCACAAATACACAAATTATAATATTTTTATGCAACTTTGTTTTCTCTAGGATATCAACCTTACTTCCTACAAATGTTATACAAATTTAAGGTTACTAGTTTACACTTACATACAAGCAAATCATTGTTTGTGATATGTCTTGGCCCATATATCAATACATATACAAATACAATCCAATCCAGTCTATTGCCCAAATTTGATTAGGGTTACATGTTATTCTCAAGATTTGGGATGTTAGACTCAATTATATACTATGTATGCACTTTTTGGTTGTCTTTTTGCATAAAGGAAATTGACTAGGCTAGTCCGCAATTTTGCTTTCTAAACCCACTTGATTTTGACTATTGCTAGTGCTAGTGGTAGATGTGTGTTTCTGGTCCATTTTTTTTATATAAAATGCCCAAGGTACATTTAATTATTGTTCTTAAGGAACCATTTTATGTCAAAAAAACAAAAACAAAAACTCTCCATCTGTTATAGTTATAGTTTGGCAGTTAAAGGGTTTAAAAAATAAGTCACTTTTTATTAAAGTTTTCAAGTTATTACAAGTTATATTTACTTCTAAAATTGAAGGGAACAATATATGATTAATTTTATAAATTCAAATTTGAGGAGATTAATAAATATTTATTTTCAAGGACATAATAAAATATTCAAACAAAGTATAGAAGTAATCTATTAAAATTTATGAGGTAAGCATTTGTTCATTTTTTTTCAGGTTAAAAATCAAAATCTCCGTAGTTGTGCATGATTGAGGGGTTAACTACTTATCATGTGAAGAGAATCTTGAAAAAAATGTATACAATGAGGATAAGATCAAATAAATGGATAAATTAATAAAAAAATAAAATAAACAAAAAACACAGAAAAAGAAATTGTTAAACATGTAAAAAAAATGAAAAAAATATAAAGGATGAGAATCAAATCAAACCATGAGACATTATAAAAAAACTTTAATCAAGTAATCGATACCGGATTTTCCCTGCATAAGGTGAGAGGGATGAGATTATTCTTTGTGAGAAAGGGCCTAGCAACATTCTTATACTTCCGGGGTTATTAATGCATACAATCTTGTAACCTCTTATTCAGGAACATCCTAAGATGCACTCAGAGAGTACTTTCATAATCAATGGATCAATAATGAAGAATCCATAATAGAAATGGGAGAGAAAACATTAATCTCTTCCAAGGTTTAGATAAGTGGAGTTTAGGTTCACTGCATATAGGAATTTTGCAATGAAAGATCATCAAAATTGACCAAGGGATTTGCAAGAGCATACAGTAGAAACCCTAATGAATGCAACCCCTAATGTTAGAAATGTTGTCTATAAGAGCAGTAAATTATGTTTCTTTTATCAAACATAGAAAATGAGAATATTATAATTTTACAAAATTATTTTCCTATTATTATATATGGTCTTATATTTTATCAAGAGATTCACAAAAACTTCATAATATTTTATAATTTAGTGAAATATTCGCCACAATTTTACGAAGATTTTATAATTTGTGAAAGTTTCGTCAAGATTTTATAATTCAATAAAAGATTCACCAAAAGAATATATATGTATATTTTATTATTGCCAAATTACTCTTTGAATTTTTGATTTTTTACACCTCAAAATGTCACACTTATGTGTCCCCCTTGAGTTGTATGTTTCATCACCATGAAATTGTGGTTATTATGCTTCCTGGATGTGTTCTATAGGGAAACCTAAAGCCTATTATGGTCCCTAGACATGTTGGGGAGATAAATCCATCATTAGGAGGTCGAGATCCACTTCAACCAACCCTATTTTTGAGCTATGAATAAGAATCCCCACCCCTTCCCCTTGTCTAGGTAGCAATAATTCCCTTTCGCCCTATGGCCTTCATTGGGGGAGCGAAAATTTTTCCCTACTACTTTTTCTTGAGTTTAGGATCAAGATTTGAGAGGGATTTTGGTAGGTTAGGTCTATCCTTTGAATCCTTCATAGCTCCATACCATTCTAAGTATGCCAATCCTCTCAAGATCCATGATATCCTCTTGTAATCCAAACCTTTCTCCATGGTAGTTTGGCATCCCAAATCCTATAAATGAAGCTCCTACCTTGAATCCCACACATGTAAAGTATGCTTGGAGATGCCATCCTTACGTTAGCTTGATTCTCAAAGGGTCTGGAAGGGAAGCTTGGAGGAGATGCTGTTGCAAATTCGGGTATACCATTGTACATGCTTCTTTATGGATTTCCATTAATGCAACTTGGCCTATTTCACCCATATATGTATCCATTCACATGTATGCTTACTATTGTTGCATTCAAAGTAAGTATGCTATTTTATGCTTAACTTGTAGAAGGAAGGTAGTTTCTTGTGTTGTCTCTATAGAATCTACTTAGCTTTGGAGCTTTGGACATCAAACCTAAAGGCTGGAGTAGTGAGGACAATCACCAGTAAGGAGGTAAGTCATCTACCCTCTCTCATTATTCTTCCTTCTTGTCTTGTTGTATGCATAAAGATTAGGTTTCGAGGAAAATTAGAGTCCATTTGTGTTGCTTCTGTCTTGGATTAGGGATCTAGGGAACCTTTACATGTCAAAGTGGAATTCTACCTATATGTAGGGAGAATTTCCTACAACAACATCTAACCTTCAGAGTAGATCCTCACCTATATTTTCCCTCTGTCTTGCATTTCTCCCGCCCCTTCTTCCACAATTTAGATGAACTCCCCTTGGGCCATTTTGGTTGCTCTAGTACCAGTCTGATGTAGTCACTCAAGCTACAAGGCCTTCACACACCTAAAAAGCACAAAATTGTAGAGGCTAACATGAAAATAAGTAAAATCCAAATGAACACATGCTTCAATACTCAGAGTTAATTTACTATTGAAATTATAGATTCAGTCACATACTATTCCTCTGTCTAGCATATGGGAACGTAGGCCTCGAGAGTCAATTCTCAAGTTGGGCATGCAATCCTCAACAAACTATTATCTTACTACTTGGGGAAAAATCCTTGTTCCACCCCTAATAACTCAAAACTTTGCAAAAAAAACCCAAAGAAAAATCCCCTCGTTCTCAACCCAGATCGGTCCTTTATAGATCTGGATTACCATTCTAATTCCCCCCCAAAAGTTCCCTGAAGTGATTCTACTCCACCCAACCAAGCCCAAACGTAAGGAATAAATGCCTAAATTTAGAAACAACAAGATTCTAAAATTTTTTAACGACGTGATGGAACTGAGAGACATGTAGAAATTTTGCTTAAGAATGTTGGAGAGAGCCATTAGTCAAGGTTCTTTGCATCAATATATTAATGTCTCTATTATAGATTGGGGGGGGGATTTTCATTCTACATTGGGGGGGGGATTTTCATTCTACATACTTAGTAATTCATTTATTGCATAACCATAATTTAAGCAATTGAATTCCTTGTTGCTCAATGGATTTTTTTTAATACAACCTAGGGAGATTTTCATTTAGATATCAAAGGTATTTTTTTTGTATTGATATCTCACAATCTAGGTTCTCATTTGTAGTGGAATGCTTTTTTGTTGAGTTCATATATATATATAAGTTGCCTATTTTTTCACAAAAATCCATATTTGTTGTCAAATTTGTGTATTTTTTTGCAATCTTGTCTCAACTTTGTTTTTTCCATCATTAGAAAAACTAAGTTGGTTAATGGTGACATAGCAAGATTGAATATGAAAAGAATTCATTGTATGGTACATGCAATGTGAACAAGTGAGAGGTCTTATTGGACAAATTGTCTCTAAAGATGTTTAATAAGAGAAAGAACGGTGATATTATTAGTTTGTGTTGGTTTTCCCATATGATTATTAATAATGATAATGGATCTATTTATTATTTGTTTGAATATGGAAATAGCCTAATTGAGACAATTTCTTTATATGGTATAAATTTGGTGCTTTGCTTGGCATAATGTATTTGTGATCACTGATGAGGAGACCATTTTACATTGCATGTGGTGCATATTTGAGCACTTGTTGAACTTGATGATCACTACAAGATAGTGTTCAAGTTTTTTTTATTGAAGCACTCCAATTAATCATCGACATGTTCAGCCTATTGGATCACAAAGAAATTCTTCATTTTCTATCTTTCATGTTTTGTTTAGGATATTGTTCTTTGATAAAGTGTGGACAGTGCCATGATGATTTATGCATGTACTCTTGGATGATATTTCTTGCAGTAAGCTCTTTGTTTGTTTCACTTGTTCCTAAGTAGTGTGTGTGAAGAGTTTGGAAACATATTAGTTCTACAGACTATTATTGTATCTTGAGTTGCTTAGTACTTCATCATGAGTGTATTGACATTGTTAATATTGGTCATTCTCCATTGGTTCTTGATGATATCATGTGTCTTCTCCTTACACCTTATTGAGGATTTGGTTGCAACTTACTTATGGTTTCCCACATTATTCCACTCAACAACTTATCCTTGACAATAACAGAATTTGAAGTTATCTTTGCCACTTATCCAGGATGTTTTAAGTTTTTATTAAGGGGGGATATAGTGTACTGCCATCGTCTTCCAATTGTATTTCTTACAACCCATAATATAATGATTTTATAATGGCCACATTTACTATTGTATAACCTATTGTTACGATGACTGTGAAAATATCATTTTGAAGCATTTGTACACACAATGAGGCATCATTAGATTTATGAGATCTCAGATATCTCACATTATATTATTCTTGTGTAACAGAACTCCTTCCATGGCTCACGTGTTGATTCATCTAATCAACATTAAGGGGGAATGTTAGAATGTATTTTTAATGCTGTCTAGTGGCTTGTTGCAATCTTGTATTAAGTGTCATAATGATTATCTTTATAACATCATTTGTGGGGCACTTATACATGTAAAGTGGCCTCACTAGAATTTTGTAATATTGCACATGTACAAATGGAGATAGTTTTGGGAGTTATTTGGTGGTGACCTATCTCTCAGGTAACATTGATCTACACTACCAGGTCATTTTTATCCACCACTTCTCCATTATCCCTTGATGAGATTATCATCAAACTTTATGGATTGGATGATTTCGACCCTCGATTCTTCCTTATGATTAATGGCCTAGGATTCTCCTAGTTACTATAAATTCATGTCATTGGTCTTAAATCAATAAGAGTGGATGGTGGCTTATGGTATTCATTGTTATCCTGACCCTATGGGTCCTTACACTAGATCATCCATATGCTTGAGAGTTTCATGGATCCCATTTGAACTCCATACATGTATGTGTTCTAACAATTGTAATTGGGAGGATTTATATGAAGAATAAGAAGGCTTTGTTTTTGTATATGTTTCTCACCTTGGGGTCTTACCACATAAATGATTGTCTTCTCTCTTATTTTCATAGATCTACTTTATTGCTTTGATGCTTTCCATAGGATTTTATATAGGATATATATTAGTTATATGTTTTTACACATTTTTCTTGGTATTTCAATCCACACAGACACCAATGTATTACATGGTTAAAACCCTCAAAGATGGAAAAAATCTATGGTCCCAACCAACATGAACACTTTAGGAAACATATTAATGCAAAAGGAAAATAGTTTTCATATGAATCTCTCACAACCGATCATCAACAAATGACCCTCCATGCTATTTAAATAAATATCATGGACCAATTAGGTGTTAATTCATGGATAAAGCGTTGTTAGTATCGAGGAGAAGATGAACTATCATAGAATTTTATGTCCATAAAAAAATCATGACCATTGTATTATATAATTACAAAAGAACACTAAATAAGCACACTTTACCTAAAGACACAATAAATCAAGTTGATCTTAACTAAATAACAAGTGTCTAAATATCCTAACAACCCATACAATTACACCATTTAGTACCTTTCATAGGGAAAACAGTTACAATCCATTATAAAGAGATATGGGAATAGGGAATCCTATTTTCCTTTCATTACCTTCACTCTTGTTGGTTCGAAGAAGTGGATCATGATCCACATAGGTGTCCAACAAAGGGGTTAGTCCAACACCAACATATCAATCCTTGGGGATAGGGAAGGTGTTACATGAGGTGCATTGTCATGACTTAATGTTATGGAAGAAAATCAATACCCGACAAGTGCAACCATGGCTAAATTTGTACTCAATCAAAGGAATCCAATGCATATCTATTAGCCATCTAATTCACCATTACACCATGCATTGCTATATAATAGAGACATAACCTATGATGGCATCATATATGCAGACATAGATGTAGAGCAATGGAAAACAAGGAAGTAAACATCATCACAACACACCATTAACACAATAAAAAATATTTGAAGTGAGGTCCTCATTCCATTCATATCCAATACTAGTGAATACATCTGTACAATTATAATACAAAATTCATTAATATTCGGGCAGATGAATCTCTATCACAAAGTACCCAACCCATAAACATCAATTCATCGATTAACCCTTTCCTAGGTCATGGCTTGTACATTTATACATGTTTTACATTTACAAGGAGAATCCCATGCAAAGATAGGGACTATTCTCCTAAACCCAATACATTTATATGTTTTGTTTGATCTCTCGCAATTCCATGCAAGTGCTGGTAGTACTCTGTTGCTTTCTCTTCTCAAAACTAGGGATTGTGTCCCTTAGATTTCGTTGTCTACCTCCATATGTTCTTCTGCAATCGCTTCCACCTCTAGTAGTCCCTGTAGTTCCTAAAATGGCCTGTCCAAGACTAGGCGCCATCGTGCTCATTATCAAAATGAAAGGGCCAAAAACTTCCATGGTTTAGCATCATTCTTTTGCTTGAAATGGTGCTTTTTGGACGAGCAAGAATCCTTTGAGTTATGGATATAGTAGCTCTCACTGACCTTGAGATCCCAAGTAGGCATAATTGAACAATGGATGAATGTGATTCATAGGAGGTTGATGGTTCAACGAATCATGCTCTATTCCACTTCTAAAGCACTAGACCAATACCATATGAACATCAAGAAACAACACAATGAAGCTTACTCTTCAATTTTGGGTCATGGGACTATAATAAAAGAAGAAAATTCAATGTAGGATGATCCATGGTAAGGTTGTCTTTTTGGTCTATTATGGTTAATGGTAGCATTTATGTTCCTAGTTGTGAGTATGCATTTTTTAATACTAAATGTAACTCTTACATCTATAAAAGGGCCTATGTAGTTGTGTTTAAGTTTGTAGGATAACTTGGTACTATGGCAGTTGCAGAGGATTATATTGTGTATAGTAGGAAAAATATTTTAGAATAAAATGTTTGGTGGTATTGTAATAATTTTTTTCCAAATTTGTTTTGCAAGAAAATCTAAAGATGTTTTTAGATATTTATGGATGACATTTTTAGTAAACTCGCTGGCATAGAATAGTTGCATGGGATTATATTGCGTGTAATGTTGAAGAATGTAACTTCGGAAGATATTCTTATTTGTATTATTTGTATCATTTGTATTGTACTTCCTACGAGAATTATTATTGATGTAATTGATCATGTAAAAGTAATTGAAAGAGTCAATGTAAACCCTAATTGTTATGTTGGCCTGGAAAGATCTGTAAAAGTGTATTTTATTGTAAATTGGACAATTCGGCCCTGTAAGGAGAGTCAAGTCAGCCCTATCGGGGAAAAAGGTCAAGTCATAATTAGTATAAATGTGGATCTCTCCCTCCTCATTTGGTCACCTCACTCACTCATCAAGTTCACATGAGTAGGAGAGATAGAGTCAAGTGAATAGATGCTTTTGGAGTCTTCTTGTTTTCGGTCATTGCACGAGGAATGCTATTGTACATTCTGACGAATATATATAGAATAAGTTTACTGGGTTTTTCTTCCCCACGATAGTTTTCCTAGGATAAATTATTGTGTACTATTTTCTATGTTGTGCTTGTTTACCTTTCAGTGATCCTTATTGTTACTGCATTTACAATTCTAACATGGTATCAGAGCCGGCCTGAAAGAAAACATCGTGTAGTTGCTACAATTGTAGAAACCAGGGTTTCTATTTCTAGAAGTATTCCTCCATAGATCGGTTGAAAAAGAGGGTCCAAGTAACTCGCCTCACTGGGGCACATATTTTTGTCGAAGCATATTTTCAATATGAGAAGTTTCATTTTTGGGACCACCACTACAGCTTGGAGAACTAAGGCATCAATTTTTTGGAGGATCTGTCCACAGAATTAGAGAAAAAGTACCTTTGATCAGCTCGCCTTGGGAAGGCGCATATTTTCCTCCTCTTAGATTTTCAAGATATAGAAGTTGAGAAATTAAGGTTTCTCTGACAAACCCTAGGACCTCCTGAAGCTAGATCACAGAAATCAACTTCTGATTGGAGCATCTTATTTGGTAAGTTATACTCTTTCTATTTCCATTTGAGGTTCTCATTTATCAAGTTTATCAAGATGACAAATCATACCAAGCTTGAGGATAAGTTTGAAGGGGTAGAGAAATTCCAATCCTGGAAGTATAGGGTGATGCTCATCCTAGAAGAGCATGAATTGGACAAGTATGTTACAGAAGTAGTTGCAGAGACAAAGGGAAATGAGGACAAAGAAAAGCATAAGATGAACTTGATAAAATCCAAGAGGATCATAGCTGACTCCATCAAGGATCACTTGATCCCACACATCTCATCTTTGAAGACTATGAAGGAGATGTTTGATACACTGAAGGGACTATTTGAAGGAACCAACATCAATAGGAAGATGACCTTGAGGACTCAACTCAAGGATGTGAAGATGCAAAGCAATGAAAGTGTTACCGGGCAAACTAGCAGGGCTAGTTCTCAGTAATCAAATATAAGAACTGTGACCCAATGTCACCTCGATCACAATTCTAACTTCTTTGGAGTGTCGGAACCTCCAAGGGGAAGGACCCTTTTGATACCTTGTAGGACACTGATGCAAAAAAAATACTATATTCTCTATGCGATTGTTAGATTGACCAGTTCCTTTATGGAGTCAAATGAAGATAATCACTTAGGTGTAATAGAATGTTGAGCCATATGAGTAGTTCCTAGGTATGAAAAATCAACCATATATGATATTCAATAAATATTAAGCACATTAGAGACTATCAACTTCTAACCATATCTCATTCAATAACAAGTTAGGATTGCAATATTTAACATCATTAGACATAGATCTTCAGTTTTTCCACCGTCAATGATAGGTCAATGAATAAAATTGATCATGCATTAATTGTTTACCATTCAGTAGACTAGTGTAGATTACCAAATATGTGTAATCACTAATCACAATTGAAGCCAATGAAAGTAACCAACTAATTTAGAATGTAAAACCCCACTGAGTGATCACTTAGAAGAAGCCAACGAGTATTTGTTTCAGGTCTGCATACAATATATCAACAATAGTGAAAGTGCTAATGATATCAACCAATGAGATGTAGCAATTAAGTCAACAAGAATTTGTTCCTTATTCAGTTTTACATAAGGTATTATTTATCAACAGCAGTAAGATATCATAAGTTTATAGAAAAACCAAAGTTTAAAATATGCATGTCAACCTTTTAACTATGTAACAAGTAGGAGGAACCTTTCACCTATGCACTTCCTTCCAATCTGATTCAAATTTAGTTCTATATATCAGTACAACAATAAGGTTATTGGTAGGTGTATATTACCAAACACATGGGCAAAGTGTCATCACTATTCATCAAAAGAGTCTAAGCTACTAAATTAAATGCAATCTCTAACATATCTCCCAAACAAGTCAAGGAGTATGTGTTTTAGATTTACATACTTTACATATAGAGATGAGCAGCAATCTAAATCCAATAAATGTCAAGCTACCAACCAACAAGGATATGGTCATGATGATCCATTCAAAATATTGTGTTAACAATCTTCAAACTTTGCATATATGTAAACTCAGACCTTCCTTCTTCTAATAGCAACCAAGCAAATAATCAAATACAAACTGTGCTTATTAGTTTTTATATAATACCGTTGTGGTGTTCACTATCTCAGACTTGTGTAAATGAAAATCAGAAGCCTTCTAGTCACATGGTAGCACTGTAAAATGTGATCATGACACCATGAATACTTACCTCTTTTTGCTTGTTTGTATTATACAGGTGTTAGGAGTGTCAGGGCAGCCAAAGAAGAGGGTCTGCGTTTATAACATTCCTCAGGACAAATATGAGGGAGAAGGTTGAGGCAAAAAGAGACCTTGAGGGAGTGGGTAAGGAAGGACCAAGGGTGTGAGCGAGGTTAAGGAGGGAGATGAAGAGGAAAGCGTGAGGGATTTTTTTAGGTTTGTAATTTTGGTTTGAAACAGAAAATTTAGGGTTTTAAATTTGATTTTCAGAAGTTAAAATGTACATCTAACTAAGCAAATAACATGAATAATCTAACCTAAAATGAAAAAACCAAAAACAACTAAACTAACATAATATGTACAAAATCACAAAAAATAGGTTTTTTTTAGGATTTTTGAAGTTTTTAGGGCTCCTACAATTTCTCCCTAGGGTTTCTAGGGACAAAAAGGGCAAGCCAAATTTATAGGAGGAAGGGTCAAAATTTTAGGGAGGCCAAAAATTGCAATTTTTAAAATTTTTTTTTTTAGGGTTTTTGTCATAAAATTGCAGACCTAAATCTAATCCTAATTCTACCATGAAAATTTAAAATTAACATAACAATAATATTTACAAAAAATACTAACAAGGGTTTGATGTCGAGAAAATGGACAAACTTAGGGTTCTAAGGTTTTACCCTAACCCTAGGTCATCAATGAGGATGCCCTTCCTCTTGAGATGGTACTTGCCAAGTTTGGAAAACTAGGGTGTTCTTCAACAACCACAAAAGTTGGTTGAAGAGGCCCAAGTTAAGACAAACCTTGGATACCTAAAGCTCAAGCTTTACAATGCTAGGGTAACTAAAAGCTGAAAATGACTTAGCTAGGACAAAATGTAGCACTAATGGCTACCATTAAACCTTAGAGAAGCACACATCCAACATTTAACAAAGAGAAATCAAGAGAAGAAACTTAGATACCTCCTTGTGCATGTGTTAAGAAAACAAATCCTAGCATCAGCTTAGCAAAGAGAAAGAACAAAAGATACTTCAAAGATTTGTCTCCAAACTAGCAAGTACATCCATCCTCAAGAGGTGCTCATCACTCAAAGAGCCCATGTAGGGTAAAATTAGAAATAAATGTTTTATCCCATAAGTTGTTATTTTAAAATGAAGTGAGGAAAAATTTATTTATACCTTTTCACACTCAATCTACAAAAATAAATAAAATCCAGACTGACATGCCTTTTGAAATGTCAATTTGAAATTATAAAATGTCAACTTAAAAATAAAACAACAATAATATAAAATAATCAAAACTGTGGGTAATTTGGGGTATTTTCCCTAGTCTTTATCCACATATGACTCAAATGACTTAAAATGAGAAAATCATCCTGTTCTGAAGGCCAGACTGCGGAGCGGGGGTCGTCATGCCCCATCTAACCCCAACAGTAGTGAAAATCCCTCAACGCCCCCCTTAATCAAGCATAACAGTCTAGCCTCAAGGATGACGCCATCATCAAAGGAGGACCTCAGAGAGAGGGCGCTGATGAACTAGAGGGTCAGGAGGGTGTGTAAAGTGATATGGAGGATAGATAGGTGCCTCAGTGTTGAAACATTTGCTGCTGGAATGATGAATTAAAGTTGGGATCATGTGACCCAGTGATCCACCCCTGGAAGCCCCAAACACCAACCTCATGGCTTCAAGCCCTTTCATGAGGCAGTCGGCAATGCCACTAAGCCATAGTATTTCCAAGGGAGAAACCAGGGGGTCAGGCCATAACCCCTACTCAAAAAAGGATGGCTAAACAACCCTCCTGGTCAGAAAAATGACCCCCTCTCCCCGGGGAACCTCTGTGGGTGCGTTGGTACTGGTACCACGTAACATAAAGCATCCAATCTTACTTCACAGGGGTCTCCCACTTCAGAGATCAATTAAGTGCCATTGGAGATGAGGTTGAAAATGCAGAACTAGTGATATGTTCCAGGAAGAAGCTCAACTTGTTCAATGCAATTTTAGAATCACGCACCCAGGAGGAAGCAAGGATTGCAGCCAAAGAATAAAAGTTAGGTGATGAAGACAATTAAGCTCTGGAAACTCATGGCAAGAGAGGAAAGAAAGAAGATCGTCATCACAAGAGATACCACAAGGGTAGAAGACCTCCTAGAGATGATTTAAGTATCAGATGCTACAATTGTGATGAGATGGGACACATTGCAAGACATTGTCACAAGAAGAAAGGAAACACGAAAGGAAACAACAAAAGACATCATGCACATGCTGCAGAGGATGATGAACATGTAAGGAAGAAAGCAAAAGAGCATTCTTCAAGTGATGAATAATATGTTTTGATCTCAACACTCACAGGTACAATCTCACTTGGTAATAATGATTGGCTTATTGATAGAGGTGCTTCTAAGCACATGACATGATTCAAGGATGCTCTCAACAATATCACATAAAAGGACTCACCTCACAAGGTGAAACTAGGAGATGATTATCAATATCCCATAAAAGGGGTAGGAGAAGCTTCTTACAAGCTTGAATCAGGGAAGCCTATCAAAGTGAAGGATGTTCTATATGTACTTGGACTGAAGAAGAATTTACTTTTCATCTTTTCATTAGATGAGAAAGGATTCATAGTAGCATTTGTTGATGGCCAAGTACTTATGTGGCCCAAAGGTAAAACCTTTGATGATGCAATAGTAATTGGAGTGCAAGAGGGAGGATTATACAAGCTCAAAGGAAAACTAGAACAAGCCTTGGTTCATGAAACTATGGAACCAAGTGAATTATGGCACATAATATTTGCTCACATCAAATACAAGGAATTACCGATCATGAGCAAGATGGTGAATGGGATACCTGGGATCCAGACTAAGCATGAAGGCATATGTAAAGGATGTGCAAAAGGGAAGAATGTGAAGAAGCCATTTCGAAGCAGTGACAGCAAAGCCAAGGAGATTTTGGAGCTCATACATTCAGATATTTGAGGACCTATATCTTCCAACTCATTAAGTGGGTATGCATACTATGTTTCTTTTATTGATGATTATTCTCGTAAAACATGGATCTAATTATTAAAATCCAAAGATGAAGTATTTAGCAAGTTCAAGGAATTCAAAGCCCCTGTAGAAAATCATACTGAAAAGAAAATAAAAACATTAAGTTCAGATAATGGAGGTCGGATATACCTCAAGAGACTTCAAAATATTATGTAAAGACTCAGGGATTAAGAGGAAGATGAGCACTCCCTATAATACACAATAGAACGGGGTTGAAGAAAGGAAGAATAGAACAATAATGGAAGCAGTGAAGGCCATGATCCATGATCAGGACCTTCCAATGCACTTATGGGCAGAAGCAGCAAGAACAATAGTATATGTTCAAAATAGAACTCTCCACCGTGTACTTGAGAACAAGACACCCAAGGATATGTTTATCGGAGAGAAGCCATAAGTCATCATCTCGGAATATTTGGCTTCCCTATATACATACATGTTCCGAAAGAGAAAAGAACAAAGTTGGAACCTTCAGGGAAGAAGGGAATCTTCTTTGGTTATAGTGATTCATCAAATGCATACAGAATATATATACCAAGATTCAAGAAGACCGAGACTAGTAGAGATGTAACCTTTGATGAAGATACAACTTTTAGCAGATCAAGGAAGATTCACTCTGACGAAGCATAGGAATAAGAAATTGAAGATCATTATATGACTGAGCCATAGAGACCTGTAGATCCACTGAAAGAGGTGAACATGCACAAGAGAAGACCAATGGGAACAAGAGCTTATTAAGGATGCAGAGAGGTATGGTGTCTTAGATGGAACTTCTAAAGAAAGCAAGAGACCTCAACCATAATCCAACTATGTGGCATTGTTGTGTGACATCATTGATGCAGAACCTTCCAATTATGAAGATGCAGCTGAAAAGAAAGTCTGGAAGGATGCTATGATCGATGAGTATCAGTCGAACATGAAGAATGATGTCTGGGAGGTGGTTCTGAGACTAGAATGGAAGTCAGTAGTGTCTTCCAAATGGATCTACAAGATCAAGCATGTGGCAAATGGAAGTGTTGAGGAATACAAGGCAAGATTTATGGCTCGAGGTTTCTCCCAGAAAGAAGGCATAGATTATGAGGAGAAATTTTCTCTTGTGGCTAGATACACTTCGATCATATCTATACTTTCTATAGCCAAAGTGATGAAGTGGAAGGTACATCAGATGGATGTGAAGACTGCCTTCCTGAATGGCGTAGTAGAGGAGGAAGTGTATGTGGATCATCCAACAGGTTTTGAGACACATGACAGGCAGACTCATGTGTGTAGATTAAAGAAGGCCTTGTATGGTTTGAAACATGCACCCAAGACATGGTACAACATGATTGATGGGTTTCTGACGAGCTTGGGATTTAGCAAGAGTAAATTAGATTCCAACCTTTACTACAAGGTTGAAGAAGGAAATCCCATGATTCTGCTGTTATATGTAGATGACTTGTTCTTGACAGGTGATGAGAAGATCATAGCAGAAACAAAGAGGAAGCTTGCCATTGAGTTTGAGATGAAAGACCTAGGTATGACGCATTAATTCTTAGGTCTTGAGGTGTGGAAGAATCCAGAGGAACTTTTCTCGAGCCAAGGAAAGTATACGATAGAGATCCTGAAGAGATCCGGGATGACAGATCGCAAGGCTATGGCCACACCTATGGCATTGAATCTGAAGTTGCTGAGTGATACTTCTTTAGAACTGGTGGATGCCACGGTATACAAGCAGATGATTGGTTCGTTGATGTACTTGACGAACATAAGGTCATATTTATGCTTTGTAGTGAACACTATGAGATGGTATATGATAGAGCCGAGAAGAGTTCACCTGGCTGTGACAAAATATGTGTCGAGGTACCTGAGAGGTATGGTTGATTATGGCCTCAGGTATGCATCAGATCAGAGGATTAACCTGTAGGGTTATGTTGATGCTGATTGGGCCGAGAGTGTCACATATAGAAAGAGCACATCAGGGTGTTGCTTCAGTTTGGGATTGGGTATGATCTCATGGTTTGGTAGGAATCAAACGAGTGTGGCACCCAGTACAACCGAAGCCGAGTATATGGCAGCTTGGTCAGCAATCTGCGAGGTAGTGTGGCTTTGGAAGTTGCTTGCAGGGTTGTTTGATCTCGAGTTAGAGGCGAGTTGTGTCTTTTGTGACAACTAGAGCTGTGTGAAGTTGTCTGAGAACCCTGTGTTTCATGACAAGTCAAAGCACATCTAGATCATGTATCATTATATCTGGGATATTGTGCAGAAGGGAGCAATGAAGCTCCAATATATATAAACAAAGGAGCAGATAGCCGATGTGTTGACCAAACCTCTGTCGAGGGTGAAGTTTGAGTACTTTAGGGACAAGCTTGGGGTCGTCCATATCAAGAGGGAGTGATGAGCTTGGATGAGGTAGCAAGTAGTCATAGGTTATGTAACGTAATTGAGTCTCCTAGGCTACGAGAGGATATGGACGTATGGTGAGGTAACGCAAGTGGTTGCGGTGTGAAACGTAATGGAGCTCCCGGGCTGGACCCACTAGATGGCTTGCTCAGTTCAGTTCGTGGAAGAGGACAGTTGCATCTAGTATGAAAAAGGACCAGCTCAACAGGACAGCTGCATTTGGTATGAAAAAGGACTAGCTCTGCAGGATAGTTGCATCTGCTATGAAAAAGGACCAGTTCTGCTCGATAGTTTGGTCTAGTATGAAAAAGGACTAGCTCAGCAAGATAGTTGCATCGCATATGAAAAAGGACTAGCTCTGCAGGATAGCCACATCCAGTATGAAAGAGGACTTGCTCTATAGAGGTGTGCATCCAGTATGAAAGAGGACTGGCTCTGCAGGATGGCTACATCCAATATGAAAGAGGACTAGCTCTATAGAGGTTTGCATCTAGCATGAAAGAGGGATAGCTTTGCAAGCGGTTTGCATCTAGCACAAAAGAGGGCTAGATCTGCAAGAGGTTTTCATCTAGAATGAAAGAGGGATGGCTCTGCAAGAGAGTTGTATCTAGCATGAAATAGGGATAGCTCTGCGAGATAGATACATCCAACATGAAAAAGGGATGGCTATGTAGATAGGCACATCTAGCATGAAAAAGGGCTAGCTTTGTAGAGAGGCACATACAACATGAAAAAGGGTTGGCTTTGTGGAGAGTTGCATCCAACATGAAAAAGGGTTGGTACTGCAAGGCACATCCAACCTGAAAAATGGTTGGCTCTGTGAAACTTCTTATGATATATAGATTCGGGATATGTCAGATGTCAATAGTCAGAGTACAGAAGTGCAGTTGGTGGAAGACAATGGTGAAAATGTCAGAAGAATACTTTCCTTGTTAAGAGGGAGTGTTGAAGAATGTAACTTCATAAGATATTCTTATCTGTATCATTTGTATTGTACTTCCTACGGGAATTATTATTGATATAATTGATCATGTAAAAGTCATTGAAAGAGTCATTGTAAACCCTAATTGTTATGTCGTCCTAAAAAGATCCAGAAAAATGTATTTTATTGTAAACTGGACAAGTCGACCCTGTTAGGAGAGTCAAGTCGGCCCCGTTGGGGAAAAAGGTAAAGTCATGATTAGTATAAATGAGGAGCTCGCCCTCCTCATTTGGTCACCTCACTCACTCATCAAGTTTGCATGAGTAGGAAAGATAGAGTCAAGTGAATAACTGCTTTTGGAGTCTTGTTTTGTGTCATTGCATAAGGAATACTATTGTACATTCTGACAAATCTTTATAGAAGAAGTTTGTTGGCTTTTTCTGCCTCACAAGGGTCTTCCTAGGATAAATTATTGTGTACATTGCCTATGCTGTGCTTGTTTATCTTCCAGTGATCCTTATTGTTACTGCATTTAAAATTCTAACATGTAATGTTTTCACATATTTATGGATGACAGTCTTAGTAAACTCATTCGCATAGACTAGTTGCATGGGATTATATTGTGTGTAATACACATTTGAGATTAGGATGTTTGGTGGTATTGTAAATATTTTTTTCCAAAAATTCTTGCAAGGAAACCCAAAGATGTTTTCAGATATTTATGGATGGCATTCTTAATAAACTCATTGGCATAGACTAGTACACCTCACCCATGAGATTCAAATTGGATACCTGTTGTCACTAGACTAGTTACTTCGATAGGATATCTTAGAGTTTGGGGTGGAATGGCACCTATGCTTTTCTTAGATTGCACGAGGATGAGACAAGTGTGCCATTCATATTGATTTTATGGCACTCGTTCCAAATTCAAAATAAACAATTATAAAAGAAAAATGAATATAAAAAATAACTGGTAGCTGATGCATGGATAATTGGTAGCTGATGCATGGATACATCTTAGCTAAAGCATGGATACCGTGCAGTTCGTGGCAAATAGATAACTTATTTGTGGCCTATTGGTGTTCACTGGACACAAGTTAAGTGACTATGCTAGTCAAATACCCAATAAAATTGACTGCAACTAATTACATCGAGTAACAAGCATGCTTTTCCTAGATTGCAAAAGGATGAGACAAGTGTAATGTCCATATTGATTTTATGTGCGTAGTTCCAAATTCAAAATAAACAATTACTAGCACAACCACTTAACTTGTGGCTGATGAACACCGATAGGATACAAGTTAAGTGCCACGAATAAGTTATAAGTTATTTGTTACTTGTTTTCCATGAGTAGTTGTAATCACCCATTGTTTATGCCTCAACTACATATTATCACCCTCCTTCAGTTAAATAGGTTGTCTACCACAAACTGTTTGTTATCCATGCCTCAACCACCAATTATCCATTCATCAACTACCATATATATATATATATAATTGTTTATTTTGAATTTGTAATGACTGCCATAAAATCAATCTGGATAGTACACTTGTCTCATTCTCATGCAATCTAGGAAAAACATAGGTGCTACTCCACCCCAAATTCTAAACTAGCACAACCACTAAACTTGTGGCCGATGAACACCGATAGGTCATAAGTTAAGTGCCATGAACAAGTTATTTGTTACTTGTTGGCCATGGGCCATGTTTAGTTGTAATCACCTATTGCCTATGCCTCATTTACCTGTTACCTTCTTTAGTTAAATGGGTTGTTTGTCACTACCTATTATCCATGCATGAGCTCCTAGTTATCCATGCATTAGCTACCAACATTTTTTTATATTTCTTTTTTTTTAATAATTGTTTACTTGGAATTTTGAATGACGCCCATAAAATCAATTTGGATGGTACACTTGTCCCATCCTCCTTCAGTCTAGGAAAAACATAGATGGTAGTCCACCCCAAATTCTAAGATATAAATACTTGTCCGTGTAAATATAAACACTTATCAATGTAATAAAAAAATAGTTCATGCATGGGTAACATGCATGGCAGGCAACTGTTTAACTAGATCAAGGTGTGTGATAATAGGTAGTTGAAACATAGACAAAAGATGATTACAACTACACATAGAAAACAAATAACGATCAGTATACTAGTTAAAATAATCCCTGCCCGATTAAATTCTCAATTGATAACTTTCTAAATTTATTTTTTTAAAGTTTGCAACTAAACAAACACTCAACGGTGGCGGACAACGTTCAAATTTGAACCCTTCCCGGCCCTTCCAAAGGGTTCTAGCCCTTCCTAGAAGTGTAAAGTTAAAATTGCCCTTAAAAAAAAATTAAAATCCAAATTTTATCCTTCCAATAGGAAGGACATAATTTATATCAACATTTCAAAAGAAGGGCAACATTTGAAATTACCCATCCTTATAAATTTCAATTTATATGTTGAAATTCCTATTCTATAAAATTCGACTCGTCATTCAAAATATTGGAAATATCATAAATTATAATCATTCACTCACTCATGTCATGCACTCACAGCTTAGCTTTGCAAGGTGACGAGAGATGATTGACGACTATGATGTACTAGCCACTAGGATTTGACTCTGAATCCCGACTCAATTCGGGCTGAGATCTAAGGTGTGACAATGTGTCAATGACTATGGCTGTAATAACAGAACCACTACTAGGCCCAAAACAACGCTGAAACATTGTGCCTACTACCTATGTGAACCTGGATATACCAATGTCCACTAGTTTTTCGTCAAAATGAAATTCAAATTTCCCCTTTGATGAGTCCTCCTCTACAAGACTTCATTTATTGCATGAATGTCACAGACTCACGACAACTCTAAACAACACTCAATGGCATGCAACTAGAACCACAAACCAAGCTGAGGTTGATTTATGCATTGATATAGAGAGGTGGCACTAGGAACACAATATGGAGAAACAATGAGTTAGAAAAAAACATTTGGACCAAAGTACCACAATGGTTATTAATAAAAAAAAAAAATTGGCTCAGGAATTGTCTTCAATTTGATGGGTGGCATGATCATGATCATGTGATCTCCCTCCGTACTTCCAAAAATATGTGGTTTCTCACCACGTTTCTCTTCGACACTCGCCACCAAAATACGTATAAAAAAACATGTCTTTACATTGTCTTCCATTTAAATCCTCATCGCATAGTCATGACTAATGATTATTATGCATGCACATCCTCACCTTATAATATCAATTGGTTCAAGGCGCAGAGACAACCATAAATTATCAAATGTGTCAAGACGCAAAGAGTAAGAGACAACTATAAGTAAGTCTTATATTAAATTTACCATATAAGTCTTTAATTTGCACTATCATCTGAGATTTGACACGTTGGATTGTTGTGATCTTCTTATAACTCCTTACCAATGTGACTGTAAGGCTTCTTTGATGGTGAAGTCCATAATTTTAAGTCTTCTTCCTCATTATCATGCCTTTTGGTAAGACAATAAGGAGGGAAGTGGCCCGCATTAGCATGGAAAACAGTTTCGACATAGAGCTAGATACATTAATTCTTTCATTAAATAACTTAAATTTCATACCAGTGACTATGAATTCACTGAATTGTGGATTGGTAAAAAACACATCAAATTTTAGAGCCTCGAGCTCTTAATTACTCATGTATCTAGAATTTTCGCAAATCGAGCCATTAACAAACTTCTTTTGTTGTTGTGGTTCAATTTAAAAGGTAGATTGTCGAGACTCAAACATGTAGCGAGTTGCAAGGCTCTAGTTGACTTAGGATTGATTCCATTTCCCCTCCATCCCATACCTATATGTTGTCGCGACAAGTGTTGAACAACAAAATTTGATGCCCAGGCCCTTATGATGCTAGTGTTGCTAACTTGGTTGGTATGGAGGATTATTTTTTAATGTTTTTTTGAGCTATGCATTGTTTTTTCTTAGGCTCCTAGTGTCCATCATTCTTACATCTCTCAAGCTTGGATGGTTTACCTCTCTCCAGTTTGAATTAAGGTTTTGGTTGGTTTTATATGTAGATTTTGGTTGTAGGTTTATTATAGCCTCATTTTGCTTAGTGGCTTCTTTTTGTACATAGTTAATAGTAAGTAATTTTCTCAGCAGTATGCATAACATCATGTAGATGTCCCAATATAGTTATTGCATAGTCTAAGTAGTTTTTCTATATAATGAAGTGTGGTCTAACCCAGAAAAATACAACAAAATAGTTGTTATTTTAATGAAGTGTAAAATTAATGTTACATATATGTCAAATTAATGTGTTCAATTTTGGTTTTATTGAAAAGATACCATTTTATCATGTAGATATTCAGGAGTGCTCAATTATTTAAGATTGTAAAAATTTAGATGAGAAATATTTGTGTTTTGCATTTTTTGGAGGGAAAGGTTTTTTTAATTTATACTTGTCAATTGAAGTACAATTATTTAAATTACCCTTCATCTTTGAAGTACTCCATGAACAAATGCCCTTCCAATAAACATTAATACCCACCCTTCAAATTTTATCACTGGTGGCGGATCGGTCCACCGCCCGGGGCCAGCGTTGTATGTACTTGGACACTCTATGTTGAAACAATGTTTCGATGAAAACCATTTTTTTGCAATTTATATAAACACTCATTGTTATTTTAATGCTATTCTATTGACGTAGTGTATAACGCGCTGGAACATGCTTTTGGCTGACACCCACCCACTCAAATGTGATCATTCCCTCCAAAGGTCCACAATTTCTTTTCTTCTCTACTCAAATTGTCACTTTAGCATGATCCTTTGAGTCAATAAAGTCATTTTATATTTTTTAAACAATTCTCCCGGGGAATCTGGTTGATGTGGCCCATTTTCTCTGTTATAAATCCCTCAGATTTGTCAGTTAGACTCACACGTTTACACAGTCTGCAACCTCTTCGTGTTGGATTTGTGGATAAGCCACACCACTGAAGAAGGTAGCAGCATTATTAATTTAGTTATAATTCTGTACTTAGTCTGGTTTACTGGTTGGTTAGTGTTCATGCATGATAGATTGTAATGTTATTTTGGGCTCCCGTATTGCTGTAATGAACCATTTTTTTAAGATGGTTGTGCCATTGTCAAGCATTCCATTGATTTCTACATTTGTGCCAATCCAATTCTAAGAGTTTTTAGTCTCTGGAGGGCTAAAAAACTGTTCTCAGTTTAAAGTTTTGCTGTTAGAGATCCAATGCATAGGGATTTTAGGTATCGAGAGGCCTAAAAAACTAGTTCTAAGTTCAAAGTTCTACAAGAGGAATGGTATTTAGAGAGATATTCTTCTGAAGATCTAAAAGTTGATGAGGTGGTGGTACTATTGATAAAATCTTTTGCAGTTTTTCTTCATTCGGGGCATTCAATTCACATTGTTTTGGGGTTGTGCAGGACTAAATACAGGTTTTGTGGCTGAGGATTTGCATTTAAAGCACTTCTATTACATTTCGGTGAGTTGAAATATCTGAAAGGCTTTGTATCAGTTCCCTGAAACAGCTGCTGCTGTTGCTTATTGCTTTGATTGCATTGCTACTCAGAGACTATGTACTCAGTCTCTGAAGGCCAATAATTTTTTGGGGTTTATTTTGTTAAAGATCATTTGGGTTGTGGTTTACCTCATTTGTTTGATTGAGTTTAGTACTGAAATGCAATGTATCAGGTTTTCTGGAGTTACAGAGATTCATAGGGTTGTGGTATTTTTCTTTCCTTTAAGAAGTTCATTCATTTATAGCAATGGAGGGATCAGTGCTGCCATGCAAAGTGACTAATGAGGAAGAAGATGGGGAATACAATGCAAAAGTTGTGAAGAAATGGGTTGATCCAGTCCAAGGCCTAGCTAATGCCCGCCATGAGTTTGGGGAGCATGGAGGCGTGAACATGTCTATAGAGGCATCGGCCACCTTTACAGTCATGCAGCCTGAGACCATGAGAAGGATGTTCAGTGGAGAGCTTGGTCCAGAAGGTGATTTCTACATATACAGCAGGCATTTTAATCCAACTGTGCTGAATTTGGGAAGGCAGATGGCTGCTCTGGAGGGTACTGAAGCTGCCTATTGTACTTCTAGTGGAATGTCTGCTATATCATCTGTGTTATTACAATTGTGCAGCCATGGAGACCACGTTGTGGCATCGAGGTGTCTGTATGGAGGCACCCATGCACTGTTAGCACATTTGTTTCCAAGGGCCTGTGGGGTTTCAACAACTTTTGTTGATATACACAGGCTTGATGATGTGAAAAATGCCATAAAGCCATCTACAAAGGTTTTATATTTTGAGTCCATGTCAAACCCAACTCTGGCAGTTGCAGACATACCATCTCTGTCTGCCATTGCCCATGAAAAAAATGTCAAGGTGGTGGTTGATAACACCTTTGCCCCCATCATCATATCACCTGCAAGGCTTGGTGCTGATGTTGTTATTCACAGCATTTCAAAATATATCAGTGGGAGTGCTGATGTTATAGCAGGAGCAGTATGTGGGTCTGTAGATCTGATAAATTCTATGATGGATCTCCATCAGGGATCCTTGATGCTCTTGGGGCCAACAATGAACCCCAAAGTAGCATTTGAGATTTCTGAGAGGCTTCCTCACTTGGGATTAAGGATGAAGGAGCACTGTCACAGAGCATATATATACGCAAGCAGAATGAAGAATTTGGGCCTCAAGGTTATCTATCCTGGCCTTGAAGATCACCCTCAGTATGCTCTTTTGAAGTCCATGGTAAACAGTGGGTATGGGTATGGAGGGATACTGTGTGTGGACATGGACACGGAAGAGAGGGCTAACAAGCTGATGTACCACCTGCAGAATTACACACAGTTTGGGCTGATGGCAGTGAGCTTGGGGTACTATGATACTTTGATGTCATGCTCTAGTAGCAGCACTAGCAGTGAAATGAATGAAGAGGAAAGGGAATTGGCGGGGATCTCGGCAGGTTTGATTCGTATGTCAATTGGTTACAGTGGGACTCTTGAGCAGAGATGGAGCCAATTTGAGAGTGCCCTCATCAAGATGACTGAAGTCCCGCCTTTTAAATGTCAGAATTAAATGTAGTGCAACTGTGTTGTTTGTCCATTATAATTTTTGAGCTGGGAAACCTGAGGGTTTACAGCGAGCTTCAGGCCCCCCAGTTCTCTCCAAGAACCACAGTTGTATACACCAATAGTGGCACTGTACTTTCTCTCTATGCTTTTTGCTTGGTTTCTTCCCCTTCTTATGTGGCCTGTGCGATGTGGTTGTTTATGTGAATAAAAAGTTTCTTTCTTTGATTATAAAGACTTCAGTTTCGTCATTGCTTACAAAGTCCTTACATATCTGAATGAACTTGTTTCAGAATGGTAGTGGTTTCTTCTATTAACATATTTGTTGACAAGATTCACAAGGTAAATGGCAGAGGCCTCTTTTATTAACATATTGCTTTTGCTGAATTGACTCATGGAAATGTGAATATGAATGTAAATAAAAAATCGACACAAATTGAGGATACAGAGCACCACCCCCTGTAAGCCCTCCACCAGGAGGGATCCTCTCCTCCAACTCCAACGAAGGGAGGAAAAGGAGAGGCCCTCATTAGAAAATGTTCGGCGTGCAAGGGATCTCCATTTAGTACTTTTAACATATCAAATCTTGTGGACTTTAATTTTCCTCTTTTATACATCTATTAATCCCTTTTTCCTAAACGCGGGTTGCAGAAGAGATTTTGCGAAGGAAAATAAATTTGAGAGGGCATGGCCTTTTGTGAGTTTTTTCTGGTCTCCTTTTGTAAGTCTCTATAATTACAATTCACCATCTCACTTCTTTTGTGATGGTTTTGAGTTTGTCGATCTGCTGTCACTGTCGTCATTGTTTATCGACATTCACCGATCACAAGTTAAGTGGTTGTGATAGTATATAGTCAAAAGAGTTGAAAGGGTTTAAATGGACATTTTTATAAAAATATGCAGTATATATTAAACATCAAAGTGTTAAGTTCACTAATAAAAATGAGATTATATATTACGCATTCGAGTATATTGGATTCAATAATAACAAAACAAAGTTAAATAGTTGAAATTGGGGATTTAATCATTGATTTAAAGATAAATATTATTGTGCCGAGAGGCGCTCTACAACCCAGTATGAGGGAGATCTTGTAACGTGTGTGGAGTAAGGCTACATCTAATATAACGTAAAAAGTGATAATATGAGGGAGATCTTGTAACGTTTGTGGAGTAACGTTACATCTAATAAAACGTAAAAAGTGATAATGAAGGAGATCTTGTAACATTTGTGGAGTAACGTTACATCTAATAAAACGTAAAAAGTGATAATGAGGGAGATCTTGTAACATTTGTGGAGTAACATTACATGTAATAAAACGTAAAAAGTGATAATGAGGGAGATTTTGTAATGTTTGTGGAGTAGCGTTATATGTAATAAAACGTAAAAAGTGATAATGAGGGAGATCTTGTAACCGTTTGTGGAATAAAAATTAATTTGTTCTGTAATCTGCAGTAGGAACCAACGAAGAGAGAATCGGATCTGCGAACGAACATGTAATTTAATTTAGCTCTCCACTCTCACGCAGCTCTTCCGCAGACCTCCCCTCCTCCACTCTTCCGCATCTCTTCCAGCCCACCTCCACTCGCAGCTCTAGCTCCAGCTTCCCTCCTCCCCTCCTCCTGTGCAGCCCTCCCTCCCGTCCACCTCCACCGCAACCCTCCCTCCCATCCACCTCCACCGCAGCCCTCCCCTCCTCCTCCTCCTCCTCCTGCGCAGCCCTCCCCGTAGCTCTTCCAACCCACCTCCTCCGTCCACCTCCATCGCAACCCCTCCCGTCCTCCTCCACCGCAGCCCCTCCGTCTTCCTTCCTCCTGTCCACCTCCACTGCAGCCCCTCCTGTCCTCCTCCACCGTAGCCCCTCCCGTCACTAATGTAAAAAAATACGCAGCCCCTCCCGTCACCAATGTAAAAAATATATAAATTTAATGAAGTTTTACGGTGATGTATGGGGAAAATATAATTTTAATTTATATTTAAATTTAAATTTAGAATTAAATTTAGAATTAGATTAAAATTATAATATAGTGTAATATTTATATTGAATTTATATTTATATTTGAATTTAAATTAACATTTAATTTAAATTTAGAATTTAAATTTAGAATTAAATTTATATTTAGATTAAAATTAAAATATAGTGTAATATTTATATTGAATTTAAATTTATATTTAAATTTAAATTAACATTTAATTTAAATTTAAATTTAAATTAAATTATATATTAATATTTACATATAAGTATATAAGCTCCTTACTATGTATAATAAGAACTACATGAGGTATAGTGGTAAGGGTGTTGGGATAATGGGCGTGAGGTCCAAGATTCAATTCTCCCATATCACTACTTTTAAAAAAAATATATAGAATTTTGTAAATATATTGAATTTCATGTAAAGTGAGTTTTAGAGTTGCATAGATTTCAGTGTATGGGGCTTTTTTATCGCATATCGTAAATATATTGAATTTTATGTAAAGTGAGTTTTAGAGTTGCATAGATTTCAGTGTATGGGGTCTTTTTATTGCATATCGTAAATATATTGAATTTATGTAAAGTGAGTTTTAGAGTTGCATAGATTTCAGTGTATGGGGTCTTTTTATTGCATATCGTAAATATATTGAATTTCATGTAAAGTGAGTTTTAGACTTGCATAGATTTCAGTGTATGGGGTCTTTTTATTGCATAATTTCTAGTGTAGATGTTATTCTGTGGACGCATTGATTTCAGTGTATGGACGCATAGATTTCAGTGTATGGGGTTTTTTTATTGCATAATTTTCGGTGTAGCTGTTATACCCTGGACGTTGTTATATCGTAAAACATATCAAGGAAGAGAATCTTACGAAATGACAACAAAAGAATGAGAAGAAGACTTGAAACGAAAAGCAGAAGAACAAAAGGAATTTCGAAAAAGGAAGTTGGATGAAATGATAGCAGACGAACGAGAAGAACGAAGAAAACAAAACGCAGATCGACAAAAAGAATATCGAAAAAGAAAGTTAGACGAATTGACAACAAAAGAATGAGAGGAACAAAGAAAACGAAATGTTGATCGACAAAGAGTGTATCGAGAGAGAAAGTTGAAGCAGTTGGAAGAACAAAGAAATTAGTTCAAGCAGAACAACAAATAAATCAAAATGTACTAAATGACGACAGAAGAAGGAGAAGAACGAACAAAACAAACGCAGATCAACAAAAAGAAAATCGAAAAAAAAGTTAGGCGAATTGACATCAGAAGAACGAGAAGAACAAAGAGAAAGTTGAAGCAATTGGAGACATGCCATATGCTTCAGTGTAGATGTTATTCTGTGGATGCATTGATTTCAGTGTATGGACGCATAGATTTCAGTGTATGGGTTTTTTTTATTGCATAATTTTTGGTGTAGCTGTTATACCATGGAAGCATTGATTTCAATGTAGATTTCCTGGATGCATAAATTTTGGTGTGGATTTCATTGATGCATAAATTTCAATGTATATATTAATGTTTGAATTTTTTTATATAGAGTCTAAACTAGAAATGGAAGATCTGCATGCGAAAGATGCTATGAGACAAAGTGGCAAAGAACCAAAAATACATAACGCCGAACGTCGTAAAACATATCAAGGAAGGAAATCTTACGAAATGACAACAAAAGAACGAGAATAAGACTTGAAACGAAAAGCAGAAGAACAAAAAGAATTTCGAAAAAGGAAGTTGGACGAAATGACAACAGAAGAACGAGAAGAACAGAGAAAACGAAACGCAGATCAACAAAAAGAATATCGAAAAAGAAATTTAGACAAATTGACAGCAGAAGAACGAGATGAACAAATAAAACGAAATGTTGATCGACAAAGAGTGTATCGAGAGAGAAAGTTGAAGCAGATGGAAGAACAAAGAAATCAGTTTGCAGAACAACAAATAAATTAAATCAAAATGTATGAAATGACGAAATGACGGCAGAAGAAGGAGAAGAACGAACTAAACAACACGCAGATCAACAAAAAGAAAATCGAAAAAAAAAGTTAGGCGAACTGACATCAAAAGAACGAGAAGAACAAAGAAAACGAAACGTTGATCGACAAAGAGTGTATCTAGAGAGAAAGTTGAAGCAATTTACTCAATCCTTAATACTTATTACTTACATTATGATAATCCTCGTAAATGTATCTGTGTTTTCAACTTAACCTGTTCCTTACAATGCTGATCAAACTCCAGTTTTGTGTCACCACCCACGACTGAAACCAACCTAGATCCAAATCCTAGGCTCTATCAAGCGCCGAGAGGGATCAAATCTCCCGAGGTGCAAACCTCTTATCAGGTATTGCACTCAAGGAGCTTTTCGAGGAGAAGTTTGCACCTCGGGAGATTTGATCCCTCTCGGCGCTTGATAGAGCCTAGGATTTGGATGTAGGCTGGTTTATGTACATTTAAGTTTATGTTTTCAACATAAGTTTGTGTATGAGTGTGAGAATCGTACTTGAACACATCTACTGGTTTATGATGGATGTAGTGTTTCATTGTAGGGTTTGTTTTGAACACCAATGATAACCTCATGTTTGAAGAAAAGGGTCTATCAAACAATGATTAAATAATAAGTTTTCTTGGTAGAAACACTAGAACTTCAAGCACTCCTTGGTGATTTCATCTTTGTGTAAAGATGGATTAATAATGTTCCCACCCTCCATGTCAAGGTGGGATATGAAGATATTGACATTGAAATCGTTAGGATTCAAATTCCCCATTGTCAGAGTACTTATTGGATTGGTCCACTAGCCATTTCTAGGCTCCTTGTTGGATTGATCCACTAAAATAACAAAGCATAAACACGAGCCAAACAACTCAGAGCAAGAAATGGGACTAGTACTCATAATTAAGAAAATGAACAAAAACACCAACTAGCTTCATTCAACATTGTAAATACATAGGAAAAAGAAAAAGAACAAGAGAGGAAAACTCATTAAGCCTAATTTAGGGCATCCAATTATATTCTTTCTTTCAAAAAATGATATAAAACACTGAAACAAATAGATGACATTTGAAAACTAAACGTCACAAATTTTTTTGTACACTTAAATAAACATAAATTAGATATAGCTTGAGTGGCCTTAATAGTAAAAAACATGTATTTGAGAGGTCATAAATTCAAATCTAGGAGAACACTTACTCCTTTTCTTTTATATATATGTTCAAATTTTAGACCAAAGACATATGTTTTAAGATGACTAATTTTTGTTTAATAAATGGATTTAACAAATTATAATGATTAATTTAGATAATTAAATTATAACTTTCAATTGATTAGAAATAAAAATAATTATAATAATGTGTTACATTTTTTTAAAAAACATTTTTACTAGACTATTTTTTTTTTATATTACTATACTAAAATAAGAATAAGATTGTTAATATTTTTCCACCACCCTACAACCCCATTAATTTATAAAGAATTCAATTAACATCGAGTCACAATTAGCAAACCCAAATTTTTTTGGTACAACAAAGTATCCTTTTATCACCAACATTTACCCTTGAGAAGTTCAAAATCACTACTTTCAATGGTGCCAACCTCTACTAATTAGTAATACAAAGCCGCCTTCATTGATTCGATAATGATAGGTAAGAGACATTTTCATGCACTGAAAATAAGTCTCCTTAACATTTCTCACTTCAAAATTATTCACAACATCTAGGGTTCTCACTAGCTTATATTGTATATGTTGCAGTTTTGGTTTCTACTATCTACACGTAGTTCATATACGTTGTAATAATGACTAAACCAGAAGGGAATGCCACACATAGGAACCACACGCATTGAATAGCAAGTATGGCACTGTTTGTTTTGGATTTTGTTTGTGTTTAACTCACGGTTAAGTGTGCACTATATGTTGAAGTTAGTCTATTGTATTGAATGTGTGATAAACAACATTGGGGTTGTCTCTTATATATAACCAACATAGATCCATCTTAAACTCGTATCTATCAAGCACCGAGAGGGATCCAATTTCTTGAGGTGTATTTATTTTTTTAAATTTAAACTCAAGAAATTTAATCTCTCTTGATTGATAGATCCGGGTTTAAGTTAAGTTTTTATTTTATAAACGAACATCTATTTTTTAATTACTTTTCGTAATATTTTATTTTATGAGCCGACATGGATTTTTTAAAATACTTTCCATAATTTTTATTTTATGAGCCGACGTGAATTTTTTTAATTATGTTTTAATTAAAAAAACCTTTTTACTTTTTAACCGATAATAAGGACAAACGTGTAACGTTACAACATCTCCCCCATACTGGGCTGTAGAGCACCTCGTTTCACTCGGTGCAAAGAGAGAAACCATATTATGGTATTCAACTATTACTCTATTATATTGAATGTGTGATAAACAACATTGGGGTTGTCTCTTATATATTAAGAGAGCAACCATATTATGGTATACAACTAAGTTTCAAAATTAATTTTTACATTTCCTTGATGTTTAAGCTAAACAAACATCTTTGCTACATGTTTTGTACTTTTCATTGTTGGCATTGTCATATTGACATCTTAAGCGATGCGAATATTGTATACGATTTTCTACATGTTATTATCAACATTACCATCTTGGTAGCTCAAGTGACACGAGTATTGCATGTCATTTTCCATGCATGAACATTTATCTCATATGTATTATTTTAAAGGAAATTAACCTTATGGTGAAACCCTTTAGCTCATCTTTGCATTTAGTGGATGGTATTTATTGTAAACTTGTCGTTATTGATTACATTATTTGGCTTGGTAGGGAGATCGAGTGAGGCATGCAATAGAGGCAATCTTGGGCTCACGGGGGGGGGGGGGGGGGGGGGGGGTTCACTCAATGAACTTGTTACCTAGCACGATCGTTCGCAAGATATTAAATAATATCCCTAATTTCACTAAATATTGGAAAATGCCTCCTAAAATTGTATTGTTGAAGCCCCCTCTCAATATACCTTTCTAATTAAGAAAACCCCTAGTTTCACCAAATATTGTAGGTATCCATTTTTATCAACCCATTTTTAATACCCCCTTTATATAATATTATCAAGTTTTAGCAAACAAGATCCCTAACACATCTTAGTATAAGCAAACATGATGCTAAATAACATAATAGTATAATGCTCATAATGATCCCACTAGGATTGTAGGGGCGACATTGGATATGGAAAACCCAATGAAATAGTAATGGGGAAGCAGGGAAAATTTTAAGGGCCCCTTCTAAATTTATGTATATAATAAATGGGCAAATCCCAATGATACATGGGAAAGTTTGAAGGCTATTTTATCAATAATATAATATGTATATATAATTTCTTAGCAAAACATTCACGAAATTATAGAATTTTGTAAAATATGCGCGAATATTTCATGGAATTATAAAATCTTGTAAAATCATGGCGAATATTTTATATAATTATAAAACCTTGTAAATTCCTTGGTGAATATTTCACAAAATTATAAAATCTTCTAAAGTATTGGTGAATCTTTCATTGAATTATAAAATCTTGTAAATTATTAGCAAATTGGTTGCAATTTTACAGAATAAAATTTCCTAGATAATTTTGTATTCACTTTGGATTTTCCATGTACTCTTACAATCGAACACCTTCTAAACAAAATCCAAACTAATTTGTTGACTTTACTCATCACAACTACTTATGCTAGTAAGTTCATACCTCCTTAAAGATATAATGTAGAGATAATTTCATAAATATTTGCAATATAAAATTGAGCACTTGGTCAAAGTGTGCAATTAATTTATCCCACGACATTTGGTGTACAATCAATTTTCACAAAATATGTGGGACCTAATCATCCCCTTCAATTGAAATTACTACGAGAAAGAAACTAGTTTCTTGAAGCACTACTTGAAATAACAAGCTTCAATAAATGGAAATTTTGAAACACATTCTTGATGGAGATATTGGCTAAAT
The DNA here is from genome assembly GCA_027924585.1 of Larix kaempferi. NCBI lineage: Eukaryota > Viridiplantae > Streptophyta > Pinopsida > Pinales > Pinaceae > Larix > Larix kaempferi. Next base: position 12,283,834 of record BSBM01001197.1, on the reverse strand, counting down.
AAATGGAAATTTTGAAACTCATTCTCGTTGGAATTGTCTCCCTTGTCTCATTGGCCTTTTTTCCTTTCTTGTGATTGTGAATGGTTTTTGTTGCTTTCTAGGGAAAAAGCCTTCAACATTAGTATTATCAATTTCTAGTGAAATTGCATTTATCTCACTTTGATCAATAGGGGTAGCTATCTTATCATCCATTATATGGATATTCGATCAATATTTCTTAGAATAGTTGACGACTCTCTCATTGATAGATTACTCGAAAGAGCTTCAATCATGAAGAGAATGTAGATTCTTTGATTGAGGCTTTTTAAAGTATGATAATTCCTTTGTTTTGATTTTTTATTTCTATGATTGTTGTTTGACATCTCACCTATAATTTTTTTAATAAATTTAAACTTTAAGAGTAAAATAGTCAGCTAGGAGGGTGCTAAGATGAAATATGAAACTATAGGAAACCCTAATGGCTAGGGTAAGGAAGGCGCTAGATGTGAGTAAGGATGACTAAATAGGCCAACCTTGATATTAAGACTAAGTGTTTGGAGCACTTAAAAGTCATATAACAAGGAAGCCTAACTATCACTCAATCATAGGGGTCATTTCCTTAATTCTTCGACTCAATTGTCATGGAAGTTGTGAATTTTATTATGGGATATGATTGGCTTATGCTCCTTCACATGAAAACCAAGTTTAACCTCCATATAAGTCTTTGTGCAATTCAATCATTCTTTGGAAACCTTGGCATTATGAATATATAGGTGAATCGACGTGATAGTATGTGTGGGATTAACCAAGCCATTCCATACAACCTAGGCCTTCAATCATTGCATCTTATTTCAATTTTAAATTAGCTCTTCTTTGGTAAAGAAGTAGAGGGGTATGTCGATAAGCTTTGCTTATCTCAAAACTTTCTAACCCTTTGGTCCTCACTTATTCATATGATCTTAGGGTGATTTAAATACCCATCCCTAGCTTCTTCTTTGGAACATTAGCTCGATGAGATAGGCACTCACAAAAATGAAATGAACATGGTGAAGATGTGTGCTTCTTGTAGCCATCACAATATGTGTTTCTACTGCTACCAGGAGATGTGAACCTCATCATGATTACCATGAAGACAATATAGCTTCAACATTAAGATAATGGGAGAGTTGGAAGAAAGATTGGGATGCGAATAATGACAAATTTAAGGTAATCAAAAGAGAACTAATTTAAATGCAAGGATAGCTAGTAGAGAGTATAAAAGTAAATTGGTTCTTTCAAAAACTGATATAGAATTTCAAAAAGAAATAATAGAGGAAGAAACGAAAAAGTGAAGGAATTGCATTGTATAATCCATTACCAAGATCCCCTTAATAATCTACTATTAAGGAATAATCATACTATGGACTCCATACGACAAAGGAAAACAAGATTCATCCCTCATGGTTTCATTAGCATGTCAAAAGACAAGTAGAGATCATGGACTATAGTAATTTCATCAATTATGCCATGTTATAGTTTTGGTTTTGTGATAGCATGATTTTTTATATTAGGAGAAGCCAAATATTCATGGAAGGATTCATGAAACATTTATGAACAATAAGTGAATCGCTATTAAAACCCATGTACGTGTGCATTGCAAATAAACTATGCTAAAATTGAGTAATTAACAATGAAGAAATGGGTTTGATTAACAATATTGCTTTTACTATTTTATAAAAAAACACAAGATTCATGTTTTTACCAAACTTCTATGTATTTACATATTATAAATAAGATTGTAACTATTTTATTTTTTACTAATATATCAAGTATCAATTACTCTTTAAAAAAACTAAATTATATAATTTATTAACCATATCAAGTATCAATTACACTTTAAAAATATTAAATTATATAATTTATTAACCAATAAAGATAGAAATAAAAATATTTTAAATTTAAAAATATAAAAAAATTAAAAAAATAAATAAATAAATCAAAATTAATCATATCAAACATGACAACCATTTAAGAAATAATGTTGTGAGAGCAATTTAAGAAATAATGACCTTTTAGATTGAACAAAGATATGTATATCTTTTCTATAATTTAATTAATATATAAGTATCAATTATTTTTTTAAATTGAATTATATAATTTATTAATAAATAAAAAGAAAAAAAATCATATTTTAAATTTAAAGATTTTAAAAATCATATAAAAAAAATCAAATATAATCATAATAAACTTGTAAATCATTGAAAAAATAACTATTTTTAGGTTTGGAAAAATTATGTAGTATTTTCTTACCATTAATTCAACAACCCAATAAAATCTGGATTTAAACTTTATGCTTATTAACTATGGACTTTTGATATCTCTAAGCCAAATAATGTGTCAACTTGTGAATGATACAAAATATATATATATATATATATTCCTCTTTTCTTTACAATTAACAAACTTAACATCAGCTTCCTTCACCATTAAAATTTTTGAAAATGGAGAGACGACGATATATTGAGAGCAATATGAATAGTGATATAATTAAGGCTCAGGAGAGAAAATATTTGACAAGGCAGCGAGGCATTTAAACGGTAACAGAGAAGGCAAGGTGCTATGAAAACCAAGTCAAAATCATGACCATTTTGCACAGGTGGACAGTGAGGGTGTTCTGCAACAACACTTGATGTCGAGTGTTATCTTTTGACTTATTACATTATAAGATCAAAGATGACTGTGAACTTGAGAGTACCTTGGATACTGTAGATATAAGCTAGTTATACAACAAGTCGAATAGAGGATAGTCAGACTGCAATGGTGGAAAACATTAATGTTGTTTTGTGGCGAACTATAATGGATTAAAGCCGGGAGGACGGGAATGTTATGAGCGTGCAAATTGCAAAGGGGATTTCTAAATTGTTTTCTAGCTTATCAAGATTTCTTAACCCCGAATCAACTATTTCCATGTCTAATTTGAGAATATTAATATGATTCCTTTTCAATGTTCATGAAAAGTGCACCCTTGATATAGGGATTCCCCATCTCTTAACATTGACTAATGCACCCCACAGAGAGGGGATCTTACCAGTCAACTTCCTTGCGCCTCATGGGTTACAAACCCATCAATTTGCACACATGTTAGAATACTTAGTTTGTGTTTCAGGAAAGGTTGAATGGGGAAGTGGCCAAAAGTCTCTTGGAAATTGTGGAAAATAACCATGTATCTACCTTGTATCTATTTGTACCATCTTTCTCCTATAACAAAGGAAAGTAACAAAAGACTACTCTATTTACATGCATAGAATGGTAATAAGCATAGCACACCAATAAAACTTTAAGAAGTGAAAAGATCGAATGCTCCAACATCCATGCTATCAAGCATAGCTTCATTAGATCCACTTGGCCTTCTAACTAGGTGTGCATCTATGGCATCAAAGTTATTGAAAGTAGTAGCATGGAAAATTATTCCCATATTATATGGAATGCATTAAAGACGACAATCAGTCCCATTCATTTCATTGTTAATATATTTTAGTGTCATGGTTACTCTTCATATATATTTCAATGACTCCCAACGTCAGGCCACAAGGATGTTGGTGTTATTGTTAGGTTGAATGTCTTGAGAATTAACAATGAAACCATTGCTATTATATTTGGCTATAGTTTGGACAAGAAGGATGGTATTGTGGATGTGAAAAATGCATTTAAGCACGGTAGGGTGCAGAGCAGTTGAAAACCGTTTTGGATTTTATAATTCCAATAATATCCTTCAATCTCAATCTTGAAAGATTCCAATACAAAACAAAATGGAAAATTTGAGCCTTTGGATTCATTTTCCACTTATTGCATTCAAAATTTTACTTTGGATAGTATAGTATATAGAATTTGAACAGGAAAATAGGCTAGAGAACGAACTCGTTGAGGATCAAGTTCTTGTACACTTATATAATGTAATACAAAAGAGACATCATTGGAATCCAACTAGAATAGGGGAACAAATGCCCCAATAGTTTTTGAGGATGATGATGATGTATTGGAATCATCTCCAAGGTAATGTTGTCTAGAAAGGAGTTTAGTGTCCCAATAAAGTAGTCGTATACTAGTTGTAAATGAGGAAGACTTGGAGCTTTGATTTGGATTGATGGTTAAAGGAAGTACATCAGTAGACCACAATCCACGTCACAAGAATGGTATATATTATCCAAATAGAACAATTTTTCTTCTTATTGATGTTGGTGAAGCTAATCAAATTTGTTCCAAAAATAGGAAGAGGGGACAACAATCAATCACATATGTTCAAGCTAATGAATGAAAGGAAGTCAAGATCATATGCGCAATTGGAAAATACAGCGTGGAGCATCAACTTCATGTGGGCACATATTCTAAAAAAAATCCATTACAAATTATAAACATTGATGGAAGAGATGCCCAACTTGTAGGTAAAAATACTCATAATCAATAGCTCATCCACGGTATCTATATTTCTAGCAACCTTGATAATAAAATGTCAAGGTGATCATACACCTGAGTTAATGTCTGGGGAACACAAAGTTATATTAGACGTATTTGTTTCTATAATTTATCATTTTAGAGTCAAATTCCTATGAATGATTGTAATTATGTAGTTTGTAGCAACACGGGTGAATTCTACAACCTTTGTATGTGTGTTAATTGCAACTAATTTGACTTTGAACTGGATACTCACCGGTGGGTTGGTTGTGATACTTCTTGCCTCCATATACACACATATTGTGTAATTTGTTTAGTACAAATAAGTAGAGGTACCAATCTTAAGGGTGGTGTAGGGCTTGTAAGAGGACATTCAAACTATTTTGGTGGATGAAAGATTTGTTTCATATTTGTGCATGTGATTAAGATAGGGAAGCCCTCGAGAAGGAATTTAATTGCATTTCAATGATATTTCATGGAAGTGAGGATTCTAAGGGTAGGAAACTATTCTAAAAGCCTAAAGAATGAAGATATTGATGAGATTACAGTTTGCAAAGTGATGCAATTTTCTTTCAAGAGTTAGAGATAGAAGTTGTTGAAATATTTGAGGCTATGCAAAAATGTTTATGACATACTTCCAAGTACCAATGAATTGTCATGTAAATCATTACTCATCTCCTAAACCACTAGAGGACCACTCATCAATTTCTTTGTTCAAGACTTACATGCTCTACTCTGCCCTCATATTTTACCTCAATCAAATTCCTCCCAATGGAACACTTTTGCAAAACAAAACCCTAGATATGGTTATTCAAGCTAGAAAAAGAGCCAAGAAGACTAAACTTACAGGTCTCCTTCAAAGGTGATAAAATTTCTTATAAATTAAGTCATTATTTACTAAAGAATGCACACCATCCCTAGATCATGTTTGAGATTAGGATATATGGTTGATCTTAGAATAGAACTCATGTGAAATAAAAAATTACCTTATCTTTCCAAGGGTGGATGGTTTCTCCTTGGTAACTTTTGCCTCTATGCTCATTCACCCTTGGTCAAAACTTCTAAAGGAAATCCTTATCACCTTCATAATTCTTCTATGTTTGGAGATTATGGATGTTTGAAAATATCTTGAAAGTGAACTTTGTTAACTTTTACAATCTCTTCAAATTATTTTTCCTTTGACCCATTAGAAATACCAATTGATCAAATTGTATTTACACATTTCTTAAAATTACCATAATTGTGAAAAAACTTAGTGTTAATATGCCCCTCTTCCAACCATTTGGATCTACTTTTGAGCCTCCACTCTACCTCCTTTTTGTCTAAAAGTTCCTTTTTTATCCTCTACTATCTTTAAATCTAGAAACTCTTCATCATTGGAAGACCCGTTGACATTATTTTCAAGAAGAGTGGTTATGTTTCTTCTACCTTTTCTAGGTCTACTTGATTTTCTTCCTTTTCATCTTTTTGCTCCCTACAACTAACTGCTTAACTTGTTTGAGATTGGAGGCAAATTGAAGCATAACTAAATCTAATCAACAAGGATCATGAAATTTCCATTTTTTGTAATAAGAAGTCTAAAATGTTCCTTAGCCAACCTATCATGATTATATTTAAAAGGAAATGGAGGTTTTATATTCTCCTTTTCTAGTTTTATAAGAATAAGTAGATGATAATATAAGCCATTGTTTCCTACCTAATAGTTGTACCTGTCAACCTTCTCCAGCAAATTTTCTACCATTAAGAATATATACATCATCTTAGAGATGCTTGTTCTTCCATGTTTGCACATAGACTAGCATCTTAAGATTGAATTCCTAAAATCAATTATAGCTTATGGACAACTTAGAGGGAGGCCATTGTCACCACACCTAACCTTTTTTGTCTCTTTAGGATATCTCTTCTCTATCTCAAAGGTGGAGTCCCTAGGGTAGGATTACTAGAGTTTAACAATGGAGTACATGGTGAAAATGAAGGGTAACTTTAGAAAAACAAAGTGTTTTGGTTTTTGTAAAATATAAGCGTCATGAAGGAATTGGAGACTAGTGTTTTATACAATGGGAAAATGGGGTCAACAACGGATTGCATGAGGCTTTCTTTTGGAAGATTAGAAAGGGACAAGTTCACAATGCACAAACCTAGATGTTATCTAGTGGATGGGATGATTTTAAAGATCACACAAAATGAATTTTATAGAGCAAATTAAATTCAAATGGACTCGAGGAGGAAAGCTACACTGAGAGGAATAAAAAGCACATGATTTATAGACACAAAATATGCACCTAAGCTATACATCCAATTGATATCAGTAACATAAAAGATAGAAAGCATAATCCTTCATTACCTCAATTCCATTAACAATTTGAAGATTCATTAACCAACCAAGCACATCAGCAACATGAAAACCATTCAATAGAGAACTAGCATCAATGATCCTACATCTCGATTGAGTATCCCTTGTCCATCAAAATAAATGCATCATGCCTTTGTCCCCTGATTTTGCCTCTGCCTCCCCTCCACCACTTCTAGACGAAATGTAATAAAATATACCCTAAATATTTGTATTGTCATATAACATAATTAAGCCCCCTTGGCCCCTTAATACATGACAATATATTTTCTCATTTCCATGTCATAGTTTATTCCCCAATATGAATGGACGTGATAGGATATTGCCTACCAAGTGAACCCCCCGTGCTTGGGCTATCAACCCTGATACCTCCTACATGAAGCTCAAAGCACTCAACCACCATCGAGCTCTTTATTTCACTTGTCTTACAAAGACACTATTTACATATATGCATGTGTTGTCATTATGTCTACATATATGCATAAAATAAATGTAATATAAAAAGAAGTATGTACCATTGCATTTACCATGGTAAACAAATGGAAACAAATGGCCACATGTTGAGGAGAGACACAACATTTTCCTCACTATTCGTTATAGGTGAGGGGAAGAAGACAGGACAACATATGCATCTAGGAGAGATGTAGTGTCAAAGTAAGCAAACGAAGAAGGTAGAAGTAACTACAATTGAGTTTATATATATATATATATTTATTTATTTTTTTCGTAGAAAAAAATCATTTTATTCATATGAATAAACATGGACTGCCCTTAACGGACTTACATCATACTTCTTCCCTTAGGCTACATGACTCATATCCTGACATCAACATCATTTTGCTTGCATTTCATGCATAAAAAATGGCTTTTAGCCTTACATTTAGTCTCTATCTCAGTTCACATTGAGTTTATATATATATATATTCAAAATACATTGTTGTTAATGCAAACCTACCTCTACAACTGAGCTTTCATAGCTTCCCCCCCCCCACACATACTGCAATAACTATATTTAAATGCATGTGCCTTTGAAACAAAGGAAATGATTCAAAATATATCTACATAGTTTATGTATGAGTTTATTATTGATGTTATTTAATGGGGTTAAATAGAATTTGGGATCATGAAGGGTCAGTTTGGGCCAAATGCTAAAAATTGCACTAGCGAACCATAGTTAAAATCCTTTCATTTACGGTCAAATTAGTAAAATGTTTGGGTCTTATACCTTAAGTAAAATTGTGTTGGAGGTCCTCGCTACATTCTACATGTTAAGAGATTTCTAATAGTGGTTTGTTTTCATCAAACAAATTTTGTATGCAAAATTATCTCCCTTGACAAGGTAATGGTCCAATTATTCCTTGTAGGTCTATGTGGAAGCCATATCGTCTCACCATGATCTATTCATAAGTAATTGATAACATATATAAATCCATTAGAGACCTATATAATCATCATGAAAATTCCAAGAGTGTTATTAAACCCTAAACTTAACCCTTAGTCTAGTTATAAAAAATTTAGTGGAAGGAGGAAATATAGGTTCAATTTCTTTTGCCTCCATTATTGTTCCATATTATGAGTCATGAGTGTGGAGGAGATACTAATAGAGTAGAGAGAGAAGCAAAATGTAGATGATTGTAGCAGAACATAGTTACTCATAGATTTGTATCAAGATTGGACCACTTTGTAATATGTGTGGTAATCTCCGGTATAGAAAAGGGGAAAGGAAAAATCCTTTAGTTCTTGCTAGGTTTTCTAGGGTAAATTTTTTGTTCCAATGTGTGTATTTTCTATTGTAGTTATGGGCTGGGTCAAGGTAATGATACCCACTTATGTCACGTTAGTTGCAATGGCATGCCGGAAAAAAAATCTTATCATTAAAATGAATTATTAGAGGCACCTACAAAAGTTTTTAGAATTAGGTGTAAAAAGATGAAACGTATAAAAACGGATCACCTTCCGGAATATATAACTTTTATTTATGAAAAAGTGGTATAACCACCCCAAAATGTCATTATTTTAAGATTGGTATGCTATTTTTTCTCTAAAACATAATGCACATGTTCATGTTGGTCCACCTATTTGTTGTGCAAATTGTCAATTTATGAGGAAACAAATATGTAGAGGCGTAGGAAACAGACGAATCTTGTGCAGGGCTATTTTTCCAAAATTTTAAAAGTTAATTTTATATAATTTTTAAATTATGAAAGTCAGTGAAGCCTTAAAACGACATGGTCGAGTGTTGGTCCACCATATCATGGTCTAAACATAATCAGTAAACTTTTTTTTAGCTTGTAGGTATTCTTGTACTCTTGTGCGGGTTCTTTTTCGTTCTTGAAATATGTAAGCCAATCAAAAGTTATAGGCCAAATAAATGACTTATGTTTTTTACAAATTTGACATGAGTGCAGTTAAAAATGAATTAAAAATAGAAAACAATAACAGATCTATTAAAAAAATATATAGTTAGAATTTGCACACAGAGCTCGACAAGTGTGTGCAATTTCATCAGTAGTGCACAAGTGGAGCATATGCGGAACTAAGTGTGAAAAACATGAAGTTACAGAAATTGGTGTGTTCTTCCATAACTCAGACCGAGCCTCAAGGTTTGGCAATCTGAAGCTAATACCAAACCTGCAAGGGTGCCAATTGTTTTTTGAATCCAAACACGCGCGTGCACGCGTTTCTGTGCGCGCACGTGTTGTAGCGTGCATGCGTTCTTTGTCACACCTTGATTTTTATCTATCTCTCTCTAAACCCCCCCCCTCTCTTCTTATCCACCCAATCCCCCCCCTCTCTTCCACTCTACCCAATCCCTCCTCCCTCCCTCACCCCTCTCTTCTCTCCTTCACCACAAGGGTTAGGAGATATATTATTACACAAAAGCAATAGATCGCTTTATCCTCATGTACATATAAATATTCATCCTTGTAACCATAAATCCATGACCCCTATATCTGAATCCCCAAGCCCTTGACCATTAGTGGCTAGCCACTGCAATCCCTAGTCCCTAGTACAACTAACCATCATAACTCTTGGCCCACTATAATCCTAAACTAGTATAGCCCCTAAAAATCCTAAATACTAACACATAATGATATATATCCCTTAAACCCTATAATCCTAACCACGTAATCCTAACCTCTAAAGTGTCTAGTGAAATAAAAATTAATCCCTAACCCTTATAACCTCTAATTCTCATCAACCCTAAAATCTATCATCAAACACCCAACCCTTAAAACCTATAACCCATAGCCAGTTTAGAGAGATAATCAGAGAGAGAGAGACCTGAACCTTGGGCCCTAAAGGAATATTCTATCCAGAAAGAGCTATGATGATTTCCTCCAATAACCACACATGACCTCTTATTGGTATCATTGGCCTATGATTAAGGATGTCGATACCATGAAGTGGTTTTGAGCAATATGTATGTGCCTGATCAAGGCTTTTGGAATGATGTTTTATGGAAGAATATCGTGCCTTTGGCCATAAAGAAACCATTTATACATCCAAGGCCATGAACAATGTCTAAAAGCACCAAATAAGACTTTACATGGGTATCCATTGTGCTACGTATCCAAGTCTTGGGGACATAGGGTGTTGTGCAGGAAAATACCTTATAGTGGGGGAAACGACACTACCAACTTACATGGGGTGATAGGTAAATACATTCATGTTTTGCATGAATTACTACGAATGGAAAGAGGATTAGGGTTCTGAAAGTTGTACCTTTTAACGATGGCTGGTCCTTGCTTTCGCCCGATCTTCCACGATGATGAACCTGCAAAACAAATTAACCTTCCTCAGCGTATCTTGAATGTAAATAGATAATGAAATTGAAAACAATTAAACATTAATCACAATCATATGTTTAACCAAATTGACATTCAATCAAATAGAGATTCAATTTGGGACGGGAAGGGTATTTCCACCTTTTATTGTCAAAGAAATGAGATAAGTACATATATACCTGATCTGTCCAGATACTTCTGCAACCGAGTCCTAGGATCCTGCTCCTCACAATGACTTAAGAATTCCTCCAGCATAACAATAGCTTATCATTCCTTCTAGGTCCTCTCTCTCATGGCTTCCACTTGTATTTATGGGACAAGGTAGGCAGTTGAATTCGAGAGGTGGTTGAATTGGGAGGTTGGGGAAGTTGCAGAACCAACTTCAACTAATCCCAATTCGTAATCTTAATATATTTTTTCATTTCATCTTGAGATGTGCGCAGGTTTCATACAACCATACTAGGGAACAGTATGCAACTCTTGCACTTGACAACCAATGTTTGCAACATTTCTAAGGATGTGCGCAGGTTTTCTTTAATAAGACCAACGTTCAGAACACAGGATGACTATGGAAATAGTAGCGCACACATGGTGAAAACTGTAGAAAAAATATGTTTTTCAGCTGAAGAGTGTAATCTCAACAATAACTCATCTAGGGTCAATCTAGCTCTTCCATCCATAGTGTCCTTTTGTGTGATCGACAGAGCAATGTGATCACAGACGGAGAAGTGCATATTTGACCTATAACAGATGCCCCCTAATGTGTGAGGGCAGAGGGAAATGACGGCCGAAATACATTATAATTCCAAGTCAAAGGAGGAGCAAGAAACCGCAGAACCAAGTCACAAAAGTACCTGAAAAGAATGATCAAGATCAGCGAGCAATTACAATCTTGACATCATATAGATGTTCAACATGATACAACATGATCTCCGATACATACCTGGGAGATGTATATATAGCATGGCCACTTAAATACAAGCATGGATCCATGACATAGATAAGAGATCATAGCCATAACAACAAGCTGGATCTAAGTCTCATGAAGAGCCAAAATGAGTGTGGCTCAGTCTTGCGCAGCTTGGGTGATAACATAAATATGGTGATGCTATCAGAGTCCCAAGGTCTTCATCCAAACAACCCAAGGTACAAACTATTAAATTTTGAGCATTAATTTACAATACTCTAGGATCTTTACTAAGAGAATAACATGTACAATATATCAATGCATAACAATCATAACAAGCATGTCAATCATCACAATAATCAAAAGCATGAGAGACAAGAGACACAGAGTTTCCGTGGGGAAAACCCTAAGGTGAAAAACCCCACAACTTCCTCAGAGATAGAGAGAGCAATGGCTCAACCAAAGTACAACCAAAATACATAGAGATAGTCTCCTAGTAGCAGATGATCCTCCTCCTCACTAGTGCGCCACTTTCTGAGTGAGAGAAGTGTGAGTTTTCGAGTGATCCAAATAGAGATATCCCGATCTCTATTTATACTAGTCTGTTTTCCCAGTGACCTTATGGGGCCGACTTGACTAGCTAGGTACATCAACCATATAATATATATTTCATGGCCGACCCCACACATAGTGGTCTAATAACCCATCGGCAAGTACACACACTTGCGACACTTGTCAATACACATGACGACACTTCCTTATAGAGGAATAACACATCTCTTATAAGGGTACAATAAATATACATGAAATCCATAGATGAAATACATTCCGAAGTTACATATACATCAACACTCCCTCTTAACTAGGAAGGTATTTCTCGACATAGATATGCTAGACAAGTCTTCTTCTCGGGATCATCGTCATCGATGCATCGTCATCATCATCGTCACTACTGCTGCTATCTCAACCAATCTTTGAATCTACTCGTCATAGGAAGTTCTACAGAGCCAGTCCTTTTTCATACTGGATGTAGGCCCACCACCTGCAGGTCTTCGTCATCATTGGCCATACTGTGGAAATCTCAGGACTTATTACGTGCGTCACAAAACCTTAATAGAGTCTCTTGACTAGCAAGAACCCTAAAGAGCATCTAAGGCCTTTTTCATCCTGTCCAGATCTCCAGGACTTATTACATGTGACCCCACCACAAAACCTCGAAAGAGATCCCCAAGACTGATTACAAGCACAAGGCTCAACCTATCGGATCTCCCAGGGCACAAATTACATGTGGTCACCACAAAACCTCGAAAGAGCATCCCAGGACTGATTACAAGCACAAGGCTCAACCTATCGGATCTACCAGGGCACAAATTACATGTGGTCATGGAAAAACCTCGAAAGAGCATCCCAGGACTGATTACGAGCACATGGATCAACCTATCGGATCTCCCAGGGCACAGATTACATGCCATAGGACAAAACCTCGAAAGAGCATTTGCCAGATATCCCAAGGTACAAATTAGATGCCATAGGAAAAACCTCGAAAGAGTATCTGCAAATCTCCTAGGGCACAAATTATATGTCCTCCCAAGCAAAACCTCGAAAGAGCATTTGCCAGATATCCCAGGGTACAAATTACATGCCATAGGAAAAACCTCGAAAGACTATCTGCAAATATCCCAAGGCACAAATTACATGCTTATCTGCACAACCTGTTCCACGACCACAGAGTATCAACCTGATACTCACCATACATCATCTTGATGTACACATGATCATCTTGATCATCATCACTGCAACATCCTGCTGCATGTAATCTGGAGCAACATCCTGAAGCTCGTCATCCATGATCATCCTCATCATACACTTCATCCACCTGATGCATACCAAGTATCTACCTGATACATATCATCACACATGATCCTCCTGATCATACAATGTATCCACCTGATACATACATAGATACATGATCCACACAATGCATCTAACTGATATATATCGATATACATGATCTACCTGATCATACACAGTATCCACCTGATACATATACAGATACATGGTCCAAGCATCCAACATGATGCATATACAAAATACAAAAAAATGATCCAACCGATCATATCCAGCATCCAACATGATGCGCACATACATATAAATGATCCAACTGATCATATCCAGCATCCAACATGATGCGTACATACATATACATATAAATGATCCAACTGATCATATCCAACATCATCCTGATGCATATACAGAGCAGTAACTGGAGCATCGTCTTGATGCTCATCATCCAGCACTTACGTCCACAGGCATGTGAAGGATCCTCCTTCCAACATGCTTGGAATGGCTTCAGCAAATGTGTCCATCACTTCTTCCTTGAAGTGTTGTCGAACTGAAGAACACCAAGCCTCTCCCTGAAGTACTCGAACTTCACTCTGGCTAGTGGCTTCGTCAGTACATCTGCAATCTGCTCATCCGTCGCAACATATAGGAGCTTTACTGCTCCTCTCTGCACCATATCCCTGATATAGTGATATTTGATCTCTATGTGTTTCGAACTATCGTGAAACACTGGGTTCTCAGACATCTTCACACAACTCTGGTTATCACAGAAGATACCAGTAGCATCCAACGGGAGATCAAATAACTCAGACAGTAGCTTCCGAATCCATACTGCCTCACAACTAGCTGAATAGGCTGCAACATACTCTGCCTCATCTGTACTCAGTGCTACGCAGGACTGCTTCCTGCTGAACCAAGAGATCACACCTAATCCCATACTGAAGCAACACCCAGATGTGCTCTTCCTATCTGCAGCACTGCCTGCCCAATCTGAATCAACATAACCTTGCAGGTTAAACTTTTGATTCGCTTCATACTTGAGCCCATAATCAACTGTACCCTTCAGGTACCTCAGAATATGCTTTACAGCAACCAGGTGAACACTCCTCGGATCCGTCAAGAACTGGATCAATGTGTTCACCGCAAAGCAAATATCTGGTCTCGTGTTTGTCAGGTACATCAAGGACCCAATCATCTGACGATACACAGAGACATCAACCGGCTCAGATGAAGCATCACATAGAAGCTTCAGATTCGATGCCATAGGTGTGGCCATGGCCTTGCAATCCATCATCCCGAACCTCTTCAGGATATCTACAGTGTACTTCCCTTGTCCAAGGAAGATCCCATCTGTATTCTGCCACACCTCCATACCTAGGAAATAATGCATCATTCCCAAGTCCTTCATATCGAATTCGGCAGCAAGCTTCCTCTTTGTATCTGCAATCAATCTGTCATCTCCTATTACAAACAGGTCATCCACATATAGGAGTAGAACCATAGGATTCCCTTCCTCAACCTTGTAGTAAAGGTTGGAATCCAATTTACTCTTGGTAAAGCCCAAACTAGATAGGAAACTGTCCATCCTACCATACCAAGTTCCGGGGGCTTGCTTCAAGCCATACAAGGCTTTCTTCAATCTGCACACATATGACTCCCTGTCATGTGTTTCAAAACCGAGTGGCTGCTCCACATACACTTCCTCCTCAACTACACCATTCAAGAAGGAAGTCTTGACATCCATCTAGTGTATCTTCCATTTCATCGCTGCAGCCAGGGCAAGTACTGTTATGATGGAAGTGTACCTGGATACAGGAGAAAAAGTTTCTTCATAATCTATTCCCTCTTTCTGAGAGAAGCCATGAGCTACGAATCTTGCCTTGTATTTCTCTACACTGCCATCTGCAGCATGCTTGATTTTGTAGATCCATTTGGAAGTCACAACAGACTTCTCTTTAGGTCTTGGGACAACATCCCAAACATCATTCTTCATTATTGATTGGTATTCCTCGACCATGGCATCCTTCCATTCTTTCTTTTCTGCTACTTCTTCATAACTGGAAGGTTATTTATTCATGATGTCACAGAGCAAAGCAACATAGCTGGTATGTGATCTAGTTCTCTTCTTTGCTTTGTGTTTTTCTTCTGGAATGACGAATATTTCTGTATCCTGAATGAGCTCTCTAGCCCATGCAGGTTTCCTCTTGTGAGAGTTATCTTCACGGGATGGATCTATAGGTTCTTGCGGATCTTCAAACTCATGAACAACTTCTGGAATTGCTTCAGTCATGGTAGTGTCTTGAAATCTAGTTTCCTTAGGTTCTTCATAAACTTCAATAGGTGCCTTCCTTGATTTGATGAATGCTGAATTTTCATCAAATGTTACATCCCTGCTGACATCAATATTCTTGAATCCTGGAAAGTATATTCCGTAAGCCTTCGAGCTTTCACTGTAACCCACAAAGATACCCTTCTTTCCTGAAGGATCTATCTTGGTCCTCTTTTCCTTTGGGACATGAGTGTATACTGGACAACCAAATATTCTGAGGTGGCTGACTTCAAGTTTATTACCAGAAAAGACCTCTTATGGTGTCTTGTTGTCCAATATCTTGTGGGGTGTTCTGTTCTGCACATATACAGCTGTTCTAGCTGCTTCTTCCCATAGATGCATAGGTAGATCCTGGTCATGCAACATTGCCCTTGCTGCTTCCATGATTGTTCTGTTCTTCCTTTCTGCAACTCCATTCTGTTGTGGATTGTAAGGAGCAGTCAACTCCCTCTTAATCCCTGAATCACTGCAAAGCTTCTTGAAGTCACCTGAGGTGAATTCTCCACCATTGTCGGATCTGAATGTTTTGATCTTCTTGTCAGTTTGATTCTCCATCAAGGTTTTGAATTCCTTGAACTTATCAAACACCTTATCTTTGTTCTTCAAGAAGTAGACCTAAGTCTTCCTAGAGAAGTCATCTATGAAAGAGACATAGTAAACATACCCACTCAGAGAACTGGAAGACATAGGACCACATACATCTGAGTGGATGATTTCCAGGATACCTTTTGCCTTACTTTCACTGCTTGAGAAATCCTTCTTAATGTTCTTACCTTTTGCACATCCTTTGCAAACACCTTCATGTTTGGTCTTGATTTCAGGAAGACCCTCTACAACCTTGCTTGCAATTGGAAGTTCCCTATAGTGCATATGAGCAAGTCTTCTATGCCAAAGTTCACTTGGCTCCATGGATTCATGCACCATGGCATGTTCAGGTTGACCCTTCAATTTATACAATCCTCCCTCTTGCTCTCCAATCACTACTGCATCATCGATTGTTTTACCCTTTGGCCACATTAGGACTTGGCCATCTACAAATGCAACCCTCATGCCTTTTGCATCCAATGCAGAGATGGAGAGAAGATTCTTCTTGAGCCCAGGTACATAAAGAACTTCTTTCATCTTTAAATATTTTCCAGAATCTAGGTTGTAGGAGGCTTCACCACTTCCTTTGATAGGGTATTGGTAATCATCCCCAAGTTTTACCTTATGGGGTGACTCATGTTCAGATAAGTTTACAAAATATTCTTTAAACCCAGTCATGTGTTTGGAAGCCCCACTGTCAATCAACCAATCATTACAACCATGGGAGATAGTACCTGTGAGAGAAGCGATTAGAACATATTCTTCTTCACTTGATGAGTCATCATCACTTTCTTCCCTAGCCTTCTTCTTTGGAGGTTCATCATCCTCAACAACATGAGCATGATATCTTCTTTTGTTATTCTTCTTCTTCTTGTTGAAGTTGTTTTTGTTGTCTTTCTTCTTCTTGGGACAGTCTAAAGCAAAGTGTCCCTTTTCATTGCACTTGAAGCATCTGAGATCTTTCTTATCTTTATGATAATGGTGGTGCGAGAATTTCTTGTTATGAGATGATTCCTTCTTGGACTTGCCTTTCCTGGCATGTGCTGTGAGAGCTTGATCTTCATTTCCCATCTTTTCTTCTTGGGCCACAAGCCTAGCTTCTTCTTGAGAGCATTCCTCCCACAGTCTACTGAAAGAGATCAATTTCTTTCTTGCACAGATTCCTTGAATAAAGGAGTCCCATGACCTAGGTAGGCCATTCAGAGTGGTCATAACAATTTCACCATTGTCCACTACTTCATCCACAGCTTCAAGTTGTTCCTTGATTTGAGATACCTTGGAGAAGTAATATTGAATGGTTTCTCCATTCGACATCTTGACCCCTTTCAATTGATTCCGCAGAGTCATCTTTCGATTTATGTTCTTCCCTTCAAATAACTTGGTTAGGGAGTCAAACATCTCCTTGGGTGTCTTTAGAGAAGACACATGAGGAATGAGATGTCTTTGATAGAATGAGCAATGATTCTCTTTGCCTTGACCAAGTTCTTCTTATGCAATACCTTAGCCTCTTCATCCTCTGGGATAGGGATGTCTTCTTTTATATATGAGTCCAACTCATTCTCTTCCAGGATTAACCCAATCCTATACTTCCAGGCTCGGAAGTTATCATCCCCTTCAAGCTTATCCTCAATCTTGGTGTGGTGAGACATCTTAAAGAGTACTTCAAATGGAAATAGAAAAGATTTAGGTCTTACCACTTGAATTGCTGAAAACTAGATCTGGTCCCAGATTAGGGTTTGTCGAAAAAACCCTAAAAATTCAAAATGTGAATTTCAACTTTATGAAATGATAGAAAGATGCACCTTGATGAGCTGATCAACCTGGTGTATTCAGAAATTGAGATCTGGAAAGCTACACCCTTCAAAATTGCCTTTCTGTCTTCCCGGATTCACTGAGGAGAGCCCTGAATTAGGGTTTGAGTTTCCCGGAGATATACCCAGCCAAAAATCTTGATCAAAAGCTCTAAACTTCGATTTTTGCAAGGAGCTTCCAGCTATGTCTTCAGATGTCAGAAATTCCTATTTTTGTGGAAACCCTAATTTTTAGGGCCAAATCTAAAAATGCTCAGAATTTAATTCTGATTGGACAGATAGATTCTCCTTGATGAGTAGAGTCAATCTACTATACTACTTTTCCAAAATCTGTGGAGAGAAACCCAATAAACAAGAAACTCAAGTTTTCGTCACTGCAGAATGTCTTCTTCTCAGGTTAGCTCTGATACCATGTTAAATTTTGAGCATTAATTTACAATACTCTAGGATCTTTACTGAGAGAATAACATGTACAGTATATCAATGCCTAACAATCATAACAAGCATGTCAATCATCACAAGAATCAAAAGCATGAGAGACAAGAGACACAGAGTTTCTGTGGGGAAAACCCTAAGGTGAAAAAACCCACAACTTCCTCAGAGATAGAGAGAGCAATGGCTCAACCAAAGTACAACCAAAATACACAGAGATAGTCTCCTAGTAGTAGATGATCCTCCTCCTCACTAGTGCGCCACTTTCTGAGTGAGAGAAGTGTGAGTTTCCGAGTGATCCAAATAGAGATCTCCCGATCTCTATTTATACTAGTCTATTTTCCCAGTGACCTTATGGGGCCAACTTGTCTAGCTAGGTACATCAACCATATAATATATATTTCAGGGCCGACCCCACACATGGTGGTCTAATAACCCATCGGCAAGTACACACACTTGCGACACTTGTCAATACACATGACGACACTTCCTTATAGAGGAATAACACATCTCTTATAAGGGTACAATAAATATACATGAAATACATAGATGAAATACATTTCAAAGTTACATATACATCAACACAAACCCTAACCATGTGAATAAATGAGCTGGAGTCGAACATGGGGGGTATCATTTGATTACCATTCATTGATGTATACCGTTAACAAATGCGAGGGCTTCCATTGATAATGATAATGGGGACCAAGGTACCTAGTACGTTCCAACAAGTGTGAATAAGTGGACTTGAAGTCGAACACCTGAGGAACCTGTCGAATGAAAGACATTAATGTATTCCCATTATCCAACAGCGAGAGAAAATGCCACTGATGACTGCAATGCCCAAGGTACTAACCAAAACTCTAAACTTCATTCCTAGAGCAAAATGAGTTGAAGTGGATGGGAAGAAGTTTGTTGGAAGGGAGGCCTTAAGGCATCCTCCATCATCCAACACGAGGAACACTCATAAGTTTGAGCTGATTTGGAGTAGGACAAGTAACAAGATGAAACAAACTAACACCAGGATGGCCGACACATGAAGGCAATGGTAACTGCAGAATGGCCGACACAGGCTGTATCCTTGAACAGTGAGCACGACATAAAAGTGACTTAGGCAGTTTTTATCATGAGGGGAAAGTGATATAAGCCTGCAATGTAGGAGACATTTGCAGAATCTCCATGTGATTGGAAGAATAACCAACCGGAGGAGTAACAAAATCTGAGATTAGGTTCACCCTAAGGTCAAAAACTAAAACCCAACTGAATGATGGACTCAAATAGGTGTTGTGTTCAAGGATATGACTGACTTAACTGCCTTTGAAACTGAAAAGATGTAGATATACCCTTCTCTTCCCTTATTCTTTTTGGTAAAAGAATGTCCTTGTTGTTTTAATGAGTCCAAGAAAGCAAACTCAATAATCCCAACCATGTGAAAGTTGAACGAGCCCATGGGAGGAAGACTCAGGACCTTCTTCATTGTTTACAGAGTTTGAAGAAGAGATAGAATAATACTCTATAATACTGATCTTTGCATTTTAATATCGAGCCGAGATTTGTTCTTGCTCTCTGGTGTTTTCAATTTTAAGGAGTCTGAAAAAATTAAACAATAACTCCATACACCTACCCGTGGATTTTAGTATCAAGCCTGGGTTGGTATATGCTCGCCAATGTTTTCTTGTTTATAGAGTTTGAAAAACTTAAACAATCCTCTATATACCCTCTCGTGGATTTCACATCGAGCCTGAGTAGGTGAATGCTCACTTGGTGTTTTCATGTTTCGAGAGCCTGGAAACCCTAAAGAAGGCTCCAAAAGTCCTTTTTTTTCGTACAATTAGTCTCCTCCCCCCAAAAAATGTAAAACGATGAGAGAAGAACTCTTCTAGCCACAAATGACTAGAGTATTCCTTTTTCGTAAGTAATCCGCAAAAGTATGGAAAATGGTTAAACTTATACTTAAAAATATGTTCCTTCAATTCCTTTAACGAGTCTGAAGAGAACAAGCAAACTCGACAATCTTGTTTGTTTTTTGAAAAGTCAAAACAAGGGCTTAAAATGACTTAAACAACTTCAGGGATCGTAAGTTCATTACCTGCTAGAGAATAGAATCTCGACAACCAAGTTAGTAACCATGACAAATTTTCTCAAATGAAAAAATATTGAAAAAATATGGTACCTATACTGATCCTGTCAATGAAGAAAACAAGTCTTAAAGTTCGATGTTGAAATTATAGTGATAATTCAAAATATATAGTTATTCTAATCCATCAAAATTTGAAAATATTAATGAATTAAAATAACATTTTTTAAAAACAAAATGAAACTATACCCTTTTTGGAAAAGTGGGCAAAAATTAAAAAGCAACTTCTATAAATAGTTTCATTTTTGAAAATCAAATATCACAATTTGAAATTTAGGGCAAAGTGGAGAAAAAACCTCAAGCTACCTTTGCTCGTTGCGGTCGAATCGGGTCACCAATCCAAATTCTGCTTTCACCAAGTAAGTAGTCTCATCCTTAACTTGCATTTACATATAAAGTTTTCAAATTTGAGTGGTCAAAATCATTTTTTAGCAAGCTTTTAAACTCGTTTCTGCGCAAGCGCTGGTTTTCTTGCAAGAGACTAGCACACTCAACAAAAGTGTGCTAGTCTTCCTGTAAGATAGTCACGTTTAGGATGCTACTGTCCATGATAAACACTAGCGTTCACCACAAAAACTAGGGCAAACAATTACAAATGACCAACGTTTGATGTTTTAATGGCAGGATGGTGCTTGTGTGGTGTGAAAGGGAACATGAGGAGATGGATTGAGAAGCTTTACAAGATCCATTAACCTTGCATGCATTGCGAAGATGTGGTTTGTTGAAATTTTACATAACGGTCAACATGCGGGCACAAATCCGTCTGCTTGAGAGGCTTGTACAATACTGGGATGCCAATGCATTGGTTTTCAATCTCCAAGGGGAGATATTGGAACTAACGGTTGATGACATCTATTTCATCACGGGACTCTCCCGAAGGGGAGATGTAGTGAATCTGAAAGGGTCCTCTCGCAATGTGGGTGCCCTATCCATGCAGGATTATATCAATACCTATTGTGTAGCGGGTATGGAAAAACCGGCAGTCAGGTCCTTATTTCGATTGTTGCGGGATTCCCACTGAAGGTCATCTTGAGTATTCTCAACCGGATGGCCGGAAGTGCTACGCAACATCTTGCTTCAAGGAACTTCATGCATATGGGTATTGAATGCCTATGAGGGATAGTGTTTGACTGGTGTTCAAGTCTACTGGCGAACATGAAGCTTCAACTTTCCGGGTGTAAGACCAGGAGGATGAATAATTTTAGCTATGGAAGCATACTATGCACCTTTTTCTTTGAAAGGGTGCTTGCTATGAGTATGGGGATGGCTTTGCCCCCACTTTACCCCCATGAGCCACTGATGGGTCGTTGGGGAGAGATCTTCCTGCGCCAGGGTGGTGGTGAGAGCAACTTTTGCTACAGTGAGGATGATTTCTGGGCGTGGTGGGACCGATAGGTAACAGCTCTTGAGCAGTTACCATATGCGGGCATAGAATTCCGCAACGATCCTGAGCTGGCTCTTCCTCCAGGAGCAGCCTGGGGAGAGATTGGTAAGTTTGTGTTTTGAAAAGTTATTTAATTTTTTCAATTTTATATATATGATTTTTATAATGAGTTTGAAATACTGAAACAAAATGTCTTATGCAGATGTTGGACCAGTGCATCCTGAGGGACACCCCCGTACCTTCGTGATACCAGTCATAGTAGGGGCAGCTGACGCCATGCTGGAAAACATAGAGGGGAAGATGAGTTGGTTGACTCATGACATTCCAACATATAGGATCGAGCGGATGCCGCTCAACATGCAGGAGAATGTGGTGGGTGTGCCCCCTACATGGATTCAACTACTGAGAAAAGTAGCTAGGCTGGTCATTTGCTATAGAGAGTTAGTAGAGGCAGATGAGGCCCCTCCTTCTCCATAGGAGAAGGACATATCTATGTATATTTTTGAGGCCATCGAGCCATTTTTGTATATTATGACATGACTCTGTGACAGACTTATGGCTCAAACTCATGTTATTTTTTGATACGGATTATATACATACAATATCGGTGTTATTTACATGTGTGTTATTGTCGTTATGAATGAATTGTTATTTATGTATGTGTATGATGCAGATGCCAATCTAAAACGTAATTTGCAAATGAATCAGCTAATGCATTCAAATTTCTTGGAATATGTTGATATGTGATGTAATCAAATTGTCTCTCAAGTAACTTAACGCACAAAAACTAACGTAGCAAAATAGGATCTCTAACCTGATAAACACCCATTAACTGAAACACAACTAGATGCGAGTTGAGCCTTACCTCCAAATGTGAAATGATATGGAACAGAGAATCTCAGAGTAGCTCTATGACTGCATTGTATTCAGCCACATTGTTCGTTGTGGGACCTAAACAAGCCCCTCTCGAGGAAACCAGTTGGCCAGTTGGTGAGTAAATAACCCAAGCAGCTGCAGCCAACTGACGGGTGTGGCGGCTAGCACCATCAACAAACCCTATAAAGTGTTCAATCGACATCTGAAACACAAAGCAATGGATGCATAAGACGTAATGACAATCGTAAACAAAGCTAACTCTACAAAATGTACAACTATAATACATGAAAAAGCACCGAAGCCTAAGCGTAGTACTTCTTCAAGTAGAGCCCATTTCTAGGCTCTGGAAACTTATTACCTTCATAGTTTGTTAACTCGTATGCACCCTTCTTCAGTACCTTAGAAACTATGTAGGGACCGAGCCACATGGACTTAAAATTTCCAGCTCCTAAAGGTTCCTTGTCCTGATCATAGAGAAGAACAAGGTATCCTTCGAGAAAAACCCTAGGTTTGACAGACTTATCGTACTATCCCTTGACTCGATTCTTATGTGCTTCGTTTGCTGTGAGCGCATCATGGCACTGCTCATCCAAATGTTCTAAATGCAGAAAACGTTCTTCCAAGACTGAAGTTTCAGGTAGTAGTTGGACAACCAACTTCAATGAAGGAATCTCGCACTCAACCGGAATGTCTGCTTCTATCCCATGCACAAGTTGGAAGGGAGAGAACCCAATAGCAGTCTTCACATTGGCTTGGTAGGCCCAAAGAGCAGGGTACAAGATGATGTGCCAGTTAGTTTGGCAGGCATTAACGGTCCTTTGTAAGATGGTCTTCAAAGTTTTGTTGACCGCTTTGACCTGACCATTCGCCTGCAGGTAAAGCGAAGACGAATGTTCCTATCGAAAACCTAACATTGTGTATAGATCGGTAATCATGTTGTTCTCAAAATGACGACCGTGATCAGTCATGATCTATTTGGGTACACCAAATCTTGCAATGATCTAGTTGAACACCAAATAAGCAGCCGTTTCCCCATCTTCCTTAACAATAGGCATTGCCTTGGCCCACTTGGTGAAGTAGTCGACGACAACAATGATATGATCATGACCGCCAACTGAAACTGGATTACAATTCATAAAATCAATCCCCCACTTGGTGAAGGGGCCTGCTATGATTATAGGATGGAGAGGAGCTGGGTGTGCTCTCATCTTCTTGGTGAAAAACTGACATCGTTGGCAGTGTTTCACAGTTTCCACACAATCTTTGAAGATCCTAGGCCAAAAATAACTGGCACGCAGTATTTTCTGGGTTGTTGCCTGTTAATGTATTTGTAACTTCGGAAGATATTCTTCTATGTATTACACATGTACTTTATTATATTCATGATGGAGATATATTATTCCTCCAATCAGAGGTGTCGTCATTTGTATTCACAAGTGTCGCAACTTATATTTGATGGGTTATTAGACCACCAGTGTGGGGTCGGCCCTGCTTATGTCATGTGAGTGGGTTATTAGACTTCTTTAGGAAGTCTCCCAACTAGAGTTAAAGGAAGGTTAAGTTGTGTATACATAGAGAGTGAGTGTGTCTCATTCTATTCATTCACTCACTCATCCAACTCGCATTAGTTGAGAGAGGAGTGTGCACAAGTGGAGGAGGAGTAGTTGTTGGAGTCATCTATCTTTTGGGGATTGATCTTTGTGATCTTTGTATTGGGGCTTATTCTATCTCTGAGGAAGTTGAGGGGTTTTTCACCTTCTTGGTTTTCCCCGGTGAAATGCTTTGTGTTCATTGTCTCTTGTGATTTTTATGCTGTGCTTGTTATTCTCTTAGTGATCCTAGATAATGTTTGAATGGAATTATTGAAAAATTAACATGGTATCAGAGCCATGCTACGAAGAAGACATTGTGCAGCTGCGAAATCTAGGGCTTCTTAATATTTGGGTTTCTCTCCTCATATCATCAAAGGAAGGAGGATAGGATGACTCTCCTTTCAAGGGTGCATCTTTTTGTCGAGACAAAATTCAGTTCTGAGCACTTTCAGTTTTTGGCCCGTCACTGCTGCAGGAAATTAGGGTTTTGGAGAAAGTTGGAATTTTTGGAATCTGAGACCACGGCTGGATGATCCTCAAGAAAATCTAAGTTTAGAGACCAAGATCGAACTTTTTGGTTGGGAAGAACCCCGAGCATCATCAAACCCTAGTTCGAGATTTTGATCGGAAAGGTGGAAAATTAGGGTTTCTGCAAAACTTGAAATTTTTGGAATCTGTGACCACGGCTGGATGCTCGTCAGAAAAATCAAAGTTTAGAGCACAAGATCGAACCTTTTGGCTGGGTAGAACCCCGAGCATTATCAAACCCTAGTTCGGGATTTTGTCTAGAAGATCCAGAAGTTTCAAAGGCAATTTTGAGGGGTCAAATTCTGCAGATTTCAAAATTGAAGTATACCAGCTTGATCAGCTCAGCAAGGTGCATCTTACCATCCTTTCAGAAGTTTGGAATTCAAAGTTTGAATTTTTAGGGTTTCTCTGACAAACCCTAATCCAGCTCCAGATCCAGTTTTCAACAAATCAAGTGGTAAGATCTGAATCTTTTATTTCCATTTGAGTTTCTCATTAAGATGTCTCACCACACCAAGATTGAGGATAAGCTTGAAGGAGCTGACAACTTCCGAGCATGGAAGTATAGGATTGGGTTAATCCTAGAAGAGAATGATTTGGACACTTACATAAAA
The DNA here is from genome assembly GCA_027924585.1 of Larix kaempferi. Classification (NCBI taxonomy): domain Eukaryota; kingdom Viridiplantae; phylum Streptophyta; class Pinopsida; order Pinales; family Pinaceae; genus Larix; species Larix kaempferi. Next base: position 12,258,249 of record BSBM01001197.1, on the reverse strand, counting down.
GAAGAGGTTCCAGTTCCAGAGGGAGATGAGTCTAAGGCCTTACACAAGAATAAATTGGTAAAATCCAAGAGAATCATTGCTGATTCTATAAAATACCATCTCATACCCCATGTGTCTTCTCTAAAGACACCTAAGGAGATGTTTGACTCCTTAACCAAGTTGTTTGAAGGAAAGAACATAAATCGGAAGATGACTCTGCGAAATCAATTGAAAGGGGTTAAGTTCCATAATGGAGAGACCATCCAATCTTACTTTACTAAGGTCTCTCAAATCAAAGAACAACTTGAAGCTGTGGATGAAGTAGTGGAGAATGGAGAAATTGTCATGACCACATTAAATGGCCTACCTAGGTCATGGGACTCCTTCATCCAAGGTATCTGTGCAAGAAAGAAGTTGATCTCCTTCAGTAGACTATGGGAGGAATGTTCACAAGAAGAAGCTAGGCTTGTAGGTCAAGAAGAAAAGATGGGAAGTGAAGACCAATCTCTCACAGATCACACCAATAGAAGTAAGCCCAAGAGGGAGCAATCTCATCACAAGAAATGTTTTCACCATCATCAAAGAGATAAGAAAGATATGAGATGCTTCACATGTAATGAGAAGGGACACTTTGCCACAGATTGTCCCAAGAACAAAAATGGCTTCAAGAACAACAAGAAGAAGAACAACAAGAAGAGATATCATGCTCATGATGCTGAGGATGATGAACCTCCTAGGAAGAATACTAAGGTAGAAAGTGAAGACTCTTCAAGCGACGATGAATATGTTCTAATCTCTTCTCTCACAGGTACTGTTACACATGGGTGTAGTGATTGGCTTATTGATAGTGGGGCTTCTAAACATATGATGGGATTCAAAGAATCTCTTATGGACCTATCTGAACATGAGTCACCTCATAAGGTGAAACTTGGGGATGACTATCAATACCCTATAAAAGGAATTGGTGAAGCCTCCTACAAGCTAGACTCTGGGAAGTATTTAAAAATGCAAGATGTTCTATATGTACCTGGATTCAAGAAGAATATTCTCTCCATATCATCTTTGGATGCAAAAGGGATGAGAGTTGCATTTATGGATGGCCAAGTACTTATGTGGCCTAAAGGTAAGACCATTGATGATGCAGTAGTGATTGGAGAGAAAGAGGGAGGAGTGTACAAATTGAAGGGACAACCTGAACATGCCATGGTACATGAATCCATGGAGCCAAGTGAACTTTGGCATAGAAGGCTTGCTCATGTGCACTATAGGGCACTACCAATTGCAATCAAAGCAGTAGAAGGTCTTTCTAAAATCCAGTCAAAGCATGAAGGTGTTTGCAAAGGATGTGCAAAAGGAAAGAACACAAAGAAGGCATTTCCAAGCAATGAAAGCAAAGCAAAATGAATGTTGGAGATTGTCCACTCCGATGTATGCGGACTAATGTCATCCAGTTCACTGAGTGACCTTGATAGAAAATCAAACTGATAAGAAGATCAATATCTTTAGATCCGACAATGGTGGAGAATTCACTTCAGCATACTTCAAGAAGCTACTGCAGAGTTGGAATCCGGAAAACAAATAATCTATGGATGAACCTCTCATCCATTTTCAGCATTGGTTAAGGTGCTCACTATCAGAGACTCCAGTGGTTCCTGAAAGGAAGCAAAGATTGAGAGGGAGTCCACCTAACAAACAAGCAAAGATAAGTATTTGAATTTTCATTTCTTGTATATCCGATTGTTTAAATTGTTCAATGATGTATATACTTATGTTCCTAGACTTAGGTTATGCATATTAGAATAATTGCATTAATGAACAATATACTACTAATATGCATGTGATGGGTAAGTGGCCTATGGAACTGTACAACATTCCATTGCTACTTATCTAGAATGAAACCTCTTTGTTGACATGTTGGGAGTAGTGCAAACTCTTAACAATGTTCTGGTAGAGATGGAAGGCATCTAGAAAGTTACTGTATGAATACGGGATATGGATGAATGTTGTATTGAATCATTGGCTAAGATATTGCATGACTGTATGAAATATGCCTTTATGTGTAAGAATTTGTTCTGTAAACTATGAGAAGTTTCTAATGATGCAATTGAATTTGAATTGTAGGAAAGATCACCTACAAAAGAAGGACTACAACATTTGTTTCAGCAACAAAGTTCAAAGAAAACTATCTATTGAAGATATTGAAGAATCTGAAGTTCCCAGGATCCGGGATGCAGTAATGGAAGAATTCCATGATCAAGGAATACCAGTCGATCATGAAGAATGATGTTTGGGATGTGGTCCCAATACCAGAAGGAAAGTTTGTTGTGACTTCCATGTGGATCTACAAGATCAAGCATGCTGCAGATGGTGGCATAGAGAAATACAAGGCAAGATTTGTAGCTCGTGGATTCTCCCAAAAAGAGGGGATAGGTTATGAAGAGACTTTTTCTCCTGTAGCCAGATACACTTCCATCATAACAATACTTTCTTTGGCTGCAGTGATGAAGTGGAAGATACACCAGATGGATGTCAAGACAACTTTCTTGAATGGTGTAGTCGAAGAGGAAGTGTGTAGACAGGGAGTCATATGTGTGTAGACAGGGAGTCATATGTGTACAGATTGAAGAAAGCCTTGTATGGATTGAATCAAGCACATAGTACATGGTACGACAGGATAGACAGCTTCCTGTCCAGTTTGGGATTTACCGAGAGTAGAGTGGATTCCAACCTTTACTACAAGGTTGAGGAAGGCAATCCAGTGATACTCCTATTATATGTGGATGACCTGTTTTTGACAGGAGAGGATAGGTTGATTGCCGATACGAAGAGGAAGCTTGCTGCCGAGTTCGAGATGGAGGACTTGAGAATGATGCATTACTTTCTAGGTATGGAGGTGTGGCAGAGTGCAGATGGAATCTTCCTTGGAAAAGGGAAGTATGTAGTAGAGATCCTGAAGTGGTTCGAGATGATGGACAACAAGGCCATGGCCACACCTATGGCATTGAACCTGAAGCTATTGAGTGATGCTTCGTCAGAGTCAGTTGATGTCACGGTATATCATCAGATGTTTGGGTCCTTGATGTACTTGACGAACACAAGACCAGATATTTGCTTTGCGATGAACACCTTGAGCTATTTTCTGATAGATCCTAGACATGTTCACCTGATTGTTGTATAGCATATTCTGAGGTACCTGAAGGGTACAATTGATTATGGGCTCAAGTATGATGTAAATCAAAAGTTTAACCTGGAGGGTTATGTTGATTCAGATTGGGCAGGAAGTGCTGCATATAGGAAGAGCACTTCGGGATGCTGCTTCAGTATGGGATCAGGTGTGATCTCTTGGTTTAGCAGGAAGCAATCCTGCGTAGCACTGAGTACAGCCGAAGCAGAGTATGTCGCATCTTGTTCAGCTAGTTGTGAGGCAGTATGGCTAAGGAAGCTACTGTCTGATTTATTTGATCTCCAGTTAGATGCTACTTGTATCTATTGTGACAACCAGAGTTGTGTGAAGTTGTCAGAGAACCCAGTGTTCCATGACAGGTCGAAGCACATCGAGATCAAATATCACTATATCAGGGATATGGTGCAGAGAGGAGCAGTGAAGCTCCAATATGTTGCGACATATGAGAAGATTGCAGATGTGTTGACCAAACCACTAACCAGAGTGAATTTTGAGTACTTCAGAGAGAGGCTTGGTGTTCTTCAGATAGAAGATACTTTGAGGAAGAAGTGATGGGACACATTTTCAAGAGCCATTCCAAGCATGGTGGTAGGAGGATCCTTCCCATGGCTGTGGATGTAAGCATTATGTGATGAGCATCAGGACGATGCTCCGGTTACTGCTATGTATGATGATCATGATGATCATGTGGGATGAGCATCAGGAAGTTTCTCTAGATGACATGCATCGGGACGATGCTGTGACGATGATCAGGATGATCATGCGATGATGATGTGCATCAGGATGATGTACTGTATGATGATGATCAGTATGATCATGAGCATCAAGATGATTCTTTGTGCGAGGATGATCAGGTTGATCTTGAGTATCAGGATGGTACAATGTGGCCGTGGACAGGTTTTGCAAGGGTATCATGTTGTTAGCACTCGGATTTTCCTTGGGCTGTATCAAAGAAACCCGAGGTAACCTATTTCAAACCAATCTTTAGACTGAAAGTTGGTCTCCTTCAGCCAGAGAGGGATCTCTCGGCAAATCTGCCATCCAATGTCACCACGATAGCAGTTTGACAATGAAACTCAAGGGCCAATTTGTAAAATAAATAAAAACTTAAGGATTTTTAATGAGGTGGCTAGATCAACATGAACAGGATACCATTGGGCAATGGAGTCGAGAAAACAGAAAAATATAGACCAGCAGTTAAACAAATATTTTCATACAAAGGCAAGATAGCTGTCTTATTACAGTCAATAAGATTTTTGCAGGTGATAGGGAAAGAAATAAAGACAGTCCATTAACAGCAGGCATCAATTTTCAGATGAATCTATCGTTAATTTTAGAGAAATAAATGGATGCTCAGAAGCGAATAAATCGAGGCATAGAAACATGAATCTCAATCTATTATGAACGTTCATCTAAGCATAGAAGAAAACGACATAATGAAAGGAATAACGCAGAAAGTAAACTTGCACAAGTAGAGAAAGGAAATGGTACAGACTGCAATTTTTAAACAACACATGAATCTTTGAAGAAAAATCTGTTCAATTCTGAGGTCTTTATTAACTTCTGAAGCCCTTCAAAACACCCAGAATGGGTCTCTCCTTACAGAAAATCCAACCCTTTACATGTTTTTTACATATCAATATATAGAAAGACGGCCTATGGCTAATCTTGAATTCAAAACCTAACTGAAACTCTAAAAATAGAAACAGTTACAACTTATTTTTTTATTTCAGGAAGTAAATTTGCTGAAAAATAGGCTTTGAAGACCTGGCTGTATATCTCAAATGGAGATAGCTGTGTACATTTTGAGAGAGGTTTTTGTAACTGGGAATGTTCTGAAGAAAAACCTCTTTCAGTTTCTGAAAATTCATCTTCATTTGGAAGAACCAGCTCTTTGAAGTTGATGACTAAAACAGTAAACTGAAATTCTGGAAACTTGCCCCATGAAGATGACTTCGATTCTCTTAAACCATAACACCTGTGTAAAAACTGAGAGAGGTTTTTGAAGATTGGCCCGCGCTGAAGAAAAACCTCTCTTAGTTTCCTAAAATTCCTCTCGGTTTGGCAAAAACAGCTTCTAGAAAATGGTGACTAAAACAGGCATTTTCTCAAAAACGTGTTATACTTATCCTATTTGATTTTCTTTATGGGATATATCCCACATTGGTTGAGCGGGAAATGATTGTGGTGTTTATATACCCCACCGCGCACAACACTTGATAACACATAGCACGTGCTATTGTGCTTCTCTTCGTCGGGAATGGTTGTTCCGCGTGGGCGGAAGGCGGTTTATGATACCACCTCGTGTTGACGCGGATGAATAATAACATGCCACGTGCTCCCGTGGTATTTCGTCCGCGACCGCTTTATAATTTTGAATTTCGAGCTATTGAGGGATGCGGAAAGGCTATGTGGGACCCCTTGGTTCGGATCTTGGTCACTTGACAAGCCCTCGGTGTTGTTGGGTGCTTAATATTCTTTTTGCTCCTTTTTTAATTAAATCTTTTGGCATATTCACCAAAGTCACCTTCATAAAGTCTTGACTTTAGTCTAGATTATAAAATTAAAACCTCATTCTCATAAAGTTTCAATTTTGGCCAAAAGTTAATCAAATGCTCTTCCTCATACTTAGGCAAATTATTGAAAATTAAAGGCCTTTTCTTCATAAAGCTTTTGGTTATGCCATATTATAAAAATCAATGTTCTTTTCATAAAGATTAAAATCTTAAGCAAATCTTCTAGGTCTCTCCAAGGTTGAGTTCGCAAACCTATAGAGATAGTAAAACCTTTTTTTTTTTTTTCTCTTTATGAAGATTTTGCTTCCCTTCTTTTCTCAAACTTATTTCCTTTTGTAACTTTGATATCCACACTCGAGGACAAATGCGCTTTTCTCGACCAAGTTTGAGATCTCCTTTCACGAAACTTGATCTATTTTGCACTGCCAGTGTTGCCGGAAAATGATTAATGCCGTCATAAGGCATTTAAGCACAAAATTTTATGGAGTGCCAACAACTGGCTCCTACTGGGGATGCTGTCCTCCCAGCGAGGCAGCAAAGAACAACGTAGACCATGTGCCTGACCATTGGGCGGCTCCCAACCTTGACAACTGCAACCTGTAACCTGTATCCGGTAATCAATCTTTCATCCAGAAACTGTAACTGAAAACCGATAACTGCTGAACACTGAAACATACATGCTGGAACTAAACTGAAAACAACGCTGTACATACTGAAAAAATGTTTGCCAGGCAAACTTATTCCTCCTACCTACCCTACTCTGTTGAATTGTGATTGCTGAATCAAATGACACAAAAGTGCCAATGAAGCCAATCTAATAACTGACCATCTGCTCGACTATGGCTTGCATTCCTTTTGAGTGAGTAAGAAAGACAGAAAACAAACCATTCCAAACATTCTCTGATAATGAGTTCATGTCCCACAAATGTTAGAAAATTCATTTTCCCCTCAGACCGTAGTAAATTAGCATAGGGATCTTCAAAAGTTTGAAATATTATCTCGTCTTGAGATTCAACAAGAATGGAAATATCTCTTTCCAATTGACCTGCAAGACTATTCAAGTGTGGATTGATGAGAGTGCATAGGGGGGCATGATATTCTAATACCTGCGTTTCGACTGCATCCTCCTCAAGCATGAGCGGCTCTGTTTCCCTTTTTGGTATGCCATCTATCCCATCTTTATACTTATCCACATCATTATCCAAAACATCTTCAAACAACAAACATCCTTCAAGATCATTAATCATGTCAACCCTATCTTTTTGATGGAAATAAATAGCGTCTAACAGTTGATCCCTTGGCGGAGAATCATCATCATAAATAGGTTCCTTCAAAGGATCGGCATGACTGTCAATGTTTAAATTTAGATTTACATGCTTGAAAATGGAAGAGGTCTCACTTACATACTCACTGTGTGAACAATGCAGATCCGACATTACTGGAGTTGTAATAAGACTTTTCAGGAGTTGATCTATTTCATCTTCAGATAGAGGAGAAATTTTGGAAATATTATGGAGGCGCCCACCTTTCTTGTTTAAGGAAAAATCAGCAGCATCATTTGAGGCCTGTTCTGTTTCTTGTATTCCAAGAGAAGTACTGATGTATTGTTCTTTAAGTGAATCAAATAAGACAGAGTCCTCTAGACCCACAGCTTCTGAAATAATGTGACATGGAGAGAAGCTTATCTGACCTTCTTCTGAATTAGAAGACCACTGACAAGACTGAAGAAAATTCTTATCTGGCTCGGGAGAAAAGATACAAAGGCCATCACCAATTTCATTTGAAAATTCAGAATTTAAAACTCGCCCTTCTTCATCCAAAACAGCAAAACCATCATTAAATTCTTCAATGACATTAAGTGCAACAGACTCTTCTTGATACAAAATTTCTGAATGCGAAATAGAGACCTGATTTTCTGTTTGGTACTTATCTTCCCTATGAAAAACCTCTGCTTCTTGAGAATGATGACAGACTTGTTCTTCTTCTTCTTTAATTCCATTTTCAAAAAAGTTTATGGAGTTCTCCATCATAGATTTCTGTTTTTGATTAGAAGCATTAATTTTTTGTTTTATCAATTCGAACGAAGCATAACAGAGGGGTAGACAGTCACTTTCAGCATGTTGATTTTCAGATGTTTGATCATGGATAGTGATCAAATTTTCTTCACTAACTGCTCTGGGACTTATAAAGTTTTCAGCCGGTGCCATACCCAAGCAATCTTCTTCATACTCATCAAATTTAGGTGGACTGAAATTTTCTTTAAAACCCTCACTAACAGAATTTTTAGCAGGCTGATTGTAATTGACATAAAACAAGTCAGAGTTACCTTTTTCTGTCACATCACCCAGCTGATGATCTCTTTGTTTGTCATGGGAAAAACTGGAATGCCAAGCCATTTCTCCTTGTCTATGCTTCTCTTCGAACCCACCTTCTTCTTCAATCCTCTCATCATTTTCTTTGCTCGACAATTTCCTGGACATTCTAAGATTATCTTCAACTTCTAAAGCATCAACGAACATATGTTGTAAACTGGAGGGATTTCTTTCCAAGAGAAGAAAAGAGAAATCAGAATGAAAAATAGATACATAATGTAACTTGGCAGCATTCTCTAGGGGCTGAATTTCTTTCGGCATATCATAATAGGCGCTAGCAAACCTCCTGTTGAAACTGGATAAGGATTCCCCTTCCTGCACCCTCATAGAGTAAAATTCTGAAAGGACTAGGTCCCATGACCTCCTCTTACCCCAAAACTTCAAGAAGACATCAGAAAACCCCTGCCATGTGTCTATAGACTCTGGCTGTAAATGGCGAAACCATTTCTTCACATCTCCCTGGAAAGTTTGGGCAAAAATCCTCATACAAACATCATCCTGATCCACTTCGAACAGATCCAGAAAATTTTCAAAACCTTGAAGATGTTTCTCAGCAGTAAGGCCTTTGATTTCTCCATCGAATTTAGGAAGGTATTTATGGTATTTAGGAGGATAATCATGGAGAACATGAGGTAGGTGAAGTGGCATATATCGGTTTTGGATATTGGAAGAAACTGAACTATGTAAAGAGGATGTATTATCAGCTTTAGTATCATGAGGTTTATAAGGCTGATCCTTACTGTCATGCGGTTCAAGTAAAAGATCTTGATCAAAATCATATGTACAGAATGAAGACACATTTTCAGTTTCTAAAGAAGGGTATACAGGAGTAAATCTATGGTCTTTTTTCGAATATAGCAAACAATGAGAAATTCTTTTGCCAAGCTTAGGAAAAGACAGGAAAAGATTTACAAGAAAGGATAATATGTCTTGGAGAAAACTGAAACTTGAGTACCTTGTCTTTTCATCATGCCTTTCCATGTCTTCACAATGAGCTCATTTCCCAGCGGAGTCTGTCGGTTCTCTTTAAAAGCTTGATTCTGGATCATGCCGCCAATGGAGTCACTGAAATTTGGATTCTTGAAGATGGAGTCGCCAGGTGAAAGATGTACAACCTTACTGATGTTTGACCATTGTTCACCATCAACAATCAAAACTGAAAACTTTGTCGTTCATACCCAGGGAAAATGAAACCCTCGTTCCCCGGCAACAGCGCCAAAATGTTAGCACTCGGATTTTCCTTGGGCTGTATCAAAGAAACCCGAGGTAACCTATTTCAAACCAATATTTAGACTGAAAGTTGGCCTCCTTCAGCCAGAGAGGGCTCTCTCGGCAAATCTGCCATCCAATGTCACCACGATAGCAGTTTGACAATGAAACTCAAGGGCCAATTTGTAAAATAAATAAAAACTTAAGGATTTTTAATGAGGTGGCTAGATCAACATGAACAGGATACCATTGGGCAATGGAGTCGAGAAAACAGAAAAATATAGACCAGCAGTTAAACAAATATTTTCATACAAAGGCAAGATAGCTGTCTTATTACAGTCAATAAGATTTTTGCAGGTGATAGGGAAAGAAATAAAGACAGTCCATTAACAGCAGGCATCAATTTTCAGATGAATCTACCGTTAATTTTAGAGAAATAAATGGATGCTCAGAAGCGAATAAATCGAGGCATAGAAACATGAATCTCAATCTATTATGAACGTTCATCTAAGCATAGAAGAAAACGACATAATGAAAGGAATAACGCAGAAAGTAAACTTGCACAAGTAGAGAAAGGAAATGGTACAGACTGCAATTTTTAAACAACACATGAATCTTTGAAGAAAAATCTGTTCAATTCTGAGGTCTTTATTAACTTCTGAAGCCCTTCAAAACACCCAGAATGGGTCTCTCCTTACAGAAAATCCAACCCTTTACATGTTTTTTACATATCAATATATAGAAAGACGGCCTATGGCTAATCTTGAATTCAAAACCTAACTGAAACTCTAAAAATAGAAACAGTTACAACTTATTTTTTTATTTCAGGAAGTAAATTTGCTGAAAAATAGGCTTTGAAGACCTGGCTGTATATCTCAAATGGAGATAGCTGTGTACATTTTGAGAGAGGTTTTTGTAACTGGGAATGTTCTAAAGAAAAACCTCTTTCAGTTTCTGAAAATTCATCTTCATTTGGAAGAACCAGCTCTTTGAAGTTGATGACTAAAACAATAAACTGAAATTCTGGAAACTTGCCCCATGAAGATGACTTCGATTCTCTTAAACCATAACACCTGTGTAAAAACTGAGAGAGGTTTTTGAAGATTGGCCCGCGCTGAAGAAAAACCTCTCTTAGTTTCCTAAAATTCCTCTCGGTTTGGCAAAAACAGCTTCTAGAAAATGGTGACTAAAACAGGCATTTTCTCAAAAACGTGTTATACTTATCCTATTTGATTTTCTTTATGGGATATATCCCACATTGGTTGAGCGGGAAATGATTGTGGTGTTTATATACCCCACCGCGCACAACACTTGATAACACATAGCACGTGCTATTGTGCTTCTCTTCGTCGGGAATGGTTGTTCCGCGTGGGCGGAAGGCGGTTTATGATACCACCTCGTGTTGACGCGGATGAATAATAACATGCCACGTGCTCCCGTGGTATTTCGTCCGCGACCGCTTTATAATTTTGAATTTCGAGCTATTGAGGGATGCGGAAAGGCTATGTGGGACCCCTTGGTTCGGATCTTGGTCACTTGACAAGCCCTCGGTGTTGTTGGGTGCTTAATATTCTTTTTGCTCCTTTTTTAATTAAATCTTTTGGCATATTCACCAAAGTCACCTTCATAAAGTCTTGACTTTAGTCTAGATTATAAAATTAAAACCTCATTCTCATAAAGTTTCAATTTTGGCCAAAAGTTAATCAAATGCTCTTCCTCATACTTAGGCAAATTATTGAAAATTAAAGGCCTTTTCTTCATAAAGCTTTTGGTTATGCCATATTATAAAAATCAATGTTCTTTTCATAAAGATTAAAATCTTAAGCAAATCTTCTAGGTCTCTCCAAGGTTGAGTTCGCAAACCTATAGAGATAGTAAAACCTTTTTTTTTTTTCTCTTTATGAAGATTTTGCTTCCCTTCTTTTCTCAAACTTATTTCCTTTTGTAACTTTGATATCCACACTCGAGGACAAATGCGCTTTTCTCGACCAAGTTTGAGATCTCCTTTCACGAAACTTGATCTATTTTGCACTGCCAGTGTTGCCGGAAAATGATTAATGCCGTCATAAGGCATTTAAGCACAAAATTTTATGGAGTGCCAACAACTGGCTCCTACTGGGGATGCTGTCCTCCCAGCGAGGCAGCAAAGAACAACGTAGACCATGTGCCTGACCATTGGGCGGCTCCCAACCTTGACAACTGCAACCTGTAACCTGTATCCGGTAATCAATCTTTCATCCAGAAACTGTAACTGAAAACCGATAACTGCTGAACACTGAAACATACATGCTGGAACTAAACTGAAAACAACGCTGTACATACTGAAAAAATGTTTGCCAGGCAAACTTATTCCTCCTACCTACCCTACTCTGTTGAATTGTGATTGCTGAATCAAATGACACAAAAGTGCCAATGAAGCCAATCTAATAACTGACCATCTGCTCGACTATGGCTTGCATTCCTTTTGAGTGAGTAAGAAAGACAGAAAACAAACCATTCCAAACATTCTCTGATAATGAGTTCATGTCCCACAAATGTTAGAAAATTCATTTTCCCCTCAGACCGTAGTAAATTAGCATAGGGATCTTCAAAAGTTTGAAATATTATCTCGTCTTGAGATTCAACAAGAATGGAAATATCTCTTTCCAATTGACCTGCAAGACTATTCAAGTGTGGATTGATGAGAGTGCATAGGGGGGCATGATATTCTAATACCTGCGTTTCGACTGCATCCTCCTCAAGCATGAGCGGCTCTGTTTCCCTTTTTGGTATGCCATCTATCCCATCTTTATACTTATCCACATCATTATCCAAAACATCTTCAAACAACAAACATCCTTCAAGATCATTAATCATGTCAACCCTATCTTTTTGATGGAAATAAATAGCGTCTAACAGTTGATCCCTTGGCGGAGAATCATCATCATAAATAGGTTCCTTCAAAGGATCGGCATGACTGTCAATGTTTAAATTTAGATTTACATGCTTGAAAATGGAAGAGGTCTCACTTACATACTCACTGTGTGAACAATGCAGATCCGACATTACTGGAGTTGTAATAAGACTTTTCAGGAGTTGATCTATTTCATCTTCAGATAGAGGAGAAATTTTGGAAATATTATGGAGGCGCCCACCTTTCTTGTTTAAGGAAAAATCAGCAGCATCATTTGAGGCCTGTTCTGTTTCTTGTATTCCAAGAGAAGTACTGATGTATTGTTCTTTAAGTGAATCAAATAAGACAGAGTCCTCTAGACCCACAGCTTCTGAAATAATGTGACATGGAGAGAAGCTTATCTGACCTTCTTCTGAATTAGAAGACCACTGACAAGACTGAAGAAAATTCTTATCTGGCTCGGGAGAAAAGATACAAAGGCCATCACCAATTTCATTTGAAAATTCAGAATTTAAAACTCGCCCTTCTTCATCCAAAACAGCAAAACCATCATTAAATTCTTCAATGACATTAAGTGCAACAGACTCTTCTTGATACAAAATTTCTGAATGCGAAATAGAGACCTGATTTTCTGTTTGGTACTTATCTTCCCTATGAAAAACCTCTGCTTCTTGAGAATGATGACAGACTTGTTCTTCTTCTTCTTTAATTCCATTTTCAAAAAAGTTTATGGAGTTCTCCATCATAGATTTCTGTTTTTGATTAGAAGCATTAATTTTTTGTTTTATCAATTCGAACGAAGCATAACAGAGGGGTAGACAGTCACTTTCAGCATGTTGATTTTCAGATGTTTGATCATGGATAGTGATCAAATTTTCTTCACTAACTGCTCTGGGACTTATAAAGTTTTCAGCCGGTGCCATACCCAAGCAATCTTCTTCATACTCATCAAATTTAGGTGGACTGAAATTTTCTTTAAAACCCTCACTAACAGAATTTTTAGCAGGCTGATTGTAATTGACATAAAACAAGTCAGAGTTACCTTTTTCTGTCACATCACCCAGCTGATGATCTCTTTGTTTGTCATGGGAAAAACTGGAATGCCAAGCCATTTCTCCTTGTCTATGCTTCTCTTCGAACCCACCTTCTTCTTCAATCCTCTCATCATTTTCTTTGCTCGACAATTTCCTGGACATTCTAAGATTATCTTCAACTTCTAAAGCATCAACGAACATATGTTGTAAACTGGAGGGATTTCTTTCCAAGAGAAGAAAAGAGAAATCAGAATGAAAAATAGATACATAATGTAACTTGGCAGCATTCTCTAGGGGCTGAATTTCTTTCGGCATATCATAATAGGCGCTAGCAAACCTCCTGTTGAAACTGGATAAGGATTCCCCTTCCTGCACCCTCATAGAGTAAAATTCTGAAAGGACTAGGTCCCATGACCTCCTCTTACCCCAAAACTTCAAGAAGACATCAGAAAACCCCTGCCATGTGTCTATAGACTCTGGCTGTAAATGGCGAAACCATTTCTTCACATCTCCCTGGAAAGTTTGGGCAAAAATCCTCATACAAACATCATCCTGATCCACTTCGAACAGATCCAGAAAATTTTCAAAACCTTGAAGATGTTTCTCAGCAGTAAGGCCTTTGATTTCTCCATCGAATTTAGGAAGGTATTTATGGTATTTAGGAGGATAATCATGGAGAACATGAGGTAGGTGAAGTGGCATATATCGGTTTTGGATATTGGAAGAAACTGAACTATGTAAAGAGGATGTATTATCAGCTTTAGTATCATGAGGTTTATAAGGCTGATCCTTACTGTCATGCGGTTCAAGTAAAAGATCTTGATCAAAATCATATGTACAGAATGAAGACACATTTTCAGTTTCTAAAGAAGGGTATACAGGAGTAAATCTATGGTCTTTTTTCGAATATAGCAAACAATGAGAAATTCTTTTGCCAAGCTTAGGAAAAGACAGGAAAAGATTTACAAGAAAGGATAATATGTCTTGGAGAAAACTGAAACTTGAGTACCTTGTCTTTTCATCATGCCTTTCCATGTCTTCACAATGAGCTCATTTCCCAGCGGAGTCTGTCGGTTCTCTTTAAAAGCTTGATTCTGGATCATGCCGCCAATGGAGTCACTGAAATTTGGATTCTTGAAGATGGAGTCGCCAGGTGAAAGATGTACAACCTTACTGATGTTTGACCGTTTTTCACCATCAACAATCAAAACTGAAAACTTTGTCGTTCATACCCAGGGAAAATGAAACCCTCGTTCCCCGGCAACGGCGCCAAAATGTTAGCACTCGGATTTTCCTTGGGCTGTATCAAAGAAACCCGAGGTAACCTATTTCAAACCAATCTTTAGACTGAAAGTTGGCCTCCTTCAGCCAGAGAGGGCTCTCTCGGCAAATCTGCCATCCAATGTCACCACGATAGCAGTTTGACAATGAAACTCAAGGGCCAATTTGTAAAATAAATAAAAACTTAAGGATTTTTAATGAGGTGGCTAGATCAACATGAACAGGATACCATTGGGCAATGGAGTCGAGAAAACAGAAAAATATAGACCAGCAGTTAAACAAATATTTTCATACAAAGGCAAGATAGCTGTCTTATTACAGTCAATAAGATTTTTGCAGGTGATAGGGAAAGAAATAAAGACAGTCCATTAACAGCAGGCATCAATTTTCAGATGAATCTACCGTTAATTTTAGATAAATAAATGGATGCTCAGAAGCGAATAAATCGAGGCATAGAAACATGAATCTCAATCTATTATGAACGTTCATCTAAGCATAGAAGAAAACGACATAATGAAAGGAATAACGCAGAAAGTAAACTTGCACAAGTAGAGAAAGGAAATGGTACAGACTGCAATTTTTAAACAACACATGAATCTTTGAAGAAAAATCTGTTCAATTCTGAGGTCTTTATTAACTTCTGAAGCCCTTCAAAACACCCAGAATGGGTCTCTCCTTACAGAAAATCCAACCCTTTACATGTTTTTTACATATCAATATATAGAAAGACGGCCTATGGCTAATCTTGAATTCAAAACCTAACTGAAACTCTAAAAATAGAAACAGTTACAACTTATTTTTTTATTTCAGGAAGTAAATTTGCTGAAAAATAGGCTTTGAAGACCTGGCTGTATATCTCAAATGGAGATAGCTGTGTACATTTTGAGAGAGGTTTTTGTAACTGGGAATGTTCTAAAGAAAAACCTCTTTCAGTTTCTGAAAATTCATCTTCATTTGGAAGAACCAGCTCTTTGAAGTTGATGACTAAAACAGTAAACTGAAATTCTGGAAACTTGCCCCATGAAGATGACTTCGATTCTCTTAAACCATAACACCTGTGTAAAAACTGAGAGAGGTTTTTGAAGATTGGCCCGCGCTGAAGAAAAACCTCTCTTAGTTTCCTAAAATTCCTCTCGGTTTGGCAAAAACAGCTTCTAGAAAATGGTGACTAAAACAGGCATTTTCTCAAAAACGTGTTATACTTATCCTATTTGATTTTCTTTATGGGATATATCCCACATTGGTTGAGCGGGAAATGATTGTGGTGTTTATATACCCCACCGCGCACAACACTTGATAACACATAGCACGTGCTATTGTGCTTCTCTTCGTCGGGAATGGTTGTTCCGCGTGGGCGGAAGGCGGTTTATGATACCACCTCGTGTTGACGCGGATGAATAATAACATGCCACGTGCTCCCGTGGTATTTCGTCCGCGACCGCTTTATAATTTTGAATTTCGAGCTATTGAGGGATGCGGAAAGGCTATGTGGGACCCCTTGGTTCGGATCTTGGTCACTTGACAAGCCCTCGGTGTTGTTGGGTGCTTAATATTCTTTTTGCTCCTTTTTTAATTAAATCTTTTGGCATATTCACCAAAGTCACCTTCATAAAGTCTTGACTTTAGTCTAGATTATAAAATTAAAACCTCATTCTCATAAAGTTTCAATTTTGGCCAAAAGTTAATCAAATGCTCTTCCTCATACTTAGGCAAATTATTGAAAATTAAAGGCCTTTTCTTCATAAAGCTTTTGGTTATGCCATATTATAAAAATCAATGTTCTTTTCATAAAGATTAAAATCTTAAGCAAATCTTCTAGGTCTCTCCAAGGTTGAGTTCGCAAACCTATAGAGATAGTAAAACCTTTTTTTTTTTCTCTTTATGAAGATTTTGCTTCCCTTCTTTTCTCAAACTTATTTCCTTTTGTAACTTTGATATCCACACTCGAGGACAAATGCGCTTTTCTCGACCAAGTTTGAGATCTCCTTTCACGAAACTTGATCTATTTTGCACTGCTTGTGTTGCCGGAAAATGATTAATGCCGTCATAAGGCATTTAAGCACAAAATTTTATGGAGTGCCAACAACTGGCTCCTACTGGGGATGCTGTCCTCCCAGCAAGGCAGCAAAGAACAACGTAGACCATGTGCCTGACCATTGGGCGGCTCCCAACCTTGACAACTGCAACCTGTAACCTGTATCTGGTAATCAATCTTTCATCCAGAAACTGTAACTGAAAACCGATAACTGCTGAACACTGAAACATACATGCTGGAACTAAACTGAAAACAACGCTGTACATACTGAAAAAATGTTTGCCAGGCAAACTTATTCCTCCTACCTACCCTACTCTGTTGAATTGTGATTGCTGAATCAAATGACACAAAAGTGCCAATGAAGCCAATCTAATAACTGACCATCTGCTCGACTATGGCTTGCATTCCTTTTGAGTGAGTAAGAAAGACAGAAAACAAACCATTCCAAACATTCTCTGATAATGAGTTCATGTCCCACAAATGTTAGAAAATTCATTTTCCCCTCAGACCGTAGTAAATTAGCATAGGGATCTTCAAAAGTTTGAAATATTATCTCGTCTTGAGATTCAACAAGAATGGAAATATCTCTTTCCAATTGACCTGCAAGACTATTCAAGTGTGGATTGATGGGAGTGCATAGGGGGGCATGATATTCTAATACCTGCGTTTCGACTGCATCCTCCTCAAGCATGAGCGGCTCTGTTTCCCTTTTTGGTATGCCATCTATCCCATCTTTATACTTATCCACATCATTATCCAAAACATCTTCAAACAACAAACATCCTTCAAGATCATTAATCATGTCAACCCTATCTTTTTGATGGAAATAAATAGCGTCTAACAGTTGATCCCTTGGCGGAGAATCATCATCATAAATAGGTTCCTTCAAAGGATCGGCATGACTGTCAATGTTTAAATTTAGATTTACATGCTTGAAAATGGAAGAGGTCTCACTTACATACTCACTGTGTGAACAATGCAGATCCGACATTACTGGAGTTGTAATAAGACTTTTCAGGAGTTGATCTATTTCATCTTCAGATAGAGGAGAAATTTTGGAAATATTATGGAGGCGCCCACCTTTCTTGTTTAAGGAAAAATCAGCAGCATCATTTGAGGCCTGTTCTGTTTCTTGTATTCCAAGAGAAGTACTGATGTATTGTTCTTTAAGTGAATCAAATAAGACAGAGTCCTCTAGACCCACAGCTTCTGAAATAATGTGACATGGAGAGAAGCTTATCTGACCTTCTTCTGAATTAGAAGACCACTGACAAGACTGAAGAAAATTCTTATCTGGCTCGGGAGAAAAGATACAAAGGCCATCACCAATTTCATTTGAAAATTCAGAATTTAAAACTCGCCCTTCTTCATCCAAAATAGCAAAACCATCATTAAATTCTTCAATGACATTAAGTGCAACAGACTCTTCTTGATACAAAATTTCTGAATGCGAAATAGAGACCTGATTTTCTGTTTGGTACTTATCTTCCCTATGAAAAACCTCTGCTTCTTGAGAATGATGACAGACTTGTTCTTCTTCTTCTTTAATTCCATTTTCAAAAAAGTTTATGGAGTTCTCCATCATAGATTTCTGTTTTTGATTAGAAGCATTAATTTTTTGTTTTATCAATTCGAACGAAGCATAACAGAGGGGTAGACAGTCACTTCCAGCATGTTGATTTTCAGATGTTTGATCATGGATAGTGATCAAATTTTCTTCACTAACTGCTCTGGGACTTATAAATTTTTCAGCCGGTGCCATACCCAAGCAATCTTCTTCATACTCATCAAATTTAGGTGGACTGAAATTTTCTTTAAAACCCTCACTAACAGAATTTTTAGCAGGCTGATTGTAATTGACATAAAACAAGTCAGAGTTACCTTTTTCTGTCACATCACCCAGCTGATGATCTCTTTGTTTGTCATGGGAAAAACTGGAATGCCAAGCCATTTCTCCTTGTCTATGCTTCTCTTCGAACCCACCTTCTTCTTCAATCCTCTCATCATTTTCTTTGCTCGACAATTTCCTGGACATTCTAAGATTATCTTCAACTTCTAAAGCATCAACGAACATATGTTGTAAACTGGAGGGATTTCTTTCCAAGAGAAGAAAAGAGAAATCAGAATGAAAAATAGATACATAATGTAACTTGGCAGCATTCTCTAGGGGCTGAATTTCTTTCGGCATATCATAATAGGCGCTAGCAAACCTCCTGTTGAAACTGGATAAGGATTCCCCTTCCTGCACCCTCATAGAGTAAAATTCTGAAAGGACTAGGTCCCATGACCTCCTCTTACCCCAAAACTTCAAGAAGACATCAGAAAACCCCTGCCATGTGTCTATAGACTCTGGCTGTAAATGGCGAAACCATTTCTTCACATCTCCCTGGAAAGTTTGGGCAAAAATCCTCATACAAACATCATCCTGATCCACTTCGAACAGATCCAGAAAATTTTCAAAACCTTGAAGATGTTTCTCAGCAGTAAGGCCTTTGATTTCTCCATCGAATTTAGGAAGGTATTTATGGTATTTAGGAGGATAATCATGGAGAACATGAGGTAGGTGAAGTGGCATATATCGGTTTTGGATATTGGAAGAAACTGAACTATGTAAAGAGGATGTATTATCAGCTTTAGTATCATGAGGTTTATAAGGCTGATCCTTACTGTCATGCGGTTCAAGTAAAAGATCTTGATCAAAATCATATGTACAGAATGAAGACACATTTTCAGTTTCTAAAGAAGGGTATACAGGAGTAAATCTATGGTCTTTTTTCGAATATAGCAAACAATGAGAAATTCTTTTGCCAAGCTTAGGAAAAGACAGGAAAAGATTTACAAGAAAGGATAATATGTCTTGGAGAAAACTGAAACTTGAGTACCTTGTCTTTTCATCATGCCTTTCCATGTCTTCACAATGAGCTCATTTCCCAGCGGAGTCTGTCGGTTCTCTTTAAAAGCTTGATTCTGGATCATGCCGCCAATGGAGTCACTGAAATTTGGATTCTTGAAGATGGAGTCGCCAGGTGAAAGATGTACAACCTTACTGATGTTTGACCGTTGTTCACCATCAACAATCAAAACTGAAAACTTTGTCGTTCATACCCAGGGAAAATGAAACCCTCGTTCCCCGGCAACGGCGCCAAAATGTTAGCACTCGGATTTTCCTTGGGCTGTATCAAAGAAACCCGAGGTAACCTATTTCAAACCAATCTTTAGACTGAAAGTTGGCCTCCTTCAGCCAGAGAGGGCTCTCTCGGCAAATCTGCCATCCAATGTCACCACGATAGCAGTTTGACAATGAAACTCAAGGGCCAATTTGTAAAATAAATAAAAACTTAAGGATTTTTAATGAGGTGGCTAGATCAACATGAACAGGATACCATTGGGCAATGGAGTCGAGAAAACAGAAAAATATAGACCAGCAGTTAAACAAATATTTTCATACAAAGGCAAGATAGCTGTCTTATTACAGTCAATAAGATTTTTGCAGGTGATAGGGAAAGAAATAAAGACAGTCCATTAACAGCAGGCATCAATTTTCAGATGAATCTACCGTTAATTTTAGAGAAATAAATGGATGCTCAGAAGCGAATAAATCGAGGCATAGAAACATGAATCTCAATCTATTATGAACGTTCATCTAAGCATAGAAGAAAACGACATAATGAAAGGAATAACGCAGAAAGTAAACTTGCACAAGTAGAGAAAGGAAATGGTACAGACTGCAATTTTTAAACAACACATGAATCTTTGAAGAAAAATCTGTTCAATTCTGAGGTCTTTATTAACTTCTGAAGCCCTTCAAAACACCCAGAATGGGTCTCTCCTTACAGAAAATCCAACCCTTTACATGTTTTTTACATATCAATATATAGAAAGACGGCCTATGGCTAATCTTGAATTCAAAACCTAACTGAAACTCTAAAAATAGAAACAGTTACAACTTATTTTTTTATTTCAGGAAGTAAATTTGCTGAAAAATAGGATTCGAAGACCTGGCTGTATATCTCAAATGGAGATAGCTGTGTACATTTTGAGAGAGGTTTTTGTAACTGGGAATGTTTTGAAGAAAAACCTCTTTCAGTTTCTGAAAATTCATCTTCATTTGGAAGAACCAGCTCTTTGAAGTTGATGACTAAAACAGTAAACTGAAATTCTGGAAACTTGCCCCATGAAGATGACTTCGATTCTCTTAAACCATAACACCTGTGTAAAAACTGAGAGAGGTTTTTTAATATTGGCCCGCGCTGAAGAAAAACCTCTCTTAGTTTCCTAAAATTCCTCTCGGTTTGGCAAAAACAGCTTCTAGAAAATGGTGACTAAAACAGGCATTTTCTCAAAAACGTGTTATACTTATCCTATTTGATTTTCTTTATGGGATATATCCCACATTGGTTGAGCGGGAAATGATTGTGGTGTTTATATACCCCACCGCGCACAACACTTGATAACACATAGCACGTGCTATTGTGCTTCTCTTCGTCGGGAATGGTTGTTCCGCGTGGGCGGAAGGCGGTTTATGATACCACCTCGCGTTGACGCAGATGAATAATAACATGCCACGTGCTCCCGTGGTATTTCGTCCGCGACCGCTTTATAATTTTGAATTTCGAGCTATTGAGGGATGCGGAAAGGCTATGTGGGACCCCTTGGTTCGGCTCTTGGTCACTTGACAAGCCCTCGGTGTTGTTGGGTGCTTAATATTCTTTTTGCTCCTTTTTTAATTAAATCTTTTGGCATATTCACCAAAGTCACCTTCATAAAGTCTTGACTTTAGTCTAGATTATAAAATTAAAACCTCATTCTCATAAAGTTTCAATTTTGGCCAAAAGTTAATCAAATGCTCTTCCTCATACTTAGGCAAATTATTGAAAATTAAAGGCCTTTTCTTCATAAAGCTTTTGGTTATGCCATATTATAAAAATCAATGTTCTTTTCATAAAGATTAAAATCTTAAGCAAATCTTCTAGGTCTCTCCAAGGTTGAGTTCGCAAACCTATAGAGATAGTAAAACCTTTTTTTTTTTTCTCTTTATGAAGATTTTGCTTCCCTTCTTTTCTCAAACTTATTTCCTTTTGTAACTTTGATATCCACACTCGAGGACAAATGCGCTTTTCTCGACCAAGTTTGAGATCTCCTTTCACGAAACTTGATCTATTTTGCACTGCCAGTGTTGCCGGAAAATGATTAATGCCGTCATAAGGCATTTAAGCACAAAATTTTATGGAGTGCCAACACATGTAATACGTCCTAGAGATCCGGACAGGTTGTGCTAGTCATGTAAAAGGCCTTGGATGCTCTTTAGAGATCTTACTAGGAAAGACACTCTTTTAAGGTTTTGCTAGACCACATGTAATACGTCCTGGAGATCCAGACAGGTTGTGCTAGTCACGTAAAAGGCCTCGGATGCTCCTTAGAGATCTTACTGGGAAAGACACTCTTTTAAGGTTTTGTGGGGACCACATGTAATATGTCCTGGAGATCCGGACAGGTTGTGCTAGTCACGTAAAAGGCATCAGATTCTCTTTAGAGATATTGCTGGGCAAGACACTCTTTTAAAGTTTTGTGTAGATCACATGTAATCAGTCATGGAGATCCATACAGGTTGTGCTAGTCACGTAAAAGGCCTCAGATGCTCTTTAGAGATCTTGCTGGGAAAGACACTCTTTTAAGGTTTTGTGAAGGTCACATGTAAAAGATCCTGGGAGATCCGACAGGTTGAGCTGTGTTCTCATAAAAGTCCTGGGATGCTCTTTCGAGGTTTTGTTGATGCACATAATCAGTCTTGAGGATTCCACAGAATGGCCAGCTCGCATAGATGATGAAGACCTACAAGAGGCTAGGCCTACATCCAACATGAAAAAGTTTTGTCTCTGTAGAAATTCCTATGACGAGAAGAATTGAGAGATAGCACCAGTGATCGAGATGATGAGTACAACAGCAGTGACGATGATGCTCCGTGATCCAGTGACGATGATCCAGCTCCAGATTGAAGACTTGTGGTGATATGTATTGATGACCTGTGTCTAGAGAATACCTTCCTATTTAAGAGGGAGTGTTGATGTATTTGTAACTTCAAAATATATTCTTCTATGTATTACACATGTAATTTATTATATTCATGATGGAGATATATTATTCCTCCAATCAGAAGTGTCGTCAATTGTATTCGCAAGAGCTGCAAGTTTCGCAACTTATATTTGATGGGTTATTAGACCACCAGTGTGGGGTCGGCCCTGCTTGTGTCACGTGAGTGGGTTATTAGACTTACTTAGGAAGTCATCCCAGCTAGAGTTAAATGCATGTTAAGTTGTGTATAAATAGAGAGAGAGTGTGTCTCATTCTATTCATTGACTCACTCATCCAACTCGCATTAGTTGAGAGAGGAGTGCGTACAAGTGGAGGAGGAGTAGCTGTGGGAGTCATCTATCTTTTGGGGATTGATCTTTGTGATCTTTGTATTGGGGCTTATTCTATCTCTGAGGAAGTTGCGGGGTTTTTCACCTTCTTGGTTTTCCCCAGTGAAATGCTTTGTGTTCATTGTCTCTTGTGATTGTTATGATGTGCTTGTTATTCTCTTAGCGATCCTCGATAATG
This sequence comes from Larix kaempferi, assembly GCA_027924585.1. Lineage (NCBI taxonomy): Eukaryota > Viridiplantae > Streptophyta > Pinopsida > Pinales > Pinaceae > Larix > Larix kaempferi. The sequence goes on along the minus strand of BSBM01001197.1, from coordinate 12,235,146 downwards.
TTTGAATGAAATTATCGAAAAATTAACATTACCAACCCAGAAAGATGACCCCCACAGGCTCCACTGTGAGCATCATTCAATACTGTTTCAGCTTCCTCTAAAGTTAAACAACGACGTAAGATGGAATCTATCCCATGTCTGTACAGAGTGTCAGAAATGATGAGATAGTTCTTCGCATGATTCTTAAGTTTGCGTCGTTCATCCCTAGAGAAAGTGGTGGGACACCTCAAATTCTGGAGATATACTGGGATATCCCCATACCATGGGTCAGAGGATGCAATGAGAAATATATGTTCATCCGGGAATGATGACTCTTCCTCAATGTGTACTATGTCACTAGGAAACTCAGAAATCAGTTCGACGAAAACCAGTGATTTCTTTGATTTAGCGGACTGAAAAACCAAGTCCAATTCTTGCAGGATTACAATCCATTTGTTAAATTTACCACCGATGATACGTCGAGTGAGAACATATTGAAATGGGTTGACCTTCTCAACCATTGTGGTAGTTCGCAATAAGATATAGTGACGTAGCCTCTGAACCGCATAGAAAATAACTAATGCCAACTTCTCCACATGAGAATGCTTGATCTCAGGATCTATCAAGGCACACGGCATATAATAAATGACATGATCTTGGAGCTTGTCATCCTCCTGAACCAGTACTATGCCGATTGTGTATATTGATGCAACCAGATATAAGAGGAAATCCTTGGTATAGTCTTGCGGGATTAACAAGGGGGGTGAAAGTAATGCCTTTTTCAAGGCCTCAAATGATGCTTGAGCAGCCTCATCCCACAGAAAGTAGGTGTCTTGTTTAAGCAGTCTCATGAAACCTTTTGTAATTTTGGCATAGTTAATGATAAAGCGTCTCAAGAAGTTGGACATGCCCTCCAGACTTTGAATTTGTATCAGGGTTCGAGGAGGAGGTGGATTTACAATCGCCTCAACTTTCAATGGATCAACCATTATGCCACGACTAGATACTATGAAACCCAGTAATCGTCCAGACTCGACCCAGAATACACATTTGTTGGGATTCAATCGAATCTTGTAGTATCTACACCGTTCAAACACAAGTCTTAAGTGATCAGGATGCTCCCGTCTCTTGCGAGATCGTGCTAGGAGATCATCGAGGTAAGGTTCAACTAAGTGCTTGATGTCAGGAAAAGCAAAGTTCATTGCTCGCTGAAAGGTAGGCAAAGGTCCCCCAAGGAAAAATGAAATCTGTCTTGTGCTGGTATTCAGGTTTGATCTATATTTGATTATATCCTGAAAACCCATCCATGAAAGAAAACATTTCATGGCCCGCACACGCATCGATAATTTGATCTATGAATGGTGTGGGGTAATTGTCTTTCAGATAAGCTTTATTTAGGTCCCGGAAGTCAGTGCAGACTCTAATGGTACCTTTCTTTTTTTCAACTGGAACAGGATTTGAAATCCATTCCGTCATGGCTATCGGATAGATAAATTTGGCTTTGAGCAATTTCTCTACTTCTGCCTTGATGGCAACTGCTTTTTGAGGGTTAACTGGATGGAGCTTCTGTCTCACTGGTTTAGAATTTGGGTAAGTGGTGATGACATGCTCAACAATGACGGGGTCAATGCCTGGCATCTCCTCGTAAGACCAGGAAAAAACACCGCAGAATTCTTTAAAGAGATTGGTATACAAAATGATCTCCTCCGGAGAACAGTCTGCTCTAATGAAAATATTTTCCACGACTCCAGGTTTGATGGAAATGTTAATCGGAATAGTTCTCGATATATTTTCCATATTCCCTTCAGCATAAATGGCTTTTGAAGTAGAAGGGATAGGGGACAAATCAACACTCCACCGGGTCTCATAGAGGGAAAAACAGTGTCTAGACAGTCAAAAGAGTGGATAGAGTCCATTGACCATGCAGGGGCATATTCCATATCTAACTCAGCAGAGACCAACAGAGTCACGATATGTTCTGTTGCAGTATGTTGTGAATCCAAGTAAGTCACCTCTGCAATAGATAAGGGCACAACTTGTTCTGATTCGGTGGGAAGAATCCATGGATCAGTCGTTGGATCGACCATGAAAATCTCAAATGAAGAACACTCTTCAAAACCAATAAAAAGGACAGGAGAAGGTAGGTCAAAAGTTCCCATTAATGACCCATAGAGACCTGCTCCTACACTCTTAGTAGCTGGGTGGGACTGATCAACCAACGAAATCGTTGAATCCGATGAAGTCTGGTTGTTTTTCCGAGTAAACGAAAGTTGATCAACTATGATGATCTTGCCTTCGTGAGGGAACATTAAAACCCGGAAAACGGCCAACGACACTGCTTGCATGGCATATGTCCAGCTCCTACCTATCAACAAGTTGTAGTCAAGCAGAGCATCTAGAACTTCAACCTCTACAGAAACTAACTTACCCGCAAGTTCAATATCAAATGATGGTAAGACTCTGTGTGGACGGAAAGATCTTCCATCAAAGGAAGGAAGCAAGGTGTTTGAGGGGGCTAGCTTAGGTTCGCCTAAAGCCTTCCAACAAGAAATGGACATTATGCACGTAGATACACCCTCATCTATAACAACTCATCCAATGGTCTTGGGACCATGGATTACTTCTATTTGGAGAGCGATGTGATACGACAACCGAGGTTTGATATTGGTCATATCAAACGGAGCAAGCATATTGGATGAATCTATGCCCCCGATCGCTGCGAGAAGTGCACTGCGTTGCAATGGGAAAATATGCAGTACTTCTAAAGTGGACATGGGACAAGGGGTTTGGGATAAATCCTCCACAACATTGTAGTTGGGGGAAGCCCGTGCGTTGGGGTTTTTCACATCCCGTTTGAAGACACCTTTCGGAATATTGGGAAACGAATCCACTGGTCTCTCGATGTGGAGAGGGGTAGATGACTCAGGAACATGCTTCTGCTATGGATCTTGGGTATAATTTCTAGATCAAGTTTGCAAAAGAGCATCTTAATTAACCATAATAATGAACGATTGATCAACATATGAGGCATGAGGTATGCCCCCAGCACTAGATTTACCAAAAGCTGAACTTTGTCTGTGAGGGAACGAATCTTTCAAGACAGCTGGTTTCTTTTCACGGAGCAACTTCTGGGCTTCTTCCATTAGAGGGAATTGATGGGTAAGGTGGTCCTCTTTGCATAGCTTGCAAGGGAACTTTACTTTCCTTTTTTTCCTTTTTACCCTCCTCAGCATTTTTTGTGTTTTTGGGATTTTGTTGGTTCCCCTCCCCTTTCTTGCCCTTTCTTTTGTTGTTGGGATGCCGAGGGCCCTTTTGATTCGTCTGCACTTGTTGTACATATTTTTTTTTTGAAGGGGAGGCTGCAACTGAAGTTGCTTATGCAGCAGACTGTTTGACAGAAAAGGCGTGAACCTGCTTAGTTAAAGCATCAAACGATGCAAAATCTACTAAACCCACGATGCCATCATCATGTGGTCTAGGATTAGGTTTACCTAGGTCTGTGTTAGAACTTGGTGCATCAGGAATAATCTCATATAAGAGCCCGGACTGAGCATATGCCAAGTCAAGCTGCTAGGTTCTCAAGATAGCTTCCTCTTCGGAGGACACCCCTGAAGTTGCAACTTCCTTAGAAATATAAGGAAGGAGTGATTTGAGATACCACTCTAATAAAAATGCTGGAGGGATGTCAGCTTTAATGAGCCTCTTTCTCCTTCGCCACTCCTGAATATGGTCAGATAAGTGAGTGGCTTCGTTCTGTCTAAAGGTTGACAGAAGATCTGTACCAGCATCATACCGGACAGGAAGTTGAAAGTGATTCAGAAAAATAGTAGCTAGATCCCAAAAGGTGCCATAAGTAGCTGCAGGCATTTCAATATACCATTTGGCTGTGAAACTTGTCAAGGTTCTTTGAAAGAGCCTCAATCAGATGGAATCATCATTCAACGAATTCGAGGAGTACCAGAGATGAAACGTCGTGACATGGTCATCAGGATCTTCACTAGTCTTACCTTCAAATTTTGGAATGTCCGAAGGAAACTTAGTGGGAACAGGTGTCCATGCAGGATTATGGCGCACAGGGTCATTAGTAAGTTTTGAAAGATCTAGCAAGTTCAAAGTTTCCAGAAGAGGTAAATGAGGTTGTGCCGATGGCATTTGGTGGACAAGAACCTGGTAGGGGGAACCTCCCAATACCTGGTTCGTGTACTGCTGGTTGGGGTTGCCCCCAACCATCGGTTGTGAGGTAAAAGCATTAAAATTGATCCACCCAAAAGAAAGTGGATTACTTCCCGGGGCAGTGGTCCATTTCGGTTGGGTGTTAACCCCACCGTATTGTGGATTAATAATATTACCCCCTCCTCCATCAAACAGAGAGAAAGGGATACTCCCTACAGGTATATTTTATGGATTTACATTATAACCTGCGTAGGGGTTAAAGCCAGGTGTAGTTGTAACAGACGGTGCCGTCATTGTGCCCATAACAGGAATAGATGCAGAGGGGATCGATCCTACAACAAATGTGGAAGAAATAGTCTGAGGTATACCTTGGAACTGTTGAGTAACAGGAGGTTGAGTATAAGTCACTGTAGGTATCCCTGTCAAAGGGATATTAGTTAGTCCAAAAGCAGGGGTATAAACTGAAGTAGATGTCGAAGCTTCTGAGCTTGCCATGCCTACAGTACCAACATTAAAACTAAAGGACGGGGTCGAAGCAGAAGCAGTCAGCGAATAACTTGGTGTTGCAGTGTTTGTAAAAGAAGGATTAATAATCCCTGCAGCCATAGCTGTTGTGGGAGTTTGAGGAACTCCCTGCTCATCTCCTGGGTTAGTCATGGTGTAACCAGGTGTAAATAAGTACGCACTGTACTCAGGTTGGCCTAGAAAGCCTACAGGTACCAGTAGTGGATCGTTGGGTCCAGTCAGAGGAGGGTTGAAAGGAGTGCTAAAATCTCTAGAAGTTAAGTCCTCAACCTCAACAGTATCAAAGACTTGTTGATCCTGAACTCGGGGCTGTGGTTCTCCAGGTAATTCTATTTCACCCGTAAATTCAAATGAACCACGAGAATCCGTCCTCCAGCGTCGCGGTGGTGGTGGAGGCTCCACAATGAGTGGGGGAAGGTCTTGCAACCTCCGAGACCTACGAAGAGGTTGGTCCTCCACAACTATGTAAAAAGAAAATTAAGTATAAAACCTTGTGGCCACTAACGACTAGGGAGGAAACAACATACCACTAAAAATTTCCTAAGTGATCAAACCAGGAAAACAAGGAAAATACTCTTAGAAGCAAGTCTGGGATGATGAGGGCCCAGAAAAAGCTAATAGAGTATTGGCGATCAGTTATGCGGCGTCCAATGGAGGTCCTCTGGGTGCAAGCGTTTGAATCACCAAACCGCCCTCCCGGGATTACTGCCAAAGGGTTATCTTCTGCGTCTGCCTGAGGTGAAGTGGAAATATCCTTCCACTCTACCTATGTAGAGACCTAGGGTTTATGATACTAAGGATACTACCAATACGAAAAAACATGGGGGAACAGTCATCAACCTAGCCAAGACGCATGGGCAGGGTAGCAAAGCCAAAAATCCAAAAGCACTTTGAAAGTACTAGTAGACCCCCATACACGAATCAACTCTGGTTTATGGTTGAGAGGAAAGTGAGGGGGTATCCTCAACAGTTCCAATCGCCCATGGCCTCGTGCTTAACTCTGGTTTGAGTAGAGCGTTCCCAGGATATTTTGATAGAGGTGGGTTTACCTAATAGATTGTCTTACTACGATTGTTGAGTAATGAAGCTGATTTCAGGTAGTTTAAGGTGATTTACCCCGGAACCCTAGCCTAAGCTAGTTGATGATGTGTATACTTAAAAAGAAAAAGTTGCTAGTTAATTTTATTAAGATTTATTTTTAAAGGCTACTTTTTACTCAATAAGGGTAGTGAAGTGTGTGGAATGGTTTCAACAGAGAGCAAAGTGCGTAGAAATAATGCTTTTAACTTCACAAAAACTCTTTCCTTTTTCGTTTATATTTTCCAAAAATGAAACTAGGAAATCCTACATATTTTTTTTTTCAATTTTCTTTTAAATTTTCAAAGCAAGATAAACTATGCTATTTCGAAAATGATGATAAATCTTACTACTAATCTACCCATTTCAATTTTTGTCTTTTCTAATATTTGCAAAAGAAAATGAACTTGAAAAAGGAACAAGTAAGACCTAACGCAAAGTGTGGGTAAAGAAAAACAACCTAATGGCTTAAAAAAATCAAATCAAAATACTTGAGAAAGACTCCACCTACCAAGGTGTTTCGATGAATGAACTCAAGGTTTGGAACAAGATGTAAAAGAAAATAAGGTAAAGCTGATGCACGAAACGGGAAACAAACCAAGAGGCTGCTCCTAAGCATTAATAAACCTAAGAAAACACCCGCCAAACAAAGGAGTAGGTAAGCAAACCAAAAGCAACCCTACCAACACACAAACTCAAAGGAAAATTAACTAGAAAGCTTCAACTCACTCAGACTGATCTGAATAGATGTTCAGAAGGTATCTAAACCAAACAACCCTTCAAAACCACCCTAAAAACTCAAACTGGAATCAAACCCTAAAAAAAAGGACAAGACTCAGTAAAAGTGTGTAGCTGTTGCCACAAAAAACAAGCGTTGAGTGCACAGGTCTGTATAAATGCAACAAGCATCTAGGGAAAAAAGTGCGCTACTATGCCTAGCAGAGAGTCGCACACAACATCAAAAGGTCTAAAAAAAACAAACAGAAAAGACACCTTAAACAAGTGCTAAAGCAAGTAAAGGAAATCTACAGGACTTCAGAGAGGCAAACAAGACTCATGAATTAGACAAAGATGTCTAAAAATCAGTCACAAAGCAAGGAAAAATGCTAGAAGTAGACCCCACCACTTGGAAACCAAACCCTAGCAGAAGGCTTGAACCTACAGGAAAAGTGTGCTACTGTGTGGTATAAGAACCAACGCCTACCACAAGAAATGCGCTACTATGTTTCAGCTAAACTAGCGCACAAGACAGAAATGCACTACTGTATGTACAGTAATCTAGCACATAGGGACTTAAAGCAATCAAAAAAGCTTTGCCAAAGCAGACTGAAATGAATCAAGATACAATGAATAGGAAAATAACCTATAAAAACCTCTCAGAGAACAAAAGACTGAACAAACTAGAAGAAAACCTAGCAAGGTCCCCTAGAGTAGAAAACAACCGGTTACTCCCCAGCGGAGTCGCCAGTTTTGTTGTGTAGGAAAATACCTTATAGTGGGGGAAACGACACTACCAACTTACATGGGGTGACAGGTAAATATATTCATGTTTTGCATCAATTACTACGAATGGAAAGAGGATTAGGGTTCTGAAAGTTGTACCTTTTAACAATGGCTGGTCCTTGCTTTCACCTGATCTTCCACGATGATGAAACTGCAAAACAAATTAACCTTCCTCAGCATATCTTGACTGTAAATAGATAATGAAATTGAAAACAATTAAACATTAATCACAATCAGATGTTTAACCAAATAGACATTCAATCAAATAGAAATTCAATTTGGGACGGGAAGGGTATTTCCACCTTTTATTGTCAAAGAAATGAGATAAGTACATATATACTTGATTTGTCCAGACACTTCTGCAATCGAGTCCTGGGCTCTTGCTCCTCACAATGACTTAAGAATTCCTCCAGCGTAACAACAACTTATCATTCCTTCTAGGTCCTCTCTCTCATGGGTTCCACTTGTATTTATGGGACAAGGTAGGCAGTTGAATTCGAGAGGTGGCTGAATTGGGAGGTTGAGGAAGTTGCAGAACCAACTTCAACTAATCCCAATTCATAATCTTAATATATTTTTCCATTTCATCTTAATATGTGCGCAGGTTTCATACAACCAGACTAGCGGACAGTATGCAACTCTTGCACTTGACAACCAACGTTTGCAACATTTTGAAGGATGTGCGCAGGTTGTCTTTAATAAGACCAACGTTTAGAACGCAAGATGGCTGTGGAAATAGTAGCGCACACATGGTGAAAACTGTAGAAAAAATATGTTTTTTCAGATGAAGAGTGTAATCTCAGCAATAACTCATCTAGGATCAATCTAGCTCTTCCATCCATAGTGTCCTTTTGTGTGATCGATAGAGCAATGTGATCATGGACGGAGAATTTCATATTTGACTTAGAACATAGGGAATTGGACATGGTCAAGGGAGGAGACCTAAGACTTGGGCCTTAGAGGAATCTTATATCCATCTAGGGCTAAGAAGGTTACCTACACCAACTACATATGGCCTCTTGAGGTATCATTGTCCTATGATTGAGGATGGAAGTGCCATGATATGGTTTTGAAATTAGTATCTACATGCCTTAGGGCCTTGGAAATGGTTTTCCAGGGAAGAATACCATGCATTTGGCCCGAAATAAACCATTGAGGCATCCAAATCCATGAGAAATTCCTCGAGGAACCATGCATTACCTCATAGGGATATATGTGGAAATATGTATCTATGTCTTAGGGCCTTAGGACCTTGGACATAGTCAAGGGAGGAGAGTTGATCCTATGGATCTAAATGAATCTTCTAGCCATCCAAGGATAAGAATATTTCATCCACCAACCATGCGTGACATATTGAGGGTATCATTACTCTATGATTGAGGATATTAGTGCCATTTGGTATTTTTAAGTAGTATGTACATGTCCCGAGCCTTTAAGATGATGCTCTAGGGAATAATACTTTGAATTTAAAGCATTGAGGCATCTAGATCCATGAAAAATGCTTCAAATCACAACACATGACTTTGTCAATGGTATTCATGATGCTCTATATTTATGTCTTGGGGCCTTGGGGCCTTAGACATGCTTAGAGGAGGATACCAAAACCTTGGGCCTTGAAGAAGTTTTCTAGCCATCAAATCCTAAGAAGGTTTCCTCAACCAACCACACATGGCTTCTTGAGTGTTCCAATGGCTTATGATTAGGGATGTTGGTGCAACTAGGTGGTTTGGATAAATATGTATGTATCTCAAGGCCTTGGGAATGACATTTGAGGGAAAAAGACCACGCATTTGTCCCTAAAGAAACCATTGAGGCATCCAAAGCCATGAAAAATGTCTCAAAGCACCATGTATGACTTTGCAGGGATATCCATGATTCCATGGCACTATGTATCCAAGTCTTTGGAATTGGGGGTTTGTACATGGTCATGGGAGGAGACTTGAAGCTCGAGACTGAAAGGAATGTTACATCCATTTAGGGATAACAAGGTTTCCTCCACCAAGAGCATATACCATTTTGAGGGTATCATTGTCCTATTGACGATGACTATGCCATCATGGTATCATTAGCATATGATTGTGTCCTTGAACCAGCATAGATCCATCCTAAATGCGTATCTATCAAGCACTGAGAAGCATCCTATTTCTCGAGGTCTTTTTTTTAATGAGTTTTTATCTGGTTTTAAAATTTTGTTTTATGAGTGGATATGGATTTTTTAATTGGTTTTCAATTTTTATTTTATGAGCCGACATAAATTTTTTTAATTAATTTTTATTTTGGGTACATAACGTGACATCGTTATGCTACATTACATTACACATATCCCCCATACTAATTTGTAACCACCTTGCTACTATCGGTGCAATAAAAACATATGACATTGCAAGAAGATACTTCACCTTCAAATGATCATATTTGCTTGAGAACTATGTATAGGTCTTGAGCCATAAACCAATGTAAAGGAATGAGACATTGAAATTAGGCCTAAAATATAAATTTTGAAGCTCAAGGGAAACCATTAATCCCTTGAACTACCACACATGACCTCTATGTAGGACATTTGGCCTATGAGTGGTCATGATATCTCACTATTAGAAGGTTATGAGCACTAAGGATGGGTCATGGGGAACTTGATTTTCCTCAATGTGTATTATGTATTAGGCATGTAGATTATTCTACCCTTGATAATTCAAACTATAAGGTGTTAACCCCATCTAGATGTGAACTTTAGGAAACATAAATGCTACTTAGTTTACAAGGAGACCAACAAGACTATAGCTCTTGGTGTGGACAATCATGGATTGTTTAGACTATTCAACATTGGATAGGTCACAGAGCATGCAATGGTAAGCACATGTACATCAAATATAAGTACTCTTTGACATCGATTATATGGGAACCTAATCTTAACCTACCTTTCTCATATGGCTTGAAGTAATATGGTAGAAGGACTTCTTGATATCCAAGCACAAATATAGGGTGTTTTTGGAGCTTGTTAGACGAGAAAGCAACATATAGCACGATTTGAGGAAGGACAAGTCTAGGGAGAAAACATAGTCATTTAATTGGTTCATGAAACATTTGTGGACCAATGAACATGCAATCCAACACTAGTGTTCGGTATTTCTTTCTTTTTATTGACGAATATAGTAGGAAAATGTGCATGTATTTCCTTATTTTTGTTGAGGACTACAATAGGAAAATGTGGGTGTATTTTATGAAATTGAAAGATAAAGTGTTTAATGAATTTCAAAATTTTCAAGAAAAAAGAGTTAGGATGTCACCTTAGCACTTGTGTTTGATGATAACAAAGAATTTTGTTCCAAATAATTCAATAACATTTGCAATAAGCATCAAACAAAAATATAGTTCACTACACCCTACACTCCATTATAGAATGGTGTAGTTGAGAGGTGGAACCATGCTATTAAATAGATGACCATGTGTAAGATGGAGAACATGTCTGTTCCAGATAGGTTTTGGGGTGAGGAATTGTTTACAATATTATATCTATTAAATAGATCTATAATGATGGTGGTGAAGCAGAACACCGCAAAGGAAGCATGGTCTAGGAGGAAGCCTAAAGTCACTCATCCTAGGTTATTTAGTTATATTTTCCATGCCTAGATTCTAGATGAGAAAAGAACCAAGTTAGACCCTAAGAGAGAGAAATTGATGATCATAGGTTACAACGACATATATGAATATTATAGGATGGTTTATGTTAACACCAATCAGTTGATATTCAATAGATATGTCATAGTTGATGAAGAAGTTCAACCTTTCAAATCTTCTTTAGATTTCAAAATTAACATGGAGAAACCAGTTGCGGTGAAGGATACAAGTGTCGATATTCAAGAAGATCCACCCAAAATGGGGAAATATTTTGAGGATGTGAAGTCTATGATAATTTCTGATGCAGACAATGCAAATTAGTATTCGTATGAAACAAATAGAAGTAAGACAAGTCATGGTGACAATACTGACTTCGATGAGGAGGGCCCCAACAAGAGGCCATAGTGGTGGCTCAGCAAGTCATTACGGATATTCGGGTGGGAAAAATGATTAAGGGAATATCATGAAGGGGCAAGAGAAAACTTAAAAAAAAACATGGTAAAATTTGTTTTCATGGCCAATGTTCAAGGATTTAATGAGCCATAGGTGTTTGAGGAGGGAATAGGGAAAACTGAATGGAAGGACATGGAAACCAAACATGAGACTCAAATGAAAAATCAAACTTGAAATCTGATAGAGCTTCCACTAGGGAAGAGACCCATTGGTTGCAAATGGGTGTACAAATTCAAGCAAAAAGAAAATGGCACACTTGACAAGCATAAGGCACAATTGGCTGCAAAAGGTTTCTCTAAGTGAGAGGGAATCGACTACGAAGAGACCTTTTATCCTATGTAAAAGATGAGCATAATTCGATTAATTATATCCATGGTAGCACAATTTAGTTGGAATGTCGATCAAATGGATATGGAAAATTCCTTCCTCAATGTAGATTTGGAGGAACAAGTGTACACATATCAACCAAAAGTTTTTCAAGTTCCAAGGTAGGAGCATCTTGTTTGCACACTGAAGAAGGTTATATATGGCCTAAAGAAGACACCCAAGGCATGGTACATTAGAATTAACAATTAATTGGATGAATAGGGGTTGTGCAGTAGAAGCAAAGAACCTAAGATATGTGGGTATAAAGATTCATATTGGTTAGGTTGTGTGGCGGATAGAAAATAAAGTTTTGAATATGTATTTCAAGTTATCTTGGTTTCTTTATGTGTTCAATTTCCATGATAATTTGTACATTCAATTTTGCATAGCTCGTATAAATTTAACCAATCATAATTCACATTTTAATATTGGTAGATTTTTATTTTTATATAACCTTTAACCCCATAACTTACCTACCATTCCTATAACCTTTAACTCTTAACCTACAATCCTTATAACCCTAACCCCAAAACCCCTAAACACCTAGAAGCACTTATGCACTTAGGGATTATGGTTTAGAATAGGGCCTAAAGGCCTTTAAGGGGGAGGGGCTCTCGGAATAAACCAACATATAGATATTTATTGGGCAATAAATGAACTAAACATTACCCACCAAACAAAGCAACATTCAGTAGAGGCACGTGCGTGCCTCTTTTGAACATAAAATTTAGAAAATAACCCGCGCTCTTCTCCCGCATTTTTTCTCTCATGTATCGCATATTTTTCGCTCTTTTAACGCACAGTTCGAAAATCACTTGCATTTTGGATTTAATTCACACACCTTTTGGTGTTTCTTTGACAATTTGAATTGAATACACACCAGTTGGACTCTATTTGTCTCTTTGGATTGAATACACACCAGTTGGACTCTACTTGGCTCCTTGGATTGAATACACAACAATTGGACTCTATTTGGATCCTTGGATTGAATTATCATGTTGCTTTGACACACTTGAACTCTTCTTACATATAGTGGATACATCAAAAGAGCATTTTACATTTCAAGCAAAGAGAAATGCTAATCCTTGAGGTATGGTGACAATGTTTTCTTGTGAAATGTATTTTAGTCTTCATTCACTTTGTTTGAATTGTATCTATTTTAGTTTTTCCTCATGAATTGTATGATAAATGTATTTTAGTCTTCTTAATCTTCAACATAGACAATAAAAACATCTTACCACAAAAAAACTACAACATGCACCAGGCAATGCTTTCAACCTTTCATAAAGATAATAAAAAAACTTACTTGCATCACCACCAATAACCTTTCATAATCACATGACTCCATCCAATACACAAACATTTGTTGAATTCCTCATGGTTTAACTACAACAACTCACACAAACACCTAAAGAATCAAACTCTTAATCTTTTGGGGCTATTTTCCCTCACCCAAAACATGAAAATGAAGTGAGTAGGAGCTTATCCTTTTGTAGGAAATGTGCTCCTACTAACATCCCATAACACCATCCAATACCATCTACTAACACAAACTATTGTCAAAAAACCATGTGCCAAGTGCCAAGCTACCAAAAGAGGCTCATTGTACATTGTTTCAAGATGACAAGAAAACATCTCAAATTGAGTTCCTAGAGGTGATGTTGTTGTTATATCTAAGGCATTCTCAATAGATTTCAAGATTATATGAAAACTTTCTCCCTAGATGTTGTTGTACATAATCAATTGCTACATCGACTTTTAATCATCATGCACATTGAGTTTCCTCATTTCATAATTGAAAAATAATATCTTATTTGTTATTTATTCTTGTAGGGGTGATATTTTGTTTTGTTAAAAAACGTATTGAAGATGGGAAACAAACGTAATAATAAAATAAAGTCTAGAAGGAAGGATACACCCCCTGAAAAGGCCCATGAGATAAGAGAAAAGGCCAGGTCGTACATGGAAAACCATAGACATCAAAATGTTCGTGCCTTAGATCCATCAACAAGCAATGACGAAGTGGTTGAAGTCAATCAAATCTTGGTTGATGCTGAGTATGAAGGGATGGATGTTGAACAAGTTGTTAATTGGCAACTTCCCCAAGAAGAGCACATACATGTCAAACACACTCCCTTGCAGGACCAAATTGTCAACGAAGGGCCACAAAAAACTGGTGACGAGACTCATACTTCCTTTTCGAATCCCTTGCCTCGACTATCAAGCGGACGCCAAAGAAATCCCAGACGTATTCATGTAGATGAAAGTTCCTTTTTCAGGACTTGAAGGTAAGTTTCCCAAACACACTATTGATTTACATTGTAATAGGATAATCAAATAATTTTTTGAATCCAAAACCGATGCAACAAAATGTCAATTGTTTATGGATTTGTTAAAATCACATTGTCTAGCTCATGTTAGGAGAATTTTAGGCATAAAGGTAGTTAGAAGTTCAAAGGACAACAATCATGTTGTTAGAAATCTGCAGTCTGCATTTAATTTGATTGGAAAAACTTCTCGTACAAAATATTTTAATGCGGCCCGGCGTGTATTCATAATCGATTGTAGACAAATCCACAAGGCAACGTCGCCTGTTGTCACACACATGTAAAGTCTTTAAAGTAGATAGAAATCCTCTTGAAAAGTATTATGCTATTAGAGAAAAACTTGATACCCTAGGCCAAAAATATTGTTCTCCCTTTGTTGGTAGGTTACCTCGTTCAGACATGAATCTTATTGATGTTGTTAAAGAACTAGTACAAAAGTTTTGGCATGATAACACTAGACTGTCATCGAATCAAAGAGATGTGTTAAAGTTGAGAAAAAATGTTAAGGGGTGTGAACCCCCTGTCAAGCAATTCATTGACACGACAAAAACAGAACTCTATGAGAGGTTCAATAATGAGCACACACAATTGAACTTGGGCCAAAGTTCCTTTGAAAAATGAAAACCCGGTATGTTAGAATTTGCATTGATTGAAACACATGTTGCTCTAGATACCATGTAGAATTTGAGTACTATTATGATACATATAGACATATATTTTGTGATTTGCATACTAACAGTGTGCAGGACTTTCCATCATTACAATCACCGAATGCATCCAGAGAATTTATACATAGCATAATGTGTCCAAGACCTGAAGGAAAAAAATATTATAAAATATCATGTTTATATGGGACATGTTCCAGGTGCAGTGGATTTTAATTATTGAGTAGATGGATCCATGAAATCAAGGAGCATGGATTTGGGAGGATGTCAGTAGAAATGTATAACTTCAAGTACATAACATATCAAGTAGATAGTGCGAAGGAAAGCAAAAAATTTGCATTGTTGAAGTCACAGGTAATCTAAGTTTGCATACTTTCATAATGTACATGTTGAATTTATACATATATATTTAGATTGGAAATGTCACATTGTATTAATGCCCTTGGTTTTGTGGCACCAGGTACAAATTTGTGATTTCATGAAGGAATTCTACCAAAATACCGGGCAATATGCACAACATGTCCATGTAGCACGATGGCAGGATGAATGGTACAGACAGTGCAGGGACACCTTTCCCAATGGCACAATATTGTCGGTTGTGGACTTTGCTGAAAACTACACCCTGCAGCCACAGAATGAGATTCAAAATCAATACTATAATTCAGACCAAGTTAGCATAATGGTCCATATCACATATAGGCACGTGCCAAAGAGCAGCAATGACATGAGGATAATATTGAATGAGACCAAATTCTACATCAGTGACGGCAGGTTCCATGACCCGCATTATGTGCATCATTTCTTCAGAATTTTCTATGATCAGCTGAAGGAGAGAGTTATACAGATGGATTAGCATCGAATATGGTCAAATGGTTGTGTAGGCCAGTTCAAAAATGCACGTGTATTCCAGTGGTTGAGTATTTTGCACAATAATTATGATGTGCTGCATATATGGAACTATTTTGAGACCAGGCATGGAAAGGGAGAGCATGATGGGGCTAGAACATGTCTCAAAAATCCGCTACGAAGGGACGAGATGAGGTGCATGACAAACCCTCATATTTAGGATGAAGAATCCATAGTTCAATGGTGCTCTGCAAAAATTTCAGATCGAACCATGAAGCAGCACAGACCAATAGGTAGAGGACATGTTGTTAGAAATTTCTGGCATGTGGTTGATATAGATCAATCACGTTCTTATAGTTGTAGTACCGTACAAGGAACTTGTGGATTTCATTCAGTTCGAAGCTCAAACAACCCCTTATTTGAAATATGGACGCGGAAACTTGCTTGCTTTTGTGGCCCTTGCAACAGTTGTGAGTGGGAGGAGTGTGAACCAATGGATTGGGTTGATGAATGGGATCATGTATCACTTGCAGTGGACCCACGTGCAGTTGTTGAAACAATCTAGTTAGAGGAAGGCTAGTATTCTATTTCGAATGAATATGATCATATATCTGATCTTGTACATCCAGGTAAACATTTCTACATTCATATCCCGGTTCCCTCCTTGTTTTTTTAATTATTCAAATTATCAAACCACTACTTGTTGGAATATGACCGTAAAATGCATTTTTGCAGGACACATATATGCAGTTGTCGCCCCAACAGACAGTGCAATACGCACAAATTATTGGTTGGCACGATGCATCCAGGGAAGCAAACCCTCCTCGCATCATTAACCGATAGTGAAGGCATTACCTTTCTAACTTGCTCGATGGTTGTTCAGGGAGAATATATTACGATAGATGGAAAGGGACCAAAGAGAAATGGATACACATACATGGATTATAGACCAGGTTCACGGGTGTATCACTTTACGCACTTGATCGTTGGCACAAACATACAACTACAAACAATTTCAACGAAGTCATCAAACAAGGTACGCTACTTACTACCTCATGCAGATCACGAGAGGTTGTTTGAGACGATAAAAAACAGAGAGGATCCATAAGGCCTAATTGATTGAGGTACATAGTATAGTCATGTGATTGTTTATTAATGCATGTATAATGTTATTCATGTTAGATAGTTTATTTGATATCGTTATCTTATATCGTTTAAGTTACTATTACAATACATTGATGTTTTACACCATTATATGTTTTACACCAATCACTCCAATTCAAGTTTCCATCCATTTAGGAAAACTTCACATGCATAAAAAAGATTGAAAACTCATCTTATATTAGAAAATTTACAAATATTCAATAGAAATTAGAATCAATACACATTAATGAGTACACATTTGTCATTCACAAATCACAATGAGACACATAGATGCATTGAAATTTGATAGGCATTGGGAAATAGCTCAAGATGTCGGAACCATATTTCTCATTTAGTCATCAAAATCAAAATGTATTACATAGATGTCAGAATGCCACTGGGCATTGGAAAATGCAAATTAGACTAATAGTAAATACAAAACCGGGTGGATCAAGATGGAATAATCTCATATGTCAATAGTCCTCCTCCATGCCTGAATAAACAAACTCATCACTGTCCTGATCATCATCCTCCGCCTTATCCTCCTCCTCTCTTCCCATGTGAAAATCTACACCTGCTGGCATGGAGGATGACCCCTGCATATAATCACCATCATAATAGCCTCCAAATATCCTAGTGGAAGTGGAAAACTCTACAAATCCCTCCTTCAACTCATAGAGTAAGTCTCTATCCTGAAATAGCCATCTAAGTGCTATCTTCCTCCCATGTGCAATCTCTCCATCCATGTGAGGAGGGACTTTGTGTGAGGGTCCCGGTCCACCAGTGAGACAATCCTGATTGTAGAACTTGGGGTTCAATGAGTGGGCCAAGCAATGCAAAGGTGTAAAATTCTTGTCCCACTTGGAGATAAGAATATCCTGAATGATGGACCATAAGTTCTCTATCGATTTCCCATACTCGAGACATTCATTCTCCATGAAAATGGACCTCATGAGCATGATGAATGAGGAAGCAAATCAAGTATTTGAAATCTTCAGCAATGAAAGTTGTGTGTACTCTTTGTAGATCTTGAGGGAATTTGTGTGTTTTTGTACAAAGTTACGGATATGGCGTGCATGCTCAATAAGGTTTCCAATCCATGTCACATCTAAAGCAATGGATTTCAGTGATAAATTCAAGGAATGGACAATGCAAGGTGTCCAAATAACTTGTAAGAGCAATAAAAGCATGTATAAATGACTCTGCAACACTAACAACTCAAATGAATGGTGTCCAAAATGAACATACCTGTGGATATTTAGCTTCCACAATCATGCCAGTAGCCTTGCAAACATGTGCATTGTCCGTGATGATTTGTACACAAGAATCAACACCTACTTCTTCAATGGTTTATACAATCGATCTCAAACCATTCGTAGGATAATCCATGGCTATATACTTTGGAATACTCACATTATCTACGACTCTTGAATCACCCTCAACAACGTCCTCCATTAAGGCATCACACCTCTCTAATGAATAAGTAGAACGTGCATGGATGAAGTCAATCTCATCATCACACCTCTCCTCTGCTATATAATTGGAAGTCTCATGGATGGAAGAAACAAATGATATAAATATCTTGGGCAGTACAATCACCCCTACATGCTCCTAATCCAATAGATCAATAATGTTGACATTCACCCTGATCACAAGAGGAAATACTAATAAATTGAAACATCTCAGAATCACACTATATGGGTTGGAAGCTAGATCTACATGTTCCTTCTAAGAAATAGAACCTAATATAGCTTAAAGACCCTGATCTAGCCCTAGAAAACACAAAAAAAACAAATGTATCCCTGGAAAGCCTAATGTGGACCTATAACCATGGAAACCTAATCTAGAGTACTTATCTAGCCCTAGAGATGTAACCTAGACCCAGAGACCTAATCTATCCCTATAGAACCTAATATAGCTTAAAGACCCTGATCTAGCCCTAGAAACCAAACAAAAACAAATGTATCCCTGGAAATCCTAATGTGGACCTACAACCTTGGAGACCTAATCTAGAATACTTATCTAGACCTAAAGACGTAACCTAGCCTCGAAGACCTAATCTAGACCTATAGAACCTTATATAGCTTAAAGACCTTGATCTAGACCTAGAAACCAGAAAAAAAAATGTAGCCCTTGAAAGCCTAATGTGGACCTACAACCTTGGAGACCTAATCTAGAATACTTATCTATCCCTAGAGATGTAACCTAGCCCTGGAGACCTAATCTAGCCCTATAGAACCTAATATAGGTTAAAGACCCTGATCCAGCCCTAGAAACCAGAAAAAAATAATGTAGCTCTGGAAAGCCTAATGTGGACCTACAACCCTGGAGACCTAATCTAGAATACTTATCTATCCCTAGAGACGTAACCTAGCCCTGAGACCTAATCTATCCCTATAGAACCTAAGATAGCTTAAAGACCCTGATCTATCCCTAGAAACCAGACAAAAACAAATGCAGCCTTGGAAAGCCTAATGTGGACCTACAAACTTGGAAAACTAATCTAGAATACTTA
Organism: Larix kaempferi; assembly: GCA_027924585.1. Taxonomy (NCBI): domain Eukaryota; kingdom Viridiplantae; phylum Streptophyta; class Pinopsida; order Pinales; family Pinaceae; genus Larix; species Larix kaempferi. The sequence continues at coordinate 12,215,959 of BSBM01001197.1, read as the reverse complement.
TCTATCCCTAGAGACGTAACCTATCCCCGAAGACCTAATCTAGCCCTATAGAACCTAATCTAGCTCATTTACCCCCTTTTGCAAGATTAAGATAGCCTTCATTGAGGAAAACCCTAGTTCCGGAGATGGCACAATAGCATCGTTTTAGGGCATTGGAGGAACGGTGTGGTGGGTCCCCTAGCTAGAACCCGGTGTCCTGAATCCACCAGAATAGATAGCTTCATGATCGGAGTCACGGTTTTTGTGCTATGAGCATTTTGGTCAAGCACGCTGTGGCCATTCAAGGACACTTTGAGGATTTGCTACGGAGGCACAGAACCCAAACCGGTGAGCGGAGTTGGGTTCCGTCAGATCCCACATGTGAAAATGGCCATTGTGGATGTGTTCATGATGGCCACGCACGCCCGAGAGGATTCAGATCATAAATGGCCCCCTTGAGAAAAATTGGAATGACCTTCACTGAGCAAAACCCTAGTTCCAGAGATGGAACAATAGCACTATTTCTGGGCATTCTAGGCACAGTGTGGGGGGTCCCCTAGCTAGAAATCGACGTCCCGAATCCACTGAAACTGACGGATTCACGATTAGAGTCACGGTTTTGGTGCTACGGGCATTTTGGTCAAGCACCCCGTGGCCATTCAAGGACACTTTGAGGATTTGCTCCGGGGGCACAGAACCCAAACCGGCGAGCGGAGTTGGGTTCTGTCAGATCCCACATGTGAACATGGCCATTGTGGACATGTTCACGATGGCCACGCGCACCCGAGAGCCTTCAGATGAGAATTGAACCCCTTGAGCAAAATTGGAAGGCCTTCACTGAGAAAAACCCTAGTTCTAGAGATGGCACAATAGCACCATTTCTAGGCGTTGGAGGCACGGTGTGGGGGGTCCACCAGCTAGAAATTGGTGTCCCAAATCCAACGGAATCGATGAATTCGCGATCAAAGTCACGATTTTGGTGCTACGGGCATTTTGGTCAGGCACCCCATGGCCATTCAGGGGCACTTTGAGGATTTGCTTCGGGGGAACATAACCCAAATTGGTGAATGGAGATGGGTTCCTTCAAATCCCACATGTGGACATGGCCATTGTGGCTGTGTTCATGATGTCCACGCACGCCCGAGAGCCTTCGGATGAGAATTGACCCCCTTAAGAAAAATTGGAATGGCCTTCATCAAGCGAAACCCTAGTTTCAAAGATGGAAGAATAGCACCATTTCTGGGCGTTTGAGGCACGGTGTGGGGGTCCCTTAGCTATAAATCGGCGTCCTGAATCCACCAGAATTGATGGATTCACGATTGGAGTCACGTTTTTGGTGCTACAGGCATTTTGGCCAGGCACCATGTGGCCATTCAGGGACACTTTGAGGATTTCCTCTGGGGGCACGGAACCCAAAACCGACGAGCGAAGTTGGGTTCCATTAGATCCACATGTGCATGTGGCCATTGTGGATGTGTTCACGATGGCCATGCTCGGCCAGGATCCTTTGGATCATAAATGACTCCCTTGAGCAAGATTGTCATGGCCTTCACTGAGCAAAGCCCTTTTTACTAGGATGGAACAATAGCACCATTTTTGGGCATTGGAGGCATGGTTTGGAGGATTCCCCAGCTAGAAACCGACGTCCCAAATCCACCAGAATAGACGGCTTTGCGATCGGATTCATGGTTTTGGTGCTATGGGAATTTTGGTCAGGCACTCCGTGGCCATTCGGGGACACTTTGAGTATTTTCTACGGGGGCATGGAACCCAAATCGGTGATCGGAATTGGATTATTTCATCTCCCACACATGCATATGGTCATTGTGGACGTGTTCACAATGGCCACACCCGAGAGCCTTTGGATCATAAATGACCCTCTTGAGCAAGATTGGCGTGGCCTTCACTGAGCAAAACCCTATTTCCTGAGATGGAACAATAGCACTGTTTCCAGGCATTGGAGGCACAGTGTGGGGGGTCCCCAGCTGAGACCCGATGCCCCAAATCCATAGAATCGACAGATTTGCAATCAGAGTCACGGTTTTGGTGCTACGGGCATTTTGGTCAGGCACCCCGTGGCCATTCAGGGACATTTTGAGGATTTGCTACAGGGGAACGGAACTCAAAAAGACAAGTGAACTTGGATTCTTTCATCTCCCACGCGTGCACATGACCATTGTGGACATGTTCACGATGGCCACGCATGCCCAGGAGCCTTCGGATGAGAATTGACCCCCTTGAGGAAAATTGGAATGGCCTTCACTGAGCAAAACCCTAGTTCCGGAGATGGAACAATAGCACCATTTTTGGGCATTTGAAGCACGGTGTGGGGGGTGTCATAGCTGAAAACCGATGTCCCGAATCCATCAGAATTGATGGATTCACGATCAGAGTCACGATTTTGGTGCTACGGGCATTTTTGTCAGGCATGACGTGGCCATTCAGGGACACTTTGAGGATTTGCTCCGAGGGCATGGAACCCAAACCGGTGAGCGGACTTGGATTCTTTCAGCTCCCAAACATGCATATGGATATTGTGGATGTGTTCACCATGGCCATGCACACTTGGGAGCCTTCAGATCATAAATAAACCTCTTGATAAATATTGGCATGGCCTTCCCTGAGCAAAACCCTAGTTCTTGAGATGGAACAATAGCATTGTTTCCGTGCGTTTGAGGCATGGTGTTGGGGGTCTCCTAGCTGAAACCCAACGTCCCGAATCCACTAGAATCGACAGCTTCATGATCAGAGTCACGATTTTAGTGCTACGGGGATTTTCGTTCGGCACCCTGTGGCCATTCAAGGACACTTTGAGGATTTGCTCTAAGGGCATGGAACCCAAACCGGCGAGTGGAATTGGATTCTTTCAGCTCCCACACATGCATATGGAAATTTTGGAAGTGTTCACGATGGCCACGCACACCCGAGATCCTTCTGATCATAAATGACCCTCTTGAGCAATATTAGCATGGCCTTCACTAAGCAAAACCCTAGTTCCTGAGATGGCACAATAGCATTGTTTCTGAGCGTTTGAGGGACGGTGTGGGGGGTCCCCTAGCTGAAACCTGGGGTCCCAAATCCATTGAAATCGACGGCTTCACGATCAAAGTTATATTTTTGGTGCTACAGGCAATTTTTCCAGAAACCCCGTGGCCATTCAGGGAGACTTTGAGGATTTGCTCCGGGGGCACGGAACCCAAACCTGTGAGCAGAACGGGGTTCTGTCATCTCCCACACATGCATATGGCCATTGTGGATGTATTCACAATGTCCACGCATGCTCGAGAGTGTTGGGATGAGAAATGACCCCCTTGAACAAGATTGGAATGGCCTTCATTGAGCAAAACCCTAGTTCCGAAGATGGCACAATAGCATTGTTTCCGAGCATTGGAGGCATGGTGTGGGAGCTCCCCTAGATGAAACCCAAGGTCCCGAATCCATCGAAATCGATGAATTCACAAGAGGAGTCACGGTTTTGTTGCTACGGGATTTTTTTCCAGGCACCCCGTGGCCATTCAGGGACACTTTGAGGATTTGCTCCGGGGGGCACGAAACCCAAACCAACAAGTGGGATTGGATTATTTTAGCTCCCACACGTGCATATGGCCATCGTGGACATGTTCACGATGGCCACACACCCCTAGAGCATTTGGATGAGAAATGACCCCCTTGAGCAATATTTTCATGTGTGTGTGTGTGTGTAAATTCCATCACATGTCCTTTATGGATCGAAGTGTTTTTTTATTTGTTTTGATGAATGGTTATGATGATGATGATTATTGTTATGGTGACTATGATTATCTTGATGATTATTGGTCCTCTATATATAATTGTATATTATTGCTAATAAGTAAATAAAATATTGTTCATACTAGGATTGAACGACATTCTATGCAAAAATTCATAACATCATCTCATAAACTATGATAATATACAACATAACACAATTAATATTTGTATGCAAAAAATAAAGTAGTCAAATGCAAAATGATTCCATGATCAAAATAAAAAATGGAAGCAAGTTCAAATACATAATTAATAGTATCATAACATTATTAGAAAACCAAAATACAGAGTGTCTCCAAATACAATCTCGGGTCTCATGCATGACTACGAGGATGTCTCCAAACACAATCTCGGGTCATAGTTAAGCTCCCAAGCTATATTTGTGGTGCACTAGTATATTATAGGTCAAAAGACATTGTTTTTCATATTTAGAACATGGCTAGGGCCTTGGACTCATCCTTGGTACAAAAAACCTCTTCATGGAATCCATATTCATTGGTGGGACAAATACTCCCTTTATAGGGAATCTATGTTTTTTTAGGAATCTTTGCATTGTCCATGGGCCCTAAAATCATCTTTTAGGCCTTTAAATGCTAATGTTAACCTCAAACCACATTCAAGTCCCTATGACCCATTTGTGGCGCAAAAAATGTTATAAAGGTGTTGATATTATACTCATATGCAAAAAAAAATCTTATATAGGTCTTGCATTGATTTTTTGGACCTTATGTGTGCCTCATGAACCTAAAAGCTTATTTTAGGCCCTAAAGGCTAAGACAATCATTTTCATCATTGTATTGTGCTAGGGCCCATCCCTTAGATGTTAAATTTCGTAATGGTGCCCATATTACACACGTGCCTATACCTTAGATGATAAATTTCGTAATGGTGCCCTAAAATGTCATGTGTAAAACCTTATTGGAACTCATATTACACCCATAGAACAAACTTTTTATTTGCAAGGCATATTTATTGGATTGGAACCATGTGCACGGCCCATGAGGCCTAAAAGCATGCTTTATACCCCATGACACTAGTGGTCCCTAAGACCCATAAATTATGGGAAAAACCTTGTATTGACACCAATATTACACCCATGGAACAAAGATTCCATATATAGGGTATGCGTGGTGTTTTGGGACCCAATGCATGGTTCATGAACCATAAAATAAAATTCTAGGGACTTAAGATGTTGGTGTTCCATATTACCCAATATAGGTGGCCCCAATTCCCATATATGGTGCCTAAATCCTCATAATGATGTCAATATTACATTGATCATCCGAATATTCCCTTTATAAACCATGTGCATGGATAATGAACCCTAAAAGACTGTTTTGGGACCCGAGGCATTTTTTTTCATCACCAAAACATGGTATTGGAAATGACACATGTCCTTGGTATGAGAAAACTCATAATGTTTCCCATATTAGATTCATGAGTCAAATATTTCCTTTATAGGGCCTGTGTGGTGAATTAATATCCTACACATGTCCTAGGAGCCATGACAACATCATCTCTCCCTTGATATGTTGGTGCTCCTCATCAACTATGATCAAGGTATTAAGACCCATATGTTGTGTACAAAACATCATAATGATGTTCATATCTTGGCAAAAAAAGTTTAATGTTTGTTTGTTATCTCCATTGTGTCCATTGTTGTCTACATTACCATCATCATCACTACCATGGTGGCCACTGGTGTCTTCATCATCGTCATCATTGCCTCCATCATCATTACCACTACCACCACCACAAAAACCACCGCCATCATCATCAATCAGCAAAAATTATGTAAGAAATTACTTTGTGCAAAAAATTCAATGTCTCTTACTAAGGGAAACCCTAGTTTTCAAATTGTCAAACAAGACGAGATTCAGGCAATAGGATTAGAGGAGATAGGCACTCCTATCATTAATATGATGTCCCTATTCCAATTGAGTTGATGGTTCATCAATCCAAGCCACGGTGATTAGTTTATGGCCCATCTAAACTCGCTTCCCAGAAGCTTTCAGGGACACATGGCAAATCCCTGTCGGGGCATAGAATTCGAACCAGGAAGCAGAATTGAGTTGCGTAACATCTTGCAGCTGAAACCCGGGGTCCCGAATCCATCAGAATCGACGAATTCACGATTAGATCCATGGTTCTGGTGCTACCGACATTTTTTTCAGGCACCCCATGGCCATTCACAAACACTTTGAGGATTTGCTCTGCGGGCACAGGACCCAAACCGACGAGCGGACTTGGATTCTTTTAGCTCCCACATGTGAATATGGCCATTGTGGATGTGTTCATGATGGCCATGCATGCCTAGGAGCCTTCAGATGAGAATTGACCCCCTTGAGCAAGATTGGCATGGCCTTCACTCAGGAAAACCCTAGTTTTGAAGATGGCACAATAGCACCGTTTCTGGGCATTGGAGGCATAGTGTGGGGGGTCCCCACAGCTAAAAACCGACGTCCTGAATCCATCGAAATTGACGGATTCACGATCGGAGTCACTATTTTGGTGCTATGGGAATTTTGGTCAGGAACCCTGTGGCCATTCAGGGACACTTTTAAGATTTGCTCCGAGGGAATGGAACCCAAACCCGGGAGTGGAATTGGGTTTCATCATCTCCTGCACATGCATATGGCCATTGTGGATGTGTTCAGGATGACCATGCTCTCCTGGGATCCTTCGGATCATAAATGACCCTCTTTAGCAAGATTGGCATGGTCTTCACTGAGCAAAACCCTAGTTCCTGACATGGCACAATAGCAGTGTTTTCGAGCGTTTGAGGCACGGTGTGGGGGGTCCCCTAGCTGCAGCCAGGGGTTCTGAATCCAACGAAATTGATGTATTCGCAATCGAAGTCACGGTTTTGGTGCTAAGGGAATTTTTGTGAGGCACCCTGTGGCCATTCAAGGACACTTTGAGGATTTGCTCCGGGAGCAGGAAACCCAAACCAGCGAGCGGACTTGGGTTCTGTCAGATCCCACACGTGCATGTGGCCAATGTGGATGTGTTCACGATGGCCATGTTCGGTCGTGAGCCTTTGGATCATAAATGACTCCCTTGAGCAAGATTGGCATGGCCTTCACTGAGCAAAACTTTGGTTACTGAGATGGCACAATAGCACCGTTTTCGAGCCTTCAAGGCACGGTTTGGGGGGTCCCCTAGCTGAAACCCGGGGTTCCAAATCCATCAGAATTGACGGATTCGCGATCAGAGCCACGATTTTGGTTCTACGGACATTTTTTCCAGGCACCCCTGGCCATTTAAGGGCACTTTGTTGTTTTGCTCCGGGGGCACGAAACCCAAACCGGTGAGCGGAACGAGGTTCTGTCATCTCCAACACATGCATATGGCCATTGTGGATGTGTTTAGGATGTCCATGCTCGCTCGGGAGCCTTCGAAGCATAGATGACCCCCTTGAGCAAGATTGGCATGGCTTTCTGCAAGCTAGGGTTTATTTATTGTGTATGTGCATGATCTTATGTGTGTATGTATGTGTAGATATTTTTATATGTGCATGTTGTTTATGTACAAATTGACATGGTCAAAATTTTGTGCTTGATTATGTCAATTACCCATATTTAGAAGGACCAAATGCAATAAGAACTCAACAAAACATGAAGAGAGAATTGTAAAAAACATTAGAAAATTTGTATTGGAGCTTCTAGGGCTTGCCGACCATGCACAAGGTCTTGGACCATAACACTTGGCATCTAATAGGTGCATTTTTTCTCTATGTGGGAATATAAGAGGATTAAGTTAACCACTAGGAATTAAGGTAATTTAGAGACCTAAGATTTATTCCCTAAATGCACAAACTTAGCGATCAAGGGCAATAAAGGAGATTTCAAACTACCATATAGGACATGTATTAGGGTTCTTTGGCTCCCAAGTGTTGATACATACTTCATTAGGAGAACATGTATGCAACTGGATTACCTTCAAGAAGAAGAACATGTATGCAACTATTTCTATTGTTTCCTTTGTCCTCACATCCACTTTTAGCATAATTGCATTTATAAGTTTGAATATACCTCACCCTAACCCTAATTATAATTACCTAACTTAATGATCAACTACTGTTGGTCTCAATAGATCTAATAGAGCTCAATTGTACCCACGTGATGCGTCGTTATCATCGCGTCTTTTGAATTACTTCTTACACTTATCTTTTGGAGCTACCGAGTGAAAAACTACTTGAAATACATATTTGTGGAATTAAATGTGACATTCAATATTTGGTCTTAAAATTTTCACATGTAAGTGGAATAATTTTCAAAATGATTGCTACGAAGTGTTCTTTGATCTAACTCTGTTTTATTATAAAAAAGATAATGAACATTGCAAAAGTCAATGAGAAGAAAATGGGAATTGGAAAATTTTATTTCTTCAAATAGGTTATTGCATTTTGTCATATATGAGCCCATATCTAAGTATATTATGCATATCACATGCCAATATCTAGACTCTTGAACGATCATCCAAAAGAAAACATATCTGGATGGTGCAATCCATAGCATCACACAAGAGAAATATCTCCAAGAATATCCAAGATTATGAAATTGCATTGCTTTGTGCAAAAATTCCAATGCCTCTCAATGGCGATGGTGACAACATGGGCATGATGAGGATGAAGGTTATGTTGATGGTAGCAATGGGCATGGTGTTGATGGTGACATCATGGTCATGAGGATGATGGTGGTGACACTGATGGTGGAAATGGGAATGGTGTTGATGAATCATGATGGTCATGGTGCAATGAGAATGGGGATGGTGACTATGAACATGGGGATGGCGTTATGGTGAAAATGACCTAAATGTCCTATAGAGTGTAGAAAATTTCAAGCTACAACAAATAATTACATATCAAAATCCTTTCCTATATTGGTATCCTATTTATAAATAGCACCATGTGCCCCCTCCTCTAGGATTTATCCCCCTCCTCTACCTTGAATCTCGAAGGTGTTCCTCCGAAGACATTAGTCATTCCTCTAATATTTGATGAAACTTCCTAATGCAAGTGTTAAAATAAGGTATACAAAGCTTCCCGTGCCTAATAAGTAGTTTTTCTTAAGTGAGGGTTACATTTTTGTAATGGTCATGATAAAGGAGTTCAACATTAATCCCGTAAACATAGAGCCTAACCTAAAAACCCTAGTTTTGAATCCAAATAATTATACACTTATATGCAAAGTTTCTGACATGTATATAGCAAGGGTGCATACAACTAAAAACAAATAAAGTGCAATCCATATCTGACCCAAAATACATAAACGAAGAGGCTAAATGGCCTAGACTCCAATGAGCGTGATGGCGACAATGGTGACAATGAGCACAATGATGACAATGGTTATAATGGGCATGAGGATAGGTATGGTGATGGTGACAACGAGACAAAGTGCATTAGGTTGATGGTGGAAAACGAATGATTGATGGGGACGAGGATGGTGGAACCACGAGCAAGAGGATGACAAGGCTTGATGGTGATTGTAATAGTGGGCATGGTGTTGGTGACAATGATGTCATGATAGTGGAGTTCAACATTAAGCTGGTAACCCTAGAGCTTGGAGCCTAGCCTAGAAATACGAGAACCTAGCCTAAAAACCCTAGTTGGTAGTGTAAAACCTAGTTTGTATTCTAATCACAATGAAACCCTATTATGTAGCCTAATCCCTTTCCTAAATTATAATACATATAAAAATTAAATCATTTTCATTGTACATATATATTCATGTACATACATTTGAATCCAAATCATTATACGCATATATGCATAGTTTATCATCTATATAGCAAGAGTGCATACAACTAGAAAAACATTGTACCTAGCACCGGAAACCTAATTATTTATTAGATGATTGAAATGTTGTTATGGTATGGTTGAGAATTTTGTTGCAAATGATCGTGGTTGATTCTAGGACCATAACTAGTATTTATTGCAGATAATTGATTTGGTCAAGTTGTAAAGGGATTTGATAAGTGTTGGTGTAAAAACTTTCTTGTAAAGGGGAGCGAAGAATGTTTGGTTATTCTGAAAGTGTTTACAACATGTTTGGGGTGCCTCATGATATTTAGGGTGCATGGTGTATGTTCATACCCTCAATGGTTTGAAATTGATTGTAGCATGAATTTTTTTATATGATGGATATGTACACTTGTGACAACCTTCTCAATGGATGGCAAACCTAATATGATCATAAAATTAGTAAAGCTTAGGCCAAAATGTACATTCTACCATATTTCCAAATCCATGAGATAAAACCATAGTACATTCTCTCAATCCATTTATTTTTACATTCAAGACCTCCCATAGTTTATATCCTTTTACAAAATATTGCATTATTGTATTCCTAGTAAAATAGCAAATTGAAGACAACAAATTTATGGAATGAATGCATTTCAATGTGTCACCTCAAAACAATAGAGAAATATCAATATGCTTCTTGAGGTAAATCTATCTAGAATTTGTTTTTGGGAAACATGCTAACTATTTTCATGACTTAGCATTCCAAGGGGTCGGTTTAAAGATGCCACAAATTGATGTAAATAATTTTTTTTGCGGGAAAGTGTATCAAGGGACCCATAAAATTTCTCCAATAACTACTCAATGTGTTGAATTTTACCATCGAACTTTCATCCTTGCATTGTGATGTATACAAACTAGTTGGATCTTATTAGAATGAAATTTTACGATCAAAATACATTTCATAATATAAACCAATTGAAATAATATTCATTATGTCAATTTTAAATCTAAAGTCACACTTAAACCTAAATGAAGGAAATCATATCAAAATCCATTCAAACTCAACCATTTGTTTTAAAAGCATGATGTTGTTTACTAGGAAACTACACACAACATGAGACAACAAGATACAAATATCGACAACATCGATATAAATCACATAACTGAAAAATCCATGTACATCAAGGCTACAAAACTCGTCCAAAAATATAATTTTTTTGGAAAATAGTGGAACATGGTTCCCAATGTACATACGATGGAAACTCGTTCCCTATACAAAATCCGGCAACTCGTGCTGTAGATCCAAAATACATGGAAACTCGTGCCGTAGATACCAAATACATGGAAACTGGTGCCCAAAAGTGCCACATCGTGGCTAATGTACATAACATGGTTTGTCAAGAATTGTGACCACCCCCATCACTCCCATGCACATCTCCAAAATCGATCTTCCTCTTCTTGGAGCTACTGGTATCTCGGGTCTTCTTCCGTCTAGGAGTAGACCGTCTCTCCAGGCTTTGAAACAAATGATATAAGATACCATCATTTTCAAGCATTTGTAACATTTACCACATTTATAAAATGAATGTAGAATTCAAATCTTAAATAACTCACTGCTGATGTGAGTGGGAGACGTGAAGCAGGTGTCCTGGATCTGTTGAGCCTCTCAGCAATTCCAACCTACAACATTTACGACAATCATTTCATTGAAAAATAATAATTGCTTAAATTATTTTTCGTTAATGCATCAAAATATTTTCATAAATTAATTTGATTCTCACTGTGAACACCTCCGACAATGGACATGACTGGGCTCTAGGGCTAGAAAGTGGAGCAGGTTGCTAGACAACTTGCTTGGATGTCGTCATGGGGGGGGGGGGGGCGCAGATGTAGTTGCAACAACTACGGGTGAAACCACTGTAGATACATGGGAGGATACTGGAAGAGTAGTTTCCACAATAGTGGCGGGAACTGGAGAAGATATGGTGGAAGAGGACATGGTGGTATGGGGTGGAGGAGGACATCGTGGACGATGAACCCCTACCGGCTGTACGATAAGGGGTATCGACCCAAAAGGGCTAGGGGGGGGATGTTGAGGGATGGTGAATGGGAGGGAGGTCCTAGATATAGGGAGGAGGATGGATATAAGGGAGGTTATGGACGAAGAGGGGAAGCTGGATGGAAGGGGGGCATTGACGAATGGGTGAGGATGGATGGAGGGGGGAGGATGGCCGGAGGGGGGAGTATGGACGGAGAGGGGAGGATGGATGGAAGGGAGGGGGTGGACGAAGGTAGGGGTATGGATGGAAGCGAGGGGGGCAACTCATGGGAGAGGGTGAAAACATGGGACTAAAGTGGGGACAGGGAACTGTGTCACCTGCAGCTGTTGGTGGGCCCTGCATTTACATTTGTAATATCGTAGTTTAGTAAGCAAAAATCAAATTAAACCATAGTAAGTCGTAACAATTCAAATTAAAAGCGTGCTTTTAACTACACATTTTACCTGTGTATATGGTGATCTTCCGATCCCTAGCGGAGATGGTTGATCATCGTAGTCTGGGCATACCTATGGACACCAAAATGCATGCACGTTATGAACATATTAAACAAGCAATTATTTAGGCAAACAAAATATTAAAAAATATTGTACGAACTATCATCGTGTATGTCATAAATATAAATACAAAAATAATAGAAATGCCATAAGTAATAACAATATTGTGCGAGGTACTGAAAATACCTCCGTGTGAGGTGCCGAAATTTCAGTTGCATCTGCCATTGCTGCGTCCAGGTTGGGATCCTACGTTCTCCCATGACGACATCTTAGCTCTAAATAACTGTACATTGAAATAAAAGTTTAATTCAAACAAAAATACTTTAAAAATTATAAAGTGATGATTGAAAACACATTAAAAAAAGTGCTAACCTGCTCCATATAGCAGCCTTCGATCGGGCTAGGGAAAGCGTTCCCGCAATGGGGACAAATATGTGGCATTGTCCCTGTCGAACTAGAAGGCCCAACTGTTAGAAAAATAGGATTGCAGAGCAATAACAATAAACAAAAATGCAAATATAATCACACAGACACATTACAAGAGAGACACCAATATATCGTGGTTCACCCAAGATGGGCTACGTCCACACTGAAAGTGCTAGTCCTTATTATTATACCATCTAGCAAATGAAGGGATACAACCTGAAGCACATCCGCTGCACTTCCTCTTCACTGTCTCACAGTCTCTCTTCACGATCTCAGATATCTTTACAATGCATAATACCTGATACATCAACCCTAGCCGTATTACAATGTCTTTCTTATAAAGGGGAAATACAATGGGAAAATACCACAGGTTACCCAAAACCATGGGCGCTGTCCCCTGACCCCCGACGGGGGCCCGCAGACCCCCGCACCCCCCAGTCGGGGGAGTGCAACCACTCCCTCAGACCCCTTGGGGCACATGCTAGGATCATAACCAAACCTGGGGTACAACACGACTGGAACAACATCATCTATGAGACTTGAAGATCAGGCTCCACAACCAACACCAACATGGCTACCTCGAGTCATAGGTCTATCCTGAATCTGTCATGAAGGCCATGCACTTGAGTCTCTATCAGGGTCAACCTGTGTCTCCACTGTAGTCGTTGCTACAAAGGCAGTGTGTCTAAGGAGTCCACGTGCAACACTCCTCATCGCCCCCTCGATCTGATCAAGTTTGTGGGGTAACTGAGGTGGCTGGGGATAGGGGTTCGGATTGCACCTAGGAGCTGGTGGCCCTCTTAGTGGGTCCCTCCTGCCAGTAGGTCGATCTTGGGCAGATCCAAGCCCAACACCCTGGAACTCGGTTATGTCAAAATAGTTGACATGTAAATCGAGCGCAAAATCAGCCCACGGTTTCCAAAGGAAGTACTGTGGAACCTCCCTATCATTGCAGGGAGGTTTATCGTAAACCATGAACCACATATGCATCCAATTGTCCCTCCATGGTTGGAAATGACACCAATCCATGCAGACATGTGGATTTCTACTGTCCGGTGATTGTTGTGTTCTTGGATTGGTAAACATACTGTATAATTGGGCCTTTGTAATATTCAATGCTTTTATTTCCTCCTCGGAAATTCCTGTGGAATAATACTCCCGCATCCCAGATCTATTTTTAGTCATGTCAGTCAATTGGCGATGTGCATGGATGAGGGAGTCAATTGAACTCTCAATTGAGGTGGCAAGGGACACTCGAGATGGTTCCCATATGTTTCTTAGTTCTCGAGTGTGTTCTCTCATTTCATTTACGTAATGGTTCAAGTCGTCTTGGTCGAAATTTTGTTGGGGGTTTTGATTTTCTTGGGCATTTTGATTTTGTTGAGGGTTTTCATTAGTTCCAAGATTTTTTATTTTTTTTTATTTTCCACCGGAATCCATGTTAACATTTTGTTCATTCATTGTATAGGTTTAGAATCTACAATTGAAAAATTCTCTATTATTTTACTAATTTGGGAAATATTAAAAATTTAATAAACAAACAAAAATCAATAAAATGACAAAAAAAATCAATAAAATGACAAAAAACAGTGATCTTACCTATCAAATGCACTTGATGATCACTTGCTGGATGGATTGAGGGAGTTTTTGAGTGCAATAGGTGAAAATGGTGGTCTCTTGCTCCACGTATGCGATGGGTGAGTGAGGCTCAGCCGATTGGAAGGAAATAGAACGCACTCCGCCCTATTTTTATTTTTATTTTGCTTAACATGAGCGCGTGCACGCTCTAAAAATGCGCACGCACAGCAGTGCACACACACCCGGTTCGGTACCGAACCTAATGGCACATGTATGCTTCCTTAGGTGCATGCGCGCCTTCGTTTTATCCCCACTAGCGCGGCCCCATTGCAATACTTTTGGGGAGCAACTTTCTGCGCCCACCCTTATGTTTTCATGTCACAATAGTAAAATAATTCATTGTTGTGTTTTATTTCCCGTTAATCACTAAAACAAAAACGTAGTGTAATTTAGTATTGCTTGATGGAATGAATTTGAATTATAGTAGGATGATCTCCCCATTTGATTAATAACATGCATAATATAGCTACAAGCATTGTTTTCCACCTTAAATGAATTCTCCAAGTTAGGTAGTGTTGGGACCAAGGCTTGACTAGTCTTATGATCCAATTCTTGAAATTTTTTTTGCTAATTATTTTCCCACCAGAAACTCTTATCATTGGTTATTACTACATGAAGTGGTGTTTCCAAAACTTAAAGTGATATTATGAACTTTTTAGATATTGGCAAACTCCCACAAAACACCTAAATTATGTGACATTAGTAATGCTGGGTTATTTAAGGATGGCCTCCATATTTTCCCATATAAATAATCAAATCATCTTCACTAATCACATGTCACAAGTACACTAGGCACTACCTAGCAAACTCATACTTAATTTAGATGTACACCATGCCCTTACCAAGAAGAACTAAAGATCAAAATGTCTCCAAAATATACTATAACAAATGAATATATGGATGTACACAACACATCATTCGTAACATGCATAAAAATAGTTGGTGCATGACTCAAATTGAAAATCATTCTAATCATTCAGAAAACATTGCTTCATCCTGAAGGAAACCTTCTTAGTGTCTTATTCCTTGATCTAGACTTGATCATATCATATTCAGCTTAGTGAAGTGTCGTGTATGTTTCAACTGATCCAAAATGTAATTGATTTAGGGAAAAGGTATCAATTCTTTAGGGCGACCTTATTTAGGGATCTATATTCAATGCACATTCACCATAAAACATCCTTTTATGGTACTAAAATGACAAAGAAACCACATGCTGATGTACTTGGTCTTATGAATTCTTTCTCCAACAATTCCTGCAGCTAGTTCTTTACCTTGTCTCTCTAGTAATATGGATTGTATACAAAGTCCCATGGAGTGTTGCAATTTATGTGTTTTCACATTTAAAAGAAAGTTTGGGAAGAATGTAACATTCTAACTTCAACCTAACTTTTGAAGGCCTTGTTTACACAATTGGCGCGCTTAATTTATATGGGCACACTAGTGTATATTTTTGTGATTGGTGCATCGGTATGATTTATTTTGATGTGCACTGAACATAAACATATGTTAAAACCTTTGAAAATCTCCGAATGCAGAGGTTTGGACCTCTATTTTCATTGTAAGTTGTCACATAAGTGTGTTTATGTCAATATAGTGCACATATGCATGTATGTATTATTGTCACACCATGAACTGAAACAATTAAAATAATAAATAAATAACATGTTTATCATTAATGCACCATAATATCATGAAAACAAGAGTGGGAATTTCATTTTGTGAAAGTGAGTTAAGACAAAACCCTAATCCCTCTTCCATTATTTTGCCAAAAGTAAGAGGGAGAGTTGTGCAAAAGATATTTAGTGGGAAAGAGATTGGAGTATGGTTTATTATTTATTTATTTACGAGGAGATGAGTTTGTAAGGAATCGTCGTTGCTTACATTCAAATATGTAGAGGAGAAACTTTAGTTATGTGACTTCATTCTCTTCATCTCAAGTTTTCCCTAAATTGATTAAAAAGTTCCAAACATTTTTATTGATTTATTCATATAAATATTTACAATACATTTTCAAGAATATAAAGGGATTTTGAAATCACATTTGCTGCTACAAACCCTAGCTTTCTTGTTGCTTCCCTCTTGTTTTAAGTTGTTGTAAACCCTAACAAAAGCAGTTTAGGTCTCTCTACCCTTTTTTAATGAGATTTGTGTTTTGGGTGTTTTGGATATTTGTTTTTGTGGATTTGGGTATTTGTTGACTTGGAACAACTTAATGCATTGGATACCAAAAATTTTCATTCCTAGATTTAAAGAAAGATGTTTGAGTTTCACAATGCACATTGTACATCAAAGATGCATTAGTGCAATTTTAGTGTATAACATACTATTTGTTTGTTTGTTTTATTTTTCCCCCAGTTTCAGTGGTGCATATGATACACTAAAAGTCACTAGCTCATTTGTTAGTATATAGTGCATCACTTGGCTATGTCTTACAATTAAAAAAATGGTTTTAGTGGTGTGTATGATACATAACACATGCACTAGTGCATATTATTGAATAAAACACACCTACTAACTTGAAAATAGTTTTAGCTTGAAATGGTTAGTCTTTAAAACATGAATTTTCATAGTTCATATATTTCATGATGTAGGCCTTTTATTGATAGAAATTGATAGGATATCATGGGAAAAAACTTTTAGCAAGGAGCATGGGGGAAGCACATGTCAAGAAGAGAACATGGTAATTTATTTGTTTTTTAATTTATAAAAGTAATAAATTTGAATTATATGTAGGTTTAAATGATGTGTATTAATTAACATGTGTCATGTAGAGAAAAAAAGTTGAAAAAACTGAATAAGATTGTTCACAATCTAAGTAGAAAAGAGGATATAGGCTTGATGGAAATGTGTCAACGAGGGGGAATAAATACATTATGTGATCAAATTGAAGTTTTTATTTGATTGTTTATTAATAATGTCTTAGCAATAATAGCTAACATGTTTCAAACATTCAATTTCACAAAGGTTGAGCATGTGCAGGGATTTACAGTAAGGAAACATAAGGCCTTCCTAAGATGAAGAAAGTTACGAAGTATGTACATGGTGATGATTTGGTCCAATTTATTTGGAGTGGTGTTGGAAGTTAACGAGAGGGGGGAACTTTTATAAAATTATTAGGGGTATAGTGGAAATAACATATAGATTTTCTTTTCACTTAAAGTAAACAAATTAATCCAATGACACCAAGAATCAAATTATATTTAATTCATAATAAGAATTTTGAGAGCAATGGCCAATGATACCTATGATACTTGCAATAGAAAAATCATAAAATAAAAAATAAAAATAAAAATAGAAGGTATTATTGCTACACATGTTTTTCTACAATATGTATATACTAGTCCAAAAAATGATCAAATTAATAATTCTGTTGTATTTACTTTCATTAAATATTAATAGAATTTTTATTGTGTTTTTTGTTTTCCATGAAGATTAAGAAATTCCATTGATCAGATGATGTGATATCTGAAACATGCTAGTAGGATTTCCCAAAAAGTGTATAATGAGATGGTCGATGAAATGGGAATAATTCAAATGTAGGAGGAGCTATCCCGAAACCCACATGCACCAAACATATGTAATCATTGATTTTTTAATGCTTGATTAGAGAGTTTAATTATTACATGAAAAACTAATTAATTGTTTTGTTGTTGCATAACTAAAAACAAAATGGAACACATTCAACACATAAGATGGGACAACAAGGCATAAAAGGATCGATCACAAATTTTATGAGTATTTGCCTTTTCCTTAACATTTTATATCTATTGTGAATTTTATATTTTAATTTATTTATAATCATACATGGTTGTTTCCTAACATGTGCTAATGTATAAAGAAGAGCCATATGAACATTTGATTGACATTGGATTAAGTATGGGTTTTGAGTATATGTTGGAGTATAAGGGTTAATTGAACAATTTGGAAGTAGCCATGTTTTACTTTTACTTTGGAACTCACAGGAAACAAGTACAAAATGGAGCTAATAGAATATTTTTTGAGAGGTGACATGAATAATGGTTTCAAGAGATTGCGTATTGTTTATGAATCACTTTTTTCTATTGTACATTTTTTTATTTACGCAATCATGTTATTATATTGCTTTTGATTGGCTAAGTCTAGCTTGTATTTCTCAGACATAAGGAAGCAAGTTAAAAATCTAAGGCCCATAGACGTTTGGTAGGAGTGGAAAACTACCCCCTTGTTGCTTGGTTTTTCAACCAAGCATTTGCAGATGTGCACCTACTAACTTGTAGTAGCAGTCTCAAATAAAGCAATGTAAATAAGCAAATGTAAACAGTAAATCTATAACAGTAAAATGTAAATCTGATCTAACATGTGCATGTAAAGAATTCTAGATTAAGAACAATAAAAAAAATGATTCATGAAATAAATAAATAAACGCTTGAATGTTTTGTATTACCTCAAAAGGTGAGGATGGTTGAGCTTGAGCAGCTGCAATGGTGAGGTGCTCCAAAGCTCCAATGATCTTTCTCTTCTCCAAATGCAAATGGGAATATTGGCCAAAAAGGGTTTCCAAGTATGGATCTAAGCTCAAATGAAGGCTTGAGATCCCAGGGAAGAAATTGGCAGCATAATGATAGGATGAATGAGGATGAATAGTGAGGAGCCCCTATCACCTTTTTATAGTTTTTTGGTGACGGGGAATACCATTGTGGTTTGAGGAAACCAATGGTATTGACCAAAATGGTTTAGGTCTCTTTTCCCTCTTTTTTCCTTTTTTGAATATTTTTTATATTTTTATTCCCTTTTAATTGATTTTGGGAATTTTGGACCCTTTTTGAGGGTTTTTTGTATTTTTTGAGGAAAAAGAAGTATTTTGAGGGGAAAAATATGATTTTTTGGTCTTTTCGGTGACCTTTTGAAGTTTTTAGAGGCTCAAATGGTGGAAAAGTGGACAAATGGGTCATGTGAATGGAGAAATGAGCTAGTGAGCACTTTTTGGGTGTTAACAGATTGCCCCCTGATGTGTGAGGGAAGGAGCTCATCGTATGGCCGATAGACATCATAGTTATTTTGACTTTTTCCTGGGGTTTGGAGGAGAGAAAAGACCGATTGGAGAGTGGAACACCGGGCCCATGCAAACTGCACAAACTAAAAATCCATGTCCTCAAAATGAATGAGGAATAATATCTGATAATGGACTAGGCGGGCATACCCATGCTCGTATCGTGATATGTAAATAACAATGATGCCACAAAAAGGGGGCCTGAACAATAAATATAAATCTGTTGTGTACATCATAATGGTCCAGAGGGGACATAATGTTGGGACATTCTTCATGGTCATACCATGACTGATCTGAAAAACTGATACACTGGAAATGAGCACCAACCGTTTTGAATGAGGTGTCAGAAAGGTTGATGGATTGTTGAATTCAAAGGTGTCCAACAACTATAGTTACTCGACAACTATGAGTGAATCTTCTGAAGAGTACATGGAATTGTATACTCGAAGGAGCATCAAACTGGGGAACTCTCGAATACTGTCGCCAAGTGCAGCCCGTATATATATAGGAACATGTAACTGGTTGTTCTGAAAGTATACTCCTCAATGTGTTAGAGTTGAGTGACATCCGAGGTCTTCCACTAATAACTGAATGAACTGATACCCCGTACGAATATCAACGATGCGATCAAGGTGTTGACGTCGAGAATGTGAGAAACAATCATTTAGAGAGGCACTAAGGGCTCCTTTCAAAATGATCCGTAGGCACTCATCACTGATGGTGATGAGCCCAAGGCACAGGGACCTCTGGGTCTATCCTCTAGAATAGATTGGTTGGTGTCAACAGAGGGAGACCAGCAACTACCAAGGCAATGATGTTTCCTTGATAGGAACATGAGGTGTATAACCAAAGTGTGATAGTACTGATGATGGGACTGACATACTGTGGGGATGGGGAATAACTGGGGTTATAGAGTAGGTGGGTTCAAGACTTCCTTTGTTTAGAGCATGATGACATGGTTGACTCGGCAGCATATGAAACTATCTTTGGGGTGTGAGAATTCTATATAGTTTGAATACCATGAAATAATTCTAATAGCCAAGAATATTGAAGCAAAGAAGTCCTCACAAGAATTATTCAAAGATATGCAATTATAAGAAGAAGAAATATTGAGATAGAACATAAGAGAAGAAACTCAATTGATTGAAATATAATCTCATGTATTATTCCTCAATATGAATACAATATATAGTACATCTCAAGAGAGAAAATAGAATTCCTTAAAGGCAAGTTGTAAAGCACAAAAAGTAAGGCTTACTAAAAACACAAAAACCCCTAGGTGGCAAAAGCAGTTTCCAAAACTGTGCTAGAGGCTCACGAATTTGGCAAGTATGGTATGGCAGCTCATGAGTGAGGTAAATGGAATGTAATGGTGGCTTTAGAAGATAAAATATGATGTGGAGGTCGAATTGGTCAAGTGGTAAGAGTTTCCAAGTAAACTAGCTTTCCCTTATCCACTAGAAAGTAGAAAAAACAGGGTAAAGCTGTCTAAATCAGGAAAGTGTCTTTCTAATTCAGGAATGGAATAAAATCAGATAGAATCCAAGGAAATCTTATCCAGAATTTGTCCAAATTCGTTTTTGTGACTTAGGATGGCAAGTGGTCCACTAAAAGACAAAACTAGCCCTATTTAGCTAGTCAAAACTTAGGAAATTAATCTAGATGACTAGTAAAATATATCCTAAGTATTTAATGGGTTTTTAAATGTTCCAACATGAGGACCATAGCTTAAGGGATCAGGGGTATGTATTGTAATGGGATAGGTTCGAGAGGGTAAAATGATAATGATATCGGTAAACTATGAAGGTGGCATATCACAGAATGCTCTGAACAAAGGCGACCAAATTGGGGAAGCTTCCATGATAGTGTGACTAAAAATGGTTGTGGTGCTGAGAGGCACCGTTGGGGCCTTCTTGATTGTTTAAGGAGCTCCAAGAAAGGACAGAAGTATGCTCTATAATGGTACTGTCGTGTGGATTTGTACGAGCCCAGGACAGTTCATGCTCGTGGTTGCTTTCGGTTTTAGAGAGTCTGAAAGCAGTAAGTAGACTCCAATGGTGTTCTTTTTCGTGTGTTAGTCTCCAATGCCCGAAAAAGCATAAAATAATGCGAATGGAGAACTCTTCTAGCCGATGTGACTAGAGTATTCCTTTTTTGTAATTAGTCTACAAGTTCCGGAAAAGGGTTAAACTTATACCAGGTAGACGCCCTTTCAAATATGTTTAACGAGCATGAAAGGAAGCAAGATTGCTTGACGATCTTTTCATTCTTTTAGGAGTCAGAAAAGAGCTTAACAGAAACTCCCTAAGTTCCTTTTTCGTAAAGGAATTGATCGGCCCGAAAAAGGGATAAAATTATATTGAACAAAAGTAATGGAGAGGTAAGGAGAAAGTGTTCAATCAAAGGGCGAGTATGGGGATCAAGCACGGTGATAGGGGGAACACTAATGGGGCCTCCTTGCAGGTTGATGAATGATGGAAAAGCAATTCCTTAATTGCAGTATGGATGGAGCGTTGGGCTCATGCAATAGTTCTGTAAAATCCGACAACGGCTGATGTGGCACGCAAACCGAGGTGACAAGGTATTGGGGCAAAATGTCAAAACAGTTTTGTTGGTGAGGGAAAGAAATGTTCTCAAGCATCATCATGAGCGCGGAAAACTGAATCTGACGATATAAAGAACGTCAAAAATGGGTAATGGCCGATGTGGCACACAAACGGAGGCGATGAGGGGCGTGTGAAAACATGCCCGAAAAATCTGGTCGTGAGAGCGAGAAATGATCTCGAGCATCATCACAAGTTCGTAAAAATGAATATGATGGTATAAAAATCGCCAATAAACTGACAACAGCTAATGTGGCATGCAAATTGAGGTGGCGTGGGGCATAGAAAAAAATGCCTGAAAGTTTTTGGTGAGAGCGAGAAATGATCTCAAGCATCATCACAGGCACGGAAATATGAATCCGGCGGTGCAAATGGTGTGAAAAACGGAGGTCATAAGGACTTCGGATGGTCAAAGGAAATAAATAGGTTAAAAAATGGCTACAAATAAAGGTGAGCCCACCAAGCCAAGGATGCAGTGGTGGGGAGAAATGATGACCTGCGGGGGAAGAATACTAGGTGTATCAAATCAAATCAAATATACAAGTGATATGTGACCTCAAAAATTGTTGAGATCACGCATGTGAAAAAGTGAGCAGGGTTAATGACCTACCCCCATGCCATGTGCATGGGGTTTATGATTGTGGATCACATATGTGTTGGTTTGAACAATGGGGTCATTGAAATACTGAGATAGATGTGATGGGGAAGGTTCAAAATGATTGATCATGCCCCTTATCCCAGGGTCGAGGTAATCTATTATGCCCCCTAACTCAGAGGTGTCAATGTGGTGCAGATGTTGTCTTAGAGAGGGATCAACAGGGCATTGAGAAACTGCTGGCTAGGGGGTATACCATGAGGCTGTGGGCCGTGGTGGCATGCTGAAGTGATGATATGATGATGGGGGATTCCCCTTGCAGGGTGGATGCCCCCAGTATCTACGACAAGAATCACGATGATGATGAGTAGGCAATGTTTTGGGCCTGCCCCCATGTTGTGGACATGTGGTTTCCTCATCGATTTGAAAGGGTTAAACATGTGTGTCAAAGGGATCAGTGGAAGGGGCCGACCAGACAGAGGGGTCTCCAATGGAAATCGTGTAAATGGTGTTAATTTCTTCCGGGGAGGAATATTTTTGGGGATATATTTCCTCAATGAGAGGAGGGGATATCTCTAGGTCGACATTATTCAATTCGTATAGAGCTTCTCTATAATCTGGAAGATCAGGGTAGTGATGTGAGTAATGGCCGTAAATGCCACATATCGCAAAGGGTTGATTGGTATGCAGCGATTTATCGCGAGGCTGAGGGGCAGTTCAACTAGGATGTTAGCGTCGTCATACAACATTTGCATGTGTTCTTAAAGTGATGGTAATTGTGGACATTGATGGGTGGCATGACCTATGTCGTCGAACAAAGAGAACTTGGGGGGAGCACGAGTGGTTGGGGGATTCTTTTCCAGTTTTGGAGTCGTTGGGGGGGTGCGGGTTGTGGGTCCAGTGGTATAGGTTTGTGGGTCTCCGCCCCCAGTGTTGTGGAATGGTGGGGGAGTAAAACTGGATGTTGATGCGCTGGCCACTGTTGGGGGTGGTTGGTTTTGGAAGTTCGTGACATCGGGGGGTGGACAGTTGGAGGTATTGATGGGTTGCACCGGTTGTAAAATGACATTCGGTGTTGGGGGAGGAGTTGGGGCAGGCAGGTGCCACACAGGTAATCCTAAAGTTAACCTTGGGAGATTGAGCGTGGCCATTAATGGTGAGCTGATGGCTCCTGAAGGGGGAAATAAAAATGGGATAGTGTGAATTGGTGTTGCTCCGATATGACTAGGCACTGTGGGTGGTTGTGGCAGTAATGGGGGTTGTTGAATAGGTGGTTGTGTGTTGTACGAAAGGGTGCACAAGTCAGATATTTCAGTTATCCGCAAAGGGAGTGGGATAGATTGGAACGTGGAATTCATTGGAGTATTCATGTATATCCCAGGTTCGACTATGGAGACGAACGATGTGGGTGCGCTCTGAACTGGTTGTTCAATCATAAGGAGAACATTTTCAGGTGCAGCGGGGGTGTATTGGTTTCGATGCATTTGGAGATTCATGTCGGTTGATGACATCATAAGGAGATGATGAGTACCTGAATCCATCGGTTGGTTTGTGTGTGCAGCGTATGTGATTTGCTGTTGTGGTGCTGTGGTTCCTTGAGGAGGATCCAACGGATGAGTGTTCACCACTCCTTGTGTGGGAAAAGGATTCTGCAGCACCATGGGTTGTGGTTGAGGAGGTGGCGCTAGTTGTGCCACGTTCCCTTGGCGTTGGGAGTTATCAGTCCATAGTTGGCGTGCTCGCTCCAAATGGGGGAAAGTGCGTGTGTAATGGCTGTATACCCCGCATATGGAACATGGGTGGTTTGTTCGTAAATTGGGGTTCTTACCCTATTTCGGTGGTCGATCAGGGTTTTGGTTGGCGGGGGAAGCATTGTTGTTGTTTGGAGGATAAGTCTGAGCAACTAGAGGTTGTGGTGCAGCAAGTGCTATCTGTGGTGGGTAATAAGCCGTTGGGGCTTGTGAGTGAACAAGAGCATGTGTGGCCTGCTGATAGTAATATGTAGGGGGTGCAACCAGAGGTGGATAGGCTGAAGGTGCGTGACCATAAAATTATGGTGGACATGAGGGTCCATGAGTGTGGTGGGGGTGGGACATGGGAGCATACGAATTTGTAGCTCCAGAGTGAGATGCGGCCCGCAAAATATCGGGGCCGGTATTATTAAACATAATGGAAAAGGGTTGGTTGTGGGACCAAACTTGTCCAATGATGCCGTCGGAGGCATGGGATGCCCCTGGCGCGTCAGTCCAGGAGGAATCGTCGCGGGGAGCGTCGGGTAAAATGGTATACAAGTAGCCACACTGGGCGTAGATCAGATCAAATTGCTGAGCTTTGAGGATGGATTCTTCTTCTAACTGGGGTCGTTCAGAAGCTACATCTTTAGCAATGAGTGGAAGGAGAGATTTGAGGAACCAATCCAAGAAAATTCGGTCGTCTAGCTTAATATTGCATAGACTATGTCGTTTGCGCCACTCGTGGATGTGGTTTGTGATGTGGGTAGCGGTGTTCTGTCTACAAGACAAAAGGATTTCAAATCCTACGTCATAGTGGACAGGTAGTTGAAAGAACTGTAGGAATGTGGAGGCAAGGGATGTAAAGGTGGGATGCGTCCCATGCTGTTGCTCAATATACCATTTGGCGGCTGAGCCTGTAAAAGTCTGTTGCAGCAGGCGCAAATGAATGGAGTCATCAACTATGGAGTTTGAGGAACACCATAGGTGAAATGACATGATATGGTTTTGGGGATCTTCCCCAGCCTTCCCTTCAAACTTTGGGATGTTTGATGGGAGTTTTGTGGGCATGGGGGGCCAAGTAGGGTCATGCCTAATGGGGTCATTGGTTAATATTTCCAAGTATGGTAGGTTAAGACTAGCCATAAATGGTAGAATGGCAGAGGGGTATGATATAGTCATGGGGGCATAAGTGCTAGTGGTAGCATTATGTATCGGGCCATTACCCCCAAGGGGTTATTTGCTGTAAAAGGGATGTGCCCCCCACCCAAAGGTGTGTGAGAGGGGCCCGCACCACCAAGTGTAACATGAGTTATAGATGGGTTGGGAATATGTCCAGTAGGTGTTGGGATCTGAGTGGTAGCGGGAATGGTAGGTATAGGTCCCATTGTGGGCATGCCTAAGGGGGTTGTTGTAGTTGTGGCCACTATGGTGGATACTGTGGTAGCAGGGGTGGATGATGTTCCACCAACTGTTCCTGTGAATAAAGAGTCAAAAGCCGATCCATCCATGTGGCTATTTGGTGCTATGTAAATGGGATGTTCGAATTCTGCCTCAGAGTCTGATGTGAAATGAGATGCATCAGAATCGGATGACGAGGGTCTATGCCAATGACGTGTGGAGTCAAGGGACAATGCTCTTTGTCTATGACGAGGGGTGTCAAGTGAATCGTATTGTGGGGGTTCACCCCGGACGCGCTGAGAATGTCTCGGGGTCTCAATGGTGACGATCGGTTGTTAACTCTAATGGGTGGTGGTGAGTGGAAAGTTCAAAAACCCTAATGCAACCATGTGTACAAGAGGGGAGCAAAAAAAAATGGCACTCATGCCAACAACTAAACTCAAAACACTTACTATAACAGTTGTGCTATAGTAGGTGGAGTAATAAAAAAATGTGGTCAAAATACCAACATGCAAACAACTCCTATAAAATAAAAGTGGTGTACTTACTAGACCAAGGGGAGGTAGTAGAGCATGCAAACACCTAACTAAAATGGTATTATGATTCAACAAGACGTATCCTCTGCAAGGTGATGAAATCCAAGTCAAACAATATGAATTGTAGAACCAAAGGCTAGATATCCCCCTACCAGGAGGGACACCGGAAAGACAATCCTAGAAGATAGGCCACTAAGATACCCCATTCATGACACGTTCAGAAAGGTGAATCCGCAGCTCTTGTTCTATCACCGGTGTACTCCCACAAGGGTGGTACAACGAGAACAACGAGTAGGTGTCCTTCGGTGACTGAATGGATTGCGGTAGTCCACTCAGACCTCCGGAACCAGTCTGGCTACTTCGACCCTCCTAAGGGAGAGGCCTTTCCGACAAATTGGTTTTAAACTGTGCCAACAAGTACTAGGGGATTTTGGTACCCTAAATTTCAACCACTATGTCTTCAACATGAAAATGAGTGGGGTGTTATTTGGATACTTATCCCCTCAGTCCTACCTAACTACAATATTCTTTTGGTGTTACTCAAGTGGGGTTAGAATGTAGGTTGAGTTAAGTAGATTTTAAGGCTCACTTTGATTTAGGTGACAAATTGTGTGATGGTGTGGTTGTGTACA
Source organism: Larix kaempferi (assembly GCA_027924585.1). Classification (NCBI taxonomy): domain Eukaryota; kingdom Viridiplantae; phylum Streptophyta; class Pinopsida; order Pinales; family Pinaceae; genus Larix; species Larix kaempferi. Next base: position 12,189,301 of record BSBM01001197.1, on the reverse strand, counting down.
AAAATAATTTGCCTCACTTGGGCGACTATTCACAAATTAAAATAACGATTTAAATTTGCAAAAAATGACAAACGATTCAAATGTAAATGCTTTAATAATATTTTCAAAAAATATGGATTCTTTAAAAAGTTTTAAGGTAAAGAAAATATCATAAAGATGAGTGAATTTCTAAAGCCTCGCTTGGGCGAAATATCTAGAAAATTAAAATTCTGATTTTAACTTGCAAAATATGAAATTTCTAACTAAAAAATGCTTAACAACTTTTTCTTTCAATAAACTGAATTTTTTTAAAATGATGTAGTAAAGCAAGTATCAGAAAAGTGCAGCTAGCAAAATGGGTGCAAGTAAATAAGCCTACTAAAAATATGATGAAAGATATAACAATGCATGCATACAGGAGTCTATCAAGTGCTACGACAAGCCAAAAGTAAACAAAAGTGCTATGAGCAGAATATAGAGTATGAGAGGGCCGACTACAATGGGTAGAGTATATAAATAACACTAAATAAAAAATTGGAGAAACTTATATGAAAAATTTCTTAAATATGATAGGATATTTGGATTCCTTGTTCGAAAACACCCAATTTGAAAAAAAAACACATCTCAAACAGAGTTCGGGCGAGGGAGATATGGCTGTTTGAAAGTTGAGTCACGCTGTCAAAAGATTGGATCGTGGGTTTCGGGCTAAAAGCCGCGATGTGCATCGCAGCGATATGGGAAAAAACCGCGATGTTGAGCACGGTTATCTGGCTAAAACACGCGATGTGGATCGCAGAAAACAGGTGAAAAGCCGTAATGTGCAGCACGGAAAACAGGTGAAAATCCGCGATGTGTAGCGCGGAAAACAGGTGAAAAGCCGCGATGTGAATCGCGACAGTGGGTGCCGAAAGCCGCGATGTGAGGACGGAAAAAAGTTACCGAAAAACGAACTCGAAAATTGAAATTTCGGGCTGTTTGGGCTGCAGAAAGGGCCAATGGCTAAGGCAGCAATGAAGAGGCTGACTAGTATGGCAGATCTACAACTTTAAAGGGAAAAAACAACTGACATATGGATCTAAATCATAGATTCAATGATTCAAAAACGAAGTGGAGTTGCCAAAAACTGTTGCTTGGTTTTTCAACCAAGCATGTGCATATGTGCACCTACTAGTAGTAGCAGTCTCAAATTAAACAATGTAAATAAGCAAATGTAAACAGTAAACAGTAAATCTATAACAATAAAAGTAAATCTGATCTAACATGTGCATGTAAAGAATTCTAAAGTAAGAACAATAAACAAAATTGATTCATTAAATAAATAAATAAAAGCTTGAATATTTTGTATTACCTCAAAAGGTGAGGATGGTTGAGCTTGAGCAGCTGCAATGGTGAGGTGCTCCAAAGCTCCAATGATCTTTTTCTTCTCCAAATGCAAATGAGAATATTGACCAAAAAGGGTTTCCAAGTATGGATCTAAGCTCAAATGAAGGCTTGAGATCTCAGGGAAGAAATTGGCAGCAGAAGGATAGGATGAATGAGGATGAATAGTGAGGAGCCCCTATCACCTTTTTATAGTTTTTTGGTGATGGGGAATACCGTTGCGGTTTGAGGAAACCAATGGTATTGACCAAAATGGTTTAAGTCTCTTTTTTCCTCTTTTTTCCTTTTTTGAATAGTTTTAATATTTTTATTACCTTTTAATTGATTTTGGGAATTTTGGACCCTTTTTTAGGGTTTTTTGTATTTTTTGAGGAAAAATAAGTATTTTGAGGGGAAAAATATGATTTTTTGGTCTTTTTGGTGACCTTTTGAAGGTTTTAGAGGCTCAAATGGTGGAAAAGTTGACAAATGGGTCATGTGAATGGGGAAATGAGCTAGTGAGCACTTTTTGGGTGTTAACACCCCTTATCGACCACCAACGAGTCATTTCAGATGGCGTGGTTTTACTTGAATAATGGTGGTGAGTCAACTCGCATTTGTGGATAGTAGCCAATGATGGTTGTCCTCACTTCTAGTTTGACAAGTGAGTTATGCTAGGTTTTTCCATCTTTGAAAAAAATAATCATTACACTTTATTCCTATGTTTGTAGATAGAACATGAAGAGGTGAAAAAATCAATATAATAAAGAAAACATTCCAAATAACTTAGGTACAATACCCCCTACAAATAATGAAGAAACAAGTCATGCAATCAAATCAAACAATGATAGCAGTTCGAGCGATGGATGTTGATCACTAAAATTGAATTTTATGAGTTGTATACTTTGAAATGTTTGTCTATGAAAATCAAATATTTTTGTTTGATGTGGACATATTTTCCCAATTGGATGACATGTTACCATTAATTCTAATAATTATTTATTGACATTTTGATCATCATAGGCCTTTGTGTTGTCCCATTTATATGATGAAGACTCCCATTATTTATATATAATAAAATGATAATCTTATTCTATTACACTCTTTAATGTTGTAAAATGTTACATTGCCAATTCAATAAATAGATGATTTACATTAGTACAATGAACTTATTTTTAATCAATTAGTATATTTGTTTATACAATACAATACATTAATGCAATGATTATATCCAAACACAATAATTAAATATTAAAAACAATATTATTATAAAAAAATTATTTGATTTTTACAATGATTACTTCAAATTTTATAAAAAACATTAAGAAGTTGCATTTGCATATCTGCAATGTGGAAATATTCATCACTAAAACATATTGTTCCATTGTATTCAATTTTATTTGTTTTTAAACAAGAGAGGAATCCTTATATTAATAATCAGTTGAGAAACAAAGTATAGTATTTATATGTGGAAAGAACTTCATCCTGGCTCTAGGAGAGACTAGGCTATAAAATAGAGTCTGAGTTATGAGGATGTTCATAGTAGTTTTGAAGAAAATGACAAAAAATTGGAAAGAATTTCTACCTTTGCAATGCCTAAAGATAGAGTCTACTGAACCTAATATTGGAGGAATATCTATAATTATAACAAAAAGGCCAAGTCTGGCACAATGACAAAAAAACCTGGAGATTTTGCTGTGAGGATCCTTGGCATCATACCAATTATGATGGACTGTCATCAATGATGATGGGGGTGTCTTTTGTGCCTCCTTCTAATGAAGATCCTTGGTTCTTATGAACATCTATCCACTTCCCCATGATACATACCTTTCCTTCCATGATTGCATACATCATGTGCATCCTTCAGAGTCGCTATATTTTGATTAATGGTGCCAGTGACTAACTTGTGAACCTACATTACTCTTTGCATCAGAGTATTCATGACCTAATGAAGCGCCATTGAGCACTTGTAGAGCATGATTCTGCTTCTTTTTTCACTGGGGATCTGGATCCACTCTGCTAGAGGATTTGAATTTGCAGCTTCCTGGAGGACTGGATTTCCCTAGATCAAGTCCCTTGTTACCATGTTTCCTTAACTTTCCATAGGTTCACCTCCACTGGAGCTAGCAGCTAGAGCAGGAGGTATCAGTATGAACTCAATTACCAATATACTCCCCAAATGATTTAGAGTAGAATTTAGGCGTTGAGCATCATCCTGCAGGTCACCCAAGGTCCTTAATTCATCTTCCATCTGGTATTTTCCCCTCTTCCGGTCCTCCAATATGGGACCTAGTAGGACCTTCTCCATATAGAAGGTAACTAGAGAGAGTTAATACAGAGCCTAGTGTGCTTGGATCCCCCCAGGCCCCTTATCCATTTTTCTAGCTACTAAAACTCCTCCACTTCTTGAAAAACAATAGTCTCCTTCCAGATTCTGGATTCCATTCCCTCAATACTTATCTTGCAATAAATGAGGCTGTGATTCTTATAAAATTTGGCTACTTCTGTTGTGTGTAGCTAACTGGTAGTACCCCTCTTCATCCCCGCTCTCCTTTGCTTGAATGGTTTTACCCTGTCCATGATAATTCTCAGAATGCTCTGAATTTTCTCACCACCTTTGTCTCTTGCTCGAGGGTCTACAAGGAGAATGATGCAGAAACCCATGCTACCATTGATGTTAATGAACCCAAAGGTTCCCATACTTGGCAAGTCCGACGTCGCATAGATGAACTTAGATTTCGTCATGGTGCTGTACCTTTCCTGTCCTAGCTTTCCTCCACTTGATTGTGCTTTGTACTCTTGCACAAACTGGTGAAGATCAGGGCGTATGCACATTAATAACCATCGTCTCGCCCCATGTGCTTTGCATGGTTAGGGAGAACCGAGTGTTTCGCTCGGGACAGATGGACGTGGGTTGAGCCTTGCATGGGGTCTTCAGCCTTGCGTGGGAGCCGACATTTGACTCCTTGCAACGTGGCTTAGATCCTCTCTAACGGGTCCACTGTCCTCGTTTCCTCGCGTACTTGGGTGGTGGGTTTCCATCATTGAGTCCTTCGTGGCTAGTAGTTTATAAGAATCCTTCATGAGGTCCTCCTCTACCATGTTGGAAGCAGTTTCATTCAATACTCTTATCCTCATAAAAACTCCCATGTTGGCTAGAAATTCAACAACCTTGTTGTTCATTTGTCTTACATGGTGTGAGATAAGGGTCATAATTTGATTGATTACTACCGTTAGAGCCGACATGTTGTCTTATAAACTGTAGTTGTGAATCATTTTTTATGGGAGTTAAATTTTTTAGTTTGATTACGATGTCAACAAGAATTTGGGAATATCCTTCAATGCCTACCTGCTTTTATCCCTATCCAATTGCTATTTTAAGGCCTTGGAGCAACACTTGTAATTCTGATGCATTGTTGTTGTTGATTCCCAAGTATCCATGTAGATTCTTTTTATGGTACCTTTACTGTCTTTGAAAACTCCTCCATATCCTGCTTGACCAAGATTTTCCTTGGAAGCCCTGTCGAAGTTGATTTTAATGAAACCGGAAGGAGAGGGACTCCAAGCCTAGGGGATGATAGTTCTTGGTTGATGAGGTTCCACTATGGAATTAATTTGATCGATAATGAGATCAAAGGATTTGAAGATGATGTCCTCTTGTGGGCTTAACTACTTTTCCTGAGCAGTCCACTTGTGGATCTGGAGGGTTTCTTGAATATCAATTTTTATTTTTTACCAAAAAAATCCTATGGCATGGGATTCATCTATGAATATCCTTTGATTCCTCTCTTTCCATATTACCCATAGGAGAAGGGGATCAGGGAAGAGGCACGAGATCCTGTTGATTAGAGGACTGTTGAAGGGTAGAAATTTCCAGTTGATGAGAGAGTTATTATGTTTGTTTGATCCCTTTATGAGGTACGAAAGAGAGTAGTCCCTTGTCCCAAAGAGCCGAGGATAAGGGGGATTAATTGAACTTGTTGTCTTTGTCTTCCTCTTTAATATTGTAGGGAGTGCAATGGGAGGGGCCATAGAAGCCTCTTTTCAGGAAGTTGCCACAGGTGAGAGTTATGATATAGACGAGGACACATAGTAAGGTGCATAATTTGGGCCAAAGATTCATGGTCCAAATTAGGGATGAAATGGGGTCCTTTGATAGATAATTGTGATTTTCTGCTATGGCATAGCCTTCTTTGACGGTGAAACTTCCAAACGATTTGTATCCCCATTGGATATGGTCTTTTTCATGATTTATTTTTATTCCTTTTCTCTGTAGCTCTAGATATAGGGGAAGAATGAATTTTTGGGGAGGTTGTTTAGGACATTGTTCCATCAGCAACTAATGTCGGCACTTCTCATCCCTACTTTTGTTATCCCAATAATGTCTTACCTGATATAAATTTAACCTGTTCAACACTTCTTGATAGGAATTGTCAGGGAAAATATGCACTAGTTTGGTAGCTTGTTGGCAGGAGTCTTCCCAGAATAGAGCCATGGTACCATTCTTGATCTCCCAAAAGCTATGATCTTGAATTATTTTGTTGTTGGACCAATCCAGGTTCCATATGGTATATCTAGGGATGTGGTTATTGAATCTGATGATGTAACACCCCTGGTGTTGAGCCCCTAGAAATCTGATTTAAACATTAAGGCAGTAGGTGCCAAGACCATGATTTGGACATTATTATTATTTTTATTAATTAGTTAAATAAAATAGATCGATAGAGGAAACTAAAAGAACATGGGGGGCCATGGTTCCACGGGTGAGGGGGTTGGGGGTTAGGAGTTAATTCTCACCTTAAACCTGCATAGAGGACCTTAATTCTGTTTATTTTGGTATGTGGGGGTACTACTAGACCCACTTCATTGTTAGATGGACCCCTTGCACTAACACACCCCCCCTTGGAGTTTTGTGGTGACAAAATGTTATTTTTCCTAGTGGATTATTATTATTTTCACTCCTAGTAGTTTGCTAGACCATAGTGCATTATGTTTTTAGCATTTTAATTAAATTTGAGCTTTATTTGGCTAATTTATGAGCCAAGGAACCCTCCTCCTAGTTTATGGGGATTGTGAGCTTCGATATCCTTGATTTGTTCTCCCACTCCTTGATTTTTTCCTCCACAAAGCACAAGTGCGCCCTCCTTGCTTTTCTTGGTTTTTTCTCCTCAACTTTTTCCTTCATTAATTAACAAGTGCACCCTCCTTTCCTTTCTGGCTCTTTCCTTGTTTTTTTCTGTCCATGATTTTATCCCCCATGATTTTTGCAACTGTTGTATTTTTCTATTCCGGGAAGAGTGACTCCTTTAGTAACTTATCCTCCTTCATGAATTTGACTTGGCCCACTTAACCACTCATGAATTCGTGTTGGCCACTTGTCCCTCTCTCTAGAATTCCAATTTCCTTCTTGAGTATGAGTGTAACCCCTCTCTTTGAACCTAGTTGGATTGAGTGGTTGGAATTCCAACTCTTTCATACTTAAACCTTGATTTCTCCATTTGAGGAAATAATTCACAAGTGTTGATGCATCATTTTGGCTCTGAGTGCTCCAATAGAGGGTTGAGGGTTTTCTTGACAGGGTTGAAGACTGAGTGTTTGAATGCAGGACCTCTCTTATTTATATTTTCTCATCCATCTAGAGAGTTAGTATGGTTTATTCATGCTTCTTCTCCCCTTCTTTTGGCCCTACTAGTCCAGGATTTCTTGCACTGGAAGCCAGGAAATGGGTATGGCGAGTTAGGCCATCTTCCCATAGGAAGTGCAGAAACAGACAAGAAAGTAGAAGGATGGGGTATTCATTGTAAACATATCATATTGGAGGAGGATTTTGGGAGTGGATTCGAGTGTCTTCCTGTCGAATTCATGGCCTCAACTTGAGGGTGGATTATCAAAGTAAGATTTGGCTTGGAAGTTCCAATGGCTGGGTGGAACATTGCTCTATCGATTTAAATTGCTCTTCTTATCAAGATAAGTAAATATTTATGTAAAAAATTATATGTCATGATGGGTTCTATCCATAGAGGATATTATTTCTGATTTGTAAAGGAAATATTCAGATCTGATATGTTATTCTCTCTAATAAATTTTGCAGACTCAAACTAGTTAAATATACATGGAATGGCCCACTGTTTGCATTCTGTCTAATGGATATAAGAAACCATCGTTTTTTAAAATCTGATTTATATGAGTATATGATGTATAGTATGATTCATAGTAGGTTATATATCATCCAATTTCGTCTCTGCACCAGAATCCATTGGGTTCCACATAAGTCTTGGGGGTATTTCCTTGAAGCCTTTAGTTTAGCCAAAGGAGTTTACCCAGGCGTGATGCACCCAAAAAATGTGCAACTATCGAATTTGGGTGTATGTATAAGGATGATGTAGCTTTTCCTTACATTTTGGATCTATAATACATATTTATATAGGATTTCATCCTTGCAAATCGATCCATGGCCTTGACATTTCACTGACTTGATTTACAGTTTTCTCTGAAAGTAGATTTTAATTTACTAGTTAATTTTTGATTTTTTTAAAGAATAGATATGGTTGAAAATATTATTCTTATCATACATTTAGATATGATAAGGTATGATATGTAAAATCAAATTACTATTATAAATATGAATTAATAATTCACTGATCATCTGCTAAATTCTTGATCTGATTGAAAGAAGGAAACATAGTTGAAAATCTATTTTCTGCAAGATGTGCTAGTGGTAGCGAATGAATGTTTTATTATGTCAATCAGACATGCCTAATATGATATTAATGGTTATATATCATATCCATATGTTTTTCTTATGTTGTGTTAACATTCCAAGACTTGTACTCCAAGAGATGCTTAAGTTTATTGAAAACTAGTCATAGTGAGAAATGTTGCAGAATGCTTGTGTAGATTTTGAATCTTAATGACTTTTTGAGCTTAAAAGTGTTGGAATCTATTTAATACTGAGGGGGGGGGTGAATTAGTATTAGCGTAGTTATGAACAATATTGAATTCTTATCATATTTTAACTTGATCGCAAATTATGCATCCACCATAAATAAAACATTCAACATCACATGAGCACAGTACACAGAACACACATATTTTTACATGGAAACCCAAACGGGAGAAAACCACAAAGTGCTCTCTTATAATAAAATATTACATTCAAGGAAGCACCAACTTCCAAATTTCTCCAGCACCAATTGGAAGGAGGCACTGACCCCATGGTTTTACAGGCAACGACCTAAAGGAAGCACCAACTCCCTAATTTACCAACTCCAACTAGATGGAGGCTACAACCCCCTACTCCTTGCCCCGTCCTACCACCTTGATATATGAGAAGACTATATGAATTTGATGTTCTTTTGATATGCACACTCTTCATATTAACTGTCGTTCTTTATGCTATGCACACCTTCTGCAACGTTGAGATCTTGCAATTACTAATCTGTATCACAAAATTCACACGTACACATGAACCATATACACTTGACATCATACTTCACAAACTATGTACTACTTCATCACGCTCCGCAGTTTGGGGTCAGGTACTGTATGATTTTCTGTTTCTGCACATCTGCAACTTCAAATAATACTACGCATCTACTGATGAACTATTGTTCTGACTTTTCACACCAGTATCAAATAGATTTGTGTACCTTCTGAAATGTGTCTGTTTTGCATTGGTGCAATAGATAATCTGCAACCTTCAATTCATATATTCTGTATAACGCACTTGTCTCAGATCATCCTCATCATAATGTGCATCCTTCACTATGCAACAATTCTATCTTGGTGCATTAGATAAAATTCTTCACTTTGCGCATCACTAGATATACCTCAAATCCGTCTTTGCGCTTCTGTCTTAGATCATCTGTGACTGTCTGTGTGTTGTTTGCGATACTATAATTTTGATCTCATGCAATTGCACATCTTCTGTAGTTCTTCCTTTCTGTATTCATGTAACTGTCACATATATACTACATCATTCTACGCACCATTAACTATTCCATTCCTCTGGTTGTGCACACTTGGATCTTTGATAGATCCTCGTGGTATGGTTCTACGAGCCCTTGATTCCCTAAGAATTATAAGATTGATAATTCTATATCTTCCAGCTTTCCACTTTCAAGCTTCCTTCCTTACCTTCAAGATTACTTCAATTCTTCAACTTGCTTCTTATTTATACTTGTCCTGTGTGAATTGTATGTCCACAAGTTAGTTTTGGTTTCCCTTCTTCTTTGCTTTACCATTCCTCTTACTTCACGCTTCTGCCACTTTTCATGTTCTGTTCCGTTGAGGTGTCGTCACTTTGTGGGTCTTGCGCATACTTCATCCTTGCCTTTGTGGGACTTGCGCCCTTGCGGTGTTGCCTTGCGCCCTTGATGTACCATTGCTTATGGGTCTTGCGCACTTGACTTCTTCAACCGATACTTTCTTCTTGGTACTTTTGTGCACTTCAACCACTTGCAATATTCTTTTGATTGGAGAGACTTGCGTGATTTCGAGACTTGTTTCCTTGTTCAACTATTTCTTATTCCAAGCTACTTGCACACTCCCAAACCTTGTCCAACCATGTCTTTGGCATATACCTTTGAAGTAGTATGACTGGGTGGAATTGAGACATGCACCTTGTACCATATTTCTTCATACTGGGTGCACTTCAGGGTATACTTCTTCATACTGGCATCCATATACTTCTTCAGGCTATCTTCCATATAGTTATTTAATGTGGATTTTATATATTTATTCAAACTGGCACAGGAATACTGAATCCTCTTTGACATCGGTTGACATCAATTACAACCAAAGTTCAACAATCTCACCCTTTGGAATTGATGTCAACACCTCATGAAGCAGTGCATAATTCATCTCTCGGAGTTGTGCGCTTCATCTGTGCTTGTCGCAACACTCCCCACGTGTTCTTTTCTAGTTTAAGTCTTGACTCCTCCGCACATTCTGTTGTCTATGTTCTTCCTTGTGTCTTTTACTTATGCATGGATCACATGCTTCATGATATTTCTCAACTACTTTTCATCACTGTGCTAATCGCATGCTCCAAGATCTTCCCCCACCTTTGACATTAATGGAAAAGAGGTGCCATTACTGTGCAATTATAGGTTCTCCTTACTTTTTTTTTTGCACTAGACTTCACAAACATGCTTGCTGGGATAACTCCCCCTGTCTTCATGCTTCATTTTCTTTGAGAAGTGACATTTTCTGTTCATGTTCCTGAATGAACTGTAGTTTTAAACTTTAGAATATTTGTCTTTATAGTTGCAACTTTACCCTTCAGTTCCTCTTCTTTGGCCATAATAGCTTCTTCTACCTTTTCATTAGAAACTGATTCTAGAGTTTCTTAGAAATCATCAATTGCTTCTTTGATTTCCTCTTGTAACTGTGGGAATGATTCTGTGATGCTGAAGGCTTCTTTCTGTAGGGGTTCAAGTCTGTCAATTAACTTCTGTTGTTCTCCATGAATTCTATTTATTTCTTGTTGTTGCTTCTTGCATTCTCCCATTTTCTCATCTTCTTAATAATTGGTAGGTAGGCCAAGCTGTCACGGATCTTTTGATCCAATTCTTGCGCAGTCTGTAGCCTCTTGCTTACTTCCTTCAGCTTCTCATCTTCAACTAGTTGTGTCCATAGTTGAAAACTTTCTTCATGCAACTATGTACATTTCAACTCCAAGGTGCTAATATTCTTGATTGCAATGTTTATTCTTTCGAACCTACTTTCATGTTTTGCTCTGACCTATGGAGGTGTCTCCGGTGGTAGTTTTGGTAAGTGTTCTTCAATTCTAGTCTGCATTCCTTGAATGACCTCACCAATATTTACCTTTTTTCTTTCTGGAGAAGTTTTTTCATCATCTTGAACCTATGGAAGCGCATTATACACTTCTTCCATTTCCTTTTGCAGTTTCTAGGCATTATGATGTACTTTTTCAACTTACAGCTTTAGATGATTGCCTCTTGTGACTGCTTCTTCTACTTCCCTTTCCAACTCTGATGTCTTTTTTGCAGTCATTTCTTTTTCCGTCTTTAACCTAGAACATTCTTCTTGTAGGGATTTCCTCTCACTCTATATTTTGTACCAATAAGCTATAACAGTCTCATGTCTCCATCTGATTTCCCATGAAATGGATGTATGCAGTGTATACAACTCATTTAAAGGTAAGTGTGACAGAGTTATTTATGCATGACTTACCTCTTTTTGCATCTCCTGAGTGGGAAGTTCCAAGGCTGCATATGAGATCTTCAATTTTTGATGCAGTTCTATTTCCTTTGTCTGCACAACATGGTATGTCTGCAAACTAATTGGATGAGCTTATGAGCATGTTTCCTCGATATTTTTCCTTTCTCCCCTAGTTTTCTGTATCAACTGTTTTATTTCCGTAAAATTTTCTCCAATCTTCAGCAGAATCTCCTCTTTCTCTATTGCAAGTTCTTCAATCTCACTCTTTGTGGCCATATTTCCTATGGATTATTCTATTGCATTTCTGACCTCTATGCTAATTTTTTCAACATCATCTTCAGTCAGTGTTTGAACATGATTCGATTTGGATGCTTTCCTTTTCTTCTTTACAGACCCTTCAGGATGAGTCGTCTCTTTTCTCTTTTCAATCGACGCAAACTGCTGTGAGGTTTTAGGAGGAATGTCGGTGTGGGAAGTATCCTCCTCTATGTGTGTTGGTTTATTTGTTAGATCCCACTGCACAATCTCTTATTCTTTTGTTATAGTAATCTTCCACTCTATATCCCATTCTTGAACAATTTGCACAATATCCTCTATGGAACTAATAAACATGGTGGGAAACCACTGCTTATTAGGGTCTCTTTTTTCCTAAATGTAAGTATGATGCATTCCAATATTGAAACACACAATACCCTTGTATGCTTCAAATATGTGAGGTTGTATGCATGGATTCTCTCGTAGGATGAATATGATCTCCTCACAGTACAAGAAAAACTTGAGGTTGTTCTCTTCTTGTCTATGTGCAATCTTAGAGAACCAAATATTCATATATCTTGCAGCCAAAAAGGGTCTCTTGTTTCTGCCAAAGAACTGAATTCCCTTGGGTTCCTTCCACCCTATGAGTGCAATGCATATCAATAACCAAGTGTACTGAAATGGATTAAATTTTTCTTGTGCTTCCAGGAAGTCTTCAAGAAACTCATTTAGCAAGAAGGTTGACGACTTCATATGGACTCCCTCCACATACTTTTATGCAACTGCAATAATTGCTGCTGAGACCTGGTCCTGGCTACTCTTTCAGAATAGGTTGCATGCTAGTAGTTGAACAATGAACCTCACAACATCATCTTTTATTTGCGCTACTGAGAATCCTCTGCCGGCTCGTTAAGTTCCATATTTTTCTGCTATCTTCTTTCCAAGCGCTTTTTCTTGTCTTCTGTCAAAAAGAAGGATTACATCTTCTCCTATGGTAGGAAGTCCTGTGACAGATTCAATCATATTGGCATCAATGGAGATATCCTTATTCAACCAAAAGTACCCACATGCAATTGTGCTAACAACAACTTTGCACACACTTTAACTTGCGGGGATCTTCCAAAGCGAGGGATTTCCAACAGGTTCAGTATTCCATATTTTGATAGTCCATTTGCCCATTCTTTTAGCTCCATAATAGTTGGTATCCTAGGATATGATCTCTCCTTCCTATCCATATACTTGTCTAAGAAATGTTCAGGGAATTTATCAGGATCAGTGAGATCATAATATGTAAATGTGAACTTGTGTAGTTGTCCATGCAGATTTTCTTCAACAATTACACCTTTAGATTCCTTCTGATCCTGCAACTCTATATCTTCTACATTAGTCAAGGATAAGTATGGAGCATCAGGTATTTGGGATGGGATATAGTAATGATAAACCCTTGCATGATTTGATGAGATGCACCTTGGTTTTTTCCAAAATCTCTCTGCACATTCTTTGAAGGGTTCTTTGGTTTGCACTATCTCTTGGGTGCCATGGATTCCAAGCTTCAACATTTCACACACACTGTTCACTCTGAAGCTATTTTTATCAATATATGCGAGATTTAATACTGTAGAAACTCATGGCTTATAAAGGTTTGTCTTCCATCCTCTGTCATTAATGGTTTTCATTCTTTGCAGATTTCCCTAGATTTGGTTCGTTCTTGAGAACTTGGAAAGTTTCAATTTTATTGATCTTGTCCAAATTAAATTAACCACTTTTCATCATTAAATGCTATTACCACCCAAGAATTAATTTCCACTCTTGTCACTACTCCACTAGTCATTAATGCTTACCTTTTGTCGCAGTATATTTTGGTGCATACATATTTTACTGCGAAAGGTCCAACTGTCTGTGTGCTAACCTTGAGTTGGAGTGGATATGGATTGGTCTCCTAAGCTCCCCAAATTTTCATTTAGAACTAGAGACTTGACAATGTCTAGGTTGTTATCCACAATATAGTTCCTTCTCCAAGTCATTTTTATTTGATTTGCAGGAGGACTGCATCTTCCATAAAGAATAGCTTGTGGATCCTCACTTGTTTTATTCTTCTAGTGTTTAACATATTTTCTTGACCCTCTGTAGTTCTGAGCTTTGTGACTAATTTTATTACACTTGTAACAGACTAGGTTGTTACAGTATTTTCCAATATGTCCAGCCATTTTGCGCTTCCAACATTGAACAGTTCCGTACAAAGAGACCTCCTTTGATTGCACACTATTCATTTTCTTTTGATCTATTTCCTTGTTGTCTTTCTTCTTGATATCACCTCCATAGCCTATACCAATTTTGTTAAATGGTGATCTCTACTTGCTTAGAATCTCATTTAACACTTCTATGCTTTTTACAAACTTCTCATTTGTCCTATATTGATTTTGCATCCTTTCAAATTCTTGTTCCTTTTTTTGTAATTCGGTCTTTTGTTCATCAAGCATTTTTTCATACTCATAAGATTTTTCTTTTAGAGAAATGTGTTCCAATTGTTTTACTTGTAAGTGAATTTGATCATCACGTTGCTTTTGGAGCGGATCCTTTAAAAACACGACTTATTTGACTTGTTCTTCTTTCACTTCTTTCATATCTTCCAATTCTTTCCTCACAAGCATGATTTCATTTGACAACTTTTTATTCTTTGTGGTTGATTCCTTCAGTTTGTTTTCCAGTGTGTCATTCCTTAGTTTCTTAGATTGACAGGTCTTATCCATTTCATGTAATTGACTAGTAAAGTATTCTACCAATCATTTTGATTCTTCTTTTTTCCTTTTAGATTTTGCATAATGTTGGTTGCTACCCTCTTTACCTCTTCTATTATTTTTCTTTGTGTGCAAATGATATTTCTTTCTTCTGCGACAAAGAGATTTTCTAGGATGCCATTTTCCTGTAACCTTGGTGCTTCACTTTGGGAGGATATTTCCTTTCTTCCCATAACTACACACGGATCTATCTTATAGATGTTATGCTGTAACTAAAGACACTAGCTCTGATACCAATTGTTGGAATCTATTTAATACTAAGAGGGGCGGTGAATCAATATTAGCTCAGTTATGAACAATATTTACTTCTTATCATATTTTAACTTGATCTCAAATTATGCATCCACCATAAATAAAACATTCAACATCACATGAGCACAGTACACATAACACAATTATTTTTGCTTGGAAACCCAAATGGGAGAAAACCTCAGAATGCTCTCTTATAATAAAATATTACTTTTAAGGAAGCACCAAATTCCGAAGTTGTCCAACACCAACTAGAAAGAGGCACCGACCCCTAGTTTTACAGGCACTAGCTTGAAGGAAGAGCCAACTCCCTGATTTACCAGCTCCAACTAGAAGGAGGATACAACCCCCTGCTCCTTGCCCCGTCCTACTGCCCTGATATATAATAAGAAGATATGACTTTGCTGTTATTTTGATCTGCGCAGTCTTTAGATTAACTATTGTTCTGTATGTTGTGCGCACCTTCTGCAACCTTGAGATCTTGCAATCACTGATATGTATCATGAAATTCACTCATACACATAAACAAGATACACTTGACATCATACTTCATGAACTGTATACTGCTTCATCATACTCTACAATTTGCACTCAGGTACTGTATGATTTTCTCTTTCTGTGCATATGCAACTTCAACTGATTCTGCACATCTACTGATGAACTATTGTTTCAAATTTGTGCACCAGTATCAGATAGATCTACGTACCTTCTGAAATGTGTCCGTTCTGTCTTGGTGCAACAAACTTTAAACAATCTGCGACCTTCTGTGCATCATCTATGATTCGTCTATTTTGTATAATGCACTTGTCTCATATCATCCTCATCATAATGCGCATCCTTCATTGTATAGAACTTCTATCTTGGCACATTAGATAAAATTCTTCACTTCGTGCATCACCAGATATACCTCAAGTCTATATTTGCAATTTTTGCTTAGATCATCTATGAATGTCTGTGTGTTGTCTGCGATATTGTCATTTTGATCTCACGCACTTGTGCATCTTCTGTAGTTCTACCTTTCTGTCTTTGTATAACTATAATAGATATACTGCATCATTCTGTGCACCATCAGATATTCCATTTGTTTGCTTGTGTGCACTTGGCTCTCTACTAGATCATCCTGGTATGGTTCCACAAGCCCTTGATGCCCCAAGAATTATAAGCTTGATAAATCTATATCTTCCAGCTTTCCACTTTCAAGCTTCCATCCTTACCTTCAAGCTTAATTCAATTCTCCAACTTTATTCTTATTTATACTTTTCCTATGTAAATTGTGTGTGAAATTCTAAGTCACAACAGATCATGGAGCTGAGTATACCTCATAGAGAAAGAATGAGCAGAAAAAATGAATTACAGTAAAAATTGCAGTAAAACTGAGCATACAATTAATCATGCATGAGAACTAAGATAGTAACATAATAGTGTGTAATCATTCAATAATCAATATAGTCAACAATGATGTTACAATGGAGAGAATTCGAATCTTAGAGGAGAATTCAAGTCTCATTCAATCTAGCATAGGAATTGTCACCTCTATCAGTGCAGAGCTCCCAAACTCAATTAAAATCAACCAAATCTCATTTAACTGAAGCTATTGTCAGTTAAATGACCAAGGATAGCACAATCATGAGTTTGTCATGCAAATCACTCAAAAAAGGGCACATGTGGCCACAAACAGTGGAAATTGGAGCATAAACCCCCCACAAGAGTCAGCTAACTTAGGTGGACTGAACCAGATCACTGAGTTGGCTCCTAAAATGTAGGAAATAGCCTCTAGTGGTCCTAAAATCATGCATGCAGGGAGCATTAGGTGGCTACTGGGTCCTAGATGACATCTGCACACCACTTGGGGCAAATGACATCATCAACTGCTAGGTAAATGAAAATAATTCTAAGTAGGACAAGGATGGAGTATCAATTATCCTAACAACCCCCTTAATCCAAACTTGGACATATTGGGCCCTGGTTACTGAGACCAAAGGTCACCCATACAATAAAATAAATGATAAAAGAATTGTTCATGAAACCAAGGAAATGGGGAAAAACCTCATGGGAAAAATATCCCCCCTAAAAAATGAACAGAAGGAAACTCAAACAGACGTCACATGTGCAAAAACTTTGTGAGTGAAATACTTTGTAAAAATGTAGGAAAAATGCTCCTATGTAGGATAGTAATGTAGGTGCTATATATGGATATGGATATGGATCTACTCCTCTGATGTACCTCCCACTGTGTCAAATTTGTATTTGTCAAAACAAGTCTTCATAAACCATATTTTCTACTGGAGCGAATGGATCATTGTAGTCCAAATTATGAACCTTTGAGTACCCTTTGTCAACCAACTAATATTTGTACTTGGTTGTAGATCCATCATGGCAAGTCTCTTCGAAGGATTGTGGATCAAACCCCACCATCATGCAACACCTCTCTGAGAGAAGTGGATCTGTATGACATAGTGCAAGGTTTTCATGATACTAAGATTTGTTTGTTCTATAGTCAGATGGATCCCCAGCTATGTTCCCATTAGCCTCAAGGACTTTGTGAGCCCATTTTGGCCTTGGCCATGGATTGGGAGTAGGTACTAGATCTGGATATGGATCTGTTTGAACTTCATACTCAACATCAAGATCTTGGTTCTCATCTTCATTAGAAGATACATCATCCTGATTTTCATCAGATGCCAATGGAGTAGGCAGAGAGTATGGAAAAAATGAGAGAATTCATATGCCTTTAAGGCATGGTTTGCAACCCCTTTCACTATCATCTTCCTAGATGAGATCTTTGTTATCTCAACCGTGTCAGGACCAAAGACAACTTTCTTCTGTGAACCTGTTTGTGTATTCTGATACACATATAACAAATTTGTTGACAAAGAAGGCACAAATAGAACAATTTTGAACTTTCCATGCTCTAATTGTATTGTTCCCTTCCCTTCAGCTGAGATCTGAGAATCATCCCCCATGTGAATATTAGGACCATCATTGAGATCTAGAGAAGAAAATGATTCTTTGGAGGAAACCATGTGGTTGGAGGCTCCTGAATCTATGAGGAAGGCTTGTGATTGTGAAAATCCAACCTTCAGTGCATGGCATCTCTCATGACCATCAGACTCACTTCCAGAATCAGTCTCTCTTGCGCCTTCTGGGAGGGAAATGTTGTGCTATTCAAGAATTTTGGTCATCTGATTTATATTCTTCTTCATGCATGAAATATCTAGATGGTTTCCTTTCTTGTAAGAGGAACACTTTCATTTATCTAATCCTTTTTTCTTATCCTTCTTGGATCTAGAGGCTCCTTCCAATGGACTAGACTTGGCATTCTACTTGGGTTCAAATTGATTCTTCTATTTTCCCTTTTTCGCTCACACTTTTTGAATCTCCAGCCATAAGAGCTTGATTCTTGGATTCCTTTAAGGCACCATCTGAATCAAGTCTTGTTCTTGGATGAGAGATCTAGTGAATACATATAAGGATGGAATTTTCCAACTAGGGATTGGAAATCTCCCTGAGTGGAAGGTAGAAACAAATACGAAGAACTTAGGACCAAGCTTGCTCCGAATGGATAACAGCAAATGTGCATCCTTCTTCTCAATGCCACATTGCTTGCATTGTATGACCAAATATTTGAATTTCGAAAAGAATTGATGGATGGTTTTGAAACTACTGGGTTGAAGAGAAATCAAGTCATTCTACAGAATATGGCCCCTTATCTCATATTGTTTGCCGAAGAGGGTCTCCAACGTCAACCAAACCTCTCTTTGAGTCTTCAATCCATCAAGGTGGAAGAGTAGATATCTGAAAATATGAATACACATGAAACCAAATGCTTCATACAATCTATTCAGATACTTGGCCTTCTCAACAATTGCTTGAGGTTCGACCTCCTTTCCCATTGTTACCCTGTACAATGACTTGTTGCGCAACACCATCTGCATATCATCCCTCCAATCAAAATAATTGAAGGGTGTTGAGATACTAAGAGAGAGAGGAGCATTCAAATTCTCCATATAAACTGTTGTAGCGAATACAAGCTGAATTGCTGCTACTGATGCAATGGAAAAATTTCAATATCCTGCAAAAATATCTCAATTTTGGAGATAGACTACAACTGAGCACTGCTTTAGGAGAATAGGCACATTTTTCCGGATCCTTCACTCTTGGCTAGACCTCAAAGGATTTCTCCAATTAATTCAATGCAATGGCACCAGGATTTGCTTTGGAAATCTAGAGGATTTTGGTGCACTACTGAAAGCAGCTTCTCAACCTACGCTCACTGAGCTCTGATACCATGTGAAATTATAATTCACAACAGAACATGGAGCTGAGTATACCTCACAGAGAAAGAATGAGTAGAAAAGATGAAATACAGTGAAAATTGCAGTAAAAATGAGCAGAGTCCCAGGGTATTTTTTAAGGATTATAACACTATACTTAAGTATAGTAATCTAGGCGATTATTTTGGATTGAAACAAACATATATATAGACTAGTAGGCGACTATTAAATATGAAACATACAATTTACTACTGAAAATTGTAAATTTTGGCGAATATTATGATAAAAAACATATTTTATTTCAATATAGGCGATATTAGAGACTAAAAATGACCAAAGAGCGAATTTATTTTTTGAAAAAAATCCCCAAAAATAGCCAATTGGCGAAATTTCGCCCCTAAAAATTTCCCTGGAGCAGACAATTAATCATGCATGAGAACTCAGATAGGAACAAAATAGTGTGTAATCATTCAATAATCACTATAGTCAACAATGATGTTAAAATGGAGATGATTTGAATCTCGGAGGAAAATTCGAGTCTCATTCAATCTAGCATAGGAATTGTCACCTCTATCAGTGCTCCAGAGCTCCCTAACTTAGTTAAACTCAACCAAATCTCAATTAACTGAAGCTACTGTCAGTTAACTGACCACAAAGGGTGCAACCATAAGTTTTTCATGCAAATCACTCAGAAAAGGGCGCATGAGGCCACAAAAAGTGGCAATAGGAGCATAAACCCCCCACAAGAGTCAACTAACTCAGGTGGACTGAACCAAATCACTGAGTTGGCTTCTAAAATGTAGGGAACAACCTCTAGTGGTCCTAAAATCATGCATGTGGAGCGCATTAGGTGGCTATTGGGTCCTAGATGACATCTGCACACCACTAGGGGTAACATGACATCATCAACTGCTAGGTAAATGAAAATAATGCTGAGTAGGACAAGAAAGGAGTATTAATTATCCTAACACTATGTCCACAAGTTAGTTGTGGTTTCCCTTATTCTTTGCTTCATGATTCCACTTACTTCGCGCTTCCACCACTTGTCTTGTTCTGTGTCGTTGAAGTGTCAGCTCTTTGTGGGTCTTGTGCAACTTGGTCCTTGCCTTCATGGGGCTTGCACCATTGTGGTGTTGTATTGCACCCTTGATGTACCATTTCTTGTGGGCCTTGCGCACTTGAATTCTTCAATCGCTACTTTCTTCTTGGTACTTTTGCATGCTTCAACCGCTTGCAACATTCTTTCGATTGGTGAGCCTTCCGTGCTTCTGGGAATTGCTTCCTTGTTCAACTGTTTCTTGTTCCAAGCTGCTTGCGCACTCCCGAACCTTGTCCAACCATGTATTTGGCATATACCTTTGAAGTAGTATGGCTGGGTGGACTTGAGACCTGCAACTTGTACCATATTTCTTCAGACTGGATGCACTTCAAGATATACTTCTTTATACTGGCATCCATATACTTCTTAAAGCTATATTTCATATACTTCTTTAAACAGTCACAAAAATATACTTTTTCAAAGTGGCTTTCATATATTTCTTCAAACTAGCACAGGAATACTGAATCCTCTTTGACATCAGTTGAAATCAATGACAACCAAAGTTCAAAAAAAAGTTGGATGAAAGGTTTTTGATTTGATTATTATTTTACATGTGCAAATTCTGCTAAAAATCGAAGCGTTGAAAAATTGAAAATTTCACAAATTATAATTCTTTTAAATTTTCTTTAAAAGTTCCATTGTGCATTTATTTTATTAAGCCTTAGTTTTCTTAAGCTCATAGGGCCTTGGGCCTATTTTAGGATCTTGGGAGATTACAAGTGGTATCAGAGCGACTAATTCCAACACTATGGATGTTGGGCTCTCTATAGTTTCAGATATGCGTGTTGTACCTTAAATATACTTGTCTTACATCTCAATGTTAATGAATGTGTTGATTTAATATAAGCCTAGGATGGCCTATGGAATCGATGTCCAACTCGTAAGGAGAAGATCCTGGAAGGATCCTTCTAGCTCCCTTATGTTGCCATTGTTCGGTTAGAAGAGTTATCTTACTGCTTAAAGAAGTCTAAACTATATAAGTTTGCTAACAAATTGGTATTGAACACATTGCAGTTCCACTAGATGAATGAGCAAGCAGTATGGTCATTGAGATGAAATTTTAACCTTAATCAAAATAGTGAAGATTAAACAAGTACAAGCTCAGTAGTAGTAATCAGAGATAAGAAAAAAAGAAATTGTAGATGAATATGGAAGAAGAACAGATACCTTATGACCCTAGAGGAGAAATAAAAATTGGCCACAAGAGAAGTAGTGAACCTTTAAGCCTGGAAGACTTAGTACATAAATGTAAAGAGGATAATGAAAATATTTTCCACATCCAAGAAAAAATTATGAATGATCTGAAATATTTAAGAGAAAACCAAAGGTAAACTAGCAAAATCAATAAGAGAGCATACTCTAGGATGAGACCTTCTTAAAAAAATTATCATACACCCCCCGTAGTGAAGAAAATAAGACATTCATCAAGCAGTTCAGATAGTAATCCAGAAATATCTCCAGTAAGGTATAAGTAGAGAATTTTTGCTAGAGATGAACCAGTAGGAGAAATAAGGAGAATTAAGACCCCAACCTTTGATGGAGAGATAAAACAAGGGGAAGAAGTTGAAGCTTGGATGCTAGGTCTGAGGAAGTTTTTTCAGCTACATCAATACACATCCAACATGGAATAAACAATATCCATTTATCATTTGTAAGGTACGACATCCATTTGGTGGGATCACCTAGTTAAGTTGAAAGACATTAATGATGATAGAATCACCTGGAGGAAGTTTAAGAAATACTTTTAGAAAGAGTACCTCTCAGAGCACTACTATGATAAGAAGATAGAGTAATTCTTTGAACTCAAGTTAGGAAGTATGACCATGCAAGCTTATGAGAAACGATTCCTAGAACTCCTAACTTATGTAGATTTTGTGAAAGATGAGAAGGTGAAAGTTCAAATATTCCTAAGTGGTCTACGATCATTTTATAGAGACAAAATCTAGTATGATAGACGAAGAATATGAAAGTCAAGCCATTTGGAAAGAAAAACACTTATATGGACTAAATAAGAGTAAGGAACATAACAACTGGAGAGATAAGAAAAGAGGTATGCATGAACATAGGAAGAAGGGATTCCAACCTACAACACATAGAAATAGTAGATCATATCATTAAGGACATCCAAGAGAAGAGCAATTAGATAAAATACCACCTATTGAATGTTGGATTTGTAAGGAGAATCACTATGGTAGTCAATGTCCACACAAGAAAATTAATAATAACAAAAATCATCTTCACAACATTCAAGAAGCCTCCACTGTTGGAGACATTGGTAGAAGTGTTCAAAGAATCTATGCAACCCTATATGGAAGGCAAGTTGATCATCAATCTCGAATGATTGAGGTAGGAGGTAAAATTACTAATAAACCTATATCTATCTTGATTGATTCTGGAGTTAGCAATAGTTACATTACACCTATTTTAGTTGAGAAACTTTATTTAAAGAGAAGTAAACTTTAGACAACAAACCTAGTACCGGTACCAAGAGAAGAGTCACTGAAGCCATAAGGAAGTGTCCTTTAGAAATGAATGGTCTAAAAACCTTTTTCAAATTCAAACATCATACCTCTAGGTTCTTATGATGTATTGATTAGATTCACATCATGCCATCTTTGACTATCATAATAAAACTTATACATGTTTGGATGAAGAAGGAAACCGAGTGACATTCAAAGGTATACCTAGACCTATATCCTTGAGGCATATCTCAGATTTGCAAGTACATAAGTTCCTTAGGAAAGGTTTTCAGTTGTATGCAGCCCATGTGGAAGAATCAAAAGAAGGAAGACAGCCAAAATTTCAATATTACCCTGTGTTACAAGAGTTTGCAGATATATTTCAATAATCATCAGGAATGCCACCTGAGAGAGAGATTGAATTCACCATTGACTTAGTACCAGGAGCAATTCCTTCATCTAAGGCACCCTACATAATGAGTACTTCTGATTTAAAAGAGATACAAATGTAGTTGGAAGAGATACATAAGAAAGGTTACATAAGACCCAATGTTTCACCTTGGGGAGCTCCAATGTTGTTTGTAAAAAAGAAATATAGAACTCTAAGACTCTGCATAGACTATAGACAATTGAACAAATCAACCATTAAAAACAAGTAACCCTTTCCAATGATTGATGACTTGTTTGATCAGGTAAGAGGAGACAAAGTGTTTTCAAAAATAGATTTGAGATCAGGCTATCGCCAATTTAGAATTAAGAATGAAGATATTAGTAAGACAACATTCAGAACAAGATATGGTCATTATGAGTTTACAGTGGTACCTTTTGGATTGAAAAATGCACCAACAACCTTCATGTGTTTGATGAATAGAGTCTTTAGGAAGTATTTGGATAATTTTGTGATTGTAATCCTATAAGACATCCTTATCTATTCTAAGAAAAAAAAAGAACATGAAGAGCACCTAAGATTAGTAATGCAAGTACTCAGAGAACACCAAATCTTTGCCAAGTTAAGTGTTCTTTTTATCAGAGTAAGATCCATTACTTAGGACACATTGTATTAGGGGAAGGCATTTCAGTAGATGCCGAAAAGATAAGAGATATTATGGAATGGCCAACACCCAAAAATGTGTCTGAGGTAAGATCTTTCATGGGATTAGCAGGATATTATCAGAGATTCATCGAGGGATTTTCAAAGCTATCTCATACTATCACATCCTTGAAGAATAAAGGTATGAAGTTCGAATGGACTTCTAGGTGTGAGGAAATATTTCAAAGGCTTAAGGAAATGCTTACTAGGGCACCAATCTTGAATATTGCAGATCCTAATGCAAGTTTTGTAGTATGCAAAGATGCATCTAAACATGGTATTGGTGGGGTATTAACTCAAGGTGGACATGCCATCAATTATGAATCCAAAAAATTGAATGAACATGAATAGAACTATGCCACTCATGACTTATAACTTTCAGCTATTGTGCATGCCCTAAGAATATGGAGACATTACTTGATGGGTAAGAAATTCGAGCTAATAACTGATCATAGTGGTTTGAAGTACTTATTTGAGCATACTGATCTAAATGCAAGGTAGATAAGATGGATGGAGTTGTTGTGTGAATATGAATTTGACATCAAGCACATCAAGGGTAAAGAGAATAAGGTGGAAGATGCACTTAGTAGGAAGATGCATGTGATGCACATAACAACTATCAACACTATTACATTTGATTTGAAAGTTAATATCATTAGATCCAATCTCACATATGAACAATACCAATAGGTAAAATAAGGTCTACAAAAATAGCAGATACCACATAAATTTGAAAAGTATAGGTTGGAATAAAATGGTATTCTCAGACATAAAGATAGAATTTATGTGCCCAACTCTGGAGAATTAAGAAAAACAATTCTGAAAGAGATGCATGTTGTTCCCTATGTTGGACATTCGAGATACCAAAAGAAAATAGCAGTATTAAAAAGAAAAAATTATTGGCCAGGGACGAAGAATGATGTTGCAGATTACATAGCCAGGTGCTTGGAATGCCAAAAAGTTAAAATTTAGCATCAACATCCAGCAGGATTATTACAACCATTACCAATACCTGAGTGGAAATGGGATGTGGTAACAATATATTTTATCACCAAGTTTCCTATGAAAATATCCTAGAATGATTCCATCATGGTGGTGGTAGATAAGTTAACCAAAGCATCACACTTTATTCTAGTAAGAACAACTCACAAGACAACCAACATTGTTGATATATATATGAAAGAGGTTGCCAGATTGCATGGAATTCTGAAGGCTATAGTATCTGATAGAGATTCAAAGTTTACTTCAATTTTTTGGTAAGGATTGTTTGAAAGATTTGATGCAAGTTTAAACATGAGTACAACATACCATCCTCAAATAGATGGACAGAATGAGAGAGTAAATCAAGTAATTGAGGACATGTTAAGAATGTATGTGATGAATCGGCCATCAAAGTGGGAATATTTTTTGCACTTAGTATAATTTTCATATAATGATGGATACCATGCCTCACTAAAGATGAGTCTTTTCGAAGCTATGTATGGAAGAAATTGCAACACTCCCATCAGCTGGGACAATCCCATGACCATAATCATTATTGGACCATAATTATTAAAGGACATGGAAGATCAAATGGTTAAGATCAAGAAAAATTTGAAGACATCTCAAGACAGATATAAGAGTTAGTATATCAAAATAGAACTGATAGATAGTTTAAAGTTGGATACCATGTCTTTTTTAAAGTTAGACCCAAGAAGAGCTCCTTGAACCCGAGGAACTGTTCCAAGCTTGCTGCTAGATACCGCGGACCCTTTGATATTTTAACCAAAATATGACCAGTTGCCTACGAACTTGCTTTGCCTGCTTTCATTAAAGCACATAATGTGTTCCATGTATCCATTTTGAAAAAGTGTGTGCCCGATACTAACCATGTAATTGATTGGAATATGATCCAAGTATTTATGTAGACTTTATATCTTTGTTTGAAAGAAATTATTCTGCATAGTATACTTTATACTTTTGATATTTTAAATATATATATATATGGTACTAATTTTTTAATTCTTCATAATGTACTTTATATTTCTGTATCTTGCACATGGTACTAATCTTATGATTTTGTATAGTATGTTTATATCTTGCTTGACATATATATATACATTTGGTACTGATCATGTGATCAATTTGAAATGTGATTCAGGTGGAACCGAAAGGGGATTTTATGGTACAACTTGTTGCCATTTTGGGCAAAAAAGTAAAAATTATATGGAACTAAGAGATCAAGCAAGTTAAGGTCCAATGGACTCACTATAGTCTCGAGGATGCCACTTGCGAATTGGAAGATGTTGCGAGGGAGGCGTACCTTCATTTATTTTAAAGGCATATGAGAAATTATGTAATATATTGTATGTAATAAGTTATGAATTGGGGACGATGCATTGTTCAAGGGGAGGGGGATGTAACACCCCTAGTGTTAATCCCCTAAACATATGATTTAAACATTAAAGAACTAGGTGCCAGGACCATGATTTAGACATTATTATTATTCTTGTTAATTAATTAAATAAACCAGATCGACAGAGGAAACTAAAAGAGCATTGGGGACCATGATTCCACGGGTGAGGGGGTTGGGGGTTAGGAGTTGATGCTTACCCTAACACTCCTCGGAGGAACCTATTTCTGTTTATTTTGGTATATGGGGATACTACTAGACCTACTTCATTGTTAGATGGACCCCTTGCACTAATACACCCTCCCTGGAGTTTTGTGGGTGACAAAATGTTATTTTTCCTAGTGCATTATTATTATTTTCACTCCTAGTAGTTTTCTAGACCATAGTGCATGATGTTTTTAGCATTTTAGTTAAATTTGAGATTTATTTGGCTAATTTATGAGCTAAGGTTCCCTCCTCCTAGTTTCTGGGGATTGTGAGCTATATTTGTGCTCCACTCCTTGATTTTTTCCTCCACAAAGCACAAGTGCGCCCTCCTTGTTTTTCTTGGATTTTTCTCCTCAACTTTTTCCTTCATTAATTAGCAAGTGCACCCTCCCTGCTTTTCTGGATCTTTGCTTTTTTTTTCCCATGATTTTTGTAACTGCTGGATTTTTTTTTTCAGGGAAGAGTGACTCCTTTAGTAACTTGTCATCCTTCATGAATTCGACTTGGCCCACTTAACCACTCATGAATTCAAGTTGGCCACTTGTCCCTCTCTCTAGAATTCGAATTTCCTTCTTGAGGATGAATATAAACTTTCTCTCTAACCCTATTTTCCTTGAGTGGTTGGAATTCAAACTCTTTCATACTTAAACCTTGATTTCTCCATTTGAAGAAATAATTCACAAGTATTGATACATCATTTTGGCTCTAAGTGCTCCAAGAGAGGGTTGAGGGTTTTCCTGACAAGGTTGAAGACTGAGTGTTTGAATGCATGTACTCTCTTCTCTATATTTTCTCCTCCATATAGAGAGTTAGTTTGGATTATTCATGCTTATTATCCTCTTATTTTGGCCCTACTAGTCCAATATTTTTCGCACAGGAAGCCAAGAAATGGGTTGGCGAGTTAGGGCATCTTCCCATAGGCAATGTAGAAACAAACAGGAAAGTAGAAGGCCAGGGTATTCATTGTGAAAAAATAATATTGGAGGAGGATTTTGGGAAGTGATTCGAGTGCCTTCCTATGGAATTCACGGCATCATCTTGGGGGTGGATTTCCAAAGTAAGATCTAGATTGACAGTTCCAATGGCTAGTTGGAACATTTCTCTATCGATTTCAATTTCTCTTCTTGTCAAGACAAGTAAATATTTATGTAATAAGTTATGTGGAATGATGGATTCAATCCATATAGGTTGTTATTTCTGATTTATAAAGGAAATCTCTAGATCTGATATGTTATTCTCTCTAATAAATTTTGCGGACTCAAACTAGTTAAATATACATGGAATGGCCCACTGTTTGCATTCTGTCAGTGGATCTAAGAAACCCTTTTTAAAAAAATATGATTTATATGAGTATATTATTTATAGTATGATTCATATAAGTTTATAGACCAGCCACTTCCATCTCTGCACCAGAATCCATTGGGTTCCACATAAGTCTTGGGGCTATCGCCTTGAAGCCTTTGGTTTAGCCAAAGGAGTCTACCCAAGCGTGATGCACCTAGAAAATGTGCAACTATCTAAGTTGGGTGTATGTCTAAGGATGATTTAGGATGTCCTTAAATTTTGGATCTATAATACATATTTAGATAGGATATTATCCCTGCAGGTTGATCCATGGCCTTGACAGTCCACTGGCTTGATTTGCAGTTTTCTCTTAAAGTAGATTTTAATTGACTAGTTAAATTCTGATATTTTTTTGAAGAATAGATATGGTTGTAAATATTATTCTTATCAGACCTTTAGACCTGATGTTAGCATGGGTCTAAAGCGCACAATTTTGGTACATTCAGTGATGAAAAGGTCAACGACATGGGCAAAGGACCGGTCGCGGAGAACAATAGAACCAATAATGCAGAACAATTGGTTAAGTAGTTAGCTAGTAATGGGTCATTGGACCAAGTTGTAATGTCCAAGTGAGCTTATAAATAGGAATAGTATTGTAATCCTAAGAGCATCTACAATTGGAGCATGATCAATCTGTCTTCTAGAATCTATTGTAATCTGATCTATGGTTCACATATTTTGTCTGATTTTGTATTGGTTCTGCGGATGGATTCTGTGATAATGAGAAATGAGAAGAAATATGTTGTCGATATATTTGTCTCTTTGTAAACTTTTGCAGTGTGAATGAATATCTGTTGTCGCAATGTTTGACATCGCAGCATGATTTAATATGTTTTATGAATGAAAGTGTGATATGTTATGTATCTCAGATCTGTTAGATATGCTGCAATAGTTTGTTATTGAGTAGATATGATTAACATGTCGACTATGTGATGATTATGTTCTCATGTGAATCTCTGGGTTATATTGCAACTGAAGGTGAAATGATCATAACAAACTACCACCCCCGAAATGTATCCTAAATAAGGAATGGATTAGAAGTTCATTAAAATTTAATTAGCGTAGTTAATCACTTAACATAATTCAAGCGTAAATCTTTTCCGACTGCACGCCGACCCATGTGAGGTAAACTGGTGTGGTTTACGATTTTGCATGGGTAACGATGTGCAGTTACGTAAACATTTTGAATTTTTCATGTGCGGTAGTAACCATCAACGGATTTTTTGACCGCCCATTTCGATTTTACCCAGAACCTCCATCAGCGGATGTTTTGAGCCATTTCGATTTTACCCAGAACCTCCATCAGCAGGTTTTTTGAGCCATTTCCATTTTACCCAGAACCTCCATCAGCGGATTTTTTGACCCATTTTGATTTTACCCATAACCTCTGATCAAACTAGGCCGTCTGCCATGCTTGACCTCACTCACAAGCCTTGTAAGATAACCCTGTGAACAAACCAGGTCCCTTCTTGAGAAAAACTAGCAAGATCACTGATCAAATCAGATCGAACGCGATTCCAGGTCAAACCAATTCGGATTGCATGGAAATTTTCTGAACAAAGGGTATAATGTTTTTTTTCCAGATATGGTTGTATTTCTGTTTGGCATTCATTTAATGAATGTAATTGCTGAAAATCCATTTTTTTCATTTATATATTATTATAATACTTGTATCATTTATTTTTTAATTTTTGTTGTACAATTTCAGATCACATGGGATGCGATTCCAGATCAAACTAGATCAGATTGCAACGAATTTTTCTGACCAAAGACAATGTATGATGGTGCAGGGTAAGGTTGCCACAATCATTTGTATTTCTATTTGAGATTCTTCATTTTTATATTTTTATAAGGTTTGTAACATTCCTTTTCTAATTTCCATTTTACATTTTTTTTTTTCTAACCAGTCTGGCTATAACAGTTATTTACCAGATACTGTATATGCACAGTAATCAATTTTACCCCTAGTTTTTTGATGCAAAAATCTTATAGGACTTAGAAGATTTTATTTTGTTGTGTATGCAACGCCATAACCCTGTTTACAAGGAGAAAATAAATTAGTGGTTCTTACCAAAGGTTAGTGTATCATTTATATTATGCCTATAGAGCTAGACTGTTTTTTTCACTGTGTATTTTCAATTCAGAGATCCCCTGTGTAACCTGTGTGGCCCCTTTGGGCATCTTGTCATGATTGCATATTATAAATTTTCATAAATTTAATCATGTTCAGAACAGACCCTAATCCATTGCCACATAAAGAACGGAAGTCGTTGCCTCCAAAAGTTGTGGAAGAAGCATTCCGAATACTTGCAGAAGAGGATGCTATACGAGAAAAACAACGACAAATGAAGCAACAATTATCTAAAAAACGAAGGAAGTCACGACAATTATGTAAAATTGTTAAAAATGATTGTTGGAGTGATGATGGAATAGATTCTAGCAGTAATGATGGTCAGGTCCAGCTTAACAATATGCAAATACCTTATCAACTCCGTTGTTGGTCATCTATGCAGTGTGTTAGGGGAAAAGCTCCAAAATTCGATATTGTTTCCCTTCTTAAAGAAGAAAG
Source organism: Larix kaempferi (assembly GCA_027924585.1). Classification (NCBI taxonomy): domain Eukaryota; kingdom Viridiplantae; phylum Streptophyta; class Pinopsida; order Pinales; family Pinaceae; genus Larix; species Larix kaempferi. Next base: position 12,159,042 of record BSBM01001197.1, on the reverse strand, counting down.
TGGTTTAGAAGAGATCATTCTCTGCAAAGTTATTGATGAGTCCCATACAGGAAATGTAGACTTGAAAAACTTGGATCCTTGTGAGAATGATCCAATTCTTTACACTATTGGTACTAGTGGCACATGGACATGTAGTATAGATGATGTTTTGCCCGTTCTAATGGTGTATGCAGATGATAGTGGAAAACTTATGCTGCACCATCGTTCCACTGCAGTCATCAAGCGAGGGTTTTACATGGGATCTAGGTTAGATGTGACTCCCTTATTGGGAGATGATCATTTTATCAAGATTGGAAGAAATAGATTCATTCAAATGGATGGGCTTCTGGTGCACAGCACAAATCCATTTGATTTTACCATAAAGGAAAGCATGTATGTCCGTATTTATTATGAAAATTTTCCTAGTATTTCCAAAGAAGAGTCATTGAAAATTCCATATCCTATGGAAGTGTTGAATTGTTTAGTAGATGTTTCTACTGGTGGAACATTCTGTTGGGTAATAATTTTTTAATGTGAGTTGGATGTTATTGGTAAAGGCCACCATATTCCCGAAGGTGTGAATTTACATCCACATGAGGTGTTCTATACAAAACAAGGTTTATTGATATCAACTGAAATAATTGATGGTGAGTATACCCGTACCTATTTTAATTCATATTTTTTAGTTTATATCACAATTTTTTTTCACCTAGAAAAAAACCCAGTTTCTTGCTATTCATGTTTATGAATCAAAGAAAAATTACAGAAAACATAAGGTGCAAAAGTTCCAAATAAAACTACCAGCTAGACTCTGTAGACACTCTTTGTAACAGTCATTAGTTGTATGTTCTACTGGATAGAACAGATTCCACATCAAATCATCAGTACATATTGATCACTATGCCTTGTTGACTGAGAGAAAAAAATATTAAAAGCTCAAAATGTACTAAACTGGGTAGAGTGCACATATGTAAAATTCTTGAGATAGTATCTAATGCAGAAATGGCTATATACTAATTACAAAGGATAGAACCTTTATCCACTAATGTGGAATCCATAAATTCCTCGAAATAAAGTGTACCCTCTTCCAGGCCAATAGTTTTCTTTGATAGAAAATATGCCTGTGTGTTGAGTTCCTTGTGAATATGACAAAAAGGTAAATACTGAAAATTACTCCCAACATTTGTTAATCTTTGTTTCCACTGATCCAAATTTGTAACCTGTAACATTGATTTCCTTGCCAACTAGTCGAAGATGCATTTTGAATCTCCACAAACCTGAAGTAATGTGATCCTTGTAAAGTTAGCAAAGAATAGTAAAGCCCAGCTAGCTATCAGTTCAACTCTAGTGTTTGATCCTCTGCCACAACCTAACCAAACACAAAAAAACTGATTGCCTAGGAATCTGATATAAATACTATTGAAATTCAATATGCTAAGACAGAAAATAGCAGCATTACATTCCATTTCACAATAATAGCATATACAGGATCACTGAAGAAACAACAAGCATAGCATAAACACAAGAGACAGAGATTTATCCTGGGAAACCCTCATGGGGTAGAAAACCCAGCAAAGCTTCCTCAATATAGATGACCAGCAATATACAAAGATGCAAACCCTGAGCATAAGCTCCTTCTCCTCCATAGCAGACCTCTCCTCCACAAATGCGCCTTTCTCAAGTGAGTGAGTGTATATAATGAGGAACACACCTCCTCTATTTATACACTACTCTGATATGTATTTTACACAAGTACACGTAGGCTCGTATTTAACCAATAGGTTAAATACCCTACTACAACTAACTGGGCCGACCCCTCTAGGGTGGTCTAATAACCCTTTGACCCACATAACACATACAGGGCCGACCCCTACTAGGGAAGTCTAATAACCCGAGTTACCACATTCCGACGGAGGAATAAACATCTCCGGATATACAATAAGATCTTCACGGAGGAATGAAACATCTCCGGAATAATAAAGTATAAATATAATATTCTTTGAAGTTACAATATCTCAACACTCCCCCTTAACGAGAAGGATATTATAACAACATCTGCATGAGCAAGGAGTCATCAACATCATACATGATACATCTATAAATCATTGGAAGCTTTCTTCAATTTGTCTTCATCAGTAACTCAAACAGTTACTGGTAAATCAATGTCAACATCAACATCAACATCACGATCAGCAGTATCGTCATCACACGATCAGCAGCATCGTTATCACACGATCAGCAGCATCATCATCACACGATCAGCAGCATCGTCATCACACGATCAGCAGCATCGTCATCACACGATCAGCAGCATCGTCATCACACGATCAACAGCATCGTCATCACACGATCAGCAGCATCGTCATCACACGATCAGCAGCATCGTCATCACAGGATCAGCAGCATCGTCATCACACGATCAGCAGCATCGTCATCACACGATCAGCAGCATCGTCATCACACGATCATCAGCATACTTGATCCTTCCTTTCGGAATTACTGGATCAATCTCATCATAATCATATTTAAGACTATCCTTCCTTTCGGAATTACTGGATTTACTGTCGAAGGATGATTAGTCCAACTACAATCATATTTAAGACTATCCCTCCTGGATTTGCTGTCTAAGGATGATTAGTCCAACTACAATCATATTTAAGACTATCCCTCCTGGATTTGCTGTCTAAGGATGATTAGTCCAACTACAATCATATTTAAGACTATCCCTCCTGGATTTGCTGTCTAAGGATGATTAGTCCAACTACAATCATATTTAAGACTATCCCTCCTGGATTTGCTGTCTAAGGATGATTAGTCCAACTACAATCATATTTAAGACTATCCCTCCTGGATTTGCTGTCTAAGGATGATTAGTCCAACTACAATCATATTTAAGACTATCCCTCCTGGATTTGCTGTCTAAGGATGATTAGTCCAACCACAATTCATTTAGGACTATCCTTCCTTTCGGAATTACTGGATTTACTGTCCAAGGATGATTTAATCCACTCAATTCATTTAGGACTATCCTTCCTTTCGGAATTACTGGATTTACTGTCCAAGGATGATTTAATCCAACCACAATTCATTTAGGACTATCCTTCCTTTCAGAATTACTGGATTTACTGTCCAAGGATGATTTAATCCACTCAATTCATTTAGGACTATCCTTCCTTTCGGAATTACTGGATTTACTGTCCAAGGATGATTTAATCCACTCAATTCATTTAGGACTATCCTTCCTTTCGGAATTACTGGATTTACTGTCCAAGGATGATTTAATCCACTCAATTCATTTAGGACTATCCTTCCTTTTGGAATTACTGGATTTACTGTCCAAGGATGATTTAATCCACTGATTTCATTCTCGAAGACCTCACGTCTACGGCTCTCTTTAGGACTGACAGTCCAGGGATGATCCAATCCCCTCAAGTCCATCAAGGACTTCATTCTCGGAGACCTCACGTCTACGGCTCTCTTCAGGACTGACAGTCCAGGGATGATCCAATCCCCTCAAGTCCATCAAGGACTTCATTCTCGGAGACCTTACGTCTACGGCTCTCTTTAGGACTGAAAGTCCAGGGATGATCCAATCCCCTCAAGTCCATCAAGGACTTCATTCTCGGAGACCTCACGTCTACGGCTCTCTTCAGGACTGACAGTCCAGGGATGATCCAATCCCCTCAAGTCCATCAAGGACTTCATTCTCGGAGACCTTACGTCTACGTCTCTCTTTAGGACTGAAAGTCCAGGGATGATCCAATCCCCTCAACTGTCCGCTAAGGACTTCATTCTCGGAGACCTCACGTCTACGGCTCTTTTTAGGACTGAAGGTCCAGGGATGATCCAATCCCCTCAACTGTCCACTCAGGACTTCATTCTCGGAGACCTCACGTCTACGGCTCTCTTTTAGGACTGAAAGTCCAGGGATGATCCAATCCCCTCAACTGTCCACTAAGGACTTCATTCTCGGAGACCTTACGTCTACGGTTCTCTTTAGGACTGAAAGTCCAGGGATGATCCAATCCCCTCAACTGTCCACTAAGGACTTCATTCTCGGAGACCTTACGTCTACGGTTCTCTTTAGGACTGAAAGTCCAGGGATGATCCAATCCCCTCAACTGTCCACTAAGGACTTCATTCTCGGAGACCTTACGTCTATGGTTCTCTTTAGGACTGAAAGTCCAGGGATGATCCAATCCCCTTCTGTATTCTCATCTATACAAGAGCAGTTATCACATTAGCATGTATTCTCACCAATACATCAAAACATGTATACATCACACCAAAACATGTATACGTCACAACTAGCATGTATTCTTACTAATACATCAAAACATGTATACATCACATCTAGCATGTATTCTTACTAATACATCTAACATCAAAACATGTATACATCACATCTAGCATGTATTCTTACTAATACATCAAAACATGTATACATCACAACTAGCATGTATTCTTACTAATACATCAAAACATGTATACATCACATCTAGCATGTATTCTTACTAATACATCTAACATCAAAACATGTATACATCACAACTAGCATGTATTCTTACTAATACATCAAAACATGTATACATCTAGCATGTATTCTCACCAATACATCTATCATCAAAAGCATGTATAAGTAAAACTAAGTATTCTAAGTAAGAGAGTCCTAAATCTAAATATTTCTAAGTAACTGGGTGTAGAGAACAGGTTACCTCATCAACGACCTTGTTGTTTGATGAGACAATCTCATCAGTAATGACTATACTACTCCCCCTTTCGAGGAGGGTCCTTTTGAACTACACCAAGCTTGTCTCGGAAGTATTCAAACTTCACTCGAGACAGAGGTTTGGTTGGTAACTTCTTCACTTGACGTAGAGGCTTGGTTAGTACAATGGTAACCTGTTACAAATTCAAACTTTTAGAGTTCCTTTCTGTGTCATATCTTGTTAGTTCCTTATGTTCTTTGACTTATCATGGAACACTAGATTCTATGTCATCTTGATACAACTCTAAATATCACATAGGATCTCAGTTGGTTCTATCTCTAAGTCAAACAATCCTAAAGCCAAACTTCTTCACAACTAGCAGAGCAAGCAGCCATATATTCCGCTTGTGCTGAGAGCCACACTAGACTGCTTCCAGCTAAACCACGAGATCATGGCTAATACCAGACAATAACATCCTCTCAATGTGTTCTTCTTGTCTGATACACTTCCTGCCCAAACAGAATCTGAATAGCCATCTGAAGTCATGATCTTCAAGATAGCATAGATCAAATTCTATCTTGTCCTTTATGTGCCTCATCACATACTTTGCAACTATCAGGTAAACACATCTAGTTTCCACTAGATACTAACTCAAGGTGTTCATAACAAAGCATATATCTAACCTAGTATATGTTAGATATATCAAAGACCCAATAATTTGACTGTACAGAGCTATATCCACTAACTCTGATGAGTTATCCCCTAACAGCTTCAAGTTGGAATCCATAAGAGTGGCCATTCCCACACCTCAAGTCATATTTCTCATCATACTTTCCCTGGTTGAGAAATATTCCTTCTGAGCCTTGCCATACTTCCAGACCTAGGAAGTAAAGCATCAATTTGAGATCTTTCATTTTTCATTTCTGTATTGAATGATCTTCTGCATATCTATCTGTGCCATCTCTCGTTAGATGGGTCTACTGATATGAGCCTCAATATCATTCGAACTCTGTGGTGAGTTCCTTCTTGCATCCATGTCATATGTGTATCATATTCAACCTTGTAGCAAAGGTTGAGATCCACATCACCCATGGTGATCATTAAGCTTATCAATTTATTATCGATCCTAGGTACCTATACAGAACCTGATTCACACTTCTTCTTTAATTACACCATACTTGGAGCAAACATCTTGTTGTGATTCTCTTCCCCTTTCTAAGAGAATCTTCTAGCCATGAGCCTTCTATATTTTGTTTGATTTGTAAATCTTCTTGTTTGAACATCCACCACTTGTACGGTGTCCATCATTCTTCATGACCTTTCCTACAAATCAAAATTAAGTACATGATTAGTAATACTTCATAATCATCAAAAGATAACCTATTATGCATACAGATATCATTTACATAGTGATGCAACTATTTTGACCAATACTTTGGCACAACACTTTCCCATATCCTGTATGCATACAGTGGCTATCTAGATGCCTTCCATCTCTACCAGAACATACTATCGAGAGTGTGCACAACTCTCAGCATGTCAGCAAAGAGGTTTCATTCTAGACAAGCAACAATGGAATGTTTGTCCAACTTACCAAACATATGCACATTAGTTGTATACTGTTCAATGCTCTATGAATGTTTACACTCAGCATTATATATTCTAAGAATACAAATATGCATACAACCTATTACAGGCAATATCATTACTATTTCAAATAGCAACTCAAATACTTATCTTTTATGTTTGTGTGGCTGCCTCCCGCTTGATCTTCTGTATGTCTTTTGAACTCTTATTCATTCTGTACCACTGTGCATGCTCAAGAGTCATCCTCATGATCTCATACACAAGCATACACTCATTAGTATATTCTAAATGCTATCAAAACATTATAGTACTAAATAATCTTGAAAATGTATAGTCATGGTTTTAGTTAATAAACATTAGTATTCAAGATTTCAGGGAAGTCTTCTTTTACTCATGCATATCATTAATAAAAGATATAATATGCATAATCCCTTGATTACTAACTTTATGAATAAGCATAACCAATCATTCCAAGTATACTTATATAAGGGATCCTAACACAAGGTAAGATTCATGGGAAACATACCTGGATTAGTATACCTACTTGGTTATGTACAACATACCTAAACAATCTCTTCAATGATTTAGAGATCCTGAGCTAGAACCTGCATGTCTCATAGGTTAAGCATAATATAACAAAGTCATACATACCTCGTAAGTAGAACAAAGATTATGGATGAGTCTTTGTCTTCATGTTTTCATGGTCATGGAGCCTGATTTGTCTTTTGTGATGTACCTGTATCTTGTTAGCAGACAACCTCAACCTTACACAACACCATAATGCATTAGTACAATCATAAGTGTCAACACCCTAACCAATGAATATCTTCTATCATGCATTCATAATTTTGTTAAGGTGATACAACAAATCTAAAATCAAGATTGTACTAACTGTAATAACATGAAGACAAACATACCATAAACTTAATCATGAACAAATCTCAAAACATACCTCGATGAGTCATACCTGTCGAGATCGCTTGTAATCTCCTTATGTAAAGCCTTAGCCTCATCTCCCTCTGAAACATGAACTCCTTCACTTATGTAGGTGATCAATCCATCTTCTTCTAGGATTAACCCTATCCACTTGATTTGCAAGAACTGGACCTGGAGCTGGATATGGGTTTGTCAGAGAAACCCCAAAAATTCAAACTTTGAATTTCAAACTTCCGAAAGGATAGAGATATGCGCCTTGATGAGCTGATCAACCTGATATATTCAGAATTTGAAAACTGCAAAGTTTTACTCCTTAATTTTGCCTTTGAAACTTTCGGATTCAGTGGACGTGACCCTGAACTGGGGTTTGATGAAGCCCACTCTTTTGCCCCATCAAAAATTTTGATCCAAAGCTCTAAGCTTCTATTTTTCTGAGGAGCTTCCAGCCGTGGTCACAGATTTCAAAAATTCCCATTTTTTACAGAAGCCCTAATTTTCCGCTTTTCTGATCAAAGTCCCGAACTAGGGTCTAATCAAGCCCGGCCTTTTGCCCAACCAAAAATTCTGATCTTGGTCTCTAAATTTCTATTTTGATGAGTAGCATCCAGCCGTGGTCTCCGATTACAAAAATTTCAACTTTCTCCAAAGCCCTAAATTCCGGAAGTCATGAATGAAGGTACCAAAAAATAATTCTGTTTTGACAGAAATATGTACCTGATTGTTTCTGGTGTAACTCTAAAATTTTTTATCCACAGGGCCTGAAAAAGTTTCTTGAGATAGCCTGACCTGTTATCTTTCCATCCTGACAGGTCTGACCTCAATTGGATTCTCTGAGAGAGAGTTATGCCAAATGTCGCAACGTGACCTGTTTTGGGAAAATACAGGAGAGCGAACTTGTACGGCGTGCCACGTGTCACTGTTTGACCTTCGGACTCTGAAAATTTTTTTTGAGATAGCTCGTCCTGTTATATTTCTATCCTGACAGGTCTGACCTCAATTGGATTTTCTGAGAGAGAGTTATGCCAAGTGTCGCAACGTGACCTGTTTATGGGATAATACAGGAGAGCGCACTTGTACGGAGTGCCACGTGTCACTGGTTCAACTTAGGCCTCTGAAAACGTTTTCTAAGATAGTGCAGACTGTGTACTACCTGTCACTTTTTACGAAATTTCATTTGGAGCTACCTAGCCCAAGATATGACCTTTTTCCCAAGGTCACCTGATTTTGACTCAGATCTGGAAGAGGCAGAAACCCTATATTGTACAGATCATAAATCACAAAGTAAAACGAATTAGAGGTTGTCCTTTGGACACAAGGTACCTGAAGATTTTAGCTTCGTCCTGTAACAATTTCAGATCCGAAAACTTCGCCAAAACGGATTTATAGCGAAAGTGCTACGATGACTGGTGTTTGCTATGTAAAACCCTAACCTTCAAATTGTCGTAAGTAAAGCAAGTGTCTTTAGTGCCATACCTTGTCTTCCTTCAGGTTAGCTCTGATACCATGTTAAAATTCAATATGCTAAGACATAAAATAGCAGCATTACATTCCATTTCACAATAATAGCATATACAGGATCACTGAAGAAACAACAAGCATAGCATAAACACAAGAGACAGAGATTTATCCTGGGAAACCCTCATGGGGTAGAAAACCCAGCAAAGCTTCCTCAATATAGATGACCAGCAATATACAAAGATGCAAAACCTGAGCATAAGCTCCTTCTCCTCCATATCAGACCTCTCCTCCACAAATGCGCCTTTCTCAAGTGAGTGAGTGTATATAATGAGGAACACACCTCCTCTATTTATACACTACTCTGATATGTATTTTACACAAGTACACGTAGGCTCGTATTTAACCAATAGGTTAAATACCCTACTACAACTAACTGGGACGACCCCTCTAGGGTGTTCTAATAACCCTTTGACCCACATAACACATACAGGGTCGACCCCTACTAGGGAAGTCTAATAACCCGAGTTACCCCATTCCGACGGAGGAATAAACATCTCTGGATATACAATAAGATCTTCACGGAGGAATGAAACATCTCCGGAATAATAAAGTACAAATATAATATTCTTTGAAGTTACAATATCTCAACAAATACCTCCCCCACATTCACCCAGTTTTGCAACTAATGTTATCTTTATAGTGGCTAATGTTATTTTTATTTTTATTTCAGGCATTGTTGATGTTTTGTTTACTGTGAGCTCTATCAAAAGGTGGGGTAAGAGCACTCGAAGGGGAGAATCTTTTTTTTGTCGTTTTATTGCTATGAAATATGATAAGCACACCACTTTCCAACTTCTTGCAACAAAGGGTGATGATAAAGTTGTGACTGCCAGATTAGCTGCCTCTACAGAATATGGAACTCACAATGCATTACCATCATGTATTCGAGTATTGCAGCCACATCGAATCCATTGTCACAATATCCATCTTCTTTACTACAAAGTTTTCAACCACATAAGGTCTTGTAACATGATACGTAGTGATTATTTTGTGGAAATTCCTTGTTCAGATGAAAGTTTCATGGTTACTTTTGAGCTTATTGCAATGCATGTCGTACCTCCTGGGATTGTGAAGAAAAACAAATCACTAGAGTTCACCATAGAAGGCTATGCGAATCTTAAGGAGGTTGTTTTCTATACATGGTCAACCTTTCCTAATAGATATCAGCTATCTTCAAGCTCAAGCAATGATAGTCAACCTATTGGAAAATGGAGAGTGGGACCAACATTTAGATTTCGATATTTGTATAATAGCCGACAACCTCATGTGCAGGTGCACTTTTCATGGGATTCACACCAATGGGATCCTGTCCATCATTGTTATGGATTGGGGATGAGGACTGGTGCAACCCATTTGGAGATGTAAACATTATACCTATCATAAATATGGTGAATTTTGTATGAGAGATTTGTGGTGTAATATCTACAGTGAAATGTTTGAACTTTGTAATTTGAAGTTTCTATAAGTAAATATAAATCTGAATATGGGGAAATCCAAATAGTCTTCTTTGTGTGCTTGCTGAGATTGTTAGTGATCCAGTCCTGACTGTGCACTCTGATTTTGTAGCCTTGTAGTATTATCTGTTGATCCTGCAGGGCTGCATCACATGACATATTGATGTTGTGTTATCAATGGTTTTTGTTTTCCAAGGAAAAAATCTTTATCTTTGATATTTCAAAGTTTGAAATTAGAATATACATTTTTTAGCCTATGGGATCTTGAAAAGATACATATGTTCTGTCTTCAAACTATCCTAATAGATATTTATCCTAGTCTTCCATAATCAACAAAATATTTGGTGAATTCTGTATGACAGATCTGTGGTGTAACATGTATGGTGAAATATGTTTTTTTTCCCATGAAAAAAATCATACTTTTCATTTCAGAGCAGAAATAGCATACATTCTATATCATCCTCTCCTTTACTACCTCAGTAAAGATTATATTTTTCAGTAACTAATAGATAACATTTAGCCTATTTACCATTTTGTCTTCCAAGCCTAAATATGTCAACAAGGATCACTGACCCAAGTATACATAATCAACCATTTAGTTGCAGAGTAGGCTACTGAAAGAGGTTTTTTTCAAAAATTATTATGCATTCCTAGCTTGCATTTTTATGCTTATGGCTTGCATTTTACACCAAGTGTCCATAACAATAAAAAAGGTCAAAATTGCACCTTTCATAGATCGATTGTGAGCATATGAGGTTAGGTTATATAAAATTAACACAAGGATAGTCCTCTCAATATATATAGCCATCCAATTTCCAGAACCGTTTACTATAAGCATTTAATAGGAGGGGTTGGCTTACATTTTTATTAATCTAGGTGGATATTTCAAAAATACAAGACAAACATGTAGTGTTTTTGCACAACAGGCACTTTCTGAACCCAAATTGAAAAACTACACATATAATAATGTGGAAAATAGTAATACATACCATTTCCAACTAAATTGACTCAAAAATACCCAATACTTAGGGTTGGGCGAGCATTTCTCTGATTTGGGTAAAATTGGGTTGAAAACACAAAAGTTGTCATTTTGTCAATTTAACTTTGAACAAATGAAACATAATTTTAAAAAACTGAAAGAGGTTTTTGTCAAAAATATATATATATTCAACCCCATGGTGCTAGTTTCAAATTATGACAATTCTACCTACTGTGGCGTGCATTTTCCTAAGCCCATTTTTCAATATTTACACACTGTTTTTTACGTAACAATTTAGAATTTCAGCCATTTTTTTGAATTTGTCCAAGATACCTGGAATTTTAGTCATTCGTGTTCAATTTGACTGCTATGCATTCCTAGCTTGCATTTTTATGTTTATGGCTTGCATTTTACACCAAGTGTCCATAACAGTAAAAAAAGGTTAAAATTGCACCTTTCATAGGTGGACTAAGCGCATATGAGGTTAGGTTATATAAAATTAACACAAGGATAGTCTTCTCAATATATCTAGCCATCCAATTTATAGAACCATTTACTATAAGCATTTAATAGGAGGGTTTGGCTTGCATTTTTATTAATCTAGGTGGATATTTCATAAATACAAGACAACCATGTAGTGTTTTTGCACAACAGGCACTTTCTGAACCCAAATTGAAAAACTAAACGTATAATAATGTGGAAAATAGTAATACATACCATTTCCAACTAAACTCACTCAAACTACCCAATACTTAGGGCTGTGTGGGCATTTCTCTGATCTGGGTAAAACTGGGTTGAAAACACAAAAGTTGTCATTTTGTCAATTTAACTGTGGACAAATGAAACATCATTTTAAAAAACTGAAACAGGTTTTTGTCAAAAATATATCTATCTTCAACCCCATGGTGCTAGTTTCAACTTATGACAATTCTACCTATTGTGGCGTGCATTTTCCTAAGCCCATATTTCAATATTTACACACTGTTTTTTACGTAACAACTTAGAATTTCAGTCATTTTTTTTTAATTTGTCCAAGATACCTGGAATTTTAGTCATTCATGTTCAATTTGATTGCTATGCAATTCTAGCTTGCATTTTTATGCTTATGGCTTGCATTTTTACATGTAAACATTACTTAATGGGAATTCATTAGAAATTAACTATTATCAAACTACTTGAACACTTATCAACTTTCTGCTTGGTTTATTTCTAAAGGTTTTTTCTTGGATAACATTGCAAAAAACAATGTTTAATTCTATAACAAATGGACATTATTCAACAATTGACCGTCCATTTAATCATCTTTGAATTAAGAGTAGAAACTTTGGCTTTGGGTAATACAATGTAGAGATACATTTTATCTTCCATTCCCTAGTTGGTACCTCTATTAGTAATAAAAAAATATTTATAGACAATCATTACAGGGTGCATGTCTGAAACATGATGTGAACTGACAGATCGAATGCCATTCATCATCTTTTGAGGTAGATCATCAAGCATTATGGTTCGTAATTGTACTGTTGCTTTCACATCCACTGTTCATGTTATTAGTAATTAGCAGACTAAAATGAATATGTAGGAGCTCAAGTCTCCAGGTTAAGAATATTATCACTATGAACAAAACAACTGGCCGACCCTAGAAGCCTATGAAGTCGAAAATTTATAGCAAGAGGAACAACAAGATAAAAGTTCTGCAAGACTACAAAGAGTCCGAAGAGATATTAGAGGTTGAGGCGAAAGCAAATGCATATGTTGAACAGCTGGAAGTAACTCCTTGCACCCCTGATGTTGTAAGAGAAGTTTCAGAACCTGAAAGCATGGGAACCACGAGTATACAACTACCAGAAGCGACGATCATTAAAAAGGTTCGTGCTCGTGCTAACATCCCTGGAACGGTTAAGAGGCGAGCCAAGACTACGCCCATAAACAAGTTTCAGTCAAATATGAAGAAATTTGACACAGAAAAAAAAATTGAAAATGAAGAATCCTCCAGCGAAGAAGATACGCGGTCTAGAATGTTGGAAGGTATGATTTGTAAAGCTTTACAATCCATTGAAGAAAATATTAATTCAATTCCAGAGATTCCAATGTTGAAGAGGCCAAGGAAGCAGTAAGGAGAAGAAAAATAGCCCAAGAGGAAAATGTCAAGTTATTCAAACAGAATCAGGAGCTACAGTTTGGATCCAAAATAATTTCTAGGGTTTTTGTTTAGAGTAGGATGAGACAAGGGTCGATAATGGATGGCAGGGAAGTGCTACTGCACATTTTGGAAACTTTAGTATCAAATCTGAACCTATATGAGTCTATCTTGCTTTTAAATTGATACAAATACTTTCAATGTTTTTTATACTTATGTGGTGGATTTTATGAAAACCAGTGTTTCTGATGATAGTTTATGATCATTACAGATATTATGTGTGTATTTTCTTCTATGTGAAGCTAGTTTCCTTTCATAGACGATACGTTATAGATTGTAACAACTTCTGTTTTCAGAAAATGCACATATATGTTTGTTGATAAATAGATAATAGGCTAATTTGCAAAAAAGATTATATGTCTATGTACATAGATGCCGATGAGTGGAGTATTTGTATTTTTTATTCCGATTGCAATTATTGCTATCAATAAGGCCAAGAACTCGAATGTGCCAATTGGCTTATGTAATTACCATACATGTTAACATTTTACAAAGGTTTTTGTTGTTTGATTTTGTAATTGGAAATTGATAAATGTCAAGTTTTGTGTATGGGTTTATTTTTTTTATTTTTTATAGTAATGGTTGTATTGTGTGTTTTTGAAGAAAGTTGTTTGTAGTATGTAGAGAGGTACCATAAAGATATTTTTGGGCAAAGTGCAGATAGATTACTTGTTTCCTCAAATTTTGTGTTAATGATCATTTTTAGTGAAGTTGTCATTAAGAATCCATGGATTTTTACTATTTTCATGTCTACATCTACAAAGGAAGTCTTGCTTGTGTTTTGTACGGCATCGGTTTGAGTTTTTAAAATAGTGCTTTTAAAATAAATTGAGAGATTAGTTTCGCATAGTATTTTTTTATGGTTGTTATATGGTTTTATTGTTAGAATATAATTAGCATAAGTTATTTCATTATATTTGTCATGTTGGCATGTCAGAGTTTATTTGCATTATGATTATGTTCTCCATGGTTAAGCACTAGTGTAATGTTGCACGGATTTGTAATTTGCAATTTTATAATTTTTATTATAGTTTGCAAACGTCATAACACATTTGTAACTTTTATTATAGTTTGGAAACGTCAGAACACATTTTAATTATTATTTTAGTTTGGAAAAGTCAGCGTGCTGGTATCCTGTGCATGCATCCCCTTCTTCCTTTCTGAGCGTGCCATCATCCTGCAAAATGGAAATAGCAGCCTCATGTTCCATGCCATCGACCGAAACAGGGGGTTCTGAAGTTGCTGAGAGGTTCACTGTCAGAAAATTCGGAGAGAGCGCTGAGGCATGGAGTGACAGAACCAAGTGGCCAAAAGACATGCTAGATGTCCTGGTCAAAGCAGGAGTGCATCGTTTTCTTTTCGGTCAGTTCAATTTCAACAATGAAGAGATAGATAATACCATTTCTAGTTATGATGTCCAGACCAAGGAATTGATTATTTTTGGGAAGAGGGTTTGTCTGGACCCTGATTTGTTGTCCAGTGCAACGAAAATTCCACGCAGGGGGGGAGTAATGTTGACCACCAGGAAAACCCTCAAAGTAGAAAAGGGTGAGATGGCAAACAAAATATGTGGAAAAAAGGTTTTGCTTGCTCGGAATGGTTTAAAGATGCAAGATGTTCCCCTAGGACTGTACAAAACCTTAATTCAAATTGTACTTAGGACAATTATGAATCACCACAAGCAAGATATTTCAGGTGATTGTATGAAGTTGGTGATTTGTTGGGTTGAAGACCTGGCCATAGATGTCCCTCAAATATTGGAAAAAAAATGCATTTTGCACTGCAAGACAACAAAATGAAGAAAGTGAAGTTCAGTTACCCTGGTACACTACAAAAAATTATTGACTTATATCGACCCAGCATTGTAGAAGGAAGCAGATTTAAAAATACATACGTTAAGAGTTTGAAACTGGACAAAATTAATCAGGAAGTTCCTCAACAATATCCAAAGGACAATGTACAAGTCCCCGAAGAGCCTTTTGAGTACTGTATGCAAGGTATGGGAAGTGACCCTGAAGAATTTGATGTTGTCTCAATTCTGGATGGATTACATGAAGGGAGAGAAATAAATGTAAACGACATACATGATGTTGAGTTTAATAAACAGGAGGAGCATAGTGATGATGATATTGATGCTCCTGCAGAAATGCCACTTGTTATATATACACCTCCACAGTTGGGAGTTGAGAAAACTTCCTCTCCAAAAGATTTTGTTGATGGTAAATTTTTTTTTAAGCTATTCGATAAAATGTTGCATTTCAAAGAAAAAGTTGAATTGCAAAGAAATTTTTTTCCTATTGGTATCTTACCACAGTACAGAGCGTAGAACTTTGTAGGATTAAGGAGATGCAAATTCAGGACCTCTTAAAGGTAGGTGCTATTTTTCAAAAAGAAACAGTTTCCAAATTCCGTTTTTTGAAGCCTCCTTAAAATTTTCACTATTTACAGGTAATTGCAAGGTTAGAAACAGGACACGTGGATACTATGGAATCTTCTATTAAAAATTTACAAATGTGGACCTCTTTATGGTAGGAGGCATTTTTCAATTCTATTTTTCAATGCTTTTTTCCAAAAAAAAAAGTTTCCAAATTCCATTTTTTGAAGCCTCCTAAAAATTTTCCCTGTTTACAGGAAGTTGTAGGATTACAATCATCCCTTGTGAAGACTATGGACAGTGTGAGAAGGACAATATCAGGAAAGGACCGTGTTATTTAGTCTTTGAAGGAGGAACTAGAAAAAATTCAGGATGGATTTAAAAAGGAAAATGATGCATGCAGAGAAGAATTCATTAATTTTCGGAAGAAAGATGAAGAAACCATAAAGAGACTGGAAGATGAGCTGAAAGATCAACCGGAGGTTTTGGACATCCCCCCTCTAAACAATGTGTTCAGCTAAGAAGCAAGAATTTTTGCTGAAGTCAATAAGCAAAACATAATAATTGAAATAATGAAGGCTGACTTTCAAAAAAGCCTTGCTGAAGACTCCAATAAACATCAACTTGAGATAAATGAATATACAAAAAAAGAGTACAACATGAAAAACATAATTGCTATGAAAGATGAAGAGTTGAACTTGAAAACATTACTGCAGAACTACAGACTAGAGGAGTTGAACTACAGAGTAGGCATCTAATTCCTAGTCAAATTTATGATATGTCAGCACACCAACAGGCTTTAATAAGGTATGAGCATTCCCTGCAAAACAGAGAGAAGGAACTGGACGTAGCTTTTAATGGAATACAAGCTCATAAAAAAGTCAAAAAGGGTTACAAAGCTATCGTGCCTTCTTAAGAATTCGAGAGAGGTCCTTGATGGATGCTATTGCAGTAGTGACTGTTGGAGCAGATCTCACTGCGTGGTAAACCACACATGAAACATTGAAAAAGAAGGTAGCTGAGAGGGAAGATGAGATTAAAGAGCTAAGATTGAAAATACTGGAGGATAGAGAATCACAACATTTGGGATGTAAGTCTGAGATAGAAGATCTGAAATCCCAAATTGCCACTCTGCAGAAGAACAAGATACTTCAACGAGTAGCAATTGTGTATACTCCAGATAATACAAAATTGAGGGCAAAAGAGTTGGTTACAGAGACAGAGCAGCTCAGGAAAAAATTGACCCAAGTTTAGTCTGAGTTGAGATATGCAAATGATGGTCGTCAGCAAAAGGAAAAGGAACATGAAGAGAAACATAAGAAGAATGTGGAAGTGTTGAAGAAGTACATCTAAGATAAAGATAGATTGACTCACAGTTTGCAAAAATATGCAACAAGAGTGAAAGAATTAGAACGAAAATATGAACATGCACCTGTTGCAGCTTCTGAAGAACCAGAAGCTTCTAGACAAGGCAAGAGACTAGAATGTACAACTATATCTTCTCTAGAAAAGGAGGACTTGCAGCCTAAACCTTCCAAGCAGCGTAGAACTATGGAATAACATTATCTATATATGCTATGTATGTAAATACATTTCAAGTTTTAATACATAAATTTATATGTGTGTGTGTGTGTATTTCTCGGCAATGTATATGTTTTTTATGCATTTAATGTGAATGGTAATTTTGAATTTAACTTTTCAATAAGTGTACATAACATGCCAGAAAGTTAACAATATCAAAATTGAAAACTTAACTTGTGTACTGTAGGCATATATATTTGAATTTGTAAGAAATTAAAAGAGTGATAGTGATTAGTGGATATGCGATGTGAGTAGATTTGGTGACATAGGTAGATCCTAGCTGTTTGCTTGGAACTGTGGATATTATAGGGATATTATGGGGATGATGGATTGAGAAATTTCAAGTTCTTTATGAGAATTTTGATGCTATGTATTGCTGTATTTATGTAAGTTTCTTTATCTAATGAAACTGAAATTCCAATTCTGAAACAATGTCATACAATTCTACTCATGCAACCAAATTTCAGCGAATAACCCAAAGCTGTAATGCCTATAGAACTGGCCTAAAAAAGACAGAAATTTACAAAATATAAGCAAACACAGAAAACAACTATAATTTTATTACTGAAAAAAAAATAATTAAATATTTAATATGCCTTCCAGCATTTGTTACATTTCCAAAATTTGGTAACATTAATGTTAGGACAATAGAATAAATTTTCAGTACGCCAAGATCATTAGAAATGCTTATTTCAACATAAGTTTCTTTCACCATTTTGCATACAATGTTGCATTTCGATCATCTAGGACTTTTTTCTTTTTGTCTTGTCTCACACTTCTTATAATGACATCAGTTTTTATAGGATTCCCAGCATCCATCTTTTGGATATCAACTATTGCCCCTTGAATTTCTTGTTTTTCAACACTCTTCCCTGTACCATTTACCGAGGATGGAACACCCTTTTTATTGTGAGTCATAGCCTCCATAATTGGCATATCAATAGTAGCTGCTCCATACACTTCTTTTAATTCATTGATTTTCCCTGCTTCATTTCTTGAGGATGAAACACCGATTTCACAATAATTTTCAGTCGCCATCATAGGTATTTCAACACCAGCTGCACCATTCAATTCTTGTGTTTGATCAGTTTGCGCTGCCACTTTTCTCTTGGATGAAACACTTAGATTTTTACTGTTATTTCTTCTTTCAACATTATTTTTTGCCTTGCGCCTTCTGAAGTGATGTGATTCACGAAAAGCCTCTTCGCCATATTTGCTTATTGGCCTTGATCTTGGAAGATGATTACTGAACTGCGAGAACATATTAGTATTTAGTAGTTAAAAACAGATTATGAGTCCTCACACCATAAAATGAAAGCAGAATTAGAAACCATTTAAAATTAGGGCATACTTATTGTTGGTGGTGCAATCAATGATTTCTTAGATTGTCTTACCCATGATTGAAATAGTTGTTTTACTTGTTTAGAAGTGACATCAGGGAAGCGGGATGCCAACTGTGCTGCAGTTTCGTCATTTATTGGACCTCTTATCTTTTCATATTCAACACGAAGTTGACATCTAATATTGGAAGCCAAGAATCTTCTTTCTTTAAATTTTTGGAAAGTACCCTCTGATCTCATAACCAGTTTGAAAAATTGTGCTCGCATCTCATTTACAAGACACATTTTGTCATGTTCAAATGTGTTTCTATACTCCTTAGAAACTCCTCTTCCTCCTCCTTGGTTGTTGTTCAAATTTTTCATTTCCATATGCTTACGTTCCATTACTTCATTCCTTCACCATCCTAAAGTATGAGGATGAGCAGCCCTAGTCATCTGAAGAGCATGGGCCCCTTGGATATGCATATAAGGAACCATCTCATCTCCTAAACAACAAGAACACAACCAAAGCCACTCACTAGCAAGGAATCCAATCCTGCAATGATAGTGGATCAAAAGTTATATCGTGAATGAGATAATACCACCATGCTGAATTACATAAAACTATGAACTTAGTATAAATTGGCGTACTTTTCCTCATATTCATATTTATCATCCCCTACACACCCTTGCAATTGCACCATGTGGAATTCTTTATAACACTTCCACATCCTCAGCAATTTTTTATACTTTTCTTCATCTGGTAGGCCTTCAATAACCTACAAGCACAACATTTCATTGTACATGATACACTACTTAATTTTCTATTAAAATTGCATAAAAATAAGAGCGAATTTCACTCTTGTGCCATCATAAAATCATCACTTATTGTTAGTCAAGACCCACATTAAAAATATTGGATATGCTAACATAATTATTAAACCTTTAAAATACCCTCATGCCGAATGAGGATCTTGTCTGATGCGGATCCATCTGATTTCCCAAAGTTAAGATCATTGTACTCTTGGCCCCTATGATGGTATGGTTCCCCGGTCTTACATGGAACACCAATTTTCTCCATCACCTCCCAAATTTGAAATTGTTTCCTCAATCGCTCTAGTTGGATGAACCTTGTCGTAATCTTGTGCAATTTTTAGAATTTCACAAAACATCTTCAAAATAGTTATGATTCCCGCATGGCGAGCACAATATACAAGGTTGGACATTGAGCCAGGAGTCAGCTGTAATAAGTTGGCAGCACATGTTTCATTAGGTACGAGTTAGCTAAATAATAATAATTTCCATTTATAGTAAATAAATAATTCTGAAAACATGTACCTTTTGATCATTTGTTCTATTCATGAGATAATTTTTGATAATATTCAATTCTCTGCTGAATAAGGCTGGTTGAATGTTCGTAATACACTCATCCAACTTTTCTTCCCATCCTTCAATGCTTTGTTCCAAAGCAGGATTCAATTCCTAAATTTTTAACCCAAAGTAAGATTAAGAAAGTCATGGCAAGATATCAACAAAAGTCAGTAAACTTTTAATAAATATGTAAAACGTACTATGAGCAAGTTCAGTGACATTGCATAAAACTTGGAAATGCTACGAATAGTATCCCCATCTTGAATTTTGATTTTATCTGTAACCATGTGTATAGATTTTTCATGGCATATGCACCAAGGACAAAAATTATTCCCCATTGGAGAAACATTATTATTGCATACTAAACTGCATATGGCCACTAGATCATGGAACTCGAACAAATTCACTTCCACTACCCTTCCATCTGGCATTAGGATCCCGTATTGTGAAAGTTTGTTTATCTGATTCATTAAGTTATGCTCATTTGTAGGATCAACAACATGTGCTAAAACCTGTTTATATTCTTCCTTTCCATCCCATTTTCCAAGGCTTACACAAGACATCAAGCCACTATCTTCTAGTAACTCAAATAATATCTCACATACCTTCCCACCTCGATCATAATGTACACGAGAATCAATACCAAGTTTGAAAGAAACTTCAATGACTCTACTTCCAGTCCTCTTTTCATAGGACTCAACCATAAAGGAAGCATATGACTTTACTCGCTTCACTCTAACTCCATATGTGAGACCATCAGTTCTCTCCCAACCCATATCAATATCCTCAGCTTCTTTGCTCCACTTTTTCATCTCCTTGGAAATTGAAGTTGGACTAACCCCTTGCAATACACCATGACGGTCAATCCACTTCAGACATTGCAAAGCCTTATGGCTCATTCTTGATTCAATAAATACAGAAGCCATATTCCTAGGCATAAAATCATTACGGATCTCTTGCATAACAATTGATTGAAGTTTATGAAGCACTCCATCTAGGTGTTCAAGAACATCCTCAAATTTAGAATCTTGACTATAGTTTTTGCTCATGAAGTACCCAATTCCAAAAATAATGTCATTTTCATCTACATCGTCAAGTGACTTCCCAGAGAACCATCTACCAATTTCCTTAAATTTTTTGTTCCCCTCATTTAGTCTGCGGTTAAACCATCCAGACCGCTTCTTAAGACTCAATAAGGATGTCCTTAAGCGGTTTCTTGCTGACCTTCTAGTTACAACATATGTTGTTTGATCTGTTGAACAACCTTCAGGCATTTCTACTGAAGCTTGTACATCTACAGAATTTTGATTTTCTGTAGTTGCATTTCTATCCATTTGTCCTTCTGGCATTTCTACTGAAGCTTCTACATCTGCAGAATTTTGATTTTTTGTAGTTGCATTTCTATCCATTTGTCCTTCAGACATTTGTACTGAAGCTTGTACATCTGCAGAATTTTGATTTTCTGTAGTTGCATTTCTATCCATTTGTCCTTCAGGCATTTGTACTGAAGCCTATACATCTGCAGAATTTTGATTTTCTGTAGGTGCATTTCTATCCATTTGTCCTTCAGTCATTTCTACTGAAGCTTGTGCATCTGCAGAATTTTGATTTTTTGTAGGTGCATTTCTATCCATTTGTTCGTGAAAGGTAGTTCTTTCAACTGTTTCATGACTTCTAGTTGTATCCAACTTATCAAGGGATGCATGTTCAAATTGTTGTCCACTAGGTAGGATTACACTTTCATTCGCTTCAACCGTAACCGAAGACAAAGGTAACCTAGGTTGTTGAGCAAAACAAACTTCTATACTTTGAAACAAATTATTTGTAATGGAAACATCATCAACAGTTGATCTTTGAGGGACATTACGGATCACATTATGTGAATCATAGTTAATAGTATGGTCAAGAGTTATATATTGTACATTATCGTTGCCCTCAATTGTAATTGGAGTCAAAGGCTGCCTAGGTTGTTGACAAACATTGTCATTTGTCACACATTGCTTACATATAGGACATCTAATTTCAACAGTTGCTTTCATAGTATTATTTTCTGGTATGGAGTTATGATCTGTAAGTGCTTGACATTGTTGACGGACAACACGAATAGCAGCTCTTTTACCCCCAGCAGGAGTGAATTGAAGGACAATATCATGTCGGGGAATAATTGGAATATTATTCAATTCTACTTCCTTGCGTCGACCTCTTTTTCGAGGAATATTTTGTTGAGATGACTGGTTCGAATGATCCATTGATGACTTATTCTACAAAATCAACAAAATAATCAACATTAATACAAAATATATTTTTTTGTATAAAAAAATACTTTTTATGGCTCAAAAAGAAAACATGGAATAGTACAAGAACATGGGAGGAGGAAACATATATTCTCCAACTTAAGCCACTTAAAAATACCTAAGGATGGAACTTATGCTTGCATTCTAGTGGACAAAGCTGGCATTTCACATTTACAAGGCAGCCTTGCAATTTTTTTGCACAACAGGCATGTTTTTAGACAAGATTAGAAAAATAGAAGTACAACAATGTGTAAAACAATAAAAAACACCATATCCAACTGAGATCACTAAAAAATACTAAACAATGAGGGCTAGGCGTGCATTTTACAGACGTAGTCAAATAAAGTTCAAAACAGAAAAAATTGAAATTTTCAAAACTTTACTGTACACAAAATAAACATATTTTAAAAATTATGAAGGAGGTTTTTGTCCATAGTATATATAGCTCCAGGTATATCGAATTAGGTTTTTAAAATCACCTCTATAAACATTATGGTGGGCATTTTTCTAAGCCCATTTTTACAGATTTACACTCTGCTTTTACAAAACAAAATTGTTAATTTAAACATTCTTTTCAATTATGACCTTTCTACTTATAAATTATCATAAGTCATACATGTATAATACATATAGTATGATATAAATAGAATACTATCTTGAGGCTGTGGGCCCGCTACAAGATCCTAATGCAAATGTTATGAGAGGAGAAAACAAATATTGAAAACATAAAAATTGCAATTTTTCTGCATAGTAGTCAAATTGAACATGAATGACTAAAATTCCAAGTATCTTGGACAAATTTTAAAAAAAATGACTGAAATTCTAAGTTGTTACATAAAAAACAGTGTGTAAATATTCACAAATGGGCTTAGGAAAATGCACGCCACAGTAGGTAGAATTGTCATAAGTTGAAACTAACACCATGGGGTTGAAGATAGATATATTTTTGACAAAAATCTCTTTCATTTTTTTAAAATTATGTTTCATTTGTCCACAATTAAATTGACAAAATGACAACTTTTGTGTTTTCAACCCAGTTTTACCCAGATCAGAGAAATGCCTGCCCAACCCTAAGTATTGGGTAGTTTTGAGTGAGTTTAGTTGGAAATGGTATGTTTTACTATTTTCCACATTATTATACATTTATTTTTTTCAATTTGGGTTCAGAAAGTGCCTGTTGTGCAAAAACACTACATGGTTGTCTTGTATTTGTGAAATATCCACCTAGATTAATAAAAATGCAAGCCAAACCCTCCTATTAAATGCTTATAGTAAATGGTTTGGAAATTGGATGGCTAGATATATTGAGAACACTATCCTTGTGTTAATTTTATATAACCTAACCTCATATGCTCACAGTCGACCTATGAAAGGTGCAATTTTAACCTTTTTTATTGTTATGGACACTTGGTCTAAAATGCAAGCCATGAGCATAAAAATGCAAGATAGGAATGCATAGCAGTCAGATTGAACATGAATGACTAAAATTCCAGGTATCTTGGACAAATTTAAAAAAATGACTAAAATTCTAAGTTTTTACGTCAAAAACAGTGTAAATATTCAAAAATGGGCTTAGGAAAATGCATGCCACAATAGGTAGAATTGTCATAAGTTGAAACTAGCACCATGGGGTTGAAGATAGATATATTTTTGACAAAAACCTCTTTCAGTTTTTTAAAATGATGTTTCACGTGTCCACAGTTAAATTGACAAAATGACAACTTTTGTGTTTTCAACCCAGTTTTACCCAGATCAGAGAAATGCCTGCCCAGCCCTAAGTATTGGGTAGTTTTGAGTGAGTTTAGTTGGAAATGGTATGTTTTACTATTTTCCACATTATTATATATTTAGTTTTTCAATTTGGGTTTAGAAAGTGCCTGTTGTGCAAAAACACTACATGGTTGTCTTGTATTTTTGAAATATCCACCTAGATTAATAAAAATGCAAGCCAAACCCTCCTATTAAATGCTTATAGTAAATGGTTTAGGAAATTGGATGGCTAGATATATTGAGAAGACTATCCTTGTGTTAATTTTATATAACCTAACGTCATATGCTCACAACTGAACTATGAAAGGTGCAATTTTAACCTTTTTTTACTGTTATGGACACTTGATGTAAAATGCAAGCCATAAGCATAAAAATGAAGCTAGGAATGCATAGCAGTCAAATTGAACATGAATGACTAAAATTCCTGGTATGTTGGACAAATTTCGAAACAGAAAAATTGCAATTTTCAAAACATTACTGTACACAAAATAAAAATATTTTTAAAATTATGAAGGAGGTTTTTGTCCATAGTATATATAGCTCCAGGTATATGGAATTAGGTTTTAAAAATTACCTCTAAAAACATTATGGTAGGCATTTTTCTAAGCCCATTTTTACAGATTTACACTCTGTTTTTACAAAACAAAATTATGAATTTAGACATTCTTTTCCAATTATGACAATGCTACTTATTAAATATAATAATTCATAGATGTAAACCACACCATTTCCAACTTAAATCACTCAAAAATACTCAATAGTGATGGTTAGGAGGGCATTTTTATGAACATGGTAAGACTTGGTTCCAAACATAAAATTTGTTATTTTGTCAAATTAATTGCGGGCAAATGAAACATAATTTTAGGAAATTGAAAGAGGTTTCAAACATATATCTGTCTTCAATCCCATGGTATTACTTTAAATTAATAATATATGTATGTACTGTGGCGTGCATTTTGTTAAGCCCATTTTTGTAGATTAACACTCTATTTTTAACATAACAAATCAGGATTTTAGTGATTAATTTCAATTTCACCGAAATACTTACAAATTATGAATAAGTATATGTTTAAAGCCTATGCTATGATACTCTTTATTATGATAAATTCATGGTATCTTCATGGTCAAATTTGTTTATATAATCATTTTAAGACTAAAAATCCCATGCTCTGTAAAAATGCATACATCAGTCACTTTTTGAACCAAAAAAAAAAAAACTAGTTGTAGAACGTGGAAATCTTTATAAATTCATGAAGATGATGTACAAAATACAATGTCAAAAACCAAATGAAAGACAAATTAAACAACAACGTCAAAAACCAAGTGAAAGACAAATTAAACAACAATGTCAAAAACCAAGTGAAGGACAAATTGAACAGCAATGAAAAAAAACAACCTTCGAGACTATGGTAGACTGTAGAAACAACTTAACAGCTTTCCCAAAATAGATAACAGCTTCATTGCTGGATAAATGTACACATATTGATCTTAACAGCTATCACATTAACAGATTGTAACATTCACATCAAAGCTATATGAGAAACTAATAAAGCAAATCCATATCACAATGCCATATCAGCCAAGTGCATTCATTACCATCTTATTCTATATGCTACTGTCCGGATTCTTTCCAACGTTTTACCATCAACATAAGTGACAGGAAAGTGCAATTTACTATCACTTGAGATAAGGATGGGACTGGATGAAGTACAATGTAGGCATACCTGAGTCAGAATAATATGATTTTGTGTGGATGAGTCAAGGTTGGTAGACTTCACGCCAAAGGAGTCTCATCAGGTAATGCTAGTTCTTATGCCAATTTAAAATTATGAAGGTATCCACAAGACGTTTGTTTGTCTGGTTATGTTGCAGGGTACCAGGTAGTCGAAAACACCAGGCAGTCCAAAACAAAAAAAAATGTTATAAAAATCACTCATTCAAATTCATGAGAAATGAAATTTTTTGAAACTACCCGCCATGCTCAATCGACCATGAATGCTCAATTGATTTCATTCCACCACGTAGATCTAAAGGCGGCTCATATCATAACTGTGCCACCCATTCCTGGCATGTCTTACACTTCCAAGAAAGTTACTAGCGGTGCTAATTTAATGCAATTTCGAATCTCCATATGCTTAACCTACGTTAAACTCACGGTGGGTTGGAAATTTCTGCTCGGTGATTATGCTTGCTTTAAGAAAACAACCACTTAACTTATATTTTTGATCGGAAATTGTCCCGATTTCCTTTTTTCGGGCTCAAATATTTTCGGTGAGTAGACTCATTTAATAAAAAAATGATATTTTCAATAGGATGTGAACAATTCTAGCCAATAAAAAAAGCATCTTTTTATATTCCTTGATTAACATTCTTAATGATTTAGGATACATGCTAGTGTATGATAGTTTTTTATGATTCATTTCCTCTTACAAATGCGGAAAGGTGGTTCCTACAACCCCCTTAGATATCTCGGGTGAGATTTCACTCACTCTACGGGTGTTGCTGGAAAGGATAAAACCCTTCCGGGCTGATGTCTATGGGAGTCTGTGTCGAGGTTTGTGGACAACAATGCGAAGTGAACCCCTGTCGAGGTTTGTTGACAGCAGTGCGAAGTGAACCCTTGTCGAGGTTTGTTGACAGCAGTGCAGAAAGGAGAGGACATGTTGTGGCATCCGACAAAACCGTAAATTCGGGATTGTTCGATAAGAAGACGCGGGAGTTCGCTGAAGAAGAAAATCAAAACCTTGTATGGTCGGAAAACGAGTGGTTGCATAAGTACATCTACTCTGATACCCACGAAGTATTTTTCTGTGAATTTCCGATATTGTTGTATGAATGGTTGGCACAACTAACCTTTCAGAAGAATAATTTACAAGGAGGTGAGCCTGAACATTGGACCTCAGAACGGATCCAACAGTTGAGTAGGATTAACAATAAAGCTTCAAGGGTTGTCGACGTTTGGGTAGATAGAATTTTGGAGGGATACATTACTGAGTTTGTTGTCGACACAGTTAAATCATACCGCGATGCAGAGAGGAAATTATTTAAGGGACCCAGAGGAAAGTATCTATTGATGCTGCAATTGCGGATCAAAATGCTCATCTGTGAAAAGGGGATATTGAAGATGAACTTCGACGAGTAGAGCGCTAGTGTGTGAGTTGTGGGTACTGCGGAGATGTGGTTTTGATGGAATGATGTGGGGTATATGGATATGAGCTACGAAGAAATTTTTAGGGAAGCTGAGGAATCTTGTGGTCTCCTAAGAAGTGGGGTGAGGCTCCGGCCGGAGAAGAAGAGGAGGACTGAGATAGAGAGAGAGAGAGTCCTAGTGCGATCGGAACAGAGAACCGCGAAATGGGACCAAAAGGGACTAAGCGACCCTAAAGTGATGAAGGAAACAACTAGGATACCCCTGAACATGAGGAAGGACAAACCCAAAGCTACAACGTACCCACAACTCCGTGCACTTTGCCAAACTTTGGAGGAGGAAACACAAGTTCTTTGCAGGTTTTCCCTGCGTGTCAGAATAGTAGTAAGAGTAGTGGATCTACAAATACTGGTAGAATATGAAGAATGGTGGGAAAAAACATGAAGCTTCCTCTCTTTCAGGGTAACGGGGCCGAGGATCCTGAGCCGTACTGGTTCTTATGCGAGGTTGTGTGGGAAGTGAAACAAGTACAAGATGATGATATCAAGAAAGGACAGTTGGCGATGATCTTAAGAGGCCCTGCACTAGACTGGTATATGAAGTTTATACAAGTACCTACAGGTATTCAACAAAAGACTCTGGCAGAGATCAGAGCGGGGCTAATCGACGAATTCAAGAAACTGAAATCGGAATCACAACCATTCACAGAATTAAAGGAGATAAAGCAATTCCCTAACGAGTTGATATGGGAATTTGATCAGAGTTTCAAAACTCTAATGGACAAAGTTAGTTTCAGAATGAGCGATGTGCAGCATAAAGAATGGTTCATTGCATCATTGGTACCCCACATTCGCATACTGCTGATGCATCAAAAGATTGTATCCCAGGCGGAAGCTCTGGAAATTGCGACGAAGCTCGAAGCTTCACCGATTGGCGAAACAGGGATTGGCATGAGCCAGATCTAGTTGCAGTTGGCAAACTTCACTATCTAACTGCAGGACATTAAGAAGGGGAAATAAGTCCGCGAAGAGATATGGTGCAGTCAATGCAAGTCTGAAGGACATCACAAAGATTTGTGTCTTGAATTCCGCGAATATTTACAATCTGGTGCACCAAATCTGCTCAGTTAAGGATGAATGCCCTGGTGCCAAATTTTTCAAACAAGAGGACATCGATCAAAAGAATGTGTGTATTTAAAAAAAGATGGGTCGAAGCCAGCTAATCTTTCTGTAACTTCTGTCGATCTGTCGGCCACGAGGAGAAAAATTGCATAGCATATGATTTGCTCCAATAAAAAACTGCGTATACATACTTCATGAAGGGAGAAGAGAAATGACAAGCAGAGAGACCTCAACGACAGCCGCAGTATAATAAACCGCAGCCGCAGTACAATCAACCGCGGCCGCAGTATAGCCAACAACAATACAATCAACCGCAGCCGCAGTACAATCAACCGCAATATAATCTGCGACCATATAATCAACAACAATTCAATCAACAACCGGGAGGATTCAGAGGAGGATTTCATGGTGGTCGCAACGGAGGCTTTGGTTGCGAAGGACCTTTTGGTCAAGGTCGAGGACTAGTTACCTGTTATAATTGTGGATTGGTCGGACACTATCAGAGGGATTGACCGAATCCAACACCATAGTGTACTTATTGCAGTGTAGTTGATCACACTATCGAATAAAGTCTGCAGCGAATCGCGAAGTGGCAGGCCAAGAATGCACCACAACCGCAAACGAACCCGAATCAAAACCAGAACCAAAATCCTAATCCAAATGTGAAAAATATCTCAGCGGAGATAAGAAGTCGACCAATAATTGTCGTAGTGGTAACCAGAGGAGGAGATGCAAAAGGAGAAGATAGGCCACTGCCAAATTTGTGGCCTACGACTCAGAAGCAAGTGAAATTTGATGTTGAAGCAGAAAAGGAAACCTTTTTGGAAGCATGAGATGCACTGATAAGGAATAATGGTAAGTCACCACCTATAATCCACAAAGAACCTATCTATGGGATGCCGCCAATTTTAGGTACAACAAATTCACAGAGGTCACTAGGGAAAGTTAGTACTCTGAATTTTTTTTTCTGGAAAGTTGCTTGACATTAGTGAAGGATCAAGATGCATTGGCAGAGATAGTGAGCCTCTTGTATCGACATGATCAGATAGTCAATCAGTTACATAGGAGGAAAACGGGAAGGGAAATGAGAATGAATGCCCATATTGGTGCATATGACGTCGATTCCATCATTTTGGATTTAGGATTGGACATGAATATCCTAACAAGGAATACATGGGAAATGATGGGGAATCCACAGATGGTATGGTCCCCTGTACAGCTTCAATTGGAAAATCAAAGCAAAGTTACACCAATAGGTCTATTGCCTCATCTACCTGTCGAAATAGAAGGCCTGAAGACATATGCAGATTTCGACGTAATAGAGATAGTCAACAATACCAGCCCATATCCTGCACTGTTGGGTATAGACTGGGCGATGGAAAACTTGGCAGTCATTAATTTTAAGAAGCATACAATTTCTCTTGAGAACCGTGACATGAGGTTCATCGCCCCACTAGATCCACATGAAGGGAAGAGATATGTCGAACCAATGAGGGATGAGTTTGTGGAAGGATGGGACAATGTCTACAATGTTTCAGAAGACTATGTCAATCCCACCATTGATGGAGAATTGGGGTGGCGAAGTATCAGTTCGGCGTCATCAGACTCCGACGAGGCACTAGAGAACTAGCATAATCGATTGCATGATGTGTCATTCAGAAAGTGCGCATAAGTCACTCAATCGTTGATATGGGTAGCGACAGAAGTATGTGATCTGCCGACATACGAAGGATTACCTAACTTGGCAATATTTATCAATGAATTCGAAGACAGAGTATCAGAACCACAACGCCTGCTGGTGCTAGAAGCAGCATTAAAGGCTACTCCAGCAAGATGGTGGGTTTGCACAAGACATCGATAGCAAGCTGGCTACTATGTCGACGATTAATGGAAGTCCGATTTGGGGAGCTTGAATGCTACAAAGGGAAGAAATATGATGGAAGAAGGGATCCAAGGGATCATCTGGGGGAATGTCAAATCGCATGGGGAATGAGGCCGAAGCTGGAATGGGTTCATGCGTTCATCCATATGCTAGATAAAGTACCACAGAGCTGGTACATATCCGCAGAAGTGCTACGAGGAATGACAACGTGGGAGGAATTGACTACTAGCTTCAGTCACACTTTCAGTTTTGCAGATGAGAATCCGTTCATCCATAGTCCGTTGCAGAAAATCCGGGAAAAGCTAATCGATATATTTTCGACCGAACGACCAATGGGAATACAATGCACAGTGACACCACAAATGATGATGGAGTGTTATAATGTGTCGGGTGGACTTGATGATGAAGAAGATCTTAGAGCTGTCTATGTCCTAGAGTCGGAAGGAAGCCGTGATGTCGAAGCACCAAAAATGCCATTCGACAAATTCAAGCAGCCATTGAAGATAAAGAAGGTCAATATTGGTTCAATGGAAAATTTAAAGTTTGTTAGTATTGGATACTATTGGGATGATTCAACAATTGGGAAGGTCATCGACCTACTGCATGAATTTCAAGACTTGTTCTCGACGAATTTTTCTGAGATGAAGCGTATTTCCAGGGACTTGGGTGAGATAAAGATCCCTCTAAAACCTGATGCTAAGCTAGTAAAGCAACGACCATATAAATTTAATCCTAGATACAAAGAGCAGGTAAAGGCTGAGATAGAGCGGATCTTGGATGTAGGGATCATTGAACCTATCGAAGAATCATAATGGATCAGCCCAATGGTCGTCCAAGATAAAAGGACTGGTGAAATCCGAATCTGTTTCGATCTGAGGAAGTTGAACGACGCATGCCTTCATGATCCATTCCCCACCAGGGTATTTTTTAAGGATTATAATATTATACTTAAGTTTAGTATCCTAGGTGATTATTTTGGATAGAAAAAAACATGTATATAGATAGGTAGGTGCATATTAAATATGAAACATTTTACTACTGAAATGTGTAAATTTTGGCAAATATTATGATTAAAAAACATATTTTATGTAAATATAGGCCATATTAAAGACTAAAAATGACCAAACAACGAATTTATTTTTTGAAAAAAAACCCAAAAAATAGCCAATTGGAGAAATTCCGCCCCTAAAGATTACCCTGTGAATCCTCATGTCCTTTACCGACGAAGTACTTGAAGGTGTTGGTGGACATATGGATTCTCAGGGTGGGTACCACCAAATAAGGATTGTGAAGGAAGACCGACACAAAACCACCTTCATAACATAATGGGGATGCTTTCAGTCCACGATGATGCCTTTCGGTCTCAAGAATGCTCCTGCAATATTTTCAAGATTAGTCGTCGTTGCGTTTAAAGACTTCATTTATAAATTCTTGGTGGTCTATATGGATGACTGGACCATATATGGATTAATTAAAGACCATGTCAGAAGCCTCACGTTGATGCTGGAAATATGTCCACAACATCAAATATAGCTAAATCTAAAGAAGTGTATCTTTTGTGCACCATTTGGTATTCTAGAGAGGAAACAAAAGTTAAGTTCTTGCTTCTATCAAATTAACTGCGACAGGGTTGGAATTCATATGTGTGTCGATAGAATAGAGACAAAGTTTGAAGCAACGACAAGGTTTGGGGCTTGTCGACGTCCAGCCGAGTGCGAACTGGTCAAATCGGGCAATAAATGCAGCAATTAAGATGTGGCTGATGACGACGCAAGTGGATGAAGGTGCATTTAATGGCCAATGAGTGTGCAACATTTGGTAAATCGACGGAGGATTTGGAAATCATTGTCCAAAATCGACTTGATGGATGGGAAGTGGGAATCCAAAGATATAAAAGCATGCACAGATGGACACTTCGACCCATTATGTATTGTGAGAATTGTGAAAGAAGTTTCAGAGCGAAGCTAAGTAAATTGAAATTAGTTACGATGGCGCATGTGATCTCCAGCACTAGCACGCAGAAACAAACCAAAGAAAGGGAGACCATCGTTCAAGAACAACCGAAAATTGCATCTACACCACCGCGGATATTCAGGAAGAAGAGAAGCACTGGGTCACTGGAAAGTACAGATAGGAGAACTAAGACTACCTGTGCCTCGGCAAGGGCTACAACGACAGGAGAAGAAGCAGGCACATCAGGTGTCACAGAATAAGAAATGGCAGCAACATGGGGAAGACAGCAAGGTTCGACAATAGCAGAGATTCCAGGGTATGTGCCATCGCGGAAGGAATGGGATCCAGGATAAGACTTTGTAAGAATGGAAAGTATACTATCAAAGAGCTAGTGACACCGAAGGGTTTCCATACCAGCGGAGATGTATTGTAGCGACTGCAAAAACTGTTGTACAATGACCATGATATTTTGGAGTATCCATAGTGCACTCAGTGCACATACATTGAGAGAGCGCATGGAGATGGAGGTCCAATCACTAGGGAGCCAATTCAATGGGCGTTAGGGTTGGAGCGATCAGAGCTCCTATCAATTATTCACATGCTGCATTTTGGGAGGTCAACAGAAGTGAATGCATGTGTAAAAAAAATACTGGTATGCTTTCACGGTGGATACTTATGGGTGGATACAAAGATTCCAATCACTGTGGATCTCATTTCGTAGATCACTGGATTACCCAAGGCTGAGGTAGATCCTTCGTAGTACTTCCAAGGGAAGGACAATGATAAAAATCTTGTTGTGATGATGAAGGCCAAGTATGGGGTGGAGAAAAACACCCGAGGATACTTGATCAACACAATCAATGATCAGGATGTTGGGATCACATCAAAGTTGTTGGAAATTAAGATCGTAAGGAAGAATCGCCCCAATTAGTGTACATCAAGGGTGATTGCATTAGCAGAATAGTGCGCGGAAGGAGTTCAAATGAACTAGTCTCTATTTTTGTTAAATGAGCTAATGGAGGATGCGGTAGTATCCCAATAGAAAGGTAATCCATTCACATACTCGTGGCTTTTATTATTGATTGTGTTGGTTGCATGGATGGATCCACCGCAGTACCAGGGTATGGAGACAGAAATAGCCAAAGTGTGCGGAGGGGCACGATATCATAACTTATGGGTGTAAATGAAAAGGAGAGGCAAATAGGTAATAACATTCAATTTTATATTTACTTAGAAGAGCTGCGAGTAGAAGCGGTGAAGATTCTTCGACTAACAAAAGAAGCAACAGAGAAGCATAGTAGAATCGCAAGGCTGGAAGTGGGGGTCACAAGCGATATTCGTTCAAGGGTGTGCATACCCACAAAAGCAGTGGCTAACGAAGAAATACAGGCTGAGAGAAGCAGAACTGGATTCCATAGTGGAGGAATGGTCGTACGAGTGGAAGGTTCTAGTTGGCGAAGATCAACTACCAGACCCAGAGGATGGGAAGCCGACAAATGTACCGAAGGCTCAAGAAGAAACAAAATATTCAGAGGATGAGGGTGGAGGTGCGGATGACCAATCGCACACCGCAAGCCATGATGGTGCATCATCAACCACTCCGATATATTTGAAGATAGAGGATCAACGACAGGAAGCAAGAACAAAGAATAGGATGGAGAAAGGCGAGGGGATTGCTACTGTCGATCTCCCCAACCAACAAATGAATCAGATACTTGAGAAAATAACGACTGTGGCAGAGGAGAATCGCGCCAAGGTAACACAAAATGTGACGACATATTTCCATCAGGTGTCGCAGTTGTTGCAGACGTTGAGCACTACAACGAGGCTGCAAATAGGACAACCAGAGCCAAGTGTGCCAGAATTAAGGAGGGTCGATGTGGAGATCGGCACTCAACGACGGATCATACAGGTGCTACCTAGTGCGATCACGATAGGGAATGAATACTTGGATGTTGCGTTGAGAGAGAAAGACACCATTAGCATCGACTTAAACATGTTGCCTATGTTTATGTTGCATCGCATTCACACTGGGGTGAGCGATGAGATCAACAACCACGAAGCAACATCGCATGATCAAATGGTCAGCTATAAGCGGCAAGTACGAAGCACTGAAGCAGAGGTTGAATGACTCTGAGAAGAAAAAGAAGTGGTAATGAATGAAAGGGCACAGAATTCGAGGACAGAAGGAAATTAGAACATGCCATCTCCATGGCATGTGAAAATGCGCCAGAAATAGGCAAATACATGCTTGCATAAGCAAACACATTGCGATTGGGAACAGTCATTGTAGACCTTCAGAAAGAGAACTAGGAATTGCAGACAAGGGAGGTTCTGAGAACACCACTAGAGCAAGTTGAAGAAAGGAAGAGCTCCATTGAGGAGGCTCCGATAGAGATCACGGAATTAGAGAAAGTGTTGCTTGGTTTTTCAACCAAGCATGTGCAAAGGTGCACCTGCTAACTTGTAACAACAATCTCAATCAAAATATGTAAAAAGCTAGCTGAATGTAAAAAAGTAAATAGTTAATCTATCATGTGCAAGGAAATAAAAACTAGATTCAAGAATAATAAACAATGAGATCCATAAGAGAAACAATAAATAAAAAAATTGAAATTTTCTATTAATGGGAAAACAATGGGTTATATTGCAACTGAATGTGAAATGATGCATGTCATCATAGAACTACGAAAATGTGGTTCCTGCAGCCCCTTTAGATATCTCAGGTGAGACTTCACTCGCTCTGCAGGTGTTGCTGGAAAGGATAAAACCCTTCTGGGCCAATGTCTATGGGATTCTGTGTCGAGGTTTGTTGAAAACAATGCAAAGTGAACCCCCATCGACAGATATGTGTCAACACCTGATAAGGTCTGATATGTCAAAGAAAATGACTATTAGAAATCTAAATTAATAAGTCACTGATCATTTGCTAAATGCTTGATCTGATTGAAAGAAGGAAACATAGTTGAAAAGTCTCTTTTCTGCAAGATGTGCTAGTTGTAGAGAATCAAAATGTTTTATTATGTTGATCAAACATCTCTAATTTGATATGAAGGCTTAGATATTAGCTCCACATGTTTTTCTTATGTTGTGTTAACAGGCCAAGACTTGTACTCCAAGAATTGCTTAAGTTGATTGAAAACCAGTCATTATGAGAAATGTTGCAGAATGCTTGTGTAGCTGTTGAATCTTAATGACTTTCTGATCTTAAAAGTTGGATGAAATTTTTCTGATTTGATAGATGAATTTTATATATTAATTAGGATTTGATTATTATTTTACATGTGCCTATTCTGCTAAAAATCTAAGTGTCGAAAAATTGAAAATTTCACAAATTATAATTCTTTTAAATTTTCTTTAAAAGTTATGTTGTGCATTTAGTTTATTAAGCCTTAGTTTTCTTAAGCTCATAGGGCCCAGGGCCTAGTTTATCCTCTTGGGACATTACAAATGAGATCCTGTTGATTAGTTCCTGGGGTGTACTTGGCTTTCCAAAATAATCCCTAGGGTTCCTATTGGTGAGTGATCCATCTACACCAAATTTTGGATCCAATCACCTCATTGATGAGTTCAGGATATCAAAGACCCATCCCCCCTGAAATATTGGGTTCACATACCTCTTCCCAACCAGCTAGGGTCCATTTTCGTTGCTGATGGTTGCTTCCCTAGAGAAAGTTTCTTTGAAGGTTCTTGATTTTCTTGAGAATTTGTTTAGGGGAAGGCAAAACAGATAAAAGGTAGAGGGGCAAGGCTTGGACGACTGCTTTCACCAAGTTTAATATTCCTTCCAAATTGAGCGAGCAGAAATACCAACTAGAGAGTCTCTTGTCCAAATTGGCTAGAAGATCCTCCCAGTTGGCTTGCATATGGGTTTTGCCAAGAGGGGGGGTGCCTAGGTATTTGGAGGGAAGGGAGCATTTTTGAAAACCAAGGAGATAGGTTATGCGATGTTGGATTAACACAGGGGTGTTGAGTAATAAGAGATAAGATTTTTCCTGATTGATGGTGGTGCCCGAAGCTTCCTTGAAACAGTCTAGTATTTTCTTGAATATTTTAGATTCTTGAAAGGAGGGATGTCCAATAAGGAGAGTGCCATCCACAAATTTTTGGTGCATGCAAGTGGGGGAGCCTGGATAGATTTGAAGGCCTTTTGAGAAGGTTGGCTCTGATATGAGATTGAATGGTTCTACCTAGCCCTTCCTCCATCAGGATGAAGAGAAAAGGGGAATAGGGACACCTTGCTGATAGCTCTGAGAGGGTATAAAGGGTGAGGAGGGGGGACCATTGACTGTAATGGAGAAGAAAGCCGAGGATATGAGTGAGAGGATCCATGTTATCTAGGCTTGATCGAACCCAAAATATTGGATGGTTTTGGAAATGTAGTTACATCTTAATATGTCAAAGGATTTGGACATATATAGCTTGATTAGCATTTTCGGTTTCTTGGTGATCTTGAGGAAATTTATGACTTCATGGGCCATGATGATTCCATCCAGTATTTGACATCCTTCTACATATCCTGATTATTCTGGGGAGATGAGCATAAACAAGAGGGGTTTAAGGTAGTTGGAAATGACCTTGGTGATGATTTTATAGATGACATTGTAGAGAGACATTGGGAAAAACATGTGTGGAGAGGAGGGATTGGATCCTTTGGGGATAATATTCAGGAAGGTGGCATTGAAAGAAATGAGGATTCCTTTGGTTTGGAAGGATTTTTTTACTATTTCCCATACCTCCTCCTCGATGATGTCCCAACAGGAGTGGAAAAAATCTATTGTGAAGCCATCCGATCTGGTATATTTACTAGCCTGCATGGATTTGGTTTCCTGCTCTACCTCTTCCAAGGAGATAAGCCACATTAGCATGGAATTTTTCTCTTCAATGATTAGGCTAGGGATATGTTGATTTATTTCCTTAATAGATGCAGACTAATCTCCCGAGGGACAAATAAGGAGCATTTGGAAGAAGGAGCTTAGATCCTTAGTTATCTTCTTACGCTTTTTAATATTATTTCCTTGGCTATCTCTGAGGATGAAAATTTTATTATTCTACCTATGTTGGAGCATGGAGCTGTGAAAGAATTTGGATATTTTATTCTTGTCTTAAGTCACTACACTTGATATTTTTTCAACCATAGAGTTTCCTCTTGTTTGAGTGCTTCTTACAGTTTTTGGTTGAGGAGATTTTCTTTGTTGGTTGATGTTCTTCATGTGCCAAATTAAGATGATTTCTTGTTGCAACTTGTCCATTTGATTTTCTATTCGTCTTTTGTCCTCAAAGATATTCGTAAATACCTCTTTGTTCCAAACTTTTAATTTATGCTTGAGGTTTTTTAATTTATTTTGGAATCTATACATGAGAGATCCTGAATTGATTTCTACTTCTTACCACCAGTTTCTGATGTTGGCTTTGAAGTTCGAATGAGCTAAGAAGAATTTTTTGAATCTGAAGGGCCTGTTTGTAGTTGAACCTTCCTAATTCCAGTTGAGATAGATGGGCTAGTGGTTTGAGCCATTGTAGGTGAGTATTATTGTAGACTAGTATTCTCCTCTAGTGTATATATATTCTCAAACGAGTAAGCAGTCCAGTATTGAGGCTATCTGTTGTGACCCTCCCCTTTTGTTGTTCCATGTGAAAAAACCATTGGAGTTGCTTATATAAATCATGTGGTTTCTCTCAATGAAGTCCTTGAAGGCTTGGCTCCTTGAAGTCCTCCTTGTCAGGGTTGAAGTTTTCCACCCAAGGCCTCAATTAGAGACAAGCTAAGTTGAATAAATAAGGTCCTCCTTCGAAGACTGCAATGTAGTCCTTAGTATGGTTGAAGATAACTCTGAAAAAACTCTTTGATCCTAGTTTTAGGTCATAGTGTCTTTTGGGGTTCCATTTTTCTTGATCTATCCCATCAAATCCTTTTCAGACGACCAAACTCCCATGAATTTGCATATTATTGTATGATTTATCATATATTGTATGTTCTAATGAATTTGAGTAGAGGTTATTTCATACTTAAGAACTTTTGTTGATTTTGGTATGCATTTCCCTTTGTTGTGGTGGGCCGTATTTTGCTGTGAATCTGATGTCACTAAAGTGTTAAGCATGCACCCTATGCTCCTTTCTCATTCTGACTTGTGCATTATGGAATCTGTGTTGGTTTCATAACTCCCAATCTGGTTCATTGGTACATCGCTACCCTCAAACGTGCCAAATTGATGGGGGGTTGACGCCCCCCGACATGGTCATCGAGGGAGATATGCATTCCTAGTGGGCCTGGGATCACTGTACTAATGATGTCAAGGGATTGTGATAGATTCCAAACCCTATCTGTCGAGTTTTTATCAAACCCTAGGTGTAGATTCGTTTCGTCAATCTCTCACCTAGACTTGAAAAGTTTGAAACATTGAAAAAAATTTGGTCCATTGTATTAAATTGACTTCAATGGTGCACTTCATATAAATTTCTGCATCGGTGCATTTAACTAGTTATTAAGCACCAATTTTCTCTATATATGTACGAATACACCGATGATCCTAATGAAAAGAACACCACCATTTTATTCAGTGATACCATTATTGTTGTCATTATGTTTATTTTCACCATGATAAGGCTTTACGGTGCAAACAAGATATATGCACCAATTCTTTTAATATTTTGTAATTTTCACTAAGGCAATAAAAATATGTAATGCACGCTGGTGCTTCTAAAAATATGTACTTTACACTAGGATGTTCAAAGTATGCAATACACATCGGTGCTTTCAAATATAATACACAGTTGTTCTTAAAAAATATAATATGCAACCGTTCTTATTGGTTATGAGCACACCTATATGGCTTAATGATATAAGTGGCTAAAAAAACCACCATTATAACATCCAACTCCACATAATTTTTAGTTATAGTGAACTATTATTAAATCCTCTGCTTCCAATAGAAGAGGTGTTTATGGAGGTTTTTTTGATCATTTTTCCCAAGTGTGTAACATTAAAAAATTCTACAAAAACCTCCACTAGGTAGTGTTTTCCTTGTAGTGAATTTAGTATCAAATTCCTCCCATAGTGAAGTCCAAAATGTACTAAGAAATATAGAACCACTTATACTATGAAACGAGAACTATATACTAATAACGGGAACTCTAGCCATAAAACTCATATTTTGCATAAAAAACACCAATAACAACCCCCAAATCGAAAAGTGTTGATACCAATATCATGTTTTCATAAAAAAACACCAAAAACAACCCCCAAATCGAAAAGTGTTGATACAGTATCAACGTTTTTTTTTTCGGGGTTAAAAATATAGCCATGGCCTAAAAATCCCATACAGTTGTTTTTGAAAGCCTTAAAATCAACCCCTAAATTGGAATTTTTTTTTTCAACAAATAAATTCCATCTTCTTTGCAACTACCCGCACTACTTACCTTACCACCGCCCCCTAACCTAACTATTATATTTTACCCCATAACCTAACTATTATATATAATAATATTAAAATTAAACCCCCCCTCCCACCTACCTTCCCCCCCACACAAACATTATTTTATTAAATTAAAATTAAAAAAAAATCTGCGTTACTGCCTTAGCCAAATACCTTTCCCCTAGCCCTCCTAGCCCCCTACGTTATCCCCCTACCTTAAACCCTCTTCATGCACACATTATTTTAACCAAAAAAAAAGCCCAAAGTTTAAAACCCACCCTTTGAAATATTATATAATAAAAAATTGAACTTTGAAATATTATATAATAAAAAAATAACAAAAATAAAATTAAAAAATAAAAGAAAAAAAAAACTCCCCCTCCCCCGTCGTTCACCCCACCACTCCCCTCCCCTCTCTTCCGCTGCCCTTCCCCCTCCGCCCGCCCCCTCCCTCCTCAATTTCCCTTCCCCCAACTCCCGCGCCCTCCCCCTCCTCCCCCCTTACCCCTCCCCCGGCGCACTCCCCCTCCCCCGCCGCTCCCCTCCCCTCTCCTCTACTGCGTTGGGCGCAAAAAAGGATGCCCCCTTTGAGCATCGTGACGCCTAAAGGGGAAGCCTTATTTATCCCACGGACCCTCCCCTGCCACTCCCCTCCCCTCTCCTCTGCCCACCCCCTCCCTCCCTCCTCCATTTCCCTTCCCCCTCTACCTACCCCCCTCCCCCTCCTACTCCCTTCCCCCCTCCCCCATTTCCCTTCCCCCTCTACCTACCCCCTCCCCCTCCTCCTCCCTTCCCCCTCCCCCTTCCCCTTCCCCCTCCTTCTCCCTTCCCCATGCCCCTTCCCCTTCCCCCTCCTCCTCCCTTCACCCTCCCCCTCCCCCTCCCCCAGCGCACTCCCTCCTCCCCTCCCCCGCCGCTCCCCCTCCCTTCTCCTCACGATGCCTGAGCCACCCAAAGGGGTGGCCTTTTTTGCGCCCAGGGAAACAAACGAGAGGGGAGGGGAGGAGGGAGCACGCGGGGGGAGGGGGAAGGCGAAGGGGGAAGGGAAATGGAGGAGGAAGGGGAAGGGCAGCGGAGGAGAGGGGAGGGAAGTGATGGGTGAGTGGCTAGGGAGGGGAGGAGGGAGCGAGATGGGGGAGGGGGAGGGGGGAATTTGGTTTGTTTTTTTATTTTTAATTTTGTGTTTGTTAGATGGGTAATGTTTAGGTTTTATTTTTTGTTTTTATTTTTATTTTTTAATTTTTTTTTAGTTAAAACAATGTGTGAGGGGTAATGGGGGTAACATCGGGGGGTTAAGGTAGTGGGTAGGGAATTAGGAAATGTAATTTTGGGGGGGGGGTTAAGCTAGGGGGTAATGTAGGGGGCTAGGGAATTAGAAAATGTACTTTGTTTTTTAAATGTAATTTTTTAAAGTGTTATATTAATGGTTGGTTGGGGGGGTAACTATGGTTTTAAATGTAAATTAAAAAAAAAATATTAATAGTTTGTTAGGGGGGTTAGGGTAGGAGGGGCACATTATAATTATTTTTTTAACCTTTGGTAATAGTTTATTGGGGGGTAGGGTTAGGGTTAGGGTAGGAGGGGGGAATGTAATTTTTTTTAAGTTTAATAATAATTGGTTAGGGGGTTAAATATTATGGAAAATAATGTGAAATGGTATCATTTTTATACAAGAAATGTCTAAAAATCTGTTAAAAATGGGTTTAAATGTATTCATTTTCTCGATGTTTTTACTATTTTTTCCATAAAAATATCTTATTTATGATTAAATTTTAAAGATAAATTTCGAAAATGTATGTATTTTTCATTATAGCTAGCTTCTAAAGTATTGTTTTTTGTTAAATTTCTACAAAACACTTGAAAATAGAAATTAAAAATACTTTACAACAAAGATGTGTCAAGGGCCCAAAAAAATGCCTCCAAATGAAAATGTGTGATACTGGTATTAACCCTTTTTGAAATGGAGGTAAAAATAGATACTAAAATTAAGAGAGAGAGAGAAATGAGAACTGTGTCGAGTACTGAATCCAAACACGCATGCGTGCACATGTACTGAATCCAAACATGCGTGCGTGCAGATGTAGATGCGTGCATGCATTGTAGCGTGCACACGTTCTTTTTTACACCTTGATTTTTATCTATCTCTCCCTAAACCCCTCCTCCCTCTCTATAACCCCACCCCCCCTCTCTTCCTATCCATCCAATCTCGCCCCCCTCCTCTCTTCCACTCTTCCCAATCCCTCCTCCCTCCCTCACCCCTCTCTTCTCTCCTCCACCACAAGGGCTAGGATATATATTATTACACAAAATTACTAACTCGCAATATCCTCATGTACATATAAATATTCATCCTTGTAACCATAAATCCATGACCCCTATATCTCAATCCCCAAACCCTTGACCATTAGTCCCTAGCCACTACAATCCCTAGTCCCTAGTACAACTAACCATCATAACTCTTGGCCCACTATAATCCTAAACTAGTATAACCCCTAAAAATCCTAAATACTAACACATAATGATATATATCCCTTAACCCCTATAATCCTAACCACGTAATTCTACCTCTAAAGTGTTTAGTTAAATAAAAATTAACCCCTAACCCTTATAACCTCTAATTCTCAACACATTCTCAACAACCCTAAACACTATCATCAAACACCCAACCCTTAAAACCTATAACCCATAGCAAGTTTAGAGTGATAGTTAGAGAGAGAGAGACCTGAAACTTGGGCCCTAAAGGAATATTCTATCCAGAAAGAGCTATGATGATTTCCTCCACTAACCACACATGACCTCTTAATGGTATCATTGGCCTATGACTAAGGATGTTGATACCATAAGTGGTTTTGAGCAATATGTATGTGCCACATCAAGGATTTTGGAATGATGTTTTATGGAAGAATATCCTGCCTTTAGCCATAAGAAACCATTTAGACATCCAAGGCCATGAACAATGTCTAAAAGCAACAAACAAGACTTTACAGGGGTATCCATTGTGCTATGTATCCAAGTCTTGGGGACTTAGGGCATTGGACATGGTCAAGGGAGGATACTGAATCCAAACACGCGTGCACGTGTATTAATCCAAACACGCCATGAACAATGTCTAAAAGTAGCAAACAAGACTTTACAGGGGTATCCATTGTGCTATGTATCCAAGTCTTGGGGACTTAGGGCATTGGACATGGTCAAGGGAGGATACTGAATCCAAACACGCATGCACATGTATTAATCCAAACACATGTGTTTGGATTCAGGTTTTTTTTTGCGCCCTTGCAGGTTTGGTATTAGCTCCAGATTTCCAAACCTTGAGGCTCGGTTTGAGTAATGGCAGAACACACCAATTTTTGTAACTTCATGTTTTTCACACTTAGTTCCGCATATGCTCCACTTGTGCACTACTAATGAAATTGCACACACTTGTCGAGCTCTGTGTGCATATTCTAACTATATATTTTTTGAATAGATCTGTAATTGTTTTCTATTTTTAATTCATTTTTAACTGCACTCATGTCAAATTTGTAAGAAACATAGGTCGTTTATTTGGTTGATAACTTTTGATTGGCTTACATATTTCGAAAATGGAAAAGAACCCGCACAAGAGTACAAGAATACCTACAAGCTAAAAAATATAAAATTGATTGATTATGTTCAGATTCTGACTATATATTTTTTTAATAGATCTGTTATTGTTTTCTATTTTTAATTCATTTTTTACTGCACTCATGTCAAATTTGTAAAAACCATAGGTCGTTTATTTGGCCGATAAATTTTGATTGGCTTACATATTTCGAAAATGGAAAAGAACCCGCCTGCACAAGAGTACACGAATTCCTACAAGCTAAAAATAAATTGATTGATTATGTTCAGACCATGTTATGGTGGACCAACACTCGACCATGTCGTTTTAAGGCTTCACTGACTTTCGTAATTTAAAAAATATATAAAATTAACTTTTAAAATTTTG
The DNA here is from genome assembly GCA_027924585.1 of Larix kaempferi. Lineage (NCBI taxonomy): Eukaryota > Viridiplantae > Streptophyta > Pinopsida > Pinales > Pinaceae > Larix > Larix kaempferi. The sequence goes on along the minus strand of BSBM01001197.1, from coordinate 12,115,485 downwards.
GAAAAATAGCCGTGCACAAGATTCGTCTATCGCCTACGCATCTACATATTTGTTTCCTCATAAATTAACAATTTACATAACAAACCGATGGACCAACACGAACATATGCATTATGTTTTAGAGAAAAAATAACATACCAATCTTAAAATAATAACATTTTGGGGTGGTTATACAACTTTTTCCATAAATAAAGTTATATATTCCGGAAGGTGATCCATTTTTCTACGTTTCATATTTTTACACCTAATTCTAAAAACTTTTGTAGGTATCTCTAATAATTCATTTTAATGATAAGATTTCTGTTTTTCAGCATGCCATTGCAATTAACGTGTCATAAGTGGGTATCATTACCTTGCACCAGCCCATAAACTATAAATATTTCTCCTTTGCATAAGTACAGAGAATATGTGGTAAATCAAATAATAAACTATGTGAAAAATTATATTATAATACAATTGATTTTCCTTATTATAAATACAAGATACTACTAAAGCAAGTCTACTTTATTTTATATTTTATATATATATTTTAATATTTATATTAATCATATTATTAAAATATTTAAAAACATTTTTACAAAACAAATATGATATATATATGGTAAAGTTTCTTATTGTCCCTTCTTGTTGTCCCGAGTTCTATTATCAATAAGATTAGGAGAATGATGTTCAACTTTCTTTGGTCTGGTTCTAGACTTGGTTCCAAATTGGTGATGGTAAAATGGAATGTATTGGCTAAGCCGGTGAAATATGGTGGTTGGGGTATTATTGACATCTATGCTTTCAGCAAAGCTCTGAGACTCAAGAGCATGTGGCGTGGACTTTTTTGTAATTCTCTCTAGCCGCAAATGCTTCACTTCAAATATATTAAACCTGATTTCATCAGTTGGATGAGGAGACCTAAGGTGATCTCTGGAATGATGTCTCCGATCTGGCGAGGCTTTCTTAAAGTATACGACTGGATTGCTAATGATATCTGCTGGAGGGTAGGTAATGGTTGTAGCTGCCTCATCGGTGTTGATCCTGTGCTCGGTTTAGAAGAAAATTACAGATTATCTGATAATCTGATAACATGTTTAAATAATCGGGGTCTGGTTTCTTTAAATGATATTTATGTTAGTCATCCTACTAGTATATCTGGCAATGGATGGCTGGATTCTCTGCCGTGGATGAATCGGGAACAGGTTATAGAGTGGAGAAGATATATACAGGCTATCAAAGTTGCAGGTATATTGGTTACAGGGTCAAATGATAAATTATTTTGGTCTGGCAATACAAAAGAAGGGAGTGTTATAGCTAGAACAGCCTATAAAAGGATTATCCAAGCTCAATGTATTTACCCAAGTCAATGGTGGTTTTCTTTGATATGGAAGTTGGCTATTCCATTGAAAATAAAATGTTTTCTCTAGCATGTTTTAAATGGCAGTCTTAAATTATGGGATAACTTGATCAAACGTGGATGGACCGGGCCTGGATGGTGCTGCTTATGTCGGTTAGGACCTGAATCTGCAGAACACTTATTGATGAATTGCTCTTTTTTTCAATCCGTATGGAAGCTTTGCTGTAATGAGCAAAATTTGCAGGTGGTTTGGGACGATAAGGAATTTGGTGAAGGTCTGCACAATTGGATAAGAGGGAAAAAAAAGCCTTTATTTCTCCCTATCTTTATATCTTGGATTATATGGTTTGAAAGGAATGAAGTTATATTTCATGATAAAAAAGCTGATCCTTTGCATTGTGCTAGTACAGTATGCATGATGTTACAAAATTATCTTGAAGAAGAAGCCGGTAATCATATTGTTAGAGATTCATCTTTTTCATTTGTGGTCTCACAACCTATATTGTTCTTTGATGGGGCTGCTCGGGATGGATTGTGTGCAGTTGGAGGGGTTATCTATTTAAATGAGAACCATTTCTTTTCTCTCCGACTCAATGGTGGAAGAGGTTCAAATATGAAAGCGGAGGTGATGGCGCTTTGGATGGGACTTAAAACAGCTAATATATTTGGATTGGTGAACCTCAGAGTCTTTGGAGACTCTCGGGTGACTATTAAGTGGGCTTTGCAGGAATTCAGAATTACTGTTATTGATCTTAATTATTGGTGTCAGCGTGCTCGACAGGAGATTTCTAGAATGTGTCAGATCTCTTTTGAACACATATATAGGGAACACAACAAAAAGGCTGATATTTTATCAAAAGAAGCTTTTGCTGGTCCTGTGGGGATCCTCAATTGGGAGGAATGGTTGGAGGATTGTCTGATTGACAAGGGTCAATTAGACTTTTTTTAAGTTATGTTGTAATTAGTTATTTTGACATGGGATCTTGTAATTAGTTATTTTGACATGGCGAACACCGTGGACATACATATCCCTCCTATGCGATCTATGTAATTTTATTGGATGGTCGATTAATTTTGACTGGGCTTCTGGATGATATCTTGAAAACAGTATATGGATGATTATCATGTCATCAGATAATCATACTATATTTGTACTATTTGATTCGGTTGAATAACAATAGTACGATTTTTTTCTTGCTGGAAAAAAAAAAGTTTCTTATTAACATTTGTAAATTATATATATTCTTTAAAAAAAATTAACAATTTATTAATTGAAATAACACACTATGTACATAGGTTTTAAAGCCATGTCTTTATTTTATATACCTTAATTCATATAAAAAGTTACAATATAACTCTAGTCTATCAACACATTAAACCCGTGTAACTGAGTATCACAACTACATGGTAGATTGTAAACATTCTCCATTAGGAGAAGATATGATATTCTTCTCCAAAAGGGTAAACTAACCACATGTAGATATTCATAGATCATTAATAACAAAAAAATGTTCTCAGAAACTAGTATTCGTTTAATCACATCAAAATTTCTCCATAGAAACTAGTATTCGTTTAATCACATCAAAATTTCTCCATAGTTGTGTTGTTGGTGTATAACCAGCATTAAGTTGGAAAAAGGACCTGGATCATGTTCCATCAGATTGTCCTTATCCTGTTCTCATTGATGCCACGATCTTTCAATTTCGTGAAGACCCAATTTTGATAAGTGGTTTGCTACAACATTTCTTTTTCTGAGAATATGTTGAAACTTGATATTCTAAAACCTATCTTAAAGTCTGATCAACTCTTCATATAAAACTATAAGATGTAAGCTCTTTAGAGGAGTCCTCTTCCTCATCCAATCCACAACCAGCAGAGAGTCCCCCAAACCCTTATAAATTCAGAATATCATGTTCAAGAGCAATTAATAAAGTCAATTTCAGTGCCATCAATTCAGTAGTCTTGTTTGTACAAGAACGCAGGCTGTTGCAAATTTATAACAGTGAGAAGAAGGTGCCCCTATAATGCACTATCAAAATATAACAGAGAAGAAGAAAGAGCGATAAGATAGAAGAGATGTGTAGAGAAATAAAATGGTCACAATTAGTTTATGAATAAAAGGTAACACAAAATTAAAAATTAAAATTAATGTAGATCAATTTAAAATGGTGATTTATTTTGAAATGTAATTTTTTTGAAAAAAAATTAGATTCAAACAAATAAAAAGATAATCTATAATAATTGAAAACATTAATTAATTAATAGTTTAAAATTAATTAAATAAATAACAGTTAACTAGTAATGTTACTACTATAGTAGCATAATTTGGTAATTATGTGTAGGTGTGTAAGTGTACTAACGGTTAAAAACATGTGTTTCCGTCTAAAAGGTCACAAATTCAAATCCCTATCCCAACTCCAATTATGCCACTATGGTTATCTAATTATGTTACTATGGTTACTACCATCACAATTAGCAAGAAAAATTAATAAACATTCACTAAATGCATCTGTATCAAGAAAGAAATTATACCTTGCCATTATCAAACTATGTTTCAAGAATCAGTGAGAAAATAGAAAGCATATATAGAGATATACCATTATAGATCCATCTAATTCCTGTTTTACAAAGTGTGATCTTTCACCGCTAAACGACATCACACATCCCTCTCACCACTATGTTACAACACATTCATGCATGCATTCTTATTTTTTATTTTTATCCAACAGAGGGACACTTCCCCCACCCGGCCTCCATTATTAACATGTATTTTTTTTTCTTTTATGGAATAGACAGACACTTCTCCACCAAGACTGTAAAAATATACATTCTCCACACAATAAGTACCACAATGAATCTATACAACTGTGGCAAACATCACGACTCTTACCGAACATCACAACTCTTACCATCTAGGAGTGACATTAAATAAAAAGGGAGGACTTGGCGTTTAAAAAGGGAGGACTTGAGTCATCCGGGTGAGGGAATTCTCAAATTGGCTCCATCGCTGCTCAAGAGTCCCAGTGTAACCAATCGACATCCTCATCAAACCGGGTGAGATCCGTGCCAATCCCCTCTCCTTCTCACTCATCTCACTGCTAGTGCTGCTGCCAGAGCATGACAGCAACGTGTCATAGTACCCCAGGCTCACTGCCATGAGCCCAAACTGCGTATGATTCTGCAGGTGGTTGATGAGCTTGTTGGCCCTTCGCTTCAGTCTCCATGTCCACACACAGCATCCCTCCATACCCCTAACCATTGTAAACCATAGACTTCAAAAGGGCATGCTGAGGATGATCTTCTAGTCCAGGATAGATAACTTTCACTCCCAATTTCCTCATCCTGCTTGCATAGGTATATGCTCTGTGACAGTGCTCCTTCATCCTTAATCCCAAGTGAGGAAGCCTTTCAGAGATCTCAAATGCCACTTTAGGATTCATCGTTGGCCCCAAGAGCATCAAGGTTCCCTGATGGAGATCCATCATGGAATTGATCAGATCTGCAGGTCCACATATTGCTCCTGCTATAACATCAGCACACCCACTGATATATTTTTAAATGCTGTGAACAACAACATCAGCACCAAGCCATGCAGGAGATATGATCATGGGGGAAAAGGTATTATAAACCACCACCTTAACATTTTTCTCATGGGCAATAGCAGACAGAGATGGTATGTCTGCAACTGCCAGAGTTGGGTTTGACATGGACTCAAAATACAAGACCTTGGTGTATATCAACAAAAGATGTTGAAACCCCACAGGCCCTTGGGAGAAAATGTGCTAACAGTGCATGGGTGCCTCCATACAGACATCTCGAGGCCACGACATGGTCTCCATGGCTACAAAGCTGTAATAAAACAGAAGTTATTGCAGACATTCCACTAGAAGTACAGTAGGCAGCTTCAGTTCCCTCCAAAGCAGCCATCTGTCTCCCCAAATTCAGAACAGTCGGATTGAAATGCCTGCTGTATATGAAGAAATCACGTTCTGGGCCAAGCTCTCCACTGAACATCCTTCTCATGGTCTCAGGTTCCATGACTGTAAAGGTGGCCGAGGCTTCTATAGACATGTTCACACCTCCATGCTCGCCAAACTCACGGCGGGCATTAGCCAGTCCTTGGGCTGGATCAACCCATTTCTTCATAGCTTTGTGTTTCTTGGAGAAGTCCTCTCCTTCATCCTCACGGGGCCGTATGCATGACAGTGCTGATCCTTCCATTGCTATAAATCAACACTATGAAATCAATCCTGCATAAACCCAAAGCACTGAATTCAATCGCCTAAATGAAAAATAACTGCAAAAGATTAACAAAAAAACCACTGCCACTATATCGATTTCTCAATTCTGGACTTTACCACAAATAAACTATACAGATCCAATTCCTGAGCGTGAACAAACAGTGTTGCAGTTGCAGAAATTTGAACCCAAGACTGGCTTTTTAGGCTTTCATATACCCAGAATCCCTATAAGGAAAATCCCCAACAGCAGAGGACGGATTGCTCGTTATACAGAGACCTTAAAAATCAAGATTTCAAAAACCCAAATACAGAAGAAAATCAATGGAAGAATTGAGAATGGCAAATCCATCTTAGAAAGCTTGGATTTATATAACATTGTGGCACCTCCAAACTAAATATTTTAATATCCTAAATTCCGAAAATTTAACAAAATAAAACGGTAGTACGACGACCTATATATTTTTACTTTGGAATAATTGAATATTTCCACTTGAATCTGGCAAATATATATTTTTAATGTAGTTTGAATTATTTATATAATAAAAAATAATTTAAACTAAAATTTTAAATCGACGTTCATATTAAGATGACATCATAGAAGCAAGGAAGCTAGAAACATCCATGGTCACCATTTCAAAGAGCTCCTTAGCACAACTACAAATTGTATATGATCTCTTATGACATCCATGGTCACCTTTGTTTAAAGAATTTTGTGACGATTTAACCATAGAACCCTTTTGATGTCAACCTTTAGATACCCCTTGACCTCGCTACTCCCCACCTTCCATGTGTATTACATGTTGCAGTTTTTTCCCTAGTTATTTCTTTGTATTGCTTCTATGATATCATCATGAGTCATACATCTAGTACTAGCTTAGCCATGCCTTCATAATTTTTAGTTTAAATTTCTATTTTGGAAGCCCTGAGTTTCTAGCTTCCTATGATGTTTCAAACTACATTAAAATAAAACCTAACAAATAAAATAAATAATTCAAACTTTAATTTTAAATTTAATATAAAAAATTATCACCTATAAACCAACATTTATTGAACTACTATATATTCAATTTCCATTTCCAATAAAAGCCTCTAATCCTTTCTAATCCTTTCACATTGAGGCAAATGGATAGCCTAAACAACCCATACTTTGTTAACATATGGAGGAAAAGTATAGCAGGCTGGTTTCTTTTTTGTACTAAATGTTTTGAATGGTAATGGCGATTACGTCAAATAGCTGAAAACAAGGAAGAGATATAGTAAAGCAAACATCCCATAAGTCTTTTTGTAAATATTTTATAATAGCTGAAGTAGTAGCGGTTAGTAGTCAAGTGAATCTTGTATAGTGCTTGTTACAGCACCTGAGGAATGTATTCAGATCTCTTTATGACGAATGAATATGATTTTTTTTTTAAAAACAAAAAAAAACAAAAAAGGTCCTCGCCCAACGATGTGCAAAAGCATGCAATATCGTTAATCCTTGTTAAATATTATTGCATTCAAATTTGCATATTTTTTTAATGCAAATCAATGGTTAATAATGCTGAAAAAACATTCATAAGTATTTTTATAAGGTCAAAGAATCCATATTTATGAGAAATATATATATATATAATCCGTACTTTGTTATTATATACGTCCACATCCAACCATGTGCAAAAGCATGCAATATGGTTAATCATTGTTATTAAATATTATTGTATTCAAAATTGCATATTTTTTTAATGCAAATCAATAGTTAACAACGCTGGAAAAACATGCAATATGGTTAATCGTTGTTAAATATTATTGTATTCGAAGTGGTATATTTTGTTTTAATGTAAATCAATAGTTAACAACGTTGAAAAACGATCATCAAATACTTTTAGAGTCAAAGGATCCAATTTTTTTTTATTATATATATATATATAATATCGTAATTTTATATTTATAAAATCATATTTGTCGAGGTTTATGAGCTTTAATTTACATAAACATTTCATGAGTTCATTTTCAATCCCTAGTGAATTATTATAGCTGCAACAAAAGTAAAACTTTCCACGTCTATTCGAGAAGAAACAATTATCTTCTAATGATTAAAACTAACAAGAAAAGGGCTTAACATACATCCAAATTGTCATCCATATGTGTTCATCCATAAGTGTTTCATTTTGTTTATCATGAAACTTATTGTTCTCATCTAATCCGGTAGTAGAATTGTCTTCGAGGCATATAAGAAGAAACCATTGAAATAAAAATGAGCTATTGTCTACCTAGGAAAGGCCATCAATCAAGCTCCTCTGTATGATCCCCATAAAATTACCACCTATGTTAAAGTCCAATTCCTATGTGAAGTCCATCCTTTGAGAGCCTGTCTGCCTCTGGATTCCCCTCTCTCTCTATATGTTGAAAAGTGACCTATTGGAAAGTACTTAATTTCCTCATAGAGAGGTCTGAGATAAATATTCCTGAGGGGTATTCTTTGATTGAACCAATCAATGACAAGTTGTGAGTCACCCATTACTTGAAGCTTTTGCACCCCTTTTGATTCTACAAGTGCCAATAGGAATTTTAGAGATGTCAACTATGCCATTTTATTAGTGCTTGATCCAAGGCCAACATTGAATTTTGTCCACTAGGATTCATCCAATAAAATTATACCTCCATCTCCCCCAATTTTTGGTGTACCCTGTACAGCCCCATCAAAATAGGCCCATGCACCATATTTGTTTATATCTTCTACCTGGATCATCCTTTGTTTGTTATCATCATCCACCTATGAGAAAATTTTAAGAAAGGAAACACCCTTTGTTGCATATACAAAAGAAGGAATATGAACATCCTCAAAAGTCGCACAATTTCAGGCCAACCAAGCCCCCCACATCAAAATAATAGGTACAACGATATAATTTTTGTAAGTTATATTTTGTGTCCAAGTCAAAAGAGCCTCTTCAATGTCATTTTCATTCCATATAAATGACATGCCTAAAATGTGATAGGCATGATTAAGAACTTGTACCATATATGAGCACCTGATTAACAAATGATCCATATTCTCTAAGCTAGCTTTGCATATAGGGCATTTTCTTGGTCCAAACCAAAATTTACTTTGAAGATGATCCCATGTGGGTACTTTTTTTTGTTTAGGGTCAACTATATTAAAAATAACTTATCCTTTAATGTGAATTCAAATTTCCATAAAGTTTTGAACCAGCAAAGAATCTCATGATGATCTTCCTCTTTTCTCAGCACTTTGTATCCAAGATTTGGGAAATATTTTCCACCGGTAGGATTCCTTGTCCATAAAAATTCATCCTCCTTGTTGGATAATATAGCATGATTTTTCTGTAGGGTGTCTATATAATATCCATTCCATAGTTTCAATTCTGCATCCGAAAAACCAAAGCATTCTCCAAGTAACCAAGCCAGACTAAGAATAGTACTATGTCTAGGATCCCCTATATGTGCCAAATAAATGTAACATTGATCCTTTAGCTCTTGAACCATAGCCTCTAGGAGTCGATAGTTTCCCCCAAATCCAACCCATGGATCCATTCCAATTCTAACTTTTTCACTAGCCCATATTTTCCATGCAAGCCACTCTCCAATGATATCAAAAGACAAAAGTATTACCTTCCATATTACAGAGACATTATAGATGGTTTTTCCCTGGATCTAAACCACTCTATGGTATTTAATGGGGAGATGGATTTTTGCTTAACAATTGTAACCCACAGTCCTTTTCCTTTTAGAATCCTCCAAACATTCTTTGTAGTTAGGGCCTGTGAAAAAAAGTGGAGGTTCTTCAATCCCCAGCCTCCTACCTCCTTTGGAAAGGATATTTTCTCCCAGGCTACTCAATGGAAAGTTTTGTGTTCATTCCTTCCTTACCACAAAAAGATGAAACTAATCTTTTTAATATGTTCAAGAAAACCTTTTGGGATGAAGGATAATGAGAACCAATATACTGGTATGGCTTCTAGGACATCCTTCATCAACACAAGCCTTCCACCCCTAGAGAGTCACTTGTTGCACCAAAGAGAGAGTCTCTTCTTAACTTTCCCAATAAGCTAACTTCAATCTATACGGCTATAATCATTTGGCTTAAGAGAGAATCCTAAATACTTTTGTCCAGTATGCATATAAACATAAGGAAAGGTGAAAAGATTATTCAACCAGTCCACATGTTCCTCCTCCAAGTGCAAATAGGACATATAAGACTTATGTTCATTGAAGGCCATTATTGTAGCAATTGAAAACAAGATTAAAATTTATTTCAACTTTGTGGCCTCCCTTCTGGATCCATTACACAACAATAATATGTTAGTAAACATATAATAGGTGTGAGACAAAAACAGTTCCCCCCATTTGTATGCCACAAAAAGAACCTATTGATCTTTCATGATGTATTATCCTACTCAAAACTTTTACAACCAACAAAAATAGTAAAGGAGCAAGTCGGCATCTCTACCTAAGACCTCTCCCTGGTCTGAAGAACCCTGTAGCAGATCCATTAATTAAAACAAAAAATGAAACTGATTGAATGCAATACATGATCCAATTGACTACATCAAGTTGAAATCCCACTTATAGCATTATGATCCTATAGTACAACTAGCTAACCATGTCATATGCTTTTGATAGGTCAACCTTAATCACCATGGTAGGTAACAGTTTTGTTTTGACTGAATGCATGACCTCATGTGCCACACCGATAGCCTCATGAATTTGTCTTCTTGAGAGGAAGGAAAATTGTTCTTAAGTGGTGGATTTAGAGGGGATTCCCCTTAGTCTCTTGGCTATGGTCTTAGCAATAATTTTATAAATACGATTACATAGGAATATAGGTCTAAAGTGTTCCAAGTGTATAGGGATGTTGGACTTAGGTATGAGAGCTATAAAATTAGTGTTGAATGCTGCCAATAGTCTTCCATTGAGTCTGTATTTTTCAATGGATGCTAATAAGTTCTACTTGAAAAGCTCAATGAATCCATTGAAAAAATCTATCGGCCATCCATCAGGGCCTAGGATTTTTTCCTTCTGGAGAGAGTGAATGACTTATTTTAATTCATCCATGGTCACCTCCTCCATGAGAGTTGCATTTTCCTCCTCATCAACAAAGGATGGAAAGAAGGAGGCAATTATGACCATGTCAGCCATGGATGCCCTTTCATCTTCTTTAAAAAATTGGAAAAGAGAGACACCTACTTCTGTCGGGCCTATGAAACCTGTGATCACATTCCCATCATCCTCCTCTAGTTTTCATATTGAATTGACATGTTTCCTGTGATAGACATAATTATGAAAACAATTTTTTTCTCATCACCGTTTTGGAGCCAGATCTCTCTTCTCTTGAGTCTCCATGTTGCCTCATTTTCATCCAGGATTTACCTTCTCTTTTATTGAAGATCGTATAATTCCTTATTCTATATTTTATCCTTATACCCAACTAGATCTACCACATATATCAACTCTAGAGCATCCTCAACCTGTCTTAGCTCCCAGTCCATCCTTACTTTTCTATCAACTACCCAACTTATAGACCTTTTCTTCATAGATTTCATGTTTCGTAAGAATTGTATACTGGCGTATGTTCTACCAAAATCATCAAAAGGCACCCAATTTGTTTTTATCATACGAATATATTATTCATCTTCAATCCATGTAGCATTAAATTTGAAGGGGATTGAAGGTTTTTCTTGTCCTGTGACAACCTCCAACAAAACTGGAAAACGATATGATTCTCCACCTGATCCCACCCATTTCCTAATAAAAACATAAGGCCAGATATTTTCTCCATTGATAAGAAATATATCAAGTCTCTTTGCTATTTTATAATTTCCAAATCTCATGTTTCTCCAAGTTGGTCTCAGCGTCACGGGAATAATATCATAAAGATTTTTCTCCTCAAATCTTCTCAAGAAAAATTCTACTAGAGCATCTTTTTTGGCACTGGCCCCCCATATCTCAACCTCACCCAGAGATAGATTCAGAATGACACCTAGGATTACTTTTCCACTATCATAAATCCCTAATCTAAAGATCCTCTCCCAATATAAAACCATGTCTTGATATGGACCGCATATGTTAATCATATTAAATTCCATACCCAAGTCCATTGAAAACAGTGATGTGCCTAAACCCAAGGTAAAATCCCAACTGTTAGTGCACTTGAAAGACTTCAAGATCCATCCTATTATAATACCCCTTGATATACCAATAGCATCCACATTAACAAAACCCTATCTCGGAAGCAAAGAAGCCAAATCCTCTATGACTAAGTTCCCAAGGGAAAGAGTTTCTTGAAGGAAAAGAATAGAAGGTTTTGTGTTTCCACCATTCTTTTTAGGGAAAGTTTCCTGGTGGGCAGCCCCAACCTCATTGGGTAACCCATCCTCTAGAGGGGATTTCTCTAAGGGACCTTTTTATAGAAAATTTCCAACCAACATTGATATCTAGTAACTAGTTCATCCTAAAGACGAGCATGTGCGAGGGTTGAATTCCTCCCTCTTAATCTCTTAAGGGAAGAATCATTCTGATTTTGGGACAATCCACTGAAAATACCCTCATAATGAACTAGACTAGGGATATTTATAGGACTAAATGGGTAGCACTTATGTCCAAGGGTGGACATATGTTCCATATCCACCTTCTCAAGTTTGGGAAAGCTAGATGCTAAAATAAAGGGCTTTGAAACCCTAATAATGGGACTATCATAACATAATTTAGGGAGTGGGTAAGGGGAAATAACACAAAGATAACTCTTGTCTATGTGTGTTCCAAACCCCCATAAAACAAGAGAAACATCAACTTGCTTCTCGAAAGGAGAAATATGCTTTGTCTTCATCCCTAGGACAAAACCCTTCACACCTATGTGCTTTGGGTTTGTACCCTCCACTCCTAAGGGTGAATCATAGACATAGGGTGAATCATAGACATCCCTAGGTCCCAATGTATAGGAGCTATCCTTACCACCCATGTAAGCCTCCAAAGAATCAAAGCTAATTTTTCTTTCATTGTGACCTAATAAATTGTGTAAACATTCAGTAACATATCCAATAAAGTCTCGAATGTATCCTTGAGTATCTAGAATTAAACCAAAGGGATTTTCATCATTTTGAACAGAAGGGGGATTTGTAAAGAACATCATTGATTTACACATGTCACGTGTTGAAAGGGAACCCCGATTCTCAAACGGTTCCATTTGAGAGGTGCATTTAGAGATGCACATGGAGGGTCTGATAGTTTAGGGATATATAGTCCTTTTCTTTTCCCTTCCAGAAAAAATTCTTTGTCAAATGAGTAGGTTGAACAAGTCCTTGTCGTCGCCATTTCTCCCTTGGAGTGATTACATTGTGAGATGCATGGGCCCACTATGGAGTTATTTGTCCCATAAGATGTTATGTGTGGTCCTTCGCATGAACCATCCACCTTAGGAGTGTGCAAATTTAATATAAACCCAATATGAGGGGACACCTTAGGATTCAATAAACCACATTTTGCAATCTCCACTTCATTTTGGCCTTGAAATTTTTTGAAATCCTATGGGGGAAACATCCCAAGCAGCTCTTGCGGAATTTCATTGGTTGTGGTAATCTCATAAAGGGCACCTTCACTGATTTGCATACATTTATGTCCTAAAAAGGGCCCCGATCCCGGATCCTTCACCTTAAAACCCTTGAAAGGAAAAGAGCATGAACTAACCAAATGTCCATATGCATGAAAATAGTTGCAGTTGAAGGGTATTGCTTCATAGTCACTCTTTTTTTCCAATATATCTGAGCCCTTTTGGATGGACATGTTCACGGCTAAACTGTCCCTAAGGTCAAGGTTGATCAATATCCTTGCAACACTCATATTTCCAGTTTCCATGAAACTCATGTCCGCAAAGAGGAAAATGCCCAAAATAGTACCAACTTTCTCAAAGATATAAGTATATTCATTTAATTAATCATTATGTTAATATGAATTATTAGTGATGTGTTTATTTTTATTAAGATCAAGAAAATAATATATTGCACCTTCTATGTTGTTGTAAACCACATATTTTAATCAATTTGAGATTAGCATTTAAAGATATTCAATTTATTAATGTATTTTTTAAAGAAAACATGTGAAAAAGGTAATGTAAAGTAACTGCTTGAGGATCATAATATACTATATGCTATTGTAAATTACATCTCTCAATCACTATAAAAATAATTTATTATTATTTATATCATAAAAAGCAATTCAGAATAGTAATCTTTTCCACAAACTTTCCACATATTTAAAGAATATGTAGTCCACACCAACATATTCCTAAAAGAATATGTGATCCACAATACCATATTCTTACTATGATTGAGAAATAAACTATAACTGGTAATTTCCCCAAGAAGGTGCAATAATACATCGATAGGTTGTTGTTGGAGGGTAAGAAGGCTGAAAAGGGGAACTAAAATAGATTTGGTGTAGACCTAGAATCATACCATGAGGAAATCAGCTACCAATTTTGTAGGGAAGGGAAATGAAGGGTCAACTGTAAGAATCCCTTTCAGAATAACAAAAATAGTTACATGAATATTCACCTCACAATTAAGTAGACATTTTTCGATGGATTCCATTACTGGAAAGTAGTCTATTGGTTTTCTTTTTTTCTTTAATTTAGATGATTTCTCTTAAAGTAGATATAAAATCTTGAAGAGACAAATTGCTCACCTCCAAGGAAATCTACCCCTCTAATTGAGAAGTTAGCCACTAGAGAGAGAATTTCTCACCTCATAATGCAAGGAGCCTATCAAAACCAACGATTTGAGCACGCAACCTTCAAACTCATTGAATTATCTTTTCCAAAACAAATGAGTGATGGCTTCATTTAGTATTCTCAACAAACCACACACCAAAAGAGAAAATTGACAGCTTAGGAGGAACACAAACTCTCTCACCTAGAAAAAGAAACAAATCACTCACTTGGATGTGCAATCTACCACCTTAACCCAATGAATTACTCATTTAGGAGGAAATCAAGCTCTCAACCTCAACAAATTGATAGCTTGGTCATTAAGCTCAACATTTACCTTTTACAACTGTCTCTTGTTTCCTTGATTCATCACTATTTCACTCTACAACTTTTCATTTACCTGAAAACAAATTTACTTATTCATCTCTTGGTTCACTTTATTTGTTTGTAAGATTCTTTTATAAATCACAAGATTCTTATAGGTGTATTTTCTTGTAGACATACCCATTCTTTCTCCTAAGCTCAAGATAGGTCGAGTCAAAATCACATTGCCCATTATAGATTAATTTCATCTCTGAAACAAGTTTACATTGCATTCTAGTCTTCAAGCATCCCAAAAGTGGTTGGGCCTATAATAATAGAAAAATGTTAAACCACTTTTCAAAGCACCTTCTTCCACACTATTCTTTAAATAAAATATAAAATAATAACCATCATTTAACCAAAATCCATCGAATCTCCTCATAAAGCATTTTTTGAATCTCGTTTAAGGGTCCACCAACCATAAAGTGTCAATAGAAAATCTAAACGAGGGCACTAGGTATGAATGGAAAGCTTCTAGTCATGTTCACGGATTCAAGCATCACGACCTTTGGAGTTGAATGCTTACCCTGTTACGCTCTTCGGTGATGCACTTTCGTGGGTCTTAGCACTCAATCAAGACTAGATTTAACACCTTTTTAATGGACATGATACTGAAGACATTAGTGGATTGGGGTGGTGAAAACGTAATTTCATCGACGGATCAATGGATCATGCTCTTCTTAGTGTGGGAGCTTCTTTTGGATCACATTCCAAAATGTTAGCTCATTTGATTCATTGTTTAATTCCTTTCTCCAATGACTTCAATACCTTTGATTGGTTATTTAGAGCTTGGTAACCTTCATCTAAAGCAGTATGTCAATAGCCATCCTCTTAAGATGGGATAATCTTAAAAATATTATCCATCTAAAATCTGAGAATGTATGATGTTCCGAGGGCTGATGGATTCTACAGGTTTGAAAACCATTCTGTGTTGTGTCATAAGAAAGTCCAACATTTGTTGTTTTAACATTAGTGCGCATGGCTTGTTGTCTCTTTATAACTTTGATGTCATACCCAGGATGTGGTTGTCTTCTCTCTATCTAAACCATTGACAGATTAGGCTCTAATCCATATGATTGCTCATAATTTGCTATTGTTTCCTATTTGAGGGGGAAAATAGAGCCAATACATGCCCATGATTGAATTTTAAGTCCCAAACTTGCCCAGAATTCATAGGAAAGTCCTTAATTTGCTCAACATGCCCAGAATTACCCTTTCCATGTTGTCTCACATACAGATTTATCTAGGATTCCCAACTTCTTGTAAGGAACATATAGACTTGATCTAGATATTGCCCAGAATTTGCTTGAACGAAACTTTAGAGACATGTTATATGCCTCAAACCTGTAGGATATACCATAAATACACAAGCCCTCCAACACAGACATATTCTAGATTTAGAACTAAGGTGAATTTCCATACAAATCAGACCTAATGTATGATGATGATGCCAATGTCATAATGCGACAGAATCCAAATGAGATTATTCATTCCTGAGAATGGTCCACAAACTGCCCACCTCTCTTCAACAATTTGCCACATAGAAAGCATGCCCTCCACTATAGGCCATAAAGCTTCCTACTTAGATGAGGCTGACACACACAGATGACTGTATATTTATTCACCTTTTGATGATGAGACAAGATGAACTTTATGATAAGGTTGACTAGAGTTTTAGATGGGCAATGTGGCATATCATAGTTAGCAAGGTTTCCAACCAAGGAATTAAAATTAGAGCATCCAACAATTCCTTGCTAAAATATGCTAACTATAGCACCTTTTCCAAGCCTTGACATATTGTTGTTTCGACACAATTATAAGTTGCCTTATTTTTCAAAACATTTGAGGCCTTGTTATTTGCTTTCCTAGAACCAGCTGCCATAATTTGTTAGACCCAAAATTGATAGCAAGGTTTCATTTCCGATTTTCTCTTGCAATCCTTCGTCATGAACATATCAAAGCTACAACCTCAAGCAAACCTAATTCTAAACTATGCAATATAGGTGGTAACATAGAGCATTGGTTAGCATATGTCGTGATAACATTTTTCTGGTGATGTTGTAGACAATGGGATCCTCTCTTGCACCATAATATGCAAGGAAATTGACCCTACCAAAGTATTACCATCAAAATTGACCCTATTCTTTATGACTTCAGATGGTCTTAAATTTTGGACTATGGAAACCCAGATTTCCATTGCAAAGGTTTCCATGAAATAGTTCATGCCACTTCCTCCTATCCAAAAAATAAAAAATAGGCTCAAGGAAAAGGAATAAGATATCAGGAAGGTCAAGGTAAATGAAAGAAGAAGAATTAACCCATTTTTGTTTCGAGATGAAGAACTACATAATGAAGAAAATAAGGTTCCATATCAGGACACAGAACTAGTGCAAGAATGGGAGAACACAAAAAGAAGATCCCTCACAATGAGATGTATATGATAAAAATCAGATGAGAAAACCCTTTCAACATATTAGAACCTATCAAAAAAAGGGAAAGCGACCCCAGTTATTGAAGAAAAAAAAGTAGAAGGGCAAGCAACTCCATTTATTGAAGAAGAACAAGTAGTGGGGTAAGCAGTTCCTATCATTCAAGAACAGGTAGCAGGGTAAGCATATTTTGATATTGAAGAACAAGTAGATACTTCCATATAGGATTTTGTTGTAGTCAAGCGAGTTGTAAAGTCACCAGTAGTACATCATATAAGATTAAACAAGCATTCACACAATAATAAGCAAGACAAAGTAGTGGAGATAGAAGCAATAAGTATTCTACTACTCAACATAGACTGTACAAAGTATATACATAGAACAATAATATATTCATATCTTGTCTGGCTCTCCGGCCTATATTTATATGGATTGCAAACAGTTACATAATGGTCTTGTCGGTTCAACCGATCGACAAGTTCAGGCCGACAAGTCGCGTTCGACAAGTAGTCCATCAAAGGACCTAGTCGGCGCAGCAGATTAGGTTCCTTCAACATCTCCCCCACCAACAAAACATTTCTTCGTCCCAAAGAAAGCGTGAAGTAAGTGGAAACTCGCTGCCACTTGTCGACGTACAACAAAGTATAGACAATTGTTGAATCTGAACTGATATGAACTACATCCATGGTTGGAACTGGGTCGTCAAATGAAGGTTGGAACAACGCCAATGGAGGTAGAAGAAACTGGAAGCATGATCTGGTACTAGACACATCACTGTATTGGATCCGGTATTGAACAACATCTGATGATTTACTATCATGTGGTAGATCGATAGAATAAACTGATGTTGTTTCAGAGAAGAAAGTGTCCAAACAGGGGTGACTTGGACAGGTAATCTTCACACATCTGCTCCAGCCTGCAAGTTAGCCAGCTATAGTAGAGGAGAGGCTATGGGGACATGATTGGTGGAAAGGAACAAATAGGAAAATCCTGTTCTGGGAACATCGAGAGCACTCGAAATGCTCATATAGCACGAAGGAATGAAGAACAATTGAAGTATTTCTAAAAGAACAACAAGGGAAAAGGAACAGGGGTGGCAAAGAATAGTATCATGAGTTAACAAGGGTGTCACTGTGACATTGGATGGGGGATGGTCATCCTTTTATAGCGGTGAGTGGAGAATGGCTAGTGGAGTGGTGACTTGACAGGGATGCGACAGATGGGAAAGCGACAAATGTGAAAGCATGGTAGATAGATCTCACATGTAGTGACTGTGGATTTGCTGGAGGATTGGTATGTGTATCAATTAGATCGATGCTTTGGTCATGAGTTGTATGCTGACATGGTGATATATTTGATGATGATGTATGCAGAGGGAAGGATTCTGGAGGCATTAAAACTGAATGCTATCTAGTGTAACTTGTGTGAAAATATTTGAATCAGACTTCAGACAACAGTCGACGTGTGAACTATCAAAACTAGTTGATGCAATGATGAACTACTAGAGAGGGAGAAATTTTGTTGATGAGTAAAGATTCATGTTCTTCCTATGGATGCTGAACAACAGAGGTACTGGTAGTTGATGGTTGAATATCACAGAATTTGAATATTGCTTCAGCATATACTTGCAAATAGTGTTGAAATTCTTCCCAGGTGCACAAGGCATTATGAATGTCGATGGTGAGAGTGGTGATCAACGAGAAAATATTCATCTTTTATGCAACTAGACGATCCTGAATGTTGCTCATGTCCTTGCCGAGGAAAGTAATTTGGTCTTCAACGGCTATACACAACCGAAGGAGATGCGGTTGGCTTTGTTCAACATTGATTAAGGAAGATCTCGCTTGGGATATCCACTATTCTTCTTTCTTTTCTAAATTTGCAAGTCTTCTAGTTTCCATGGAAAGTTGATCTTCCGATAGTTGTAGTAAAGCCTCATCTGCTCCATGGATTTGTTGTTGGATTTTGTCGATTTTCTCTTTTGCATCCTGTATTTCGCCAAATATTTTTCCACGGTATGTGTACCAATTTCTCAATACATTTGTGGTTGTTTTAGCCTCTTGGACATAATGGGTGAGAAACTTATGGTTCTCGACAAATGTTGTGAAATGATTTGTCATCAAAAGTTATGTTTCTAGTTCCTGCACTTGCCGATCTTTGGTCAAATTTTCTTGAAAGGCTGACACGATAGTTTCAAGTAGGTCATAGGATTTGTTGAGCGAGCTCTGATCCTGAGTTGATGACTGAAGGGGAAGGACTCGCTGAACTAGTTCTTCGCATTTGGCCAAAAATTTAGTCTGCTCCTTTTCTAGTGCTTTGATACTATCTTTGTCGGATGTTCGTCGTTTCAATTGTTCTCTGGTGATAGCATCCAAGAGTAGGTCGAGACATCTGTGGATTCCGCTAGGTTAAATGTAGATATAGGCCCAAACTGATCTAAATGTATTGTAAGGTCAAGATGACTCTAAAGCTGTTGATGCCATTGTTGTTTCTTTCGTTACTCTCTCACCCTTTTTTTCGTCTCCTTATTCCTCTTTATTTCATTTCCTATTTCCTCCTTTCTCGCAGGTTCCCTTTCTCTATTCTTGTCTGCAGTGTCGTTATCTTGTTTTGTGTCTAGTCCTTGATCGAGTTGTTGTTGATCCTGTTGATTTTCTATCTGAACTGTAGAGGTCGAATTGAAAGGAAGAGGTGATGGTACTTCAGGTGGGTCTTGCTGTTAAATTTTGAGTATTAATTCACAATACTCTTGGATATTTACTGATAAAATAACATATACAGTATATCAATGCATAACAATCACAATAAGCATGACAAGCATCACAAGAATCAAAAGCATGAGAGACAAGAGACACAAAGTTTCCGTGGGGAAAACCCTAAGGTGAAAAACCCCACAACTTCCTCAGAGATAGAGAGAGCAATGGCTCAACCAAAGTACAAGAAAAATACACTGAGATAGTCTCCTAGTAGCAGATGATCCTCCTCCTCACTAGTGCGCCACTTTCTGAGTGAGAGAAGTGTGAGTTTTTGAGTTATGAAAATAGAGATCTCTCGATCTCTATTTATACTAGCCTGTTTTCCCAGTTACACTATGGGGCTGACTTGTCTATCTAGATACATCCACAATATAATATATATTTCAGGGCCAACCCCACACATGGTGGTCTAATAACCCATCGGCAAGTACACACACTTGCAACACTTGTCAATCCACATGAAGACACTTCCTTATAGAGGAATAACACATCTCTTATAAGAGTACAATAAATATATATGAAATACATTCCGAAGTTACATATACATCAACACTCCCTCTTAACTAGGAAGGTATTTCTCGACACATATCTGCAAGACAAGTCTTCTTCTCGGGATCATCGTCATCAATGCATCGTCGTCATCATCGTCACTGCTGCTGCTATCTCAACCAATCTCTGAATCTACTCGTCATAGGAAGTTCTACAATGCCAGTCCTTTTTCATACTGGATGTAGGCCCACCACCTGCAGGTCTTCATCATCACTGGCCATACTGTGGAATCCTCAGGACTTATTACGTGCGTCACAAAACCTGGCTGCAGCATCCCAGGCTATTACGAGCACACAACTCTACCTGTCGGATCTCCCAAGAGCACATTACATGTGACCCATCACAAAACCTGGCTGAAGCATCCCAGGCTATTACGAGCACACAGCTCTACCTATAGGATCTCCCAGGAGCACATTACATGTGATCTCACCACAAAACCTGGCTGAAGCATCCCAAGTTGTTATGAGCACACAGCTCTACCTATCGAATCTCCCAGGAGCACATTACATGTGGTCCACCAAAAAACCTGGATGAAGCATCTGAGGCCTTTTTCATCCTATCCAGATCTCCCAGGAGAAAATTACATGTGGTCATGGAAAAACCTGGCTGAAGCATCTGAGGCCTTTTCCATCCTGTCCAGATCTCCCAGGAGTAAATTACATGCCATAGGACAAAACCTCGCAAGAGCATCTCAGGATGTTACGGCTACACAACTCCAACCTGAAGATCTCCCAGGGCACAAATTACATGTCCTCCCATAGCAATTTCTCGAAAGAGCATCCCAGGCTATTACAGGTACACAACTCTGACCTATAGGATCTCCCAGACATGCTCATCTGCACAACCTGATCCATGGCCACAAAGTATCATCCTGATACTCACCATACATCATACTGAAGTACACATGATCATCCTGATCATCATCACTGCATCGTCCTGATGCATGTCATCTGGAGAAGCTCGTCATCCACGATCATCCTGATCATACAATGCATCCACCTTATGCATACTAAGTATCTACCTAATACATATCACCATACACAGTGTATCCACCTGATACATAGATACATGATCCACACAATGTATCCATCAACATACATGATCTACCTGATCATACAATGTATCCACCTGATACAGATACATGGTCCAAGCATCCAACATGATGCATATACAAAATACACACAAATGATCCAACCGATCATATCCAGCATCTAACATGATGCATACATACATATACATATAAATGATCCAAATGATCATATCCAGCATCCAACATGATGCGTACATACATATACATATAAATGATCCAACTAATCATATCCAACAGAAACTAGAACATCATCCTGATGCTCATCATCCAACGCTTACATCCACAGCCATGTGAAGAATCCTCCTTCCAACATGCTTGGAATGGCTTCAGCAAATGTGTCCATCACTTCTTCCTCGAAGTGTCCTCGATCTGAAGAACACCAAGCCTCTCCCTGAAGTACTCGAACTTCACCCTGGCTAGTGGCTTCATCAGCACATCTGCAATTTGCTCATCCGTCGCAACATACAGGAGCTTCACAGCTCCTCTCTGCACCATATCCATGATATAGTGATATTTGATCTCTATGCGTTTTGACCTGTCATGAAACACTGGGTTCTCAGACAGCTTCACACAACTCTGGTTATCGCAGAAGATACTAGTAGCATCCAATGGGAGATCAAATAACTCAGACAGTAGCTTCCATAGCCATACTGTCTCACAACTAGCTGAACAGGCTGCAACATACTCTGCCTCAACTGTAATCAGTGCTACGCAAGACTGCTTCCTGCTAAACCAAGAGATCACACCTGATCCCATACTGAAGCAACACCCAGATGTGCTCTTCCTATCTGTAGCACTGCCAGCCCAATCTGAATCAACATAACCCTGCAGGTTAAACTTTTGATTCGCTTCATACTTGAGCCCATAATCCACTGTACCCTTTAGGTACCTCAGAACATGCTTTACAACAACCAGGTGAACACTCCTTAAATCTATCAGGAACTGACTCCATGTGTTCACGGCAAAGCAAATATCTGGTCTCATGTTCGTCAGGTACATCAAGGACCCAATCATCTGGCGATACATAGAGATATCAACTGGCTCAGATGAAGCATCACATAGAAGCTTCAGATTCGATGCCATAGTTGTGGCCATGGCCTTGCAATCCATCATCCCGAATCTCTTCAGGATATCTATTGTGTACTTCCCTTGACCAAGGAAGATCCCACCTGCACTCTGCCACACATCCATACCTAGGAAATAATGCATCATTCCCAAATCTTTCATGTCGAACTCAGCAGCAAGCTTCCTCTTAGTATCTGCAATCAATCTGTCATCTCCTGTTACAAATAAGTCATCCACATACAGGAGTAGAATCACAGGATTCCCTGTCATGTGTCTCAGAACCAAGTGGCTGCTCCACATACACTTCCTCTTCAACTACACCATTCAAGTAAGCAGTCTTGACATCCATCTAGTGTATCTTCTATTTCATCACTTTTATATTTCTCTATGCTACCATCTGCAGCATGCTTGATCTAATAGATCCATATGGAATTCATTACAGACTCCGCTTCAGGTCTTGGTACTGCATCCCAAACATCATTTTTCATTATCAACGGATCATGGCATTCTTCCATTTCTTCATCACAGATCCTAGGAACTTCAATATATTCAATATCTTCAATATATATCTTTGTTGTTGGAACAAATGTTGTAGTCCTTCGTTTGTAGGTGAAGGTATACGGTCTTTCCTACAAAACAAGTTAAATTGCATGATTAGAAACATCTCATAATTTTCAGAACAAATTCTTACACATAAGGAAATATGTCATACAATCATGCAATTATCTTAGCCAATGCTTCAATACAACATTTATCCATATCCCATAACTTTCTATATGCCTTCCAATCTCTACCAGAACATTGTTAAGAGTGTGCACAAATCCCAACATGTCAGCAAAGAGGTTTCATTCTAGATAAGTAGCAATGGAATGTTGTATAGTGCCATAGGCCACTTACCCATGTATATTAGTAGTATAATGTTCATCAATGCAACTATTCTAATATGCATAATGCACATCCTAAATCTAGGAACATAAGCATATACATCATTGAACAATTTTATTTAAACAAACAAATATACAAGAAATGATAATTAAAATACTTATCTTTGTTTGTTTGTTGGGTGGACTCCCTCTGAGTCTTTGCTTCCTTGCAGGAGCTGCTGGAGTCCTAATATAAAGTAGCTTCTCCTACACCTTTCTGTTGTGGAATGTAGAGAGATGGTAAACTCCCTCTGAATATCTGCATCCTTGCAGAAACCACTGGAGTGTGCTCCCTCTTGATCTTTGCTTCCTGGATTACCTGTTCTTGAACTTATATTCATTCTCGATCCCTATGCATGCTTGTTAGTATCATCATTTTGTTAACCTCGAGGTCTCATACATAATCATTAGTATAATCTTAAAATTATCAAAACACAGTAATCTCAAGCATGTATAGTTAGGATCATTTCAAACAGAAATAATAAGCATTCTTATGGTTAGTCATAAACATAATATTCCTAAACCCATGATTACTCAAACCTATGACTCTTCTGGTTAGTCATATTATTAATTAAGGTAAAAAACATAATATGCATAAGTCCTAGATTACTCAAACTTGTAACTTCAAGAGTAATCATTATCAACCATACAAAAGTATACGATATATATAACAAAACATACCTGGTCATCATATTTGCTAGTTATGTCTAGCAATGTGTTCTTGTTCTCTTCAATGACCTGCATAACTCATTAGTTAACTTTTGCAAAAACAAATTATACATACCTCCTTAGAGAACTGGATGACATGGAACCACAAACATCTGGGTGGATGGTTTCCAAGATGCCTTTTGCCTTGCTTTCACTACTTGGAAATGCCTTCTTAATGTTCTTTCCTTTTGCACATCATTTGCAAACACCTTCATGCATGGTCTTGATTTCAGGAAGACCTTCTACCGCCTTACTTGCAATTGGTAATGCCCTGTAGTGCATATGTGCAAGTCTTCTATGCCAAAGTTCACTTGGCTCCATGGAATCATGCACCATGGCATGTTCAGGTTGTCCTTTCAATTTATACAAACCTCCCTCTTGCTCTCCAATTTCTACTGCTTCATTCATGGTCTTACCCTTTTGCCACATTAGGACTTGGCCATCCACAAATGCAACCCTCATACCTTTTTCATCCAATGCAGAGATGGAGAGTAGGTTCTTCTTGAGCCCAGGTACATAAAGGACTTCTTTCATCTTCAAATATTTTCCAGAATCTAGGTTGTAGGAGGGTTCACCACTTCCTTTGATGGGATATTGATAATCATCCCCAAGTTTCACTTTATGGGGTGATTCATGTTCAGATAGATTTACAAAAGATTCTTTAAACCCAGTCATGTGTTTGGAAGCCCCACTGTCAATCAACCAATCATTACAACCATGTGAGATAGTACCTATGAGAGCAGAGATAAGAACATACTCTTCTTCACTTGATGAGTCATCATCACTTTCTGCCCTAGCTTTCTTCTTTGGAGGTTCATCATCTTCAGTAGCATGAGCATGGAACTTTCTCTTGCTGCCCTTCTTCTTCTTCTTTTGTTCTTGGGACATTCTGAAGAAAAGTGACCTTTCTCATTGCAATTGAAACATCTTAGATCTTTCTTATCTTTGTGATAAGGATGAGAAGATTTCTTCTTGTGATGGGATGGCTTCCTCTTAAACTTGCCTTTCTTGGTGTGTACTGTGAGGGCTTGATCTTCATTCCCCATCTTTTCTTCTCTTGCCACGAGCCTTGCTTCTTCTTGGGAACATTCCTCCCACAGTCTACTAAAGGAGATTAATTTCTTCCTTGCACAGATCCCTTGGATAAAGGAGTCCCATGACCTAGGTAGGCCATTCAAAGTGGTCATAACAATTTCACCGCTCTCCACCATTTCATCTATAGCTTCAAGTTGTTCCTTGATCTGAGAGACCTTGGAGAAATAGGATTGAATGGTTTCTCCATTCTGAAACTTTACTCCTTTCAATTGGTTCCGCATGGTCATCTTTCGATTTATGTTCTTCCCTTCCAATAACTTGGTCAAAGAGTCAAACATCTCCTTGGGTGTCTTTAGAGAAGACACATGGGGTATGAGATGGTCTTTGATTGAATTAGCAATGATTCTCTTTGCCTTGACCAAGTTCTTCTTACGCAATACCTTAGCCTCTTCATCCTCTGGGATAGGAATGTCTTCTTTTATATATGAGTCTAACTCATTCTCTTCCAGGATTAACCCAATCCTATACTTCCAGGCTCGAAAGTTATCATCCCCTTCAAGCTTATCCTCAAGCTTGGTGTGGTGAGACATATTACGAGTACTTAAAATGGAAATAGAAAAGATTTAGGTCTTACCACTTGAAATGCTGAAAATTGGATCTGGTCCTGGATTAGGGTTTGTCAAAAAAACCCTAAAAATTCAAAATGTGAATTTCAACTTTCTGAAAGGATAGAAAGATGCGCATTGATGAGCTGATCACCTGGTGTATTCAGAATTTGAGATCAGCAAAGCTTTACCCTTCAGATTTGTCTTTTTGTCCTCCTGGGTTCACTAGGGAGAGCCCTGAATTAGGGTTTGAGTTTCCCAGAGATCTACCTAGCCCAAAATCTCGATCCAAAGCTCTAAACTTCGATTTTTGCAAGGAGCTTCCAGCTATGTCTTCAGAATTTAGAAATTCCTATTTTTGTGGAAACCCTAATTTTTAGGGCCAAATCTGAAAATGCTCAGAATTGAATTCTGATTGGACAGATAGATTCTCCTCGATGAGTAGAGTCAATCTACTATACTTATTTTCCAAAAACTGTGGAGAGAAACCCAATAAACAAGAAACTCAAGTTTCCGTCACTGCAAAATGTCTTCTTCTCAGGTTAGCTCTGATACCATGTTAAATTTTGAGTATTAATTCACAATACTCTTGGATCTTTACTGATAGAATAACATATACAGTATATCAATGCATAACAAACACAATAAGCATGAC
Source organism: Larix kaempferi (assembly GCA_027924585.1). Classification (NCBI taxonomy): domain Eukaryota; kingdom Viridiplantae; phylum Streptophyta; class Pinopsida; order Pinales; family Pinaceae; genus Larix; species Larix kaempferi. The sequence goes on along the minus strand of BSBM01001197.1, from coordinate 12,089,030 downwards.
AAGCATCACAAGAATCAAAAGCATGAGAGACAAGAGACACAGAGTTTCCGTGGGGAAAACCCTAAGGTGAAAAACCCCACAACTTCCTTAGAGATAGAGAGAGCAATGGTTCAACCAAAGTACAAGCAAAGTACACTGAGATAGTCTCCTAGTAGCAGATGATCCTCCTCCTCACTAGTGCGCCACTTTTTGAGTGAGAGAAGTGTGAGTTTCCGAGTTATGAAAATAGAGATCTCCCGATCTCTATTTATACTAGCCTGTTTTCCCAGTTACACTATGGGGCCGACTTGTCTATCTAGATACATCCACAATATAATCTATATTTCAGGGCCAACCCCACACATGGTGGTCTAATAACCCATCGGCAAGTACACACACTTGCGACACTTGTCAATCCACATGACGACACTTCCTTATAGAGGAATAACACATCTCTTATAAGGGTACAATAAATATAGATGAAATACATTCCGAAGTTACATATACATCAACACTTGCGGAGGAAGGGGAGGTATTTCAAATGTGTCAAGATGTGATGCAAGGGTGATATGAATAGCTGCGATGTCGGGTTCGGTTGATGCAGGCACTGTTTCATTGGGTAGTTATTGTCGCCCCAGTCTCTCGTCATGTTGATCCTTCCACTACTCACGTTTTAGTCCCCTTTTTATATTATTTATTTTATTCTAAGTCGGTTATAACTGCTTTTTGTTTAAAGTTTCAAAGTCATAATTAATAACATAGTAATAAAATTAATTATTTTTAAAGAAACGTTTCAAACCTGGGCACTTCAGTCGACCAATGGTGATACATCCATTGGTCGACAGCGTGCCTCTTATTATACTTTGTAGCGCTTTAGCTGCACGTCGTTAATAAGTTTTTTGAACACACTTCCTTGTAGTGTTTTTAGTCAAACTAATCCATTAGCATTGATTTATTCTTCTATATACGTGCCTAACCATGCAGTGTGCAACTTCTTTGGTTTTCCTTTAATCTTACTGTCATAGAGCAAGATGAGGTCTCCAACTGATATGTCCTTAATTATAATGTTTCTATCATGCCATGCCTTCTATTGCTGATTTTGTGCTTCTTGATGATGAATTTCTATTTGACGTCATTCTTCCAATTTCAATAGTTGGAATAATCTATCTTTCTTGGATTGCTCGATGTCGAGGTGTAGTACTTCTGCTATTATCGAAGCTTGTTGTCATTAGTGTAGGTGAACAACAAATTATTTTCCATAGACAAGTTTATATGGGGTTTGTCCTTTCGATATTTTGGACGTTGTCCGATTTGCCCAAAGTACCACTTGTATTTTGTCGTCCCAATCATCTTTGTCGATATTGCATATTTTTGTTAAGACTTCAATTAATTTTTTGTCAAGGGATTCTATCGCACCATTGGACTGTGGGTGATATGATGTACTTTTTCGATGGTCAATTAGAAACTCTTTCATCAATACTAATACTTTCTTATTGACGAAGTGAGAACCTTGATCACCGATTAAAGTAAATGAGCATCCAAATCGTGTAAAAATATTTTCATAGATAAATTTGGCTTCTACTTCTTTTGTGCAAGATTTGACAGGTTCGGCCTCTACCCATTTTGTGACATACTCGACGGATGTGATAATATATCTCACTCTTGTTCGTCGACCTGAAACTGGGAATGGTCCAACAAAGTCGATTGCCCAAATTTCAAAAGTTAAGCTTGGATTTACAGATATTAAGGTCATTTCAGTACTTGGTAGAGTCGACCGATTCTTTGACATTTGTCACATTTGTTTACAAAAATTCGACAATATTTGTGAATTGTTGGCCACCAAAGTCCATATTGTTGAATTTTCTGTGCAATTGTATCATCTTGATAGTGTCCTCTGGTAGGTCCATGATATGCTTCATCCATGATGCTTTGTCTCTCATGCTATAATACACATCGTTGTAATACTTCATCTGGCCCCATTTTATATAAGAATCCATTCATCAAGGTATATGGTGCAACTTTCATGGCCAGTATTTTTGTTTTCTTTTCTGAAATTCCCTCTGGTGCCTGTTCGTCTTCTAAATATTGCAGAATGTCCTCCAAGTTTGTTGGTACTGCTTCAAATCTGAATAAATGTGCATTGGGTAACTCATCGTCAATCCCCGTTAGCTCTTCTCTAGTTTCTATTCTCGACAAGTGGTCGGGACCGACATTTGTCTTCCCTAGTCGAACGATCACTTCAAATTAAAATTCTTAGAATAGTAATAGCCATCGACAGATTCGACCATGGTGCAAGGGCTTATTAACTAAGTACTTTAGTTCCTGATGGTTCTTATAGAAGACAAATGGGTTAGCTAGCAAATAATAACGGTATTTGTGTAGGGAAAATATCATTGCAAGTTCCTCTCTTTCTATCATCAAGTAATTCCTTTCTGCCTTATTTAATTTTTGTTGTTGTATGCATTCAGGTAATCCATGCCATCCTCCCTTGGTTGTGTTAAAATCGCTCCAATTTCTATGCTGGATGCGTCAATGTGGACGTGAAACTTTATAAACCAATTAGGAAACCTGAGTATGGGAGCTTCAACAAATTTTATTTTCAGCTAGTCGAAGGATGCGCCACATTCCTCTGTCCATCTAAATTCTTGATTTTCTTTTAATAATTCTTCAAGTGGATACATCATGTCGGAATAATGGCGAATAAATTTTCGATAATAACCCGTATGTCCCAATAAGATTCTAACTTGCTTTGAATTGATTGGTGGTTTCAAGTCAAGAATAACTTTGATTTTTGTGGAATCGACTTTTATACCTTCTTTGCAAACGACATGTCCGAGCAAAATTCCGATTGGTGTCATGAATATACACTTCTTGATGTTTAATGATAATTGTATTTGACAACATATCTATAATATTAATCTTAGCCATTTACAATGGTCCCTTAGCATAGATAAGATTGTCCAGTCATCAAAGTAGATAGCCATTGTTTTGTAGATATATTCTTGGAATGCTTTAACAACAATTCTTGAGAAGATAATTGGTGCGTTTTTCAAAACGAATGTCATTGGTATGTATGAAAATGATATGAATTCACAGATGAATGTATTCTTCTAATGGTCTTCTTTTGCAATAGGTACTTGGTTATAACTAGAAAATCCGTCAGTGAATAAATAACATTCGTGTCTAGTGACTTCATTAATGATTTCATCAGAGAAGGGCGTTGGGAATGGATAAATCAACATTACTTTATTAAGATCTCAGAATTCGACACAGATCCAAAGTCATGTCAGATCATGCTTCTTTGGTTGTACGACCATCGGGCTCTCCCACTTGGCTTGGTCGACAGGGTAGATAATTCCGACGACAAGTATGTTGTTGATTTCTTTCTTGACAATATCTCTATATTTGTGTGCCAGTTTGTACGGTCTTTTCTTGAAAGGTTTGGAATTAGGTTTGATATCAATTTTCATTTATCCCATCTCTTGTACTAATACTTTCAATTCTTTATAATATATAGCAAAGACATCTTGAAACTCTTTCAACAATATTATGATTTCCGCTATTTGCTCCTCGGTCCAATAATCGCCAATCTTTGCCATTTTTGGTCGAGCATCGTTAGATATGTCAACTTATTTTTGCTTGAGTTGTGCATCCATACTCTCTAGTGCTCTTGATTAATTAATCTATTGTTCACCTTCTTTAAATTATGAAAATGTTGGTGGAAAGTCTTCTGCCGTCAATCTTTCTGGTTCATCCTTATTTGACGATTCTACCTTGAAGAGTGTTTTGACAGATTTTGAAGTGGTCGGATGTTCTTTCTTCCATATGAAACTTTTCCCTTCGGTTTTTTTTTTTCAGTTTCCATCTTCAGTCTTGTCGAATGCTAAAGTTCTATCGAGCGAATGTTATTACATGTGGAAATTTTTCGGCTTTATGTTTGTCGATTATTTGTCAAGACTTTGTAGGTTTTCGGTTGTATGAAACTATTAAGCTGATTACTCGTGTCTTTCAATGTGTCGTCTAATGGATTAAAAGAAAAAATTTTTATAAAATTATCTCTAAGTTCCTTCCAAATGAAATTTTCTCCCCTGGATTCTTCCATATTATACCATTTATTAGGAAAATCGTCAAGTGTGCTAGGGAATAAGTGTGGCCAGATTCTTTCATGTCTATATCCTAATCATTTCCATTCTTTTTCGAAGATGTTGATGTTCTTTTTAGGGTCTTTTCCTTGATTAAATGTCGGTATTTTTACTTGGGAGGTGAGTTTTCTTCCGCCAAACCTTTCGAAAAAGTATGTCGATGTTGTGGTCCATGTCTGAAGTCTTTACTAGTGTATCCCACCAACGCGCAGCTTGGTTGGTGAAGGTTTCGACTAAAATTTGAATTCGACCTTGCTCTCCTATGCTTTTTGATACTTCATCAACATGAAATGAGGGGGATTATCGTTCTTTATATCTCAGTGGTGGGATACCTGACGACTCGTTCTTTACAGCGTCGGATATTCTCTGATTTTCCTTTCGAAAATATTCGGGATGATGGAAATAGTGTAACAACGTTGTATTTCTTTCTTTGGAACAACTTCAATTGTTCAGCAATATCCTGCTTGAGCTTCATAATTTTCCATCTGCCAATCATAAAGTTCAGCGTCAAAATTGTATCAAATAGATGAGGTGTTGTCGAGGTGGATTTCCCCTTCACTGTTAGGCTCAACATAATCCTCATTATTCTGCATTACTTGGTATAACTGTCGGATAACATTGTCATCATCGACAGGTTCTTCCCAAGGTTTTCCTTGGGATGGATGAATGGGTATGATGAATTTATTCCCTTCTCCTTTAAGTTTTATCCTATCTTTGTCGAGGGAGATCAATGCTTTCATATTTCTTCCCCAAGGTCAACCAACTAATGCAGGGAAGGAGTTAGATCCTTCTTTAGGGTCAATGATTTCAAAATCAACTTTTGTTGATATTCCCATGATAGTTGTTTCGAAATTTCTCCAGACTCTGATTGGCTCAATCAGACCCTGGTCGGCAAGTTTTAAGTATATGCCTGATTCATGCAATTTTGGTTGGCCTAGACACTCCCAAGTAGTTCGAGTCATGATGTTATCTTGTGATCCAAAATCAATGACAACTTGTCAGACACAGTATCCTTCAATTTCCATATCAACCAATGGATCATCATCATTTTTATCCCTTTGGTTCATTCGGCAAAGGTTTTTGGTGCGCTTTTCCTCTTCATTTTCGCTTTTAAGTTCATACATTATGTCTATTAGCTTTGCGACTGCTTCTTCTTTAGTTATTAATTAGAGCAATTCATTAATATCTTTTTGTCGAGCTTCTTCATTATCTTCTTGTGATGCAAGTTCTTGGAATATTTTTGTGGTATTGTTATATAATTTCTTTTGCTCAATTAGATTGGGATAATCGTCTTTGCTTTTGAGTTTTGTAATTTGTGGATTGTTAGCACCAATTTTTGTGCCTTATCGAGTTACGATCTGAAAATTATTAGTTTTAACAACATCACATTTAGGAACACTAGACAATGCATTAACATTCTTTTTATTTATAATTTTCTCAATTATGGTTGGAAATCCTCAAAGAAGTGATCACCAACCCCACACTTTGTACATAATTTCATATATGTCCTGTCTTTCCAAGGACAATATGCAAACATATGTTCTTCGCTAAGGCATGTGAAGCACTGAAGTCGTCGGTGTGGTCAAGGTCCTAGAATTTTGTTCTTTCGTAATCAGGCATTGAAGCCTCCTTGTCGGTTGTAGTTTTCACCTCTCTGATCATATAATCGTCCATCGTTTCTTTGGTGTCAATCATTTCTATCGTTGTGGTCTCTCTGGTAGACAGTATGATAATTTGGCTTTTTTTTCATATTTAAAGTGTATTCTACTGTGGTGTGTGATTTTGATTCACAAATGGAACACCATTTATTCTGTGCATTCTTCATGTTATATGGACACTCTTTCGTTGAGTGCACATCGTATTCCTGGTAGATATCACAAAAAAAATTGTGTGTATGATACGCACATCGTGTCGACATTCATCATATCGAAAAGTGTAGTTTGTATGTTCTTCTTTCGAGCAGCTTGAACACCACAATTCTACTCCTCATAAGTTGATTTCATGAATGGATCATTGCATGCTTTCCAATTGTTCTTTTATGCTTGCATCGGTGGATGTGGTCTGGAAGTCGTCGTCCATATCAGTCTATAATTCCTTCCTTAATGCTTCTTCATATGTTGTAAATTCATGCATCTAGATATCCTTTCAGATTCTTTGTAGTAGTCCAACAACGAACCATTGTAAAAACAAAGGATCTTCAATTTGGTAATCGATATGGATCAACAAATATTTGAGTCTTTTGTCATAGTCGCGAACTGTTTTTGTCGACTTCTAGGTGATGTTCTTCAATTTTTTTGTTGCTAGTTGTTTTCCGTCATCAGTTTTAAAGAGTGACAAAACCTACTACTTGATATGGGACTTAATTGCATTTGGTGTTCTGTAAGCGTAATTTATGTACCAAGTGAGGGCTCTTTTATGCAGAGAGCCTATAAACTGTTCCATTTGATGATCCTCATTGACCATGGCATTTGCTTTCCATATTGATTCACATACAAACCAATGTCTTCAAGGATCTTCGTCTCCTTCATAGAAGGGAATGTGTCCTGTCAGGTTTTCCATATTTGAAGTGATTTCTAGGCTAATCAGTGGAGATGGTGGTCTACTTCCTCCATTGGATACGTAGATTGTTCAATCGTTGATAAGTAGTACTATCTCTTGTTGTGCATTAACAAGAACTAACGCACATTCTGTGTTTTCTTGGTCTTTGCAATAGAATTCGTTGGGTCTTTCGTCGTTGGTCAGATGTCTGTGTTCTGCTACAAATTCCATGGATATCCAGGCAAAGTTTGGTCATTCTTCTGGTGCTATGTTTCTTGTCGAATTCTCCAACTAGATTGACGATTCGCTCACGATATGCATATAATAGATGGAAACTTCTGTTAGAGAAATCAGGATGAAAGGTGATCCATTTCCCTTCTAATGGGCGCTAGATCAACAGTCGTCCTAATTCATTTCTGTCTTGATCTCGTCGAATTCATGTACAACATTGACCAACATGAAGTCGTCTTGTTTGACAATTTATTGCACTCTAACGCCATGATTTAATTGCAGCGATGAATTCAGAGTTATAACGTCAAGTATCGTTACATGGAGATATGCACCATTCTCAATCCAATGATCTTCATCCATGGGTGAAAACGGCTCATCAATGCCGACATTCTGTCGATCCTAGCTCAATTCAGGAATATTTCTTGCCTCGTTTTTCATCATACCCGACTTTTGTTTTTTCTGGATCACACTGGTCTACTCCCTTATCTCCTCTTGCCTTTTTCTCTACTTCTCTCTTTCAATTTTCTGAATATTTGGACTACCCCTAGGGCTTGCCATTCATTCTTTTTCGAATTTTTGTGACTTTCCAATTCTGGTAATTTTACTTCATCTGACGACTTTTAGACATCTATTCTACCCATCACGCGGTTAGATACCCCCCCATTGCCGACCTGAAAGCTTTTAAGAAACTATGGTGGTAGGGTGATTCATTTTCTCAAGAATTTCTCCCACTCTCATTCTTGCATCAACTTATCACACTCTTTTTGATTCGCTTCCCAATTTGAATTTGGAAGAGGTGGTAACAAGAGAGGTCGTGGCTCAACGATATGTCCTACGCCTTTGTCGATCAGGAATTTGAACAATAGTGTCGATAGCATGCACAGAAACTGGTCAATTAGTTCAGTGTAAAATATCTTCTCAACGTCTGTCAGAGAAACTCATTCTTCAATTGCACGTTCTTGGCAGAATTCGTCATCAAGCTTTTCACACCATTCGTAGAGATTTGTGTGTCCTCTGTTGATTATTTTGTAAGCAATTTATGATTTATTTCATTCTCTTTCTTTTTCATCAAGGAGCTTCTTCAGTGCACATGGAACAACTTCGACAAATTTCTCATGTGTTTCAGAGAAGAACTTCTCTCTGGCTTTAACAATAGTTAACTTGTTTCTTCTAGCATAATTTTGCAAGTAATTCGCTATTTTTCTATCCCACCATTCTCTGATTTCTTGCTCGGTTATCATCAGTTCATACTTATTGTCATCTCATGGATGTACTATCAGAAACAGAACCAATTTTGTAGTCAAGTGAGGTGTAAAGTCACCAGTAGTACATCGTATAAGATTAAACAAGCATTCAAACAATAATAAGCAAGATAAAGTAGTGGAGATATAAGCAACAAGTATTATACTGCTCAGCCGAGACTGTACAAAGTATATACAGAGAATAGTAATACATTCATATCTTTTCCAACTCTCCAACCTATATTTATATAGATTATAGACAGTTACATAACGGTCTTGTTGGTTCAACCGACCGACAAGTTCAGTCTGACAAGTCGTGATCGACAAGTAGGCCGTCGAAGGACCTAGTTGGCACAGCAGACGAGGCTCATTCAACAGATTCCGATGAAGTCTCTTAGAGATTTTATATAACTAGAATAGATCCATATTAATCTAGAATCTACTAAGCTCAATGTAGGATTAAAAATGCTCAAGTGCTAAGATGGATCCATGCTTGTTTTTTTAGCATTTATTCTCTTTTCTTTTTCTTTTTTGACATTAAACATGGGACATCAATTTCTTTCCATCTTATTTTATTAACATTACACAAATATTTGAAATCTCTTCCACCTCATACTAATATAGCATCTCACATCTCTCAGTACCAAGACAACCTTCAACAATGCCATAGAAGATTAAATATTTAAGATGTTTGCTACAACACCGTGACATGGGTGGGTAGAGGAATGGATAATATCTTGTAATGATGTAATTTTATGTATTCTTTGAAAGAAAAACATTTGCATTCCTACTAGAAATATAAGCATCACTTCTCTCAAGAAAATAATAAAAATAAAAATTGAGTCATCTTTTTTTCTTTTCACATGGAACAACTAAGTCATCCTTTATAGGAATACCCTACAAACAACAGTTAGAAAATGCCACTGTTTCTATTTGAAAAAACACTTCATCCAAGATTTGTTCAAAAAATCAATAAAAGCCAAATCCAATAAGCATTCGATTTCAATCATTTTTAGCATCAATTTGTTTTCAATGTAATCCAGCTTATTGTTTCTTGCTTATTTTTCCATGTACCTTTCAGTGGTAATGGTTGATAAGTAGGAAACACCCAAGGGGAAATTACGCACAGATTGAAAAATTGCAGATATTGGTACTTATATAAGAAGCATGCTTCTAGTCAATTCTCACTAGCTCACTTGGTCAAGGGATGGGTATTCGCCAAGGGGGACCCAGGTTCAAATCCCCTTCGGGTGAGTTAGTTGGGAGGAAACACCCAAAAATCCAACACAGTTGAAGGTTGGTGTGGCCCAAGCTAGATGTGATCCCTGGGTGACTTTAACAGCTTAGATGCCCCTGGGTTGCGGTTTTTTAAACCAATGGTGGAAATACACTGGCCCCAAGTGAGGGAATTTATTACAAACAAAACAAAAGAAGCATGCTTCTAAGTTCCAACAAGAATACTAACAAAGGTATTTATTTTTGGAAAATGCACTTTATACCATTGATAAACAATAATGAATTTCTCAGGAAGCATAAATCATTGAGCCAATCTATGAGCAAACAGACTACCTTTCCCTATATAACCAAGAAGAACCAACATATTTTATTTGTCCCCAATATCAAAAGTATACATCTTTCCTAAAAACGCAAATTCTGAAGGAAAATTGTGGCAAATCATATCTAAAAACTGTGAACTCACCCACCAAATGAAAGGGGATAGAAACTCCCTTAAAATTTGGCATGTTGTATTTCACCAAAAATAAATGTTGGTCAATCTTATGGCCTTCCAAACACTTCTCCTAGAATACAAAAGAGACAATATAAACTTAAAAAGAATAAACATAAATGTAAGCTTAATAATATTAAAAACCATGTATATGTATGTATCCAATGTTGACATCTAAATTGAAATACTATGGAACATGAATTTGACATATTAAGTAGCTCTTATTTGAAACCCAAAAATGGAGGAGATCATAAGTAACCCATCTTAAAAGGCAATCAGTAGTTATTCAACATCTTAAAAGGAAACAAACCATTATTAACATAAGGCCATTGTTCAATTTTGCAAACTGATTGTTGGCAACATTCATTTAACTCTGTATCTTAAAATACAAATAGATTCTGTATAAATGTTTTTAACAAGTGTGCAAAAAGACCAATAGACTTTGGATTCTCCAATGGAGCAGTATTTCCTACATCTTGTAGATCCATCAATTGTTTCCTACCACATCAATGTCTACATGAAAGCAAGGCTTAAAAGAATTAACATGTGTGACAACACTCAAATCCAAAGTATATAATAAAAGCCACTATCCACATTTTTTTTCAAAATTTTGTTCTTGGGAGCAAACAAGATTACAAGGTATAAACAATCAACCTCTAAACTCAACTCATGATTTTGGCATGAATTATTTTCAGATGAACATGAATCAATAAGAATTTATACAATGAAATCATATGCAAATCTATACCTTTGCTCTGTGTCTAATACCTAATTTCCTTTAACCAACTTGACACATTAGAACAAATGCAGTGTAAACTAATGCAAATGGAAATCTCATGACAACAAGAACTATAGACCCAGATACTTTTGCAATCTAGTTCAAAAATAGTTCTAGAAATAATACTGAGAACAACAAGAAAACATTGGTTTCATGTTGTGTCAAGGATACACAAACATCTTAGATTCATACAATCTCAATTCTCTTTTTGTACCTAATTTGGCACACTCGTATCTATCATAATTCACCCAGTCTATCCATATCGGATGGTAAAACCTACACTCAAAGAGGGATCAATGATGGTATTTAGTCTAACATTCTTAGCACCAATTAAACTTTAGAGCTTCTTGGCAATTTCTGCCGGATGTCGATTCCCAAGATATAAAACAGAATATGTCATTTCCAACTATGTGGCAGTTATCTTATTATAGGCCATCTTGAACTCTTTGATAATGTCACAAATGAAGTCCATTCTTTTTATTTTCAATGAGGAGTTATAAGAAATTTAAAGTGGAAGGTTGAAGCTCGACATCATCTACAATGGCCTTGATAATGCACTAATTCTCCTCCTTCTTAATTATTGGGTTAGTGAGGAAGTTATAATGCCTTTATTTCTTTGTAACTCTTGATTTCTTGCAAGTAACCATGTTGAAAGAGCAAATAACATTATAGTATTTGCCATTCAAATCGCTTATATGAATGAAAAAAGAATGATTGTATATGTTAGTTATTTTTCAAGCAACTCCCAAGCTTGTGGCATAATGGATGGGGTACTATACTTCCTGCCACTAAGTGAGGATACCAAAAAATATTAAAAAAAAACATAAAACAAGTCCACATGAAAGATGACATATTAATTAAGCAATACCACCAACAGTGTGCATACCCGAGCAAGCTTGCATGATTTAATATTTGACATCATTTCACATTACCTGGAAATTTGAATGCCAAACTACTTTTTCAAACTAAAGGGGATATGACATAGTATTTTTCTTATTAAGACCAAGCATTGGCATCACTCTGTGAGCCAGTTCTATAGTTCCATAGAATGCATTGACATGGCCCAATAAACTTACAAACAAAAGTACTTAACAGAAGTCCTAGGCATATTATTCCTTCGTCTCATGTTTCTTTCACAATATAGGCTCTTATATTTTGGTTGAAAAACATCCAATGAACCATACTAAAAGGCACAACAAGGCAATTATCTTGGTAAAATTGTTCCTTCAAAATTTCCATTGACATAGTAATATTTATTATAGGTATGGTAAAGGAGGTAAATAATTGGTCAATTGCAACAATCAGAAATATTGTTGCTTGCAAATTGAAATACATAGGAATGGCCTAAGTTTATAAACCTGTAACATCCATACCATCTTCATTTACCAAACAACATCCATAATTATAGTGTTAAATTTTCAGAATTTACTTCAATCTGATCTAGGATCTTAACTGAGAGAACAACATGTACAGCATATCTACAGCATATCAATCATGGAGACAATAATGCAAGCACACAAGAGACACAAAGATTTACTTGGGGAAAACCATAAAGGTGAAAAACCCCAATAACTTCCTCAGAGATAGATAGAGCAATGATACAACCAACCATAAGAGATAGACACAACCTAGCAGCAGATCCTCCTCCTCCATAAGTGCGCCACTCCTCCTTGAGTGCATGTGTGAGAAGTGAGTGAGCAAATAGAGTGCCCCCCGCACTCTATTTATACTTGACTTGACTTGCCTTTTTACCTAACTCATGTCGGCTCTAACTTAACCACATAACATAATGCTGAGTGGGCCGACCCCCAATAGGGTGGTCTAATAACCCTTTGACCCACATGACTTATACAGGGCCGACCCCAAACAAGGTGGTCTAATAACCCATCAAGTATAAGTTACGACACTTACAATATAAATGACGACACTTCCTTATAGAGGAATAATACCATCTCTATAGGAATACAATATACATATATGTGAAATACATTCCGAAGTTACATATACATCAACACTCCCTCTTAACTAGGAAGGTATTTCTCAGCACAGTTCTTCTAGCACAAGTCATCTTCTCTGGATCATCGTCACTAGATAATCGTCATCGAGTCATCATCATCGTCACTGCTGCTGCTATCTCAATCAATCTCTGAATCTACTCGTCATAGGAAGTTCTACAGAGCCAGTCCTTTTTCATACTGGATGTAGGCCCACCACCTGCAGGTCTTCATCATCACTGGCCATACTGTGGAATCCTCAGGACTTTTACGTGCATCACAAAACCTCGAAAGAGCATCCCAGGCTGTTACGAGCACACAGCTCTACCTATAGGATCTCCCAGGGCACCGAATTACATGTGACCTCACCACAAAACCTCGCAAGAGCATCCCAGGCTGTTACGAGCACACAGCTCTACCTATAGGATCTCCCAGGGCAACGAATTACATGTGGTCATGGCAAAACCTCGCAAGAGCATCTGCCAGATATCCCAGGGAACCGAATTACATGCCATAGGCAAAACCTCGAAAGACTATCTGCAGATCTCCCAGGGCACCGAATTACATGCCATAGGACAAAACCTCGAAAGAGCATCTGCCAGATATCCCAGGGAACCGAATTACATGCCATAGGAAAAACCTCGAAAGACTATCTGCAGATCTCCCAGGGCACCGAATTACATGTCCTCCCAGAGAAAAACCTCGAAAGAGCATTTGCCAGATGTCCCAGGGCACCGAATTACATGCCATAGGCAAAACCTCGAAAGACCATCTGCAAATCTCCCAGGGCACCGGATTACATGCTCATCTGCACAACCTGATCCACGGCCACAGAGTATCAACCTGATACTCACCATACATCATCCTGATGTATCCATGATCATCCTGATCATTATCACTGCAACGTCCTGCTGCATGTCATCTGGAGCAACATCCTGAAGCTCGTCATCTATGATCATCCTGATCATCACTGCAACATCCTGCTGCATGTCATCCGGAGCAACATCCTGAAGCTCATCATATATGATCATCCTGATCATCACTGCAACATCCTGCTGCATATCATTTGGAGCAACATCCTGAAGCTCGTCATCCATGATCATCCTGATCATCACTGCAACATCCTGCTGCATGTCATCCGGAGCAACATCCTGAAGCTCGTCATCCATGATCATCCTGATCATCAATGCATCTACCTGATGCATACCAAGTATCTACCTGATACATATCATCATACATGATCCTCCTGATCATACAATGTATCCACCTGATACAAATACATGATACATATCATCATACATGATCCTCCTGATCATCAATGAATCTACCTGATGCATACCAAGTATCTACCTGATACATATCATCATACATGATCCTCTTGATCATCAATGCATCTACCTGATGCATACCAAGTATCTACCTGATACATATCATCATACATGATCCTCCTGATCATCAATGTATCCACCTGATACAAATACAAATACATGATACATATCACCATACATGATCCACCTAATCATACAATGTATCCACCTGATACATATACAGATACATGGTCCAAGCATCCAACATGATGCATATACAAGATACGTACACATGATCCAACTGATCATATCCAGCATCAACATGATGCGTACATACAAAAATGATCCAACTGATCATATCCAGCATCCAACATGATGCGTACATACATACAAAATGATCCAACTGATCATATCCAGCATCCAACATGATGCGTACATACATACATAAAAATGATCCAACTGATCATATCCAAGCAGAAACCAGAACATCATCCTGATGCTCATCATCCAGCGCTTACATCCACAGCCATGTGAATGATCCTCCTTCCAACATGCTTGGAATGGCTTCAGCAAATGTGTCCATCACTTCTTCCTCGAAGTGTCCTCGATCCGAAGAACGCCAAGCCTCTCTCTGAAGTACTCGAACTTCACTCTGGCTAGTGGCTTCGTCAGCACATCTGCAATCTGCTCATCCGTCACAACATACAGAAGCTTCACAGCTCCTCTCTGCACCATATCCCTGATATAGTGATATTTGATCTCTATGTGTTTCGTCCTGTCATGAAACACTGGGTTCTCGGACAGCTTCACAGAACTCTGGTTATCACAGAAGATACCAGTAGCCTCCAACGGGAGATCAAATAACTCAGACAGTAACATCCATAGCCATACTTCCTCACAATTAGTTGAACAGGCTGCAACATACTCTGCCTCAGCTGTACTCAGTGCTACGCAGGACTGCTTCCTGCTAAACCAAGAGATCACACTTGATCCCATACTGAAGCAGCACCCAGATGTGCTCTTCCTATCTGTAGCACTGCCAACCCAATCTGAATCAACATAACCCTGCAGGTTAAACTTTTGATTTGCCTCATACCTGAGCCCATAATCCACTGTACCCTTCAGGTACCTCAGAACATGCTTTACAGCAACCAGGTGAACACTCCTCGGATCTGTCAGGAGCTAACTCAATGTGTTCACAACAAAGCAAATGTTTGGTCTCATGTTCGTCAGGTACATCAAGGACCCAATCATCTGACGATACATAGTGATATCAACTGGCTCAGATGAAGCATCACAAAGAAGCTTCAGATTCGATACCATCGGTGTAGCCATGGCCTTGCAATCCATCATCCCAAATCTCTTCAGGATATCTACTGTGTACTTCCCTTGACCAAGGAAGATCACACCTCCATACCTAGGAAATAGTGCATCATTCCCAAATATTTCATCTCTAACTTGGCAGCAAGCTTCCGCTGCGTGTTGGCAATCAATCTATCTTCACCAAGTTCTGCACACATATAAGACTGCACCGTGCTGTCTTGAAATCCATCTGGTGCATCTTCTATTTCATCACTTTTATATTTCTTAATGCTGCCATCTGCAACGTGCTTGATCTGATAGTTCCATTTGGAAGTCATAAAAAACTTCCCTTCACGTCTTTGGAACTACATCCCAAACATCATTCTTCATGATCAATGGATCATGGCATTCTATTTCTTCATCCCAGATCTTGGGAACTTCAATATCTTCAATAGATATCTTTGTTGCTGGAACAAATGTTGTAGTTCTTCTTTTGTAGGAGATGGCATACGATCTTTCCTACACAACAAGTTAAATTGCATGATTAGAAAACATCTCATAGTTTTCAGAACAAATTCTTACACATAAAGAAATATGCCATACAGTCATGCAATTATCTTAGCCAATGCTTCAATACAACATTTATCCATATTCCGTAACTTTCTAGATGCCTTCCAATCTCTACCAGAACATTGTTCAGAGTGTGCACAACTCCCAACATGTCAGCAAAGAGGTTTCATTCTAGATAAGTAGCAATGGAATGTTGTACAGTGCCATAGGCCACTTACCCATGTATATTAGTAGTATACTGTTCATCAATGAAACTATTCTAATATGCACAATACATATCCTAAGTCTAGGAACATGAGCATATACATCATTGAACAATTTTATTTAAACAAACAAATATGCAAGAAATTAAAATACTTATCTTTGTTTGTTCGTTGGGTGGACTCCCTCTGAGTCTTTTCTTTCTTATAGGAGTTGCTAGAGTCCTAATCTGAAGTAGCTTCTTCTACACCTTTCTGTTGTGGAAAGATGGTCAACTCCCTCTGAATATCTGCATTCTTGCATAAACCACTGGAGTGTACTCCCTCTTGATCTTTGCTTCCTAGATTACCTGTTCTTGAATCTCATATTCATCTTAGGTCCCTATGCATGCTTATTCATGAATGTGTTATCCTTGTGATCTCATATAAAATCATATATTCATTAGTATACTATTAAAACACAATAATCTCAAGCATGTATAGTCATGATCATTTCAAATAGAAATAATAAGCATTAGCATTCAAGGATTCTTATGGTTAGTCAAATCATAAGAACCATAGCATGTCTAAACCTGTAATTACTCAAACCTATGACTCTTCAGGTTAGTTGAATCATCAATCAAAATAAGAGACATAAAATGCATAAAACCTGTGATTATACCATCATGATTCTTCTGGTTAGTCATATCATCAATTATGGTAAGAAACATAATATGCATACAATCATGATTATTCAAACCTATGACTTCATGAATAATCATTATCAACAACAGTATAAGATCCTAACACAAGGTAGGATTCTATCTTGATATAGGAAAAACATACCTGGATTAGCATGCTAGCTATTTATGTCTAACATACTCACATGATGTCTTCTTGTTCTTCTTCAATGACTTGTGCTAGTAACCTATATATCTCATAAGTTAATTATTACAAAACCAAGTTATACATACCTCATAAATGGATCTTCTATGAGATCCATGAGAATGGATGAATCTTTGTCCTCATGTTATCATGATCATATGTTCTTGGACCAGAACATGATTTGTCTTTCTTGGTGTACCTTTCATGTTAGTAGACAACATAAACCTCATACAACACCATAATGCATTAGTACAATCATAAGTGTCAACACCCTAACCAATGAATATCTTCTATCATGCATTCATAATTTTGTTAAGGTGATACGACAAATCTAAAATCAAAATTGTACTAACCGTAATAACATGAAGACAAACATACCATAAACTTAATCATGGACAAATATCGAAACATACCTCGATGAGACATACCTGTCGAGATTGATTGTAATCTTCTTATATAAGGCCTTATCCTCATCTCCCTCTGAGACATGAACTTCTTCACTTATGCAGGTGATCAATCCATCTTCTTCTAGGATTAACCCAATCCACTTGATTTGCAAGAACTGGACCTTGAGCTAGATATGGGTTTGTCATAGAAACCCCAAAAATTCAAACTTTGAATTTCAAACTTCTGACAGGATAGAAATATGTGCCTTGATGAGTTGATCAAGTTGGTATATTCAGAATTTGAAAACTGCAAAGTTTCACTCCTCAATTTTGCCTTTGAAACTTCTGGATTCACTAGACATGACCCTGAACTGGGGTTTGATGAAGCCCACTCTTCTGCCCAATCAAAATGTTTGATCCAAAGCTCTAAGCTTCTATTTTTCTGAGGAGCTTCCAGCCGTGGTCACAGATTTCAAAAATTCCCATTTTTACAGAAGCCCTAATTTTCCACTTTTCTGATCAAAGTCCCGAACTAGGGTCTAATCAAGCCCGGCCTTCTGCCCAACCAAAAATTCTGATTTTGGTCTCTAAATTTCTATTTTGATGAGTAGCATCCAGCCGTGGTCTCCGATTACAAAAATTCCAACTTTCTTCAAAGCCCTAAATTCCGGAAGCCATGAATGAAGGTACCAAAAAATAATTCTGTTTTGACATAAATATGTACCTGATTGTTTCTGGTGTAACTCCAAAATTTTTGATCCACAGGTTCTGAAAATGTTTCCTGAGATAGCCTGACCTGTTATCTTTCCATCCTGATAGGTCTGACCTCAATTGGATTCTCTGAGAGAGAGTTATGCCAAATGTCGCAACGTGACCTGTTTTGGGATAAACCAGGAGAGATAACTTGTACGGCGTGCCACGTGTCACTGTTTTAACTTCGGCCTCTGAAAAAGTTTTCTGAGATAGCTCGGCCTGTTACTTTTCCATCCTGATAGGTCTGACCTCAATTGGACTCTCTGAGAGAGATTTATGCCAAATGTCGCAACGTGACCTGTTTATGGGATAATACAGGAGAGCGCACTTGTACGGCATGCCACGTGTCACTAGTTCAACTTCGGCCTCTGAACAAGTTTTATGAGATAGTACAGACTGTGTACTACCTGTCACTTTTTACGAAATTTCATTTGGAGCTTCCTAGCCCAAGATATGACCTTTTTCCCAAGGTCACCTGATTTTGACTCAGATCTGGAAGAGGCAGAAACCCTATATTGTACAGATCATAAATCACAAAGTACAACGAATTAGAGGTTGTCCTTTGGACAGAAGATACCTGGAGATCTTAGCTTCGGCCTGTAACAATTTCAGATCCGAAAACTTCGCCAAAACGGATTTATAGCGAAAGTGCTACGATGATTGGTTTTTGCTATATCAAGCCCTAGCATCGTAAGTGCAACAAGTGTCATACATGCCATATCATGCCTTCTTTCAGGCTAGCTCTGATACCATGTTAAATTTTCAGAATTTACTTCAATCTGATCTAGGATCTTAACTGAGATAACAACATGTACAGCATATCTACAGCATATCAATCATGGAGACAATAATGCAAGCACACAAGAGACACAAAGATTTACTTGGGGAAAACCATAAAGGTGAAAAACCCCAATAACTTCCTCAGAGATAGATAGAGCAATGATACAACCAACCATAAGAGATAGACACAACCTAGCAGCAGATCCTCCTCCTCCATAAGTGCGCCACTCCTCCTTGAGTGCATGTGTGAGAAGTGAGTGAGCAAATAGAGTGCCTCCCGCACTCTATTTATACTTGACTTGACTTGCCTTTTTACCTAACTCATGTCGGCTCTAACTTAACCACATAACATAATGCTGAGTGGGCCGACCCCCAATAGGGTGGTCTAATAACCCTTTGACCCACATGGCCGACCCCCAATAGGGTGGTCTAATAACCCTTTGACCCACATGACTTATACAGGGCCGACCCCAAACAAGGTGGTCTAATAACCCATCAAGTATAAGTTACGACACTTACAATATAAATGACGACACTTCCTTATAGAGGAATAATACCATCTCTATAGGAATACAATATACATATATGTGAAATACATTCCGAAGTTACATATACATCAACATATAGAACATAAAATATAAAAATTCTTACAAATATATAAAATGCTTCCAACCTTTTTACCATCAATATGTAAACAATGATTTCCAGGGCTACAAAGTCTCCAATGTGATTATTCAAGTAACCACTTTACGATTCAAAACACATAGTAAAACAATCCTCAGTAATGAAGAAGCATGGTATGAAAAGAGGTATGGTATAAAAATATCACAGTGCACATGAAGGTTCCTATTGGTGCTTAATGGATCCATATTTAAGATGGATCTTTACTGGTTTTGATTTTTTATCACTTTTTTGTAAAAATTAAAATTGGATTGTAAAGCACCTCACTACTCTCAAGGAAACCATAGCAATAATTATCCAAAAAGCATACTTGACATAAAAGGGTTGTCATACCATTGAACAATGATGCACAATACTATAGTGAAGTGTAAGACCATAAATATACCCGCATAAATAAAGGGGCTATCTTGTATTTCAACTATGAACCATGATAAATACATCTTAAAGAATTAATAATATGGTTCAAATTCAAACAAGGACAGGCTCTACTAAACTATAGAATCTCACTAACTACAAATTATATCTTAGACAATACATACCTAAGCATTCCTTATTTAAAAAATCCTTTCAGGGTCATACTAGAATTACAAACTTGAGTATTGAATTACACATTAATCGGCACAAGTCTTACAAAGAAAATTTATGACAAATCACAGCTTTATCAATTTGCCCTGAATATTTCTTTGAAACAATAGAAATGTTAATTGAATTCAATCATGTAATATTGCAAAGGAAATGGAAAGGACAAACTCGATATCATTTCCCATAGTAAATACTGCCAAAACTACAACTTTATCAGTGTATTGAACTTATAGGGAAAATAGTATTACATGGAAGCTTTATCAACAGACTGTGTCCTACAACTTTCAATTAATGAATGAATTGAAGCATCATTTGTAGTGATGTTACTTGGCTGAAAAATAGCTTTGACACATACTGCTGACTGTCCAATATTCTCATAAAGAATATATTCGGGGCAAGAAAAATGCTGCCCTCCTGATGTTTAGATCTAAGTTGGGAAACTTCTAATATTTGAAGGTCAATGAAATAAGGAATCCAAATAAACTATATAAATCATCCCTAAACAAATATCAACTAATGACTATGCTCCATTTTCAAACATGTTCTTCTTTTTAGGCTCAAATACATACTTCAAAAGTGAATCCTTGATTGACAACAACTCTGGGAACTCTCCCTTCAATTTGTACGTATCTAGTTTATTGTTTATCTTAGGGGAAACTATTACTTAGCCCATTCTTCAAGGTTAAAATTTACCCATTTGAAGTTTGGATCGATGCAGTCCCTGTACATCTCCAAAATCTCATTGTTGCTGACAACGCTTGGATTTTTAAAGTTCCATATGCCTATGCAATTTCTTTTTTTCATCTCAATTGAAATTGGCAACAACTCATCAATAACAGTCATGTTGTTTGGTATATTAACTACTTTATTGTAACAAGTGTTTTTTGTAATAAAGTTGCAAGGGTTGCTTAGATCAGATGAGATAGGCATTCGAAATCGAAGGGTGCAAACATTATCAAATTGCTTTAGTAGCTCTTCAACCTAACTCATAACAAAAGTAAATACATGAGCAATGGTTACCTGGAAATCATACCATCTTTACATAAATTTCTACAAGAAAACTTCATCCCTCGATGAATCAATGCCAACTAAAACTGAAATCACATATAATAATTGAACTAAGTATAAACATATTAAAGGGAAAATCAAGATTCTAATTTAACCTATTCTAGTCAAGAAGTTTCCAACCATATTACCATGGCCTTTGTCTTAGAATAGAAAGATCTAGTAAAGCTTGGATTGTCTTCCTCCTTGAATTGAATACCACTTCCCTCTAGGTAAGCATCATTATATTCAAATATACACCCAGTAGAAAACTTCATGAGTAAAATCCCTTGCAATACATACTTCTAGAAACACAACCAACTACAAGACTTTACGTGATAAGCATGGGATTTGGCATTAATGTTAGGTAGGAGACAAAGATTTGTTGAATCTAAAGAGACAATGGTTCAAACATTAACAACATCAAAATTTCAAACCCATTCAGTGTGCACCTTAAATGATTTTGCAAACCTCTGGACCTAAAGCCTTCTTCCTTTATTTACAAGTTCATCTCGGTATAAATGATGTAGCCAATGTCAACAGTATCAAATTCTATGAGCCAACACACTTAGAAAAGGAGGTGAAAATTGTACATCCACAAGACCTAATTCTAGATTTCCAACCTATACACTTAACGATGCAAATTGTACATCCACAAGACCCAAAATAGAGTCTCTTCCTATAACACCTGCCAAGATTCCACTAAAGAAATATAGAAGCAGTTGAGATATTTTCCAGTTAACTCCAACTTATTCTTTAGCAATATCTAATTTTGTTCATTTCTATAAGCCTATAGCTTCATAAATTCCTATAGATACAACAATAGGGATCTATATAAAAAAACATAATATCATCACTTCGGATGCATCAGAATTAGGCTGATATGGATACCAAAGATGTCCAAGAATATTGCATGAATAAGCTAAAAATGTTGGTTACTTGTAGTAGTGTAAAACCCCCAATTTTGACTTGGAATGTATTTAGTCAAAATTATGTAAGTGATGTAAATATACTAGTATGGATTCCTAGTGCGGAGCTCAAGGCCAAGGCCTGATTAGTGAATGGTTAGGCATGTATGATGTATGTATTTTTATTTGGACCGTATGGTTGGATTATCATGCCAATTTGAAATGTATGTAAATATTATGTTGGAAATTAATAAAATGGTCCAAGATGGTTGTGTAAAGAGCACTAGAGGGGATAAGATTCCACCAGAGGGGAGAAGAAAGGGGGCCTATGGGGAAACTAAATCCTATGTTTCCAAGTGTCAACCTTAGAACTCATCCAAAATATTCCATGTGCTTTAATTGAGTCAATTACCTTCTCTTGGCTATTAAAACCAATCATTGAATGCATATGTGAGGTTGGTGGGAAAATTCACTTCATGTAGCTATTGAAGCATGGGGGTTGTGACAGTTATGTCAACTATCAGCAGACTTATTTATTCTATGGTCAGAATCTATGTCAGCTGTCTTTTCACCCTTACCTCATATCCCTTGGATTCAACACTATTTAGATCATTTTCTCATATATGTTCCTACACTACGTAGAATTTTCCATTGCTATTCATGTCCATTACCAGACTGTGTTTAACCCCGAAATTCGAATTTGGAGACATGGCTACATTTTTGGAAAGGAAAATAGATGGTTGTAGGTGAGCATGGAGGTTGGTCAAGCTAGGAACCTTTACCCATTGAGTTATGCTACTTTTGGATGCTTGAGAAGCCATGGATTAATGTTGCAGGAGGTTCTATATTAGCATATAGCAGGTTGGACTCTTACTGCACACACTAGTAAGCACTATAAGGGTTGGATGTCCTGAGGGAACAGTGGATTAGTGAAGGAAAATTCCTTCCTTGTGTTGTGTGGGGAAGTTGGAAGGAGTGTCATGGCTGTGATGGATTAGAGGGACCCCTATGGAGCTCTAGTTGAGCTTTTGGCTAAGCATAGTGAGTAGAATGGGTTGTGGGATGAGAGATAGAAGCATGTAGGTGTTTCCCTTTGCCCTGGTGGCCTCATATCCCAGCTTGGGGTTGGCCTCTCAGCAAAAAGAGTATATGCTGGACAAAGTGCATAAGGTTGGGTGGAACACATCCAACTACTTGGATCCTCTTTGTTTAAAGATAAGTATTCTTATGTATTTGATGTGCAATGAATTTTATTTGTATTCATGTGATAGTTATGCCTGTAAATTGCATGTTGTGTGTGTGGATTGTGTTATTTTCGTTGTGCATTTTTATTATATATATGCATGCATGTTTTTACTGTTATGATTTCGTAATTATGCTTCGAGGTGAAATTTAGATGCCTCGATTTAGTTAATGTCCCCTTTGTTGGACGGGTTGGGTGAAGGGGATGTTACAAAGTGGTATTAGAGCTTCTGGTTGTAACACTAGAGCTATATGGGCCGAGAATTAAAAATTACAGGAAAAGATACGAGTTGCAGATGAAATACTCTTGTAAATGTTGGGTTTTGTTAAATGATAGATAAGGGCCAAAGTCAATTTGGTAATAAGCCCTTACTCCCAAATTAAAATTTCATACCAATCCAAAATTTTATGTGGACCCCACCCATGCCACATGGACGAGTGACGGGGAGGAGCCACGAGAGTAGAGAGTCTAATGTGGACATGCCAAATCATATCTGTGTGAAGTTGTGCCCGCATATGATGGAATATAAAGGGGAAGCATATTGGATCGTCAGATGGAAGGTAAGATCGACAGTTGTGGCTCGTACCGCATTTGTAATATGCATAGTGATTAATATTAGGTAGGCAAATCTCTGACCATTTGATGGAAGGGAAAATCAATGGTCATGTCCCACACCGCCTTAGGAACGTGTGTGGTAGTTAATAGTGTACGAGAATAGGTATGACCATTGGATGAAGGGGGAGATCGATGGTAATGGCTCATAACGTGCCAGTGACGTGCATGATGGTTAATTTGGGATGAGCAACGCATTGTGCCAAAAACACCTGGGGGTGCGTGTCACTTTTTGATTGACAACGCCTCCCCAAGGATCTTTTTCCAAAACTACTTTGCGAGGATGGATTTTGGTAAAATAGAAAACTGCCAATGCTCGAGGTCGAGTGGTATGGAGGTGTGGCGGCCTGGTGGCGAGAAGAAGGTGACATAGTCGTGTCATAGGGTGAAAGGTAGGCCTATCTGACACATCGACAGGAACGTGTCAAGCCACGTCAAGGAATTTCAAGTTCAGGGAAAATCGACAATGAAATTGTGCGCCAGATTGCACGAAATTGAATAATTTGCAAAAAGAAAATGAGGGCGCTGCCCTCAACTCGCCCTGTGGCGGTGTAGGGAGGCCGCAAGGGGGCAAGCCTCCTTGACCCTCATTTTATTTTTTTTAATAAACAAATTTGGAGATGGGGTTTAACAACGGCCATTAGAGCAGCATAAATTTGGTCATATTTTGGATTGTGAGGGTGTGTTATAGAACTGCGGAATTTTTCTGAGTCAGGAAAAAGTGGAAAAATATAAAAGTAGTGAATTCCATAATTTTATAGCAGGTGACTAGAGCATCAGATCATACAACTGAAAATTGATGAGTATTCCTCATAATATGTATTATCTAATCCAATAGATAATTTTCTCTGTTTATCCATAGGTGATATTATGCAAGTGTCTGAATTTGGCCTCTGGGGTTAAATGCACCTATAGGAAAAGTGCAGAATTTGGGCCAAATTGACAATTTTCAAGAAATGTAACTTTGTACTTAGAAATAAGAATTGAGCATACTTATAGTCATTGGAAATATTGTCCAAAGGGGAACAATTTTACAGAGTGAAATTATGAATCGGTGATTCATATGCTTCTATAATTTGATCATAAAAGTATCTGTAGCCATAATTGACAAAAAAACTGTCAATGTGGATATTTTCCAGAATATATGAAAATTGATTTTTTTTATTTTCTAAGAACTTAATAAATCTAACAACTGTGTTTATATGAACACTTTTGCAGATTCAGAAGCATATCAATGATTGTTAAAGGTCAGCAGTGGGTGTAGTACCATTGGGAAATCTTTGGTCTTGGTTGGGCCAAGAAGGTCATCATTATGGATGATGCACAAGATCCTTACGAAGTTGAACCATATACAATGGGAGAGAATATACAGGTTGTTGGTTGTGGAGCTCGATCTTCCAGTCTCATAGATGATGTTGTTCCAACCATGTTGTACCCCGAGTTTGGTTATGATCCCGGCACGCGCCCTAGGGGGTCCGAGCTATTTCGCCAACAGATTACTGGCCCATGGTTTTGGGTAACCCATGGTATTTTCCCTTTGTGTTTCCCCTTTGTATTTCCCCTTTATAAGAAAGACATTGTAATATGACTAGGGTTGATGTATTAAGTATTATGCATTGTAAAGATCTCTGAGATCGTGAAAGAGAGATTGTGAGACAGTGAAGAGGAAGTGCAGTGGATGTGTTGCAAGTTGTATCCCTTCATTTGTTGGATGGTATAATAATAAGGACTGGCAATTTCAGTGTGGAGGTAGCCATATTGGGTGAACCACGATATATTGGTGTCTCTCTTGTAACGTGTTTGTGATTGTATTTGCATATTGTTTATTGTTTATTACTTTGCGATCCTGTTTTTCTAACAATTGGTATCAGAGCCAAAGGTCTATTTGGCAGGTAAACCCGTAGGAAACTAGGGTTTTTGGTTCAAGTGGGAGCAATGGCGGAAGAAGGAAAGTTTAAGGTTGATAAATTTAATAGCCAAAACTACCAGTTATGGAAGAAGCAAATGGAGGACTATCTATACCAGAAGGATCTATTCCTACCGTTGGGAGGAAGAGCAAAGTAGCTGGCGACTATGAAGGATGAAGAATGGGAGGTTCTTGACAGAAAGGCACTGGGAACAATACGATTGTCCCTGGATTCGTCGGTGGCTTTCAATATCTCAAAAGAAAAGACAACGGAGGGTTTAATGAGCGCATTGGGTAAGCTGTATGAAAAAACCTCGGCCTCCAACAAGGTATTTCTAATGAAGCGCTTATTTAATATGAAGATGCATGAAGGTGGATTTGTTGTTGATCATTTAAATGAATTTAATGTGGTTACAAATCAACTAAGTTCTGTAAGTGTGAACTTTGATTATGAGATTACGGCTCTTCTAATATTGTGTTCATTGCCAGAAAGCTGGAATGGCTTGGTCATGGCTGTAAGTAACTCTGTCTCTGGTTCAAACACCTTGATATTTGATGATGTTGTTAGTGTTATTCTTAGTGAGGAAATGCGAAGAAAAAGCACAGGTAAGACATCAGGTAATGCGTTGACCATGGAGAGCAAGGGAAGACAAAAGGAGAGAGGAAAGAACCAAGGTAATCGCAACAAGTCTAAAATGGGCATATCCAAGTCCAGACTGGGAAAGATAGAATGTTGGAACTGTGGAAAGAAAGGACATCTGAAGAAAGACTGCAGATCTTTGAAGAATAAAGGAGATGGACAGTAGGAAACTACCCAGTAAACAAATGTAGCAAGTGATGTGTTACAAGATGCTTTGATTCTTTCTTTAGATAATACTAGTGATTACTGGGTAGTAGATTTAGGGGTTTCATGTCATGCTACACCCCATAGGAAATATTTTCATGATTATGTTCTAGGTGATTTTGGACATGTCTTATTGGGTGATGATGAGCCATGTAAAATTGTTGGAATGGGTAAGGTATGGATAAAATTTAAGAATGGAACTAAATGGCTGCTAAAAGATGTTAGGCATATTCCTACTATGAAAATAAATCTGATCTCAATAGGGCAATTGGGAGATGGCGGTTGTCTATCTATGTTTGAAGAAATGTGGTGAAAAATCACTAAAGGATTAATGGTGATAGCAAAAGGAGACAGGCTAGGTACGTTGTATTTATGTCCTCATAATACTGACCATTCTATCTCTTTAGCTTCCACAGGAACAGATACATCATTGTGGCATCATAGGCTTGGACACATGAGTGAAAAGGGGATGCAGATTCTCCACTCAAGGAAGTTGTTGCCAGATTTGAAGTAGGTAAGTTTAGAATTCTGTGAGAACTGTGTTTATGGAAAACAGAAGAGAGTCATATTTCTCAGGGTTGGGAAACAGAAGAAGAATGAAAAGTTAGAGCTTGTGCATACAGATGTATGGGGACCGGCTCAGGTACAATCTCTTGGTGGCTCTCATTATTATGTTACATTTATTGATGATGCGACTAGAAAAACTTGGGTTTATTGCATTAGACATAAATCTGATGTGTTTGCTACTTTTAAGAAGTGGAAAGCTTTGGTTGAGAATGAGACAGGAAAAAGGTTGAAGTGTCTCAGATCTGATAATGGAGGTGAGTACTGCTGCAAAGATTTTGATAGTTACTGTTCATACCGTGGGATTCGTAGAGAGAAGACAGTCCCAGGAACACCACAAGAAAATGGTGTGTCAGAAAGGATGAATAGAACGATCATGGAGCGTGCAAGGTGTATGAGATTCCATGTAGGGTTGCCCTTACATTTTTGGGCAGATGCTATAAATACTGTTGTTTATTTAATAAACAGAGGGCCTTCAAGTGCTTTGGATGGAAGTATTCCAAAGGAGGGATGGACAATTAAAAATGTAAACTACTCATTTCTGAGAACTTTTGGTTGTGAAGCATTTGTCCATATTGATAAAGAAAATAGAACAAAGCTTGAAGCTAAATCCAAGAAATGTATCTTTATTGGATATGGGATTGATGATTTTGGTTATCGCTTATGGGATTATGAAAATCACAAAATCGTTAGGAGTAGAGATGTGATATTCAATGAAAAGGTCATATATAAAGATCAATTGGAGGGAAAGAAATGGGAAAAGGAAAACACAAAGTACACAGTACTTGATGAAATTGAAAAAAATGAAGTTCCAAAGGTGCCAGAAAATCAAGAACAACAGCAAGTACCTAAAACTCTTGCACGTGTAAGAAGATCTACCAGGTTAAGTAGACTCCATGAACGATACTCTCCTTCAATGTATTATTTATTGATGACTGATGTTGGTGAACCAGAATGTTATGAAGAAGCAATGCAGGTGGAAACTAGAAAGAAGTGGGAGCAAGCCATGAATGAGGAGATGGACTCATTGGTAGGAAACCAGACTTGGGATTTGGTTCAGTTGTCTGCTGGTATAATAGCACTGCTGAACAAATGGATTTACAGGTTGAAGGAAGAAGAAGGAGGTAAGAAGCGGTACAAGGCCAGACTTGTGGTAAAGGGGTTTGCACAGAATAAATGTATAGATTTTGATGAAATATTTTCTCCTGTTGTTAAGATGACTTCAATTAGGAAATAAATGTGCTCAAAAGGAAGTTAGCAAATTCATTTGTAATGAAGGATTTGGGTGCTGCAAAGCAAATCCTTGGTATGAGAATAACAAGAAACAAGAAAAATTGCAAATTGACATTGTCTCAGGGTGAGTACATACAAAAGGTGTTGGAGAGGTTCAGAATGAAGAATGCAAAACCAGTTAGTACACCTTTGGAAAGCCATTTCAAACTAAGTAAGGAAATGTGTCCCAACAAACAGGAAGAGATAGATTACATGTCCAAGATTCCCTATTCATCAGCAGTTGGCAGCTTGATGTATGCCATGGTGTGCACAAGACCAGATATTGCACATGCAGTGGGAGTTGTGAGCAGATATATGAACAATCCAGGTAAAGAACATTGGAAGGAAGTACAGTGGATTCTCGGGTATATGAGAGGTACTACCACTCATGCATTATGTTTTGGAGGTTCATACATTGTTCTACAGGGATATGTTGATGCAGATATGGTAGGTGATAAGGATAGCAGGAGGAGCACCATAGGGTATGTGTTTACTATAGGTGGAACGATAGTAAGTCGTATTTCGAAACTGCAAAAGGTTGTTGCACTTTCAACAACATAAGCCGAGTATGTTGCTGTTACATAGGCTAGTAAAGAGATGATTTTGTTGCAGAGGTTTATGGAGGAATTGGGTAAGAAGCAGAAGGATAGCAGGTTGTATAGTGACAGCCAAAGTGCCATTCATCTTGCAAAGAACTTAGCATTCCATTCCAGGACTAAACATATACACTCAAGTACCATTTCATATGATTTGTTATGGAAGATGAACTGTTGAAGCAAGAGAAGATACATACTAGCCAGAATCCTACAGACATGTTCACAAAGGTAGTGACCGGAGAGAAACTGAGTTCTTACTCGATTTCAGTTGGCCTTCTAGCATGAAGGTGAAGATGAGAAATTTTCCAAGTCCAAGTCCAGCAAGTACAACAGCGGTGGATTTGTTGTGATCAGTCTCTAAGTGGGAGATTGTTGGTTATGGAGCCTGATCTTCCAGTCTGATAGGTGATGGTGTTTCAGCCGTATTGTACCCCAGGTTTGGTTATGATCCCGGCACACACCCCAGGGGGTCCGAGCTGTTTTTCCAATAGATTACGGGCCCATGGTTTTGGGTAACCCGTGGTATTTTCCCTTTGTATTTCCCCTTTATAAGAAATACATTGTAATATGGCTAGGGTTGATGTATTAGGTATTATGCATTGTAAAGATCTCTGAGATCGTGAAAGAGAGTCTGTGATACAGTGAAGAGGAAGTGCAGCGGATGTGCTGCAGGTTGTATCCCTTCATTTGCTAGATGGTTAATAATATGGACTAGCAATTTCAATGTGGACGTATCCCATCTTGGGTGAACCACGATATATTGGTGTCTCTCTTGTAATGTGTTTGTGTGATTGTATTTGCATCTTGTTTATTGTTTATTTCTCTGTGAACCTATTTTTCTAAAACAGGTTGAGAATGAAGAGACAAAATCCAATGGTAGGAGAAACCAAGTGACTCCCCCAGGCATTGTAGAAACCATGAGGAGTCCAAGGGTGGAACTATAGAGTTGTAGAGCAGACAATGAGAGCCTTCTTACAACTCAAGAAGAACAAAATCAGTTGAATGCATCTATGCTCCAAATTCTGACAGACATTCAGAGAAATATTAACTCTGGACATCACTCAAAAAATCAGGAAAAGAGGTCCCATAGTTCAAGAAGGATTTCTAGAGGTAGGTCATATACTTCATAAATCTCTTCTAGTGAGTCATCTGACTCTAAGTATTCCATTGACGGGTCAATCTCTTCATCTCATAGGAAGAAGAGGAAGATGTCTTCTAAGAATAACTCACATGAAGAATTTGGGAAGTCCAAACCCCCTACATTTGATGGTGAGATAAAATCTGGTCAAGAAGCTGAGGCTTGGCTTCTTGGGATGAGGAAGTATTTCCAAGTCCAAGACTACTCAAGAAATATGAAGGCCAGAGTTGTTATATTCAATCTAAATGGAAGAGCATCTATATGGTGGGATCACCTTAGGCAAGTGAAGAAGATCAATGAAAGGAATATTGTTTGGAATCAATTCAAGAAATACTTCAAGCAAAAGTACCTCTCTGATAGGTACTATGATGGAAAAATTAAAGAATTTCATGAGCTGAAATTGGGCCAAATGACCATGGAGGAATATGAAAATAAATTTTTGGAGCTACTGAGATATGTCAAGTATATCAGAGATGATAAAGTCAAAATTCAACGTCTTCTAAGTGGGATGCCTCAATCCTACAAAGATAGAATTGATTTTGATGAGCCTTAAACTCTAGATGAGACCATAAGAAAGGCCAAGTATTGTTATGATCAAGCCAAAATCAAGCAAGATTTCCATAAGGCATAGAAGGACAAGAAAAATGAGAAGTTGGAGCAAAGAAATAAGAGGTTCAAGCCTCCTCAATTCAGAAATCAGTCAAGGCAGCCACCACAAGCTGTGACAAAGCTATCTACAATGATGGGAGACAAGACAAGAGAGCCATTTCAATGTTGCGGATGTGGAGAGGACCATTTTCTTAGAAATTGTCCACATTGGGTTGGGAGTGAAAAACAAGTTCACAACATCCAAGAGGCTGAAATTGTGGGTCAAGTGGCAAGGAATGTCAACAAGATTTATGCTACACTAGAGGACCTCCAAGCAGATCATCAATCAACTGTGGTTGAGGTTGAAGGGAAGATTGCTAAGAAATATATTTCTATTTTGATTGACCTTGGATCTACTCACAGTTATATCAATCCTAAAATTGTTGAGATTTGTGATTTTAAGAGAACCCAACATAGTAATTCATGGTTGGTTCAACTAGCCATAGGAACTAGAGAAAAATTAGTAAAATGGTGGTTAAATGTCCATTAGAAATGGGTGGACTATCCACTTGTGCGGATCTAAATATTTCACCACTTGGTTCATATGACATTATCATTGGAATGGACTAGTTGGAAGTACATAGAGTTAAAATTAATTGCTACAACAAGAGTTTTGAATGCATTGATGATAAAGGAAACCCAAGGGTTGTGAAAGAAATTCCAAAGAAAATTTTAGTTAGGAATATTTCAGCCATGTAGCTAAAGAAGTTTTGTAGGAAGGGTTTTCAATTGTATACAGCCCATATATTGGACAAAACATAAAATCAAATTCCAAATTTGGAATACTATCATGTGCTACAATAATTCAAGGATGTGTTTCTTGATGAAGTTACAGGACTTCCTCCCAATAGGGACATTCTTTTCACAATTGATATTGTGCCAGGAGTTGCATCAGTGTCTAAGACACCTTACAGAATGAGTACACAAGAATTATTGGAGCTGAAAATGTAATTGCAAGAATTGTTGGAAAAGAAATACATAAGGCATGTGTGTATCCATGGGGAGCACTGGTACTATTTTTGAAAACAAATATGGTACACTCAGGTTATGTATTGATTACAGGAATCTAAATAAAGTGACAGTGAAAAACAAGTACCCATTTCCTGAAATTGATGATCTTTTTTTATCAAATGGGAGAGGAAAATGTATTTTCAAAGATTGACTTGAGGTTTGGTCACCATCAGGTATGGATCAAGGAAGAAGACATTCACAAGATAGCCTTTACGACAAGGTATGGAAACTATGAATATGTAGTGGTGCCATTTGGTCTTACTAATGCACCGACTACCTTCATGTGTCTCATGAATAGAATTTTCCACAAATATTTGGACAAGTTTGTTCTTGTTTTTATAGATGACATTCTTATTTACTCTAAGAATGAAGAGGAGCATAAAGAACATTTGAGAATGGATTTGAAATTGTTAAGGGAGCATAAGTTTTAGGCAAATATAAGCAAATGTGACTTTTACATGAATAAATTTCATTATTTGGGTCACATTATTTCAGAAGAAGGAATATCAGTGGATCCAGAAAATATTGAATCCATTATGAATTGGCCAACTCCAAGTAATGTCACAGATGTGAGATATTTTATGGGTCTTGTTGGTTACTATAGAAGATTCGTTGAAAGATTCTCTAAGGTTTCACACCCAATCATTGCTTTGCAAAATAACGGAACAAAATTTGAATGGACCCAGAAATGTGAACAAAGCTTCCAGCTGTTGAAGAAGCTTCTCACAAGTGCTACAATTCTGAAAATTGCAGACGCAAAAAAATAATTTGTTGTTGTACATATGCATGTAAATAAGGACTTGGAGGATTTCTTATGCAATAAAATCATGTGGTGTGTTATGAGTCTACAAAATTGAAGGAGCATGAAAATAATTATGCCACACATGATCTAGAACTTGAAGCCATATTGCACGCTTTAAAAATGTGGAGACACTATTTAATGGGCAGAAAATTTGAATTGAGGACAGACCATTATGGTCTGAAATATTTATTTGGGCAGCCAACATTAAATGCCAGGAAAGCTAGATGGTTGGAATTTTTATGTGAGTTTGATTTTGAGATCAAACGCATAAAAGGAAAAGAAAATAAAGTGGTTGATGCACTCAACAGAAAGGTGCATGTGGAAACAATCACAACTTGCCAATTAGATTTAAGACAACAGATTGTCAGTTATCTTGCCGAAGATGAATTATATGTGCAAATAAAAAAAATGCAGCAGCAGAATTTCGAAAAGAGGTATGAAGGGTATCATTTAGAAGAGGATGGACTTCATGTTTATAAGAACATAATTTATATTCCAAATGTGGTATACTTGAGAAGAATTGTTATGGATGAAATCCATAAAATGACATATTTTGCTTGCCCAGGATATCCGAAAACAATTTCTACATCTAGGAAGCAGTATTTTTGGCTAGGGATGAAGAAATATATTGCTGAGTATATTTCAATATGTATGAAATGTCAGCAAGTGAAGGCTAAGCATCAACACCTTGCAGGTTTGTTGCATCCTTTGCCAATTTCGGAATGAAAATGGGAAATAATTTCCATGGATTTTGTTACAGGTTTTCCAATGACTGTGATACAACATGATTCTATCATGGTTATGGTGGATAAATTGTCAAAATCATCACATTGTATTCCAGTTAAATCCACCTTTAAAGAAGATTCCATTGAAAATATTTTTATGAAAGAAATTTTTAGATTGCATGGATTTCCTAAGGCAATCATTTCAAACAGGGACACCATATTTACTACAATTTTCTGGAGAAGCCTTTTTTCTAATTTGGGTACACAGTTGAACTTTAGCACTGCCTACCATACACAAACAAATGGACAAACTAAAAGAGTAAATCAGGTGCTCGAGGACATGCTTTGCATGTATGTAATGAACACACCATCCAAGTGGGAAGATTATCTACACTTGGTAGAGTTTGCATATCAAAATGGGTAGCAGGATTCGTTAGGCATGAGTCCATTTGAGGATTTTTATGGTAGAAAGTGCAAGACACCAATGACATGGGATAATCCAGTAAACATAGTTGTACTTGGGCAAAAATTTCTTAAAGAGATGGAATGGGAGGTTGAAAAAATAAAGCAGAATTTAAAGGAAGCCTAAGATAGGCAGAAAAGTTATGCAGATAAGAATAGAATGCATAAAGAATTCAGTGTTGGGGATCATTTCTACTTTAGAGTGAGTCCAAAGAAGAGTTCCTTGAATCTTGGAAGTTGTGCCAAGCTATCACCAAGATATTGTGGGCCATTTGAAGTGCTTGAAAGAATAGGGCTAGTTGCATATAGAAATGCATTGCCTGCTAACACTAGAGCTCATAATGTTTTTCATGTTTCTTTGCTTAAGAAATATGGACATGATCCTAACCATGTGATTGAATAGGATGTGATTCAAGTGGAAACCAAGGGAGAGTTCCAAATCGAGCCACTATGCATCCTAGACATGAATGTAACATTGCTCTGGAACTAAGCCATCAGATAGGTAAAGGTGCAATGGAATCACTCTGGTCCTGATGAGGCTATGTGGGAGTTGGAGTATGCCATGAAAGAGGCATACCTGTTTTTTATTTTTATTTTGAGCAAACATCGAGAACAATGTTATTCCAAGGGGTAGGGGATCGTAATACCCCCAATTTTGACTTGGAATGTATTTAATCAAAATTATGTAAATGATGTAAATATACTGTTAATTTTTTATCTTTAATTCGGAGATGCAATAATACTTACAATCAAATAACAATCATACACGTAAGCAATTGCATTCGACACATGAATTTACCCTGGGGAAACTCTCTATGACTTGAGGGAGGAAACCCCAACAAAACCTTTCTTAGTATATTGATAGATAGCAAAGAATGTATTTTACATCAAGAACCCCTGGTGCAATTACAAATCAAGAGAAAGATAAATAAGAGAGACTTAGAATAATATCCCATACAAAGAAAAACACATTGCCTTCAAGAGAGAAGAGAATTCGCTTCACATTGAATTCATCAATCCTGCATAACATATTTATATACTCTTCACATGCATCAAATTCTATTTGTATCTTCTGGCTTTAGGATGAACTCACCCTCCATCTGGATGCATCAATATTGCATGAAGAAGTGTGCCCCACTTCTCATGCGGTGCATTAACTCACTGAACTAACTCTTAGGATGAACTTGGACCTTAAATAAAAGCTTTCCCACTTAGTTAGGTGGCTAACTTAAGTGTCATCATGCAAGTGTCACAACTCAAGTGTCATCTTTTAGTTTAACATAATTGTTGTCTTTTAGTTTAACATAAGTGTCGTCATGCAATAACAATTAGTTAACTAGATCTTCTTTGTTATCACTTAGTTAACTCTCTTAACTGATTCTTTTTTGTTTAACATCACTATAGTGATCAATTCGAGTTCTCCTTTGATTTACTGAAGTCTTCACTGAAGTTTAACAATTCAAATTTTCTCTTAATTAACTGTTTATGTGCAATTCAAATTCTCTCATTTTCTATCACATATTTATCTTTATCTCGTCTTATCAACATGGTCCACATGTGCCATCTTTAATTATCATATCAAATATAATAAGTATATTTTCCCAATGATGTGATCATATTTTTCTACTATCGTTCCAAGTGTTTATATGTTAAAGTAATTCACTCTAGAGGTGGCTAGTCTCTAGAGGATATTTAATAGCTCAACCATGGTTAGTAGTACATTACACACCATACATGCTTTGACATGCAAAGCATCACCTCAACACATGAGGCACCACCTCAACACACAAGGATCTTTCTTGACACACAAGACCTTAGCCTTGACTAGAAAGACAGTACACCATCATCACTTTGACATACAAATCACTTGCCTCAACACATGAATCTTAACCATTCTTAAGTTCAACTCAAGATTCTTCTCCAAGTTTCCTGAGTCCAAATTAGGCTCCTATAAGGCACTACCTTGACACATGAGGCTCAATCTTGAAACACAAGATTGACCTGGATAATGACTCATGATGTTTTAACTTTAACATATACTAGTATGATTCGTAGTGCAGAGCTCAAGGCCAAGGCCCGAGTAGTGAATGGCTAGGCATGTATGATGTATATATTTTTATTCAGACCGTATGGTTGGCTTATCCTGCCAATTCAAAATGTATGTAAATATTATGTTGTAAATTAATAAAATATTCCAAGATGGTTGTGTAAAGAGCACTAGAGGGGTTATGATTCCACCAGAGGGGAAGAGGAAAGGGAGCCTATGGGGAAACTAAATCCTATGTTTCCAAGTGTCAACCTTAGAACTCATAAAAAATCTTCCATGTGATTTAATTGATCCAATTACCCTTTCTTGAATATTAAACCCAATAATTGAATTCATATGTGAGTTTGGTGGGAAAAGTCACTTCATGTAGTTGTTGAATCATGGGGATTGTGATAGTTATGTCTACTGTCAGCAGTGCTATTTCTTGTATGGTCAGAAGTTATGTCCATTGTCTTTTCACCCTTACCTCATATCCCTTGGAGTCAACACTATTTTGATCATTCTCTCATGCATGTTCCTACAGTACGTAGAGTTTTCCATTGTTGTTCATGTCCATTGCTAGATTGTGTTTAACCCCAAAATTTGAATTTGGAGACAGGGCTACATTTTTGTAAAGGAAAATAGATTGTTGTAGGTGCGCATGGAGGTTGGGAAAGCTAGGAACCTTCACCCATTGAGTTCTGCTGTGAAATTTAGTTCACACCAAGATCTGATCAATAAATTACACTCACTCACAGAAAATCTCAGACAACTAGTCAAAGACACAAAAATTTCTCACAAAGATACAATTCTGTATTAACTTCTCATGAATAAAATACATCAGCCAAACTTATGAAAATAATAGTCTTCTATTACATAAAATTACAATAGAGATTCGAATGGATAAATATTCCATTTGGATCATCTAATCATCAGACTTACTAAAATTATGATAATCCCCCCTAGGTGGCAAGTGTGTCTCCCAAGTCACTCCAAAGGCTCACGAATTTTTAATTTAGTGACCTGAAGGTGATGTATGATGAAAAAAAATGTCAAATCCCAAATTTGGAAAGAAGAAACATCATAGAGTATGTGGGGTGTAAAAAACAAGTTTCCTAAGGTGACTAGCTTTTCCCCATAGGGTAAAAAGCAGTAAAACTCAGAAGTGCACCTTTCCTACCAAATCTTATCCAGAATATTTTGGAAATGTGGCCAAGTGGCCTAGGTAGCTTGTGGTCCACACTTTGGAAGTATTGT
Source organism: Larix kaempferi (assembly GCA_027924585.1). Lineage (NCBI taxonomy): Eukaryota > Viridiplantae > Streptophyta > Pinopsida > Pinales > Pinaceae > Larix > Larix kaempferi. The sequence continues at coordinate 12,051,918 of BSBM01001197.1, read as the reverse complement.
GGTCCTCCCATGTTGCCTTGTGGTCCACACAAGGAAATTTTCTAGTCTATTACATAGGAATTAACCATAAAAGATTAATTAATGCAACCAATGTGATTAAATGACATAGGTGGAAGATTTAATATTCCAACACCCCCCCATAAATCTGACTTTATGGTCTAAATATCAGAAAATAGAAATACGAAGGGCCCAGTAACAAGACTTGGTCACCCTGTACAATACTATCGGTCCACAAAAACAAGGATAGAAGGAAAACATCATGGGAAAAACTTCCCCTCAAAACATGGACATATCAAAATTGAAGGATTGTTGATCAACCCTTCACTCCAGTACATGTTCAATCATCCCAAGCAGTGATCTAAGATAGTTGAATGTCTTCTCTGTGAAATCCTTGGTGAAGATATCTACAGTTTGCTCACCTGTGGGGCAATACTGCAAATCAATGATCTGGTCATGCACTAAGCCTTTGATGTAGTGCATATGAATCTCAATGTTCTTGGTCCTCTGCCTTTGTATTGGATCACTTGAAACTCTTATAGCACTCTAATTGTCACAAAAGATGACAGTAGGAGTACTAAAAGCAATCTCAAACTATGAAAGAATACCCTGCAACCATACACACTGTGTAGCAGCATTCACTGCCCCTCTGTACTTTGCCTCTATTGAAGATAATGCTATGGAATTCTGTTTCTTGCTAGACCAGCAAACATGGCCACCTCCAAGCATGAATACAAATCCAGATGTGGATTTTCTGTCAAGGCTATCACCATCCCAATCTGAATCAGTGAAGCCCAAGAGATCTAAGCTAGAATCTACAACATAGTGAATCCCATCAGTCTTTGTGCCCTACACATAATGTAAGATTCTTTTTGCAGATCTCCAATGAAGCTCATGTGGATGCTCCATGTATATTTATGCCACACTCACAGCATAAGAAAGATCAGGTCGAGTGTGTGTCAAGTAAAGCAAGCTGCCAATCAATTGTCTATATAAAGTGCTGTCAAAAAATGGTGTAGATTATGCATCTTCTAGCCTAACTACAGAAAGGAATGGAGTCTTAGAAGTCTTGCAATCAACCATCTTGAATTTCTTTAACATATCAGATGCATATTTTGACTAAGATACCTTGGTTCCATCTTTTGTTTTGAGAAATCTCAAGCCCCAAAAACTGCTTAAGAATTCCCAAGTCACTCATGGAGAATGCTTGATGCAAAGCAGTCTTCAATGAAGCTATTTGATCAATAGAGCTACCTGTGATCAAAAAATCATCAACATACAGCACTATAATCATTATTGAACCATCAATCAGCTTCATATAAACATTTGAGTCAGATTTGCATTGAACATAAGATTGTGACAGAAGGAAATAGTCCATTTTTGCATACCAAGCCCTGGAGGCTTGCTTAAGTCCATACAAGGACTTTCTCAACCTGAACACAAGATTAGGATATGATGTATATCCCTCTTCCTGCTGCATATATATATCCTCCTCAAGATCCCCATGAAGGAATGCACTTTTCACATCCATGTGATGCACTTCCCAGTGTTTGGATGCTGCAATTGACAAAACTAATCTAATTGAGTCTTTATGTGCAACAGGTGCAAAAGTTTCATTGTAGTCAAGGCCTTGGACTTGAGAAAATCCCTTTTATACTAGCCTAGCCTTATATTTAACTTATGTACCATCAGCTGCACATTTGGTTTTGTAGATCCACTTGCACCTTACCAATTTTCTGCTTGTGGGGAGCTTGAGTAGCTTCCAAGTTTCATTCTTTTGCAATGACTGAAACTCCTCATCCATAGAAATATGTCATCTTGGTTCATATGAGGATTCCTCATATGTCTGAGGATCAGAATCTATCATCATATAACATCTCTCAGAAAGGTAGGGGTCATTCACATTGAGAGCAGTCTCAAATTGTGATCTAGTCCTCCTTTGGTCCTGAGGATTGCCAGCTAGTTCACCTGCTGCTTGCAAATTTTTTGCAGCCCATTTAGGCCCTGTAGGTGAGGTAGCATATGCAATAAAATGATCCTCATCATCAGAAATATCAGAATAAAAAATTCTAGGAACATCACGTACTTCTTCTTCAGGTGGTGGTGAAGATGGTTCTCCAATTTCAGCGCTTTGAGAGGGCTCTTCCTCAAACTGCACACTTCTTTCTATGAAGGATTTATGAGTGGTCATGTTCAGCAGCTTATAAAATTTGGAGTCCTATGAATATCCAACAAATAAACATGGTTGGCTTTGGGCATGCATAGCCCTCCTCTTCTCAAGTGGAATCCTAGCATGGAAGCCTTTGAGCCAAAAATCCTGAAATGAGAGATATCAGGTTTGTGCTCTGTCCAAGCCTCAAAAGGAGTGATACCTTTGAGAGCTTTGTGTGGCACTCTATTTTGAATTTATGTGGCATAATTTATTTCCTTATCCCTTATCTTGGGATACAATGACTTTTCCTCAAGCATACATGTGGCCATTTCTTTTAGAGACCTATTTTTCCTCTCAGCAACCCCATTTTGTTGAGGTGTATATGGAACTGTGTGTTGCATATGAATCCCTGAAGAGGCACAAAATTGATGAAACTATGATTTCACATATTCACCACCATTATTAGATCTGATAATTTTTATATGCCTACCAGACTGGTTCTCAATTGAGGCTTTGAATAGCTTGAACAAACCAAAAACTTTAGATTTTAGCTTGATGAAATAAATCCAATAGTACCTGCTAAAGTCATCTATGAATGTGAGGATGTATTTGGCATGGTTAAAAGACTCATGAGGAAATGGACCTGATATATCAGTATGAATAAGTTATAATGGTGTAGTGGTTCTCTTAGAATTGGATCTCCCATACTTATGCTCAGGGTGTTTTCCTAGAATGAAATATTGACAGACACCTTTGGAAAATCTGATATTGGGCAGCCCTATGACCATTTATTTCTCATGGAGTTGGAAAATATATTTATAGTTCAAATGGCCAAACCTTTCATGCCACAATTTACTTGACTCATTGACATGTGTTAAAAGAGAAGAGGGTGAGATATTTGGCACAAAGTGAGAAAACTTGTAGATTCTAGAATAGTGATCAGCACTGCCTAATGCAACAATTTTTCTTGTTGAAATTTCAGCTATCTCAACATCATTAGGGGTAAAGGTTACTCTCTTGGGAAGCCCTGTGTGGGTCATCTGATAGACTGACAATAGGTTTGCAGCAAGTCCAAGTGCATATTATACATTATTAAATTAACCAAACTCGAGATCTATGCTACCTTTTCCTTTTCTAGAAGTTTCAGAATTGTCTCCCAATACAATATTTGGACCACTGGAAGAGTCAAGTGAAGTGAAAAACTTACTTGTAGACACCATGTGTCTTGAAGCTCCGGAATCAATAATGAATGAAGAAGGTTTGGATGTGCTGGCCATTAGTGCATGAACTCTCTCTTATCATCAGAATTTTGTCCTCCATCCTTCCTCCTTGCGCTCTCTGGAAGAGGAATGTTGGATTTCTCCAAGAGTTGAGCTATTTGGTCAATGGTTTTCTTCATGCAAGAGCTTTCAAGATGAAATCCCTTGCTACAATAATTGCACTTTGTCCTCTCATTATTTTTATTTGGATTCTTTTTTAAATTTGAAGAGTCTTCATTAAATTTCTGCTTGTCTTTCCTCTCACCGGTGGGCTTCTTGAAATTGCCCTACTTCTTCCCTTTCAAACCCTTTGAATCTCCAACATTCAAACAATGGTCTTTGGATGGATTTTTAATGGCTCCCATAAAGACCAATTTTTCTTGTTCTTGTGTCAAAGACTCCATGAATTCTGAAAGTGTCGGGCTCTTCCAATTTTTAATTGCTTTCTGGGTGGAATGGAAGGTCGAGACAAAGATTGAGTAGTCGGGGCCAAGCTTGGAGAGAATGGCCAAAAATAATTGCTCAGCCTTTTTTTAAATACCACATTGCTTTAGCTGCAACACAAGTGATTTGAATTTAGAGAAGAATTTCTATAGATAATCAAAATTTTGTGGACTCAAAGAGACTAGCTTGTTATCCAATTGGTGGCCTCTCAATTCATTGGTTTTCCTGAACAACTCTTGAAGTTTCAGCCATACTTAATTGGGAGAAGTGAGACCATCAAGATGAAATAGAAGCTCCCTGGATGTAGTGAGACATAAAATCCCATAGGCTTCATCTCTTCAATTGTTCCATTTAGATTTATCTACTACTGAGGTTGGATCAGCTTCAGTTGCCATTGTCACCCTGTAGAGCCCTTTGCTCCTCAATAGAATCTCCATTGCGCCTTCTAGTCAAAGTAATTGAATGGAGTGAGAATTATCTGCTGTGAATGATCTATGTCTGCTCTAAAATAAATTATGGACTGATTTTGGTATACTTTTGGATGCTCAAATGCGCCCTGTAGAGAATAGAATGCACCCGGTGGATTGATCAATGCGCTTTCCTTGAGATTGGTTCGATCCTGCAAGACAATAGAAGGAGAAATGAAATGCTTGATAGCTCTGATACCATGTGAAAATCATTTCACACCAAGATCTGATCAAAAAATTACACTCACTCACAGAAGATCTCACACAACTAGTCAAAGACACAAAAATTACTCACAAAGATACAATTTTGTATTAACTTCTCATGAATAAAATACATCAGCCAACCTTATGAAAATAATAGGCTGCTGTTATATAAAATTACAACAAAGATTCAAATGGATAAATATTCCATTTGGATCATCTAATCATCAGACTTACTAAAATTATTCTCATCCCCCCTAGGTGGCAAGTGTGTCTCCCAAGTCACTCCAAAGGCTCACGAATTTCTAATTTAGTGACCTGAAGGTGATGTATGATGAAAAAAAATGCCAAATCCCAAATTTGGAAAGAAGAAACATCATGGAGGATGTGGGGTGTAAAAAACAAGTTTCCTAAGGTGACTAGCTTTTCCCCATAGGGTAAAAAGCAGTAAAACTCAGAAGTGTGCCTTTCCTACCAAAGGGTTATATTTCCTGAGGGAACCGTGGATCAGTGAAGGGAAATGCATTCCTTGTGTTATGTGGGGTAGTTGGAAGGAGTGTCATGGTTGTGATGGATTAGAGGGACCCTTGTAGAGATCTAGTTGATATTTTGGCTAAGCATAATGAGTAGAATGGGTTGTGGGATGAGAGATAGAAGCTTGTAGGTGTTTTACTTTTCCCTGGTCGCCTCATATCCCAGCTTGGGGGTGGCCTCTCAATAGAAAGAGTATATGCTGGATAGAATGCCTAAGGTTGGGTGGAAAATTCATTCTTACACAACCAACTACTTGGATCCTCTTTATTTAAAGATAAGTATTCTTATGTCTCTAATGTGCAATGAATTTTATTTGTATTCATGTTATAGTTATTCCTGTAAATTGCATGGTGTGTGTGTGGATTGTGTTATTTCCGCTGTATATTTTTATTATGTATCTGCATGCATGTTTTTACTGTTATGATTTTGTAATTATGCTTCGAGGAAAAATTTAGAGGTATTGGTTTAGTTAATTTCCCCTCTATTGGACAGATTGGGTGAAGGGGACATTACAACCAGGTTGTGCACAGTATTTTACAGAGCATGTTGTTGATTTAGTCTAAAAGTGGATTAAAATATAGTTCCATTCATTAATATGGGAAAAATGATCATGTTGGCGAGACTCTTGATGTCACCATGATTTTTTCATGCTCCAACCTCATGTTGCCTTCAAAAAAGCATCTCAATCCCATTTCCCGATCTAAATGAGCACCCAATTGAATTTTTTCGCATAACCCTGTAAGTTTTTAGCTAATTTTTTCCCCTATAAATAGGAAAACTAGCAACCAAATAAGATTTGTATGGACCGTCTAAGCTATTTGTTGTTTCCACTTAGTTTCCCACTAATTTGGTATGGACTGTGAAAACACAATATAACAACTTCAAAAACATATGTAAAAATATTGTGTTAGAGAGAGGTCCAACATATTCTGCAAGGACGACATATACAGCTGGAGTGATCTCTCCTCCCAATTATTATCCCTTTCACCAACCCAATAATCGAGGCAGAGATCAAGAAAAGCAAGCTTGAAGAAAGAGCAGAGGTCGAGTCATACAAGTTTCCATCTTAAGAAGGATCAAAAAATGCCTTACACATTGAGTGAGTGATCTATGGTGATTATGGATGCACGCAACAAAGCCTCACCTATACGGAATATCCCAAAGTAATCAACAAGATAAATAGTTGGAGCAAATATTCTATATGCCGCTTGATCCACTCGCTCTTGTCGGACGAAAAGCACAGGCGGGTGTAGAGGTCATTGCTTGAGGTCTTCACGTCATAGTGGTAGCACCATATGGAAAATAAACATTGTTCAAAATTCTCTAATATGACTGCAAAAATATTAAACCCTCCTCCAATTACAAAATTCCAATCACTGCATCTTCACAAAGGTCAATACTACACATACCTACAAAGGGGATAGTCGTAGTTGTTTGCACATACTTGCAAGTAGACGAAGAATGTATGGACAAAAAAATATTGTAATTGCAATGAAGTGAAAGCGAATCCGCGGGCATACATCTTGAAGGAAGCCTAAACTTCCACATTTCTACACCAACTACCTCAATGAACTGAAGTTAATGCATTTACTGCAGTGGCATGGACTTGATGGTGACAGAGGGAAAGACGAAGAGAGCAAGGAATGAAGGGTATGGATACTAAGATATGCATGTGATAGATTCGTTTAGGAAAACTTGGACATGACACAACCAATAATTTCCCAACTACATGCAGGCTTAATGTGGGCAGTCACAGGATGATGAGAAGAGACTGGTAGGACAGCAAATGGACTAGGAGCAGAAACCGCGGGGCACGGGAAAACCAACGGACAATCCAGAGCGGATGAGGAGGACACAAGGCGACCCAGAATTCACTGGAGGGACGATGAAAAGATACAGTGTTTTTCAAAACTGACCTCAAAAAAAACACCTATCAACGTAAATATTTCTCCTTTCCATAAGTACAAAGAATATGTGTTAAATCAAATAATAAACTATGTGAGAAAATTATATTATAATACAATTGATTTTCTTACAACAAATATAAGATATTGCTAAAACAAGTCTACTTTATTTTATATTTTTATGTATATTTATATTAATCATATTATTAAAAATATTTAAATACATTTTTACCAAACAAATATTCTTAAAACTTTTTAAGATCATATATATATATATATACTCAATAAAATTGAAAAGTTTCGTACGAACATTTGTAAATTGTGTATATATATATATATGATGATGATGATGATGATGATGATGATAGTTAATGTCTACTCATATCAACACTCAGATAAACTCTAGTCTATCGTACCTTAATAGGATTGCTTGGATTGCTGTAAAATTTTATTTCTATGCTTAAAAATCTTAGAAAGGAGTTTTCCTAGGTCACCATAGTTTTGACATGTTAGAAGGTTAGGGGGTTTGTAATGTAGAAAATATTATGAAACTATGATCTAATGTGGGTGTACACAGGATATTCTAAGAGAAGGTGACTTTCATCCTCAACGCTCATAGTCTCACAGAGATGGCAAATCCTTTCCACTCATAGTGTTCTAGGAATTGTCCAATGTCTTGTTTCACTATGAAGATCATGAGAGTTCGTTCTTATCTTGGCTATATTAATTTTCTTCAGTCGAACTTGTTAAAACTAAGAAATAATTTGATCTTCCATATAATGGTTAATGACCTCATTATAGTATCTTAATTTTCTTTTAACCTCTAATTCTTTCTTGCCCCACATTCTCTCTTTAAACTTAGACGTGATAATATTTTTAATGTTGTTGATATCTTGCAAAGTGGCATTTTCATCAATCACCCAATGATTTAACCAATCCATGGTGTCTTTATACCAACTGTTTTTGAGCCACAGTTGGTATTCATTGGATTTTAAATCAATTTTAGGAAGTCTTTGGTCCCCCTTGTTATTCATCCTATAATTGTACATCAAGAACCTAGTCATAGTGATGCTCTCTATGGGGGGAAGACCCACTTCTAGAAGGAGAATAGGGTAGGGTGTATTGCTTTTAATTTTGAGGTTATATGTTATGAAATGCTTATGGATTTGATCAATCTTTCTCCATGATTCTTTAGAAACATTGCAACCCCACACTTCACAACCGTACTTAAATTAAAATAATTTAAATGAAAACTTTATATAAATAAATTTAACTAAATATTCAATAACATTAATTACAATAAATTAAATTAATTTTAAAAATTAAGTAAAATTTAACAATTTAACAATATTAAATATAACGAACATCAAAATAAAATTAATTAAAAATACACCAAAATTAACTAAAAATACAACAACATTAACTATAACCACCTAAACAAACATATTTAAGCATATCTATAATTTTATATTTTTTTATAATTATATTACCAAATTTTTTTAATGGAATTATATTCCTTAAAACCATGCTCTAGAAGACAATTGATAAACACAAATACAATTGGATTCTCATGATATTTCCTACCTTATGGGACTAATGAACATCAACCAAAATTACCATAATGTTTTCTCCATTCCACTTGGTATATGGAGTGGAGTTATTTTTACCTATCGAGTGTCAAATCCCCTCCTTGCATTTAACAATAATTTTTTTTCTAAGTGTTAGGATATTTTAATACTCCATCCTTGTCCTACCTAGAATTATTTCATTTTCCTAGTAGTTGATGATGTCATTTTCCCCCTACTGGTGTGCAAATCATGTCATCTAGGATCCATCTACCACCTTCTGAGCCCTACATGCATAATTTTAGGACCACTTGAGTCAATTCCATATTTTATAGGAACCCACTCAGTGTTCCAATGCAGTCCACCTGAGTTAGCTGACTCGTGTGGGGGTTAGAGCTCTGGATGCCACTGATTGTGGCCTCATGCACCCTTTTCTGACTATTATTCATGAAAAACTCACTAATGCGCCCTCCTTGGTCAGTTAATTGATTGTGTCTTCAGTTAACTGAGTTTAGGTTCAGTTTGGTTGAGTTTGAGTCTTCTGGAGCACTCCAATGGTGACAATTCCTATGCTAGACCAACTGAGGTTCAAATTATCCTGTTTGATTCGAATTCTCTCCATTGTATCATCATTGTTGACTATACTGATTATTGGATTATGTGACATTATTCTGCTCATATATGAGTTCTACTGCATAATTATTTATTTGCTCTTTTTAACTGCAGTTTTCACTCTTATTCAACTTTTATGCTCAATATTACTCTATGAGGTATACTCAGCTCTTAGATCTACTATGACTTAGAATTTCACATGGCATAAGAGTTGAGGTCTCAGGTTCAATTCCCCCAAGATACAATGGAAGGGGGGTGTTGGAGTATCGGTACAACCACATGGTATAACCGCCGCACCTCTAGGAATATAAAAATGTGGACTAACCACCACTCTTGGTAATAGGACCTTGTGCTTGGTTTCAAATGTTCATCAACATCTGCAGGTTTTGGTGTAACAACAAACCTTACATGGTATCATAGCATTTGAGTGTATAGGTTAAGCAGCTTCTTGTTGGTTGTGGAGCAAGATCTTCTAGTCTCATAGATGATATTGTCTTAGCCGTGCACCTGAGAGCACTGTACACTCGTTCCCCTACCTTGGGGTTCGGGGAATGAGTGCACCAGCTGTTTTAGGGCCCATGGTTTTGGGTATCCCGTGGTATTTTCCCATTGTATTTCCCTTATAAAAGAAAGTCATTGTAATATGGCTAGGGTTGATGTATTAGGTTTTATGCATTGTAAAGATCTCTGAGATCAAGAAAAGAGACTGTGAGACAATGAAGAGGAAGTGTAGCGGTTGTGCTGCAGGTTGTATCCCTTCACTTTGCTGGACGGAATAATAATAAGGACTGGCAACTTTAGTGTGGACGTAGCCCAAGTTGGGTGAACCACGATATATCTGTATTTCTCTTGTAATGTGTGTGTGATTAGTTTTGCATTTCTGTTTATTGTTATTGCTCTGCGATCCTGTTTTTCTAACACTTCTTTCGGTAGTGCACCAGAAGCCTCTGAATTTCCACAGCAAATCCTGGTGCCATTGCATTGAATTCAATGGAGAAATCCAATGAGGTTTATCCAGGTGTGAAGGATCCGAAAAAATGTTCCTATTGTCCAAAAGAAGTGCTCGGTAGTAGTCTATCTCCAAAATTGAGAGTTTTTTGTAGGTTATTCAAAGTTTTTGAGTGCAGCAGTTGCAACAGTAGCAATAGTTGCAGTAGTAGCAACAATTGCAGTAGTAGCATAAGTTTCAATAGTAGCAGTAGTTGCAATAGTTGAAGCAGTATCACCTTGTATTCGCTCCAGCAGTTCTCATGGTGAATTTGAACTCTCCTCTCTCTCCCAGGATCCTGACACCCTTCAATTACCTTCATTGGATGGATGATATGTAGATGGTATTGCACAACAATTCATTGTACAAGGTAACAATAGGGAAGGAGGTCGAACCATAAGCAGTTGTGGAGAAGGCCAAGTATATGAATAGATTGGATGAAGCATTCAGTTTCATGTGTATTCATATTTCTAGAGATCTACTCTTCCACCTCGATGGACTAAAGAGTCCAAGAGAATTATGGTTGAAGTTAGAGTCCCTCTTTGGAAAACAAGATGAGCTAAGAGGCCATATTCTGGAAAATGAGTTGATTGTTCTTCAACCGAGTAGTTTCGAGACCATTCAACAATTCTTTTCAAAATTCAAATCTCTAGTTATGCAATGCAAGCAGTGTGGCGTTGAGAAGAAGGATGAGCAGTCGGTGTTATCCATTCTAAGCAAGCTAGGTCCTGAGTTCTCAATATTTGTCTCTACCTTCCATTCAGGGTGAATGTCAATCCCTGGTTGGAAGATGCTCTCCTTAGATGTTTTCACTGAATCTCTCATCCAAAAACAAGACAAATTGATCCATATGGGCACCTTGAAGGCCTCCAAATATAAATCTCTTATGGTTGGAGAAGCAAAAAGTGTGAATGAAAAGGGGAAGCACAAGGGCAAGGAGAAGAGGCAATCTGAACCCATGCAAAATGCCAAGTCAAGTCCATTGGAAGGAGCCTCCAGATCAAAGAAGGACAAACAAAATGGATTTGAGAAATCCAAGTGTTCTTATTGCAAGAAAGAAAACCACCTAGAGAGATATTGCATGCAAAAGAAGATAGATCAGATGACCAAGCTTCTTTAACAACACAACATTTCCCTCCCAGAAGGTGCAAGAGAGACTGATTCTAGAAGTGAGTCTGATGGTCATGAGAGATGCTATGCACTGAAGGATGGATTTTCAAAATCACAAGCCCTCTTCATAGATTCAAGAGCCTCCAACCACATGGTTTCCTCCAAAGAATCATTTTCTTCTCTAGATCTCAAAGATGGTCCGAATATACACATGGGAGACAACTCTCAGGTCCCTGCTGAAGGGAAGGGAATAGTACATATGGAGCATGGGAAGTTAAAAAATGTTCTATTTGTGCCTTCTTTGTTAGCAAATTTGTTGTATGTATATCAGATGACTCACAGAGGTTCACCGAAGAAAGTGGTATTTGGTCCTAACAGAATTGAGATTATAGAGATATCTACTGGGAATACTATAGTGAAAGGGTTTGCAAACCATGCCTCCAAGGCATATGAATTCTCCCATTTCTTGCCATACTCTCTACCTACCCCATTGGCATCTGATGAATATCATAGTGATATCTCTTCTAATGAAGATGGGGATCAAGATATTGATGTTGAGAATAACTTTCAAGAAGATTCAGATCCATATCCAACACATGCTCCCAATCCATGGCCAAGGCCAATATTGGCTCACAAAGGCCTTGTAGCTGCTGGGAACACAATTGGGGATCCATCTGACCATAGAACCACCAAATATCAGTATCATGCAAACTTGCACTATGTCATGCAAATCCACTTCTCTCAAAGAGGTGCTACATGATGGCGTGGTTTGATCCACAATACCTTGAAGAGACTTGCCATGGGGGATCTACAACCAAGTGCAAATATCGGTTGTCTGACAAAGGGTACTCAAAGGTTCATGATTTGGACCACAATGATCCATTCACTCCAGTCGCAAGAAGGGTTCCTAAAAGAATTATTTTGGAAAACACAAATTCTACAAAGTGGGAGATACATCAGAGGAGCAGATCTAGATCCAGATTTAGATCCATATCCAGATCTAGCACCTGCATTTCTATCCTACATAGGAGCAGCTTGCCAATATTTTTGAAAAGGCTTTCACTGAGGAAATTTTTTTCCTTCTCTGCTTAGTATGAAGGTTCTTTGAGTTCCCTACTGCTGTCCTTTTGAGGGGGGGTATTTTTCCCATGAGTTTTTTCCCCATTTCCTTGGTTCATGGACAGTTCCTTATTTTTTATCATTTATTTGATTGTATGGGTGACCTTTGGTCTTAGTAACTAGGTCCTAGGATGCAAAAGTATGGATTAAGGGGGGGTGTTAGGATATTTTAATACTCCATCCTTATCCTACCTATCATTATTTCATTTTCCTAGTAGTTGATGATGTCATTTCCCAGCTAGTGGTGTGCAGATGTCATCCAAGATCCATCTACCACCTTCTGAGCCTTACATGCATCATTTTAGGACCACTTGATTCAGTTCCCTATTTTATAGGAACCCACTTAGTGTTCCAATGCAGTCCACCTGAGTTAGCTGATTCGTGTGGGGGTAAGAGCTCCTGATGCCACTGATTATGGCCTCATGCACCCTTTTCTGACTATTATGCATGGAAAACTCACTAATGCGCCCTCCTTAGTCATTTAATTGATTGTGTCTTCAGTTAACTAAGTTTAGGTTCAGTTTGCTTGAGTTTGAGTCTTCTGGAGCACTCCAGTGGTGATAATTCCTATGCTAGACCAACTGAGGTTCGAATTCTCCTGTGTGATTCAAATTCTCTCCATTGTATAATCATTGTTGACTATTCTGATTATTGGATTATGTGACATTATTCTGCTCCTATCTGTGTTCTGCTGCGTTATTATTTCTCTGCTCTTTTTTACTGCAGTTTTCACTCTTATTCAACTTTTCTGCTCATTCTTTCTCTGTGAGGTATACTTAGCTCTTAGATGTGTTGTGACTTATAATTTCACACTAAGCACCTCTAATCTAGAAAAAAGGCATATATCTTTGGAACAAGATGATGAGAATTGTTGTGTTTCTTTATAGAATATTGAAGCATCCAATAACTTTGCTCCAAATTCCATCATGAACATCACATCCACCATCGATCATTCTATGAAGGAGACCCATTCCCTAAATATATGATCAAGCTCGTGATCAAATTGGTCTAAGAAAGTTTGAATCTTTATGGAAAGACCCTTACATTTTCAAGCATTTTTGGGGAAAGGGAGCATACTTGCTTGCTGGAAAACTACTCAAGAACCCTCAAAATGGGTAGACTTGAAGAAATTATATCCATAAGACCAAAACATTTCCATGTTTTGTACTATAGTTTTTTTATATACCCTTCCCTCTATGTGAACCTTATAATGACTTTTTTTTGTCCCTTTTCATATCGATCATCACCCTTAATGCCGCGTTATGCAGATGGCATAGGTCGGTACACTAGGAATCGCACATTGGCATCTTAGGTTGTTTACTCATTGACTCATTCCCCCATACATTCCAATAGTGTGTGTGTCTTGGTGTTGCCACCAATAATCATGTGGAATACAATGTAGTGATTTATTGGATCCTGGAATCTTTCAAAACACCCATTTTCAAAAAATATGGGTGTTTTTGAAAATGAGTGGAATCTTTAAAAATATGCTTTGTTTCCATATTTAATAAAATGCTTTCCTCAAAAAATCGATGAGGAATCTTGGAAAATGCAAAACATGAAAGTTGTATCCATCGAAGACACCTTTCCAATGGTATCAAGATCACCCAATTCGGAGTTTGGGAGAGAAAATTATCACAAAATAACCGAAATATTCATTTTTCTCTCTCTTCTTATTTAGGATACATTTTGGCCTTGGTAATTTCTTATGTTCGTCGCCTTTTTGTTCATCTTGATTCTCAGTTGCTTGTCACATAGTTGAATAATTTCTATCAGGTACACGATACTTACCTCTTTGGAAAATATATACAAGCTGAAAAATTGGTTAAACAGTTTGAATTCATTACATTCATTCATATAAACCCAAGAATCTCAAAAGTTTTGTAGATAACACTACAAAATAGGTTATAGATTGGAAAATCATTGATTAATAATAAGAAATCAAAACATGCATGTATATAACCATAATCATCTACATATTCATCTATACATAATAAACCATAACACATATAACACTGCATCACTCATAAGGATGTATATGCCAGAAAATCAGGAGTGTTCACAAAAAGTGTCCATAACTCTATCAAAACATGTGATACATAAAATATAATCCCATGTCAAAGCATGGGTGTAGGTCCATTGATTACCTAATAAGTGCCATCAATATAATACTTTTATTGTACTTAGGGAGGATAATATGGAGTACTTGAGGAGTTACCTAAGGGGATAATCTTGTGTATTGAGGTTGTCTATAATAAATAAGGCCCATGAAGTAGATGTAGTGTGAAAAACAATTGTAAGAAAGCTTAGTAGAAGGTTCCACCTACTACAAAGTTTTTTTTGTAAAAAGTACCTAGAAGTTTTTTCATACTAGGAATTTCCTTTTGTAAAAAGAATCATAGCATTTGGTATCATAGCCCTAAGTTTCTTGGAAAAAAAGAAGTGGGGAATATTTTTTTCCATTTGCAGATTTTTTTGAGGAGAAACAAGGATGGTGGTATTTATGTCAGTTTATAAAATATTTTTTGTATATAATTTGATGAATATATTTGTATATCTTAATTCCTCTCATGAAAACACACATTTTCAAAAAATAATTGTCCAATTTGGAGTTCATGAAGTGGAGTTATTGTTGATTTAAAATCAATTGTTTAAGGGTTTATCCAGTGATGGCCACACAAATTGCAGATCAAATATTTTTTGATAGAGCACCTTGATTTCCATCAAGCCACTTACAATAGATGCAAAATGACCATGACATTTCATAATCGTGGTCATAATAGATATTTTGAGAAGTATTGATGAAGCTATGATCATTATAAATTTGTCACCTGAAACCACATTGAATAGTAAGTTATAGTTTCGGTTATGGATTTTATTCCAAGCAAAATGTACTTTACAAGAAAATTTGATGGTTCTAATATTCAATAATATATTCCATATTATATTCCATATTATAAGAAAAATGTGTCCCTTTGGAAAATATACCTATACTCTCATTTAACAGATGAAGCAACTATATGGGGTCAAATTCTTTTCTTTAAGAGCTATTAAAACTTTTAGATGAACCATATGAACACATATTGTTAAAAAGGCAGTCTCATGATGTGAAGAATGATTAAAAAAGCACAAAGGGTTTATTTTCATGTGACAAATTTCTATTACATGTCAATGGATGTATTCAACAAGAGAAGGTCATTGTTTCTATAAACCCTAACTTATCAAGTATAATTTCATCAATGTTAACTTTACTAAAAGGTTGCAAGCCCTTGAAAATCATATTCAAAGCACATAGATTGAAGGTGAATTTATTCAAATTTTTTTAAAAATGAATATTATTATGGAAAAATATGTGTTGCATTCAGATTTTCATACTATATATATGAATTATGTGGATATTGTTTTGGGGTATCATATGATGGATTTAGTTGGTACAATTAATATTAATGTGCATAAGAAATTTTTTAAGCTTTGGAACAAGAAAAATAAAATTGCATTGCATGATATTTTTGCTATTAAAGGGCCCAAGGTGGCACATGAAGAAATCCTTATAGGTAAAATAGTTGAAGTACCTACAAAAAAAGATGATAAATACTTTGAGTTTGAATTAGAAGAAGGGGCTACAAAACACATAATAATGATGAAGAATATAAGGATATACATGCATAAAAAAAACCATGAAGAGTCCAAGAAAGAAGAACCAATGATCTAAGGTGCAATATATCATCCCCCACACTACCATGAGAAACAATAGTCATCAAGGAAAGGTTGGGAATATCAACAAACATGGAACCATAAAGACAAGTAGTATGGAGGTACATGAAAAACTAAAAGAAATGTAGGGAGATATCAGCGTAGCACAATGACAACATGGAACCAAAGGAACAAGTAGAATTGAGCTTGAAGTATCAAGGAAGTAGTTGGACCCCATGACCACATTTCACTATGATGGATGGATACTTGTGTTTGGTACCAATTGACAACATTGCTTAGAAGAACATATTATATGGATTCCTCCCATGTTTCAAGGGAAAATCATGCAAAGGGTGATGGAATGCAATGTACCTAAGGAGGATAATATGGGGTAAGTAGGGGGATAATGTTATGTATTTAGGCCATATCTATTAAATAAGGCCCATGAATTAGATATAGTGTGAAAAGAAATAATTGTAAGAAGGAATACTAGAAGGTTCCACCTAGTAGAAAGTTCCCTATAAGATTCTTCCTACTAGAAAGTTCCTTCTCTAGAAAACACCTAGGAGGTTTAATCGAAATTATATAAATAAGATGTAGAAGAGATGTAATGAGATGTCTTGTGAAGAATTTATAAATTATTTTGTAGAAAGCAAGACTTGTGGAGTGATTCCTTCCATAATGCATAATTAACGGTGTTACCCTACCTAAGGGTCTTCTCTACAAATTGTGTTCACTCTCTTGTTGTCTTTTGTGTGGATTTATTTGTATTATTTATGATGTTTAAGGTTTCTACCTTGTTTGTGATTCATTTTCTAGGTAAGGATCATAACAATCATCACCCATATTTCTATCATCATCATCACTATTTGAACCTACGATATATGGTACATCCCATCTCATCATATCATGAATGGATTGGGTTGCTATGAATATCCTATGCATTATGGAATGCCACTCCACTGGACATTGGAAATAAATGGTGATCAACTCCTTGTCCAAAAATTACCACCCATATTTCATCACACTATCCAACAACTGGTTAACATCCTAATAGACCCCTGCTAAGATTATGTATGCTCCATGTTGATTTCTCTAAGTTGGTGGGAAAGGTCGGCATCCTCAACCTATCCTTGATGCCTATAGTGTCCTGTAAGGGGGACCAATCCCACATTTGCACACATGATATGAGAGTCATCATTAACATATATCATATAAATCAATCTAGCAATCATCTATGCTAGTGTGTAAGCACTACTTAAATAAATAATCAAAGTCATTTTTACCCACGAGTCCCCAAGCCTAGCTTGGTGATTATGGGAGATCTAAATATCCCTAGTAGTCCATCTGAAAAGATGGATAATCCTCAATCAAAATGGGTAGTTGGTGATACTAGGCAAATAAATCATGTTGGAAGATATTTCCATGACATCATCCCCACCCTTTAGCATTAGGTCACCCATCACAACATTCAGGGATCCATTGTCCCTATATCCTAACAACATGGTGGGGTATTAGTGTTGGTACCCTCTTAAAGAAGTACGAACATATGACTGAGATAAATTCAAAGTCACCACTGCATGTCTTGTTGCACTGTGACAATTTTCATTGGACTATCGTAAGGAACATCTAGGCCCACTTGAAGTAAGTGCCTCTTGGAACTTGATTAATGGTCATCATATGACCACCCATAATTCTATGGCATCCCCATGAATCCACCATGTGAGCAATACTTTCTGCCACTTCACAAGCCTCTAAGCGCTAAATATCCTCCATGCAAATAGAGGAATCATGAAGCACAATTCCCTTAATGCAATGGACCTCTAAAAAGTCCTCCATTGGTAGATCGCATGGCCATATTGGTTGTACGTCACCTACCACTCCATATATATGTAGGTTCATCATAAAGTACAAGTCAAGAAGGCCTCTCACTCAACACAA
The DNA here is from genome assembly GCA_027924585.1 of Larix kaempferi. NCBI lineage: Eukaryota > Viridiplantae > Streptophyta > Pinopsida > Pinales > Pinaceae > Larix > Larix kaempferi. The sequence goes on along the minus strand of BSBM01001197.1, from coordinate 12,033,932 downwards.
TGAATGATCCTACATCCACATCCAAATACTAGATAATCTTCATTAGCAGAAGACCACCCACCAACATCAATGGGTTCTAAAGGAACTTGAGAATACCATACCTTGTGAGCATAGCTCTCACAATTGAATTGTTCCTGATCTCTCCCCTAAGAGTAAGGAATTATCTCTCTCTCTCTCTCTCTCAGCATTTCATCCTCATGGCTACATTTTGTCCAAAATAGTCAACTAGTCAATGCTTGCCCTTTTTACATTAAAAACATGTGAGTCATTGTTGCATTTTTTTAAGGAAAAGGTTTGATGGCATTGCACACCTATTCCTGGAAAAAGTGAAAACACTTTGTATTTTTTTCTATGATAGGTGAAACATCATGTCATAGGTTTTTCTCCAACAAGTGCAAGCACATCACACTTGTTAGGCATTTTTTCATGAGCACATTGTTGAAAATCGCTTGAAATTTACAAGGATTGGTGACTTTCCTCCAAGGTATCCCATGATTCTAGGAATTCATAAACTACAAAATAAAGAAACAAAAAGGAAGAGTATGTAGAGACCACCAACCCATAACTCATGGAATTTGAAATTGACAGTTGGAATAGAAGATATGCTGGTTGAAATCTCAGGTCCAATGAACTCATTGAATGGTGAATAGTAACAATGATTCATGATTTCATGGGACCCACCTTAGTTATAGTATTTCTTTGATTTTTATTTTGTTTCATATCACTTCATATGACCTCTATTTGGGATGATGTCCATGTTGTTGCATTCCTTGTTTCGTTCTCTTCCTAGTTGCATCATCAATATCTTATGATTGAGAACTTTTTTAGAAAGCCCCTATTTTCTTGTTATCATTCCAATGCCTATAATTTAGGCCTCATTTATATTTCATAGATACCTACACTACTGGTTTTATTTTCAAATGCACTTTTATATATTGTTTCCATTAGTGTAGTTGCATATTGTGTCAAGATCACAATGTCTCTCCACATGTGACCATCCATACATGTATATTTCTTCAAAATGGCATATAGGTGATTTACCCATGAAAACATTCGATGCATTCAACCTATTTTTTGAACCCCATTTATGCCTATAGGACCCCCCCCCATTTGGGGAAGCAACCTATCCCAACCACCCATTACATTTACCCTTTCTTGACAATAGAGCCTTACCTACTTGGGTTACCACTCATTAGTACCCCAAGTGTATTTTGGTACCCATGTCATCATTCCTCCATAGGGATGGGATTCTATGTAGTCTATGGCATTGCATTTAGCCTCATATTCTTCTACACTTCACTCATTAACTTGACCCCAAACTCAAACAACATGGAATTGTTTGTTTCATTTTACATATCATGAGTCTATTACTTCATTCATATGTTAAAAGTTACATCATGTTGCCACCATTCATTTACCACCAGTGCCATACCCCTCATCTCTTCCACATTCAATTATATGAATCATTTATTCATTTGGTCACTTCTTGGACACTTATCTTCTTGAGCTTAATTTCTCTCAAGTTTCTCCATTCAAGAAACCATTTCAAAGATCTCCTTAGCACAACTACAAATTGTATATGATCTTTTATGGCATCCTTGGTCACCTTTGTTCCGAGCATTTTTTGATGAGTCAACCATGGAAGCCTCCTAATGTTATCCTCTAGATACCCCTTAACCTCAATACCCCCCACCTTCTATGTGTATTACCCATTGCAGTTATTTCCCCTAGTTATCTCTTTGTATCGCTCCTATGATGTCATCATGAGTCATACATCTACTACAATTTTAGTCATGCCTTCATGATTTGAACAAAGGAAGTATTGAGTCCATCACTCTTTGACCCTCCATTCCCCTTTGTGTCTCAATCCCAGTCTCTATCACCTCCTTACATCACCCTTCACACTGATAAATGAAGACCTCTTCATTGCTTTGTTTTCAACGAACCTCCCTCTATCAATTGCAACACACTCATTCTAGAGGATAGGTCTAGAGGCATTATGTACCTTGACCCCATCGCTATCATTGATAACTTACCTTGGACCAACTGAGGGGAGACCTCATTTCTCTCCTAGTTGGATCTCATGTGCTAGAGTCAAACACATTATCACACCACCGAAAATCATATGGTATGTTGTTTTCTCATCCTAGTTTGATTAAAGATAGTGGACAATCATGACTCCCTCTAGTTCTTGAGTCTATCCTGGAAGCCCTCAGTTTCTAGCTAATTCCTATGATGTTTTGGACTGTGTTGGAAACAATGATCCAATTTTGATTGCAATTACTTGGATCTATTTGGATCGCTCTTACATTTCTTGAACCACCTTTGAGGAGTTTCTCATGCTATGACTCCTTCTAGACCTTGGACCCCTCTAGTTTTCAACAAGGCTTCAATTGTTGTGATTTGTCATCATACTAGGATGCCCTTATTTCTCATATATTTTAGATTAGATGTGATATGGACCACATTTATGCACTTGGATTGGACCCATTGTTGGCCCTTCGATGTATTTTTCACAACAAATATTCATGTATTATGATAAGACCCTTGATCCCATATTATATTTTAAAACTACTACAGGCAAGGGGATGCCTTCCTCATTTGTATATGAGATTATATACACCTTATCTCATTGGTTATCTCTTTGAAGGTGGGTCTCCCATGGCCCCTTTGCGCGGGGGGTCCTTTCTCTTCACTCACTCCCACTCCTTGCTTAGATAGTTGTGTTCTCCCATGGATTGAAGAGACATAAACATGTGATGCATTTCAGCCATACAATGTGCTCTTGACCTCATACATCAAGGGGAAATTGTTAACAACATGATTCTGCTCACCCACTTTGTCATGAAAGTCATCATCATTATACATCACTCCCAACAACATTGGCCCCACTTCCATTACTTCCATCATCATATGATGATACGAACCGTTACACCAAAACCTCGAGAGGTTAGTGAAGGCCGCCCACTAGGCTCTTAACATCCCACCACGCTCCGCAATCCAGACTTTGGGCTGGATGTGCGCCCGTACGGTGGTGTCCCCTTTGAGCCGTACGAGCCTCGGGCAAACACTGCAATGCCGACGTTGCCAGCCGCTCTGTGACTTGAACCTGGGTGGAGGATCTGATACCAAATGTGAAGAACCTGCAATAATTAATTAATGCAAATACACGAGATATCAGAAATAACATAACTCAAAATCACTTTTATATTGATCATGGGCCACTTCGAGGGGGCAACCTCCTTTGAGCAAGCTCAATACAATTAACTTCATGGTGCCTTCATAGGCCTCAACACACACTTATATACTAATTCTAGGTGCCAATACCATGGGTCAATACCATGTGTCAATACAAACCATGGGCCAATACAAAATATAGATCAATAATTACTACGGGTCAAAACCATGGGCCAATGCAAACTATGGATCAATAAAACTATGGGCGACTTACAAAGCATATGCGCCATCAACAATAACACAAACTATGGATCAACAAATACTACGGGACGACTTACAAAGCATATGCGTCCAACAACAATATACTAACAAAGTAAAGACATGGGTTCCTAACATCCCCTCTCCCTTAGAAAAAGCTTTGTCCTCAAAGCTTTAGATGTGGAAATTTATGCAAAATCTGAAGGAGTGGGTCCCATGTAGCATCCTCGGGTTGCATTCCGGGCCACTGGCGCCTTTTGAGTTTCAGGGAGGATTGCGTGGAAGGTTGTAGACGAAGAAGAACCATATCAGCGACGTGAAAAGTGTGCGCAGAATGGTGTTGATCGGCTTGCTGTTTCAGTCGAATTCTTGCCATGTGAAGATTGTCCTGCAAAATGAGAAGAATCTGATCGTGGTTTCGAAGAACCGAGTCAATTTCCTGAACTGGGGAGCTGCTAAGGGTGTATGGAAGAAGAACTGGCAGTGTCTGGCCATAGACTGCTTCAGATGGTGTCCTTTGAGATGTGGTATTGTACCACTAGATCGCTTCTAGGAAATCCATAGAAATAGTTGGCCAAAGATGTGTAGGAATGGGCAAGGGTTTGAGCAATCCCGAAAGGAGTGTCGTTTCACCCTTATTGACCTGGAAAGTATCATAGTTAGCCACCATCTGTTGAATTGTCATTTTTAGTCCCTGCCAAAAGAAGTTACATTGTTCCCGATCATACATTTTGAAGAACCCAAAGTGCCCTACTGATGAAGAAGCATGGAGTTCATAGAAGAGATAGCCCTGTTGAACATATTGCAACCAATTTGGAACAAGCAGAGAAAGAGCTGTAAGAGAAACTGGGTCATCAATTGTGTGAGAAGGATCATCTGCCACCATATTGTCCTTACCCTTCTTGTAAGTGATCGCATAGGGATAACCCATGAGTTGGATAACCCATTTCAGGTGTGTTGGGGAGAAGACCCATTGTTCCAAAAAAAATTCCAGACTCTGGAGATCAGTCTTGATGCAGAAATAATTCCCTAATAGGTATGGTTGCCACTTCTGTACTGCATGCAAAATAGCCATCATTTCCTACTGAGAGGTAGATGCGACTAAATTCTTACCGGAAAGGTCTCTTGAAGGTGGCGAGCTCATTGGTTCAACAAAGACACCTGCATATCTATCCAAGGAAGTAGTGGAGACCATTGATGGGTGCATTTGAATGGAATGGAGCTGAGCGATGACACCATGGGAATTCTTCTTAAGGATTTTTTCCAAGCGATGTGAACTGATGATGCGGAGAGACCCTGGTTGTAAGCCCATTAATTTGTGTTGTGCCCCATTGACTGAAAACTGCATCCAAAGTTCAGCAAAATGCCATAAGATGGGGCCAAGTGTGCGTAACCATTGAATGCCCAAAACTACATCACATCCACCTAAGGACAAGGAAAACATGTCAGAGCGTAGGTTATAATCTTCCATAGAGATACGCACATTATGACACTTTCCCTTGCAAGGTAAGGTGCCCCCATTAGCAACCATGACTTCAAAGTTGGAACAAGGATGGACAAAACAATCAGCCTGTTTGGCAATCCGAGGGTCAATGAAGTTATGAGTGCTACCAAAATCAATGAGTATGGTAAGAGGGAGCTTCTTGAAGTATCCCCTGACCCGCATTGTTTGTGGGGTGGTGACGCCAGTTACAGCATGGAGAGAGATCTCGGGTGGGTCATCTTGATATGGGGTGTCAATAGGCTGGTGCTGAATGTCAACCTGAACATCTACTGTATCTGGAGCTTCTTCACCAAGTTATGAGGCAGGCGGAGAATCCACATCCAAGAGATAGAGCTTTTGTTGAACACATCTATGTCCCCGAGTGAATTTCTCATCACAATTATAACAAAGCCCTTTTTCTCGGCGTGCCTGCATCTCTGTTTCAGACAAATACTTGATAGGAGTTGGTTGAGGAGCAAGCGTGATGGGAGGTAGTTGGGAACCCATATTTCTGAAGGGAACAAAGGTGGGTTTGGAGCGTTGTTGAGCTGCGATCTTGTCCTCTGCCAGCTTAGCCAACCCTAGGACTTCCATCATTGTGTTGGGATAGAACATTTTGACCTCTGAGCGGATTTCATCCTTGAGACCACTGATAAAACAACTCATGTAGAATTCATCAGATAATCCTTCTATGTGATTGGCCAGTTTCTCAAATTCTGTCTGATACTCTCTCACTATTCCCATTTGGTGAAGTTTAGTGAGTGCTCCTGTGAAGTCATCAAAAGCACTAGGACCAAATCGTGGCAAAAGGAGTTGGAAAAAATCTGTCCAGTTTGGCTCGGGATGAGCTTTGATGTACCAACGGTACCATTGAAGGGCTTCTAGTTCCAAATGAAAGGATGCAAGTGGAACTTTCTGGACATCAAAAGTATTATGCAGACTGAAATATTGTTCTGCTCGGTATATCCATCCAGTCGGATCAGTACCATTGAAGCGAGAAAAATCAAGCTTCGTCCCATGAAAATAGCTGGAAGAAGAGAACCCGGTGGCTGCAAAATATTCTGGCTGTCGGTTATTGTTCATGGCTGAATGTTGAAGATGGAGGCTGAGAAATTTTTCATCCAGATCTTGGAGTTTGGTTTGGATGGCTGCAAGTGCTTCCTCCATGGTTTTTGCTCCCGCGCGGGTGACAACCACAACCAAGAGTTTTTTTTTTGTTTTTTTTGGGGGGGGGGGAATAGATAGAAAAACACAAACAAAAGCTTATTTAGTAAAGGAAGATTTGGATTTGGGAAAAACTCGAATGGGTAATTGGGGTTTGACTAGGTTTTGGACACTTTTTGATGGACATGGAAGCTAAAAATGGGGATTTCAGAAGCAGGGTGAAAGAATGAAAAATTTGATAGAGAGGGACAAAGAAGCAGAATCAGGAAAGGAACACGGTGGAAAAAGTTGAAGGCGTTTGGGTGAAAATTGAAGGAGTTATGGCAAACCCTAAAAATAGACAAATGTGGGATTTTTGGTCTTGGGAAGTGGAATTTGGGATAAGGTCTTCAGGGGAATGAAATATGCAGAATGGAATTGCAGGGATGTCAGTTTTTTTTTTTTTTTTTGTCCAGAAATGGATCGGCAACAACGGCGTGGAATGGATCCGCAATAGCGCAGAAGAGATCGAAAACGGCTGGATTTGAAACAGCGACTGGATCTGGAAAAACTTTCAGAATATATCTAAAATGACTGGATCTGGAGTGGAAGTGATCGGCAACAGTTCAGCTGAAAATAGATATGGACCCCAGGTATGTGCGGCTTCCTATCGTTTCAGGGGATTCACTCGGCCACCAATGCTGTCTGACGACTTGCTTATTGGGGTAGTACCCCTCACTCCACGGCTCAGGTAAAACTGATAACCGCTTTGCCACAAACGACAGCTCTTAGTTTACCTCACAGGTGGGAACTAGTCAATCAGGTAGGGGTCATTGCCCTTTTCGTTGGCAGGTCCTCTCAATGGGCCAGCTACTTTGGGGTTCCTGTGGTACTCCTCACAATGAGTTTTAGGGATTATGCCCAAGTACTTCCCACAGTTAAGCGGATAGGGGTTATCCCCAGATCCAAACTTGCAACAGCGCGGAAAAAAAAAATTGGCAGAAATTCCACCCAATGAGCCCAAGAAAGTGCTCTGATACCAGATGTGATACGAACCGTTACACCAAAATTTCGAGATGTTAGTGAAGGCCGCCCACTAGGATCTTAACATATGACCTCAGTATTGTGACAAAAAGGTGATCTAAAACCAAATGTTGACCATAAAAGGTCATTGCACAAAATTTCCCTAAAAGTCGACATATAGTCGTTACACTAAGAGCCTCAAAACTGTGAAGTGGCCCCCCAAAAATATTAGTTACTCATAAATATTGTTCGCCTATCAAAAAAGTGTAGTGGTTGAATGTGGACATCCCCAAATTGCTATTACCAAAAATAACATTTTATCTTGTCTCCAATACCTATCACTATCCCACTAAGTCATCAATGAAAAGGGATTATTTATATTGGAGCTAATTCTAAGAGATATCAGAGAGAGAAAAATCCATTCACATCCTTTCTTTCCATCTTTGGAGTCCATACCATATCATAAGAGTAAAGCACTAGAGAAGAAAAAGAACCCTCTCTTAGGTTGGTTAAGGAAGACCACATCTACTACATCCAATATCAATATGTGTATTTTTATGCCCATTCTTGTATTAATACAAAATCCATTATTTATCCCATGCTTTGTGACTTTATTTTGGCTAATTTTATTTATTTTACATTGCATTAAAATTTAAGAATGCTACTAGTTCTTATAATTTGCATCCACATAATTTAATGTCATATTCAAATTTCACAACCCTTCCTACGATTGTAAAACACATGGCATCACCTATTAATTTGAAAAAATATTAAAAACTCAGATTATTTTAGATATAAAACTTACAAGTAGGGGAGAGGCGCCAAATGTGGTGCGGGGTCCACGCGAGCACGCGAACGGACACCCGGCAGTCCACATATGATGTACGACAGGTGCCCAAATGGATCCGCCGCGTGTCCAGCACATGTGTTGGGGTTTTGTTAGGGTTTACGTGACAGGAAGGGTTTCATTTCGACGTTTCGCCCGGGCTGCTCCACCACCCTGTGCAATGTTGTTCGGGACCGATGTGTGGCCGTTTCGGCACCCCGGTAGTGGTCCGCCGGGGCTCCATTGCCCGCGCAGGCCTGCGTCCATGGTTGAGAACCTCGTTGCTGTTAGTGGACCTGGTGTGGACCCTTCGACGCGCGCCCTTGTCCCCGTTTCGGTCGGCATTCCTCCTACTCCGTTTCGGTTTGGCTGGTGGTTTCGTTCGGTGGGCGTTCGCCTTGGTGCACCGGTCTCCGTGTTGGCGTTCCTGATCACGGCATTATGCGCGTCCTCCTGTGCCAGCTGCGGGGTCGTGAAGGTTGGCGACGGCGGTTTCTACCTTCGGCAATTATACAGGTAGGGTTTCCCTACCAGCGTCTGAACAGTGTTTATAAACACTCCACCTCGCTTCAAGGATTGCGTTAACCCTGCGGCTCGTTTTCTCGGTGGTTGGATGTGTTTGCTTGTCTGTTTTGTGTTTGCCTCGGCTCTGCGTATTGTGTGTTTGCCTCGGCTCTGCGTATTGGGTGTTTGCCTCGGCTCTGCGTATTGGGTGTTTGCCTCGGCTCTGCGTATTGTGTGTTTGCCTCGGCTCTGCGTATTGTGTGTTGCCTCGGCTCTGCGTATTGGGTGTTTGCCTCGGCTCTGCGTTGAGTGTGTTTGACTCGGCTCTGCGTTGAGTGTGTTTGCCTCGGCTCTGCGTATTGTGTGTTGCCTCGGCTCTGCGTATTGGGTGTTTGCCTCGGCTCTGCGTTGAGTGTGTTTGACTCGGCTCTGCGTATTGTGTGTTTGCTTGTCTGCAGGGTTTCGTATGGGATTATTTGTTTTTCTGCAGCTTATATTGGGCGTTTTTGGGCACATATATGGTGTTTTTCAGTTTCTTGGTATATCTGGCCTTGCAGGGTTTCGTTTCTGGGTATATCTCGCCTTGCAGGGTTTCGTTTCTGGGTATATCTCGCCTTGCAGGGTTTCGTATGCGTTATTATGGTATTGCTTACTGTAGGGTTTCGTTTCTGGGTATATCTGGCCTTGCAGGCTTTCGTATGCGTTTTTATGGTTATGCTTACTGTAGGTTGAATTATGGATATGCTTATTGTGTAAGTTTGCTGGTTGAATTATTGTGTAAGTTTGCTGGTTGAATTATTGTGTAAGTTTGCTGGTTGAATTATTGTGTAAGTTTGCTTGCCGATATGAAAAATTTGCAGTGTAGGTTTTAGGTTTTGATATTCATCTTTATTTCCCTTTACTGTTTGAGGCTGCATAAGAGGTAAAGGCTTGAATGCTTGAGAGGAAATTGCAATGGTTGGTTGGTTGAATGCTGGTTCAATTATGGGTATGCTCGCTGTAATATAATGTGTGAATGTTTGTTGGTTGAATGCTGGTTCAATTATGGCTCAATTACGATTTTGGTTATGTTTCTGGGAATTATGGCTCATTTATGAGTTTGGTTATGTTTCTGGGAATTAGGCAGCAGTATGTTTTTGAACTTGACATCCATCTTTATATTACTGTTTGAGGCTGCAAGATAAGCAGAGTATGTGGATATTCGGTTTGGCATGGCCCCTCGTGGATATGAAAATGTTGTGGATTTGAAATATAGTGTGAATGTTGGTTTAAGGCTGGTTCAATTATAGTTATGCTCCTATTAATTTATAGTGTGAATGTTTGCTGGTTGAATGCTGGTTCAATTATGGCTCAATTATGATTTTGGTTATGTTTCTGGGAATTAGGCAGCAGTATGTTTTTGAACTTGACATCCATCTTTATATTACTGTTAGAGGCTGCAAGATAAGTAGAGTATGTGGATATTCGTTCTGGCATGGCCCCTCGTGGATATGAAAATGTTGTGGATTTGAAATATTGTGTGAATGTTGGTTTAAAGCTGGTTCAATTAAGGTGATGCTAGCTGTAATATATAGTGTGAATGTTTGTTGGTTGAATGTTGGTTCAATTATGTATGACAGATTTTGGTTATGTTTCTGGGAATTTGGCAGTAGCATGTTTTTGAACTTGACATTCATCTTTATATTACTGTTTGAGGCTGCAAAATAAGTAGATATTTTAGTGAATATTTTTGATTTTTGAGTGACTGTTATGGGAGGGACACCAATTGTTGTGCCCATTCGGATCTACCGCGTGTCCAGCACATGTGTTGGGGTTTTGTTAGGGTTTACGTGACAGGAAGGGTTGGCATTTGAACGTTTCGCCCGGGCTGCTCTACCACCCTGTGCAATGTTATCCATCTCGGTGCTGTTTCACATAGTAAGTAGAATGGCATTATTAGAGCATATATGACCTACTATTTTGGCATTATTAGACTTGAATCTACAATGAAATTTTTTTAGACAAAGTAGAATGATGTATGCTCATGTTGTATATCTACTTAAATGGTATATGAGTATAGAGAATTTGACCCAACTTCTCCATTAGACCTTACTTTGTGCTCTCCACAATGTCAAGTTGTGTGTAACACCAACCTCAATGCTTATGGTTAACTTCCTTGTTTATGGAAAAAAACATAAATAAATAAGAACTGCTCATTTATAATTAAACAACTGCACTTTATAGCAATAGTACTGAAATACAAATACAATAACTCTATCCGAAGTAGATGTCGAAACAATGCCTCTGTCTGAAAGTAGAAGTCAAAAAGAAAATGCCTTGATCACAAACTACCATTTGGTTGGTCTATACACCGCCTCTGTCTGAAGTACAGGTCAAAACAATGCCACTGCTTGCAGTAGATGTCAATGACTGGGATTTAGGTTATATCAAGCCCTCACCATGCTTGATTGGGGCTGCACAAAAAGAAAATGCCTTGATCACAAACTACCATTCGGTTGGTCTTTACACCGCCTCTGTCTGAAGTAGAAGTCAAAACAATGCCTTTGCTTGCAGTGGATGTCAATGACTGGGATTTAGGTTATATCAAGCCCTCACCATGCTCCATTGGGGCTGCACAAAAAGAAAATAAATTTATCACAGAATACCACTTGGTTGGTCCATACACCTTCTACCCTATTCTTGAAGAGGTTCGTCACCTCCCACATCATTTTCTGTAGGGTTTCCAGCTTGAGACAAGTGGGGTGATCTTACCGAGCATGTTTGATTAGGAAGGGTGGGGTTGGTGGAAACAGATTGAGGCCAATTTACTCCTTGCAACCAAGGAGGAATTGAATAGCCATAGGCCTGACTTGTGCATGGGACCCCTGGAATATTTGCTGGTGTTCGATAAGCTAACATAGGATGGGACCCTGCAGTAGTAGGAATAGAGCTGGGGTGTAAACCTGCAGGATTATAGCGGGGTATCTGAATGTTAATAAGATCCTGGTAGAATCGTGCACTGCTTGCAAACGCTTCTAATGATCCTTGCATCATGTCCCTTTCACTGGTTGTTCTTAGAGTATCAGCCATCACATTCCTTTCCTCCATTTCTGATGCACTATTTTGGTTCATCTGTTGCACCTTCCTCGCTTCCTTTGCTTGCCTTGCCAACTGCTTCTGGTGAGCTTTTTCTTGTCGATTAACCTCTCTTGCAATCCTTTCCTGTGCCCGCTGTCCAGCTGCAATCATCCTTGCTTCCTTCTTTTCCTTTGCAAGATCTTTCTTCCTTTGTTTTAATTCCTGCAAATCTTTCTTCTTTCGTTCAGATTCAACCAAGATGCTCATGTACTCTTCTGAAGTGAGCAGTTGTGAACTCCGGCCCAATCGGAGAATGTCTGTCTGTCCTTCCCTTCCTTTCGTTGACACTCTCTCCATTGGCAACTTTAGGAATCTGCCAAGCCTTGGTGTGTTCCCTAGCAGTGGTTCTTCAGCTATGAGAGGTTCTTCTGCTGCGGTATATTCTTCAGTTGCATCCTCGTTGTCTGTGCTAGGATCTGCTACCAACCCACCATCAACATAAAAATGGACAATCTCATTTGGCTGCGAAGGCATATTCATGCTTTCATCGTTGGTGGAATCACCAATGTGTCTGTTCAAGTTCATCATGGCCTCTGCCATCCATGATGGTTGAGATACTTGGGTTGGCATTGACAATGTGTGATTGGGGCTGCCTGGACTACGACAACCATCGACCACATTTATATTTGCCCCAGCATCCACTTGTGTGCTGGCTGGACCACCTAAACCCATGTTATCTTCTGCTGCATCATCATTGAATTGTGTTTCATAGACCTGTTCATCATGGTCAGAAGCACCAACTCCTTCGCAATTTCCTTGAGAAAGGGACATGATGTTGTCCACAGCATCTGCCTCTTGTTGGCCATCCAATTGGTCTTCGACATCCTCAAGATCTTCGCCAGCTTCTTGGCCATCCACATCAAATGCTTGGCTACACTGAGTGTCATGCATAAGAGCATCATAATTCAATGGCCAGATACCTGTTCGCCTAAAGCCAGCCTTGATATTGGAGGGTGTGAGAGCCCTTTTGAAAGCCTTGCTTGCAAGCTCAGCTAACTCAAACCTCTTTACCTCTACCCCTGGGTTCTGAGCCATCCATGCAGCACGTTCAGACCTGAAATAAGCCTTGAAAGGCCCAAACACACTCACATCCAGGGGCTGCAACCTGTGAGTGGTGTGAGCAGGAAGTGTTAACAAGTCAATTCCCAACCTGTTTGCCTCCTCGATGGTTTGCACAGCAATGTGGCTGCCATGGCCATCTAAAACCAACAGGTGTCTGTTTTCAGGCGAGACACCGCCTGGTACAGATGTTGCAAAGTGGAAAAGCCAATTCAGGAAAAGTTCTTTAGTCATCCATGCATGGGGATGTGCAGCCATGCACGCCCCAGGTTCACAGTTTTGGATATAGTTTTGCAGCCGAGTTTTGCCCTTGAACAAATAAAACCCCGGGATTGCTGAGCCAATTGCATTCACACATGATAGAATGGTTATCCACTCCCTGCTCTTGGGCAGAATCTTTGGCACATTCCTGCTCCCTCTCTTTGCAATGACCCGCATCCCACAATTCCTTCCTGCCTGTAAACCTGTCTCGTCGCAGTTCCAAATATGGTCCGGACTGTAAGAGTGTTTCTCATATGCAGAAGAAAGAGTGTCATAGAACTTGGAAACAACCGTGGGGCGTAGATTCAATGCCCTATCTCTGTCCAAACCCTCTGCAGTTCGTAGCACTAGCTCTGGATGCCTTTTTTTGAAACCAGCCCACCAAGACTTACCTGGGAACCCATCTTTGAATGGGTTTGGCCTCCCCTGACAAATTTGAGCAACAGTTGATTTCAGTTGTATCAACTCTAGCCCATGTCCCAATTCGGCCATCTCCTTGCACCACACCACTACCTCCTCCTCCTCTTGTTCAGTCATGACTGTAAGAGGGCCTCTCCTCTTGGTATGGGTCAGGCCATTTATCCAGTAATGGATTGACGTGGGTGCAATCCCATGTTTTTTGGCCGCTGCTCTAACAGAAAACCCCTTGAATTCGACATCGTCAATTGCAGCCAGCATGTCTTCTTTGGTCCATCCTCTAATTGCACTGATTTTCTTCGTTGAAATGGCACCTTGCACTGTGGAAGATGGTGGGAGAATGGGCTCCTCTGGAACTGGTGGTGGCGATGGCTCTGTCATTGATGGTGGAACCACAGCATCTACATCTTCCACAGGACCATTCTCAGAATTTGATGTAACAATGTTGTCATTTGGAACACGGGCCCTTTCGTCATCCGATGATGTGCATTGTATCTGGGTACCCCGCTTCCTTGTGTTCCTTGTGCGACGTGCAATATTGACTCTTGGCATGGCTATGAGAATCTGCAACATGCAGATAAATAACATGTGAGTATTATAGATCCCTATGCAATGGACTTACAAACAAATCCACAAAATTGCTCATGTTTAAGATTTCAATGCTGAATGAAATTCTTGCACTTATCTGGCGATTCCATTTTTTTAGGGAAGCATGGTTTGAAAGATTGGAGAAATGTGATTGCTATCATGAATCATCATATCATAAAGTCTCCAATCAGCATCATAGCAGAAAGCCCACAAAGAAACCTTAAAATACAAATATTAACTAGCAAATATTGATTTCATTTTGGTCTCAAATTCAAATGGTTCAACTGGAACTTATGTCAAAAACACAGGTTCACTAAAGTCTTCAGAGTTCAAGCAAGGGAGCAGAGTGTTTCCATGAAATAGGTAATCTCATGCAACCAGAGAAGTATCTCAAAGGCCATTGAAAACTGAGAAATAAAATTAATTAGATGTAAATACTAAATATAACTGCAATTGAAAGATCCTTAGTACTTGCTTCATCTTCAACACATCCAATAGTCACTACATTCCATTCACTTCTCGGCACTCCACACATCAAAGTATAAATTTATATAAAACAAACCGTTCAATAATACCAAGCTAAAAATCATAAATGTCACCAGCCAAATTCCTCCAACAAGATAAAGTACCAAATGTGTTTAACAGCTATACAAGAGTCTAATCCTTCAAATCTTGAATATAAAATTTAGAAAAGAAAGGAATGTAAATACAAAAAAGGATCGTTATATCTTCTTCCATCTCCATTGCACAGCCAAAACAACCAAAAATGTTACCCAATTTAGATCAAACCCTTACACAATAAAGCTAGATAATAGAGAGCTAAGCAAAGGGCCAAGACACCATGCCAAGTAGAAGTAAGAACAAAAAATATCTTTGAGTAGAATCAAGGACCTAGAACTGCATTTCAAATACTAGAGTGCAGAACAGCAAGGTGGAAAGAGCACAGCCAGCATAAAAACTAAGTCAAAACCATCAATTTAACTGGGAGGAGAAACATGCATTGGCAATTAAGCTTACAAACTTAAAGCAAAACGTCATAGAGTAATGACAAAACAAAGGAGCAGAAAAAATGTATGATGATGCGAGTAACACTACTATCACACTGCTATCATGTCTGTATGTTGTTGGCTGGGGTTACAAACTGGTTTTCAATTGGTGATTTTATTGTTACTATTACTACTGTTAGTAGGGTTGCCATTGCTGCTACTGAATATTTCCCTGTAGTTGAGTTGTTATACCCCTGTATAGATCTGATTAGTATTATATTTCTGCTTCTTAAGTGAAATATCAGGTTTGAAAATTGAGAAAATGTGGACTTGTTAAAGAGAAGCGAGTAACACTACTATCACACTGCTATCATGTCTGTATGTTGTTGGCTGGGGTTACAAACTGGTTTTCAATTGGTGATTTTATTGTTACTACTGTGATATCAATGGAACTGTACAAAAGCATAGAGATTATGTAAATAATTTTCATACTTTTATGGATATTAAAAGTAATTGAAATAGTTTTCATGTTCCTTTCAACAAGTAGGTTACTGTACATACCTGTCACACAGTGCACACACTGCTGGGTTGTTGGGTTGTTGATGTATGGCTGACACTGTGCACACAACCTTTGCGCTATTGTTGAGTCCTGCCTGTTAAATGCACTGCTTGGCTGATAAACGCACTGCTTGGCTGAGTCCTGGCTGATACATGCACGCACTGCTGGGCTGTTGATGAATTGAATGGATGCAAATGGGTTCAATTGTGTGCAAACAGGTTGGTTTATAGTTTTTTATGTTGAAAAAGATTGCATAGGGGAAATGGCATGGATTGAAGGGTTATTTCTGGGAATGGGAGGCTGGGATTGATTTGGCACCGATCCAATGGCTAGAGATTTGGGTTTGCATGATCCATGTGCTCTTTGCTGCTGGACAGCTGCTTGGGTTCAGTGCAATGCTTGATTTGATGTTGAGATTAATGGATGAAATGAATTTTTTTATTTGCAGAGTTTATGGCATTCGTAGAGGATGGCAGTTCGATTTCTATGAGGGCATTCGTAGAGGACAGCAGTTGGAATTCTGTTTGCTGATCTAATGGTTTAATGGGTTTTTAAGATTATTTTATTTGTAGAGTTTAATGCATTTTTGCTTTTGGGCATTCGTAGAGGTTGGCAGCTCCTTTGGATTTCATGAATTTTAATGGCTGATTTGATTTTTTCAGTGGGTTGGGGCATTTATTGAGGTTGCATGTGTGAGTTGTTGAATAACTCTGTACCAGATGCTGACCCTCCTTTCTCCTTGCAGTGTGCAGATGGTACTGGGTGATGGAACACTGGATCCTGCTGCTTGATTGTTGCTTCTCCAGTTGTGGTTCATGAGGGCTGATGTGATGCCCAGGATGTACTTAGTAGATTGAGGCTGAGAGGGTTTTTTGATGTTTAATTTGTAATTAATGACAAGACAGAGTGGATTCTCAATTGGACTGGATGGTTTTTAATGTTGGCATTAAATGGACTGAATACTATGAGCTGGGTCCCAATCAGTGTTTACTCCTATTTTGAACTTAATATAATATATATATGTGCAAAAATAAGTTGTTTAATGTTTTTTAATCTGCTTTGTCATGTGCAAGATTTGGGTGGTTGATGTGACAGGAACCATGACCACTACTGGTTCCTGCACAACAATAGGAGCCTCTCCCCTATATAAAATAAATAAATAAAATTACACATTAAATTTTATATCTCCAATAATTATATAATGAATATAAAAACCTTGGGACGCCTTGCCAATTGACATTCATTTGCTTGTGGTTATCTTGTTATCCATCATATACACTACGCTAGGGTTTTGATGTGACAAGGATTATAAAATATGTATTGAAGTACAATGAATTTTGTACGGGGATACTTTCTATTTTCTAAGATATTGTACAATGGTTTTTCTTTTTTAAATTAAACATGTAAAGTCTTTTTAAACAATTTTAAATGATGTATATTTGTATTATACTTCTTTCTTTTTCTTTTTAGTTGAATGTTCTATTTAAAGAATTAAAAAATATTTTTTATTTATAAAATCTTTTAAATTATTTACATAAAAATATCTTATCTCAATCATTAAAGTATAATTTAACAAATAAAATAAATAAAAAACAATTTCCCAAATTTCTAATCTTCTATTAAAAAATATTGAAGATCATGTTTAAGATCATGATAATATTCATACTCTTCGTAGTTAAAAAAAGAGTTACCTAGTAGAAGAAAAATGGAAGTCTCATAAAAGGAGAGCTCATGTTTAAGATCAAGATAAAGATAAAATTCATACTTTTAGTAAAAGAAAATAAAAAATTAACAAAAAATGAAATTCTCATAAGAGGAGAGCTTAGTGGACTATGATGTTATTTTATGAAAATTTCATCTAAATTTTAACTTTAAATTTGATATAAAAGCTTATTATCTATAAAACATCATTTATTGAAGTGCTATACATTCAATTTCCATTGCCAATAAAAGCCTCTTATCCTTACACATTGACCCCAAATGCATAGCATAAAACAATCCATGCTTTGTTAATCTACATACGGCCTCACCTAAACATGTTCAAAAGTATCTCATATGGTTAATCATGGTTAAATATTATTGCACTGAACTATTAAGTAATTTTAAAGATCCAAATTATCTATAAGTATATATAATTAATCGTTATGTTTTATTAGTATGATTGGTATTTGAGTGGTTTCATTTGTTAAATAATTCGATCGAAAGATTTAGTTTGTTAAACAACTCAAGGTTCAAAACATATTGTTAAACAACTCAAGGTATGTAATACACTTTGTTGACTTTTTGGTCAGGACAATTTTGGCCATATGTTTTTACTTCTTGTGTCATGTTTGGCTGTATTTGTTGTGGAACATTGTATCACTTTAATATAAATACTAGGTCCTTTTTCTTGTGAAAAAAAACAATTCAAAGTTGAAAACATAATAACAATTTATTAATATATTTTTAAAAAAAAATATAAAAATAATAATTACTACCCCATTACCTCATTAATATAAAAATCATATTATATTATATATTATTATAAATCACATCCCTTAATCACTTGGTGAGAAATAAGGCAACTTTCGAGGATCTTCCTCTCTGTTTGGATAGTGCTTATAATACAGTATTGTGTCACTATTTAAAATTTCAGAATGATATGGAACATTTGGTAATGCGAAATATTGGAAATTTTCAACTTATTATCAATGATCTTGTTCTATTATTTGATGGGGCAGCAAATTTGGGGAATTGTGGAGTAGGTGGGGCTATTCTCCTCAATACGAATCATTACTTCACTCTTCGTCTGAAAAGTGGAAAAGGAACAAACATGAAGGCGGAGCTAATGGCATTATGGTGTGTCACTCACGTGGCAAATCTCTTTGGTCTGGCGAAGGTGAAAATCTTTGGCGATTCTAGAGTTACTATTGAATGGGAAAGGGGTGAATTTGATCTGAAGGTTTTGAATCTGGTTAATTGGTGCAACATAATTAAAAGTGAACTCAGTTCTTTCAGTTATTTGACCTTGGATCACATATACAGAGAATATAATTCACTTGCCGATCAGCTGTCGAAATTGGCGTTGGAGGGTGAGGATGGCTATTTTCGTTGGGATGAATATTGTGAGAATCAATTGATGGATTCTGGCACTATGTATTTTCCGGACTAATTTCTCCATGTTATCCAATTTGGGTAAAGGATGATGTAATAATTTTGTTTTTTTGGGGGGGATGATTTGAACTTTATGGGATTGAGGGATGATTTGGAAAAGACAGCATTGAATGTTGATATCATGTACTATTTGATTCAATATTAAATAACAATAATATGCTTTTTTTCACAAGAAAAAAATAAATATTATTATTATTTGTACCATAATAAATGTAATCCTTTCCACAAAAATATGTACTCCCCATTAACATATTCCTACTATAATTGAGAATAAACCATAAATATTTATCGTTCCCATAAGTACAAAGAATATGTGTTAATCAAATAATAAACTGTGAGAAAATTATATTATAATGCAATTGTTTTTCCTCGCAACAAATATAAGATATTGCCAAAGCAAGTATACTTTATTTTATATATATATAATTATATTAAAAATATTTAAAGATAATTTTCCTAAATATGTATAAAATTTAAGTGAAATATTTATTTAAATAAATTTAACTAAATATTCAATAATATTAATTACAATCATTTAAAGTAATTTAAAAATTAAATATTTAACAATATTAATTATAATTAATATCAAAATAAAATTAACAAAAATACAATATTAATTAAACAAACATATTTAAGGATTAGAGGATCTTCTTCTTCCTTTAGGAGTTTGTGCGATGAACAAAAAAAAGGGAGAACAACAGGTAATCACAAGGAAAATTATGGACTTCATGGCCTGAAGATAAAATTTTATATTTAGGGGATTGTTAAGGAATAAAGAAACTTTAAGGGTTTTTATATACTACCATGATAATTTTGCTGGAAACAAATATGATGTAAAACTTTTTGAATAGTGCAATTAGCACCTTAAAGATGTAATCTGTATTTCTTATGAATAAATAGATTATGACTTTTTTCTATGGAAAAAATAATCAATAATTTTATATTTCTTTAGAATTATAGTACCTAACTTTTTAAATAGAATTATAATATCATCATACGATGCTAATGAAATATAGATATAAAGTAAAACCAAACATTGAGTTAAAAGTAATATTACCATGTAAAAAAAGCTAAAAAGCTATGGAAATCCCTTAAAAGCTATGGAAATCCATTATCAGACTTTTCGACAGTTACATATTATTGGAAGATTGATCTATAATTGAAGTAGTTTGTAAGTGTTGTATTTAGAGTAGCTAGATGTTTTACAGTTTAATATGAGAGAGTAGTCATTTATCAAAAATAAAAAGTAATTAAAAAAATTATGTTAATTTATAAAATTTAAAATTTAAAACCAATATAAAATCTATACTGATGATATATTCAGAAAATGTGCGTATCAAAATAAGAAAATGATGAGCCAAGTGAAAAATCTATAATAATTCGAGCAGTATTAATGTAGAAAGGAATTCACCATTAATGTAGAAAAGAATTCACTCAAAAACACCAACTAAATAATAGATTAAAGTTAATTGGAAAAACAACAGCCAACCAGCCATGTTACTACCATCACAGTTAGTGAGAAAATTTAACTAAGTACTCACTAAATGCATCCATATCAAGAAAGAAAAGAAAGAAATTATCCCTTACCATTATCAAACTATCTTTCATGAATCAATGAGAAAATTTAAGGAAATATTCACTAAATGCATCTGTACCAAGAAACAAACTATACCTTTCCATTATCAAACTGGTACCAAATTATCTTTCAACAGTTCTAATACAATCTGTATTTTCAACATAACATACTGATAGCATATCAGGGAATTGATATATATGCTTGCAAAGAAGAAATAAAAGTGCCACAACGAATATATGTAACTGTGGCAAACAGCACAACTCGTACAGTCTGGCAATGACATTAAATAAAAACTAGAGTAGCATCTGCATCAATCTTGGCGTTTAAAAAGGGAGGACTTGAGTCATCCTGGAGAGGGCATTCTCAAATTGGCTCCATCTCTGCTCAAGAGTCCCACTGTAACCAATTGACATCCTAATCAGACCGGGTGAGATCCCTGCCAATCCCCTCTCCTCCTCACTCATCTCACTGCTAGTGCTACTACCAGAGCATGACAGCAACGTCTCATAGTACCCCAGGCTCACCGCGATAAGCCCAAACTGTGTATAATTCTGCAGGTGATTCATGAGCTTGTTGGCCCTCTCTTCAGTCTCCATGTCCACACACAGAATCCCTCCATACCCATACCCACTGTTAACCATGGACTTCAAAAGGGCATGCTGAGGATGATCTTCTAGGCCAGGATAGATAACTTTCACACCCAATTTCCTCATCCTGCTTGCATAGGTATATGCTCTGTGACAGTGCTCCTTCATCCTTAATCCCAAGTGGGGAAGCCTTTCAGAGATCTCAAATGCCACTTTAGGATTCATCGTTGGCCCCAAGAGCATCAAGGTTCCCTGATGGAGATCCATCATGGAATTGATCAGATCTGCAGGTCCACATATTGCTCCTGCTATAACATCAGCACACCCACTGATATATTTTGAAATGCTGTGAACGACAACATCAGCACCAAGCCTTGCAGGAGATATGATCATGGGGGAAAAGGTATTATCAACCACCACCTTAACATTTTTCTCATGGGCAATAGCAGACAGAGATGGTATGTCTGCAACTGCCAGAGTTGGGTTTGACATGGACTCAAAATACAAGACCTTGGTAGATGATGTTATGGCATTTTTCACATCATCAAGCATGTGTATATCAACAAAAGATGTTGAAACACCACAGGCCCTTGGGAGAAAA
This sequence comes from Larix kaempferi, assembly GCA_027924585.1. NCBI lineage: Eukaryota > Viridiplantae > Streptophyta > Pinopsida > Pinales > Pinaceae > Larix > Larix kaempferi. Next base: position 12,012,614 of record BSBM01001197.1, on the reverse strand, counting down.
TGTGCTAACAGTGCATGGGTGCCTCCATACAGACACCTAGAGGCCACAACATGGTCTCCATGGCTACAAAGCTGTAATAAAACAGAAGATATTGCAGACATACCACTAGAAGTACAGTAGGCAGCTTCAGTTCCCTCCAAAGCAGCCATCTGTCTCCCCAAATTCAGAACAGTTGGATTGAAATGCCTGCTGTATATGAAGAAATCACGTTCTGGGCCAAGCTCTCCACTGAACATCCTTCTCATGGTCTCAGGTTCCATGACTGTAAAGGTGGCCGAGGCTTCTATAGACATGTTCACACCTCCATGCTCGCCAAATTCATGGCGGGCATTAGCCAGTCCTTGGGCTGGATCCACCCATTTCTTCGTAGCCTTGTATTTCTTGGAGAAGTCGCCGCCTTCATCTTTACGGGGCCGTGTGCATGACAGTGCTGATCCCTCCATTACTATAAATCAACACTATGAAATCAATCCTGCATACACCCAAAATACTGAATTCAATCGCCTAAATGAAAAATAACTGCAAAAGATTAAAAAAAACACCACCACTCTATCGATCTCTCAATCATTCTGGGCTTTATCAAAAGAAACTATACAAATCCAATTACCGAGCGTGAAAAAACAGTGTTGCAGTTGCAGAAATTTGAAGGCAAGACTGGCTTTTTAGGTTTTCTTATACCCAGAATCCCTGTCAAGACAGGAAAATCCCCAACAGCAGAGATTTGAACTGAGGATGGATTGATCGTTATACACAGACCTTAAAACTCATGATTTCAAAAACCCAAATACAGAAAAACAATGGAGGAATTGAGAATGGCACCTCCATCTTAAGAACTTAGATTTATATAACACTGTGGCCAATTAAACATTGTGATTATCCTAAATTGAGAAAATTAACTAAATAAAACGGTACTACTACGACCTCCATGAAGGAACGTGATTGATATTTCCATATTCCTACGAGCAATAGTTGAAAAGGACTTGATACAGATTTATACACACGTGTGATTTTCAACGATTTCTGGGAGCTGTGGGGGCTCATGTGTCCTTGGCAGTGATGGTAAATTGGGAAAATGAAATTTCTGGATTCCAAGGCAATTATTATGAACTATGTGGTACAATAATAAATATTTAACAGCTTATGATATATATTTTTGAATTTGAATGGGTGAAATTTTTTCAATATAAATTAAATGAAATAAGGTAATATTATCATTTTGAAATCAAAGATAACATTAAAATTTTTATTATAATGAAATCACAATAATTTAAAAGTATGTTTTATTGTTTTAAAATATTTAAAATAAAAGTGGTTTCATTGTATTTGGTTGGTTAGGTTCATTAGGTTTATTGTATTTTTTAAGTTTCATTATATTTTGGCTCATTTGGTTAATTTATCAAATTGTAATAATGAAAAGTTAATTATTTTATTATATTATGTTTTTTTTCCATGAAAAAAGTAGCATTGAATTATTGTATCTTTTAAGTTTCATTATATTTTGCCTCATTTCGTTAATTTATCAAATTATAATAATAAAAACTTAATTATTTTATTATATTATGTTTTTTTTCCATGAAAAAGGTAGCATTTTATTTCTCATAATGTAAAACAAAACACATTTATTAAGTACTTGGTGCACTTAATATTTCTTACTAAAATATAGTATCCAAACCATATAAGACTTATATGTTTTTTAACATTTCCTTCTGAAACTTTCCTTAAGAATTAAAAACTATTTCATTATCTAAAAAAAGATTTTGCTATGTAATACTCAAAACACAAACAAAACTATAGTAATTTGCATATTTCATGTATCCATCCCATGAAATATAGACCTAAGTTTTTACTTCATGTCCCTCCATTATGATTCTAGTATAAATTGTTGTCCCATTGGATAGAAGAAGACTCTTCTTTAATAGTGCATCTTCTCTATCATTATGTTTTCTATAAATATGATAGATGCTAAAGGAGTTGAAAGCTCATATTTTCTCCAATCCCTTATAGATTGATATTCATTAGATTTTTTTCCCATTCATATAGCCAACTCATAATTTTGATTCCCATAAACCTGTTGTAAGTCCTAAACCTTTTCCTCGTACACTAATTTTATCAATGATCTTAAATCTAGACTTTATACTTTATTATTTGTTCTTCTTTCATTATTAACTTTGAGCTCAATGGCGCGGGAGCAAGAATCACTGCAAGAATTACAGTATGAAGGTGTACGTTTAACCAAGATGGGGATTACACAGAGGTTTTTGGGTGGCTTCGAGGCGGATTATTAGCTGCCCACCATTGTTTATTGAGTTGTAGACACCTGAAATGGGCACGAGGATGGTTAGCAGACGCGCTTCTCAACTGATCAGCAGTTCTGCCTTCATCTTGGAATCGGCAGATGGAATATACGCTTGAATGACAGAGATGATGTTCGTATTACATTGGATCGGATACCCCTGTGAACGCTGGTGAATTCGCGTTGGAGCTCTGCGTTGGTGTGGTGAAGATTCTTGATTCTGCATTGGCTCTTTATGATTGCTTGTAGGCCGTGGGTACTGGGGACCCATTGATTTCTGTCGTTGTAGTCCGGCTGGGATGGGACTTATGCTGGGAATTTAAGCCATTGCTGTTTTTTTGTGAATTGCATTTCTACTGGTACTATGATGGCTGCCCAGGGGAGAGGAGACTTTCCTGTTGAAGAATCCCTGCCTCGATCAGGGATGCCTGCTAAAGCTGGATCTCTTAAACACCCTGTAAAAACGGTCAAGGAAAGAAAGAGACCAGACCTCTTAGTGTTGGGGGTGGATGTGACTATGGCAGAGGCAGAGGATTTCTCTATTACTGCTGTGGTTGGTCATGTGAGGGGACGAAGATTTGGCCGTGGCTTCCTTCAACGCTGGGTGTCTGATCAGTGGATGAACATCGTATCATCAGCTCCTGAGGTCCGTGTATTGACGAAAGGCTGGTTTTCCTTTATCTTCAGGAACCACGGGGAGGTCAAGACTGTCTTGAGTAGAAATTGGTCGATTCTGGGAATCCCTCTTGTTTTGAAACGATGGTCACCCTTCTTTGACTCTAAGACGGAGAGAGTTGCGAAAGAACCTCTGTGGGTGAAGCTTCCTGGCCTGCCCATGCATATGTGGAATGAAACACGGTTTACTGAGATTGGGAATTATCTTGGTGAATATGTGTGTTCTGATTCCTCCCATATTAAGACTGGCATCTACACGGTTGCTAAAATATTGGTGAAAATCGATATTCGATTGGGACTCTCGGCTGAGATTAAAGTTCACTCCAAGGATGGGGAGTTTACTCAATTACTGGATTATGTGGGTGTGCCGTTTCGGTGTCATCGCTGTCACTCTCAGAGTCATCTTGTAGCCGGCTGCCCTTTACCGTTTCGGACCTGTAAGCCTCTGTCCGGTATAGCAGCAGATGTAGAGGCTGTTCCAGAGTCGAAGGTGGTCTCTCCGGCGGTGGTGGATGATGGGAGTGGGCCTGCTAAGAAGGGGGAAGTGAATTTTGTTTCTGAGGTGCCACCCGTTCATTGTGGGCGGCTTGGATCAGAGGATTTGTTGCCACCTTTGGTTAACATTGGTTTGGAGCATAATGGGAGGGCGCCTCCTGCTACTGAGGGGGATTCTTCTTCCATACCACCGTCTTCTATGATACTGGAGCTACCAAATTCTCGTCGGGATTCACCTGCGAATCCCTCAGGTATGTCTCATTTAATTTCCCCTACTGTTTCATTATTGGACGATTCTATGGTATTGGGGGGGGGCTGCCATGGGTCTCCACCGCGTCCGGTTGCTCCTTGTCATCGGCCTGATGTGGATTGTATGGTCACTCCGACTATGGTTTCAACCAATCACTCTTCCAGCTCCGAGGGCAGTATCCGTTATGCCCTTCGTAGTAGGGAGATTCCTGATTGTGGAACGGGGGGCAAGGGTCTACCTGAATTGGCCTCCAGTGTTGGGGGGAAAGGTCGTGGACGAAAATCCCATTTGTCCAAAGCTAAAGAACGGGCTAAAGTGGATGTAGTGCTGGGTACACAATCTTCAATCGAGTGGGCACTTAGAGCAGTGAAAGCCCAGGATGGGGGTTTATTATGAAACTTATGTCCTTCAACTGTCGTGGGTTGGCGAGTCCCATTAAAAAATCGTCGCTTAGGCGGCTGGTAGAATTAAACCAACCGGATGTATTAATGCTGCAAGAAACATTGGGTGGCAGTGAGGAAGTAGTACGTACATTAGAATCTTTGCTGACTGGTTGGAAGTTTGTAGGAGTGGATGCTCGGGGGGCGATCGGGAGGCCTGGCCTCGGGGTGGAAGGTCAAGAGCTGCAGATGTGATTGTTCTTGGGGCATCTCCTCTGGTCTCGGTTTGGAGGTTTGGGATGCAGAAATTGGTCGGACGATCACGGTTCTCAATATTTACGGGCCCTACTTAAATAGGGTGGGCTACTGGGACTCCTTGTTAGGTATGGATAGTTTTGATGGCAGGGATGTGATTCTGGGTGGGGATTTCAATCTTACCCTGGGGTCTTCTGAAATTTGGGGGCCGTGGGCTGCTCCGGATAATTTAGCAAACTATTTCATTAATGCCTTTGTCAGGAAGGATCTCCTCGACATTATACCATCCCAGCTATCTCCTTCTTGGAGGAATATGAGAGCTGGTGTTCATAGAGTGGCTAAACGACTGGATAGGTTTCTGGTGGCCGAAGGGTTGGCACTTGGTGTTGATGTTGTCAGACAGTGGGTAGGTTCAGGTGGGATATCTGACCATTGCCCCATCTTCCTGGAGTTACGCGGTAGCAAGAAAAAACCACCCAGCCCCTTCAAATTCAATCCTAGCTGGCTGAAGGAGGAGACTTTCATTAATCTGGTTCAGGAGCATTGGGTTCATCGACCACATGACTCTCAGACGCAGGCTGGTGCTCACTTTTATCACAATCTTAAGAGAATTAAAGAGGCCACGAGTACATGGGCTCATGACAAAAGGGTGTTGGATGACCTGAACTTACAAGCGGCTGAATGAAACATTGCTAGGATACTTAACAGTCTGGGCATGGGATTCCTGGATGAACTGCAGAAAGGTGAGTTGTTGGAGTGGGAGAGGCGCAGGAATGTGATTCTGTGTGAGAGAGAAGAGCTGTGGAGAATGAAAAGCAGGGCGGTTTGGCTTCAGTGCGGTGATGAGAATACTAAATTTTTTCAAGCTTATGCTAAGGGGAGAAAATTCACAAACTCGATCTGGGAACTATCTGCTGATAATGGGGAACAGGTTTCCATCTTTGATGGATTAGCAGAGTTGGGCGTTCGACATTTTGGAGATTTATTCAGGGCTCCACCTGGAGTCTCCATCGCTGAGGTTATTCGCGTGACACAGCTTTTCCCCAGTTTTGTGGGGGTGGATGATAACAGAATGCTGATGGAGGAGGTAACGCAGAATGAGCTGTCATTGGTTATGAAATCCTTTAATAAAGATAGCAGCCCGGGGCCAGATGGCTGGCCTATAGAATTCTTCATAGGATTCTATGATTTCTTCGGGGAGGAGATTTTGAATGTGGTGGAAGAATCACGCAAGGTTGGGTTTGTCCATGGACCCTTCAACTCCACCTTTTTAACTCTTATCCCGAAGACGGACAAGCCTGTCAGCTTTGATGAATTCAGACCCATATCTCTATGCAATTGCATCTACAAGATCATCTCTAAGGTTATGGCGCGTAGACTCAAGAAAATATTGTCTAAACATATTTCTTGTGAGCAATTTGGCTTCTTGGAAGGACGCCAAATTCATGAGGCTATTGGAGTTGCACAGGAAGGTTTACACACTCTCAAGGTGCAGAAGCAGAAGGGTGCGGTGATTAAGATTGATCTCTCCAAAGCATTTGACAGGGTGAGCTGGCTTTATATCCGGATGCTTCTTACCCATCTGGGGTTCTGCTATGAATTTATCAGATGGATAATGGCCTGCCTCACAACGGTGAACTTTGCAATTCTGATTAATGGTTCTGCTAGCCCTTTCTTCCAGGCTGGGAGGGGGCTAAGACAGGGATGCCCCTTGTCTCCGCTGTTGTTTCTCCTTGTTGCAGAAGGTCTTAGCCGATTTATACTGAATGCAAAAGCTGATGGTTCATTTAGAGGCATATCTATCTCACAAGTACTGTTCATTACACATCTCCTTTTTGTTGATGACATTCTGATTTTCTGTGATGGCACGAGACAGGATATTGACAAGGTGGTTGAAGGCCTCCATTTAGTCCAAGTTGCAGCGGGTATGGTAGTGAATATTGACAAATCTACTATCACTTGTTCGAATTTAACCGAGCAGGAGATCCTTAGTATGGTTAACAAACTACCATATAGGATTTTGGATATAGATGATGGATTAAAGTACCTTGGTTTTCACTTAAAACCGAATGCATACTTGAAGGCTGATTGGTGCTGGTTAATTGCAAAATTAGAACAACGACTTCATGGTTGGAGTCATAAATGGCTCTCTCGGGCAGGGAGGCTAGTATTGATAAAATCAGTCTTGGAAGCGGTTCCGATGTATTGGATGTCTCTTGCTTGGATACCCATTGGAGTTCTGGAGCAGATAAGGCGACTGTGTTTTGCCTTTCTTTGGAAGGGTACAAGTGATCATCGTGCATTGGTGTGGGTCAGATGGGAGAAAATTGATGTTCCTAAAGCATTGGGAGGGTGGGGATTAAAGAATATTTTTATGTTTGCCAAAGCCTTGGGGGCCAAAGTGTCGTGGCGTATAATTCATACACAGAGTCTCTGGACTAGTGTGGTCTATCATAAATATATTGCCCCTTTAACTCTTCTCGAATGGATCAGGCTGAGAAATAAGACGAGGGCAAACTGTTCTGTGGTCTGGAAAGCAGTGGTGCAGCATTTCTCTTTAGTCGGATCTGGATTAGTGTGGCGGATTGGCGATGGGCGTCTCCTTCGAATTGGGATGGACCCTTGGGTTGGATGCAGGGGTGTACATGTCCTTTCTGTGGAACTGAGAACTTTTTTGGCTACTAGAGGATGTCATTATCTGGCTGATTTAGCGGATCCGGGAGCAACTACACTTTGGCAACAGGGGTGGATTTCTGCACGACTTCTTGGAATCTCGGCTGAACTACAGGGGGCCTGGGAGGATTATATACGGATGTTAAAACATACTCACATTCGATTGACCGATAGGTCTGATGTACTTATCTGGGATCACCATCCCTCCGGAGTATATACACCTAAATATGGATATATCCAGCTCAATGTGGAATTACATAACCGGGAATTGGTGTGGTGGTGGAAATACTTGTGGAAGCTAAGATGTCCGGGTAAAGCAAAATTACTCTTCTGGGCGATCCTGGAAAATAAGGCCCCTACTTGGGACATTCTGCAAAAACGTTTTATCCAGGGTCCGGGGATATGTCCTCTTTGTAGGGATGCCGAAGAGAACTTGGCTCATCTTTTTATTCATTGTCGTTTTTCATAGGCTGTTTGGAATGATATCAGCAATATATTGGATATTAAGGTGAGGTGGAGGGGTACGAGGGTGCTGGAAGCATTCCAATTGTGGTGGTCTGTTCAATATTCCTCCACTTTCCGGGCATTCCCGTGTATATACACTTGGGGCATATGGATTGCCCGCAATAAGGTGTTATTCCAGGACTGCAGGGTTCCACTGGAATCTGTCGTGGCACAAATGGTGGCGGTTTATCTACATTATGTGGCCCCTGTACAAGTGAGCAGAACTAGACCTGTGCGGGTAGAAACGATTGATTTCTCCATGCCGTGGGCTTTTTTTGATGGCGCCTCCTTAAACCATCAATCGGTATGTGGAGGGGGGGGAGTCCTTTACAAATCAGAGGCACATTATTTCCATCTGGTGGCTGGTTTGGGAAGAGGATCAAATAACTATGCAGAACTCATGTCTCTAAAATTGCTGATGTTATTTGCTCTAGAACAAGGATGCTTATCCCTCCAGATTTTTGGTGACTCCTTGTTAGTCATCAACTGGGCAAAGGAGATCTCACTGTGTCATGTGATGGTTCTATTACCTATCCTGGAGGAGGTGAACCGGATAAAATTGTCTTTTAACCACATCACATTTACACATGTGTACAGGGAGCGGAATGGGATGGCAGATCAACTATCCAAGGAGGCAACGCAGCAGGATTTAGCTCATGGAACATGGAGGATAACTATACATTCTCCGGAAGGCACATTCAGCTATTATCATAAACCATTTTATGAGGATAATGAGGATAATGAGGCACTGCATTGATCTACCACGCATTTGATGATTGGGGAGATATGGGATGGCTGATCGCCGAAATCCACTCAACGGGAGGCATCACACAGGCATTTTGAGGACAGGCTGGAACTTTAGACTGAAGATTCATGCGCGGGCGGTATCCTCTGTTTACTGTATCAATCCACTGTATAGATTGAAGCTAAATAACGGGCTGTATGGACAGCAATAATGAGCAGAGATGGTCACGACCTTCTTGTATTAGAGAAATTGTATATCGCGTTGCAGGCTGGAGGACAGCAATAAATATTGAATTTGAATGGGCTTTTATTTGCGGGCTGTATGAACAGCATCAATTTGTTGATCAGTGATGATCACGATCACTTAGAGACAGTAGTAGGATGCAGACTGGAGATTTTGATTGGATTTCTGATGTCAATTATATGGGCTGTAATATGTGACAATGTAGGGATCTTAGTGATTCTATTACATGTGCAGAATGTAATTTTGTTCCTCTTTTTGAAATAAAATTACGAATTTTTCCAAGGAAAAAAAAAACTTTGAGCTCAATACTTGGAAATTTGAAAACACTAATGTGCCACCAAACCGTTTTTATTTTCTCTCTCAAATATCCTTTTCATTTCAATGTCTCCAAATACTCCCAAACTATTATAAAAAGAACACACTTTATTTTTTTCAATTCCAATTTCTTATACCATTGCTTTAAACACTTTTCAAGAAACTGACCTTCCCGAAGATTATCGTCATGAACACCTTCACTAATTCCTTTCCAAGTTCGTTTTGTAAAAGGACAATGTATAAATAAATGGTCTATGGTTTCTTTGCCGCTCATTATGTTGTTATAGATTAAGATATATATTTTGGATTTGAATTATTGATTTTTATTTTTTTAATTAAAAATTAATTAAAACACATTAAAACTTGAGTGATATTAAAACTAAAATGTAATTTTATTTAAACTAAAGAATAAATCAAAATTTTAGTTATAATCTCATCAAAATAATTTAGAAAACTTATTTCACTAAAATTGATTTAAAATATTTTTAAAAAAATTGGTTTCATTGTATTTCGCTAAAAGGTTCATTGTATTTTATTTTATTTTTGGAATATGTTTTTGGAGTTTCATTGTATTTAGGTTATAATGATTATGACAACCACCATTTACTTTTCTTGACATTATTATTGGTTTATTGAATTTTAATAAATAAAAGTTAATTATTTAGTTTAAGATCAAATAATTTGGAAATAATATTTAGGAGTTTACTTTGATTTTTTGAGTTAGTTTATTAAAAATATAAGTAAAATTACAAATATTTTGTAAATAAAAATTATTTTTGGAATTTCAAATTTTACTATAATTGTTTTTTTAATATAGGTCTTATTCATCTTAAATTTCACAATAAAGTTTATGAGAATTTGTTCTTATTATTATAATATTTATTTTATTCTTGACATTAAAGATAATTTGATTTGTAACTTAGTATTAATGACTTAATAAAATACTTGGAATTTTTTTTATAGGGATGTGCAAATTTTAAGTAATTTTTTTATGATAATGATATGTTTTGTATGTAAAAGTTGAATATGACAAGAGAGTTAAAATTTTAACTATTTCTTTAAAAAAATATAATTTATTATATATTTTTTAAATGTTATTTTTTTTTAAATATGATTTAATATTTTTTAAGAGAATAAAAATATATTTCATTCAAGTTGAAAAAAAATACATTTTGATGCTTAAAACACTTATGAAAGAGTCATTTTTAAATTTTCCTCTTTTCAAAGTCAAAAGATGTCAAAAACTAAACTTTCATGACTAGCATATATTGACAAGTGATGTATGTTTATGCATTATTGGTCCCCAAAGGGAGATAATTATTGATGGATTGCAATGGCTCAAAAATTATAAAAAACATATTTACATTCATAAAAAAAATTGTTAAAAAAAGATATGTAAGGAAGAGCTTGGATCTAGGGGAGGCAGGTGCGGGAGGGGTTATCTTTGAACCAGGAGGAAATAAAATCATCTCCTTTGCTCGGGGCCTAGGAAAGAAACGAACAATGAAGTAGAATGACTAGCCTTGCTTCACTCCATGGAAATCATTGCGACCCTCAAAATCAATAAGCTAAAAGTCTTTGTAGACTCAAGACATGTAATCCAAAAAATGAGGATGGGGACATACAAAGGAGACTCAAAAAGCAATAGAATGGAAAGGAGGATCAACCAGCTCTCTCTTCCATATGAAATCTGGTACTTCCATATTCTTCGGGAAAACAATATTCAAGCAGACAAAGTTTCCAACCAAGGAGCCATTCTCCCTATGGGGAAAATCAAGTACAACAATGGAAAGGAGGATTTCAAGTTTATTCCCTAGTCAAAATTTTTAAGGGCGAATTTATTTCATAAGGGACATTATGGCCATCCCTCCACCTATCATCTTGGTGAGGGCACGTGGGCCTTCACATGGCCTCCCCTACGCCCGTCTTCTCCTTATCAGTTTTCTTGCTTCAGCATTAACTAGGCCCTCCCCTCCCCCTGGTTATCTCCTCTTCGGCGTCATGACGAGCCCTTCACGTTCCTGTGCTCTTCGACGGTCTGGATAACCTCCTCCTCTCATCCTACTTACTTGACTCTTCTCCTCCTCGTGCTTGCTACCCTACTCCTCCCCCTTGTACCGACATTCATAATAGCTCCATGGTCGGTGTAGCAGAAGGATTTACGACTCTAAGAGCAAGCATTACAGACTTCAAGGACCATCTACGTAGGGTGTATGAAGCAATATGCATAAGAATTAAAGCACACAACGAGATGGCAACGAATTTCAGGTACATTACACAGTAATTAACTTGTCAAGACTCCAGGATAGATGATTTAGAAAGAAATCTCTTGGAACTGATGGGAATTGTAGATGTCATCAAAGATGAAGTGTTAAAAATGGCTAGAATGTCTCAATGTAGCCATTGTCAGGAATCCCCTACGGTGCACATGAAAATAGCAAAAGATACCTATGTGCAGCAACAAAACTATGGATAGAACAGTCCATTTTCCTGTTGGGTTCATTTCCCAGTTTTAAGTTTGTATGTATTTCTGTATTTTGCAAAATTCACAGTATGTAAGGGTATATCCCTCCTCTATAACTGCAAACAATAGACAACAGCTAAAAAAGAACATCATAGCCAATATGGGAAATCTTACATTCCCCATTTTGAATTCTCTCTTCAACAAAAGGATTATTTTTTTGTAATGAATGGTTGTGCACATCCTTTTTGAATATATACATCTATACTCTGTTTTTGTTATAAAAAAAAGAAAAAAAGGAAGAGATTGGATCTTCTTTGTAGACAAAAATTTCACTTAAGGTAGGCTAGTCTCCTTCATAATTATAGTTGTCATGAGAGTCCTCATTTGAAGATAAAGAAATGGAGTTATTGTAATAAATGAGCATCCTTGATTTCCCTCCATGATTTGGTACCTTCATCTAGTTGTAATCCTTCTTTTGATGTAGTGTCTACTTGACCATTAAATTCTTTGTAGATATGGTCAAAACATGTTGAGTTAAAAACATAAAGAGAACATTTGGTTTGATTAAATATTGAATTGACAACCAAATTTATCATTCTATTCTTAACATTCATTTATGGATTACTCACAAAGAGCCACCAGCACTTGGTTTTTTAAGATGTCATTACTTGTTGTAAGTTTTTAAGAGTAATCAAGGTGAGAAGTTTTTCAAAGTTACTATATTGCTATCTTAATCCTACTTTGAATTTGATATAGTGGGTGTCATAACTGACACCATCATCTCCACTTTTTGAAGGAGTACCTTGATTAGCTCTATAAAAATAACCCATACACCAAATTTGTCAATAGAAGCATAAATCAATTGTCTTGGAGAAGGGGTTTATGAAACATATTTAAAGTTTGAGAAAATTACTTAGCTTAGAATATGCATTAAAAAGGAAGTATATACTTGTCTTGAAATATTCTAGCATTTCTAGCTAGCCAAATTTACCATGATACTATTAGAGGGAGGCCTTTGAAATATTTGAGGTTTGAATTTTGATGCTACATTCTAAGGCACTCTTCGACAAAATCTCCTTGCCAACAATTATTTTTCCTTGTTACATGTATTTGAATCCATCCTTCCCTTGATTACGAGTAAACTATCAATAAATGTCCTAGGTTTTCTCCTTCCCCTTTACACAGGACATGTCTGCTTGGCCTTGATCTACTACTTCTCTGGAGAATGTCCAGAGTAAGGGCTTAATTTTATTATTACCAAACACTTGAATATTATTGTCTTTAGGGGAGCTTTGATTTTCCATATTTTCTTCCAGCACCAAAGTGAGTCTCTTAGGTTTTCAAGGGTATACAATATTGCTTTATATCCTAACTTTGGAGTGTAAATCCCCAATGCTCGATTTTTTTATCAAAAAAATTTGTCATCATAGTATTTAATGTGAATGGCATACTTTTAATTATTTGTTTATAAATGTTTCCAAATGAACCTTTTCTTGGCCTTCTAACCCTATCTATTCAACCTTCGTCTGATCAAGTTGCTAAATGGAGGATGTTCCAGAGGCAAATTTCCATGCTAGATTGAAGATACTTTTTCTATCTAGTGAATTAATCATTGATTATGGAATTTTATGCTCCACTACCTATTGATGTCTCAATTTGAATCATTACCTAGTATTCCCAGTACCAACCTTCCATGTGAACTAGTTCCTTATTAGTGGGAAGGCTACCACCATTGCTTTCCATATAAGAGATACATTATTGATGAGCTTGATTGGGTTCCTAATCTAGTATTATATTGAATGGAGTTCAATATACTTTTGAATGAGCATCTGGATCCATAGGTTCTCTTTTGATGTAAGTTTCCACATACACTTGGTTGCTAGGGATTTCCCAAAATAGAAGATGTTTTTAGGTCCTATCCTCCCATTTCTTTTGCCTCTACTATTATTTTCCATTTTACCAAGGGAATTCTCTCTTTCTTTCTATTCTAGACCAAATAAATATGAATATTATATTACTACTTTTCTTTGGGATAGTTCCTTTTGGTATGTGGCCTAGAGATTTCTAATAAAGAGGGATGGATTCCAACATAGATTTGGCAAGCACTAAATTTCCACCTCTATAAAGGCACTCCTTAAACAATAGATTTACTCTCTTGTCAAACTTTTCCATCAACCATCTGTGATCATTTATGCCATGAGAATTTGATTTTATAAAAAGACAAGTATTTAATCTTCTTGGATTTCATAAACATTGTAAGAAAAGAGATGGAACAAGTATAGTTTAGTTCTTCTCCATCCCATTAAAATAGATAGAGTAATTTTTTATATTGATTGTCAAAACTATAGTTGTATAGTATGGACCTATGATTTCTTTTAGTTTAGTAGCATCTCTTGATGTTCCATCACAAAAGAGAAAAATATCAACAACAAAAGAAAATTGTTTAGAAGAGGGGTCTTCCATCTTTTATACCTTTCAAGTTACCAATCCTCTTTTCCTCGATTATAGCTTTGTTGATCCCTTCATCTATAATTAGAAAGAGAAGGGGTGCCAAATGTAATCCCTTCTTGAGACCTATAAATGGTATAAAGAAACTAGATTTTGAACAATTGATAAGAATAGAAAACTAGACTGAAGAAAGGCAACTCATGATCCAAGTTACCAGCTAAACCCCAAACCGTATGCGAATAATTATTAGTTTTAGATAAAACCAATTTTTTCAATCATCATCCTTGGATAGGTCCAAATCCAATAGCATGGAAGAATTTTTCTTTGTTTTGATAGAGTGTAGTCCTCCTTGAGCTTCTCCTATAGAATTGTGAATTTGTTCCCCTTAAAGGAACCCAAATTGCTCAAAAGAGATGGAACTAGCAAGATAGATTTTTATCCTTGATGCTATGATTTTACAATGATTTTGTAGATGCAATTACACAAAGATATATGACTAAAATCATCAAGCAGTTCATAATGTTTTTGTTTGTTTGTTTTGGTATTAGAGCTAAAATGGTGTTGTAGAAATCCCCTAGAATCTTGCTTGTGGATTTGGATTGTTCTACAACCCTCAACACACCATCTTCTGTAAGTTCATAGAGCCTTGTAAATAATTCAATTTTCTTGAAATTAGGGCTAGGGATCTTGTCCTTCTAGAATATGTGGAAAACTATTTGTGATTTTTTTTGCGGCCAATTATGTTTTCATGATCTACCTCATCTAAAAATTTTGAAAGAAGGAGGTCATGTTGACAACTTCTATTATGTTTATTGTGTCACTTTTCTTGTATGTCCCCTCAAAATATATTGCTCTAAGACCTACAATTTTTTAAAAGGAGGTAGTTTTTTTCCTATGTTCTCTTTTCATCTCCCAAATTATGTTGATGTTTTTCCCATGGTTTGCAAATTTAAGGAAAAAAAAATGCTCTCATCACCTTGTGCTAACCATTTTTCCTTACTATTTAATATCCACATGGCTTCTTTTTGTACTAGCCACTTCCTCCTCTTATTCTCTAGGGTTTTTAGGTTGTCCTTTGTCTCTTCATCCTTACATCATTCATTATATGCCTTCATAATATCTACAATGTTGGCTTCTACTACAACTAGTTCTTACATCTTTAGATCTCTTGGCATAGGCCCAAGATGATGCAATTTTATTTACTTCTATAAGTTAGATGCAAATCGAATATTGATTGATTCCGTTTCACCTGCATCATAGTAATTCCAAGTATATTTGACTAGGATAACAAATTCTTCCTCCAACATCTTGTTATTATTAAATTTGAGCAAGCTTGAGGGTTTGCATGTATCTTTTTCCACCTCGAAAAAACTAGTTGGTGGTCTAAATCAACACTTGATTCCACCCAATATTTAATTTTGAATTGATCTAAAATAAGAGGATGTGATATTAGGAATCAATTTATCCTCTTAGCCAGATTTTCTTCTCCAATAAGTGATTTCTCCAAGTTGAACTATATTAGATACATGCATTTCCATCATACCTTTTTCCTTTATTTTATTAAGAAATAATTATGATAGGGGGAATGTCCTAGTTGAGCTGCCCAAACTCTTGAATTTATTGATTGTGAAGTTAAAAACCCCACCCTAAAATCCTCGAGGGGTAGCTCGGTTGGTTGGATATTTTGGGACTAAGACGACACATGGTCGAGGTCAGGGGTTCAATTCTCAAGGTCCTTTGGGGTTAGGCACCGAAGTAAGGTCGACAGGGTGAGGCCCCTTTGGGTGGGCCCCTTGGATTATATACTTGGATGTAGCGAGCTCTAGGGTCGTGAACCACATTGAAAAAAAAATACCACCCTAAAATAATGTTATTTTCTTCAAATTGATCTTGAGAAAATAATATTTTCTAGTATTCATCCCTATTCCCATAGGGTCCATAAAAATGATGATATTCAATGTTTCCTCTAGTTCTGGAGAGAATATCACTACTCCATTACTTGAATCATATATTTCGAAGTTAGTTATTTTGTAGGTCCCATTCTTCCACCTTGTTGCTAACCCCCCTAATCTATACTTAGAGTCAACACATAGAAAGTGCCAAACCTTCAAGAGTTTGTTAAGGTTTACTTCAATCTTTACCTCCATTCCCTATAGTTTCCTAAATAATAATATTGGGCTAGTGTAGGTCCAAGAACCTTTTTAGGGATAAGTTTTGGATGGTTTTCCAAAGCCACTAATGTTAAAGGACATAATTATTTTGGGAAACCCTTACCAAAGTGTCAACTTACTCTAAGGGGGATCTATATAATGTCTTCCAATTACCTTGTTGTATTTCCTTTCTAGCTTGGTATTGGGATAATAAGATGTGGGAATATTTCCCTCTAGAGTAAGGGAGGAGGTCCTTGTGCCCAAGGCCTCCCTCTATTCTTGATTTTGAAAGGATCAAGGTTAGTTGCATAAAATAGATAGGGTATCTTAGTTGCTCAATTATAGTGGGAGTGATTTCTCCTCCAATATAATAGGTTTCATCATAGGCCTCTCCTTGATTTTCTTTATCATCAATTAATTTTTGGTATCATATAAGCATTCCCCATAACACCCTATCAAGTTTATCAATAAAGAATATGTCGAGCAAGAACCTTCTAACCTAGGTTTGGTTCCCTTCCCACATAATGGGTTATAGGGACTATCCTAATTAATCCAACATTTTATGTCTATGCATCACAAATTTTCTTTAAAGTGTGGCTTCAAAAACAATGGAAGAGGACTAGACTTATCTAGTTGTCTAGAAGGTTGTGGCTCCTATTGAATCCCTATATGCATGTATTTTTCCTTTGGAACCAATATTTGGCCTGGTGTCTGGACTTTTGAGCCTAATCCATTTAGGAATTTGGCCTCATCCAACTACTTGACACTCCCTTTTCCTAGGATTGAAGAGATTTGATCTTTATCTCTGTGGATAAGTTGATATTCCTTGTGCTTAGGGAACTTCTACTTTATCCTTTCTCTTCCATACTTTCTTTGTAAAATTGAGATTATAATTAGATGCTACATGGTCTTATGAATGGAATCATGCACATTAGAAGGGAACCCAAATATAATCCAGGTTTTGACAATAGATTTTCCCACTAACCTTCATCTACTGACCCCTTTGTCATTTAAGGTCAACTTCTACTAGTATTTAGATAATTGATTGATGGGAAGAATGCATATAGATATCATAAACTTTGAGAATGGTTCTAATTAAATTCATGATCTCCTTGAAGACATCCAAAGACAATAATTACACGAGTATTTTTGGTAGCTTATCCATCCTAGATGAATGAATGATCTCTCTACTCTTAGGTCAAAACAAGGTCTACCTTTATGTAGATTTAAATGGAATTATTTAACCACTTGTTGGCGGGCGGTTAGGATGGTCGGTATTGCAGCACCGCGAGTGCTGCGATACTGCTAAAGGCAGAAAGAAGCGCATTGATATTGTTACTTTTTGTAGTTTTTGATCAAATGTATTGCAGTATGCGGAGTTTTGGGTCATTTTGGACCATGTTGGTTAGTTTTGGGTCAATTGGACCAAGTCAGTTAGATTTTGAGTCATTTGGTCAAACTGTCAGTTAGGAAGTCGTTAGTAAGTGGACAAGCAATGTAAAGGCGAAAGCCTATATATAGACATAGAGTTGTAGGTCTTAGACCATCTTTGATATGTGTTTAAGCATATGTTTGAGATCAAGCGATATTGGCGAGATCTGTGTTTTTGCGGAGGTATTGTATTTGGGTGTTTTGCAAATTTAATATGACATGACGGAACTATTGTGAAATTGCGGTGTTCCTCTGTTTATCTATGATAATGCATATGACGATACTTGAATGATGCAATGTTCCCTTAAATGCAATGTTTGCTTTATTGCTATATTTTGCTGCGGTGATGAATGTTTCTATTGAATAATGCTATGAATACCATGATGTTGAAGTTAAATGCATAGATCTATTTCTAAATGTTGCAATAATTTTAAAGTGATTGTTGCCGCAAACATCCTCCTTCATTCAGCGGAAACATGGTTCCGTCAACTCTTCCTGAACATCTCGGGTGAGACCTCATATGCTCCGCAAGTGTTGCTGGACGAGGTAAAACCTGTCTGGGCCGGTGCTCAAGAAGATCGTGGTATGTGTCGACAGTGATTGGAACCCTTGTCGACTGGGTTTGAGTCAACAAATGGTTTCGTTTCCGGGATCGTGTGCGAAGTGAAAGGAGGATATGTTGTGGCATCCGACGAAATCGAAAATCTATGAATGGTTTGATCAAAAGCTGCAGGAGTTTGCTGAAGAAGAAATTCAGAACACTCGACTGACGGTAGATCAGTGGGTGGAGAGGTACATCCATGACGGTCCACACGAATGGTTTTTCTGTGAATTCTCAGTCATTCTGTACGAGTGGTTGGCGAAGTTGAACTTCCAAGGTGGTGAACCAATGACTTGGACCCCAAAGTTGATTCAGGAGCTGCAGGAAGTTGACAATAAAGCATCGTGGGCTGTCGAAGTGTTGTTCGATAGCATCTTGGAAGGGTATATCACTGAGTTTCCAGTTGATACGCAAAAGTATTATAGTGAAGCTGAAAGATATTTCTTCCACGGACCCTAGGGAAGGTTTCTGCTGTCGCTCCAACTGTCGATCAAGATGCTTATTTGCGAGAAGGGTATATTGAAGATGCATCTTGATCAGTAGATAGCCTGGTGGGCGGAGGCAGTGGGTACCCCAACAGTTGAGGGGCGGTACATGGAATGATAAGGGGTAGATGGGTGCAGGTCATGATGAGACTGTGAATGAAGCCAAGGAAGAAAGTGGTCTTACGAGGGGAGGAGCGAGGTTTCGATAAGAGAAGAGGCAGAGGGTAGGAGAAGGTCCTATTTTGGTCGAACCGCAAGGCCGTGAAGGAAGACCACACAGGATGAAGTGACCTCACAATCCTGACAAGGATGACCAGGCTACGCCCAAGATAGAGGCAGGACCAAACCCCAGCACCAATGTACCCACACCTCCGCTCTCTATCTCTCAAATAGTAAGGAATACCACTTCGACACCGTCGAGTTCATCAATTCCACAAAAGTTAATCGGTAGTAGTTCAGCGAAAGGAGGAAGGAATCCTAAGATGGCGGGCAAGGACATAAAGTTACCATTGTTCCATGGAAATGGGACAGATAACCCTGAGAAGTATTGGTTTCTATGCGAGGAAGTGTGGACTGTAAAGCAGATTACAGATGATGATGCTAAGAAAGGACAACTGGAGACAACCCTTCGAGGTCGTGCCTTAGATTGGTTTATGAAATTTGTGCAGGTTCCTGTCGGCACCCCGAAAAAGTCGCTGGATGATATTCGCACTGGGCTGATCGGAGAATTTAGAAAACCCAAATCTAAAGCGCAGTATATCACAGAGTTGAAAGAAATAAAGCAGTATCCCAATGAGACTATGTGGGATTTTGATCAACAATTTAAAACGTTGATGGAAAGGGTCAGTTTTGACATGAGCACTGTCCAACATAAAGAGTGGTTCATCGCAACATTACTCCCACATATTCGACTATCGCTGATGCAGCAAAACATTACCACACCGAGTGAAGCTCTGGAGATTGCGATGCAGTTGGAGGCATCACCAATTGGGGAAAATGCAGCTGGGATGTCGTAGATCCATACACAGTTGGCTAACCTGACCATCCAGTTGCAGGATCTGAAGAAAGGAAAGGAACAACGTGAAGAAGTCTAGTGTACGTGATGTCGCGGAGATGGGCATACTAAGGACAATTGCCCAGACTTCCACAACTATCTGGTTTCAGGAGCACCAAATCCATTAAATGGTGGTATCATGTCGTGGTGTCACATTTTTCAAGTATATGGGCACCACCATGACGATTGTCCGTACATGTAGAAAATGGTCACAACTCCAAGGAATCTTTATTGTACATTTTGCAAATTGGTGGGTCATGATGATAAATATTGCCGTGCATATGGGTTGCTACAAGAGAGGATGTATGATGCATTCTACATGAAGGACGTTCAGCGTGTCGTACAATAGCCGCAACCGCAGCCACAGGTAGCCCAACCGCTACCTCAATCGTAGATGTAGTTTGTACCGCAGCAATAACAACCATAGTCGTTCGTGTCGCAATATGTTCCGATGCAGATGGCTCCACAACAGCCACAATACGTTCAACAACCGTAGTATGTGCAGCAAGGACAAGGAATGCAACTGACACCAATGCAGCAGCAGTTCAACCAACCGCAGTACCAGCATCAGGGAGGATTCTGGGGAGGACGCGGTGGAGGATTTGGTCGCGGAGGAGGACGAGGTGGTCACAGACCTGTTCAATGCTATCACTGTGCAGTATGGGGACACTACCAGTGAGACTGTCCACTATTGCAGACACAATATACGTTCTATTTTGTCAACGACCACATGGTTGAGAATTGCTCGCAGTTGATTGCGCGATGGCAAGCAGGGAACAATCCACAACTACAAAATCAGCCTCAGGCACAACAGCCTGTCCTGAATCAAGTACAACAACCAACGCACAACCAGAATCTGTGACCGAATCAGAATGTGAACCAACCTGGGAATCCACCGCTAAACCAGACCCAGGGTGCGAATATTGCAATGATTTCTGTGGAACCAAGATCGGAAGATGCTTCTGTCGCCGTTGTCACTCGTGGCAGTAAGACAACTGGGGAAGATAGCTCGCTGATTCAGTTAGTCAGGAAGAAGAAGGAATCATTTGACATTGATGATGAGCGAGAAGTATTCCTTCAGGCACGTCGTGCATTGGAAAAAGATCGAGGTAAGGTTGTTGTTTATGAAATGACCTCTACCTTTGATGCCACTTCAGAGGCTGGCCCTTTGCAGCAGTCCAACACACTTCAAGCATTTCTGGAACATTGTTTATCCCTGGAAAGGGATTCCGATGCTCTTTCCGAGATTGAAGCTCTATTGCAGCGACAAGTTCGGGGATGAGGAGAGTCTGTGGTCAATTCTTTACAATGACTAAAGACGGGTAAGGAGATGCGCATGAACATTCAAATTGGTGACTATGATGTTGATTCAGTTATTCTAGATCTTGGTTTGGATGTCAACATCTTAACCAAGCAGGATTGGTAGAAGATGGGGAGTCCCCCAATGAGCTGGTCTCCTGTACAGCTCAGGTTGGCTAACCATGCAAAAGTAACCCCAGTTGGGCGAGTTCCACAGCTAGTGGTGGACATTGAGGGAATGAAAACATATGCCGACTTTGGTGTCATAGAAGTAGTTGAAGGGGGAAGCTCTTATCCCGCATCGCTGGGGATTGGATGGGATAATGATAGCGGATTAGTAATCAAATTCAAGCGATGGATGATGAATTTTGAAAATCATGACCTCAGAGTTATCGCCTCGTTGGATCCAGCTGAAGGACGCAAATACATTGAACCAGTAAAGGATGATGATCCCAGTGGATGGGACCATGCATTCAATATTTCTGAAGGTTATATTCATTCAACTGCCAACGGTGAGTTGGGATGGTGCAGTGACAGCTCTGCGTCTTTCGAATTTGATGATGCGTTAAAACATTGGCAGAATCACTTGCATGAGGTGTCACTCCGCAAGTGTGGGTTAGTCACGCAGTCGTTGTGCCGGGTTGTGACTGAAATAGTTACACTCCCAGTATACGAAGGACTGCTTGGCTTGTCTGACAATCTGGCGGCATTCGAGGCAACAGTCTCGGAACCATGGCGAATGCTAGCATTGGAGGAAGCACTGAAGGCTGCTTTAGCACGCTGGTGGGAGACACACAAGAAATCCATTGAAGGTTGGTCGCAGTGTAGGAGATTGATGACGGTTTGTTTTGGCGATACCGAGGTTTACCACACAGGGAAGCATGATGGTCGGAATGATCCTGGCAGTCAATTGATGGAGTGTCAGCGGTTATGGGTATCGTGACCACGAGATGAGTGGGTCCATGCCTTTATCCATACTTTGGATGAGATGCCGCAATCATGGTATACCGCCGCTGAGTTGAGGGGGGGAATTTCCACTTGGTTAGAGTGGACAGTGTGTTTTACCCAGACGTTCAGCTTTGCAGATGCCAACCCTGACATCCATAATTCTTTGCAGCTCATCCGTGATATGGTTCTGAAGGTTTTTCCAGTAGCATATCCCGCAGACCCGCATATGCACTACCAGATGCCATCAATGATGGAGTGTTACAATATCACTGGTGGGCCTGAAGACGGTGATGATCCGCGGAATATCAATATCCCGGAGTCCGAAGGAAGTCGCGATGTTGTTGCACCATATGCGTCGAGTGATACGATCAGTCAACTGTTGAAGATCCACAAGATCAACATTAGGACAGAGGACAGTCCCAAGTTCATGAATGTCGGGGACTATTGGGATGATGATGAGATGAGAAAGGTCACCGATTTGCTGCATGAATTTTAGGACTTATTTCCCACGAAGTTTTCTGACATGAAGGGGATTCTGGGCGACTTAGGGGAGATGAAGATTCCATTGAAACTGGATGCTAAACCAATCAGGCAGTGACCCTATCGATTGAATCCGCGACATAAGGAGAGGGTCAAGGTAGAACTGGACCGCATGTTGGATGCTGGTATCATTGAACCAGTTGAGGAGTTGGAATGGATCAGTCCTATGGTGGTGCAGGATAAGAAGACTAGGGAAGTGCGCATTTGTGTCGACCTGAGGAAGCTGAATGATGCATGTTTGCATGATTCATTCCCAACCTCGTTTACCGATGAAGTGCTCGAAGGTGTGGGTGGCCAGGAGATGTACTCTTTTACAGACGGATTCTCTGGCTACCATCAGATCTGCATTGCAAAGGAAGACCTCCATAAGACAAATTTTGTGACTGAATGGGGCTGCTTTCAGTACACGGTGATGCCATTCGGCCTGGAGAATGCACCTGCGATATTTTCGCAGGTTGTCGTTGCCGCATTCAAGGATTTTATTCAAAAGTTTTTGCAGGTATACATAGATGACTGGACAGTCTATGGTTTGATCTGCGATCATCTGGAAAATATGCGGTTGATGCTGGAGCGATGACGACAGCATCAGATATCGCTGAACTTGAAGAAGTGCATCTTTTGTGCACCATTTGGCATATTACTGGGTCACATTGTGTGTAAGCAAGGATTGTTGGTCAACCCAACAAAGATTGTGCTTATTCTGAGCTTGACACCATCGACTACCGTTAAGCAGTTGAGGGCGACGTTGGTTCACACTAGGTATTATCGCAAGTTCATTAGCGGTTATGCAGCAATCACGGCCCCTATGGAGAAGTTGCTGAAGAAGGATGCGGTATTCCAGTGGAGCCTTGAATGTTAAGATAGTTTTGAGACATTGAAAGCTAAAATGGCTTCAGCGCCGATCTTGGTATTCCCCGATTGGAGCAAGGAATTCCATATCCACATTGATGCATCATCAATCGCACTAAGTGTAGTGCTGGCACAACCAGGAGAGGGGGACCTCTATCACCCCATTGCTTTGTCCAGTCAAGAGTTGTCATCCGAAGAAAGAAACTACACCACTACGGAGAGGGAAGGCCTGGCGATGGTTTATGCGCTGCAGAAGTTTCGCCATTACTTATTGGGAGGCCATCTCAAGATGTTTACAGACCACTCTGCATTGAAATACTTGGTCAATAAGCCTGTGTTTGGGGGGAAGATATGTCGCTGGCTACTTCTTTTTCAGGAGTTCGATTTTGAAGTAATTGTGAAGCCAGGACGATTAAATGCTAGCCCTGATCATCTCTTGCGGATTGAAACAGGAGAGGAGCCAACTAACATTGAAGACCGGTTTCCTGATGTGCAACTGTTTAAGGTTGGAGTAGCCGATGGCTATTTTGAAGAAATCATTCAGTTTCTAGCAACATGCACTACACCAGAAGAATTTACCACTAGTCAGAAGAAGCAGTTGGTAGTCAAGGCTGTGGACTTCCAGCTAATCGCAGGAGAGTATTACAAGATGGCCGCAGATGAGATACTACGACGGTGTGTCTTGCCACATGAGCAAGAGAAGATCCTATCAAAAGCACATGCAGGAGTGGCTGTGGGGCACTATGGCGACTGTGTGACAACAAGGAAGGTGCTTCGAGCGGGGCTCTAGTCGCCTATGTTGCACAATGATGCGATAGATTATGTGCGGTCATGCGATGTTTGTCAGTGAACCGAGAAGCCATCCAGGAGGGATGAGATGCTGTTGTTGCCTCAACTTACACTGCAACCATTTAACAAATGGGCAGTGGATTTCGTGGGACCCATCAACCCACCAGGGAAGCGAACTGGTGCACGATACATTATCACGGCGACAGATTATTTGACAAGATGGACGGAAGCTACACCAGTCATTGATTGTTCCGCGGACACAGCTGCACGGTTTCTGTTCGATAATATCATCACTTGATTCGGCTGCCCCAAGATATTGCTAAGTGGTTAAGGCAGCCACTTTCTCAATCGCACCATCAGCGCATTAACGAAGGAGTTGCAGATACAGCATAAGAAGAGTACGCCATATCATCCGCGGGAAAATGGTACAGTGGAAGCTTTCAACAAGATTTTGGAGCATGTGCTGACAAAGGTGTGCAATGTGACCCGCGATGATTGGGATCTAAAAATCCTAGCAGTGTTGTGGGCCTATCGCACCACATGCAAAAGGTTGACAGGATAGACACCATTTAAGATGGTTTATGGGAAAGAAGCGATTATGCCTATGGAGTACATTGTTCCGAGTCTGCGCATAGCGGCAACAACAGGTATGGATGCTGCAGAAGCCTTAGAGGAATGTCTCGCGCAATTAGTCCAATTGGAGGAGGATCGATTTCTTGTAGGATTCCACCAAGGTGTGGAGAAGGATCACCAAAAGGCTTTGCATGATCGACACATAAAAAACAAACAGTTTCAGCAGGGTGACTTGGTGTTGTTGTATGATAGCAAGTTTATGAAACATCTAGGAAAGTTGTAGATGCATTGGCTTGGTCCATATCGCATCAGTCGCATAACCTTAGGAGGAGCGGTACAGTTGCAACAGTTAGATGGGGCGATGCTCCCCAAGTTGATCAATGGTAGCAGATTGAAGCCCTGTTAGTCGGGCTTGGAGCAATGTGATTCCTGAGTTGCATCAGGAAAAAAAAATGCAGGTTGATCGGTGGCAGGATGATGCATTGACAGAGACAAACATGCGCAAGCAGGGAGGCTTGTGTCATAAGTTAGGTGCAGTCCGTGACAATAGCAGGGTCGCGACTGGGTCAAATCAACAATAAATGCCAAAATTTCAGAGAGTCAATTAACGACGCTCGATCAAATGATGGGCATTAATGGAAGATCCGACCGATCGGATGGCAGGATCGACGGTGGATTTGGGTCATTAATACAGGATTTAGGTTGAATTAATGCAGGATTTAGTCATGATTATGAGGGATTGCGTTGGATGCTATAAGAATGGGTCGAGGCTGGTCAGAAGGCACCTGTTCATTGCAAAAGAGTTCAGTTGATTGCAGATTTGAGTAGTGCTGAGCTTTGACGCTCCAGAGTGTTGAGGGAGTGAGAGTTCAGTGGTGAAGTGAGGTGATTGCTAGCTGACGGGTGAAGGCCTGTTAACGTCAAGAAGGGCTCTGGTGCAGCATGCCGAGCAACCCGGTGGTTGAAGTGTCTAGTGGTGTAGAATCTGCAGCTCCATCCGTAGGCATTGAAGAAGAGGTCGACAGTATGCCAGGCGAATTGGAATTTACCAATATTCCAAAGAAGAGTCGGGGGGGTCAGCCATCTGAGTCCTCACAGAGAAAGCGACAGCTTCGCTCATCCACTGTAGTGGCGGAGGAGGTTCGCATGCATGCAGGACAATCCAGTCACAGGATTGAGGAGTCCACTTGGTAGGAGGGGCTCTCTGCTGTCGACATCCCTGGGTATGTCCCTCCCAGTTGGCCGGATGCAACCCCACGCAAGGTGAACCCAAAACAGAAGTATATTGTGAAGATGCCAACGCTCCCTGCTGGAATGGAGTGCTCTGCTAATATTGGGCCAGGGTTGATGCACCTGAAGTACGATGATCATGATATGGTGGCATATCCAAAGATTGCATCAGACCCATATGTGCTCAGGTCAAAACTCACCGCGACGCTGATTCCGCAGGATTGGGCATGAGCATTGAACCAGGCCGGTTTGTTGGGGCTCATTAACATGCCGCATTTCGGGCAGTTGCCAGTGGTTAACGCATGTGTGAAGCAGCTGCTCGCTTGCTTCCATGGTGGTTCATTGTGGCTGGACAGAGATATTCCGGTCACTATAGAATTAATTGCGAGCATTACTGGGTTGCCTAAAGATGGGGTAGATCCGTCGCAGTACTTCCAAGGGAAGACAAACGACAAAAAGTGGGCGGGACAGTTTGTGAAGCGCTATGGCTTGGAAAAGGACAGCCGTGGGTATTGCACCAGTAGTATCAATTATAAGGAAGTTCTTATCGACACCAAGATCTTATCATGTAAAGTGGTCCGGGGCGGTCGCCCCAATCAGTGCAATTCGGGGATTGTGGCATGTGCAGGACAATGCATGGAAGGTGTCCAGATGAATTGGTCTTTGTTCTTGCTAAATCAGTTGGCGGAGGATACCATTGTTGTCCAATCCAGGAAGGGCTCTTTCACGTATAGCTGGCTGTTAATTTTGATTGCACTTGTCGCATGGAAGGAGCCCGACACTTACCAAGGTATGGAGGTTGCCGTTGCAAAAGAGCGTTTGGGTGCGCGATATCAGAACTTGTGGTGGGTACGCGAGCCAGAGCGCCTTCAGGACTGTGCATTGCAATTCAAGCTTTATTGGGAGATGCTCCATAATGCAGCAATAAATGTCCCTCGGATATCTGAAGAAACCACGGTGAAGTTTAATCTGATTATGGTGTTTGCGGTTCGACTGCATGCTATCTACGTGCAAGCCCGACGTGACCTAGATTAGCAGTGGTTGTTGAACCCTTACAAGGTAATGACAAAAGCGTTGGATGCTATCATGAACAATTGGCCATCGGAATGGCGCGAACCCATGGGATTGGCATAGATTGAGGCTAGAGAATCGACGAAAGGCCTAGACGATTGACTATCGGCACAGGACCAGCAGAGCCACCACAACTCAGGCCAAGAATCGACAAAGACACTAACAGATGATGATAGTGACCGGAGCTTGAGGAAAATAGAAGGAAGGGGCACCAAGATCCTGCGACCATCAGTGGGCTTCCCATGTCATCAGAAACACAGTTGGGCCGATTAATAATCACAATTACTAATGCATCCACTGCGGAAGATGAAAATATGGCGGCGAAAACATATGAAGGTTTCCATGCGCTCACTACTCGTGTGGACTCCTTGTGCGCTATGGTTTCGCGGAAGGCACCCGGGAAAGCATCGGCGCATCCCGTTAGTTTAATCAGCACTGACCCGCAGGTCAGGAATGTTGAGATTCCCCCGACTATGATTGTGACTAATGATGATGCTTTGAAAGCCTTGCTGCAGCCGTTGGCCAAAGTCACCATCAATGTCAATGCGTTTCCAATGGAAGGGTTGACGACTATGCAGGCGGCTACCATCCAGGATATGATGGACCGGTTGTAGGAGAGCGAGGTAGCTGCGAAGGAAGCAGTCGACGAGTTAACCAAAAGGTCTGCTATAGCACGGTAGGCTGTGAATGAGCTAGAGGAAGATATCAAGAAAGAACGAGCTGAGAAGGCTCAAGTGATCGCAAAGCTGAAAAAAGAATAGGATCACCTCATTGTGGAGAAGGCTCATATGTGGGATGAAAATGTGTGGGTAGAGACGGTCGTTGTTGAGGCTTGTCAACATGTGTTGGAGCCCATCACAGATTTGGATGTGCTTCAACGTGTGCAGCGACTGGGGGTTGTCATTGTCCAGTTGTGACATGAGAATTAGGAGCTAAAGGCTCTGGTGAACCCTAGTACACCTCAGGGAGAAGTGGATGATCGCAAACGGGCTATTGAGGAAATAGCCACACAGATGGAGGAGCTGGAGGTGGCAACAAAAAAAATCACATCCGACACTGTACAATTTTGGGGCCAGCTTATTCAGGATGAGTAGGTTGAACAGTTGACCAGGAACAGGCAGGAGGCGGAAGGGTAGTTGGCGATGCTCAAGACAGCGATGCGAGCGATGCCACCAATGGAGCAGGTTGCCAAGTCTGTGGATTTGAAATCATTGCAGCCATGCGTCACTAAGGCCGATGAGCGACAGAAGAAACATGATGCGCAGTTGGAGGAGTTCTAGGATGTTAGCGGTCAGTTCATGACAAAAGCTGGGGAAGTCCTCCAGCCGGTGCAGGGAGGTCGTCAAAAGGTTGCAGAAAAGATAACTGAGCATTTGTCTACAGAGGATGTGGTCGACAGTCAGGCGGTGGTGGTGGAAGCAAAGGAGACGGTGACGACAATCGAGCATAAGTACAAGGACTTCAAGGTCAAGACAACATAGTACACCATGTCCTGCTGACGTGGCTCGAGGGCGAGCCACAAGATTGTGTTGGGGGCCTGTTGGCAGGAGGTTAGGATGGTCGGTATTGCAGCACCACAAGTGCTGCAATACCGCAAAAGGCGGAAAGAAGCGCATTGATATTGTTACTTTTTGTATTTTTTGATCAAATGTACAGCGATATGCAGAGTTTTGGGTCATTTTGGACCATGTCGGTTAGTTTTGGGTCAATTGGACCAAGGCAGTTAGATTTTGAGTCATTTGGTCAAACTGTCGGTTAGGAAGTTGTTAGTAAGTGGACAAGCTATGTAAAGGCAGAAGCCTATATATAGACATAGAGTTGTAGGTCTTAGATCATCTTTGATATGTGTTTAAGCATATGTTTGAGATCAAGCAATATTGGCGAGATCTGTGTTTTTGCGGAGGTATTGTATCTGGGTGTTTTGCAGATTTAATATGACATGACGAAGCTATTGTGAAATTGTTGTGTTCCTCTGTTTATCTATGATAATGCATATGGCGATACTTGAATGATGCAATGTTCCCTTAAATGCAATGTTTTCTTTATTGCTATATTTTGCTGCGATGATGAATGTTTCTGTTGAATAATGCTATGAATACCATGATGTTGAAGTTAAATGCATATATCTATTTCTAAATGTTGCAATAAGTTTAAAGTGATTGTTGCTGCAAACATCCTCCTTCATTCGGCAGAAACATGGTTCCGTCAACTCTTCCTGAACAGTGAGACCTCATCTGCTCCGTAGGTGTTGCTGGACGGGGTAAAACCTGTCTGGGACGGTGCTCAGGAAGATCGCGGTATGTGTCGACAGTGAGTGGAACCCTTGTCGACTAGGTTTGATTCAACACCACTAGCACATACAAAACACACCATTTTCACCCTCATTCGATTGAAAAATGAAGTTCATCCACCCCCTTACCAAAATATGTTATGCTAGAGTATAATTGAGATATGGCTCCCACACTCACTTCATCCATGCCTTAAGGTTGAACTTTGAAATTAATTGGCCATAAAAGTGACCCATATAATATCTACTTGCCAACCAGTGACATGATTTATTCTTATATCTTCTCCTAGGACTAGATTACTCCTAAACTTATTTTTAACACATACTTACCTTTAGAACCCTTGATTTGTGGAGATGATTCCTTCATTTTTACCCTCAAATATTCCCCACCGTAATTAGAAAAATATTAGAGTATTAGGGAAATTTTTAACGATCCATACTTATCTTACAACATAGAAACCTTGACAAATATTACTAACTCTTAGGATGCCAATTATAAAATGTTTAGCTATATTTTTAGAAAACAGACAAATTTCTATGTATTTTATATAGTTTTTAGAAAAATATGGTAATTTTTAAGTAAATCAATTTATCCTATAGAATTTGGGTGAATTGTTTTAAAAAATGGGAATTGGAAAATATATGGAAAATTAGCTCAATGGAAAAATTTAGCACCTAGAATTTTAACTACAGAGTATGGACATGGTTATTTTTGTCTCTTAGATCACAAAGAAAAAGTGCATTGAAATAGTGTCTTCCTTCCTTTAACATATTAAACCTATTAACATAAATGAAGCATGAAATTCCTCCTCGAGCTCTTCTTACCTTCATCAAGAGTTTTATAATTGTGTTGAGAGGATAGGGGCTTTGAATGCTACCTTGAAATCTTACCCTTGGTGTCATTAACCTTGATCTCATGGATTCATAGATGTATGTCTTGTTTATGAGAAGTAACTATGTTTTGGAGACCATATATATCAATAGCATGGGTTGGTTCATAAAATGTGGCATAGGCTCCCATATTCAACTCCTTTTCCTTATATAATGAGATGGATGGAGGCTCCTAAGATTCCAATATCAACAAAACCAAATATAGTTCTATCATTTTGTGTTTGTGGGACTGGTGACAAAGATATACCCTTCCTCTATCATTTCTTCATAGTAGTATAGTTCTTCCTCATACCTAACCATTGAGGATACCTAAGCTTGCAGGAACCCTATCCAATCAACATTAGACTCCAACTGATCTACATCTATTAAAACACTTCCAAAATATATAATTTAAATTATTCACTATAACTTATCTCATTTTATAACATCTTTCATTCATAATTTATTTTTTAATATTATAAATGTGGATATTCATTGCACATGCTATACAATTGACTATTTTCTTATTTTTAGATTATGGTTGAAAATTTCATAACAATAAAAAATATATATTTGCTTTCTTTATTGATTTTCCAAAAGTCTTTGACACATCCTTAGGGATATAAATATTTTAAATTGTATGGAAGACTTAGGAATTCCTTTTGGTTTAATGTATTGTTTATAAGCTCTAAGGGAAAGTGATTGCAAGCTTAAAACTAGTGAAGCTTGGTATGAGGAAATTAATTTTGATATTGAAGATAAGCATGGTTGTCCTTTATCCCCTACCCTTTTGGGAATTTATAATAATCATTTGTAAAATTACTTAGAAGAGGTTGGGTGTGTTATGCCTCAGACCTAGCAATGTTCCAACAAGGACAAACCTAGAGCAAGGGGTCTAAAATTTTTATTGTAAAGGAAAAAGTGGGTTCTATTGTATGGATATCTAGATTAGGGACTGTTGTCCCCCTGGATTGGTTATGGAAGGATCCCTTAGTTTCACTCTTAGAAGTATTGTGCTTTGTGGCATAGTTGATTGCCCCTTCGGGGTGTGGATGTCCCCACCATGCAGGGCTTTAAGCCCAAGGGTTAGTGTTTGGGGATTCTAGGTATGACCTACTGGGGCACATGACCACTTTGGTTTTGTTATGAAGAAGTGATTATGTCTTTTAAAGGGTTTTTGTCCCCTATTTAGCACACCTCCTCACCCTCTTGGACCTCATTCTAGCACAGAGAAAACCCTCCTCTATTTCTTTGGCCTATGACGTCATCCTTCTACAATTGAGACTATAAGCTTGGAAAGGGGGGCATTGAGGGATAAACAAAAATTTTGGGTTAGTATGGGCATGATGTCCCCCTTTGGCTCACTATTTCATCAAGTGATTCCTTTATTTTAGTCTTATTTTCTATTTATATATATTTTAGGGATTATTTCCTAACTTATGAGGGATTTACCCTAAAAATATTCTAATTTAATGTTGACTTGTAGGCTAAAAAAATAAAAAGGTTGAGGATGAAATCATATAAATAGATCACATCACCTCATTGTAACATGATAATGCAAGGGTTCAAATATGTTTTTTACACTCTTTCTCCTACTCTATGAGCCATTAATGTGATGGGCACTTCTCTTGGGATGTTTCTTTTGGCATGAAGGTGGATGAAGTGATGTTCTAGGGATTATTTTTTTCACACGCTAGAGGTTGTTGCTAGACTAGTTGGAAGAACTCATGCACAAGTGTGATCTAAGTTCTTCCCCTTGCTCACTTATTGTTAAATGTTGGTAAGTTCTTCTCTTATCTAGGTTAAATGGTGCTTTTATGGTGCATTGTTTTGATTGGTTAGGGCTTATTGTCAAAATTTTGTCAACTTTTGCATGAAGATAATGTCCTCCTTATGAGTTCACTATTGCTTATTAGGGCCTTGGACTTCTTCTTTTTCCCTAGTTAGAGTATCCTACCAAACCCTGGAGGTTGTTAGGTGATGCCCTAGCTTGCAAGTGTTGAAAGACATTTCAAGAGAGGGACGTTGATCATTGATTTCTCAATGCCCAAGGGATTGAGACAAAAATCACATCCCTTGATTTTCATTTAATTACTCTTCTTTTCATCCATTTATTTGTATTTTATTTAGCTGCAATTTCATGCATAAAATCCTAAAAATCTGAAGGAAAAAAATCTCAACTCAAAAAAAATATATTGAAATTCATAAATATGATCCATGAAACCAGTTCTCCCTAGTGAATTTATCCATGAATCTTGAAGGGAGAATTGGTCTGCTGCATCATGATATATGTAATTGATAAAAAACAAAAATATTATGTTGAATGCTAAACAGAATTAGGGCAAAGCTTGTTGACAGAATTGGTTGGCTACATCAATTCACCATTCCCATAAAGTTGACACTCAGCTAAGGCCGAGTTTTTCTAAGGTCTTCAAAGAACATTTCAATGTTGATAATTATTGCATTAAATAGATGAAGTCTGATCTATAGGGGCATTTCTATTTTGGGACCTTATTTTTAGTAAAATAATACAAAGTGCAAACCAATTCTAGTTTTGTTTCTAGATTTATTCAAACTACTGATATTTTGGGCTGATGACTGTTAATAGACTGAAGCTAAATCCTATATAGAATTCATGTGTCTTTTTTATTCATTGTTGACTCCGTACAAGGCATTGATATTTGCTATACAAGTTGTAGAAGGTTGTTCACTTGTTTAGTGTTTGCAGGTGTTAGGAACCCATGTCTTTACTTTGTTAGTATATTGTTGTTGGACGCATATGCTTTGTAAGTCGTCCCGTAGTATTTGTTGATCCATAGTTTGTGTTATTGTTGGCGCATATGCTTTGTAAGTCACCCATAGTTTTGTTGATCCATAGTTTGTATTGGCCCATGGTTTTGACCCATAGTAATTGTTGATCCATATTTTGTATTGGCCCATGGTTTGTATTGACACATGGTATTGACCCATGGTATTGGCGCCTAGACTTAGTATATAAGTGTGTGTTGAGGCCTATGAAGGCACCGTTAAGTTAATTGTATTGAGCTTGCTCAAAGGAGGTTGCCCCCTCGAAGTGGCCCGTGATCAATATAAAAGTGATTCTGAGTTCTATTATTTCTGATATCTCGTGTATTTGCATTAATTAATTATTGCAGGTTCATCACAGCAGGTACCTTAAAGGGATCTCCCTTGGGTTTAGGAGTTACCCGAAGAAGTTGAGAGGCTGAGATGGGGTTAAATTTGGGCCTATATCTCTCCCACATGCTTACCATTCACTAGCATATAGATCACATACTATTGCTAATTTAAGATTTCTAGTTTGAATGGTAACATTTTTGGCGCCGTTGTCGGGGACACTTTAAGACAATTGGAGTGGTTGACTCTTGGTCATATCCTTCGTATCCTTGGCAAGAGCGATATTTGGTAAGAAAATGAGGTGATACCTTCAATTGATATTTTAAGATATATTATTCTTAAGGACTAACCCTGCAAGTATTATTTGGTGACTCCAATCAAAGAACTTTATTCAAGAAGGATTCATGGGTGGATCCATTTGCAAAAACTATATTATTATATATTAGAATGGAGGTAACATATTAATACTGAAAGTTAACATAATTGTTTTTTGCAAATTATTTGTAAATGTAAGTAAAACACACTCTTATATGACCATCCTATGAGAAAAAAATGCATCGTGTTTGATGGATTGAACATTTTGATCATCTTATATGCACACAATAGCATGTTTGTATCTTATTCTCACTTTTTAGTTTGATGTTGTTTAAATTTAAATTGGTTGATTGGGTATCATTTAATTTACTATTGCGTCGAGAGGCGATTTCTACGGCCTAAGTAGGTGAGATGTGTCACGTCTGTCATGCTGATGTGGCACACGTCGACTCCAAAATCAAATATTAAAAAAAAAACATTGCAAAACACAATATATATATGATTTCTTTCAAATTTCAATTTCAAATTTTATTCAATTTAATAACTAAACAATTTCAGACTCCAAATACCTGGGTGAGCAATTTTGGATTGTAGGTATATTTGGACAATTTCTACGAATATCTGTGCGGATCCTAACACTTGATTGATTTCTAAGGTTAGTTTTTTTTTGGTAATCAACGTGAAGGTATTTGCCCATGACAATAAAATTAAATGCATACAAACAAAGGATTGTCTATATAATTAATTAAGAATATTAAAACATTGCGTTCAATATTTTATGTGTGATTAAACGATGTTCAGATTTGTGAAATTTTTTTTTTTCACTCTATGATGTATGATGGGTTGCCAATAAAAATATTCACTATTCTAGATCCCAAATATTAGCCAATCAAATATCTAACAAGTGTGGAAATCTTGGGTTAGATCATTTGTGTATAAAAGACTAAAACTCTACTAATTACAATCATAAGGAGTTAAATAATCCCCATAATCCTGGCTCTAATATGGATCATTTCTAATAACACTCATTTCAATTTGTAGTTGAGTAGTTACATTTCAATTTATGCAAAGTTCAATCCTTGCAACTGTAATACCACTTTTTGTAGATATGATTTTATCCATTTTTATGGATCGCTTCACATCTTTGAAACTATTCTATTCAAGTATGAGTATTTTAATGATCTTTACTTTAGCTTTAATATGCATTTTTGGGTGAAGAAACAAAACAATTATGAAAATGCTCTCAATACATAAGGGATTAGTGCTTAGCTTCTAAATGAAGACAAGTTGGAATATCCGATCAGATGCTAAAACATAATGGTTCATATCAACAGATACATTCCAAACTTTATTTTCCATATTTCACTTCATTTTCATTTCTTAATGGTTCATGACAACAGATACATTCCAAACTTTATTTTCCATATTTCACTTCATTTTCATTTCTTTTACATGTGTGTTTTAACTTCTTTAACCACTATATCTACAATAGTCTAATTAGGGGAGAAAGATACGTCTTCCATCCAAAATGAACGACAAAAGTTACACACGTGGTGGATTTGCAATTAAAACGGATAGTTATGCAATTTGAAACAGTGAACATGTTTCTCCTCTTGAAGGTTTCCATTATGTATGTCGTATTTTTATTAGGAAATTCATTGCATCAACAAAGGTTATGGTTATGATTTCCCAAGGTTGGTTTTTCAATTTTAATTTTCACTATTTTTAAAATCAATCTTTCTTCGATTCATTGTAGATATAGCTTCTAAAATTTTGTATTGCATGAAATGGTGTTGTTGTTGTTAAGTTACATCATCTACTAAATATTATACTTTGGGTTATAAATTTATTAAATAAATAAATTGTAAAAATATAGATTACATAATTTTTTTTTATTATTTTAATTTAAAAATATTTATAACATTTTGAATGAATACTTTTTATATTATTAAAAAAATTATTGCATCGAGTGAAATGAGGTGCTCTACAGTGCAGTATGGGGGAGATCTTTTAACGTGTGATGTAGCATGATGTAGTGTTACATCTAATAAAACGTAAAAAGTATTTTAAAAAAAATCCTATAACCATCTAATAAAACGTAAAAAGTATTTAAAAAAAATCCATGTTGGATCATAAAATAAAATATTATGAAAAATAATTAAAAAATAGATGTTCGTTTATAAAATAAAAATTTAAAACTTAAACCAGGATCAATCAAGAGAGATCAAATTTCTTGAGTTTAAATTTAAAAAAAGAAATACACCTCAAGAAATTGGATCCTTCTCGGTGCTTGATAGATACGGATTTAAGATGAATCAATTGTGAAAAATAAAGTGTTTTACTATTTTAGTTTAAAAATATTCATAACATTTTAAGTGAATACTCCATTAATGGATTTATTTAATTAACACTTTTTTTAATGAGTGAAATGTGAAGTAGAAATGCTTTGAAATATTTTAATAAACTTTAATATATTTAAAATCCATTTTTTTTTACTTAAAAATCTACATATTTGAAGATTCAAGATATATATAATTTTATTCCTATTATATATATTTTCTATAATTATATATGAATATAATTTAAAATTATTGTATAAAATTTAATAAATATTTAATTTAATAAATATTTAATTGTAAATAATATGTGTTTTAACATTGAACATCTTATATTCTAATAAATTTAAAAGTTGAAATATAAAATGGTCTTATTTATATTTTTAATTAATTTTTTTTTAAGTTATAATTTTATATAAACGAATATAGATTCATCTTAACTCTAACTCTATGAAGCAATGAGAGGGGTCAAATCCCTTGAGGTGCAAACCCTTTTTAGAGTCTTAAACTTGAGGAAATGTTTGCACCTCAAGAGGTTTGATCTCTCTCAGTGCTTGATAGATCCGGAGTTAAGATGGATCTATGCTGGTGTAGCATTGCAACAATGTCATTGATTACTTGTATTTTTAGTTACACCATGTTGTTTTGGATTTCATTTGTATTTTATTTCTCTTTCTTGTTTTGTTTTTTAAAATAAAATAGCATGATTTTTATTTAGAGATTGAATGGAAGTTGCATTTTTTATGTAAAAATTGCATATACAGATTAAATTTTACATATTGAATGGAGATTTCATTTCTGTACCAAGGAAAAATAATCCTTCATTCTAGCATTTTCCCTTTCTTCCTTTTAACCTTATGCCACTCTCTTGGAGAAGGTTCCATAGTGACTAATTGTAATTCTAAATTTGGATTGTTAAAAGGTGTATGGAGTACTAATTCCTTATCTGAATCAAAGCTATCAAATTCATTGAGTCTCTTCACGCCTCTTGGTGGTGCTTCATTTACCACTACCTCCCTTAAGGAGGAAGGCCCCTAGTCTTGCCTTCTTCTCTAGTCACCAATGGAAAGTTTGATTCCTCGATCTGGACTTTTGACATGCATTTTTATCCTTCTCGGATCTTGTTGGTGGTTGATTTTTTTTAGTTTTATCATCTTTACCATCTGAGGTTAGTTTCTTATAATATTTCCAATGCTTTAGTTTAGGTTTTTTCCTTTATTCATTTTTTAGTGAGTTGACACTTGAGGACAAGAGTCCTAAAGATGCCCTATTTGTTGGCGAAGTCGACATTGAAAATTTATCTTCTCATAATCAAGAATTTGATCTCGTATAAAATTTTCCTTCTTTATATCATCTTGTCTGGTAGACCCTTGTTGATATTGATCTCAAGACATATTTAGGCATATGTGAAGAAACCTAACATAATTAGTTCAAAATCTATTTTTATCTAACTACCTAATGTATTTTCATATTTTCAGTATCTTCAAAAAATGATAAACACAAAAAAGTAAAGGTAGATTTGGGAGGCAAACCCAAACTAATGTTTTCAAAATAGATAGATTAATAGGGTTAAAATCTAGGAACCACGGGGCAACAAAAAGACCCACTCTACCCTAGAACCAAGGACCCTCCTTAAAAAAATTACGATACTTAGAAATGTTTGAAAACACAATAATAAAGAAATGTTTGTAGCATAGATATACTTCATAGTGTTTTGTCCAAGTTGAATAGCTCCACAAGTACAAGTCTGTTATAGGGGACCATAAACCACTGGATCTACAAATTACCAAAGATTATTTTTAAAA
This sequence comes from Larix kaempferi, assembly GCA_027924585.1. Lineage (NCBI taxonomy): Eukaryota > Viridiplantae > Streptophyta > Pinopsida > Pinales > Pinaceae > Larix > Larix kaempferi. Next base: position 11,975,106 of record BSBM01001197.1, on the reverse strand, counting down.
TGAGAGAAGGTTTGTCACGTTCAACTTGAAGACCTCCAACATTGGAACCTCTTTAAATTTCTCCACTATATACACACTAGGGAGAGGAGGATTCAAAGTTGTCAAAGTAGAGGGTTTGTTCTAACCACATCCTTGACAAAAGTAGGATTTGAGAATGAAGGTAATACATTGCCCAATATTCCACGTAGGCATAGAACCAAAGTGAGGATTTTGTTTTTACATATGTTGTAGTTAGAAATATGAGACTGGACATCAAGTTGTTTAGCTTCAAACAAAATGCATTGTTGGTCCATAAGGATCCATTGCATGAGCTCTAGTTTGTGCTTCACATCAAACACATAATGAAATTGACTCATAAAATTAAGGTTTTCCTTATGATAGATTTGAACACGATTTGAAAGATGTATTTTTCATCAAAACCCTCTTGAATTAAGCCTTCCACCCTTGCAATGTTTTCAAGCCTTTCATCAAACATGTGTCCTACAAATATTTTGTCAAACACTTGTCGTGCATGCATTTCAACAAACATTTGGCATGCATCTATATGGTGTGTGAAAATATGGTACTCAAATTGATCACAAAAGGGATGATCATGGAAAGCCTTTGGATAACCTTCTAAAACTCAAGGATTTGTTGCATCTCCTCCTTAATATCATTATGCCTCTAGAAAAATCACACTCTCTTTAGTGGCATTAGGAAAATGACCCTCCTTTGGAGGCTCAGGTTTATCGAGGTTTATCGAGCCTTCCTGGATGAGAAAAATGGTCGACTCTTTCATAATTTCAATGGACATAACACTAATAAGTAGATATAAATCGATGTATATAACACTATTTAGTTGATGACAACAAATTTATACACGACCTTATCTAAGTAAGTATACTATTGTTTTAAGTTTGCAAATTTGTACACCGAGCTATCTTAATAGCTACAAACTTTAAATAATTTATGGCTAATTGAGCTTCATATGGTTGAAACCCTTTAAGAAGACACTTAATAATATCATGACTCTCTCCCAACATTGGCAACGTGTCCGTCTTTGACTCTTATGGTAAGCTAGTGTTTTGTTTTACATACATGCAATGTATTATGAATAGGTTTGCATATATCCATCATATCAAAAGTGGTTCTCGATTTCTTCATACTCTTACTTTGTCTGATCGTATGTTAGTGTTTTGTTTTACATGTATGCAATGTATTATAAGTAGGTTGGCATATAACCAACATATCATAAGTGGTTCTAAATTTTATCTTACTCTTACATTGTTTGATGGTACGTTGCTTCTAGGAAGTTATAATCTATAATGTAGCATACTATATCTTTCAAGTAATTTGTAGGTGTTTTTTCAATTATATTATAAGCGGTTAGATGTAGTTGCAATTGTAATAACAACAAACTATTTTAACTATAAAATTTATATTAATTGAAAACAAACATTAAATTAATATTAATTTTAATTACCCTCACAACTAGTGTCATTACAATAATGACACGAGCTGGGATTATGAGCATTTGAGAATAAGGGCAAGTGGGAGGCGGCATGCGAGCTGGCAGGTGGCCGCTCTCATTTACCTTGCATTCATGCAACCAAATTTGTCATAATAAGTCATTTACGAGGCGAGTATGATCCCATGTTCAACTACTAGTTAAGGGTACAGACTTTTGAGCTTCCCCTTGTGCGAGCTTTCATGGCTCTATGATACAGGTCAATCCATAATGGGAAGGAGGCTTGTGAAGTGATGAGGTTTCTATTTGAGGGGTTCCATGGTTAGTCAGTCCACATGGGCTCACATAGAGCATTTGGAGAAGAGGTCTTGAAAAGAGAAGCAATGCCTAGGGCCTCAGAAGCTAATTGATAATTTTGAGGGACTGGTTGAAGACTCTGGATCCGCAAGAACGAGAGAGACACGACATACAAAAGCATTAGGCATGTTTTGGAGTATGAAATATCTATTGAGTATGGCCTTGGAAGATTGTTTGAAAGGTAAAACCCAGGAAGAAATTAATGATCCCTCGATGGCATCTCGTTTGGCGAGTTTGGAGGAGGGCATGTGCATATTGGCTCGCAATTAGGTCATTGCTGATGAACACGTTAATGGTAAATTAGATGCTTTGGACTAGGATCTTACAGGGAAGCAATTCAACAAGCCACCTCCATCTTGCCTCTCGGCCATGCAGCTGGTGTTTCGTCGAAGCTCAGAAGCTTCCATGCGCGTTGCTAAGAAGGAGAACCCAGGTGCTAGTCCATCCTTTGTTATAGTCTTTGATTGTGATTAATTTCAGTTCTATCCTGTCTAGTTTCATGTTTAGTATGAAGTCTATTTGCTTTTCCCTAAACTCAATTTTGTTGGTCATAACCGTTGGCATGCGGGGGAATCCTTTGACAGACTAGTTTCCCTTTTTAGCTTTGATTTTAAGACTCTGCTAGACTTAGAAGTTTAAGAAATGATCCTCAGTAGGCTCCAGTTTTGGAAACATTGTTCTACCTCTGACATATGGACCCACAATGCAAAATACTGCTCTAATTTTGATATGTACAACTATTTTCTCTAGTTTAATATAAATTTGAACTTTACAAAAAGAAATTTTAATTTTAATTGAAAAAACAACCAACTATCCATAGCATTCACAAAATACATTTGTCTTAAAGATGGTATCTCCTCACAATCCAAGATAATCACACATAGAATCAAGGAGTTAATGTATAGATTTGGAAGGGTTGTCTACACCCACTTCCTACAAGCCAAAAACTCATTAGTTAAAGAAGTGATGAAGGAGAAAGCTCTCTTAAATGAAGGGAAACTACAAATATGGGGTACTTAAGTGGATTACCTCCCATGAATCACATGTTAATTTTCATTATGCAATATTGGAGATTTTTTAATTGTTTAAATAAGGTGTCGTAGGGGAGATGGCACCAACCACCCTTGTCACCTCATCAATGTTAACAAGGGGGAGACATCAAGTTCACACCTTCTATACATTCACATGAATCACATCCTCAATTAGGGAATTAATGTAAAGGACACGAGGCACATAATTTGTCACTCTCCTCCTGCATTAGTATTTACATGCATCTTCATGATGGCTTTCATCTCATTCTAACAAACCTTTTTTTGGTGGACTATAGGAATCGACAACGACGCCAGTCTCATACTCGCATGACACGGGTTTAATTCTGATGGCTACCACTATAACCCCTAGGTGCTACCAGCTGGGGGCACAACCTTCGCGCATGTTTCATTGAGGTTTGAACTGGTGACATGCTTAATAGCCTGTATGCCTTAACAGAGCAGGCAGTTTCCAACCAGCCTACACCCCCGCCCCTTCATTCTAACAAACCTTATTTGGTGACTTAATATAGTATTTTGGCTAGCAATTTACTCATTGCATTTCAAATCGATAAAGATATGGAGGGAGGGAATCTCTAGAGGAATTGGAGACTCCTCCCACTCCCCATTCTTACTCATTGAGGGTATCTCTTAGACCATCACACATATAGATCACTCATGTGTTGTTATTGCTTGCTTGAGGAGATGCAATCACTGAATTAGGCTATAGATTTGGCTCAATCACCTATGACTTATATGACCCTCATTGTGCATGGGAATTGAGCAACATTGAATTCCCTTCATACAAGATGGGACATAGGCTCTCCTATGATTTTCAATGTCACATGCATAATCTCCTTGACTATAAAATATAATCTTCAACTTTTATATGCAGTGTAAGAGCATAGAGCAAGGTGTTGGAGGTTTCTATGGAAGCAAAAGACAACTTTGTGGTCTCCATAACTTCCTTCGTTGACCTCCTACTAGAAATGATGATGTTTGTGCCCCCTCCTAACCCAAATGATAATGACAAAGTTCCTGAACTCTTAGGTCCTTATTTCCTTCCAAAATCAGTTGATAGTGCTCAAGATGGGCATTAGTCTCCTTTATTTTATGTTGTTTTTATCCTATGTGGATATATATTGTTATTGGGCCAGTTTGTAAGGTAGCACACTGTTAAATATAAGACGAAAAATTTGGTTTTTATTGTAGATTTCTAAATTTTGTGAACTATTTAAAGCTATTTAAGAATATAGAATATAGCTCTATTTTTCTATTTTCTATCGACCGACTAAAATCACCACTTTTATCTAAATATAAAATTGGTATTGAGATTAAAAAATAGCATATTTTCACATCGTTTTCCTTTAAAAATAACTAAATAACACACCATTTCAGTTATAAATCATGCTTAAGTATTTTGAAAGGCAAGCTTATAACTTCTCAATTTTGTGCCAATGTATTGTTTTACCTAAAAATAAATGAAATAATCCCACTTATGTATGCCAATATTTTTAATAAATTATAATAAAATTATTTTAATTTTTTATTAATATTAATAATGGTTCTCTATTTAATAAAAATAATTTTAATTTATTAAACATAATTATAAAATGTATGTTCGTAAACCCCCCTCTCTCTATTTTGATATATAGAATGATTCCAAGTATATCCCTCACAGAAGGGGACAATGATGCTTGCCTTTTCTTTTCCATAAATCTTATAATAATCTTCAAGCTTGGTGTCCTTATCATTCAATTAAGCTAAGCAAAGTAGACAATACATCTTTCCAACCTTGAAAACGAAAGATGCATGCATCGATGCTAAGGTAATCGTTAAAAGTTAAATGGTCAATTTTAAATTAATAGCGTGTTTGCTTTTAACTAGGTCATGTCTTTGGTGCAATGCCATGTATGGTGGGGGTGGGGGACCATAGGGTTCAAGTTCCATTTCTGTGGGAGGTTTAAGCTACTTTTGATTCACAGGGGTGAATAGCAAGGTAGTGAAAAAAAAAGGGTTAGTGGATGCAAGTGTTTACAAGTCAATATTTTATAATATTGGATGGATTAGGTTCATTGTTTTCTATTGTGTTTTAATTCATATTCTTTCAAGCATATCCCCTGGTCATATAATGCCAGAGTTGATACTCTATCAAAATATGGGTTATTATTAGAAGAGGGCATGGTTAATTTGACTTTATTTGAGGCGGGGTGGCAATCATCAACACAACTTCTCAGAATTTATTGATGTCTCCCCATGTTACTATTTTTTTTTTAGTAAATAGATTTGTAGACTGACAAGGAATTGCATGTTTAACAGACGGTATAATATATTATGCAATTAAGAGTATGAGCAAATAATACGATACTTGTTATTTGAATAGTATATATTTATTTATTAATAAATAGAAAGATAGAATGACCCAAGTTTTTGTTTATAATTAAGTATACTATCTTTAAGATAGAAACTTATTGTAGTTCTTTTGATTCAAATATGAATAATAAAGAGCTTTTTTTCCTTTGAAAAATAAAACAAAACAAACTAGGTTATATCTTCTTAAGTGATTTATTTCCCAAATTTAAGTTTATTGAAATGTATTTATTTATTTATAAAAATTATTTTAAAGTATTTCAAAATTTCAATTTCTATTTATTATAGATCACATTTTTAAGATAAAAAAGAATAATATAACTAAATCAATTACATATATTTACTATGCACTTACATGATCAAATTTACATTGGTTATTACATGTCATTTTTTCTTTATTTTGAAAATAATTCTAAAGCTTTACTTTTTTTTTCTAATTTTCTTTTTAGTTTTTTATTATTTTGTTAAAAGAGTTATAATCACTAATTGTAATCCAGAAGGTGAGAGATAAGATTCTTAAAAAGAATAGGTTCTTTATTTGAATAAGAAGTATTAATTTTGTGATGTCTTTTTGCTCTTAGAAGAGCTTCAACTACTACAACCTTTTTTAATGAAAAAAACTCTATATCCATTTTTTCTACTTTATCCTTCAAAAAATGAGTGGATTCTCTTATTGATATATTTGGTTGCTAATTTACCTCATTCGAGTCAATGTTAGTATCTGGTTACTGGTTTACCTCATTCCAATCAGTTTTAGTATTTGGATACTGGTTTACCTCATTCCAATCAATTTTAGTATTTGTTGTTCCCCAAGGGATTCTCGGCTGTTAAGAATGGTGTTGAGGCATCCAGATCTCACTGTACTATAGATTAACTAACTGGAAGAATCTAGTAGCCAAAGAATAGTTTCAATTTTTTTAAGCTTCAAATGCTAATATTCTAAAGGGAAGCTTAATTAGTAGCAAAATCACATCTCGATGCTTAGAGTCTCTGAATAGGAGGAAATCTTTAAGTCTTTCAAGGGAACCATCTTCACTATATCAGAGTTTATAAATTAAAGTTGATGGGCAAATGGAAATGCAGAAGAACAAAATTGACTATTAGGGTGCTTGGAAAATGAAGCTCAACAAGTAGTAGTGGAAAGTTTTAGGCATATTATTCAACTTATAATAACCAACAAAAATAGTTCAAGAACTTCCTCAATTCAATATAATTTCATTAAGCATATGAAACATTAAACTAAGAGTTCAATGTTGCTTCAAAATACTAATGAAACAAGCGATTCAAATAGACATCACAAGTCACCAGATACATTAACCAAATGACTCATGAAATACTATAATTAACACATTATTCTCACATAAAAGGGTCTTCACAATGATAAACCTTCATACTTATTAATATGAAAACTATTCTTGAACACAGTAAGAAAAGTATTTGAAATGGCTAGAAACATAAAAACTTGAAGATTAGCTACAAACTGATACAATGGCAGGGAAAATGTCTTAAAACACAAGCATCAATGATCCTTTGACCTAAAGAAATGTTAGCTTCGAATGATGTAACTCCGTTCTATACCCAACCCCTTTTCTCTCAAAATCAACCCTTTCAAAGTTTTCAACTCCTGCTTTTATGCCTTTCAGATCTTGCTTTCATGCCATCATTTTATTAAACCATTTGTCTAAAAACAATATAAAGATGAACAACTCTTGGATAATTTGACAGGTGTATCTTATCTCTTAAAAAAATTAGAGATTTAGGTGTGGGCTTGAAATTTTTTTACCAAGGTAAAAAATTGTTCCAACAGTACTCAAACTTGATTCTTCCAAAAAAATTCATCTCTTTGGTTTTGATTTGGTCCATATTTCCTGGGTGGATGAGTACGAGCACAGGGACAAGTAACTTGTAAATGTCCTGGAAGACGACATATCCTATGCTTGAATGTTGTATTCTCATAATCCAAGTCTTGTGTGTAATTAAAAAATAATCATCTAAGAATCTTTTGTTCGAAAGACCCTTACTAAGGTCTATCTTAACATAGATACAACATATGTACATAAATCGACTACAAGTCTCTTAAGATATGATTTTATCTAAGTACCTAAAGTATTCCTATTATTCCCAAAAAATGATAAATACCAAAAATGTAATGGTAAATTGGGAAGACAAACCTGAATTGGCATTCTAATAATGGACATAGTGTTAGCATCAAAATCTATGAAATAAGGGGTCATAAAAAGTTATGCACTTCCGAAAATCAAGGACCCTCCTCAAATACTTGATGATAATGAACATGACTATAAAATTGAACAATAAAAGAACATTTGGAACACAAGGAGATCTCATAATTGTTTTTCAAGTCATGTGGAGCCTTTCAAACAATGTCGATATAAAAGGTCAATACACATTAAATATGCAAATAACCACAACTTTTTCATATAATAAATGTAAATGTGTGACCTTTGGTGCTGTAATTTCTACCAGTAACACTTCCTCAACATGCTTGACTATATAATCACTGTAAATAAGATAAGAGTTTGAATTTGTTGGAGGGATAGATTTGTTTTCCGATGACATTGCAATATCCATCACTCTTTTACATAATTATACTGCCAAGATAAAAAAATAAATATCTACAAATATAATAATCAACCAACTAAAACAATACTCCAATTGTTTACTCTCTTAATGAAAATGGTGTAAGCTAAAGTCTAGACGATTTGCACCCATTATTTGACGATTTTTTCGATCAAAATCCGATGCAAATGATTAAAAATCTAGTTTTAAGTTGTTGGAATTGCATAATCGGGGTGCCCCGGGGGTAATCGAGGGCACTGAGTCCATTTTTGTAATCAAAATTGCAATTTCAACAATAAACCACATCGCTGGATTGTAACAAATCTCGTCGAAAAAGTGCAAATAATCTATATACTTTAACTTACTCCGTAGAAAATAGCGTTGGACAATAGAAATCCTAAAACTGCAATTCATTTTCTTTTTAAATTCACAACATAATTTTTAGAAATATCCCACCCATATAACATTTAAAAAAAAACTTATCATAATCTAAAGTTGTATGATTTATTTTATTATTAATAATATAATATATTTTATAAAAATTCTTAATTTAGATTTTTTAATGAAAAATTAAATGAATTTATAAAATTGTAAGGAATATGATATATAAAGTTGATATAGAAAAAAGGAAAATATAACTAGCACAACCATTTAACTTGTGGTCAGTGGACATCAATAGGCCACAAGTTAAGTGCCACAAACAAGTTATATGTTAGTTGTTCTTCATGCATAGTAGTAATTATCTTTTGTCTATGCCTCAACTGCATGTTATCACCCACATTATTTTAGTTAAATGAGTTGTTTGCCATGAGTTATCCGTGCATCAACTATGAGTTATCCATGCATCATCTACCAGTTTTATATATATATATATATATATATATAATGGTTTATTTTGAATTTGGAACAACGACCATACAATCAATTTGAACAATATACTTGGTTCATTCTTATACAATTTAGGAAAAACATAGGTGCTAGTCCACCCCAAATTCTAAAATATAAATACTTATCTTTATAAAAATAAACAATTAAAAATTTCATGAAATAGAAAATAATAAAAAATCCAATTTATTTAACCAAAACATTACTTTACATTATAATAAAATACTCAAAATTTAAAACCATTTTATAATAAATTAACTAGCACAACCACTTAACTTGTGGTCGTTGAACATCAATAGGGCACAAGTTAAGTACCACGAACAAATTAAATATGTTACTTGTTCTCCTTATGTAATTGTAATCATCCATTGTCTATGCTTCAGCTAGCTGTTATCACCCACCTTCTTCTAGTTAAACATGTTGTTTACCATGAACTGCCCCATTATCCATGCATCAACTACCAATTATTTTTTATATTCTTAATTGTTTATTTCAAAAGCATCAGATCATAAATCCATCAAAAACATTTTAAATGATGAATCCATCTTCTCACATAGTGGAAGTGTCAAAATGTAGATCACACCAACCCCTTACAACAGTTGCCATCTCCAATTCTAAAAGTGGAAGTGTCAAAATGTAGGTCACACCAACCACTTACAACCGTTGCCATCTCCAATTCTAAAAGTCCTAGTTGGTGTCGTTATCCTTTAATCCATCAAATTCAAATTCTAGATGGGATAATGTTTGTAGAATATTTAAAAGTATGGCGACAAGAATTCGAGAATATTTATAAAGTATGGCTAATCTCTCTAAGTGGATATATCCATCATTGCTTTTGGGGAATTGTTACATGCCCTTGAATTTAGACACACAACATATGTAAATATTTGCGGTATATTTTCAAATTGATGATTTTATGGTATGTTTTTTATTAGATATAATTTATAATGCAAAGTGTTTTTGCATGATATAATTGTATTATTGAGCTTTTAGAGGTGATTGTAATAACAACAGCAATCACATAACCACATAAGGACAATGTTTTTGCACCTTTTAGGAACAAATGTCAAAAGAGTAGCGACAATAGGAAAAGAGAGTAGGAGGAATAAGAAAATGCTATATAATTATAAAATTATCACATCATATTATGTAGTTGATTTAGACAAGGGAGCAAAATGAGCAAAGAAATGTTGAAGAGCTATAGTGTTGTAAGAAAAAATGCATTTGTTTTATTAAAATCCATTTAAAAAAAATAAAAACCATTTTAAAAGAAATGACTAAGTATATAGAAATAAAATTTAATTATTAAGTTGAATTTATATAATTATCTATATATATATATATGAAAAATGGATAGTTTATTATAAAAATAAAAATAAACAGATTTCTTTGATAACAATGGTATAAGTTAATATTTTTGTAAGTTAGTTAATACTTCTATTAGTAATACAAAATAATTATAGACAATCATAATATCAGTTTTGTGGTTGGCATGAAGGAAACCTAGATCACAATTAACATTTCCAATTTTATCTGTCGAATTGAGTATGTAAATAGTATTGAAATTAAGCTTAGAGTTTCTATAATATGATCATATCTATTGTAACCATAAAGAAAAGACTTAAAGAACCTAGTTTTGGTCTGCAACATAGTGTTCGAGAGGGTTGTTGGCTGAGATCTTCTTCTCACTGGTGCTTGGAGGTTCCTCTAGAGAAAACTCCATCCCTGTAGTAGACTTATAAATAGAATCCAACTTGCTCTTTATCCATCTATTATGGGCCTGAATTTTGTTGTTTTGTTCAATGAATTTTCTCCATTAGTAAGACTAGTTCGTTGTGTTCCTCCTTTGTATCCAACAGAACCTTGTTTAGCATGGTTTTAATCTGCCAGTATAATGCTATGGTCTTTAAATGTTTCGTCTCTCGAGCTCTAGTGTTCCCAACATATGGACAAAGGAGCCCATATTTTCCTGTATCTCAACATCCCGAGTGTAGTCACACTCGATTTTTAACCATTCTTCATTCTATGCTAGCTCCCGTTGAATGTGAGCAGAGGTAAGTTGAAAGTAGGTGGTTTTCAAGTTAGCTATTTCCTTTTGGAATCGAATACCATTGGCCGATATTTTGACTTTATGAGGATCTCAAGCTTGAGGGCCTCCGCCCATATTTAAAGCAGGGGAGGTGAGTTGAAAGTGGGCAAGGTTAACTGCAGAGGCTTTGGATACAGGTTTGAGACTAGTAGTAGATTAGAGATGAGGCTAAGAATAGTGCCAGCTTAATGTATGTAGCAGTGTCGAGTTCGAATAGCTATAATACCCTTGGTTTTAACTTGGAATGTATTGAATCAAAATATGTAAATAATGTAAATATGCTAGTATGGATTCCTAGTGCGAAGCTCAAAGCAAAGGCTCGACTAGTGAATGACTAGGCATGTATAATGTAAATATTTTTATATGGACCATATGGTTGGCTTGTCATGATAACTTGAAAGCTATGTAAATATTATGTTGGGAAAATAATAAAATAGTCCAAGATGGTTTTGTAAAGAGGACTAGAGGGGCTTATTGTAGGTACAACAGATCCCATGTTTTAAAGAAAACATGTGAGCCCTAGATTTTTATATGCAAAGGTAATGATTAAATTACATGGTCATTTTGGGGTTTTTCATCATGATTTTATTGCTTTGTCATGATTTGATTAAGTTCGCAATTTTCCTTTTTGAAAATCCCTTTGATTTTGTGTGTTTTTGTGAGTTGTGGAAAGCTTTGATTTTCCCAAAAGTCAAGTCTTTCCGCAACCCGCAATTCGCAATTCGCAATGCGGATTGCGGAAGCTTGGTTTTTGGTTTTTGAAAGTTTCTTTCTGCAACCCGCAATGCGGATTGCGGATGCGGAAATATTTGCTAATAATTGTGGTTGTTTGCATCTACAACTCGCAACCCGCAATGCGGATTGCGGGAAGACCTTTTTAAATAGTTTTGCACTTTACTTTTCCGCAACCCGCAATCCGCAATTACGGATTGCAGACTGCGGAGAGGTCATTTTTATTATATTGTGTTGTTTGCGCTTCCTCAACTCGCAACCCGTAATTGCGGATTGTAGAAAGAATGTATATATTTGCAAAATAAATGCCCGCGACATTTATCCCACATCCTGCAGATCTAATCTCAACCGTTGATTTGCCTTGATCCTGCGGTTGATATTGGATTATTTTGTTTTGAATAATCATTTCGGTTTTTGTTTCTCTTCACCATTTTTCGGATTGTAGCCAGGTTCTTGACTGCAATTTTTGCCTTTGGCCAAGCATGAAAAGGTAGTCATTGATCCAACTAACTCACAATGGTTGAATGATAATATTTGACATTAAAACATACGTGAATTAATGGAGAATCTTATCCTATTGCAATCCAATTTTCGTCGACATATGCTGTGTGTTATTTCAATACATACGTGATAATTGCAGGTTCCGAACTGTAAGATTTGAATCATGGCAATTCATTACGCTCTGTCATTTCTGGAATCTTTATTGTTTTCTCAAAAATACAGACATCAACATGAGCAATTTGTTGGTCATCATATGGCAATAGAAAAGTCTTGTTAGTTAATTTTCAGAAGTTTTCCTTCTAACAGTTGCATACTATGAGCAAGATGTAGAGAAGTCACAAATGTTCGGTCGGATTTTGTGAAGAGAAAGAACTTCAGCCTCTTCTATATCAAGAACCTGTGTCGCCACCTTTTGATGTAGGTGTTCTGGAGATGAAAGTAGTGATAGTGAAGAAGAGGACTCTAAAATTCAATCCATGTGCATATAGCTCCCTCAAAGGAAGAGAAGGAAAATCATTGAAAAGCTAGCTGATCGAGATGATGCCATTATCCAGGATTTTATAATCAGCGAAGTACCTATCACCCCATCAATCCCTTTGAAAGAGGAACAAGTGGCTGAATTTTCAGGTTTTGAGGACATTGATGATCATCATGAATATTCTAAGAAAGATCCTTCAGTTCCCTTGTTATTTGTCGCAGGCAGCTAGGGGGTCGTTGTTATCTCTCACAATGGGATATTCCTCCAATTGTATGTAATGAATTCCTATGGGAAATTCAGGATTTGTTTAGAATTAATCGCTCTTGAAGATGATTTAGCGGTGGAACTTGATTTTGTAATCCCGATTTTATGGGAACCTTATCCTTTTATAACTATTTTGTAATTATTATTTAAAGGGTAGAAGTATCATGGGGTAAGGAGGGGAGAATATCACCAAAGAAGGACTGGAAAAACACTGCTTCACTTGAGATCTTGTAATTTTTTGCAAACTTTATGAATAAAAGTTAGTTTCTTTTGACATCCTCTTTGTTTATGTTGTCAAATTTCTTTGATGATATATGATTTCTTCACCTTAATAGTTGAATGAATATTGTTTATATTTTGCAATTAATCATTAATGCATTGATCTACGATTTGGATTTGTCTTAATTCGTGGTCTGTATGTCTTTATGTTTTAAGTTGTTGGAATTGCATAATCGGGGTGCCCCGGGGGTAACTGAGGGCACTGAGTCCATTTTTGTAATCAAAATTACAATTTCAACAATGTAAATCACAATTTCAACAATAAACCGCATCGCTGGATTGCAACAAATCTCGTTGAAAAAGTGCAAATAATCTATACTTTAACTTACTCCGCAGAAAATAGTGTTGGACAATAGAAATCCTAAAACTGCAATTCATTTTCTTTTTAAATTCACAACATAATTTTTAGAAATATCCCACCCATATAACATTTTAAAAAAAAACTTATCATAATCTAAAGTTGTATGATTTATTTTATTATTAATAATATAATATATTTTATAAAAATTCTTAATTTAGATTTTTTAATGAAAAATTAAATTAATTTATAAAATTGTAAGGAATATGATATATAAAGTTGATATAGAAAAAGGAAAATATAACTAGCACAACCACTTAACTTGTGGTCAGTGGACATCAATAGGCCACAAGTTAAGTGCCACAAACGAGTTATATGTTAGTTGTTCTTCATGCATAGTAGTAATTATCTTTTGTCTATGCCTCAGCTGCATGTTATCACCCACATTATTTTAGTTAAATGAGTTGTTTGCCCTGAGTTATCCATGCATCATCTACCAGTTATATATATATATATATATGTATGTATGTATATGTATGTGTATGTGTATGTGTATGTGTATATATATAATGGTTTATTTTGAATTTGGAACAACGACCATACAACAATTTGAACAATATACTTGTTTCATTCTTATACAATTTAGGAAAAACATAGGTGCTAGTACACCCCAAATTCTAAAATATAAATACTTAACTTTATAAAAATAAACAATTAAAAATTTCATGAAATAGAAAATAATAAAAAATCCAATTTATTTAACCAAAACATTACTTTATAATAAAATACTCAAAATTTTATTACCGCGCTGCTCTCGCTGCCCTCCTCTAGGGTTTGATCTCTGCCGCGCAGCTCCAGGATGCCGCCATGGCCACGCCATGGGGAGGGAATCCCCCTCCCTCCTCCCCAATCTCTGCCGAAGAGTCATTTCGTAGGCTGATAGCGCCGTCTGGGAAGAAACCGGCGGCCAAAGAGGCCCCGAAATTCGTCAAGAAACTTGACACAATACCTGAAATCGCATTGCCAGAGGAGCACTCCATTAAAATCGCCCTAGCTCTTGCTGAAAGAGGTTTGGTTGGCCAATTCATGGGGCTTTGGCCCTCAGCCAAAACCACGGATGACTAGATTCAACGTAACTAGAGGCCCCATCTGAAGAGCAGTGTCACTTGCTATCCGGTGGGGAGAGGATTCTTTGTCTTTGAATTTATCTCAAAAGAAGATCGCGATCTCATCTTCCGAAGTGGCCCCTATTTTATGGGCACCCAAGAACTCTATCTGAACAGGTGGTCTCCAGACTTTGATCCAACAGTTGATGTCCCGAAAGAGGTGTTGGTTTGGGTAAGACTCCCGAATATTCCGATCCATTGCTGGAATATTCAAGCCCTGGAAGAAATAGGGAATACCCTAGGACGCTTCATTGACAAAGCAGAGCATAAAGGCCAGTACTCCTGCGCGAGGATTTGTGTTGAAGTTGATCTGGAGGCAGGACTTCCAAAAGCCATCAAGCTCTCTTTAGGCTCTTGGTCTCATTTCCAGAAACTCGATTATGAACAACTTCCTTTTAAGTGTCGGCTCTGCCATGAACATGGCCATTTCCAACGCAATTTCCCAAAAGCCCAGCCGGAAGAAGAAGGCGATGGATGGCAGAGGGTCAAAAAAGGAAAGGCTGCCTCCAAGACAAATGAAAAAAGAGCACCAAGCAATGCACAGAAATCAGACCCTAAAGTTCCGTCGAAGGAACCCGTCCAATCTCAGGCTATGATTCAGCAGCCAGTCACCGCGGCCTTAGGAGCAAGTTCTTCGGTGGTGAACGAACCAGAAGCCCCTGCGGTTATTGTCATTCGGGAATCCACTCCCCCTGATCTCGTTATCCCTGTTGAGATTTAAGACACTCAAGGTGCCACCTCGTTGGAGCCAGGGGAAATCTAACCAGAACCTGCAAACCCTTTATCCGGAAGCTCTCCTACTTGCGAAGACTCTCGAGAAGCGGAAGAGGACTCTGACCCATATGGAGACATTGATGAAGGATCCACTGAGTCCGAGAGCTCGCATGCAACTCCAGTCAAGAACCCAAGGGGCCGGAAACCAAATAAAAAGAAAAGGGAAGAAATCTCTTACACAGATATTTTGCAAGGCTCCCAGCAAACTATTAAAGGTATGATGAAAACAAGATCCAAGCAAGGCCAGGCCTCTAAAGGGGCCGCCCCCTCTAAAAGTAAATAATGCGGTACATCTCCTGGAACTGCAGAGGTCTAGGTAGTCCACAGAAAATTGAAGCGATGAGAGATTTAGTAAGAATCAACAAACCTGAGATCCTGCTAGTTCAGGAGACAAAAATGGAGGTTGACTCAACCCTCCATGCAGGAAATACATTCTGGAAAAAAAGCTTTGGGGAAATTTTCAGCTCTAGGGGGGCCTCAGGAGGTCTAGCCACCTTCTGGGATTCCTCCATATTTGAGCTGCTTGCTCTTCACAGTACTATGCACTGGATCTACACCAAACTCACTCACAAAGTTTCGGGCCACCAAGTAAGTTTGTTCAACCTCTATGTTCCTATTTTGTTAGCTGAAAAAAAGATTTGCTGGGACTCTATTGAAGTGTTCCTAAGCCTCCACGGGCCTGAAAAATATAATCATTGTAGGGGATCTGAATGTCACCCTAGATGCAAATGAGAAAAAAGGGGGTTCCATTATCCGAGATCCCTCTCGGGAATGGGTTGAAGACATCATCTTAGGATGGGATCTTGTTGACATAAAACCCTCCAATGGCAACTATACTTGGACTAATAAAAGGCTAGGGCCAGGGCACATCGCCGCCCGTCTTGACAGGTTTTTGGTCCATTCCACCTTCCTCACCTTGGGACTACATGGCTCGTCCAAAATCCTTCCCAATTGTGTCTCCGACCACAAACCTATCCTTCTTGATCTATCCATTGACGAAAATCTGGGCCCCATCCCCTTTAGGTTTAGTCCACTGTGGGTCCATCAAGATGGCTTTAGTCACATTGTCTCTAGCTCTTGGAGTAAAAAGGTTACTGGAAACCCCTCCTTTATTTGGGAAGAAAATCTTAGACGTCTAAAACTTGATCTTAAGAATTGGGCCAAGCTCCATTCCTCCCCAGTCTCTTGCAGGAAAGATGCTCAAGTTGCCTTGGAAAACCATCAAGCTCGCATGGACTCTATTCCCATTACTAAAAGCATTTCTCGGACAGAAAGTAACCTCCAAAAATCCTTTTACAAAGCTTGCAGAGTTGAAGAAGAGTATTGGCGTCAAAAATCTAGAAGCCTTTGGTTAGCAAGTGGTGACAAAAACACCTCTTATTTTCACAAACAAGCTGAAGCTAGAAAAAATTTCAAAACAGTGAAGGAAATTTACCATCAAGGCAATCTGGTGAAATATTTTGAAGGCATTAAACAGGCTGCCTTTTCCCACTTCCAAGACCTTTATACTGCTCCTCCTGCTGAATCCTTAGACCCATATGCATACCCCCTCTCGCTAATTCCCAAAGTGATTCAAGCCTCTGATAATGACACTCTTGCAACTCCTATTACTATGAAAGAACTCAAATCTGCTCTGTCCCATATGAAACCGGACAGCGCCCCTGGCCCAGACGGATTCACGGCCAAATTTTATACTAATTGCTGGGACATAATCAAATATGATCTTCTCCGGATGGTAAGGAATTCTCAAAGCCATCACAAATTGGGAGGGAGTACAAACTCCTCTTTCTTGGCCTTGATCCTGAAGGAGCAAGGGGCCACTAATTTCTCCAGATTTAGACCCATCTCCCTTTGCAACACAGGATACAAGCTGGTTACCAAGATTATAGCCAATAGGATCAAAAAATTATGCCGAGGATCATTCCCGAAAATCAAGGAGGTTTCATAAAGGGAAGAAAAATTCTAGACAATGTCATTCTTGTTCAAGAAGCCATCCATTCCAGCTTCCACAGAAAAGAGAAAGGAATGGTTGTGAAACTAGATCTCGCCAACGCATTTGACAGAGTAAGACATGACTATCTCTTCATGGTGATGGCGAAATTCGGGTTTTCCCCTGAGCTCATTGGCTGGATAAAAGGATGCATTTGTTCCCCTTGGATAGCCCCTTTGGTCAATGGGAGATCGACAAACTTTTTCCAGGCCTCAAGAGGGCTGGGTCAGGGATGCCCTCTGTCTCCGCTCCTCTATGCAATTTAGGCCTCTGTGCTCAGCTTTCAGCTAAGCAATTGTCAGCAAGATCTTTCCCTCCCTGGTCTCCGTATGGCCCCAAATGTAAAGGACATAAATCATGCCCAATTTGCAGATGATACTCTACTGTTGGGAGGCACCGGTTTCCATTTTGCAAGGAGCTTCAAGAAGGAGATAGAAACCTACATTCAGGTCTCAAGAAGTAAGATCAACCTGCAAAAAAGAAAAATTTATTGTTGGAACTGCCCTGGATCAGAAATTGGAAGAATCTCTAGAGTTATGGAAATGTAATGCTTGCAGAACTGGGACTCATTCATATACCTGGGTGTCCCGATCTTTAAATCAACCATCAAATCAGCAAACTGGATCCCCATCATTGACAGGTTAAAAGAAAAGATTCAGAAATGGGGGGCCGACTGGCTTACCCTAGCAGGAAAACTTGTATTATTGAAATCTGTTCTTTATAGTATTCCTATTTATCAGTCTTCTATTCTTCTGGCCCCCATTACAGTCATTGGTAAGATTGAAAGTCTATTCAAAAAATTTATGTGGGAAGGAGGAAAAGGAAATCTGAAAAAAGTTACATCTTGTCAGTTGGGACAAAATTCAAAGACCTTACAGAGAAGGAGGCCTCCAAGTAAGAAGTATTCATGCTCAGAATTTAGCTATGGGATCCAAACTCCTTTGGCATCTGGTCTCCGGAAAACCTAGCTGGAGCAAGAAGGTTTTGTGGAAAAAATACTTCACTGGGCAGAGACAGCGGTGCTTAGATAAAAATCCTCTCAATAAAAAAGGATCCCCTATCTTTAAACTCTGTCTCAAAGCACTGGAACATTTCAGATCATTATTGTACTGGATCCCTGGCAACGGGAAAAGAATCAAAGTTTGGGAAGATTCAATTCTTGGGGACGAGCCTTTGGGGCAGAATCTAGGAATTCAGAATATAAAACAGTGGCTTCAGGAGCAGCATGTCCTCACCCTTTGGGACCTTTCTGCCTGGGATAATGAAAACAACTGGATTGATTGGAATTTAGGAGGCTATCCCCCCAGGCTTGAAGAGGAGGCGAAGCTTCTGTTCAAGCTTTTGCAGGGCAAAGCCCCACTGAACGAAGCTGCCAGGGACAAGAAAGGTTGGGGTACAAAATCTGGAAGTTACACTACAGTTGAAGGCTATCAAACTTTAATGGCAGTCCCTCATGTTGCCCCAAATCCTATTCATTGGAAGTTCGTCTGGTCTACTTTGTCCATCCCGAAAGTTGACCTTTTCTGCTGGAATATAGCACATAGAAGTATCCTCACTGCAGAGAATCTAAGGAAAAGAGGCCTAGAAGGCCCCTCAAGATGTTCCCTGTGTAAGAATTATGAAGAAAACATTGACCACTTATTGCTTTCCTGTCCCTTCTCAAGAGAGGTATGGCAAGAAGTCCTTCCCACAAATATTCCCAGCTTTGATATGCCTGCTATGACTGCTGATCTCCTTACCAATTGGGCTGACTCCTCCCCCTTCCATCTTGCCAAAAAAGACCTGCTCAAAACAGTTTGGATGCTGCTCCCTAAGTTTGTTTTCTGGAAACTGTGGCTTGAAAGGAATAATCGCCTTTTCAGAAGTGTGGAGAGGCCTCCCTCAAAGGTTGCAATGAAAGCCAAAGTTCTCCTTGGAGAGACCATGGATTACAAACCTGCTCCTTGGAATACTCAGCCGTTAGATGATAGGGAAACTACATGACCTACAACTCTAACCACAAGGGCTCAAGCACCACCTTCTGCCAGTTCTCCAGCTCTAGCTGTATGGGAAATTCGAATGAGTGAAGAGGACTTTCTAAAATGGAGACTCTCGCAGGAGGCTCACTGTTTTTTTTTCGATGGTGCCTCTAAGGGCAACCCAGGTCCTTCGGGAGGAGGAGGAGTGATCCTCACGCCCTCAGGCTCCATTCAATCCACCTTTTCCTGGGGGTTGGGAGTTCAATCTAATAACTTTGCTGAATTTTATGCTCTGTGGCAGGGGCTCTGGCAAACAATCAGTCTAAACATTCAAACTATCTCTGTCTTTGGGGATTCCAAACTTATAGTGCAGGCCATGTGCACGAAGTCTAGTCCATCCAGCCTCCAAATGAACCGGATCTACCAGAAAATAATGATCTTAGCTGGCAAGTTTCAAACTATAAGTTTCTTCCATGTACTTCGACATCTTAACAAGCAAGCTGATCACGAGGCCAACTATGCTTCGCTCCTGAGCAGGAGCACTATCTCTGTCAATGGGATCGACTCCATCTGTAACATCCTGTGACTTTGACAGGCCTGATCCCGTCCTATGTAATCTCTGCAATCAAGGTACCATTGATCCTTGTCCCAGTTTTATCCTCAAGATACTGTGGATTATAGCTCGATGCTCCTGTGCAACCCGTGTCCCATTCCTACAGATCGGGCCTCTTTCAAAAAGCTCCAGACTTATCTCAAGAAGAAGGGCATCTTACCAGGATCCTCCTCTAGATCAGATGGGGAAAGCTTGGAATCCATTAACATTGAACTATGTAAACTCCGAGAAGAATTTGAATCCTCTGCAGAGGAACAAGCTGACTTCAAGGAATGCGTCTCCAATGCTGCGAACACGTCTGAAGACTATGGGGAAAGAATTGCTGCTCTGGAGCTTGCCGTCAAGAATATCCTCACATATCTAGGCTTCAAATGACAATTGGATCAGTTGTTGTAAATTTCTTTCCTACAGTCATGTTCCTACCCTTCTTGTACACTATTGCTCCCCACGCATTACTGTTTCAGTGTGGGCAAGCCGTTGTATTAGCAGGATTTCAGTTTTTGTTGACCTTGACCACCATTGGACTCTGCCACTCATGACAGAGCAGGTAGTTTTGTTCAAGGAATCTCCCAGTGTAGCACAGCCTCCGGAAGCTGATTTTCCGGCCTATTATTAATCTATCCATCAGTTACTGTCTAAAAAAAAATACTCAAAATTTAAAACCATTTTATAATAAATTAACTAGCACAACCACTTAACTTGTGATCGTTGAACATCAATAGGGCACAAGTTAAGTACCACAAACAAATTAAATATGTTACTTGTTCTCCTTATGTAATTGTAATCATCCATTGTCTATGCTTCAGCTAGCTGTTATCACCCACCTTCTTCTAGTTAAACATGTTGTTTACCATGAACGGCCCCATTATCCATGCATCAACTACAAATTATTTTTTATATTCTTAATTGTTTATTTCAAAAGCATGAGATCATAAATCCATCGAAAACATTTTAAATGATGAATCCATCCTCTCACACATAGTGGAAGTGTCAAAATGTAGGTCACACCAACCCCTTACAACAGTTGCCATCTCCAATTCTAAAAGTGGAAGTGTCGAAATGTAGGTCACACCAACCACTTACAACCGTTGCCATCTCCAATTCTAAAAGTCCTAGTTGGTGTCGTTATCCTTTAATCCATCAAATTCAAATTCTAGATTGGATAATGATTATATAATATTTAAAAGTATGGCGACAAGAATTCGAGAATATTTATAAAGTATGGCTAATCTCTCTAAGTGGATATATCCATCATTGCTTTTGGGGAATTGTTACATGCCCTTGAATTTAGACACACAACATATGTAAATATTTGCGGTATATTTTCCTATTGATGATTTTATGGCATGTTTTTTATTAGATATAATTTATAATGCAAAGTGTTTTTGAATGATATAATTGTATTATTGAGCTTTTAGATGTGATTGTAATAACAAGAGCAATCACATAACCACACAAGGAAAATGTTTTTGCACCTTTTAGGAACAAATGTTAAAAGAGTAGCGACAATAGGAAAAGAGAGTAGGAGGAATAAGAAAATGCTATATAATTATAAAATTATCACATCATATTATGTAGTTGATTTAGACAAGGGAGCAAAATGAGCAAAGAAATGTTGAAGAGCTATAGTGTTGTAAGAAAAAATGCATTTGTTTTATTAAAATCCATTTAAAAAAAAGTAAAAACCATTTTAAAAGAAATGACTAAGTATATAGAAATAAAATTTAATTATTAAGTTGAATTTATATAATTATCTATATATATATGAAAAATGGATAGTTTATTATAAAAATAAATATAAACAGATTTCTTTGATAACAATGGTATAAGCTAATATTTTTATAAGTTAGTTAATACTTCTATTAGTGATACAATATAATTATAGACAATCATAATATCAGTTTTGTGGTTGGCATGAAGGAAACCTAAACCACAATTAACATTTCCAATTTTATCTGTCGAATTGAGTATGTAAATAGTATTGAAATTAAGCTTAGAGTTTCTATAATATGATCATATCTATTGTAACCATAAAGAAAAGACTTAAAGAACCTAGTTTTGGTCTGCAACATAGTGTTCGAGAGGGTTGTTGGCTGAGATCTTCTTCTCACTGGTGCTTGGAGGTTCCTCTAGAGAAAACTCCATCCATGTAGTAGACTTATAAATAGAATCCAACTTGCTCTCTATCCATCTATTATGGGCCTGAATTTTGTTGTTTTGTTCAATGAATTTTCTCCATTAGTAAGACTAGTTCGTTGTGTTCCTCCTTTGTATCCAACAAAACCTTGTTTAGCATGGTTTTAATCTGCCAGTATAATGCTATGGTCTTTAAATGTTTCGTCTCTCGAGCTCTAGTGTTCCCAACATATGGAAAAAGGAGCCCATATTTTCCTGTATCTCAGCATCCCGAGTGTAGTCACACTCGATTGTTAACCATTCTTCATTCTATGCTAGCTCCCGTTGAATGTGAGCAGAGGTAAGTTGAAAGTAGGTGGTTTTCAAGTTAGCTATTTCCTTTTGGACCCGAGTACCATTGGCCGATATTTTGACTTTGTGAGGATCTCGAGCTTGAGGGCCTCTGCCCATATTTAAAGCAGGGGAGGTGAGTTGAAAGTGGGCAAGGTTAACTGCAGAGGCTTTGGATACAGGTTTGAGACTGGTAGTAGGTTAGAGATGAGGCTAAGAATAGTGCCAGCTTAATGTATGTAGCAGTGTCGAGTTCGAATAGCTATAATACCCTTGGTTTTAACTTGGAATGTATTGAATCAAAATATGTAAATAATGTAAATATGCTAGTATGGATTCCTAGTGCGAAGCTCAAGGCAAAGGCTCGACTAGTGAATGACTAGGCATGTATAATGTAAATATTTTTATATGGACCATATGGTTGGCTTGTCATGCTAACTTGAAAGCTATGTAAATATTATGTTGGGAAAATAATAAAATAGTCCAAGATGGTTGTATAAAGAGGACTAGAGGGGCTTATTGTAGGTACAACAGATCCCATGTTTTAAAGAAAACATGTGAGCCCCATATTTTTATATGCAAAGGTAATGATTAAATTACATGGTCATTTTGGGGTTTTTCATCATGATTTTATTGCTTTGTCATGATTTGATTAAGTTCGCAATTTTCCTTTTTGAAAATCCCTTTGATTTTGTGTGTTTTTGTGAGTTGCGGAAAGCTTTGATTTTCCCAAAAGTCAAGTCTTTTCGCAACCCGCAAGTCGCAATGCAGATTGCGGAAGCTTGGTTTTTGGTTTTTGAAAGTTAAATTTCCGCAACCCGCAATGCGGATTGCGGATGCGGAAATATTTGCTAATAATTGTGGTTGTTTGCATCTACAACTCGCAACCCGCAATGCGGATTGCGGAAAGACCCTTTTAAATAGTTTTGCACTTTACTTTTCCGCAACCCGCAATCCGCACTTGCAAATTGCAGACTGCAGAGAGGTCATTTTTATTATATTGTGTTGTTTGCGTTTCCTCAACCCGCAACCTGTAATTGCGGATTGCGGAAAGAATGTATATATTTGCAAAATAAATGCCCGTGGCATTTATCCCACATCCTGCAGATCTAATCTCAACCGTTGATTTGCCTTGATCCTGTGGTTGATATTGGATTATTTTGTTTTGAATAATCATTTTGGTTGTTGTTTCTCTTCACCATTTTTCGGATTGTAGCTAGGTTCTTGACTGCAATTTTCTCCTTTGGCCAAGCATGAAAAGGTAATCATTGATCCAACTAACTCACAATGGTTGAATGATAAGATTTGACAATAAAACATACCTAAATTAATGGAGAATCTTATCCTGTTGCAATCCAATTTCCGTCGACATATGCTGTGTGTTATTTCAATACATACGTGATAATTGCAGGTTCCGAACTGTAAGATTTGAATCATGGAAATTCTTTACGCTCTGTCATTTATGGAATCTTTATTGTTTTCTCAAAAATACAGACATCAACATGAGCAATTTGTTGGTCGTCATATGGCAATAGAAAAGTCTTGTTAGTTAATTTTCAGAAGTTTTCCTTCTAACAGTTGCATACTATGAGCAAGATGTAGAGAAGTCACAAATGTTCGGTCGGATTTTGTGAAGAGAAAGAACTTCAGCCTCTTCTATATCAAGAACCTGTGTCGCCACCTTTTGATGTAGGTGTTCTGGAGATGAAAGTAGTGATAGTGAAGAAGAGGACTCTGAAATTCAATCCATGTGCATATAGCTCCCTCAAAGGAAGAGAAGGAAAATCACTGAAAATCTAGTTGATTGATATGATACCATTATCTAGGATTTTATAATCAGCGAAGTACCTATCACCCCATCAATCCCTTTGAAAGAGGAACAAGTGGCTGACTTTTCAGGTTTTGAGGACATTGATGATCATCATGAATATTCTAAGAAAGATCCTTCAGTTCCCTTGTTATTTGTCGCAGGTAGCTAGGGGGTCGTCGTTATCTCTCACAATGGGATATTCCTCCGATTGTATGTAATGAATTCCTATGGGAATTTCAGGAGTTGTTTAGAATTAATCGCTCTTGAAGATGATTTAGCGGTGGAACTTGATTTTGTAATCCCTATTTTATGGGAACCTTATCCTTTTATAACTATTTTGTAATTATTATTTAAAGGGTAGAAGTCTCATGGGGTAAGGAGGGGAGAATATCACCAAAGAAGGACTGGAGAAACACTACTTCACTTGAGATCTTGTAATTTTTTGTAGACTTTATGAATAAAAGTTAGTTTCTTTTGACATCCTCTTTGTTTATGTTGTCAAATTTCTTTGATGATATATGATTTCTTCACCTTAATAGTTGAATGAATATTGTTTATCTTTTGCAATTAATCATTAATGCATTGATCTACGATTTGGATTTGTCTTAATTCGTGGTCTGTATGTCTTTATGTTTTAATTGAATTTATTTAATTACAATATTTATCTATTTCTACAAATGATTCACAAAAATTAATAATTCATGTTAATTTTTCAATTAGCATAAGAACTCTAGGATAATCTTGCATGCACTCAATCTTTAAACTATTATCAGTTAATTTTCATTGCATGATTGTATTTTGAAGTAATAAGAAAAGATCCAATTTTACATTAATGTTAAGTTGGTGAAATCACTTATTAAAACTCAAACCAAGTTATCCTGCACACAAACAAAACACTCCTATAGATTAGATCTGACTTAGTTTAGATTGCCTTTAAGGTAGATTTTTCCTAGGTTTAGATACATTTAGAAGTTAAGACACTTTAATCTTCCCTCACAGGAAGACTGATCCTTTCTGGATCAAACCCCATAAGTGCCAGTGGAGTCCTTTGTATCAGTGGGAGTTAACTACACCAAACAGGCCAGGGATAGAACTGTTCTTGCGCAGAACCTTTTGAAGCCTTTCAGTCCGGGTTTTCACCCTCTGTTGTTAGCCTTGGAATCCATTCCATCAACCTACTCATCTAGGGCTTCAACATGGCTATGATTCCACTAGAGGGGAAGAGGAAAGGGGGCCTCTATTGCCCATTGTCAACCTTAGAACTCATCCAATTCCTGCCATGTGCCTTAAATAAGCCAATTACTTCCTTTTGATTATTAAATATGTAATACCCCCAATTTTAACTTGGAATATATTAAATCAAATCATGTAGATGATGTAAATATGATAACATGAATTCCTGGTGTGGATCTCAAGGATAAGGAACAACTAGTGAATGGCTAGGCATGTGTAATGTAAATATTTCTTTGGTAGGCTTATCATGCCAATTCGAATGTTATGTAAATAATGTATTGGAAAACAATAAAATTGTTAAGTTAGGATGGGTGTGTAAAGAGCACTAGAGGGGCTATGATTCCACTAGATGGGAAGAGGAAAGGCGACCTATGGGATATTAAATCATCTATTGTGAATTGTCACCCTTATAACTCACCCAAATGCTACCATTTCCCATAAATGAGTCCATTACTTCCTTTTGACTTTTAAATCCAATCATTGAACACATGTCTGAGGTTGGAAAGGAAAGTATTATCATGTAGTTATGGAAGCATGGGATGAATATACTTTTATGACTAATGTAAGAGTCCTATCTTCTATGTTCAGAAGTTATGTTAATTGTCTTTTACACCATTCTCTCATCTTTTGGAGTTCACCATCCATTTTTTTTATTTTGCATATTTTGGGTCAACAGTTTCACACACACATAGTTCTTGCTTTCATTGTTCATACCATTGCCATTACTAGACTGTGCATTACCCGTCAATTTGAATTTGGAAACAAAGTTGTAGATTTGAGGGAAAAAGAGATGGTTGTAGGTGAGCATAGAGGTTGGGAAATCTAGGATCCTTTACCCATTGATTTTTGTTACTTCTACATGCTTGAGAATCCATGAATTAATTCTACAGGACATTCTCCAACATCATACAACAGATTGGACTCTTATTGCACACACTGATAAGCACAGTAAGGGTTGAATTTCCCAGGGAACTATGGATTAGTGAGGGAAACACCTTCCTTTTGTTGTGCGGGGAAGTTGGAAGGAGTTTCATGGCTGTGATGGTTGAGTGAGATTCTAGTAGAGCTATGGATGTGCATTTGGCTAAGCATTGAGAGCAAGATGGGTTGTGGGCTAAGAGAGAGAAACTTGTATATGTTTCCTTCACCTTGGTGGCCTCATAGCCCAGCTCGGGGATGGCCTCTCAACAAAAAAATCATATGTTGGATAAAGTGCCTATGATTGGGTTTAAAATTGCTCTTACACAACCATTTGCTTGGATCTTCTTTGTTTAAAGATAAGTAATGTTTTTGAGTGTGCAATTATTTTCTTTTATTCTGGTGATGAATATGTTTGTATATTCATGATGTGTGTGTGGATAGAGTTTATTGCCATTGTGTTTTATGCATCTACACACATATTTTATTATTTATGAATTCGTAATATGGCCATGGGGAGAAATTTAGAAACTTGGAATTCATAAATCTCCCCCTGTATGGTTATTGATCGATGGGGATGTGACACAATGGTATTAGAGCTATTGGTTGCAACACTGAGTCTGTATGGGCTGGAATCCATAGTCACAAGCTAAAAATATGAGTTGCACAAGAAGTGTTGTCAAGAAATTTTATATAAAAATTGTGGGTTTAACTAACAAATGGTTATTTAATGGATCCCATGAGTTAAATTAGTGGTCTACTAATAGGAATGGTAGATTGGCTTAGCAAAATTGGAAAAAAATTGAATTGTAGAAGTTAATAGTAAAAAAAAAATGGTTTTGTTATGCAACATATATATTTCCAAAATGGAGGAAATAAAAAAAAAAATTATTGATGAAATTTTGAAAAATTTGGGAAATTTGAGATGGGCCCCACCCGTTCCATGTTGACAGGGGGAATGACGTAGACCCATAACGTCAGATGAATGAACATGTGGCTAGGGCCATCAAGGAAGCTAATTGAGAGTGTATGAGGAAAATCTGAAAGTGATCATAGAAAGGGTTTGATGGACCAAGTCCGATGTTCTATCGGGAGTGTGGCATCAAAGGTCTGCGACATAGGCATTGTAAGAAGGCTTGATAGAGTGGGTCCGATGGTGTATCAGGTTGTTGCTATCAGGAGTACTATTTTGGGAATTGACGTTGTGGAGTTTGCGGGAAAGGTCGATGGGCCTAGTTCGATAGTGTGTCGAGAGAGTTGTATTGGGAGTACCATTTTAGGGATTGATGTGATGGAGTTCACGAGAAAGGATGATTGAGAAGGTCCGATATTGGTTATCAGATACTGACCATCGAAGATGTCAGAAATAGGTATGATATGAGAAGTACAATGGGAATTTCGATGTTATATCGAATGTTAGCCATCGAAGATAGGTCATTGGAGAGAATGGGATCGGGTTACATGAAGAGTTTGATAAAAGAGATTTGATCAATGCCATCATAAAAGCTAAAAAAAAGGGTCTAGAGCCAAAAAATTGTTTTGGCCCATAACATGAGCAATTTAGCTCGAATTTGGATGACACTTGAGGCGTTCGGACAACATTTATGAAGGCCACAAAATTTTTTATGAGGGGCATGGGCCTAGTCTTCTTCAATTTGATAGAAATTTTGAAATATTGACTTTTAAAGTCGTTAGTGTCCAAAGGCCTGATGGGGCCCTGTTTGGGCCGAAATTGTTGTGGTAGTCATGCACTAGGCATGTAGATAAATACGGTAGCATGTGGACAAATTCAAAAAGGTGTGAAGCCGGGGTGCGAAAGAAGGCCAAAATCCACTATTTTGGAGCACTTTTTGGGGAGAAAATCTTGGAGGTAAATGTGACCCTAGATGTCGAGAGTAGAAAATTTTATGAATTCAAAATTTTACCTACTAATCAAAACAAAAAAATTTGGTTAGATTACTTTTTTACAAGAATGCTTAGTTTGGGAGATAGCCAATTTTGCTAAAAATTCCAAGCTTGGGAAAAAGTGCAAAAGTCAAAAGTAATGAATTCTAGAAATTTATAGATATTGACTGGGGCATCGGATCAGGGATATAAAAGTTGTTTTGTGATCCTTGTTATGTGTATTATAGAATCCTAATGTAATTTGGGTATGTCCGATGGGAGTTTGGTGGGCATACGAGGCCACGCAGGATCATGTCGTATGGGGTCGTTGGTCAATCTGGCCAAGTCCGGGAGGTTGAGACTAGCCATGAATGGAAAACTAGCAGAAAGATGTGGCGTGGGTGTCAAGGAAAGTGTGTTAGCCATGGCAGCAATGGTGGGCCCACTGCCCCAATGTTTGGAGCAATGGTGTGAGCCATAGTGGCAATGGTGGGGCCACTGCCCCCAATGTGTGGGGAAACGATGTGAGCCATAGCGGCAATGGTGGGGCTGTTGCCCCCAATGTGTGGGGAAACAGTGTGAGCCATGGCGGCAATGGTGGCGCCACTGAACCCAATGTGTGGGGTGATGGTGTGATCCATGATAGGGATTGTAGGAGCTCCAGTTGCCGGTGGGAGAATTGCGTAGGAAGGGTATGTGCCCCCAAGTGTGCTACTAGTCACTAATGGGACTGCATTGGTGACCAATCCACTAACCATAGGGATCGATGTAATGGCGGGAATAGTGTTGGGCCTCAGAAATGTCCCATTTTAATCCACTTTACCTTTCACTATTCTTCACATTTCATCATCCCATTAACCTTTCTTATACCATTTCCATACATATATTTGGGTTTCACCTTATTATTTCCACCTTATTCATTTTAGTATTAATAAGTGAATTTATGATTAAATATTAGAAATTAACATGCTTTTTCATTAATATCTCAAGTATGGATGAGCTTTGTAATGTGTAGGACTATGTGAAGGATTAATTCAAAGGACTTCTTTAATATCTCCTCCACCATTTCAAGGAGATAATTATTCAAAGCTTATTCTAAGGAGAAGATCATGGATATTTGGATGGCATATCTTATCCAAGATTTGTGAGAGATGTGTAGAGGATTTGAAGGGATCATATCTTGTAATAATGGGATATTGGTTGAGAGAATAGTGGATCTGTAATTATGAGATGCTCATCTTATTTTCAAAGCTCTCATGTATAAAAGAGAGTGTTCTCTCTTCGTATGGGTAGTAGTTTTTAGATTGTAGAAGTTAGTCTTGACTTTGTAGATTGGAGAAGGGGATTCTTACCTTTGATTCATAGTGTTAGTTTTGATGCTTTCATTATTTGTAATTTGATGTTTGTGATGTAATTTAAGATTGATGTTAATGTGAGCTCACACTTATTGTCTTGTTTCTCTTCACATGTTGTCTTTCCAATTTCCTGCTTTCTTAGTTAAGTTTATTTTCATGCAATTTACTTTTAGTCGTAGTTAGTTTATTTCCATGCAATTTACTTTCAGTTGTGTGTTTCAGCTTAAGGGGGGATTAGATTATCAATTAGCAAGGGGGGTTATATTAGTTTAAATCCACTTCAGTCCTGCATATACTTTGAATGTGCTTCGTAAGTCTACGAACTCCTCGGATTGATAAATTAAATGCTTGGGGACTTATTTAACGACAATATTTCCACCCAAAATTTTGGCACCGTTGCCGGGGAGGCACGATGGATTGAGGTTTAGTTTGCTTTTTTAAGTAAGTAGGATCTACATGTGTTGGAAAGGGGTCATAGCAGCTACTTGAGTGGAGATTGCTCATGTTCTCCCTGCCAACTGTGGAGAGTATTTCAATTCCTGCAAGCGTACACTAGAATTTCAATTTCTGCAAGAGTGTTTCAATTTCTGCAAGTGTGTTTGATTTCTGCAACTGTGAAGAGTAATTGTTTTTTGTTTCATCCAGAGTGTTTTTCATCTGTTTCAGCAAGAGAGTTTTTATTAAATTTTTCATTTAGATTTGGGTGCTGTAAGAATTCCTTTTTCAAGATGATTTAACAATGAGTTTAAGCTTGGAACAACTCGCTCAGATCCTTGCAAAAATCGGGATCTCCTCTTCTTGGGAAGAGGAGATCTTGACAGCAGCCGAGAGCTTAATTACTCCTCCAGCAACGAATGAGGAATCAACATTCGAGGAATCTTGCACATTTGAGGAGGCCGAGAAGGAAAAAAAGGAGTTGCAGCATGATCTGAGGAGTGAAAACTATGCCTATGAAAGCCTTATCGAACGATGGTTTCAGGCAAGTACCAAGTTAAATCAATTTAGTTTTTCTTTTTTAGTTAATTCGCAGTTACAGCAACTAATTTCACACATTTCTGTTCATTTAGTTCATTCACAGTTACAACAACTAATTTCACAAATTTCTGTCTATTTTCATTTTTCATTCACAAAATTGACAAGGAATATATTTTTATTACTGTTACGTGAATGGCTACATTGGATATTTAACTACATGTAACTGCGTTTTGAGTTATAATTAACATACAGTAGGTAGGTTTTTTTTTTCATTTTTTTTTTCTTTCACTCAAAATAAGTATGCTCTCCTCCGCCTTCATGTGCCATCGCGAGGATCAGAAAGTAGGATGTATGTCTTATGTTTTTAACGTTTTTCAGGAATGGATAATTCAACGTTTTTGCAAACATGCTTAATTGATTTCATCTTTAATTTGCAATTAATTTATCCCCATTTTCTAAATTTTTTTTTTTTCAATTTATAAAATAAAACTAGCCTACACTTTCATGTGGGTTGGGAGTGCATTCTTTGAAAATTCTAAGCTGAAACAGTCGCTGAAATTATAGAACTGCCACTACAAATTGAAACAGTGGTTGAACCTATGTCACAATTGAATTGCGTCTTCTCAGTCTAGTTTATTTATGGTTTAATGGTAGCAATGCCATCTCTTGCCTTCATCCGAACCCTGCAAGTAGTAAGGCATGAAATTAGATTGTCATAATCTGACTTCGATTATTACTTTCATTTCCAAAAATTGTATCTAATGATATTATACAATCGAAGAATTTTTGACTTGATTGAGAATGTCAACCAGATAATATGAAAGAATTAAAGAAAATGTTATTTTTTCCTTATTTATTCATGGTTTTCAATTTTCAAGATATGCCTATACCTCTACTTTTTCTTATACGTCCGATTACAAATTTTCATTGATTAGTCAACTGAATCCGTGGATGCTGCCTTCTTCCCTAATGAATCTACCTTTGATGGTAGTTTTAACTACTGGAATTATTCAATTTAGGAGAAGAAAAATCCGGGAGGTGGATTTCCTTGTCAAATTAAAACCATTCTGTTGCCGAAAGAATCGGATTAATATATTTCAATGACTATTTTTATGAAATCATGAGCATGATTTGGATCTGGTTGTGTTAGTTTATGAAATCACGCAAGAGAATATTGGCCACCCATCAGATTGTGGCACTTTCTCAGTCGATGCAAGAATGTTTGTTGTGATTCGATCCTGCAGTATGAGCGTCGTTACGGTAGTAGCCAATATATTTTGGGATATAAACCTGTTTTCCCAGGAAAATATTCTTCGGTTGAGCTGCCCGATAGCTCTTCACTTAGAGATCTTCATTCATATCGCACCTGTGGATGCTCAATGCTTGCCTTCAAATATGAAATCCCATTTAAACCTTGGATCAATTCCTCTGCCAACCAGACTCTGTCAGCTGGTCACATTTTCCTTATACCTTGCAAGATAATGAACAAACATCCAAACACGACTTCCATGGTGCTCTCTTTTACATTTCCCGGCACGACAGTGGGGGATGGAGGAAATGCCGTCTATGGAGACGGAGATGGAGAAGTGGGCCAAGTCGCCACGTCGGTGTAACAAGGGAATTGACAATCGACATAAGGGAGGCCCGGTGTTGGCTCGGGTCAATTAGGTATAAGGTTGCAATTGGAACAACACGGGGGTTGCATTATCTGCACAAATGCTGCCAGCGACACATAATCCATAGAGATATAAAGTCTTCAATTGTCTTGTTAGGCACGGATTTTTGAACCTCAGATTTCAGATTTTGGATTGTCATTTCGCAACTCCAATTAAAGGAACATTTGGGTACTTGGCACCTGAGTATTTCGTGCATGGGATTATTGATGAGAAAACTGATGTGTTTTTTTCATTTGGGTTATTGTTGCTTAAGATTATCTCAGACCAGTTGATGCTTCTGAGCAGAACATAATGTCTTGGGCCAAACCCTTAATGGAGTCTGGAAACATTCATGAACTAGTAGATCCACGACTTTGAGGTCAATATGGAACAATTGTTTTTCAACAAACTATTACACATGGGAAGATTTGATGAAGCTGAGACTAGTAGCGCTGTTAGGACGTGACAACATGCAGATCTGTCAGTTCTCTGATTTTGAGTATTTTGTTTGACATCTTTTCTTTTGCATCATTTTTAAATTTATGTTTGTGTGAAAAACAAAAACAATAAAAATCATAAAACTATCAAAGAATAAGAAGTGCACGGTTTGCTAGGATTTGCACGATTTCGATAGTTATTCCTGCTTCACTTTGCATTATGCACTTTGACAATAGGCTCTTGTCTTTTTCTATTGAAAATGTTAAAAATTTCCAGGAAAGAAGTCTTTCGAGAAACAGGCAGACCGAGCTCCCATTTGAAGTCATCTCAAAAACAACAAGAGACACCTTTTGCTTGTTTTTACAGGTTTGAAAAATTTAGATTCACTGCAATGGTATAAGTATCAGTTTGATTGACCACAATAATACAATGTAGGACGTTGTTTTGAATTGGTACAATTGGACTCCCAATTACTATATTGCACATAATAATTTCTTATATAAGAACCAATAAGTCACAACATTGTCTCTGCAGTTTTGGTCTATGATCTTTCCCTCCGACCGTGTCATTGCTTAAGAATGCATAAAGATGTCAATAACAATTCAGGATTATTACTCAGCAAACAGAAAAACAATTGAAGTTAATGCAGCAAATTGATGAGGATCATACTGTGGCACAATTTCTAAATTGCTTGAATAAATTAAAAGCTTTGAAACAAAGGAATGCAGATTTGTCGATTTTAATTTTGAGTGTTTTGTTTTCATTTTCCTTTAACATCATTTTTATTTTCCTGTTTAATAATAAAAACAAACAAAAATATTTTCTTTTCGCATTTTCTTTTGGTGTGTATCAAAAAAAAAAAAACCATAAAAATTATAAAACCATGAAAAGAAGAAAAACATTATAAAAATTCAAATTCTAAAACTCAAAACATAAAAATTGCAAATGGCCATTTCACTAAATTCCTGGAAACAATAATGAATACATGCTTTTACGCTTCATGCTAATTTGTTTTTCTCAAGTCACTTCAAACAGGAATCGACGAAGAAACTAGATTTGCCACGACTGCCAGGTAAAAATGCATTTCATTTTATTTGAATTTGATTTGCTAAACACATATTTTTCCTGCATTCTATATTTTTCGATGCTCTCACACAAAATTTGCAGCAAGTTTAGTACTCACATTTTTCAGGTTTCGGAGACGATCACATTTCATGCCGAAATGATTTTCGAGAATCACACAAATTTTCAAAGACACATGCTTTGATTGACAGCTTGAAGGAGCTGATCTTCATCATACATCTCATGACGTTTTCCACTACAGAGAGACCTTTCATAAACCCATCTGCGTCACGAATGTTTGCCCACATTTTTCCTTCAAAGCACATTAGCCATCCATGCTGGAGTCCACCATTTCATTTCCTTATCCATCGTGACTTCACACACACTTATCTTTCTGAGTTGCATACATAATTTCCTTCTTTTTCAGTCCCTTTCCACCTTTTGAATAAGAACATCTAGTTCCCTTTCCATAATTACATTTCCTTGCCATAAAACACTGCTGCTGCTGAGATCTTTCATATAGTCCTACCAATCTTTTGTAAAAACTCGCGTTGACTGATGTGGGATTCCTTAAGGCCCACCTTTCAACAAGTCTTGCCCCATCGACCTTAGCATCTTATCTGGGATATAGACTAGAGTTCCTTTTTGAGTACCTGGAGGCTTGCATGCCTTAATGGCAAGTTCTCTCGATGACAATCATGGGAATACATCAATGTCCCTTGATTGCCATATCTTGCAAGTGGCTCGACATCAGCACATCTATTCGCACTTTGCAAGATGTACTCAGGTATCTTGGCACTCATTGACATCAATGGTGAGTTTGCCTAGCATTGGTTAACGACATTCATCAATGGCCGGTAATCCAATGACTTCTTTTCATGCTCGAAATCGACACATTTATTCGCATGACTAGAATTATACCATCAGGTTTTGTAGCGGGTGAAGACTATACACTCTTTCATGACTCCCTCAGCAGTTACAGCAGCATGACTTTAGCTATATGAGACTACCACAATTCTGATTCTTTCACTTCCCATGATCCAGTCACAACAGTCACATTCTCCATAATTCTGCAGCAACATATACAGTTACATTTTTATGATCCTGCAGCAGTGACAGCAGTTACAGCCGTAACAGCATCTACAGTTACATTTTCATGATCCTGCAATAGTGACATCTTCCACTATCCAGGAGCATCACATACATTCCTATTGCATCGCTCATCTACTCTTTGGGTAAGTGGAGGTATGTTGTTTTCTGAATTTTAATCATGCAATTCCTTACATGCTAGCAATGAATAATTTGAAAAACTCCCTCACCACGCTCCATTTCATTTTTCACTTTCATAACCCATGTCGAGTTACACGAGGACATGCAACGAATTCAGTTGGGGAGGATGAGATAGAGGTTGCTGAACACTCTATGGGATCTCAAATGCAATCATATTTTCAGAGGACAGGAAATCTTTTGTGACAGTTTATTCATATGCATATTGTTCCTCATATCAAATGCAGAATTTGAATTGAGTACATCTCACAAACCATACATTGGATCCTCGTGATTTTTGGACAGGGAATGGATAATATTATGATGAACAAAATTGGCAAGTTTCAGCTCAATCCAATGCACGGATTTAAAAAAACAACCATCATCACCTTCAGCCAATTTGCATTTTTCTCGAAATCCGTGATGTGGGTTTTTCTGATTTTTGGTATGGAGATGCATTGGACTTATAGAAACGTGCTTACAAAAT
The DNA here is from genome assembly GCA_027924585.1 of Larix kaempferi. Classification (NCBI taxonomy): domain Eukaryota; kingdom Viridiplantae; phylum Streptophyta; class Pinopsida; order Pinales; family Pinaceae; genus Larix; species Larix kaempferi. The sequence goes on along the minus strand of BSBM01001197.1, from coordinate 11,939,751 downwards.
TTCAGCCAAACCCAGAACGTAGTTTGTGAGATATTGTCTCAGGAAGTTTGTTGCAACACTAGTTGTTACTCCACCAGATTTGCCCACTTTCACAGCTATTACTCCACAGCTGTTACTCCAGCAGCTATTACTCTGCAGATGTTACTCCACCAGCTGTTACTCCACAACTGTTACTCCAACAGCTATTACTCCATCAGTTGTTACTCCAGCAGCTATTACTCCACCAAACCTTCCATTTCACAGCTGATACTCCTCCAAGCCTTCCATTTCGCAGCCGATGCTCTTCCAAACCTTCCATTTCACAGCTGCAATTTCGAACTATGTTCATTATCATCATTTTGCTACCATCATTCCACTCATTTACCATTCACCAACATTTCTTTTCCGACAACTCCTCTATTGCACTTTCTTTCATACACATTGATACACATATTGGCATGATTCATAAAGAAAATGCTTTCTTATGCACAGTGACACTTGCTTATACATAGTTGATGATTTATTATTTCCAGTGAGTGTATGGTTTAATTATTGCAGTAAGGAAACAGATGACGGAATGAATGTTGTTTACACAAGAACCAACATTCCTTGCATTCAAAAGATATCAGCTGTTACTCCATTCCTTGCATTCATAAGAAAATGCCAGCTATTACTCATACATTTCGCATCATGAAATAAATTTTGTTAACACAAGAACCAACATTCTTTATGGTTGTTACACAAGAACCAACCATAAGGAAATTCCAGTTGTTACTCATGTGAAGCACATCCTGGAAACATTTAAAAGACATCGTCAAGCAAAGCCAAAGTTCAGATGCCAAAAGTTCTTAAGCAGATCCATGCAAGGTTGCATGAGGACATGAACAGGTTCAGTTGGGGAGTATGTTGGGCCTCAGAAATGTCCCATTTTAATCCACTTTACCTTTCATTATTCTTCACATTTCATTGTCCCATTAACCTTTCTTATACCATTTCCATACATATATTTGGGTTTCACCTTATTATTTCCACTTTATTCATTTTAGTATTAATAAATGAATTTATGATTAAATATTAGAAATTAACATGCTTTTTCATTAATATCTCAAGTATGGATGAGCTTTGTAATGTGTAGGAATATGTGAAGGATTAATTCAAAGGATTTCTCTAATATCTCCTCCACCATTTCAAGGAGATAATTATTCAAAGCTTATTCTAAGGAGAAGATCGTGGAGATTTGGATGGCATATCTTATTCAAGATTTGTGAGAGATGTGTGGAGGATTTGAAGGGATCATATCTTGTAATAATGAGATATTGGTTGAGAGAATAGTGGATCTGTAATTATGAGATGCTCATTTTATTTTCAAAGCTCTCATGTATAAAAGAGAGTGTTCTCTCTTCATATGGGTAGTAGTTTTTAGATTGTAGAAGTTAGTCTTGACTTTGTAGATTGGAGAAGGGGATTCTTACCTTTGATTCATAGTGTTAGTTTTGATGCTTTTATTATTTGTAATTTGATGTTTGTGATGTAATTTAAGATTGATGTTAATGTGAGCTCACACTTATTGTCTTGTTGCTCTTCACATGTTGTCTTTCCAATTTCCTGCTTTCTTAGTTAAGTTTATTTTCATGCAATTTACTTTCAGTCGTAGTTAGTTTATTTCCATGCAATTTACTTTCAGTTGTGTGTTTCAGCTTAAGGGGGGATTAGATTATCAATTAGCAAGGGGGGTTAGATTAGTTTAATTCCACTTCAGTCCTGCATATACTTTGCATGTGCTTCGTAAGTCTACGAACTCTTCGGATTGATAAATTAAATGCTTAGGGACTTTTTTAAGTAGTAAGGCATGAAATTAGATTGTCATAATCTGACTTCGATTATTACTTTCATTTCCAAAAATTGTATCTAATGATATTATACAATCGAAGAATTGTGTAGGAAGGGCCTGTGCCCCCAAGTGTGTTACTAGTCGCTAATGGGACTGTATTGGTGACCAATCCATTAACCATAGGGATGGATGTAATGGCGGGAACAAAAGGCGTAGGGCCTATAGATGATATGACAGGGATGGATGTTGACGTGGTAGCTGGGTTGGTGGTGGGCCCACCACCAATCATCCAGTCGAAAAAGGGGTTGGAAGTCATTCCATCCGTGGGGCTTGATGGGGCTGTGAACGTAGTGTACTCCGGTTTGGAATCAGATGTGGTATAAGGGGCATCGGGATCAGGTGACGAGGATCTATGTCTGTGGCGAGGAGAGCCAAGTAGACCGTGCTGTGGGTTTTGGCCTCGTAGGCGCTGAGACTGTCTCGAAGGCTCAATGGTGACAATTAGAATAAAATGGGTGAGTTGTGGTGAGTGAGAAGCTCAAAAACCTTGGTGCAGCCGTGTGTGCACAAGGAGAGCATAAAAAATATGGAACTCAGGCCAACAACAAGCTCAAAACACTTGCTGTAACAGCTTTGCTACAACAAGTGGAGCGGCAATAAAAGTGGTCAGAATACCACCAGAAAAGGCTCCTAAAAAGTAAGAAAGGTATACTCACTAGACTCGGGGGAGGTATAGGAGCATGCAAACATATATCTAAAAAGGTATGATGGTTCGAACGAATCGTATCCTCTGCAAGGTGATGAAATCCAAGTCAGACAATACAATAAGTAGAACCAAATGGTTGAGAATACCCCCCCACTAGGAGGGACTCTGGGTAAAGAAACCTAGAAGAATGGCCACTAAGTTACCCCGTTCTTGGTATGTCCGAAAAGGTAAATCCATAGCTCCAGTTCTATCGCCGCCATACTCCCAACCGGGTAGTACAACAAGAACAACGAGTAGGTAGCCTTCGGTTACTAAATGGATTGCGGTATTCCACTCAAACCTCCGGAACCAGTCTTGCTACTTGCCCTCCTAGGGGAGAGGCCCTCCTGTTAGAAAAAACAAGATCGCAGAGCAATAACAATAAACAAAAATGCAAATATAATCACACACACATTACAAGAGAGACACAGATATATTGTGGTTCACCCCAACTTGGGCTACGTCCACACTAAATTTGCCAGTCCTTATTATTATTACCATCCAGTAGGGTGAAGGGATACAACCTGCAGCACAGCCGCTACACTTCCTCTTCACTGTCTCACAGTCTCTCTCCTAATCTTAGATATATTTACAATGCATAAAACCTAATACATCAACCCTAGCCGTATTACAATTTCTTTCTTTTATAGGGAAAATATAATGGAAAAAATACCACGGGATACCCAAAACCATGGGCCCGCAAAACAGCTGGCGAAAATAGCCCCGAACCCCTAAAGATGCAGAATGGGTGTACAATCCTCCGGGGTGCATGGCTAAGACAATATCATCTATGAGACTAGAATATCTGGCTCCACAACCAACAATCTCCCACTTGGAGACTGATCACAGCAACTCCACCGCTGCTGGACTTGGACTTGGACTTGGGCAAATTTCTCCTCTTCACCTTCATGCTAGAAGGCCAACTGAAACCGAGCAAGAACTTAGTTTCTCTCTGGTCACTACCGTCGTGAACATGTCTGCAGGATTCTGGCTAGTATGTATCTTTTCCAGCTTCAACAGTTCATCTTCCAGAACAGAGCGTATGAAATGGTACTTGAGCTATATATGTTTAGTTCTGGAATGGAATGCTGAGTTCTTTGCAAGATGAATGGCACTCTGGCTGTCACTATACAACCTGCTATCCTTTTGCTTCTTACCCACTTCCTCCATAAACCTCTGCAGCCAAATCATCTCTTTACTAGCCTCTGTAATAACAACATACTCTGCTTCCGTTGTTGAAAGTGCAACAACCTTATGCAGTTTTGAAATATAGCTTACTACTGTTCCACCTACAGTAAACACATACCCTGTGGTGCTCCTCCTTCTATCCTTATCACCTGCCATATCTGCATCAACATATCCCTATAGAACAGTGTCTGAACCTCCCAAACATAATGCCTGAGTGGTGGTACCTCCCAAATACTTGAGAATCCACTGTACTTCCCTCCAATGTTCTTTACCTGGATTGTTCATATATCTACTCACAACTCCCACTGCATGTGCAATATCCGGTCTTGTGCACACCATGGCATACATCAAGCTGCCAACTACTGATTGATAGGGAATCTTGGACATGTAATATGTCTCTTCCTGTGTCTTGGGACACATTTCCTTACTTAAACTGAAACGGCTGGCCAAAGGTGTACTAGCTGGTTTTGCATTTTGCATTCTGAACCTCTCCAACACCTTTTGTATGTACTCAACCTGAGATAATTTCAATTTGCGATTGTTCCTGTCTCTTGTTATTCTCATACCAAGGATTTGCTTTGCAGCACCAAAATCCTTCATCGCAAATGAATTAGCTAGCTTCCTTTTCAGTACATTTATATCCTGCATGTTAGACCCTACAAAAAGCATGTCATCCACATACAATAACAAGATAATATATCTTTCATTGTCTAGCTTCTTAAAATAAATACAGTGGTCAGAATGACATCTACTATAACCTTGTTCTGTCATAAACCTGTCAAATTTTAAATACCACTGCCTTGGAGCTTGCTTCAAGCCATACAAACTCTTTTTCAACCTGCATACCAAGTTCTCCTTACCTTTGACCTCATACCCTTGTGGATGCTGCATATATATCTCTTACTCCAAATCCCCATGGAGAAAGGCTTTACATCTAACTGTTCAAAATGCAAATCTTCTACCACCATTAGACTTAACATAGTCCTAATTGAAGTCATCTTAACAACAGGGAAAAATATTTCATCAAAATCAATACCTTTCTTCTGTGCAAACCCCTTTACAACAAGTATGGCCTTGTATCGCTTCTTACCTCTTTCTTCTTCCTTCAACCTGTAAATCCGTTTGTTCTACAATGCTCTTTTACCAGCAGGCAACTGAACCAGAAACCAAGTTTGGTTTCCTACAAATGAGTCCATCTCCTCATTCATGCCTTGCTCCCAATTCTTTCTAGTTTCCACCTGCATTGCTTCTTCATAACATTCTGGTTCACTAGCATCAGTCATCAAAAAATAATACATTGAAGGAGAGTATTGTTCGGGGAGTCTACTTAACTTGGTAGATCTTCTTGTAGTTGCAGGATTTCCAGGTACTTGCTGTTGTTCTTGATTTTTTGGCACCTTTGGAACTTCATTTTATTGAATTTCATCAAGTACTGTGTACTCCGTGGTTTCCTTTTCCTGTTTCTTTCCCTGCAACTGATCTCTATACATGACATTTTCATTGAATATCACATCTCTACTCCTGATGATTTTGTTATTTTCATAATCCCATAAGCGATAACCAAATTCATCAACCCCATATCCAATAAAGGTACATTTCTTGGATTTACCTTCAAGCTTTGTTCTATTTTCTTTATCAATATGCACAAATGCTTCACAACCAAATGTTCTCAGAAATTATTAGTTTACATTTTTATCTGTCCATGCCTCCTATGGAATACCACCATCCAAAGCACTTGAGGGTCCTCTGTTTATTAAATAAACAACAGTATTTACAGCATCCTCCCAAAACTATAAGGGAAACCCTGCATGCAGTCTCATACACCTTGCATGCTCCATGATCGTTCTTTTCATCCTTTCTGACTGTCTTCTCTCTACGAATCCCATGGTATGAATAGTAACTATCAAACTCCTTGCCGCAATACTCACCTCCATTATCAGATCTAAGACACTTCAACCTTTTCCCTGTCTCATTCTCAACCAAATCTTTCCACTTCTTAAAAGTAGAAAACACATCAGATTTCTGTCTAATGCAATAAACCCAAGTTTTCCTAGTTGTATCATCAATAAATGTAACATAATAATGAGATCCACTGAGAGATTATACTTGAACTGGTCCCCATACATCTGTATGCACTAGCTCTAACTTTTCATTCTTCTTCTGTTTCCCAACCCTAAGAAATCTGACTATCTTCTGTTTTCCATAAACACAGTTTTCACATAATTCCAAACTTACCTGCTTCAAATCTAGCAGCAACTTCCTTGAGTGGAGAATTTGCATCCCCTTCTCACTCATGTGGCCAAGCCTATGATACCACAATGCTGTATCTGTTCCCGTGGAAGCTAAAGAGATAGAATGGTCAGTATTATGAGGACATAAATACAACGTACCTATTCTGTCTCCTTTTGCTATCACCATTGATCCTTTAGTGATCTTCCACTACTTTTCTCCAAATGTAGATAGACAGTCGTTATCTCCCAACTGCCATGTTGAGATTAGATTTCTTTTCATAGCAGGAATATGCCTAACATATTTCAATAGCCAGTTAGTTCTATTCTTAACTTTTATCCATACCTTACCCATTCCAAAAATTTTACATGGCTCATCATCACCCAATAAAACATGTCCAAAATCGCCAGGAACATACTCATGAAAGTATTTCCTATGGGGTGTAGCATGACATGAAGCTCCTGAATGTACTACCCAATAATAATTAGTATTATCTAATGCAACAATCAAAGCATCTTGTAACACATCACCTGCTACATTTGCTTCCTGGGTAGTTTCCTTCTGTGCATCTCCTTTCTTCTTTAAAGATCTGCAGTCTTTCTTCAGATGTCCTTTCTTTCCACAGTTCCAACACTCTATTTTTCCCAGTCTGGACTTGGATCTTCCCGTTTTAGACTTGCCACGATTACCTTGGCTCTTTCCTCTCTCCTTTTGTCTTCCCCTGCTCTACATGGTCAACGCATTACCTGATGTCTCATCTGTGCTTTTTCTTCACATTTTCTCGCTAAGAATAACACCAATAACATCATCAAATTTCAAGGTATTTGAACCAGAGACAGAGTTAATTACAGCCATGACCAAGCTATTCCAACTTTCTGGCAATGAACATAAGATTAGAAGAGCCCTAACCTCATCATCAAAATTCACACTTACAAAGCTTAGCTGATTTGTAACCGTATTAAACTCATTTAAATGATCACTAACAGATCCACTTTCATACATCTTCATATTAAATAAACGCTTCATTAGAAATACCTTGTTGGAGGCTGAGGGTTTTTCATACAGCTTACCCAGTGCGCTCATCAAACCCTTCGTTGTCATTTATTTTGAGATATTGAAAGCCACTGACGAAGCCAGGCTCAGTCGTATTGTTCCCAGAGCCTTTCTGTCAAGAACCTCCCATTCTTCGTCCTTCATGGCCGCCAGCTGCTTTGCTCTTCCTCCCACCGGTAGGAATAGATCCTTCTGGTATAGATAGTCCTCCATTTGCATCTTCCATAACTTGAATTTTTGGCCGTTAAACTTCTCAACCTTAAACTTTCCTTCTTCCGCCATTGCTCCCACTCGAACCAGAAACCCTAGCTTCCTGTGGGTTTATCTGCCAAATAGACTTTTAGCTCTGATACCAATTCTTAGAAAAAACAAGATCGCAGAGCAATAACAATAAACATAAATGCAAATATAATCACACACACATTACAAGAGAGACATAGATATATCGTGGTTCACCCCAACTTGGGCTACGTCCACACTGAATTTGCCAGTCCTTATTATTATTACTATCTAGCAAGGTGAAGGGATACAACCTGCAGCACAGCCACTGCACTTCCTCTTCACTGTCTCACAGTCTCTCTCCTGATCTTAAAGATCTTTACAATGCATAAAACCTAATACATCAACCCTAGCCATATTACAATGTCTTTCTTTTCTAGGGAAAATACAATGGGAAAAATACCACGGGATACCCAAAACCATGGGCCCGTAAAACAACTGGCGAAAACAGCCCTGAACCCCTAAAAATGTAGAATGGGTGTACAGTCCTCCGGGGTGCCCGGCTAATACAATATCATCTATGAGACTGGAAGATCTGGCTCTACAACCAACAATCTCCCACTTGGAGAATGATCTCAGCAACTCCACTGCTATTGGACTTAGACTTAGAAAATTTCTCCTCTTCACCTTCATGCTAGAAGGCCAACTGAAACCAAGCAAGAACTTAGTTTCTCTCTGGTCACTACCTTTGTGAACATGTCTGCAGGATTTTGGCTAGTATGTATCTTTTCCAGCTTCAATAGTTCATCTTCTAGAACAAAGCGTATGAAATGGTACTTGAGATGTATATTTTTAGTCCCAGAATGGAATGCTAAGTTCTTTGTAAGATGAATGGCACTCTGGTTGTCACTATACAACCTGCTATCCTTCTGCTTCTTACCCACTTCCTCTATAAAACTTTGCAACCAAATCATCTCTTTACTAGCCTCTATAATAACAACATACTCTACTTCCGTTGTTGAAAGTGCAACAACCTTCTATAGTTTCAAAATCCAGCTTACTGTTGTTCCACCTACAGTAAAAACATGCCCTGTGGTGCTCCTCCTGCTATCCTTATCACCTACCATATATGCATCAACATATCCCTGTAGAACAATGTCTAAACCTCCAAAACATAATGCCTGAGTGGTGGTACCTCTCAAATACCTGAGAATCCACTATACTGCCCTCCAATGTTCTTTACCCGGATTGTTCATATATTTGCTCACATCTCCCACTGCATGTGCAATATCTGGTGTTGTGCACACCATGGCATACATCAAGCTGCCAACTGCTGATTGATAGGGAATCTTGGACATGTAATCTGTCTCTTCTTGTGTCTTGGGACACATTTCCTTACTTAGACTGAAATGGTTGGCCAAAGGTGTACTAATTGGTTTTGCATTCTGCATTCTGAACCTCTCCAACACCTTTTGTATGTACTCACCCTAAGACAATGTCAATTTGCGATTTTTCTTGTCTCTTGTTATTCTCATATCAAGGATTTGCTTTGCAGCACCCAAATCCTTCATCGCAAATGAATTAGCTAGCTTCCTTTTGAGTACATTTATATCCTACATGTTAGACCCTACAACAAGCATGTCATCCACATACAATAACAAGATAATATATCTTTCATTGTCTAGCTTCTTGAAATAAATACAGTGGTTAGAATGACATCTACTATAACCTTGTTCTATCATAAACCTGTCAAATTTTAAATACCACTGCCTTGGAGCTTGCTTCAAGCCATACAAACTCTTTTTCAATCTGCATACCAAGTTCTCCTTACCTTTGAACTCATACCCTTTTGGTTGCTGCATATATCTTTTCCTCTAAATCCCCATGGAGAAAGGCTGTTTTTACATCTAACCGTTCAAGATGCAAATATTCTACTGTCACTAGACTTAAGATAGTCCTAAATGAAGTCATATTAACAACATGAGAAAATATTTCATCAAAATCAATACCTTTCTTCTGTGCAAACCCCTTTACAACAAGTCTGGTCTTGTACCGCTTCTTACCTCCTTCTTCTTCCTTCAACTTGTAAATCCGTTTGTTCTGCAATGCTCTTTTACCAACAGGAAACTGAACCATATCCCAAGTCTGGTTTCCTACCAATGAGTCCATCTCCTCATTCATTCCTTGCTCCCTCTTCTTTCTAGTTTCCTCCTACATTGCTTCTTCATAACATTATGGTTCACCGGCATTAGTCATCAACAAATAATACATTGAAGGAGAGTATCGTTCAGGGAGTCTACTTAACCTGGTAGATCTTCTTGTAGTTGCAGGAGTTTCAGGTACTTGTTGTTGTTCTTGATTTTCTGGCACCTTTGGAACTTTATTTTCTTGAATTTCATCAAGTACTGTGTACTCTGTGGTTTTCTTTTCCTGTTTCTTTCCCTGCAACTGATCTTTATACATGACCTTTTCATTGAATGTCACATATCTACTCTTGATGATTTTGTTATTTTCATAATCCCATAAGCGATAACCAAATTCATCAACTCCATATCCAATAAAGGTACATTTCTTGGATTTACCTTCAAGCTTTGTTCTATTTTCTTTATCAATATGGACAAACGCTTCACAACCAAATGTTCTCATAAATGAGTAGTTTACCTTTTTATCTGTCCATGCCTCCTCTGGAATACCACCATCCAAAGCACTTGAAGGTCCTCTGTTTATTGAATAAACAACAGTATTTACAGCATTCGCCCAAAACTGTAAGGGCAACCCTTCATGCAGTCTAATACACCTTGCACGCTCCATGATTGTTCTGTTCATCCTTTCTGACACACCATTTTCTTGTGGTGTTCCTGGGACTGTCTTCTCTCTACAAATCCCATGGTATGAACAGTAACTATCAAATTCCTTGCCGCAGTACTCACCTCCATTATCAGATCTGAGACACTTTAACCTTTTCCCTGTCTCATTCTCAACCAAAGCTTTCCACTTCTTAAAAGTAGCAAACACATCAGATTTCTGTCTAATGCAATAAACCCAAGTTTTCCTAGTTGCATCATCAATAAATGTAACATAATAATGAGAGCCACCAAGAGATTGTACCTGAGTTGGTCCCCATACATCTGTATGTACTAGATCTAACTATTCATTCTTCTTCTGTTTTCCAACCCTGAGAAATCTGACTCTCTTCTGTTTCCCATAAACACAATTTTCACATAATTCCAAACTTACATGCTTCAAATCTGGAAGTAACTTCTTTGAGTGGAGAATCTGCATCCCCTTCTCACTTATGTGGCCAAGCCTTTGATGTCACAGTGCTGTATCTGTTCCTGTGGAAGTTAAAGAGATAAAATGGTCAGTATTATGAGGACATAAATACAACGTACCTATCCTGTCTCATTTTGCTATCACCATTGATCTTTTAGTGATCTTCCACCACTTTTCTCTAAATGTAGATAAACAGCCGCCATTTCCCAACTGCCCTGTTGAGATCATATTTCTTTTCATAGTAGAAATATGCCTAACATCTTTCAATAGCCAGTCAGTTCCATTCTTAACTTTTATCCATACCTTACCCATTCCAACAATTTTACATGGCTCATCATCACCCAATAAAACATGTCCAAAATCGCCAGGAACATACTCATGAAAGTATTTCCTATGGGGTGTAGCATGACATGAAGCTCCTGAATAATTGCTAGTATTATCTAATGCAAGAATCAAAGCATCTTGTAACACATCACCTTCTACATTTGCTTCCTGAGTAGTTTCCTTCTGCGCATCTCCTTTCTTCTTTAAAGATCTGCAGTCTTTCTTCAAATGTCTTTTCTTTCCACAGTTTCAGCACTCTATTTTTGCCAGTCTAGACTTGGATCTGCTTGTTTTAGACTTGCCATGATTACCTTGTCTCTTTCCTCTCTCCTTTTGTCTTCCCCTGCTCTACATAGTCAATGCATTACTTGATGTCTCATCTGTGTTTTTTCTTCGCATTTCCTTACTAAGAATAACACCAATAACATCATCAAATTTCAAGGTGTTTGAACCAGAGATAGAGTTACTTACAGCCATGACCAAACTATTCCAGCTTTCCGGCAATGAACACAAGATTAGAAGAGCCCTAACCTCATCATCAAAGTTCACACTTACAGAACTTAGTTGATTTGTTACCGTATTAAACTCATTTAAATGATCAGTAACAGATCCACCTTCAGACATCTTCATATTAAATAAACACTTCATTAGAAATACCTTGTTGGAGGCCGAGGGATTTTCATACAGCTTACCCAGTGCACTCATCAAACCCTCCGTTGTTGTTTCTTTTGAGATATTGAAAGCCACCGACGAATCCAGGCTCAGCCGTATTGTTCCTAGAGCCTTTCTGTCAAGAACCTCCCATTCTTCGTCCTTCATGGCCGCCGGCTTCTTTGCTCTTCCTCCCAACGGTAGGAATAGATCCTTCTGGTACAGATAGTCCTCCATTTGCATCTTCCATAACTGGAAGTTTTGGCCGTTAAACTTCTCGACCTTAAACTTTCCTTCTTCCGCCATTTCTCCCACTCGAACCAAAAACCCTAGCTTCCTGCGGGTTTATCTGCTAAATAGACCTTTGGCTCTGATACCAATTGTTAGAAAAAACAAGATCGCAGAGCAATAACAATAAACAGAAATGCAAATATAATCACACACACATTACAAGAGAGACATAGATATATCGTGGTTCACCCCAACTTGGGTTACGTCCACACTGAATTTGCCAGTCCTTATTATTATTACTGTCTAGCAAGGTGAAGGGATACAACCTGTAGCACACCCGTTGCACTTCCTCTTCACTATCTCACAGTCTCTCTCATAATCTTAGAGATCTTTACAATGCATAAAACATAATACATCAACCCTAGCCATATTACAATGTCTTTCTTTTATAAGGAAAATACAATGGGAAAAATACCATGGGATACCCAAAACCATGGGCCCGCAAAAATACCATGGGATACTGAAATAATTTTATTTTATTTTTTTAAAGAAAAACAACAAGTAGTAATTGGGTTAGGACAACTCAACAACTATAGATGCTGCTGGAAATAGACGACCGTGGGCAAGTTTTTTTTTTTGCAGGAAAAAATAGGAAAAATTATGAGTTGGAGCGTGGTTTTTTAGCCGGTCTACGCGGTGTAGAGTGCAGGTTTCAGGCTCGTAGATGCGGTCTGGAGTGTGGATGACACGTCGGGATGTGCGGCGTGAGGCGCAGGTTGTAGGAGGAAATGAGCGGCTGGGGGCGCAGGATGCGGGCTGGCAGCTGCATGGTGCAGCGTGATAGGTGGGTGTCAACTGCATTTTGCAGCGCGACAAGTAGGGCGGGAGCTGCAATGTGCTACGCGCAGAACGGGGGCAGCGGCTGCTGTGTGCAGTGCACAGAGCAGGGCAGCGGTGGCGGTGTGCAACGCGCAAAGCGGGGGTAGCGATTATGGTGTGCATCATGTAGTGCAGGGCAGCGGCTGCGGTGTGCAATGCGTAGAGCAGGATGGCGTCGATGGTCGGGGCCACGTGCAGGGAAAAGTAGGTCGCGGTCGGGGCCATTAGTAGGGAGCAAGAAGTTGTGGACTGGGCCGCAGGGAGGAGCAGGGAAGCTGCGCAGTGGGCAGTGTAACTGAGCTGAACATGCGCGCTGGGGGTTGCGGCTGAGGGCCGAAAAGCCGCGCTGGGGGCCATGGATGAGGGCTGAAAAGGTGCAGTTTTCTGTGCAGAAACCGATGCAAAAAAATTGCAGCCGAACAGAAAAAACAATAGGCATGTAACTAAGTAAATAAGACAAAAAACAAAAATAAACAAAGATAAAAAAAATACCAAACCAGAGGTTCAGATAGTGGAGTCGCCAATCTGTAGCATGGGTTTTCACCCTTGCTTGTGCAAAAGAGCACATGCTAAGGGTAATGGAATCCTTAACAACAGTTTAATGGAAAATAATGAAAAACTAATTAAATATGAAAATAGTGAAATATCAAGCTAGTATGTGCATGTAGAGCAAAGTTAAACTACAGTAAAGAACATAAAATAACCATGATAAATAATGAAATGAAATCTTGATTTCTATATTACAAAGGGGCAAACAAGGGTTTGCTTAAATTGTTCACCTCAAATGTTGAGGCTTGTGGAGTTCTACAACCGCAAAAAGCAATGCACCAGGGCTCCACAGATTCCTTCTCTTTCTCCGAATGCTGAATGGATGGGCCCAAGGTTGGCTCAAAGGGAAGAATTTAGTTCAAATGGTTGAGCTAGAGTTATAGGATGATTTGGGCAACATAAGGGTATGATAGTTGATGGATGGTAAAATGGGGGCCCCCCATCCCCTTTTATAGACTTAGGTTAGGGGTTTTAGTCTTCTGTTTCCTCTTTTTTTATTTTCTTTTTGAGTTTATTTCCCCTTTTTTCATTTTTGGGAATTTTGGATCCTCTTTTGGGGTTTTGGTATGTTTTTGAAGGAATTAAATGAATCCGAGGAGGAAAAAGTAATATTTTTCCTTTTGGGGCACCCATTTGGGTTTTTTTGGGTTTTGGAGGCTAGGATGATAGGGAAATTGGTCAACAGGATTATGTGTCTAATGGCATGAGCCGGTGAGTGATTTTTAGGTGTTAACAATTGCAATATCCATCACTCTTTTACATAATTATACTGCCAATATAAAAAATAAATATTTGCAAATATAATAATCAACCACCTAAAAAAGATACTCAAATTGTTTACTCTCTTAATGAAAATGGTGTGTAAGCTAAAGTCTAAATGATTTGCACCCATTATTTGGAGAATTTTTCGATCAAAATCCGGCAGAAATTATTAAAAAGCCAGTTTTAAGTTGTTGAAATTGCATAATCGGGGTGCCCCAGGGGTAATCAAGGGCATTGAATCCATTTTTGTAATCAAAATTGCAATTCAACAATAGAAATTGCAATTTAGCATAAACCACATCACTGGATTGCAACAAATCTCGTCGGAAAAGTGCAAATCATTTATACTTTAGCTTACTCTGAAGAAAATAACGTTGGGCAATAGAAATCGTAAAACTACGATTCAATTTCTTTTTAAATTCAAAACATAAATTTTAGAAATATCCCACCCATATAACATTTAAAAAAAACTTATCATAATCTAAAGTTGTATGATTTCTTTTATTATTAATAATATAATATTATAAAAATTCTTAATTTAGATTTTTTAATGAAAAATTAAATTAATTTATAAAATTCTAAGGAATGCCATATATAAAGCTGATATAGGAAAAATAAAAATATAACTAGCACAACCATTTATCTTGTGGTGAGTGGACACCAATAGGCCACAAGTTAAGTGCCACGAACAAGTTATATGTTAGTTGTTCTTCATGCATAGTAGTAATTATCTTTTGTTATCACCCACATTATTTTAGTTAAATGAGTTGTTTTCCATGAGTTATCCATGCATCATCTACCAGTTATTTTATATATATATATATATATATATATATAATTGTTTATTTCAAATTTGGAACAACGACCATACAATCAATTTGAACAATATACTTGTTTCATTCTCCTACAATTTAGGAAAAACATAGGTGCTAGTCCACCCCAAATTCTAAAATATAAATACTGATCGTTATAAAAATAAAAAATAAAAAAAATTCATGAAATAGAAAATAATAAAAATCCAATTTATTTAACCAAAACATTACTTTACATTATAATAAAATATTCAAAATTTAAAAACATTTTGTAATAAATTAACTAGCACAATCACTTAATTTGTGGTCGTTGAACATCAATAGACCACAAGTTAAGTGCCACGAACAAATTAAATATGTTACCTGTTTTCCTTATGTAATTGTAATCACCCATTATCTATGCTTCAACTAACTATTATCACCCACCTTCTTCTAGTTAAACATGTTGTTTACCATAAACTGCCCTGTTATCCATGCATAAACACCAATTATTTTTTATATTCTTAATTATTTATTTCAAAAACATGAGATCATACATCCATCAATAACGTTTTGGATGATGAGTCCATCCTCCTACACATAGTGGAAGTCTCAAAATGTAGGTCACACCAACCACTTACCAGCGTTGCCATCTCCAATTACTACTGTCGTTATCCTTTAATCCATCAAATTCAAATTCTAGATGGGATAAGAGAATATTTAAAAGTATGGCGACAACAATTCGAGAATATTTATAAAGTATGGCTAATGCATGTAAGTGGATATTCCCTTCATTGTTTTTTTTGGGAATTGTTACATGCCATTGAATTTAGACACACAACATATGTAAATATTTGCATGTATTTTCCTATTGACGATGTCGTTTATGGTATGTTTTTTATTAGATATAATTTATAATGCAAAGGGCTTTTAATGATATAATTATATTATTGAGCTTTTAGATGTGATTGTAACAAGTGCCACGGGAGTGGCGATGTCCCTGCCGTCAGGAGTTAGTATCAAATTTTGTCATTTAACTAAATTAGGTGTTAGTTAATGAATTGGGTATTGGAAATTAGAATTTGGTTTTGTAAATTTTATCATTTAGTCAATGAATTGAGTATTGGAAATCAGAATTTGTTTCGTAAATTTTATCATTTAGTTAATGAATTGGATATTGGAAATTATAATTTTTTTTTGTAAATTTTATCATTTAATTCATTAATGAATTAGAGCTACAAGCTACTTAATTAATTTAATTAATTAGCTTGGTTGAAAAATAAAATAAATTAACTAGATGAATATTGTCTAAAATTATAATGCAACAACTTATCCTTACTTCTGTCCAAGTCTATGAACCTACACACAATACAACAAGCACCTTCCTCAAACGCTTAGCAGAATTAGAACCACCAAACTATAGTTAATAACTTTCATTACTTCACTTGGTCGAATTGATTTATTAACTAGCAAGCCATATTAATATTAATAATATGGCTTATATACGCCGATCTACGTATATCTGTCGTTTAAATGTGGTTGATATGTGCCGATCGGCATATATAAGCCATATTATTAATATTAATATGGCTTGCTAGTTTACGGCCGACGTGCACAGAATATTTAGTGAATTTTACTATTAATATTATGGCTAGGAAAATAATAATAATAAATATTACTATTTTAAAATAATAATTTGTTTAAAAAATCTTTTAAAAATAGTTATTTTAAAAATATAATTAATAAATTATAAATAATTTATAGTATTAAATAATTATTTATTAACCAATATTATTTTAATTATTTTATAATTAGGTTTAATAAATTATAAATAGTTTAGAGTAATAATTAAATATTTTGTAATAATAATAATTTAATTATAATAATAATATTAATGATTATTATTATTATTATTATTATTATAAAATAACAAATGTTGAAGTAGTTTATAATAATAATAAAAATAATATTCTATTATAATAATTATTATTATAATAAATAAGAAAAACAATAATAAATAAAAATAATTTATAATAAGGATTCGCAATAATAATAATAATAATAATTTATATTCTATTTTTTTATTATTCTTTATAATAATAATAATAATAATAATATTATTATAAAATAATAATTTTTTAAATATTTTAAAATAATAAAAATAATTATAAATAAAAAAATATAATTATAAATGAAAATAAGAAAAAGAATGAAAAAAATCTAATAATGTTTAATATCTAATATATAATAATAATAATAATAATAATTATTAATGTCTAATATCTAATGTATAATGTTTAGTATAAACTAATGTTACTAATGTTTAGCATTGCATAATATAAATACATAGTTTTAATTATTCTGCAAATAAATGTTGACTAATGTTTTTCAACTTTTAAATGTTTATTAATGTCCAATGTGTGAATTTAATGTTTAATGTCTAATGTGTGATGTGTAAATTTAATGTTTAATGTCGAATGTATGATGTTTATTAATCTCTAATGTTTAATAATGTCCAATGTCTAGTTTTATGAATGTTTATAATACTAATAATGCCAATAATAATGCACTTATTAATGTTTTCTAATGTATAATGTTTTGTAATGTGTAATAATGCTAATGTCTTTATTAATGTTTTTCTAATGTTTAATAATACTTAGTATTAATAATATTTAATAATGTCCAATGTCTAAATGTCTAAATTTAATGTTTATTAATGTTTAATGTGTGATGTTTAATAATCTCTAATGTTTTTTAATGTGTAATGTGTACTTTTATTAATGTTTATAATGATAATGACGACAATCCTAATGTCTTTATTAATATTCTCTTATGTTTAATAATATTTAATGTTTGATGTGTGATGTTTAATAATCTCTAATATTCATTAATGTGTAATGTTTACTTTTTTATCTTTATAATGTTAATAATGCCAATGTTAATGTCTTTATTAATGTTTTATGTTTATTGATATTTAATGCTTAATGTTTTCTAATGTTTATTGAAAACTAATGTCTAATGTGTAATGTAAACTAATCTTACTAATATTTAACTCTTATTATAAAAATAAAATAATTAATAATAATAATAATAATAATGATTCTTGGGTTTTTATTATTATAATAATTAGCAAGCCATATTAATTAATAATAATAATAATAATAATAACCAATAGTCAATCATGGTTAATCATTGGTCAACCAATTATCAAGGAATGGTAAACGAATTGGTCAACCCTTGGTTCACCATTAGTCAACCAATGGTTTACCATAGTCAATTAATGGTAGACCAGTGTAAACCATGGCAACTAATGTCAACGATAGTCAATCGTTGACCAATAGTCAATCAATGTGAGCTAATGGTCAACCATTGATCAACCATGGTATAACAATGGTTGAGTATGGTTGACATTGGTGGACCACTCCTCAACAATTGGTTGACTATTAGATGACTTATGGTCAACTACTCGTTGACCATTGGTTGACTTATGGTTGACCATTGGTTCATTATTGGATGACTTGTGGTTAACCATGGTTGACTATTATTGGTTGACTATGGATGACTATTCGTTGACCATGGTTGACATTGGTTGACTATGGTTGACCATTCTTGACTATTGGTTGACTAAATTGGTTGACCATGCTTGACTATTGGTTAACCATGCTTGACTTTGGCTGACTTTGGTGGATTTTTGGTTGATCGTGGTTGACTTTGGTTTCCGATGGTTGAATATGGTTGACCATGGTTGAATATTGTTGACCATGATTGACATTTGTTTATCTTGGTTGACCATGGGTGACTTTGGTTTACCATGGTTGACTTCGGTTGACTATAGTTGACTTTGGTTAACTTTGGTCGACCATGGTTGAATTTGGTTTACCATGGTTTCCTATAGTTGAGTTTGGCTAACTTTGGTCAACCATGGTTGACTTTTGGTTGAACATGACTTTGGTTGACCATGGATGACTTTTGGTTCACCATTGTTGACTTTGGTTTAGTTATGGTTGACCATGGTTAAGTTGCTTAACTATGGTTTCCTTTTGATTGACCATGGTTAACTTGCTTAACTAAGGTTGACCATGGTTAAATTTGACTAACAATGGTTGACTTTTAATTTATCATAGTTGGCTTTGGTTGACCATTGTTGGCTTTGGTTGACCATTGTTGACTTTGGTTGAGTTTTGGGTGCTCATGGTTGACTTTGGTTGACTATGGTTGACTTTTGGTTCTCTATGGTTGACTTTAGTTGACCTTTGTTGACTTTGGTCGACCACGATTGGTTGACTTTTCTTGACCATGGTTGAATTTTTTGAACCATGGTTGGAGAGTTTCGTCAACCATGGTTAAAGTTTGTTGACTTTTGGTTGGCCATGGTTGACCATGGTTGGTTGACTTTGGTCAACCATGGTTAACTTTGGTCGACCATGGTTGACTTTGATTGATTATGGTTGACCATAGTTGACTTTGGTTAATTATGGTTAACTTTGGTTGACCATGGTTGAATATCATTTACCATGGTTGATATTTGTTTCTCTTAGTTGATCATCGTTGACTTTGGTTGACTATAGTTGACTTTGGTTAACTTTGGTCAATCATGGTTGACTTTGGTTTACCATGGTTGACTATACTTGAGTTTGGCTAACTTTGGTCAACCATGGCTGACTTTTGGTTGAACATGACTTTGGTTGACCATGGATGACTTTTGGTTCACCATTGTTGACTTTGGTTGAGTTTTGGTTGACCATGGTTAACTTACTTAACTATGGTTGCCTTTTGTTTGACCATGGTTAAATTTGACTAAACATGGTTGACTTTTAATTGATTATAGTTGGCTTTGGTTGACCATTGTTGGCTTTGGTTGACCATTGTTGACTTTGGTTGAGTTTTGGTTGCTCATGGTTGACTTTGGTTCACCATGGTTGACTTTGGTTGACTATGGTTGAATTTTGGTTCTCCATGGTTGACTTTAGTCGACCTTTGTTGACCATGATTTGTTGACTTTTCTTGACCATGGTTGAATTTTTTCAACCATGGTTGGTTGACTTTTGTCGACCATGGTTGAATTTTGTTGACTTTTGGTTGGCCATGGTTGACCATGGTTGGTTGACTTTGGTCAACCATGGTTAACTTTGGTCGACCATGGTTGACTTTGGTTGATTATGGTCGACCATGGTTGACTTTGGTTAATTATAGTTAACTTTGGTTGACCATGGTTGGTTGACTTCGGTTGACCATTGTTGACTTTTTGTTAGCCATGGTTGAGCATGGCTGAATTTTGTCGACCATGGTAGGTTGACTTTAGTCGACCATGGTTGAATTTCATTGAATTTTGGTTTTCCATGGTTGAATTTTTATTATCATGGTTGACTTTGGTTAACCATGGTTTGCTTTGGTTTACCAACGTTGACTTTGGTTTACCATGGTTCGTTGACCTTGCTTGACTTTTTCCTAACTTTTGGTTGGTTATGGTTGACTATGGTTGACCATGGTTAACTGTAGTTGACCATGGTAGCTCATGGTTGAATTTTGGTTGCTCATGTTTGACTTTCATTGAGTTTGGTTGACTAGTGTTGACTTTTGTTGACCATTGTTGTTCATGGTTGACCATGGTTCACTATGCTTGCCCATGGTTATTCACGATTCACCAATGTTGATCATGGGTGTTCATGATTGACTATGGTTGACCATAGCCAATGATGGTTGAGAAAGGTCAACGATGGTTGACCATGGTTGTTCATTATTGACCATGGTTTTCCAAGGTTGATTATGGTTGATTATAGTTGTTCATGGATGAGCATTGTTGTTCGTGGTTGACTACAATTGTTCATGGTTTACTATGTTTGAGTATGGTTGAATTGTTATATACCTCAATGGTTATATCACATTTGCATGGTCATTCAGAGTTATGTTTAGGGTTTCATGAGATCGTTTAAGGTTAAAATGACATTAGATGTTAATATTGAATGTTTTCAAACACATTAGTGGATATAGGTGTATTGAAATGTCACACTATACCTTAATATAATATGATTTAAAAACACATACATACATAAATTTTATCTTATGTGTACATATATTTTTATAATCAATGATCTTGAATTAATTGTTGTTTAAAATTAATATTGAGAGGAAAAGTGAAAATCATATGATTTAAAAAAACCTAGACACACATTTCTTATAATGTTTGTATAAATGTATATATTGTATTTTGGCTGAACCATGTAAATATATTATCATTAAATTAAATTAAAATTATTTGAATATTTTAAAATTAAATCAATTTAAATGTTTTAATGGTGAATATAGTCCATATTGAATTGGAACATTGTTTACTTTTAATATAATTTAAATGTTATAGTGAATGTTGCAATGTAAATTGGAAAACACAGACATGTCTTATAATGCTTACATAATTTTTTTTATATAAGTCTATATACTATGACTTTTTTTATCTCTTTTACATAATTGTTTTATAAATCTATACAATATAAATTTATATACTATAATATAAATCCATATATATTATATTTTTTTATACAAATCTATATATTACTCTTTTTTCTATTTTCTTACAATGTTTATATATATTTTAAATCTATATATTATAATTTTTCTAAATTATATTATGATATTAACAGAGTTTTAAAAATCAAAATTATTTTTTAATATTGTAAAATCCAAATGTAAATATATAAGACATTAAAATTAATATAATTTAAATTAATATTATATTATTTAAAATTAATATAATTTAAATTGAAAATTACTTTTATTATAATTTAAATTAATATAATTAAAAATATATATAATTTACATATTTTTGGTTCACATAAATGATCTTAATTGCTTGCTTTGGGTTATTCTCAGTGATCAAAAGAAATAATCAAACCATTAAATGCTTGCTTGGGTCATTCTCAGTGAAGAAAATAAGGAACCACTCCCCACTGTATTGAGAAATCTTGAAATTCGACCATGTAATTTTGCAATTCCAGAAAGGAAATGTTTGTATCAGCAGTTAATTAATTTATATTACATTATAATCAATAGTGTAAAAAGGAAAAGATGGAATTGCTCGATAATAAAACTAAACAACTTCTGTAACAAAGTCACCCTGAGATTTATGAGAATGTTGTGATACAAGGTGAGATTTATGTGAATCTTTCTTGAATGATGATAAAGGGATTTATTATTGATGGGAACTGCCTGTCAGGTAGCCTTTCTCTTCTTTCTGTAATTTTGAGCTGCAAATAAATTACCCTTAAAAAATCAGAATAACCTTTAACTCATTTGCAGCAATATCCAGAAGAATATGAGAGCCACGATCAATCCATTAATAGCCGTTGTCGCAGTAGCTCCTGGCTATTAATGTTCCTGAGAGTGTCAAAGTGTGTAGCATATTATCAAAACCCATATCGTATGCACTATTGTATGTCTATATTGCACAGTTTAAAGAAAGAGCCATTACTTGCCTGGCTATTAATGTTCCTGAGAGTGTCAAAGTGTGTAGCATATTATCAAAACCCATATCGTATGCACTATTGTATGTCTATATTGCACAGTTTAAAGAAAGAGCCATTACTTGTTTATAATGTGTGAATCCTTCCTGAAGTTAGTTTGATCAAATGGAAAAGGTATAGTGACGTTGGGCTTCTAGTTAATGCAGAATTCAAAGCTCGTGCTGGAAATTCAATGGTAGAAAGAATTCAAAGCTCGTGCTCAAAATGCAATGATAGAAAGCCATCGAAGAGGCTAATTTCAAGACCTCGATAGCATGCTTGACTAACATTATATTAATATGGATTGAATTAATATTAAATTATATTAAAAATGTGGATTCAATTAATATTAAATTATATTATTTTTTATTTAATAAATTTTAACCAAACCAACAACCAATCAATAAAGAGTTTTGACCAAAGAAATTCATATATATATAACTTTTCATACCAAAATTTACACAATAAAATAAAATAATATTAAATAATATTAATTTTTATTTAATAAATTTTAATTGAACTGTATTGAGAAGATTGTGGGATTTCAATCAACGACATAGGTCTATGAAAAAAAAATGTGGATTCAAGAAATTTTCATATTGCATTATTTTAAATATATGGATTCTTGAATTAAGTCGACCTTAGAATGATAGCAAACCCTTCCAATAATCACATCAGGATAATCTAGATAGCCTGCAAAATATATATTAATTGAATGATGCTGCGAGTAAAGATTGTAGGGTTTTACTCAGCCATGCCATTCTTTAGAATTCGATCCGGCTACAGTCACACGACAAACCGAAAACAATAACTTGAACGGAAGATGGAATCATTTTTCAACTCAATTTCGACTCGATAAGAATTGTAGTAACAAAGGGTTGAAGGGTTTTTTTGAGGGATAGAGGGTTTTGGGGACGATGGGTTCATGGATAGAAACTGGAGTATTTTGTATGTACAGAACCCACAATCAATGATGGACATTCAATTATTATATAATAACAACTACAAATAGCATATTCAAAGAAACATTATCAATATTCAAAGAAAAATTATCAATAGGAATTATAATTACAGTGCCGACTGCAACACAAAATTAAGCAATAACATAAATCGTAACGGGGTAGAAAAATAGGATTGCATAAATGGCATCAAAATGATCATAGTGGCTACAAAACAAAATTAAAGCTGAAAAGAAGAACAAGAAACTAAACAGCCTGCAAAATATATTAAGTGAACCGAAACCGCTTGCAAAATATATATTAATTGAATGATGTTGGGAGTAAATATTTTACGGTTTTACTTAGCCATGCCTTAAAAGAAAACAGTCTTGTTTTCTTTTGGGATAGAGATCCTTCTGTCCATGCCAACAACGACAGTGATAATCCCTCCACTCTATGTATATCCTCATACAGTAATCTCCCTTTATATGAATTCATATAGTAAAACAATAAAATTACGATAATAACAGGTGATTACATAATCAATCATAAATCAAATGAGGTTTATGTCCAGAAATTCCTACCCAAACAACCTGTTGGGAAATCATGTATCCATCTTCTGTTGTTATGCGTCAGAGAACTTCCAGAGCATGCTTTAAATGGAGAAACGCCCGCACTCAGAAAAAGTTTTTCTTCAGATAAAATATGTTGCACAAACCTGGATAAAAATAACATGCAGTGTTATATAAATCATAAAAATGTAACCTAGGTGAAATCCTGCAGAGGTTATATAAAAAAAATTCTATCAACAAACAGATGCAGAGGTCGCCTCCCTTCCATGTCTTGAGTAGAGATTTAGAAGTCTGTCTATCAAACAACTATATAGGTTCCTTCGTAATCTCTGTTGCCCAATGTTTGCAGAGGTTTAACCTACTTTGTTAAACTTGAATTTCTATCTAAATAAGTAACCGAGATCTCTCTCACAAAGTAATATTATCAAACCACATATGGCACCTATATTCGCAGCAGCTCGGTCGCCTTCATACATCACAATCTTTGGCACCTGTTTCCACCTTGCAATATGAACCCTCTGCATCAGATCCAACTTCAATGTATGTATGACACAACAATTAATACCTTTATTGCTATGCTCAGTGCAAAGTGATAAAAAACTTAGGAATACATTGGAAAATCCTTTTCTCAATGCAAAGATGATCAATCCCGCAGGGAGGAAGCCATTGAGAAAGAAAATATTCAGCATTCTCATATGTTTAGTAAATTTTCCCTTTCACAAAACGTCGATGGATGGAAGCTTTTTTTATCTCCTCAAATGCCTCCATGAAACACTTGGATAGCATATTTGCGTCGACATAAGCTTTTGAACCCGCCACTTGGAGTTTGACAGTGCCCATATAACTCAGAATCGACACAAAGAGAGACTGCATGAAAAATTTTCTGGTTAAATTCCACGATATCAATCAAATAAATTTTGAAAGATTTGAAATTCAAACACCATATTGTAAATTTATTTATTGCGTTGATTTATTGCAAATAAGTTAAAAAGGTTGAAAATAACTCGATAGTCTATTTACTCACCATAGGTGCACCGGATATAAAAAAGGAAAAGCCTTTTATTGCATTCCCATCTATTGCAATCTTTTCCATTGGGCCAATCATATTTGATATTACCATTGTTGTATTGACAATAGTATTGTATAAAGATTTAGACGACGCCTGGTTTATATCATAGATGAGATTAATTAAGAATTAACGATTTAATTTTAATGCAGTACAACTAAAAATGGTTTTTTTTTTTAAATGAAAGTTGAAACATACCTGCGGTCCTTTTAACCTGGCTAAACATCTGATAATTCTGGCATTGATGAAGACCCGTAAAGACATTTTATGTCTATCTATGGTACACTTTGCCTTTCTCACAAACTCCAGAGGGTTCTCCACTTTTCCCATTATAGGTACCCGCACATGCAAGAAACCAAAGTGATTTCCCCAAGGCGCTTCAGATTTTGGTTTCAACATTTCATCTATGTTCTTCACAAATTTACGTTGTCAACAGATCTTTCAAAGTATTCTCGTCTTATCAACACACAAAAACTCTTACATCTAATGAATAAACGCACTTGAAAAATCTATGTGTCAATTGTTTATTGCATAACCTGTATTCCAGCCAAGACTCTAGTGTTTAACAAACATAATGCTGTGATTCTTGATTTCTTCATTTGATTAATAACAGTGTCCTTCGGAGGCTCAGATCTCTTTTCATATGCATCTTGCAAGCTTCGTTCTCCCACTGCAGTACCCAAAGAGTATTGAAAAGTTCAGTCTGAACGAATTATTGTTCTAAACTGTGAAGTAATAAGAGTGACAAAAGTACAGTAATGAAAATTATTACCAGCTGACAGCTAAATCTACAAATAGCGTTGCATGCCATAGAAAATTACTGCCGTTATCACATCATTCACTGTCTGGAAGAGCATACCAAAGAGAGCTGTAGCTGTAAGTACTCATGTAAATCAAACAATATAAATTAGTGCTGCACGCATATGGCTGTGATCACATACCCCTCCGACAGAATTTTTTATCTGTCTGATATCCTCCAAGTGAAACGTAGCAGAAGAAAGAGTAGTGGGCATGTGTTCGACTCTAGGGGGTCCTCGAATAGGCAGTTGGCTATTGTAAATCCAGATTCCGGTCATTCTTAGTGAAGAAATTATTACATCAACGATAGTGTACCATACTAAAATAATGAAATACCACAGTATGTGAAAAAAAATAGCTGCAATGGATGGCTTTGAGCTGATAGTAGCGGATCTAATACTATGATTGGCACTAGGAAAACAACTCTGGTGATAATAGAAAACAATGTCGACATAAAAGAAATACCATCTCCGAGGGAATGATGGATCTTAATAACCAAGGTGGCTCCAGCCTTGCTCGTTTTATAATTCAAAAGGTGGAATTCCCACAGAGTTTGAGATTGATCGAGAGATCTGAGGGCCAATTTAGAGATATTTTCGTCCACCCAGGCGTCGTATGATTCGTGGCCAGGGGGAAACTCTCGAATAAATATGTGGTCATCGACGTTGACTGTTGTTTTCTGCCATCGCAACGCTCCCTGATCATCCTTCTTCTGCAAAGCAAATACAGAAACATAAATATATGAGAGCAGAGATATATATATATCCAACTCCAAAGAAATGAGATATTACAGACTACAGTACGCCCTGCAAGACAAATTGAAGAAACGGACTATCGATCCTGGAAGTTAGAGCAACGACCATTATACAAGAGAAAAGGGGGTTCTTTGGCAAAAGGGCATCGACCATCATTTTCTTGCAGCGAGTGATTTCTGATATGGCTTCATCAAATTCAATCGAAACATAAAATGATAAAATTATTATTATCATGCAAAACAGAAACCGTTCTCATGCGTAGCGGATCTTTAAAGGGGGAGTGGAGCCTGAGCGGACGATACCCAAACGTTTCAATCTTCCATCGGTTACAATGGATACAATAGAGCATATCTCATAGCACAGAAAACAACCAATTAAACAACTACACAGCATTGCAGTTTGAATAAATTTAATTTTTTATATTAATTATTGGTGACGGTTCTATTTAAACATGCACCCAAGTTAAGTCATTAAATCTAGAAGCTTGATTTTGGCGTAAGACGAAGCATATTCTGGGATCAATTAAATCTGGCCATCCATTATTAAAATATTAACAAATCACCCACCTAGCCCCCACTCCTAAAAGTTAAAAGAAAACGTCTATCGACGTAATTAGGTAATTGATATTGTATAATTGCTACTTTTGTAGTAGATTATAATGGTTTTGAGTATTTAGTACAATATTTAAAAAAAAATAGTTAAAAATTCAAAGATATTAAAATTGACCATATTTAAAAATGGATATATAAAACTTACCATATAAAAATGTTAAAGTCCTTTTTGCTGACCCTATTTAAAAGATATTTAATGTCGTTTTTGCTAACCTTATTTAAAAGATATTTAATGATTCGCTCAATTGTTTTTATATACCAACTTTTAATGTATACATATCTTAAATATGGACAGATAAAGCAGTATTTCATATATACCCATACTTCTCTGCATTGTATTGAGAAGATATTGGCATTGAAAATGTATTATTGATTTAGTTATTTTATTATTTTATATTATTAAAACAATAATCTAGAAAACCATAATCTATTAATTTTAATAAAATTAAAATGAGACAAAGCAAGTTGGCACCTACTAAGTAATTTAAATTCAACGTTGACTTCTACAAATTATAAAAAAATTGTATTTCTACAAATTATAAAAAAATTGTATTTAAACTAATAATACTTTTTCTAAATATGAGAGATTTCCCGATGTCATGGACAAATGTAATACCTTGCCATTGCCATTGAATCAGCATTAGAGCGCCTCATATTCTCGCTAATCCCTTCCTTGTTTGGTACAATCGTATTCAATTATTTTCATAGCACAGACAACTAGATCTTATGCACATCTGTAGTGTATTGAATACCGGCACCCAATTTGCAATATACCTGTAGAAGTGTGCACTACAAGTAGCTATGGTGAAATTTTGCAATGTAACTCTAACAGTAACAGTATGCGCTAGAAGTAGCTGTGGTGAATGAACAAAGGGTTAAATCCAAAACAAAGTAAAAATTGAAATGCCAAGTAGAATAAAGAGGTTGAAACAAATTCTTGATATGGCAAGGCACTATATTTGCTTCAAAATTATAACACATACAATCACTTTGAGAAGAGCACAACTTAGCTACGGATAAAATTTAATTGTCTATTAATTCTAACAATAAATAATTGCAAGTGGTCCGTGACAAAGAGACTAAGCTTGATGAATTTAGTATGAAAGTGTTTCCTTGTTAAAATTTAAATTGGTTTACAGTAAGCACAAATAGCCTCAAGCCTACGCCTAAAGCCAGAAAATATTTTATTTGAAAGGAAATACCAGAGTGGGCATAGTTTTTGTTCTCATTTTCATTGTTGGTTGATGCTTCTTATGGCCTGGAACAAGTATTTTTCTGTAGAATTGATATTCAATGAAAAAGAAGCAAAGCAGTAAAGTGTACAACCTTTATACATACAAATAGCTTCAAAGAAAGGTAAAGTGTACAAAAAATTTGCATACAAATAGATTCAAAAATTATACACTATGCTTACTTTGTATCAAATATTTCTGTTATAATCCATCTAAATACAGTAGTCTTTAAGCCAGATTCCTTGTACAATGTTGTATCAGCTCCCTAATTCCTTTGTCATTAAACAAAAGATGCCTTGTGATCTTAGACGGACATGTGTTTGATACCCTTTGAATTGGGAAACAAATCAAATTAAGTTAGGGGCGTATCTTCTTATGATTTTGCAATTTTGGGTTCACCTATCTGGGTGTCTGGGGGGACTGATAACGAGATTAAGAATTATTGAACACATAGATCAATAGAAGGAAGAGATAGGGATTACCTCACCAGAGTCACCAACCCATCAATGGTGCAGATGTTGCAACAACACAACATAATCATAGTCAGAGTCATTGTGAGTTCTTGTCAAACCTAGTGCAGAAACTATACCTTCTCAGCTTCTTGGTAAGAGATGAGAACAACAACATACGAGGCGACTTTATCCAGAACTCGCATGACATCCTTCAGTAGCTAATATAACATGAGTTATGACTTCAGGTCCTTGTGCTTTTGGCTACCTTTCCGTTCTAAATTATGGCTCACATTATGGCCTGCAGATATAGGCCAGATTTGTATATATGATCTCGCTTCTTTTCTTTGGAAATAGAAAATGCTTCAGTCTCACCTTTTGTGTATTTTAAAAGAAATGACTAAGTACATAGAATAAAATTTAATTATCAAGTTGAATTTATATTATTATCTTTCTCTCTATATATGAAAAATGGATAATTTATTATAAAAATAAAAATAAACAGATTTCTTTGATAACAATTGTATAAGTCAATATTTTTGTAATCTAGTTAATACTTCTATTAGTAATAAAAAATAATTATATACAATCATAATATCAGTTTTGTCGTTAGCATGAAGGAAACCTGGACCACATATTAACATTTCCAATTTTATCTGTCGAATTGAGTATGTAAATAGTATTGAAATTAAGCTTCGATTTTCTATAATATGATCATATCTATTGTAACCATAAAGAAAAGACTTAAAGAACCTAGTTTTGGTCTGCAACATAGTGCTCGGGAGGGTTGTTGGCTGAGATATTCTTTTCATTGGTGCTTGGAGGTTCCTTTGGAGAAAAATTCATCCCTGTAGTAGAATTATAAATAGAATCCAACTTGTTCTCTATCCATCTATTATGGGCCTGGAATTTGTTGTTTTGTTCAATGAATTCCTCCATTAGTAAGACTAATTCGTTGTGTTCCTCATTTGTATCCAATAGAACCTTGTTTAGCAAGGTTTTAATATGCCAATATAATGTTATGGTTTTGAAATGTTTTGCCACTCGAGCTCCAGTGTTCCCAACATATGGACAAAGGAGCCCGTATTTTCCTGTATCTCAGCGTCCCGAGTGTAGCCACACTCGATTTTTAACCATTCTTCATTCTATGCTAGCTCACATTGAATGTGAGCTAAGGTAAGTTGAAAGTAGGTGGTTTTCAAGTTATCTATTTCCTTTTGGATCCGAATATCATTGGCTAAGATTTTGACTTTGTGAGGATCTTGAGATTGAGGGCCTTTTCCCATATTTAAAGTAGGGGAGGTGAGTTGAAAGTGGGCAAGGTTAATTGCGGAGGCTTGGGATATAGTTTTGAGACTGATAGTAGATTAGAGATGAGGTTAAGAATAGTGCCAGCTTAATGTATGTAGTAGTGCCAAGTTCGAATAGCTGTAATACCCCTAGTTTTAACTTGGAATGTACTGAATCAAAATATGTAAATGATGTAAATATGCTAGTATGGATTCCTAGTGCGGAGCTCAAGGCCAAGGCTCAACTAATGAATGACTAGGCATGTATAATGTAAATATTTTTATATGGACCGTATGGTTGACTTGTCATGCTAACTTGAAAGCTATGTAAATATTATGTTGGGAAAATAATAAAATGGTATAAGATGGTTGTGTAAAGAGCATTAGAGGGTTTATGATTCCACTATAGGGGAAGAGGAAAGGGGGCCTCTATTGCCAATTATCAACCTTAGAACTCATCCAGTTGCTACCATGTGCCTTAAATAAGCCAATTACTTCCTTTTTATTATTAAATATGTAATACCCCCAATTTTGACTTGGAATATATTAAATCAAATCATGTAGATGCTGTAAATATTATAGCATGAAAGTACTAGTGTGGACCTCAAGGCTAAGGAACAACTAGTGAATCACTAGGCATGTGTACTGTAAATATTTCTTTATGGACCGTGTGGTAGGATTATCATGCCAATTCGAATGTTATGTAAATAATGTATTGGAAAATAATAAAATCATATAGGATGGTTGTGTAAAGAACACTAGAGGGGATATGATTCCACTAGAGGGGAAGAGGAAAGGGGGCCTATGGGAGATTAAATCATGTATTGTGAATTGTCAACCTTAGAACTCACCCAAATGTTGCCATTTCCTATAAATGAGTCAATTATTTGCTTTTGATTGTTAAATCCGATCATTGAATGCATGTCTGAGGTTGGTGAAGAAAGTATTCTCGTGCAGTTATGGAAGCATGGGATGAATATACTTTTATCATTGATGTAAGAGTCCTATCTTCTATGTTCAGAAGTTATGTTTGTTGTATTTTCCACCATTCTCTCATCTTTTGGATTCCACCATCCATTTTTTATTATGCATATTTTGGGTCAATAGTTTCACACACACATAGTTCTTTATTTTGTTGTCCATACCATTACCATTACCATTACAAGACTATGCATTACCCATACATTCGAATTTGGAAACAGAGTTGCATATTTGAGGGGAAAAGAGATGGTTGTAGGTGAGCATAGAGGTTGGGAAATCTAGGATCCTTTATCCATTGAGTTTTGTTACTTCTACATGCTTGATAATCCATGAATTAATTCTACAGGACATTCTCCAACATCATACAACATATTGGACTCTTATTGCACACACTGATAAGCACTGTAAGGGTTGAATTTCCCTAGGGAACTATGGATTAGTGAGGGAAACACCTTGCTTTTGTTGTGTGGGGCAGTTGGAAGGAGTGCCATGGCTGTGATGGTTGAGTGAGATTCTTGTAGAGCTATAGATGTGCATTTGGCTAAGCATTGAGAGAAAGATGGGTTGTGCGCTAAGAGAGAGAAACTTGTAGATGTTTCCTTCACCCTAGTGGCCTCATAGCCCAGCTCAGGGATGGCCTATCAGCAAAAAAAACATATGTTGGATAGAGTGCCTATGATTGGGTTTAAAATTGTTCCTACATAACCATTTTCTTGGATCTTCTTTGTTTAAAGATAATTAATTTTTTTGAATGTGTGGTGATTTTCTTTTATGTCGGTGATGAATATCAATTTGTCTATCCATGATGTGTGCGTGGTTAGAGTTTATTACCATTGTGTTTTATGCATCTACACACATATTTTATTATTTATGAATTCGTAATATGGTCATGGGGACAAATTTAGAATCTTGGAATTCATAAATATCCCCTTGGATGGTTATTGATCGATGGGGATGTGACACAATGCTATTAGAGATATTGTTTGCAACACCGAGTCTATATGGGCTGAAATCCATAGTCACGGGCTAAAAATATGAGTTGCACAAGAAGTGTTGTTAATAACTTTTATAAAAAATCGTGGGTTTAACTAACAAATGGTTATTTAATGGATCCCATGAGTTAAATTAGTGGTCTACTAGTAGGAATGGTTGATTGGCTTAGAAAAATTGGAAAACATTTGAACTGGAGAAGTTATCAGTCAAACAAATGTTGGTTTTGTTATGTAACATAGATATTTCCAAAATGGAGGAAATCAAAATTTTGTTTATTGATTAAATTGTGAAAATTTTGGGAAATTTGAGATGGGCCCCACCCGTGCCATGTTGAAAGGGGGAATGATGTGGAACCACCATGTTAGATGAATGCAAATGTGGCTAGGTCCATTAAGGAATCTAATTGAGAGTTATCATAGGAAAGCCTTAAATTTATCATAGGAAGGGTATGATGGACCAAGTTCAATGTTCTATTGAGAGTGTGATATCAAAGGTCTTCGACATAGGCATTGGAAGAAGGCCCGATAGAGTGGGTCTAATGGTGTATCGGGTCGGTGCTATCCGGAGTACCATTTTGGGAATTGACATAGTGGAGTTTGCGAGAAAGGTCGATGGGACTAGTTTAATAGTATGTCGGGAGAGTTGTATTGGGAGTACTATTTTAGGGATTGATGTGATGGAGTTCATGAGAAAGGATGACGGAGAAGGTCTGATATTGGCTATCAAATACTGACCATCAAAGATGTCAGAAATATGTATGATATGAGAAGTACGATGGGAATTTCCGATGCTATATCAAATGTTATCCATCGAATTTAGGTCATGGAATGGGGCTGAGTTACATGAAGAGTTTGATAAAAGAGATTCGATCAATGTCATCAGAAAAGCTAAAAAAATGGGTTTAGAGCACAAAAATTGTTTTGCCCATAACATGAGCAATTTAGCCCGAAATTCGATGACACCTAAGGTGTTTAGACAACATTTATGAAGGCCACATAATTGTTTGTGAGGGGCATGGGCCTATTCTTCTTCAATTTGATATAAATTCTAAAATATTGACTTTTAAAGGTTAATGTCCAATGGCCTGATGGGGACCTATTTGGGACAAAATTGTTGTGGTGTAGTCATGGCCTAGGCATGCAAATAAATATGGTAGCATGGGGACAAATTCCAAAATATGTGAAGCGGAGGTGCGGAAGAAGGCCAAAATCCACTATTCTGGAGCACTTTTTTGGGATTTCGAAAAACTTAGAGGTAAATGTGACCCTAGATGTCGAGACTAGAAAAATTTATGAACTCAACATTTTACCTACTAATCAAAACAAACAACTTTGGTTATAGTAAGTTTTTTCAAAAATGCTTAGTTTGGGAGATAGCCAATTTTGCTAAAAATTCCAAATTTGGGAAAAAGTGCAAAAGTCAAAAGTAGTGAATTCTAGAAATTTCTAGATATTGACTGGGGCATTGGATCAAGGATATAAAAGTTGTTGTGTGATCCTTTTTGTGTGTATTATCAACTCCTGATATAATTTTTTTCTATTTCTCCCTATATTTTCTTCTATAGGTGGTTGGAGTTGGTCTCCGAAGCTAATTGCACCTACAGGAAAAGTGCAGAATTGGGTAGAATTAGTGGTTTTGGAAGACTGTAAATTTTTGCTCTGAGATTAGAATGAATCACAAAGATAGTATTTGGAAATATTATCTATAGGGGAACATTTTTGTGTGGTAATATTCTTAAAGAGTGATTTATATGTTTCTAATATTTGATTAGAAAAGTGCATGTAACTTTGGTTTGACAATTTTTTTTGTCAATTTGGGTAGTTCCCATAATGCATGAAAATTAATTTTGTGAATTTCGAAGGACGTAATGAAAGCTACCAAGTGTGTTTATATGAACACTTTTTCATACATAATATCACATCTAGGACAATTAAGGAATGGTATAGTGCAAGTTGGAAATATTTGGTCTTGGTTGGGCTAAGAAAACCATTATCATGGATGATGCACATAATGGGACTATGTAGCTGAAACATATGTCAAGGGAGATATTGCATAGGTTTATAATGCAAAGATAAATCCAATGGAATAAGAAATCAAGCAACTCCCCTAGACATCGTAGAAACCATGAGAAGCCAACGGTGGATCTACAAAGTTGCATAGTAGATCATGAGAGGCCGCTCAGAGCTTACTAAGAGTAGAATCCATGATCCAAAGTGTAATAGGCACTCAAAGGAATATTCACCCAGGACAACCCTCAGGAAATGTGGAAAACAGTGGGAGTAGATTAAGGAGGCATCCTCACAAGAGGTCCCATAGCTCAAGAAGGGTATCTAGAGAGAACATGCACTCCATATTTCTCTTCTAGTGAGTCATCTACCTCTAAGAATCCACTCACTAAGAGGAAAATACCCTCTAGTGCAGGATTTTGTGGGTTCTCCTCTAAAAAGATCCCAAATATCTGTTTATAACGGAGGTCACTAGTAGAGGCAAGTGGGAAGAGGTTTTAGCGGATGTTTTTTACCAGTGCGTTTGTATAGAGAAAACGCACTGGCGTGTATAAGGCGAAGATGCAATGGTGCTGACATAAATCATATGGCAACATAATCATAGACACCAATAAGCAGAAAACAAACTAATTTTTTTTAGCATGTGGGTTTAAAAAAAAAAGTGCACTGGTTATTGTACATAAACGCATAGAGATGCGTTAATTTTGATTTTTTATTAACTACGGAATTAAATACCAGAGATTATATTTATTTTTTATTTTTTTATTTTTATCGGTGGTGCGGTTGTGCTACAAAACAACATTGGTGCATTTTTGTATCGAGTGCACTGCAGTAGGGTTAAATAAAAAAATTATCGAAATAAAATCCCTATGACATTAAAATCCCCACGAACAATGGTTGACCATGGTTGTTCATTATTGACCATGGTTTTCCAAGGTTGATTATGGTTGATTATAGTTGTTCATGGATGAGCATTGTTGTTCGTGGTTGACTACAATTGTTCATGGTTTACTATGTTTGAGTATGGTTGAATTGTTATATACCTCAATGGTTATATCACATTTGCATGGTCATTCAGAGTTATGTTTAGGGTTTCATGAGATTGTTTAGGGTTAAAATGACATTAGATGTTAATATTGAATGTTTTCAAACACATTAGTGGATATAGGTGTATTGAAATGTCACACTATACCTTACTATAATATGATTTAAAAACACATACATACATAAATTTTATCTTATGTGTACATATATTTTTATAATCAATGATCTTGAATTAATTGTTGTTTAAAATTAATATTGAGAGGAAAAGTGAAAATCATATGATTTAAAAAAACCTAGACACACATTTCTTATAATGTTTGTATAAATGTATATATTGTATTTTGGCTGAACCATGTAAATATATTATCATTAAATTAAATTAAAATTATTTGAATATTTTAAAATTAAATCAATTTAAATGTTTTAATGGTGAATATAGTCCATATTGAATTGGAACATTGTTTACTTTTAATATAATTTAAATGTTATAGTGAATGTTGCAATGTAAATTGGAAAACACAGACATGTCTTATAATGCTTACATAATTTTTTTTATATAAGTCTATATACTATGACTTTTTTTTATCTCTTTTACATAATTGTTTTATAAATCTATACAATATAAATTTATATACTATAATATAAATCCATATATATTATATTTTTTTATACAAATCTATATATTACTCTTTTTTCTATTTTCTTACAATGTTTATATATATATTTTTAAATCTATATATTATAATTTTTCTAAATTATATTATGATATTAACACAGTTTTAAAAATCAAAATTATTTTTTAATATTGTAAAATCCAAATGTAAATATACAAGACATTAAAATTAATATAATTTAAATTAATATTATATTATTTAAAATTAATATAATTTAAATTGAAAATTACTTTTATTATAATTTAAATTAATATAATTAAAAATATATATAATTTACATATTTTTGGTTCACATAAATGATCTTAATTGCTTGCTTTGGGTTATTCTCAGTGACCAAAAGAAATAATCAAGCCATTAAATGCTTGCTTGGGTCATTCTCAGTGACGAAATTAACGAAATAATCAAACAATTAAATGCAATCACTGCCATACACACAACCTAAAGTTCTGACATAACTGATCTTAATAAGTAAACCATATCAAAACTAATTGAAATATTTATGGGAGCTTGTTAAGCAAAATACGAACTTCAAACCATTAAATGCTTGCTTGGGTCATTCTCAGTGAAGAAAATATTCAGCATTCTCATATGTTTAGTAAATTTTCCCTTTCACAAAACGTCGATGGATGGAAGCTTTTTTTATCTCCTCAAATGCCTCCATGAAACACTTGGATAGCATATTTGCATCGACATAAGCTTTTGAACCCGCCACTTGGAGTTTGACAGTGCCCATATAACTCAAAATCGACACAAAGAGAGACTGCATGAAAAATTTTCTGGTTAAATTCCACGATATCAATCAAATAAATTTTGAAAGATTTGAAATTCAAACACCATATTGTAAATTTATTTATTGCGTTGAGTTATTGCAAATAAGTTAAAAAGGTTGAAAATAACTCGATAGTCTATTTACTCACCATAGGTGCACCGGATATAAAAAAGGAAAAGCCTTTTATTGCATTCCCATCTATTGCAATCTTTTCCATTGGGCCAATCATATTTGATATTACCATTGTTGTATTGACAATAGTATTGTATAAAGATTTAGACGACGCCTGGTTTATATCATAGATGAGATTAATTAAGAATTAACGATTTAATTTTAATGCAGTACAACTAAAAATGTTTTTTTTTTTAAATGAAAGTTGAAACATACCTGCGGTCCTTTTAACCTGGCTAAACATCTAATAATTCTGGCATTGATGAAGACCTGTAAAGACATTTTATGTCTATCTATGGTACACTTTGCCTTTCTCACAAACTCCAGAGGGTTCTCCACTTTTCCCATTATAGGTACCCGCACATGCAAGAAACCAAAGTGATTTCCCCAAGGCGCTTCAGATTTTGGTTTCAACATTTCATCTATGTTCTTCACAAATTTACGTTGTCAACAGATCTTTCAAAGTATTCTCGTCTTATCAACACACAAAAACTCTTACATCTAATGAATAAACGCACTTGAAAAATCTATGTGTCAATTGTTTATTGCATAACTTGTATTCTAGCCAAGACTCTAGTGTTTAACAAACATAATACTGTGATTCTTGATTTCTTCATTTGATTAATAACAGTGTCCTTCGGAGGCTCAGATCTCTTTTCATATGCATCTTGCAAGCTTCGTTCTCCCACTGCAGTACCCAAAGAGTATTGAAAAGTTCAGTCTGAACGAATTATTGTTCTAAATTGTGAAGTAATAAGAGTGACAAAAGTACAGTAAT
Organism: Larix kaempferi; assembly: GCA_027924585.1. Classification (NCBI taxonomy): domain Eukaryota; kingdom Viridiplantae; phylum Streptophyta; class Pinopsida; order Pinales; family Pinaceae; genus Larix; species Larix kaempferi. The sequence goes on along the minus strand of BSBM01001197.1, from coordinate 11,902,425 downwards.
GAAAATTATTACCAGCTGACAGCTGAATCTGCAAATAGCGTTGCATGCCATAGAAAATTACTGCCGTTATCACATCATTCACTGTCTGGAAGAGCATACCAAAGAGAGCTGTAGCTGTAAGTACTCATGTAAATCAGACAATATAAATTAGTGCTGCAAGCATATGGTTGTGATCACATACCCCTCCGACAGAATTTTTTATCTGTCTGATATCCTCCAAGTGAAACGTAGCAGAAGAAAGAGTAGTGGGCATGTGTTCGACTCCAGGGGGTCCTCGAATAGGTAGCTGGCTATCGTCAATCCATTCGGTCATTCTCAGTGAAGAACTTATTACATCAACCATAGTGTACCATACTAAAATAATGAAATACCACAGTATGTGAAAAAAAATAGCTGCAATGGATGGCTTTGAGCTGATAGTAGCGGATCTAATACTATGATTGGCACTAGGAAAACAACTCTGGTGACAATAGAAAACAATGTCGACATAAAAGAAATACCATCTCCGAGGGAATGATGGATCTTAATAACCAAGGTGGCTCCAGCCTTGCTCGTTTTATAATTAAAAAGGTGGAATTCCCACAGAGTTTGAGATTGATCGAGAGATCTGAGGGCCAATTTAGAGATATTTTCGTCCACCCAGGCGTCGTATGATTCCTGGCCAGGGGGAAACTCTCAAATAAATATGTGGTCATCGACGTTGACTGTTGTTTTCTGCCATCGCAACGCTCCCTGATCATCCTTTTTCTGCAAAGCAAATACAGAAACATAAATATATGAGAGCAGAGATATATATATCGAACTCCAAAGAAATGAGATATTACAGACTACAGTACGCCCTGTAAGACAAATTGAAGAAACGGACTATCGATCCTGGAAGTTAGAGCAACGACCATTATACAAGAGAAAAGGGGGTTCTTTGGCAAAAGGGCATCGACCATCATTTTCTTGCAGCGAGTGATTTCTGTTATGGCTTCATCAAATTCAATCGAAACATAAAATGATAAAATTATTATTATCATGCAAAACAGAAACCGTTCTCATGCGCAGCGGATCTTTAAAGGGGGAGTGGAGCCTAAGCGGACGATACCCAAACGTTTCAATCTTCCATCGGTTACAATGGATACAATAGCGCATATCTCATAGCACAGAAAACAACCAATTAAACAACTACATAGCATTGCAGCTTGAATAAATTTAATTTTTTTATATTAATTATTGGTGACGGTTCTATTTAAACATGCACCCAAGTTAAGTCATTAAATCTAGAAGCTTGATTTTGGCTTAAGACTAAGCATATTCTGGGATCAATTAAATCTGGCCATCCATTATTAAAATATTAATAAATCACCTACCTAGCCCCCACCCCCAAAAGTTAAAAGAAAACGCCTATCGACGTAATTAGGTAATTGATATCGACGTAATTAGGTAATTGATATTGTATAATTGCTACTTTTGTAGTAGATTATAATGGTTTTGAGTATTTAGTACAATATTTAAAAAAAAATAGTTAAAAATTCAAAGATATTAAAATTGACCATATTTAAAAATGGATATATAAAACTTACCATATAAAAATGTTAAAGTCCTTTTTGCTGACCCTATTTAAAAGATATTTAATGTCGTTTTTGCTAACCTTATTTAAAAGATATTTAATGATTCGCTCAATTGTTTTCATATACCAACTTTTAATGTATACATATCTTAAATATGGACAGATAAAGCAGTATTTCATATATACCCATACTTCTCTGCATTGTATTGAGAAGATATTGGCATTGAAAATGTATTATTGATTTAGTTATTTTATTATTTTATATTATTAAAACAATAATCTAGAAAACCATAATCTATTAATAAAATTAAAATGAGACAAAGCAAGTTGGCACCTACTAAGTAATTTAAATTCAACGTTGACTTCTACAATATAGAAAAATTGTATTTCTACATATTATAAAAAAATTGTATTTAAACTAATAATACTTTTTCTAAATATGAGAGATTTCCCGATGTCATGGACAAATGTAATACCTTGCCATTGCCATTGAATCAGCATTAGAGCGCCTCATATTCTCGCTAATCCCTTCATTGTTTGGGACAATCGTATTCAATTATTTTCATAGCGCAGACAACTAGATCTTATGCACATCTGTAGTGTATTGAATACCGGCACCCAGTTTGCAATATACCTCTAGAAGTGTGCATTAGAAGTAGCTGTGGTGAATAAACAAAGTATTGGTACAAATTTTGCAATGTAACTCTAACAGTAACAGTATGCTCTAGAAGTAGCTGTGGTGAATGAACAAAGGGTTAAATCCAAAACAAAGTAAAAATTGAAATGCCAAGTAGAATAAAGAGGTTGAAACAAATTCTTGATATGGCAAGGCACTATATTTGCTTCAAAATTATAACACCTACAATCACTTTGAGAAGAGCACAACTTAGCTACGGATAAACTTTAACTGTCTATTAATTCTAACAATAAATAATTGCAAGTGGTCCGTGACAAAGAGGCTAAGCTTGATGAATTTAGTATGAAAGTGTTTCCTTGTTAAAATTTAAATTGGTTTACAGTAAGCACAAATAGCCTGAAAGGATCCATGTCATGAATAGGAAACTCGAGACACACTGCTTCATTACTATTCTGAAACATGATAGATGTAATAGAACATGTCGATAACAATCCTGTCAACCACAACAGGAGTAAAATATTGACTATAAAGAAATCATCTGAGCATGTGCCCAAAGATGCTAGCTAGATAGAATAACATACAAATATTGTTTCATTAAAATAAAGACGTTAGAAAAGTTGAGAGGATACAGTACAAAAAAAATGATAGTTGTACTGATATAGTCCATCCCCGTATTCAGAAATAAAGATAGAAATAGTGCGGGTTAAAACAAATTAATAGATTTAGTTGCACATATCAAACAGAGGAAGATTCCTTATCAAACACGCTTACTTCCATCTATGCCATGCTAATTATAAAAGAAAAAACTTACACTCCCAATGTCTGTACTGATGTTTCTGCAATGGACGGTTGATCCAATCCTGTACAATTATCAAAAGCCGACTCCACAGGCTTCTTGGGAATATTGCTTACCGCTGCTTCTTCCCACACTTGTAAACACAAAAGATGGTGCCACCAAAGCTGAACAATATTATTCAAAATTAATGACCAAATAAACATTGAAATTTGGAACAGAGACATTGCGGAAGTTTGATTCTTGAGCTTTATCATTATGATGCTCCCATGGTTAGGAAGAATCTATGCTAGTAAATGATATTGATTAAAAAACACTATCACCTGTCCATTTGTTGATGCAGGTTCAAGTGGCAGCATCCCACCAAAGTCTCTGGACTCCAGCTCCTCATCGAAATCGAGATTTATTAGAATTCGAGCAGATAGAAAATTTCCTGCACTATATGTCATGGTAGATCTCACTACAATGGCTAATTTGAGCAGTAGTGCAAACTTTAAAAAACTCCATATTAAAATCGAAATTGATATTGAATACAACAATCAATACACATGACACTGACCATGAAATTACGATTACAGGAGTAAGCACGAGAGATATGGTTCTCTGCCACACGAAGATAAATCTAAGCATTGACTTGCATGCAGCTTTTGCATGGCTTAAACGTGGCCGTGTTGGTTCAGTCATGTAAGTTGCATGACATTGCATAGTTTAAACGTTCTATGGTTTGCTTGGGATGCCCGTTGCATGGCGTCAATGTGGCATATTTTTATTTTTGAGGCCCTAGGGTGAAAGTTTTTTTCTTTTTTCCAGTGGGATATTAGGACATGGTTTGCATTAATAATTACGTCAATATAAGTAGAATTTGACATATGTTATACAATCATGCAAATGTCACCGCTTCATGCCATTTATTTTTTACCATCAATGGCAAGTAGCCATTCTTTTGCCACACAGCGGGATAGCACCTAAGTCCTCCTCGGTCTCTTCAAGATAATAATTCAAGTGATTTATACTCATTATTTGTTGTGACACTGGGCTAGAGATTTCAATGAAAACTAAATGATGCATTGGTTATCACCCATTCCATTGCACCTACCTTTGAAAGCATTCTACATATGTTTTAACAGCATCATGGTTGCCACCATTCTTATCATTGTTATTACTATGCTTTCTCTGCCAGAGACCATCTTGCATGCTATCCATTTTTGAGGTCGATTGAGGCATCACAGAAATCCTCCTCTAGGAAAGTTAAGGTGTTTGAAATTATTTCAAGGGACGAGCAGAATTTTGTAGTCGAATCCCACATCTGCAGCATGCAATATTCATACATATGCATGTCATGTGAAAGACTAAGCAAATAGCTAAGGTATCTATAGTCCAGAAAGAGGAAAGGAAATACCAGAGTGGGCATAGTTTTTGTTCTCATTTTCATTGTTGGTTGCTGCTTCTTATGGCCTGGAACAAGTATTTTTCTGTAGAATTGATATTCAATGAAAAAGAAGCAAAGCAATAAAGTGTACAACCTTTCTACATACAAATAGCTTCAAAGAAAGGTAAAGTGTACAAAAAATTTGCATACAAATAGATTCAAAAATTATACACTATGCTTACTTTGTATCAAATATTTCTGTTATAATCCATCTAAATACAGTAGTATTTAAGCCAGATTCCTTGTACAATGTTGTATCAGCTCCCTAATTCCTTTGTCATTAAACAAAATATGCCTTGTGATCTTAGACGGACATGTGTTTGATACCCTTTGAATTGGGAAACAAATCAAATTAAGTTAGGGGCGTATCTTCTTATGATTTTGCAATTTTGGGTTCACCTGTCTGGGTGCCTGGGGGGACTGATAACGAGATTAAGAATTATTGAACACATAGATCAACAGAAGGAAGAGATAGGGATTACCTCACCAGAGTCACCAACCCATCAATGGTGCAGATGTTGCAACAACACAACATAATCATAGTCAGAGTCATTGTGAGTTCTTGTCAAACCTAGTGCAGAAACTATACCTTCTCAGCTTCTTGGTAAGAGATGAGAACAACAACATACGAGGCGACTTTATCCAGAACTCGCATGGCATCCTTCAGTAGCTAATATAACATGAGTTATGACTTCAGGTCCTTGTGCTTCTGGCTACCTTTCCGTTCTAAATTAAGTCTCACATTATGGCCTATAGATATAGGCCAAATTTGTATATATGATCTCGCTTCTTTTCTTTGGAAATAGAAAATGCTTCAGTCTCAATGATGTAGTTTTTATGTCTTTTATAGCTTAAACTAGGCGGTGCAAGGATATCGGATATTGGTGATCAAGCGATGCACGGTGATAAGGTGGTGCAGGGATATCGGTAAGCACAGCGTGGCAATGCAACCGCAAGTTGGCTATGAACAATGTAACGCAAAATTTTGAAATCTCCAAATAATGTAACGCAAAAAATAATTATAGACAATCATAATATTAGTTTTGTGGTTGGCATGAAGGAAACCTGGACCACATATTAACATTTCCAATTTTATCTGTCGAATTGAGTATGTAAATAGTATTGAAATTAAGCTTCGATTTTCTATAATATGATCATATCTATTGTAACCATAAAGAAAAGACTTAAAGAATCTATTGTAACCATAAAGAAAAGACTTAAAGAACCTAGTTTTGGTCTGCAACATAGTGCTCGGGAGGGTTGTTGGCTGAGAAATTCTTTTCACTGGTGCTTGGAGGTTCCTCTGGAGAAAAATCCATCCCTGTAGTAGAATTATAAATAGAATCCAACTTGTTCTCTATCCATCTATTATGGGCCTGGATTTTGTTGTTTTGTTCAATGAATTCCTCCATTAGTAAGACTAATTCGTTGTGTTCCTTATTTGTATCCAACAGAACCTTGTTTAGCAAGGTTTTAATATGCCAATATAATGTTATGGTCTTGAAATGTTTTGCCTCTCGAGCTCCAGTGTTCCCAACATATGGACAAAGGAGCCCGTATTTTCCTGTATCTCAGCATCCCGAGTGTAGCCACACTCGATTTTTAACCATTCTTCATTCTATGCTAACTCACGTTGAATGTGAGCTAAGGTAAGTTGAAAGTAGGTGGTTTTCAAGTTATCTATTTCCTTTTGGATCCGAATATCATTGGCTAAGATTTTGACTTTGTGAGGATCTTGAGATTGAGGGCCTTTTCCCATATTTAAAGCAGGGGAGGTGAGTTGAAAGTGGGCAAGGTTAATTGCAGAGGCTTGGGATATATTTTTGAGACTGATAGTAGATTAGAGATGAGGCTAAGAATAGTGCCAGCTTAATGTATGTAGTAGTGCCAAGTTCGAATAGCTATAATACCCATAGTTTTAACTTGGACTGTACTGAATCAAAATATGTAAATGATGTAAATATGCTAGTATGGATTCCTAGTGCGGAGCTCAAGGCCAAGGCTCAACTAATGAATGACTAGGCATGTATAATGTAAATATTTTTATATGGACCGTATGGTTGACTTGTCATGCTAACTTGAAAGCTATGTAAATATTATGTTGGGAAAATAATAAAACGGTACAAGATGGTTGTGTAAAGAGCACTAGAGGGGTTATGATTCCACTATAGGGGAAGAGGAAAGGGCGCCTCTATTGCCAATTGTCAACCTTAGAACTCATCCAGTTGCTACCATGTGCCTTAAATAAGCCAATTACTTCCTTTTTATTATTAAATATGTAATACCCCCAATTTTGACCTGGAATATATTAAATCAAATTATGTAGATGCTGTAAATATTATAGCATGAAAGTACTAGTGTGGACCTCAAGGCTAAGGAACAACTAGTGAATCACTAGGCATGTGCAATGTAAATATTTCTTTATGGACCGCGTGGTAGGATTATCATGCCAATTCGAATGTTATGTAAATAATGTATTGGAAAATAATAAAATCATATAGGATGGTTGTGTAAAGAACACTAGAGGGGATACGATTCCACTAGAGGGGAAGAGGAAAGGGGGCCTATGGGAGATTAAATCCTGTATTGTGAATTGTCAACCTTAGAACTCACCCAAATGTTGCCATTTCCCATAAATGAGTCAATTATTTGCTTTTGACTGTTAAATCCAATCATTGAATGCATGTCTGAGGTTGGTGAAGAAAGTATTCTCGTGCAGTTATGGAAGCATGGGATGAATATACTTTTATGACTGATGTAAGAGTCCTATCTTCTATGTTTAGAAGTTATGTTTGTTGTATTTTCCACCATTCTCTCATCTTTTGGATTCCACCATCCATTTTTTATTATGCATATTTTGGGTCAATAGTTTCACACACACATAGTTCTTTATTTTGTTGTCCATACCATTACCATTACCATTACAAGACTATGCATTATCCATACATTTGAATTTGGAAACATAGTTGCATATTTGAGGGGAAAAGAGATGGTTGTAGGTGAGCATAGAGGTTGGGAAATCTAGGATCCTTTATCCATTGAGTTTTGTTACTTCTACATGCTTGAGAATCCATGAATTAATTCTACAGGACATTCTCCAACATCATACAACATATTGGACTCTTATTGCACACACTGATAAGCACTGTAAGGGTTGAATTTCCCTAGGGAACTATGGATTAGTGAGGGAAACACCTTCCTTTTGTTGTGTGGGGAAATTGGAAGGAGGGCCATGGCTGTGATGGTTGAGTGAGATTCTTGTAGAGCTCTGGATGTGCATTTGGCTAAGCATTGAGAGAAAGATGGGTTGTGCGCTAAGAGAGAGAAACTTGTAGATGTTTCCTTCACCCTAGTGGCCTCATAGCCCAGCTCAGGGATGGCCTATCAGGAAGAAAAGCATATGTTGGATAGAGTGCCTATGATTGGGTTTAAAATTGTCCCTACACAACCATTTTCTTGGATATTCTTTGTTTAAAGATAATTAATGTTTTTGAATGTGTGGTGATTTTCTTTTTGTAAAATTAGTCACAGCAGATCTAATGAACAAGTAAATCAATCACAACAGATGAACATAGAAAATATGGTGCAAAACTGTGCAAAACATGCAGCAGTGCTCTCTATCCCAGAAAGGGTGAATGAATTACAATACAAACTGTCACAATGACTGAGCAATTCGAATTGCCTAAGGAGGTCATTCGAATCACAGAATAGAGTAGCTTGACTCTATCTAGGAGTCCTCATCAATCATCGGTGGTGCTCATCAATCACAACAACCAGTCATCCAGGTGTCAATCTGAGTCTAACTGAGTATAATAAATGTAACTGAAGTGTGTAACACTGATATAGGATCTGGAGGCTCAGTGGGGGCGCATGGGAGGCTAACTGGAGTCAGAACAAGTCACCTAATCGAACTGGAGGTCAATCGGAGGTGAAACAGTCAGTCAGGAGTGAAACTAGCCTCAAATCAGGGAGAATCGGAGCTAACTGAATGTAACTGAAGTGAATCTGCAGTGGTAGGTGAACAAGTGCGCCCTTCTCTGGCAGTAGGTGAGAAGAGGGCGCCTTTCAGCTTAGGAGGGCTAAAACTATGTGGTAAGTGGCTCCCGGGTGCTAGAAGAAGGTGGATAAGGTGCTGGAGGCATCAAACTGGTGACTGGGATGCATGCAAGTGCATGCAGCTGCATATCCTGAAATAGATCATGCAAGATCCTGAAGTAGATATGTATCCTGAAATAGATATGTATCCTGAAATAGATGATGTGGATATCCGAACACTTTTATGTCGGTGATGAATATCAATTTGTATATCCATGATGTGTGCATGGATAGAGTTTATTACCATTGTGTTTTATGCATCTACACACATATTTTATTATTTATGAATTCGTAATATGGTCATGGGGACAAATTTAGAATCTTGGAATTCATAAATATCCCCTTGTATGGTTATTGATCGATGGGGATGTGACACAATGGTATTAGAGCTATTTTTTGCAACACCGAGTTTATATGGGCTGAAATCCATAGTCACGGGCTAAAAATATGAGTTGCACAAGAAGTGTTGTTAATAACTTTTATAAAAAATCATGGGTTTAACTAACAAATGGTTATTTAATGGATCCCATGAGTTAAATTAGTGGTCTACTAGTAGGAATGGTAGATTGGCTTAGAAAAATTGGAAAACATTTGAATTGTAGAAGTTATCAGTCAAACAAATGTTGGTTTTGTTATGCAACATAGATATTTCCAAAATGGAGGAAATCAAAATTTTGTTTATTGATGAAATTTTGAAAATTTTGGGAAATTTGAGATGGGCCCCACCCGTGCCATGTTGAAAGGGGGAATGACGTGGAACCACCATGTCAAATGAATGCAAATGTGGCTAGGTCCATTAAGGAAGATAATTGAGAGTTATCAGAGGAAAGCCTTAAATTTATCATAGGAAGGGTATGATGGACCAAGTTCAATGTTCTATCAAGAGTGTGATATCAAAGGTCTTTGACATATGCATTGGAAGAAGGCCCGATAGAGTGGGTCTAATGGTGTATCGGGTCGGTGCTATCCAGAGTACCATTTTGGGAATTGACGCAGTGGAGTTTGCGAGAAAGGTCGATGAGACTAGTTTAATAGTATGTCGGGAGAGTTGTATTGGGAGTGCTATTTTAGGGATTGATGTGATGGAGTTCATGAGAAAGGATGATGGAGAAGGTCTGATATTGGCTATTGAATACTGACCATCAAAGATGTCAGAAATATGTATGATATGAGAAGTACGATGGGAATTTTCGATGCTATATCAAATTTTATCCATCGAATTTAGGTCATGGAATGGGGCTGGGTTACATGAAGAGTTTGATAAAAGAGATTCGATCAATGTCATCAGAAAAGCTAAAAAAATGGGTGTAGAGCACAAAAATTGTTTTTCCCATAACATGAGCAATTTAGCTCGAAATTCGATGACACCTAAGGTGTTCAGACAACATTTATGAAGGCCACATAATTGTTTGTGAGGGGCATGGGCCTATTCTTCTTCAATTTGATATAAATTCTAAAATATTGACTTTTAAAGGTTAATGTCCAATGGCCTGATGGGGACCTATTTGGGACAAAATTGTTGTGGTGTAGTCGTGGCCTAGGCATGCAAATAAATATGGTAGCATGGGGACAAATTCCAAAATATGTGAAGCGGAGGTGTAGAAGAAGGCCAAAATCCACTATTCTGGAGCACTTTTTGGGGATTTCGAAAAACTTAGAGGTAAATGTGACCCTAGATGTCGAGACTAGAAAAATTTATGAACTCAACATTTTACCTACTAATCAAAACAAACAACTTTGGTTAGAGTAAGTTTTTCCAAAAATGCTTAGTTTGGGAGATAGCCAATTTTGCTAAAAATTCCAAATTTGGGAAAAAGTGCAAAAGTCAAAAGTAGTGAATTCTAGAAATTTCTAGATATTGACTGGGGCATTCGATCAAGGATATAAAAGTTGTTGTGTGATCATTTTTATGTGTATTATCAACTCCTGATATAATTTTTTTCTATTTCTCCCTATATTTTCTTCTATAGGTGGTTGGAGTTGGTCTCCGAAGCTAATTGCACCTACAGGAAAAGTGCAGAATTGGGCAGAATTAGCGGTTTTGGAAGACTGTAAATTTTTTCTCTGAGATTAGAATGAATCACGAAGATAGTAATTGGAAATATTATCTATAGGGGAACATTTTTGTGTGGTAATATTCTTAAAGAGTGATTTATATGTTTCTAATATTTGATTAGAAAAGTGCGTGTAACTTTGGTTTGACAATTTTTTTTGTCAATTTGGGTAGTTCCCATAATGCATGAAAATTAATTTTGTGAATTTCGAAGGACGTAATGAAAGCTAACAAGTGTGTTTATATGAACACTTTTTCATACATAATATCACATCTAGGACAATTAAGGAATGGTATAGTGCAAGTTGGAAATATTTGGTCTTGGTTGGGCTAAGAAAACCATTATCATGGATGATGCACATAATGGGCCTATGTAGCTGAAACATATGTCAAGGGAGATATTGCATAGGTTTATAATGCAAAGATAAATCCAATGGAATAAGAAATCAAGCAACTCCCCTAGACATGGTAGAAACCATGAGAAGCCAACGGTGGATCTACAAAGTTGCATAGTAGATAATGAGAGGCCGCTCAGAGCTTAGTAAGAGTAGAATCCATGATCCAAAGTGTAATAGGCACTCAAAGGAATATTCACCCAGGACAACCCTCAGGAAATGAGGAAAACAGTGGGAGTAGATTAAGGAGGCATCCTCACAAGAGGTCCCATAGCTCAAGAAGGGTATCTAGAGAGAACATGCACTCCGTATTTCTCTTCTAGTGAGTCATCTGCCTCTAAGAATCCACTCACTAAGAGGAAAATACCCTCTAGTGGAGGATTTTGTGGGTTCTCCTCTAAAAAGATCCAAAATATCTGTTTATAGCGGAGGTCACTAGTAGAGGCAAGTGGGAAGAGGTTTTAGTGGATGTTTTTTACTAGTGCGTTTGTATAGAGAAAACTCATTGGCGTGTATAAGACGAGGATGCAATGGTGATGACATAAATAATATGGCACCATAATCGTAGACACCAATAAGCAGAAAACAAACTAATTTTTTTCAGCATGTGGGTTTAAAAACTAAAGCGCACTGGTTATTGTACATAAACGCGTAGAGATGCGTTAATTTTAATTTTTCATTAATTATGGAATTAAATACCAGAGATTATATTTATTTTTTATTTTTTTATTTTATCGGTGGTGGGTTGTGCTACAAAACAACACTGGTGCATTTTTGTATCGAGTGCACTGCAGTAGGGTTAAATAAAAAAATTATTGAAATAAAAACCCTATCACATTAATTTTTTATTTTTAATTCACATCGTCGGCGTGATTGTTTTAGATAAACGCACTAGTGCTTTATATATTCCGGAGCACCACTCTAGCGTTTAAAAAAATCGAAATTAAAAACCAAAAATTACATCAATTTATTATTAATAATTTGTATTTGCGGTGTGGTTGTTCAACCGAATAACACTAGTGCGTTTGGAATCAACCGCACAGCATAAGGGTTTAATAAAAAATTTACCGAAATAAAAAACCTATCACATTCATTTTTTATTTTTTATTTCCATTTCTAGTGTAGTTGTTGTAGATAAATGCACCAATGTTGTATAGCTTCGGGAGCACCACTCTAAGGTTAAAAACATTAAAAATTAAAAACCACATATTATATTTATTTTTTATTTTTTATTTTTTTTGTGTGGTGCGTTTGTCTATTGAGTGCATAGGAGCAGGGTTAAATAAAAAAAATACTAAATTAAAAAAACCATTTCTACAGTGCTTTTGACCCCCTTGAGTACCCATGTTATACCTTCCTTGCTCAGACGCGCTAACATCAGTGCTCATGTGGCTACATTGCTAGATTCCATTGGTTGTTGAGTGGATTTTGAATTTTGTGAAACAGTGGGAAATTTTTTAAATTTGGCATACATTGCTACCATGCCTCCTCAACATGCAAGGGACCGAATAAACTCTTTGTAACCTCCTAATTTAAATGTTTAGCATATTAAAATTTCAAATTGAGCTTTATTTTCCCTTTAATTTAAAAAAATTGAAAAACCTTACACGGCTCATTCGAGTCATTGGGCTCACATCCCCTGTAAGCACACCCTTTAAACTCATAGAGAGTACTGTTGATGGTGCGTTTCGATTTGAAATGCATTGCACACATTATGTTCTTTAATGTGCAAAAAACATCGCTAAACCAAATTTAATTAAAAAACACAATTTTAATCGGTGCGCATTCTGAACACAAATGCTCAGTAGAAACGGTGTGCTAACGTGTAACAGGTGCACCGTTATCCCAAAATCATTTACAAAACTCACAAAGGGGAGCACTTACTACAGGGACGCACCTGTACACTGATTCTAGTGCGATGAAATGTCTACAATGAACCTGTGCTTCCTTTTGATGGATGCACTACCAAACTAAACATTAAAAAAAACACCACGATAACGGCTGCACATTGTAAATAAGAATGAACCCAATAAATAATGTGCTGACGTGTAACAGGAACATCATAATCCCAAGAAATTATAAAACTCACAAAGAGTTTCTCCTATCAGGGTGTGCTCTATTAATAATTTTGCACCATTTCTGGTGCGATGAGGTATTTATAATTCATTGGTGCTTTCTAATAATAGACGCACCACGAAACTTAACCTATGAAAAACACCACATTATCTAGTGCTCATTGTAAACAAGTACACATTGAATTGACAATGTGTTGACATGTAATAGATGCACCATTATTTCCAAAAAATATAAAACTCATGAAGAGTTGTGTCTATTACGGTGTGCTCTATTAACACATGTGCATTGTTTCTAGTGCAATGATGTGTTTCGAATGCACATGTGCTTCCTACTTATGGAAGAACCACCACACTTAACATAGTTAAAAACACCACGCTATCTTGCGCGCTTTGTTAACATTTACGCACTAATTTTTCAGTGCACTGATGTGTAACAAGCGCACCGTTATCTAGAGAAGAAATATAAAAACTGCAAAGACTTGGACCTACTACGGTGTTCTCATTAAGATGTGTGCACTATGTATGGTGTGATCACATCTCTACAATGCATCGACACTTCCTTTTGGTGGATGCATTGGAAAACGAAACATAATTAAAAAAATTGCCATGCTCACTGTTGCACTTGTTTATTAAAGTGCACTGTTTGTGGTTCTCTTTTGTTCCAAAAACACCGACCAGAATGTGTGACTATAATTTAGGCACACCACTTGTCAAATTCATTTATTTTGATAAAAACATATTATTTGATATTAATAAATAACATGCTCATTTAATGAAATATTGAATGTTTTTTCTATGTCTATTTATGATATTGATCGATGTTATATGTGTATCAAATACGTAAGCAATGAGAGGCAACTCAGCAACAGCAAGAAAGCGTGAGTTGATACATACAAATTCGTGGATGAGTGGGAGATGATAGAGAGATAGAGGGATTTGTAACCTCACCCCATCACCGATCATACACAATACCTCTTAGTGGTTGTAGGCTTCCTAAAGTTCTATGAGGAGGCCACATCCCTCAATGGGAACTCTGCTTTTGTTTCAGTGATATCTCGATTGGATAGTTGTTTGGTCCTTGTTTCAGTGATTTGTTTCGGTTCCAATATATTTTGAATTGGGATCTTATCTCCAACTACCTTTCTTAAGAAAGAAACATGGAAAACTAGGTGTACCCTTGAAGATGCAGGGAGCTCCAATTTGTAATCCATACTACAAATCTTCTACATCATTTTATAAGCCACCATAGTACTTGGGTGTTAATTTATTGTCCTTATTTAGTTGCTCGAGGGACATTTGTTTGTAAGGTTGCAACCTCAAAAATACCCAATCCCCTTCTTCAAAAATCCTTTCACTACGATGTTGATCTACTTGTTTTTTCATCTTATTTTTTGACATAGCTAGGTTGTCCTTCAGTAACTGGAGAACTTCTTGTTGGTGTGCGAAGTGATCTTCCACAACTTGAACTTTCGATTTTCCTTTTAAGGGAGATGTGATAGATGGAGGATGGTACCCATAAAGTGCATAAATGGAGACAATTTTTATGACGTATGGAAGGAAGTATTGTACCACCATTCTTCCAAAGATAACCATTTCACCCATTGTGTTTGTTTATCAGATGCAAAGCAGGGAAGATAGCCTTCCAAACATTTGTTCACTATCTACGTTTTCCCATCAGATCAAGGATGATAAAATGAGATGTGAGCCAATTAGGTACCCAAACAAGAAAATAATTCAGTCCAAAATTTCCCAGTGAAAATTGGATCTCTATCATTTACAATAATATTCAGGTTTCCATGAAGGCTACAACAATTGTACTTGCATTAAAAGGGTGAGAGAGTGCACAAAAGTGTACATACTTCACGAGTCTATCAACAACCACCATAATAAAATTCTTCCCTTCTGACTTGGGTAGACCTATGATAAAATCCATTGAGACTTCCTCCCAGCATTGACAAGGTATTTCTAATGGTTGTAAAAGACCAAGGGTCTTCATTGTTTCAACCTTATTTTGTTGGAAAACCAAACATTCTGCCACAAACCTTTGAACATCATATTTAAGGCCTTCCCAAAAAAAATTATTTTTGATCATATGTTACATTTTTAGGAATCCTGAGTGCCCACCTATAGGAGTGGTGTATAATTCCAAAAGGATCTGTTGTTTGATTTGATATTTCTTACATATATATAAGCGATCCTTACACCATAGTGAATCATTTTTCTACACAAAAGTATCGGATACACTGGGATCCTTTTGTATCTTTTGAATGGGTGTCCACACAGATAGATCATTCTTCCATTCTTCCCTTGCTATTATTACCCAATCAGGTTGTATAATCCAAACTGCACAAAGTAATTCCTTGACTTCTTCATATTTTCTAGAGAGTGCATCTGCCACCACATTCTGGTTCCCTTTTTTTATAGATGATTTCAAAGTCATATCCCAACATCTTGGTTACCCATTCTTGTTGCTCTTTTAAATATAGTCTTTGTTCTAAGAAGTATATAAGGCTATCATGATCTGTTTTGGCCTTGAAGTTCCTACCTATAAGGTAAGGCTGCCTTTGCTTAAGTGAAAGTAGTATTGCCATAATTTCCTTCTCATAAATGGGTTTTTTAAGTTCTTCCCTTGATTGGTCGATTTTCAAAAGAAAGCAGTTGTCCTTCTTGCATTAGAACGACACCAATTCCATTTCCGAATGCATCACATTCCACAATAAATGTTTTTGTGAATTTTGGTATGGTCAAAACATGAACTCTTCACATTGCCTCTTCAATTTGTTCAAAAACTTTAGTTTCCTCGGGAATCCAAGAAAATGCTTCCTTCTTCAATAATGTTGTTAGAGGTGCTGCTATTCTTCCATAGTTCCGGACAAACTTGCGGTAGTAACCTAAGAATCCTCTAAGATGCATCAAGGTTTTGGGAATCAACCAGTTCATCGTGGCTTGAATTTTGTTAGGGTATACCTTGACACCTTCAAGAGATACAATATGACCCAAATACTCTACCTCCTGTACCTCGAAGAAGCATTTGGAAGGTTTTGCATAGAGTTGTTGCTCCGTTAGTTGTTGTAGAACCCTATAAACATGTGGAACCTGTTATTCCCAAGACTTGCTATATATTAGTATATCATCAAAAAATACTAACACAAATTTTCTAAGGAAAGGATTGAAAATGGAATTCATCAAACCTTGAAATGTGGAAGGTGCATTCATAAGGCCAAAAGGTGTGACCCAAAATTCATAATGACCTTCATGAGTTCTAAATGTTGCCTTTGTGATGTGTTGTTCCTTCATTCTGATATGACGATATCCTAAACATAGATCCAACTTTGTGAAGTAAACTGCTCCATGTAGTTCATCTAACAGTTCATCAATGATAGGAATGGGAAACATGTATTTAATGGTGATCTTGTTGAGATCTCTATAATCTGGACAAATACGCCATGAGCCCTCCTTCTTGTGTACCATTACAACTGGTGCAAAGTAAGAACTTTGGCTAGGCCTAATTATGCCATCCTCTAACATTTCTACAACCATATGCTCAATTTCACTCTTCTAGAAATAGGGGTATTTGTAAGGCCTGATGTTAGGAGGAACACTTCCTCTAATTAAGTGAATAGCATGATCAAAATATCAAGTAGGTGGAAGAACTTTTGGAATATATTCAAATAACTTGGAATGCTTATCAATGACCCTGTGGAGATCCAAGGGAATAGGAGGCTTAGATGTTTGAACATCTAGTGAGCATAATTGTGCAATTACACCTAAATGTCCTTTTTTCAACAATTTGGTCATACCATTAGAACTTATCACCTTGCTTGGCTTCCCTGTGACACCCCTTAAATTATTTTCCTTCCCATGAAAATTTCATGAATTTGTTTTGAAAATTAAAAGCCACTGTTCGCAATGATTGTAACCATTGAACCCCTAAGACAACATCAACACCACCCATTGGGATAACAATCATTAGACTATTCAATACATATTCCCCCATAGTAAGATTGATATTATGGAATTTCCTATAGTAATTGATAATTCCTCCATTTGCAATCATTACTATAAACTATGGTGCTAGGTATACAAAGAAATCAAGAACTTTGGCTAATTTACAAAGAAATGAAATTATGAGTACTACCAGAATCAATCAACACTGTTCCTTTTTTATTTTTGATATATCCTTCGATCTTCGGATTTTGAGGAGTGCTAATTCCATCCAATGCATGACAAGATATGGTGGGATTAATCTCTTCGGAAGTAACCTCTTCTATTTATTCAATTTGAGATGGTTTATGATATTTTGCTTCTTCCTCTTCACAATTGATATATAATAATTTCTTCTCACTGTTATTGGAGAAATTCCCTAATAATTGTTTGGGTTCAACTATTACAAAGTAGGGATATAAATTAACTCAATTCTTTAAACAATCAAGAATTTTCTTTAAACAAACAATTGGCATACACAAAGTTAAAGATAAATACCCACTTTCCAACGTTTGAAGATGATTCCTCTAGTCTTGAGCTTTGCTCCTTAGCTTAGTCCCTTTGCTGCAAACCCTAAAATGTAAACAACAAGAATTAAAAGCAATAATGATAACTAGTAAATCATAAGAGAATAATTTCATAATTATACATTCCTCAATCAATATAAATTATCATTTACAACCATTAATATGCAAACAACATTATGAATTGGACAAGAAAGAGTTAATTCATACATATAAAAATGGCAATAAGTACATGAAACATATAAACCTGGTAATTTCGTTGTCATTTGGAAGCTGATTCCTGGGTTCTTTCTCCCAAGCTATTCAAGCACTATGAAATTGCCTCAAGGTTTTCTCATAGACAATATGCTCAAGATATTTTGAAAGAAAAACTCTAGCATGATATGGTTTGTGGTGGAAAGAATGGAAATTAGAATTCCATATAAAGGGACAAGGGAATTACAGACTTGAGGAAAATGGTTGTGCACATATGAGAAAGGATTTCTTCTCAAGAACAAACTCACCAAGAACATGGTAAAGGTGGCTGTATAACTCTATGTATGTATATCTCTGTGTAACCCTCAAAACAATTTCACCTATGCTCTTTTATACCTTTGAAGAGAGCAGTTAGGGAGTTATTGGAAGTTATTCATGGGATTTGGGAGTTAGGGAATGATTTGAGACTGAAAACTAACCCACGAAAGTAACTTATTTTTTTTATTTTTTTTTATTTTTACCCTCTTGTAGACACATACGCGTGTTGGACATGGGTCATTCACTTATAAGTGGGTGAGACACAGGTCATGACTCGTGTATCTGCTAAGAAACAAGGTTTTTAAAGGGATTTCTCAGAAACAAAAAAGTGTCCACAAATGCACAAGGAACAGGGAAGTCGACAACTAGGAATAAGGGTAAGATCAACCATGGTAGCATCTTAGGATAAACTATGGCAGAATATGTTATAACAAATGCCCCCTAATGTGTGAGGTGAAAGGGGTATACGGTGGCTAAAATACATTAAAACATTTTCATAGTGAGTGCTTGGAGTAACATGGAATAAATTTCCCATTCATCGGCCATAGGAGGTTATCTAACATCAACCGTGTAAGAATTCTATTCCTAAGGCAGGCATTCCCATGCCTAGAAATGATAAAAGCATGACTGCGAATCAAGTACACAACGGATCCATGTCATGAACAAATCATAGCTACAAAAATACAAATTGAATCTACATCTCATAGTCAAATGAAGATAAATGTATCTATGTTGAACTAAATAGATCAATCTCCATTAATATTGGTTCCAAAATATGAGTAATGGAAATCCAACGCAACCCGGTTCATAGCAAAATTTTTAAAAGTACCATAAAATGAACTCAAGGTATTGAAACCAACTATCAAAGGTACAAAGAAAAACTGTGTGAATAGAGGTTCTGAGTTCGAACGTAGTAAGACATCGTGCAATTACTAGTCAATGATGAAAACCATTAACACACACGAGCCAACTCACCAATAAGGATAATGATTGGCAAGGAACCTAGTACAATCTAACAGGTGTGAATAAAGGAGTTGATGTCGAACACTTGTAGACTCAAATGATCATGAGACATTAATGTAATGGTACAAGTACGCAAGCAAGTTTAATCATTTCTTGGTTGATGGTTGGAAGTGTGCATGTAGTAAGAGCTAACAAATGGCTAGACATTCCTAAAAGAATGCAAGCATAGACAATGAAAATATGCTTTCAGTTAGTGGAATGTACATAAGTTCCTAGAAAGGTGCAAAGGTTGAAGCAATTCTATGAGAAAATTCCATAGCCGACGGTACAACTAGAGTGCAAGTTTCACAAGTGATGACAAGGAAAGGGTTATAATAACACCAAGTAGAAGTTGGAGTATGCACATGTTATTAGTCAGATTGGAACTTCTCCCTCCATGACCACATTGCATTGTTAGTCACAAAAAAGTACTTTAGGGATTGAAGAGCCTCATTGACTATAGATGCAATTGATCCAAATCTTACAACATCCTCTTCAGTTTAGCTATTTTATGAAGTATTTTTGAGCCATAACTGCAACTCCTATATATGTCAACTCGCGGGTCACCCACAGGTTCTCCATTGATAACCCACGGTTTTTCCCAAAAATTTGCACTTGCTAGTTGTTGACATGATACTCGCGGGTTACTCGCAGGGTGTCAAGTGTTATACCCGCGTGTACCTCTAAAAAATCACGAAAAAATATATTAAAAATCGAATTAGAGATGGTTATGGTAGTTACCCTAACCACCCTAACCTCCCTAACCATTTACCTTTCGAAACCTATCCTCTCATCTTGCTATAAATACAAGGAGAAGGCCTTAGGGAAAGGAGAGAACCATTTTGTATAAGGAAATGATGAAGAAATATCCATTGAAGGAAGAGGAGAAAGGAGCCCAAGATCAAGTTTCAACAATGCAAGTCACAGATCAGGTATAGTTTGTTTCCATTAATGCAAGTAATGCAAAATATTTTTTCCCATAAGATAACTTGTCTACTTTGTGAATCTATTTTATTGTATCTATCATATCTTTTCTATATATGAGTTTCATGCTAAGTTATTCATGTTTATATAGTCAAAAGCTTTGAGGAAGGTGTCTTATTTATTGCAGGTTTCTCATTTGGGATTGTGGATCGGAGGAATAAAGCTTAAAGCTTGGATCAAACTTCGTACATCCAGGTATGTTATTTTGGCTTTAAGCCCTACTTTTTCTTGATTGAAAGAATAATTTATGCTATACTTGTTTTTCATTTAGATTATGTACCTTAGGAGAAGTATGTTGATGATCTCTTTGAACTTCCCAATCATAGGTTGATTTACCGAACAACATCACATAATCTACAAAGAATTAATATTGCAAGGGCGCAATACCCACAAGGGATGGTACAAAAAATGTTATAGACTCATCAAGATAAATAGTATGAATACACACATACCTCAAAGGAAATGGTACATCGAGGGCACAGGGGTATACCACCAAGGTGTAAAGTCCTACTATGTTGTGGACCATGAAAGCGCTTGAAACTTAACAGATGACACATCAACAGTGCAAAATATGACACATGGCATATGCACAATCCATGCAGTATGGAAAAAGGGATGCCATGACCAAGTTGTGAACATACAATCCATGTAGGACATGTATAAATAGAGATGCAAGTTGGAGAATTGATGTAATATTGATGGCGAGAGAATAAGAGATTCAAGTGTTTGTTGAAGTTTTATATTCGGGGCATCAAAGGGCTTGAGGAAAGAACAATATGATCTAGCAAGGATTCGAATGCGCACATGCAGCTGAACAAAGTTTTGATGGTGCATAGAAATATGTTGTAGATATGTGACGGATGCTCAAGTACTGAAAGGAAGAAATATTGAAGTATGCGCAAGTGCTTGATGTTTCGAAGGACAACATTACAATCAGAATGTTGTTAGTCACATATGTTGTAAATATAGAAGTGCGAAGATAGAATTGAAGTTTATCATATAATGTGCAGATGTCTTATTGATGCATATGAACAAAAGTGAAAGTGTGCGAAGTTGAGAAGACCATCTGATGCGTGATGACAGAACAACAACAAGATCCAAGATGCGCATCATGATGCACATGATCTGAGACAATTGCGTTAAATGGAACGGATGAATCATTTGATGCATAGGACATCACATATTTTATAAGAGACTTTAGCACTTAAACAGAACATACCCATCAGTAAGTGCGCAGTTCCATCTGTTACTAGTGCTTTATTTTAGAAAAAACAAACTATCAATTGAAATCACAGTATCAGTTGGTCATTGCAGTCATGCAATTAAAAGAACTATGAGATAATTAGTGATGCGGACTGCAATATCAGTGAGCACACAGAAGATGAAGTAAGTAATAAGCAAAAGTGTGATTTGAGAGGAATGAGAATTCAAGTGATATATGCAGCTCAGTGACAGAGTATCGATTACATACGAAGGTAGTGCACAATAGACTTATTATTAGAAGATTAGAAGGGTGCAGGAGGTTGAATTTCGATAGAATCAAACACTGGACATCAGGACGGTCGGACGGGGAAATGAGACAGGGAGCTAGAGATTCCTTCAATTTGGTGCGTATAAAACAAGAGGGAGACAGGGGGTCAGTGCCTCCTTCCAGTTGGTGATAGAGAAACACAGGGAATTGTATCTTCCTTCAGGTTGGAGCTTGTAAAAATAGGGGGATTGTGCCTCCTTCTAGTTGTTGCTAGTAAAAACAGGAATTTGGTGCTTCCTTGAATGTATTCTTTCTCATTATAAAGAAGCATTCTATGGTTTTCTCCCATTTGGGTTTCCACATAAAAATCATGTGTGTTATGTGTTGATTATGTTGGTGCATATATGTGTGGATGTTTATTTACTGATGCATAACTGAAGATAAATATTAAGTAAAGGCTAACTTGTTAAAGAATTTAAAAAATGTTGATTACTACGCTAATACTGATTCATCCCCCCTCTCAATATTAAATCGATTCCAACATAATGTTAGTAACGTGACAACATATCCCCCATACTAGGCTGTAGAGAACCTCACTACTCTCGGTGCAAATATTTAATGTAAATAGAGGTGTTATTTAATATCCCATCAATGCATGTTCTATGTCATTGTTTCAAGTGAACCCCCAAGGCACAACTACACCACCATGGAGCAAGAAAGATTAGCTATGATATATGCATTGCAAAAGTTGAACTACTACATGTTGGGGGACCATTTCAAGTTTTTCACTCATCCTTCTGCATTGAAATATTTGACAAATAAACTTGTTTTAGAAGGATGGATTTGTAGTTGGTTATTTCTATTCCTGGAGTTTTCCTTTGATGTTGTGGTTAAACCTGGAAAAAAAAGCCGGGACTTGATCATATTTCTTGGTTTGAATAAAGAGAATTTGAAGGTTCCATTGATGATCAACTATTAGATGTGTATTTATTTAAAATTAAAATTGTTCCAGATTGTATTATTGAGTTTTCCTTATTTTAAGCCACCATTTTAGTGCCAAAAGACTATTCTGGAACCTTGAAGCATCATCTTGTTGTCAAAGCCGTGAAATATCAGCTAATTGCACAATAGTTGTATAAGTTGTGTATTGATGGAGTCTTGTGAAGGTCTGTAATGGATCATGAGTGACAAGATGTATTGTGGGAATTCCATGCAGGATTTGAGGGAGGAGATGTTGTAGAAAAATATACCACTCAAAAAATCCCACAAGTTGGATTGTGGTTCCTGACAATTTTAAATATTCTAAGGAGTATGTTAGGGCCTATGATATCTTCCAATGAGTAGGGCCTATGATATCTTCCAACCAGTAGGGAAATATTCCCATATATATGAGTTTCCACTACACATTGTTCAAGCCTTGAAACCCTTTGATAAATTGGTTATAGACTTTGTAGGACATATCAATCCTCCTACAAGGCATACTAAGGCAAGGTACACCGTTACTACAACTAATTATCTTACTAGGTGGGTTGAAGTTGAGCATGTGAAAGATATTTCCACTAATATTTCAACATGCTTCATATTTGAGAATATCATAACTATATTTGGATGTCCAAGGAGTCTTACCTGAGATAAAAGTATGCATTTTATGAGTACCACTATGGCTACCTTGACTAGATAATTTCTTATTTAGCACAATAAGGGTATCTCCTATCATCTGCAAGCCAATGGAATTGTTGAAGCTTTTAATGAAGTTATGGATATTGGCCTAACTAAGTTTTTATTTTCCAATTGAGATGATAGGGATGAAAAATTCCCTATGGTAATATGAACTTATCACACTACTACTAAGAGACTTCATAAATAAACATAATTCCAATTGGTACATGGGAAGGAAGATATTGTTCTAATAGAATTTATGGTGTCCAATATTTATCTTGCTCATTCCACTCATATGAAAGAAACATAGTCAGTTATGGAATCATTGGAAGAGTTAATGCAACTAGAAGAATCTAGGTTCTTAGCGGATTTCCATCATTTCATGGAAAATCTAGATGGAAGGACTTATATGATTGCCACATTAAGGATGATAATTTTATAAAAATTGATCTTGTTATTTTTTATAACAAACAATAATTGAAAAATATTTGGAAGTTGTAGATGCAATGGTCAAGACCATTCATAATTGTGGAATTACGATATTCGGGTGTTGTACGATTACTGCTACTAGATGTTGTTCTTGGACCTACATAGGTGAATGCCACTCACATTAAACCCTATGTCCCAACCCACTAAAATGTTTTTTGGTACAATTCTATTATCAGGAGTAAGGGAGGGAAGGTTTTCTTGTTTCCATTTTATTTTCTACTACGTCTAAAGTTAGTTAAGTTAGTTCCATTTGTGTCAGGATTCGCATGTCAATACTGCCAACTATTTATGTTCATTAAGTCATGGATTCCTTAGATTGTGTTAAGTTTATTTAGGAAAATCACATGTGGTTGGGGGGAAAGTTCATGTCAAGGCCCTTATTTCAATAGTCTAGGAGTAATTGAGTCATGTTCAGATGAATATTGGGGATTGTTTTGATAGGGTTTTCTAGTGTTAGTTTCCCTTTGGAAGTCTCAAGTCTAGGAAGATAGTAAACCTGTGGATCCCCAAGATGTTATAATTGGAATAGATGCAAGGGAGGTCACGAACAACACTAAACCATTTGTATATGTGGATATAAGACAACATGGAGGAAATCGCATAGGTGGTGGAAAAGGTGACACGCCCCCACATTAGGCCCTACTACAATCCAATGTTAAGGGGACATGGGTGGTCAACATGATTTTGACATGGAAGAGGCGGGAAGGGAAAATATCCACAAAAAATGTTCCCAGCAAGCCTCCTCCCTCATCATTCCAATTGGAAAATCTGTTAGGAATGTCCCAACTTTAATAATTGGCAC
Source organism: Larix kaempferi (assembly GCA_027924585.1). Lineage (NCBI taxonomy): Eukaryota > Viridiplantae > Streptophyta > Pinopsida > Pinales > Pinaceae > Larix > Larix kaempferi. The sequence continues at coordinate 11,877,965 of BSBM01001197.1, read as the reverse complement.
AAGACCCTGAACATCGCTAAACAATCTTGCATATATGTTAGGAACATACATATGTGGTTTCATTCCTATTTGAAAAAATGAAGGAATGTGTATTGTGGATAAATTAGTCGACATGATAGCATGTAGAGGCTGAGGCCCAAATGTCCAAGAATTCTTATCCTTCCATTACTACTAACCAACTGGTTAATTGGATGCTAGTTATTGACCAAGCTACCCAACCCAAAGAGCTTGAGAAATAGTCCACCTCGTAGCTGATCCAATTGATGTGAATATCTATAGGTGAGTTAGAGTAGAGGATATCTATGTTTGATCACAACCAAGTGGCGATGCAAGTAGTGAGCCAACAATTATTTCTCTAGCTCACTGAGGTTACAATAGAGAGGGATAAATAAAGATAGGCCTAGTAATAGGATGAACAAATAGTGGAAGCAGTGCGATTAAGGCTAGAAGGAATATATCAAGACTTGAGAACTAAGGAGCCTCCATTATACCTAACATTTTATCAATTTCTTAGCCAAAGGATAGTTTGGAGCTCCTAAATTCATCTTAGAGATAGATTTGGGCCACCGTGAAGGAATTACAAGTGCAACTAGACGCTACATAGAACCAAGGAAGTCAACAACAATGGTAATTCATGGATAGGTTACCATATTTGGTTGCATAATTTACTGCAACCCGCAATAAACTATACACAACCATCAAATAAAGTAAAATTATTTTTTCATCTATTTAGGATTGGATGGGCTTGCTCAAGAAGCACTACAGGTTGATGTAGGAGTTGTGGGAGATAATCAAGGTTATGAATGTGGGTTCTTGGTCCATGAACAATCACCTAGAGCAACAGGATAATTTTGTGTAAATATAGGCTATGAATGACCAACTAGAGGCTATGGATGACCAACCAGATGCCTTGCACGAGGCTATATTAGTTTACAAAAATGCCTTTCATGTTATTTGACCAAATTTATAGTCCACATATCTCATGATATAAAAACTGAATTCCTTTGGTGATACAGAGAAGACAAAACCCACTGCATTGGATAGCAAGGAGGCTCAATATTTCATTATTAATGCCTACCTTTTGTTGGTTAAATGGGAAATGTAAGTCGATGAGTTCCAGGTCTTTCATGAAAAATCCCTTGCATTCATCCTAGAGTTTGCCCCTTCATTTCAAATTTTAATATAACAACATGATTGACTCAAGAGTGAGTCAACAATTATGGTTGCGGGTTGTTAGCGCCTTCATTTTTGGAAGTAAGATTGTAGAATATGGATGGAGAATACAACACATGGGTATTTGTGGAAGAGAACACGATGCAAGTCTAAGAAGATATCACTGCATCATAGTATATTAGTTAACTTGTAACCATCTTAATGTGGTAAAAAAATATTACTATTTTTGTATAAAATCCCAAGGAAGGTAAGGCCATGGGGTTAAATAGATTATTGAGGATTACAAAAAGGGATAATGTAATGAGAAGGGTATTATTATAATTTCATGATTGTAGGATACTAATTCCCAATGCTACATGGAGATGTATGATGTTCATGGTTGAGAAAGATTAATGGAATGAGAATGTTTTGGGAGCCCCCTTCAAAATTGTTGTGTACTATGTTTAAATGAATGAATCTACTTTATTATTCCTGTTATAATGATATTAATGTTATGTAATGTTTTCTAGTAATCCTTATTTTGTTATAGTAACATTTAATCGTTAAGTAATCCTTATACATAAATTTATGTCCCCCTCTTCGAATTTTTCCTCATAAATATTTGGTTGTAGTTGCACTTTGGGTGAGACCTTCTTCCCTCTAGGAGGATTGAAAATCGTAGGGCAACTAGAATGCACCAAACCTTTGTTGGCTCCCACATAAAAACCCTAGTCTCAACCTATCACTAATAACACCCTTGCAAAGACTTTATTGGATTGTATTTTGGATGGTGGTCTAGAGAGTACCCTAGGTTAGTAGATTTGCTATGAGAAAAATCCTACAAGACTAATATGTGATACTCAGAAATTCATAAGGGGAGAATGCATACCTCTTAATGAGAATATGGGTGGCTAATAAACATGAACCTAGTTTTTATTTTTAGGTTAGCCAATTCAAAAAATAAAAATAAAAGACCTTTCATGGAATTTAACAAAAAATTAGAAGTTGGGAAAGGTCGCTTCTCACCATGAGATAAAAATGTTCTTTTGAAGGCTTCCATTGGGCATGAATTAATACACTAAGAATATATGACCATGGTATACATAATACCCAATCGATGCAAGGAAGTATGATGAAGATAGACAAATCAAAACATCAACCTATCAACCTATCAAAACGAAGAACCATATCATGCAAAGTCTTCAACATATAAATGAATACAAAAAATATACATATATTTTCAGCATTCTCATAGTCCAAAAAAATGCACAATCACTATTCTATTCAAATAAACATTGCACCATATACATGTTGGAATTTTTAGGGCCTATTGAGTCCTAGAAAAAGGACAAACAAAGAAATAAAATTTCACACAATATTTGTGTTCTCTATGTTTGTTTGTTTGGTCAAGTTGCTTCATAGAAACTTTACTACCATTATGAAACACCCCTTCATATATAGAGTTGAAGCCTCCATGTGAAATAACATTGTTTCATATGAAATTACTCGTTGCTTGGAGTTGCTTCAATGAGAAAACTTGTGCATCTATTTGAGATGTTGAATATAGAAATTTATATCCCAAATTTTGGATGAAACTACGAGGGATTTACCTTGACTGTGTTCACTATGATTTGAAATACAAATAAGTATGCAACCCCGACCTCATTTAAAAGAGAAATATAATATCCCTATAGACAAATAAGTAGAAATAAATGAGGCTATTCAAGCCAATATTAGACACATAATTTGAAAATATAGAAATTTTGAGATGTTGGATGCCAAATCAAACAATGAGGGTCTTTCGAACGCTAAAGAATGTTTGCAGCTAAACCATAAATCTTGCATCACATATTAGTGAAGCCATAAATCCTATAGCACAAACCATACATCATCGAAATAAAAAAAATTATATTGGATTCCTATCTTACTATCATGTCCTCAAATTTTGCATTGGATCACAATGGCCTAAGCCAGTTGGCCATGTTCATGATAATTTTTCAAATTGGTGCTAAGGGTCAAATAATTGCCAAGCATGATGTCCAACTTAGTAATAATGCAAAATTAGAGCCAAATGGACAAGGTGGGTCACATTAAGAGAAAATTCTCAATTCAAAGTTTGTAATGTCCCCATCCAAATAAATTATCATGGAGGAAAAATTCCACTAACCTACTAGTTCCTTAGGTTGGGATCGAAGCATCAAAATTTGGAATAAGGAAGCTACAAGACCCAAAATGACCATAGTCTTACAAATTCACATTAAATGGTCCAAATAAACAATAATAAAGAGGAAAATAGAGTGGCATTGGATCATGAGGGCGCATAAGAGGTTGTGGGACCCACATGTGGCAAGATTCCCCACTACACTTGGAATCATTCTCACACAAATTCGAGTTCAAGGTGAAGGGTAACGTACTTGGGCTAGATGAAGAGGAAATATTCATGGAAAGAATCATGGAGGCTCGACTTGGAGTGGAACAGTAACTCCCAATGAAGAGGAAGAAGCATAATAGGAAAATTGTGACACTTGTGACAAGATTCCATGGCATCTATGAAAAAAATGATGAATGAATCTATGAAAAATATGAAAAAATTAGACCTTATGGCATACCTATGACAAATATGACATATCAGAGCTAAAAATAGCCACCAAGAGGGCACATAGAGGGAGTTATTGTCACATCCCCAAGTATCGTAAAAATTTTAAAAAAAATTAAATTAGTAATAAATACTGAAATTATCAATGTAGAAAATAAAATAATGGTTAACTCTTTTTATCAACTTAATTAGCAATAATAATATGCCGTAGTTCTTAAGAACAATTTACGACGATGGTCGTATTTGCAACACGGAAATAAAATGGGTATAAATATTTTAACAAAAGTCAACTACGATGTCTATGAATCATAAATTCACCTATCGTATGAAATAATAATTATGCAACTTATTTATTACAGAAGGGAAAGTTTGTATATTAATTTTAGTCAAGTATCCCAACAAATGATGGATACAAAAAAATTAAACAAACCATCTAACAAATTGGCTCATAATTGAGTGTTTCCATGCAGATCTTACTCATTAGTGGTAATCTTATTTGTGCTAGGACTAAACAATAAAATACATTCACATGGCCGTCAATGAATTGAACTTCATAAGAACAATATAACACAATAATGAATTGACTTTTACCGAGAATGACGTACACACAAACCATAAGGCACAACCAAAAACTCATGGTTCCTCAACTGTATTAGTTCGTAACATCTTCATGAAATTCTTATAATAACTTAAATGTGCCTGAATATAAAACGATAAATATCTTCATATCTCATGAACAACATAAGTCAATGTACTCTAATGATCGTATTATAATATAGCTGTAACATGCACCATCTAAAACTCCAGAATACTTTGCATGATCAAAGGAGAGTCAATTTATACTTGATCAACCATTTCCCCATAGTCCTGAAATTAATAATATTTAGCACACTCATCATTATTTACATATAAATAGTCAACATATAAATACATGAACAAGTAACTCACAAGGTACACATATAAACAATTGATTTCAAACACGAGTACACACATGCAAATATCAAGTCATACATAGGAGACCAAAAGTAACGTGGTTCACACATACACGGGCTAGTCCACAAAAGTGTGTGCATCATTTATTATTAGGCAAACGTAAAACGGATTACAATGAGCAACATATTTGGTGCAACAAGATTTCCTTCACCTTCTGTCAAGCCTCGTCACATAGAGGTTCCCATGAATCAACTATATACAAACTAAGACCACTCAATCTTTACATTTGTACTTCTTGTCATATTATCTTCAAATGTATAACCCATAGGGAATCTTTCCAATTGTACAATATATATATATATATATATATCTTTTTACTTTTCGTACCTAAGAACAACTTACCATATTCTAAGCATATATTCTTAAAAGAAGTACTTGCTAAAACAAATTATACTACGGTCACATTTATTCTCCCAAATACTTCATCATAAGGAAATGATCTTTCCACACTCATAACTCTACATATACATATATATATATAATTGACCCAATTTTGAAGTAAATAATTCAATTCCCACTCTTCTTATCAAAGCGTGTAATCATTTAAACCACTCCTCCTAGCACAAAAGTCAAAATCTAGATATCTTCTTTTTAAGGAGTTTTTAAAAATCTATGCACAAGTACTAGACATGTTTTGCGTTCTATATCCAGAAACTTTAGCAGAACGGGGTGAAGCCTACTTAAATTTCTTTTGAAGCAATTAACATTAGGGGTCGATTAGGAATCAATGCCCTGCACTGGTAACAAATATAAATCGAGGTCTAAACAGCAGAGGTCGATCCCAAAAATTGTTTGTTGCATTCGACTCCCTTCCAAGGGTGGCTTCCACAAGCAAGTAGAGACCAACATTCAGTACAGTAAGGGTGTAACCCTAAGTATTCCGTAGCCTACAAGAATATTTACGTTTTTATGAGAAAATCACTTTTCAAAGCAAGAGAGATACAGGAGACGCAAATCTCTAATGCCATCATACACGCAGCTATTCGACCGTATCTAGGAAGAAATGTCAAGATAACAATACTTAAATAAAACTTTAAGATTCGACAATCTTGATCCACCACAAAGCTTCTCTCGGCTCTCGTTGGTGAGGTTGAATTCTTCACCCGTAGAATTTAGAGACAACAAAACAATATATATAAATATAATTCACATCGCTACTAACTCTGCAGATTTGGATTGTACATAAGTCACACAGAAATATTACCCTATTAATCGATACTACTCTCTACTTTGAGAGGTGTACTCCTCGAAAGACATAACGTTTGCAAATAGAACTATAGCTTGCAAACTGATCAAAACGAACTATGCTGAACATTACCCCACGGATACAACACTCACAATAAAAACAAAGGGCAAGAAGGTCTACATTGTAAAAACCTAAGACATAAAATGAATATAACAGAATGCACACAAAATATTGAACACAGAAGGACGCACTGTAGTTTGCATTAGATGGTATTTAAATATTACAAAATTGACGGTTCAACCAAGAAACCGTTAACAGATTAACAACTGTATAACTATCTAACTGTTAACAACTAATAATTACGTAAACTCAGACTGAAGAGATTATTATTTCTAACACTCCCTCTTAATCTCGAGGGTTCATCTTTTTTATATCCACGATGCCAAGATTTTGTCTTTGAAACTCAAAAGGAATTCTTCCCAAAGGTTTGGTGAAGATATCTGCCAATTGTTCTTTTGACCCACAAAACTGAAGTAAAACATCACCATTCTGTACAAGTTCACGAATGAAATGAAACCGAGTGTCAATGTGTTTGCTTCTCTGATGAAACACACTATTCTTTGACAAGGAAATGGCAGATTTGTTATCACAGAAAATTGTAGTAGGTTCCTTCTCCATATATCCAAAATCTAACAAAAGTCTTTTAAGCCAAACAACATGACAAGTTGCTGTAGTTGCTACTACGTACTCTGCTTCTGCAGAAGATATCGAAACTATGGGCTGCTTCTTAGATTCCCATGAAATCAAATTCTTGCCAAATAAGAAAGTGTATCCAGATGTGCTTTTCCTATCATCAATACTGCCTGCAAAATCACTGTCTGTGTAACCTTTGAGCTTATTGTCTTCTAAAGCTGTGTACCACAAACCATAAGTGGTTGTACCTGCAATATACCTTAAAATCCTCTTTCCAACTTTCCAATGTGAATCTTTAGGAAATTCCATGAACCTTGAAATAAAACTTGCTGCATATGCTATATCAGGCCTAGTAGCAGTAAGATATATAAGACTTCCAACAAGTTGTTTATACAATGTAGAATTAACTGCTGACCCAACATCTTCTTTGCTTAACTTAGTACCAAATGCAATGGGAGTATCTGCTGGTTTACACTTTTCCATCTTGAATTTCTTTAAAACATCTGTAGCATACTTATGTTGACTGACAAAAATACCATGATCAGATTGTTCCACTTCAATGCCTAAGAAATACTTCATTAAACCAAGATCTATCATTTCAAACTCCTTTTTCATTGCTTCTTTAAATTCATCTAAGAGCATGTTCCCTGTATAGATCATGTCATCAACATAAAGACATAAGATGAGAATTTTACCTTGTGGATTTGTCTTCATATACAGAGTAGGCTCATTTTTGCTTCGCTTGAAACCATCATCGAGTAAATAACAATCAATTCTGTTGTACCAAGCTCTTGGAGCTTGCTTCAAACCATACAATGCTTTCTTTAATTTATATACTTTGTGTTCTTGTCCTTTGATTTCAAAACCATATGGTTGATGCACATATACTTCTTCATTTAGTATACCATTTAGGAAAGCAAACTTTACATCCATTTGATAAATAGGCCACTTGTTCTGTGTTGCAATGGCCAGAACAAAACGAATAGTATCTAATCTTGCAACTGGTGCAAAAGTTTCATCATAATCTATGCCAAGTTGTTGTAAAAAACCTTTGGCAACTAACCTTGCTTTGTACTTATCAATCTCTCCTTTTTCATTCAATTTAATTTTATAAACCCACTTAACACCAATAATGTTTTTATCTGCTGGAAGATCAACCAAATCCCATGTTTTGTTTCGTTCAATAGCATCAATTTCATTATTCATTGCATCTACCCATTCTTTTTGCTTTGTGGCTTCTTCAAGACAAGTAGGTTGAGATGAAATCAAAGCAAATTGTGCTACACTATTATCATCTTGTTCATAAATATCTTTCAAACTTTTCATTTTTTTATGTCTACTATCAAAATCAGAATCACTGCTAGATGAAGAACTGTTTTCATCTTGAACCTGCAATCTTGGAATATGTTCTGAAGATGCTTGATGTTCATCAAATACAACAAATGGATTGTGACAAGTATCTTTTTGCACTTCATCCCATGAGGAATCTTCCAAAAATTTAACATCTCTACTTATCAAAAATTTCTTGGTGATAGGATTATACAAACGATATGCTTTGGATTGTTCACTATAGCCTACAAAAATTGACTTTTCACTTCTATCATCAAGCTTCTGTCTAAGTTCTTCAGGTACATGAGTGAAAGCAATGCATCCAAAAACTCTGAAATGAGAGACATTTACCTTAGTTTCACTCCATGTTTCTTCTGGTACTTTACCTTGAACACTGGAAGTTGGTGATCTATTCAATATGTATACAGAACATGCAACTGCTTCAGCCCAAAAATCTTTGGACAAATTTCTTACTGTAAGTAAACTTCTGGCCATGTTCATGATAGTTTGATTTTTTTCTTTCTGCTATTCCATTCTGCTGTGGAGTATATCTGGTAGTTGTTTGCTTCTTAATACCTTGTTGTTTACAAAAATCAACAAAATCTCTGGAATCATACTCTCCTCCTCCATCTGACCGCAATACTTTGACAAATTTGCCACTTTGTTTTTCTGCTACAACTTTAAATTCCTTGAACTTAGTAAAGGTCTCAGACTTGTGTTTGAGAAAATAAACCCAAACTTTCCTGCTAAAATCATCAATACATGTCAAGAAATAAAAAGTTCCACCAAGTGACTCTGTTTGCATAGGTCCACATAAGTCTATGTGTACTAACTCTAAGCGATCTTTAGCTCTATAAGAGGCCGTTGGAAAACTATCACGCTGATGTTTTCCTTTAATGCACAAGAGGAGATTTGACCAACCAAAGAAGGCAATCCATGCACCATAGATTGTTTTTGTAACAAACTCATACTTTTGTATGGTAAATGACCATAGCGACAATGCCACAAATTAGATTCATTGGAACATGAAACATTATACGCAAACATCTTCCCACTTCTCATCTCTAAAGGAAACAATCTGTTCTTCGTCATATAAATTTTTGCAACAATTTTTCTCGTTGGATCAAAGATCATGCAATAACCATCATGAAAATTAACATCATAACCATGTGCCAATAACTGTCCCAAACTCAACAAATTATGCTTGAGATTGTCTACACGATAAACATCATAAATATTTAGCACAGAATTCTGCTTGGTTAATACTGGAACAACCCCTTTTCCTGAAGCTTTAATTTGATGATCATCTCCCAAACTAATTGTAGAAGTGATGGATGTATCAAGTTTAGAAAACAAATCAGTTTGACTGGTCATATGATTACTACACCCACTATCAAGCAACCAAATGTGCTTATCATAAATTTGCTCAGTAACTTGACAAGAAAGAAATAAAGCTTCAGATGTTTCACCTTCAGTGTTAGAGATATTGGCTCTATTCTTATATTGCAGCTTTCTACATTCACTCTTATTATGACCATACTTCTTGCAATAACGACATTGGATTGCTGACTTATCTATCCATTTTTTACCATGTTCTTGTTGAGGTGGCTCTGGCAGCAACAGTTCTGGTTTGTCTCTTGACTGAAAATGTCCTCTACCTCTTCCTTTTCTTCCTCGAAAACCTCTACCTCTGCCTCTATCCATGAAAACTTTAGACTGAAATGCATGTTCTAAATTACCAACTTCCAAATTAATCCTTTCCTCATGTGACAACAAAGAACCAGTTAATTCTTCTACAGCAAATTTAGTCAAATCTTTAGATTCAAGAAGAGCAGTCACAACCATTTCAAACTTCTTTGGTAAACTCCTAAGAACTTTCTCAACAATCCTCTGATCTTTTATCTTTTCACCATTAATCCTAAGCTGATTTACAATACCCATAACTTTTGTCATAAACTTATCAACACTATCTGATTCAGTCATTTTGAGCGTTTCAAACTGAGTCCTTAGGGTTTGCAACCTCACAATTTTTACCTTTTCATTACCCTGATATGCCAAGCGAAGAATATCCCAAATTTCTTTAGCATTCTTTGCACCAACAACTTTTGGAAATATAGAATCATCTATAGTATTTAAAAGACAGGATTTTGTTTTTCCTTCTTTTTGTTTTTGTTCATCTAATTTCTGTTTTTGTGTAGCAGTCATAGCAATAGCTACTGCATTAGGTTGAGTAAACTCAGATTCAATACAATCAGAACATCCTTGACCTTGCAAAAAAGCTTGTATTCTCAAACTCCAAGCATTATAATTTGATCCAACTAATGTAGGCATTTGGACAGAAAAATTAGATGAAGCCATTCTTCACAAAACTATAAACAACCAAGATTTTTACCTCAAAAACAAATTTTGATTTCTGGTTCTGCTGACTGTCTGGTTCTGCAATTTGATTTCTGGTTCTGCTGACTCTCTGATTCTGCAATTTGATTTCTGGATTTCTGGTTTCTCTGCTTTTCTGGTTCTGCGGATTTCTGTCTAATTCTACGTGCACAGGCTTCAACGTCTTTGCTCAATGAACTGGCTTCAACGAATTAGTGGTTGTAAAAACTTTTAACAGCAGACTTGCTTCTGCCTTCAACACCAATCTTCAACAAATCTTTACTGTGTAGCAGACCTTTCAAAACCTCCAACCAAACATGAAGAGGCTCTCCAAACCATCACCAACCGCTCTGATACCATGTAAAAACCTAAGACAGAAAATGAATATAACAGAATGCACACAAAATATTGAACGCAGAAGGACGCACTGTAGTTTGCATTAGATGGTATTTAAATATTACAAAATTGACGGTTCAACCAAGAAACCGTTAAGATTAACAACTGTATAACTATCTAAGTGTTAACAACTAATAATTACGTAAACTCAGACTGAAGAGATTATTATTTCTAACATACATAACATAGATATTACAAGGTTTACTTTCCCTTTCTCCAACGACGATAAAATGTGAAGCAGAGTTCTATATAACAGAGGTCGTTGTTCAAAGTCGAAACCGGCTACCCATCTATATCAATCGATTTGGCAGAGCTCAATCGCCAACACAAACAACACCAGAGATCCATAGATCATGTTCATAATCGATAAGTTAACAAACAATCTAAAATAGTGTAGATATTACGGAGTTCGCCTATCCGTTCGCCAACACAAAAGTCACTTTGACAACGAAAATCTTATATGACAGAGTCGCTATTTCAAAACGAGATCGACAATGAACTACAAATAATCGATTTCACTACAATTCATTCGCCAATACCAACAGTAACTGTCACAATAGGGGTCAATAGATCAGAAATCGCTATTGAAATAATTATCGGCAAGCGATCCAACAATATAGACACTAAAGAGTTTGCCTACCCGTTTACACACGCCGTCAAATAATGTAGAAAACAGAGTACAAGCTTTCTTAAGTCGCCACCATCAATCGGACCATCGCGTCGAGATATCAACCCTATATGCATATCAAAATCCTATGTTGTAGAAGAGTAGTCACTCAAGGAGGAATTCGGGCTCTATCCTTGGAAAGGATCCCCAAAATTTCCCCAAAAGAAACGCAAACGTTTTCCGTGAAGGAAGCATCCGGCATTCATACTTAAATGATCTAATAATACCGCAATCCAAAGAGCCTAAGAGATATAAGGTTGCGTTCAAAACTTACGATGATGAAAATAATGCAGAGTTTCCTACTTAAGGGCAGCAATCAATACAACGACTAAACATACCAGGAAGATCATACGGAGATTTCTCCTCAAACGCCTTCAACAATAACGCAGGCCCCTTCAATTCGCAGATAGTGCTTCCCCGACATCTGCTTCAACATTGAAGGCACACCCCGGGTTTCATTCCCATGCATGCGCAGCAAATACAAACAAGAGATTACGGGGACATTCCCCTCTCCACACCTCTGTGCTGCCATTAAAAACGCCCTGGTAATGGAATCAATAGCGTATCCGGGCTCTGCATGGTCTTCCCACCGTAATCCAATCATGCCAAAGACATGGTTATTCCCCTCTCCCACTCAACGCCCATCATCCAAGAGGTAATAATACCTGTCAAAAATCTCAACGCAGCACTCCGAGAGATCGACGCCTCCACTTAGAAAGAAATAAAAAGAATGTAACGCTCACCCCTTATGCAGCGATACCAAGATTTTTTTCCCCAACATATCGTTTCTCCACTCTTATGGGTGTACTGACGCCCAACTGTGAGCTCTCTCTCCTTTCACCCACAATGTAGTGGGTAAGTAATGACAGGTCCCCCACTATAGTTGGCTGCCAAATAAAGACATGTTCCTTCCACCACATCAATGGCCGAAAATTCCTTCTTCACTAAAAACGGGTTTATTTAAAATCGCTGGAAGGGTAAGAGTTCCACTCTTTAAATGGTTTCTTCAAAATAAAACCGAAAAGGTCTTACCTCTTGATTGATTAATATATATATATATATAAATAAACTTTCTTCTAAATAAAATTACCATAATTAAGGGTGAAATTGTCACCATATTAATTCCATTGTATTAATCTTTAATTCTTCTCAATAATAATAATAAAAGTTCATTTACAATGTTTATATTATCAATATTAATACTTATCATTCCATAGGTGAATCTCTCACACACACACATATATATAATATCCACAATTTAATATCTAGGTTTGTTCTACCAACTTCTTATATAGATGTAGGTTTGTTCAGTCTTTCCTTTATAAAATTTTGTCTTAACTCCAGTTTCATATATATATATGAAAATAGGCTAAGCTTTTCCTGCGCTCTACACTCATGAATATAATAATATTTTTCATAGTATTTATGTGTTCAATTTACTTATCATGCCATGGAAATAATAATAATAATGAGAATAGTATAAATTTATGGGTTTTCCTTAAGTGGTAATTTGTATTTCTCAGGCACTCATGTGTTGGATTTGAGATATTCAATATTACTTTGGGATCGTCTCTTTGTTACTTAGGTCTTTGTCGCAAGTCACCCAATTGTTTTAATCTATTTATAACAGCCATTAAATATTGCCCTTTAGGATGGTAGGTTAATGTGCAGAATTAGGTCGAAGCCAGATAAGTTTATTGTTTAACTATAGTAGTTCTACTTAGGGCTAAACTCTATTTTGGATGGCACCCTAGTTAAGCCTTTTAAGGAAAAACATATTATCATCTTCATGTACCCTAGTCATTAGAAAACTCGGTTTTCATGGCTTCTCTGCCATCTCATCTTTTCCTTTGGATGGGTTTGGTCATTTATCGTTTAGTCGCATTTTACTTTTCTTAATTTTGTAGTCTTAACTAAGACTTATAATCATGACACTAACTCGAGGTCCACTAGTGGGGCCTTGGCCTTGAGCTCCTCACCATGGCCTATTTACATAATTATAATTATTTTACAAAAATAATAATAATAATTAGGGTCAAATTGGAGGGATGTTACAGTTATGGTCAACCAATATTCCCAATTTGAATTGGGGAAAGAGGAGTGCAAGAATGAGGAGGACAAGTGTTTCATGAAGGAATCAAAATCACTAACTAGAGTTGGGTGGGTCCACATGAAGTTAATAAAAATGGATGATGACAAAGGAGAGCATATTTTGGATCATTTTTTGTTTTTCACTCTTGGAGAGCTTAGCTTGTCTATGCATGGTGGGTGTTTACCTTCCTTGTTATTGAACCAATTTCGAAGGTGAAAAATTCCTTTGCAAGTTGGTTGGAGGAGAGGCCATTCAAACATATTATCAGAGATTAATTAAGGTGTTTTTTTGCAGGTTTGATTCCCTCCACAATTCGATTCCATCTCTTATGTCTTTCTCCACTATCTCTTCTCACAATCTTATCTCAATGTCCATGTTCTAGTGTTGATGGCACACTCATAGTTGTATAAAATTTTTGGAGGATGATTTTGTGACTCCATTGTTATGATATATGATGTATGTCACTGTATTGAGCTTCCCATTTGATCCATATCTCTAAATCCTATGTCTTTAATGTAAACATTCCAATCAAACCACTAATCCGAGCTAGTTTCCTCTCTACTTTCATATGGAATTTTTGGAGTAGTTTCATATATGTTTTGTATCAGAATTTCTCTGAGTTTTTGCTGATGTTTATAGAATAATGTGATGTAATTTTTATGAACAAAATAATATATCCAGGTCCCTTGGGCGTTCGATTAAATTTTGTGAAACAAATTCCATGTCCATTGTTAACTTTTTCCAAGCAACTTCTATGTCTCACAACATTATGTTTTATGGGAGTGATAGCATATCATAGAACCTGATCAATTTTGTATTATGGTTTCCCTTGAGTTCCTTTATCAAATCCAAGTCTCTTTTCAAAAATTAGGGAATTTTGTACAATGTTTGGGATTCCAAAAAGGTCATAGACCGGTGGGGTTTTAACATCGAATTCACTAGTGTTTTCCCCTTCATTCCTTCTTAAGAAATGCAAGCCATGAATGTATTTAATGAGTATCTAAGTGTATAATAATTGAATTAGTATGTCCTAATACCCCTCAATCCCTTCCAGATAGAATTCGAAATCATTTGGGAGCATTTGGGACAGTTTGGGGTTTCACTAGTCCAAGGTTCAAAAATTGGTCAAAAATGAGTAATTTACCATGGTAGGGATATTACACTTACTTCTAGGGGACCCCTCTATTATTGTTTAGAGTTCCCAATCTAAATAGGCATTTACTCAAGATGCAACTTGACATTTACAGTACATGGAAGTGATAGCTAGTGTGATGAAAACAAACAAAATATGGTCATGTGACGATTGAAATGCCTAGGCTTAATCACATCACCCACTTCACAAGAAAAACAATACAAAAAATTTAGGAGGGACAAAATTTAGAGTAATATCGTAGGGATTAATAGTGAAATACAATATTTTTCCATCCTAGATAATTTATTACTCATGTGTCCATGCTTCTATCAACTTTGTTATAAAAGATTATTTGTTTAGTGAACTTGTTTAACTACATTTCAAACAAAAGAGAAATAAAATCCACAAACGTGATTTGTTGATACAATATGGATCCTCTAGAAAATAATATATCTTTTAACTTGGTAATAATATAATTTAATTTTGCAAAGTTGAGTGAATAGTCCAAAACTTGTTTTCACTTGGAAGTTGAACCAAACCATTATAATGATTGGCCTTCCAAGGAAAACCATCAAATGTGAAGGCTATGGAGAAGAGGGGTATTCAAGGAAGAAGAGAGTTAGAGAGGAAATGAAGAAGCGAGGAAGTAATAGAGCATGAAGGATTTATAAGAATAAGCATGTTCAAATATTGAAAGCTATATCTAAGCCATAGCCATATGCAATCTTGCTTGTGAGTAAAATTGCATTAATGTAGTTCACCTTTGTAACCATTTCCTAAGAAAACTAAATCCCCCCACCGAATGTTGGTTTTCCCATTGAGGATTTTAAGGTAAAATTTTGTATTGTTCAATGTGATTGAATACTATCTATTGTGGATGTTTTCTTTATTTTTGTTCTAGTTATGTTAAAAAATTTCCAAAATTGAATCAATCTTCATTTAATATAATTTCTTAAGCATTGAGTAATCTGTATGTAATCTCCTATTATGGCATAGACTTTACCTTAATTATCTTTTTTTCACAAAAATATCTACAGTGCTACATTCCTCAACATTGATTGGAACATTTCTTGAATGATCAAATTGCTTGGGTCGTGTAGCTATTTTTTAAATCCAAATGTTTGTAAGATAGTTTTTTTGGGTGTATATCCCCAATCCTTGATTCTTGGATCATTCCTTGTGTATTCATTGAGTAAATCCCTAGCTTGTAGTGTACCCATTATCCAATGTTGTACCCACTCTTAATTAAATTCTTACCAATGCTTTGTGGCCACCAACAATCAAGATGGATCTCTTTTCTAGCTATATGTTGAGTCACCAAAGGAAAAGCAAATTATAGTTTGTAAAAGTGATGGGAATGTTATTGTAGATTATTTCTCACCCTCAAACATAACAATGTGGAAATTACACAACAATCATGTGCATTGGCCATTACCTACAACCAATGTTGAGTGGAGTGTTGATTTCTGTTTGCTAATTGGGAAAATCTATTTATTAATGTATTGCTTGAATGTGAATTGGATGATAACTTAAATAATAGAGCATGTCATTTATTTGGCATAACAAATATATACATGTTACATGTTGTACATTGTATGGAAGTGAAGTAAATCAGATCCTTTATATAATCCATCTTAGCAATTTTTTAGACCAAATCAAGTCTTAAATCTAATTAAATCACATTTCACTTAAATCTAATGATGAGAATTAGATTTGGAAAAAAAAAATAGTAGAGCAAGCTTGAAAAATACATCTCATAAACAAAGTAACTACATAGTTCTCAATGAAAAGAGAAATTGTAGAGAACAAGAATCTTTGTAGTTAGTTTAATGTTTGGATAAACAATGACATCAAATTGTAGAGAAATTGGATTCTATTTTACACCGAAGTATCTATGTAGATAAGATGGACCGGCAATAGGACTATCATTTACAAATAATTTTGGTATTAGAACCATTAAATCTATGACCTTAAAGAAATGGATAGCACTTTGAGGAAAATGAACCTAATATGGGTAAGCCATTGAAAGATAAATGTTGGAAGAACTAAGGGGACTCAATGTGCATATACAAGAGGATAATTGACACTTGAAGGAGAGAATAGTAGAGATTGAAAAGGATCTTGATACATTGTCCAAGATACTAGTAGTTGTTAGAGTGACCAAGGAAGTACAAAGGATTACCATTGCCACTACAAGATCCAACCCCTTGATAGAGTCAAGCATGGTAAGCCCACTCTCTATGGACCTTTCTCAAGAACCCTTTAGTGATTTTAAAATTCCTATGGGAGACACTGGTTCCAAGTTCATGAGGAAAATGGGATACAGTGACCAAGGGATAGGAAAGAGAAGCTAGGGGATTGTACACCCTATTGTAGCTCAACAAAGGCCCACATGGGTTATACAATCATTCCTTTACTAGTCAGTAGACTATGACATGGGTCATGCTACCTTTCTTTAATTACGTCGTGAATTTTTGTAAGTATTGTTTTGATACTGGTGTGATACCTCTAACAATGTGATTTAAGCATTTTTGTGGTTGTAATGTACCCTTCCATCAAGTAATGCAAGGAAGGAGACGTTAACAACACAAGGGGATTTTGACATAGACTTAGCCCCAATATTTTTACTCATAAATTCATAACAATTAAAAACTTCTGTGTGCAGATTCAACTCAATATAAACACAGCGGAATTAAACATAATAATACACAGACGGAATGGAATGCATCAACATGTTTATCTCAAGCAAAAAGGTGATTCCATATGCAAAGATTCAGTCTCATTCTCATGATATTCACAGATTCCATATCAATTTGATTACCATGAATATTTAACATTCAGATTGAACGCATTGCAGAACACAAAATGTATATAAATTAATTCACAAGAATACTTATCTTGAAAAGTAAATGTCCAACGACTGGCTATGTGAGGGAAACGTTCCACCCAACCATAGATCTCTATCCATCCTATATTCTTTCAGCTGAGAGATCACCCCCGAGTTGGGCTGTGTATCCACTAAGGAAGAACTAGCTGGGCTCACTCACAGCCATGGTTTTGGTCATCAACTATGCTAAGCCAACACACCGTTGGGTTTATCAAGCATATAAGAAGATAGAGGAGGGTAACGCTAAGCCAGTGAGCTCAACCACATAGCTACAGGCATCTCAAGTGAACTCAACAGTCAGGCACCCACATTACCTACCACATCCAACACAAGGAAGATCCCCTTCTCTGTTACACAGTCCCTCAGGAAACTCTTCCCTCCAGTGCTCTTCAGGATGGGCATAGAAAGGTCCAGCTGCTAATCCTTGAGATCCTAGCCTTCACTGGGTTTATCAAGCACACCCAACCTCTGCATAGTCATTCCCAACTAGATTTCTCACCATTCTGCTCACCAAATAACTCAAATCCGTCACTGGTTTTTTGAGCTGCAACAACTGGGTTTTCCAATTGATTTCGGGGTAGCTCATGCTCCCACATTCGCCCCAAGGGTCATACCAATGGATCCCCCATTGGATTTCACTTCCCAATACCAAATCTTGATGTTTTTGGCTTCCCAAAACGTGGGTTCTCTCACAGCCGCGATTTCTGGTTTTCTCCCTGCTGGGAGCTCGTTTTTTTCTTTGGGTGGAGAATGATGCTAGGTCCTTCCACAGTGGAATGGGGATGAGAATGAAGCAACCTCCCATGAGGTTGAGTGACTTCTTGTACAAGAAAACAGAGCTCATAACTACCCATACAAATTTCTTGGCTGCCCATGCTCCATTGAAGCCATGGGCTGAAATCTCAACCACTTCCTTACAATAGGCATAAATGTCACCTAGGGAAGTCAATGGGTTCTCATAATGACATATGGAAGCCTAGGGTTTAGTCCCATAGCCCCCTCACCACTCCCTAGTGGATACACATGGCCCCTTCTCATTCGTTGCCTCCATAACCAGTTTTGGTATTTTATTTCAATATTAAATATTTACATCAATTTACAATATCCCATGGCTTAATAGCACGTGGGTAACAAACTATCAAGCGTGTCTAATTTAAATAAAAACCGAGCATAAACTAGCGGGGCCTTGGCCTTGAGCTCCACGCTAGGAAAACATACAACGTGTGTATACAATATTTACATGAGAAGCCAATATTTCCTAAGGGTCAAAATTGGGGTATTACAGTGGTGCATTAATGACCAAAGTTTTCAAAAATGGGCCGAGGATGAATGCAATTTTTTTCCAATCATCCCTTATCATTAATGGAAGGGTACTTGGCCCTACTTTAATGTGTCAATTTAGGAACATGGGATCCCATGATTGAATCTTGGGAATTTATGTGACATTTTGTGAAATTATCACAGAGATCTAGAGACAAATATAAAATTCAGACTAAGTCTAACAGAGATCAAAAGAATTGAGTAGGAAAAATAGAGAAGGAAAAATTGTGTTACAACACAAGATAATGAAGAACAATTGGAAAAAATTCCATTACCTCTATTATTTAGTAAAACATGTACATAAATAATACATCTCCAAAGGAGATATTCGTGAGACAAAAGATCCAATTGGAATCCACACATGTGGAAAGCTTAGTTTGCATTGAAACCAACTCTTGATAAGGTCTAGTGGCCATCGATGATGAATGACTAGTCAACTGGGGTCAACTAG
This sequence comes from Larix kaempferi, assembly GCA_027924585.1. NCBI lineage: Eukaryota > Viridiplantae > Streptophyta > Pinopsida > Pinales > Pinaceae > Larix > Larix kaempferi. Next base: position 11,858,695 of record BSBM01001197.1, on the reverse strand, counting down.
CACATAACTGAGTCATTGGGGATAGATATTAGGGGATGAGACTCCAAGGAGGGTCAATACTAAATTGTAGTGGTCAAAATTGGTGCTCCTATAGTCAGTAGTAGTGAAACTAGGTGTAATAGTCATTAAACTGAGTAATCAAGGGGACAAGGTGCCCTAAATTGTGGAACTGACTGTACTGACTCCTAAAATCATGCATGAGGGTGACTTTGGACTTCAATGATGTAAACAAGGTGCTCTGAGTGGATAAGAGGGCTAATGATGACCAAAGTTAAGCTCTAGGGGGGCTAAATTAAGGACTAGGTGCTAGGACACTCAACTACCAATGCATGGATGCATGGAGTATTGCATGGAATGCATGCATGCTTGCAAAAAAATGCATGCAAAGAATGCAAAACCAATATGAGATGGTTAGAATATTCCAACACCCCCTCCCTTAATCCTGACTATGTGAGGAAAGATCAGAAATAGGGCCTTAGTAAATGAGACCAAAGGTCACCCTTTACAAATTTATTATTCCATTTAAGTGAGGAAAGAGGGAAAATCCCATGGGAACAAAGCCCCCCTCAATATGGACATGAAACAAACCAAAATTTTCCTGCTCCAAACTTCAAGTAGGTGTGATGTTTGAATCAATGTCTGGAGGTATCTTCCTCTTGGGAAGAAGTGGATCATGCTCTCAAAACATATGCTTTTATCCTCCTTCAATGGATGCAAGCGAATCTGGTGGCTCTCTAAACTTTCTCTTTGAACCAAAATTGATCAGAACAAATCCAAAAATATGGAGATCATCCTAGAACTTGAAATTTGGACCAGCTGAGGTATGATCAACTCTAGGAATGTGTAGATGGTTCATTGATATATCCTTTGAACCAACATAGGTGATATTAGAACCAAATGAACCATGACATGCTGGTGGTGGTTTGGACTTCAAATCAGCTCCAACTGAGAAGAGAAAGTGTCCAACAGAATGTAGAATGTCTCCAACTTCATTTGCAGTTTGAGGAAGTGTGCATTTGATTATTATGGAATAGGAAGGAGGCATGGAACCAAGGATAGTATATGAAATAGATCCAAATATTTATCTAGCCTCCAAAACATCCAGTAGATCATAAATTGCACATTTGTAAGCTCATGGGAAGTAGAGAATTCGAAACTTTCTTCAACCTCTAGAGTAGTAACTGACATATATTGCTCAAAATTCAAAATAAAAGACATTGAGAACATGAGTGAGGAATGGATAATCTATCCAAAAGGATCATCTTCATTAGTTGTATCACTTTAATCTACATCAGCTACATGGGAAGAGGAAAATTCGAAACTGTCTTCAACTTCTAGAGCAACAAAGGAAGGAATGTCTTCAACATGAACTTTCTGTGTTGAATCTGCAGCTTCTTCGTCATCTTGAACAACTTCATCATGAGAGCTACTTGAGGCTGAGATATAATTATAGAGAACACTTGAGGAGGTATCAATGGGATTTTTCTCCAAATGATTTGCACCAATACCTTCATTCTTCTTTCTGAATTATTTGTCCAATTGGGTCCAGAGATCACTCAGATATTCAACAGTTTCCATGAGGTAGCGCATACTAGGAGACATAGCAAGACACATTGCTCCATAGGCCCTGTCACAGTCATTTATCCAATAATTATTCTCTTCATAGGAATAATAATCCCTCATAACACCAATACACATATCAAAAAGACCCTGTTTCTTCAGATATGCTATCATCTTTGGTTTCCACTCATCATAGTTGAATGGTGAGAGAGGAGGAACTGCATTCAAATTCATGGAAGTTGTTGTAGAATACTTGCACAAAAAATATTTGAAAAACTCTTTGGAAGATTACTTTGCTCAGCAAAGATCTGATACCATGTGATATTTTGTGAAATTATCATAGAGATCTAGAGACAAAGATAAAATTCACACTAAGTCTAACAGAGATCAAAAGAATTGAGTAAGAAAAATAGAGAAGGAAATTTTGTGTTATGACACAAGAGAATGAAGAACAATTGGAAAAAATTCCATTACCTCTACTATTCAATAAAATATGTACATAAATAACACATATCCAAAGGAGAAATTTGTGAGCCCAAAGATGCAGTTGGAATCCACACATGTGGCAGGCTTAGTTTGCATTGAAGCCATCTGCCGATAAGGTCTAGTGTCCACCGATGATGAATGACTAGTCAACTGGGGTGTATTGGCACATAATTGAGTCATTGGGGATAGAGATTAGGGGATGAGAATCCAAGGAGGTGCAATACTAACTTGTAGTGGTCAAAATAGGCGCCCCTACACTCAATAATAGTGAAACTAGGTGTAACGGTCAGTTAACTGAGTAATCAAGGGGACAAGGCACCCTAAATCATGGAATTGATTGTACTGACTCCTAAATCATGCATGAGGGTGCCTTTGGACTTTAGTGATGTAACCAAGGCGCTCTGAGTGGATAAGAGGGATAATGATGACCAAAGTTAAGCTCTAGGGGGTCTAAATTAAGGACTAGGTGCTAGGAGACTAAACTACCAATGCATGGATGCAGGGAGTGTTGCATGGAATGCATACATGCATGCAAAGCATGCAAAACCAAGATGATATGGTTAGAATATTCCAACAATTTATACTTGAAATAGCTCATCTTCTAGCCTAGCTTCAACCTATAATTACAAACCTCCCTTTTGGATCTCAAATAGCTTCTTGGTGTTAAGGCTATGTTGTTCAAATTTTTTCAAAGAGTGATAAATCCATTCATTCCACTTACATGTATTAAGTTTCCTTACACTCATGTTTCACATTTTCCCTCCAAAGTGCCATTACATCAAGGGAATGACTATGAGATTGTTTCCACATTAGGGAGAGTCCACCAAAGGAATAAAATAACCTTCCCATGGAGAAGGATTGAAGTCCATATGTGTAAGATACTCCTAGGGTGGTACATTTTATGCTTTATTTCCTTTCCATTGGATAATAAAGGATTTATTCTCCCTCCCCAGGATGTTGTTGAAATTTTTTAAACTCATTGTTTGAATTATGTGTTAGTTAATATACATACTTAGGATATATATTAGATTTCCTTCATTTTTTATTGACCGGCATGTGTGTGTACATACAAACACACACACACACACACACACACACATCCTCCTTTCATGGGAGCACCTCTTTTGGGAAGTCCTCAATCCCAATCCTATTTGGTGTGACTGCATCCTTTGGTAACTTCTTGTGAATCAGCCTCCTTCAAAGGAGTGCCTCCTTTGGAACTCCTAATTCCCTATCCTCCCTAACTGGCGTGCCTCTTTTGGGAATTCATTTTCATCTAACCTTCCAAATCCCACTAGTATTAGGATTATTTATTGCTCACATTTTAGTAACACCACCATTTCCATAATCATAGTATAAATTCCTAATCATATTATAACCCTTTGTTACATCACTAAAGGACCCATGTATAATGTATGGATATTTCCTATTTTTCATGCATCTTTAGTGGTCCCCATCAGGTATATTCTCTATTGTGGAATTATAGGCTTACCCTCTAAACTCATTGTATTTCATCTTTTTCCACCTTGGAATTTGTCATAGGTTCCACCCCATCTCGATGAGTTTCCTCAACAATTTTTGAGCTACATTTGTGCTCTCATTGGATGGTATATTTCCACATTTAATGAGTTTCCATATCTTAGAACATTTTTAATTATTTGCCACATTCCAATCATTCCCCGAAGGATTGAGAGATTATGTGATCCACTTCACATCAAGAACCTCATGTGTCACTCTTCTTCTTCTTGTCCTCTACCTCAAGAATCCTATGCAATCAAATTTGATTTTTATGATTTTATTATCATTATGTTGTTAAATTCATACTTCACTACATTCAAGTGTACAATACTATCTACATTTAAACCTCCATTAACCCATTTTAGGGAGACCCACCCCAAGTTTCCACCCTTGTTTCATCAATATGTTATCATATTCCTTATATAGTTCATAGTCCCTACATAGTTTAGAACTACTTGGGTGCATATGGAACACGTCTCCTTGTTTTAACATATTGATTCTTCATATATTTATAAAAGACAAAAGCCAAAAATATCAAAAAGTTATAATAAAACAAAATAGTGGAAATGAATTAAGCTATCGATACCATCAAAGTTTTTGAGTAAGTTAATGCTTGGGGCCAAAGATCTAGAGATGCCCTATTTGTTGGAAAAGCCGACATTAAAAAGTTGTCTTCTCATAATAAAGAATTTTTATCCCATCTAAAAATTTCCTTCTTTATATCATCTTATCTAGTAGGCCCTTATTCATATCAATTTCAACACATTTTCAAGCATATGTGAAGAAAATTAACTTAATCCATTCAAAATCTATTTTTATGTATCTACCAACATTTTTTTCAATATCTTCAAAAATTGATAAATTCAAAAAAGTAAAGGTGATCTGGGAAGCAAATCCAAACCAACATTTTTGAAAGAAAAAAAATATTAATAAGGTTAAATTCTAGGAACCATGGGGTAATAAAAATACTTGCTCTACCCTAGAACCAAGAACCCTCCTTAAAAACTTTATGATAATTAGCAATGTTTGAAAACTCAAAAATGTAGTGTCCCCTCTATCATACCAGCGTGATAGAGAGGATCACCGTGCTCAATCCGGGCAATTAGCCCCAAAACGTTTGAATTAAAAACATTGATGCAAGAACTGTATCTGTGCATACTATGGAAAAACGACGGTAATCAAATAAATGCTATTGATCTCTAAAACACATTCAAAATTCTGTGGTAGCCATGAAATAAAGATCTGTGCAGAATTATACAAGATCATATGGAAATGCCTAAACTTTTAAAAACACAGCAGAAGCAAATTCGTTTAATACATCCACATACATTCATAACATTCATCAAATGATAATTTCCAATTTACACAAGAGAGTACTTATCTCAATAAGGCAGTCCCAAGCAACTGGCTATGCAACTGCAACGTTCCACCCAACCATAGGCCAGTGTGCTCCTCAATCTCTCAGCACCACTGCCACCCCCGAGCTGGGCATGATCTCTACAAGGAACCAGGGAACAGCAGACTCACACATAGCCAAGCATACACCAAGATGAGCCAAGCCAATCTACAATTGGGTTTATCAGGCTACTAGGAGATGGAAAGGAAGAGTTGCTAAGCTAGTGAGCTCCAGCTCAGAGCCAGGGATAACCTTGCAAGATCTATCTAGCTTGGCACCCACATTACCTACACACCCAGCACCAGGAAGTATTCTTTTCACTGCTGTGCAGTCCCTCAAGCCATACCTTCCCTATCTAGTGCTCTCAGGGTATGCATAGAAGAGTAACCAAAGCCCTCTTGATCTTTTTGAGAGGTTGTCTCCCCCACTAGGTTTATCAAGCCACTTCTATCCACTACCACTCCAACACTTCAGCTCACAGGCTCAACCAAGAACAAGGATGCACATAACAGCAGAGCCCCACTTGCTGGGCATGAGGAAAACGTTTTCCACAGTGGAATGCATGAGATGGGGTTTCAACTAACCCAGAAAAACGTGGGAACCCACAAAACGAAAATGGGAAGTTGGTGAACAACCCAGGAAGCCAAATCCGTTTTTAGAAAAATGTCATTGGACATTCAGGGGCAAAAACGACCTCCCTACAGTCCCCAAAACGTGGCCCTCCCTCTCCCAACTGTTATATACTGCAAAAACGACTCCCAGGCATGGAAAAATGCAGCATTTGGATGAAAAACGTAAATGGAAAGTCCCAGCTAACTCTAACTGCGTGAATGATCAAAGGCTGCCTGTACAGAATGGATTTGGGCACCATTTCGTGGGTGGTTTCTTGCCCCACAAGCAAAAACACGATTTTCCAAGTTGATGGCTTGCCCATGCACGAAAATGGCTTGCCCATACTCTTTCATTCCCAAGGCATTAACTGCCTTAACCAATTTCTTGGAAAAATTAAATGATTGGGTACATGAGACAAAATGGGTAGTTGGTGGTTTATGGGTTTCCCCATTGACACATGGATTAATACCATGGGCTCAAGGTTTGAATAATTTCCCTCCCTTTTCCTTGTAAAGTCATGCCCCATCTCTTTTGTTGCATTGCATAGCCGGTTGTGGGTTTTTCCATTAAAATTCGTATTTACATGGTGTCTTATTTACATTGTGCCCATCTCGCACAAGAACCATGGGCATCTATTTTTAATTGCCGATTCATGAAACGCTAAATCGATGGTGGGGCCTTGGCCTTGAGCTCCTCACCATGATTAAATTACAATATTTACATCATTTACGGTTTAATACAAAGGGGGTCAAAATGGGGACATTACAAAAAATAAATAAATGTTTGTAGTATATATATACCTCACAATGCATTGTCCAAGTTGAATAGATCCACTGGTATAAGTTTGATGTACCAGGGGACCAAAAACCATTGAATTTGCAAATTACCAAATACAATTTATAAAATGAGATAAGGTTTGTGACCTTCGACTCAAAGGCCTACAATATTTGAACCACTTTAGATTTCTCCACTATATATCCACTGGGAAAAGGAGGATTGAAAGTAGTTGAAGTATAGGGGTTTTTTCTAACCACATCCTTGAAAAAAATAATCTTTGAGGATGAAAGCACTCTATTGCCCACTACTCCTCCATGTAGGCATAGTACCAAAGTGAGAGTTGTGTCTTTTCATATGTTGTAGTAAGAAAGATGAAAATGAGCATTAAATTGTTTAGATTCAAACAAAAGGCCTTGTTGGTCCACATGGATCCCCTACATGAGATTTAGTTTTTGCTTCATATATACCACATAATCAATGAAATTCACCCATAAGATTAAATTTTTCCCTATGAGATATTCAAGTATGATTTGAAAGAAAGAATTTATATTATAAACCTCTCGAATTAAGGCCACCACCCTTGTAATGTTTTTCATCCTTTAGTAAAACACTTATCCTAAAAGCATTTTGCCAAACATTTGTTGCTCATGAATTTGCATGTTGTGTGAAAATATGGTACTCATATTGATTGCAAAAAGGGACGATCATGGAAAGCCTCTTGGTAACCTTCCAAACCTTGAGGATTTATTGCATTTGCTCTTTGATATCACTATGCCTTTGCAAAAACACACTCTCTTTAATGGCTTTAGGAAAACAAACCTCCTTTGGAAGCTCAAGTTTATATAGTCTTCCTGGATGGAGAAAAAAGGTCAACCCTCCCATATTTTCAATGGCCACAACACCAATAAGTTAGTTAGTGACAATGGATTTATACACCACCTGATCTAAGTAATTGTGGTATTGGTTAATAAGTTTGTGAATTTGTACATGCTCTAAGGGAATTTATGGTTGAAGCTTCATATGGTTGAATTTTTTACGAATACACTTAAGGGGTGTTGAAGCCCCGGGTATGTAAGTGTTGTAATGTTGTCCAAGGCTAGCAACAGAGGGCGACGACCCAATCTAAAAGGCTTCAAACAACTCTACGCAAGAGCAGTTCTATCCCCAGATTGTTTGGTATGGTTGACTCCCACGGATATAAGGCCTCTGCTGGCACTTAAGTGGGTTGATCCTGAGGGATCTGTCTTCCTGTGAGGGAAGATCAAAAGTGTTCTATCTCTAGAAGTGAGTAATGTTTGCTTTAAAGGAAATCTAAACTAAGCTAGATCTAAATTAATGGAATGTGTTTTGGTGTGCAGGATAACCTGATCTAGAAATTAACAAGTATTTCTCCAATTGACAGACATGTGAAGTGGATCTTTAATTATTAGCTTAAGACACATTCAGAAAATGAAAATTGAATGATTGTAGCTTAATGGTTGAAGCACATGCACTATTATCCTGTTAGAACATGATAATTGAAAAATTGCCATTAATTTAATAATATATGTTTATCATTTGCAGAAATAGATAAATGTTTTAAATAAATAAATTCATTTAACACATAAGACACATTGATCATAAGTCAAGACAAATCTAAACTGCAGATCAATGTATTAATTATTATTGCAAAACAAAACAGTGTTCATTAATGAGTTGAAGCGAAAATCAAAATCCATCAAACAAATTTGATAAATTAAAACAAAAAAGATAGTAAGAGAAAACTAACTGTATATCAATAGGCCTGCAAAAAATTACAAAGTCTTGAATGACACAGAGTATCTCTAGTCCTCTTTCGGTGATTTTCTCCACCTCTCTCCTATGAGATCTCTACCCCTTTAATAATAATTACAATAAAGATACAAAGGGTGGACTTCCCATAAAACATGGATTACAAAATCAATCTAATCTAAGAATGGCCAAGGGAACCTTGCCACTTGTCCCAAACTTCTAACAACTCATCCACATCAAGATACTTAGCCAACTTGAGTCCTAACTGGGCATCACATGTGAAAGATTCAATCTCATTCTTGCCTAAATTGTGCCAAGTACACAAAAAGATGTGGATCTTGTTCTCTAGACTGATAGGTTGCTTGATGAATTTGTCAACTTCCAAAATATGTATGTGCTCGAGCTGCTAAATCTGTTATTTGACTTGTGTACACCTACTATCCACCTGCTCAATCATTAGCTTTGGTGGACAAGCTTTCTCAATAAGGTCTAGAGTGGGAAATTGTAGCATGACCAAGATGTTGTTTGCAACATACCATCTTCTTCCACAAATTGCTTATGCCTTCTTAATTGTTTCTTCAACCATCTCGCAAGCATTCTTCCAGGCATCCAAAGATGTTCTTATTCTCTTGAACTTGAAGCTGTTCAAAATTGGGATATCCTCAGGCTTATCCTTGATATACCTTTTCCAATTAGTAATATCTTCAATAGCCTTGGAAGCTTGTTTCCTCTTATCAATATACTGCTCAAGAATAACAGAAGCTTTCTCAAAAACATTATAAGTTTCCTGAATATCATTCAGGGAACTAAATAACTCAGCCAAAAGCTTGTGATGTCCCTCATTAACTTCAAAGGACAAATCCTTGAAGTCTGCCTTAGAGAATCTAGGAAAAGAGGAAGTGGCTGCATTGGCAACTGCATCCTTCAACTGTTGTTCCAGTACTGTTATCCTCTCAATATTTCCAGTATTTTGGACTTGTATATCCTGCAATTGATCCTGGAGAGAAGTGTTTTGTTCTTACATATCCTTGAGCTGAATTTCATACTCATTCCTTAATTCATGAAGCTTGGATTTATGTTCCTCATTAATCTTGATCTGTTGCTCCTGGAGCTTCTTCAATTCTTCTTTATTGATGTCAATCTCCTTATTCAGTGAAGTCACTGAATCATAATTGGGTCAAGCAAATGCTCCCATTACTGCAGCAGTGTCTAATGCCTCCTGCTGGACATCAGCAGACTGGTTTTCCCAAATTATTTGATTGGGGACAAGTGCTTGTAGCATAGTTGGTTCCTTGCTTATTTTGTTACCTCTTTTCACCACTGCTTTGGCTGATCTACTGTAAAATTATTTCCCAAGGGAAACCACAACATCATCTTTAGAATCAGCCGTCAAATCAGTTGAAGATGTGGCAATATTACATGTTGCAACTAATGGAGTTGTTTGGGTAACAATAGAATTTGGGATAGACATGGTGATTTGGGAGCTTGATGGAGAAGAAGGGGTGATTGCAGAAACCAAAGGTATAGAATTTGGAGAAGTAGTCGAGGTGACAACCTTAAGAAGGGAAGTAGGAGAAATGGTAAGTGATGGTTGCAAAGAAACAATTGGAAACTGTATCTCAGTAACTATTGGTGGTAAGGTGACAAGTGAAACTGGCAAGGTTGGTTGTGAAGTAGTGATGGAGGTTAATGTAGCAAATAATTTAGATATGGTGGATGGTGGTAGTGTAACCTCAACAGATGAGGTGGAAGGAAGCTCAACTGAAGTGAGTGGGGATGAAGGAGTTGATGTAATAGAAGTGTTGATAACTTTAGGAAAATGAACCTCTGAAGTAGTATCGTCCATCACAATGCTATCAAGCAAATCAACAATAGTATGGGAGACTCCAGTGACTTCTTGTATAATAGGTACAACAGGGAAAAGAGGAAGCCTTTCATCCTCTACATCACTGTCTTCAATATTCAATGTAGGTATTTGAGATGAAGAGGCTTGAATCTTCTGTCTTTTGGCTGGGGTACTTGCAGAAATCACTTGAGTGTCAACCATTGCAGTCATTTGTGCCAATTACTTCTTCATCTCATTAACTAATTGAATCAAAATATTCTTGACCTGATGAACATCCTCCACAAGGCCTTTGTCTTTTCCTTCATCTGGTTAGGTTAACATCAAGGGAGTACTTTCCTTTTGTGCATCTTTCTCTGCTCTATCCCTTTTGGCCTGCTCCTCAAGTGATAGTTCCATCTTCATGTAACTCAAAACCTTGGACTTGAGTTCTTGTTGGTATTGGAGGATAAAAATTTGTTCTTCTTTAGATTTATCCCTAATCAGTACTTCAGGACACAAATTGACTCCCTGGTAAATGTAATCATCAGGGGCAGCCTCATGAGCATAGGTAGTCTTCATATGTTTCTGGGCAAAGTGGTTGGCCAAGAATGCCTTAGGGTCATGCATCCTTTTGGGAGATTTTCCCATCTTTAGTGAAGCAATTTTCTTCCCCAACACTGCAGCATGTGTTGATTTCTGGATGACCAGAGTTCCAAGGTTCAATGGGAATTTGGGCCATCCTTTTATTTTAGGTACAGTTAGCTTGAGGAATACTCCATCTGTGACAGTTTGGTAAGCAATTTCTTCAAGTAGCAATCTATCTGAGACTATCCTTGGAAACAAATGAACTGTATTACTTCCTAAACCCTGACATAGGAGAAGGAAGGATTCTCCTACATACCAATCACCAATAATGGGGATGAGTGTTCTGGCATGAGAAGAGAAGGCAGGCGCATCTTCTTTGAATATCTTGTAATAAATTGTTCCAAGGAACTGATCACAGATGTCATACAGCAAAGGAACATAGTTTTTTTCCCATAATGCTGAACAATATATGTGAACTGGAGGTGTTGATAAGGTCCAATTCCATCCTATGGAAGGGAACTAGAGTGTTGAATAAAACACATCAATAACATAGGCCGAATAGAAAAAAGGAGGTTTCTTTGAGGCCGGTGTTTTCTAGTAACGTTCTATTGCTGATTTCAACTTAGCTGACAGTATCTAGGCCCAATTAAATGATTCTCCTGTTGTGAGAACGTGATGAGCTACAGGTTCCCATTCAGCTTTAAACACAAAACAATTGGGTAAGCCGTATAGCCTGCACATCATGGCAGCTAAGAGAGAAAAGGGTTCCTTGAATCAAGAAATAGGGTAAGAGTTATCGGCTTTGGGTATGAAGTTGGCTAGGTTGTTCATCCAAGATTTTATCATCTCGTCAAAGTTAAACCAGGTCTTCACAGAATATAGGAAAGCTGCATTGAGCAATTGGGTGGCCGACCTAAGGGCATATGCTATAACAAAAACTTCCGAGCGGAAAGAAGCCACTTGGGACCCTGCATTATCGTTGAAGGAATGGTATTTAGGGTCTGCATGGTCAATTATCCATTTAACGGCATCTGTGTATGGGAGGATGGCTGGTCTAGCTGCTATAATATGTATTTGAGAATCCCTGATTTTCTCATAAACAGACTGGTTATCCTGGATTTCTGACACATTGTCGTTGTCAAATATTGCATAAATTCGTGACCAGCTGAGCTGATAGGTTTCAGACACTCTATCACTGGTATCGATGAGAATGACAAAATTATGGTCTTTGTTTATCAGGTCTTTCTGGGATGTCTTGGAACGGGTATTTCTCGACATGGTGGAAGACTGGTAATTCTGATAAAATAAAATAAAACCAATAAAAAATAGTTTGAAATTAAAGAAAATTTGCAAACAACCAATGGGAATAGACTGAAAACCAACCTGTGCTGACGAAAAAATGGCAGGAAAACAACCCTGGTAAAAACCGGCAGTAAAAACCCTTGTCGCAGGTGAAATTCTCGAAAATGAAAATGGTAAAATAAAATAGAGAAAATTGAAATATTTAACAAATTTGTGGGATGAAATCTGGATCATAGGATTAAGACAAATCGATGGCTAAGATCTAAAATGCAAGATGCAGAAGAAGAGTTGCCAAAATTATTCTTTGCAAACATGTACATACTTTCTGCAATATGCAATTCACAATGTGGGTTGCGAGTTGCAGAAAGGAAACCATAAATATAAATGCCAAAAGTTCCTGCAATCCGCAATTGCGGATTGCGGGGACGCAAATGACAGAATTAAAAACAATGTTATTTCCGCATTCCGCAATCCGCAATTGCGGGTTGCAGAAACGCAAAGCACATATTTATTTTTCAAACACTTTCCGCAATCTGCAATCCGCATTGCGGGTTACGGGTTGCGGAAACACAAAGTGCGAACTTATTTTTGGAACTCTTTCCGCAATCCGCAATTGAGGGTTGCGGGTTGCGGAAAATAATAACCCATTTTATTCAAAAACCATTTCCAACATCCACAATCCGCAATTGTGGACTGCAGGTTGCAGAAAGAATAAATTTCAAATCCGAATAAACAAGCTTCCACAATCCGCATTGCGGGTTGCGGAAAGGACAAATTTTGAAGAAAATTCATGCTTTCCGCAACTCACAAAAACACACAAAATCCATAATTTTTTGAAGAGAAGATGTTTAGTTGGATTGTAACATGACAACTAAATCAAACATATGACAAAAACCATAACAACCCCAAAATGAGTAAGGGAATTGAGAATTACCTTTTAAAAAAATAAGAGTTTGGGATCCCATTATTAGATGAAATAATGGGATCTGTTGTGCCTACAACAAGGGGTATCATAAATCTCTACCAACATTGGAAACATATCTTTTCACTCATTAACTCTCATGTTAAGCTAGTGTTTTGTTTTGCATATATGCAATGTATTATAAGTAGGTCTAAATTTCATCTTAATCTTGTTTTGCATATATCCATCATATCATAGGTGGGTCTAAATTTCATGTTACTTTTACTTTGTTTGATATTATGGTGCTTCTAGGTGTTGATGTATATGTAACTTCGGAATGTATTTCACCTATGTATGTTGTACTCCTATAGAGATGTTATTATTCCTCTATACGGAAGTGTCGTCATTTGTATTGACAAGTGTCGCAAGTATCGTAACTTGCTGATGGGTTATTAGACCACCATGTGTGGGGTCGGCCCTAATTAAGTTAACCATGGGTTATTAGACTAAATTAGACAAGTCGGCCTTGTTGATTTATTTGGCAGGACAAGGTCTATATAAATAGAGATCGGGAGATCTCTATTTGATCATCTCATTACTCACTTCTACATCACTCGGAAAGTGGCGCACATGTGAGGAGGAGGATCAGCTGCTAGGAGAAGTCTATCTCTTGTACTTGGGTTGTATCATTGCTCTTTCTATCTCTGAGGAAGTTGTGGGGTTTTTCACCTTTATGGTTTTCCCCAGTGAAACTCTGTGTGTCTATTGTCTCATGTGATTGCTTGGTGTGATTGATATGCATTGTTGTACTTGATATGCTGTACACATTATTCTCTCAATAAAGATCCTAGAGTATGTTGAATTAATGCTAAAAAATTAACATGGTATCAAAGCTTCCCTGAGAAGAAGACATTATGCAGTGGCGAAAACTAGGGTTTCTTCTTTATTGGGTTTCTCTCCACAGATTTTGGAAAAGCAGTAAGGTATATTGACTCTACTCATCAAGGAGAATCTTTCTGTCCAATCAGAATTCAATTCTGAGCATTTTCAGTTTTGGCCCTAAAAATTAGGGTTTCCACAAAAATAGGAATTTCTGAAATCTGAAGACATACTTGGAAACGCCTTGGAAAAATAGAGGTTTAGAGATTTGGATCGAACTTTTTGGTCGGGTGAAGCTCCGGGAAACACAAACCCTAATTCAGGGTCCTCCTTAGTGAATCCGGGAAGACTAAAAGGCATTTATGAAGTGTGAAAATTTGTAGATCTCAAATTCTGAATATACCAGGCTGTTCAGCTCATCAAGGCGCATCTTTCTATCCCTTTAGAAGTTTGAAATTCAAAGTTTGAATTTTTAGGGTTTCTCTGACAAACCCTAATCCGAGACCAGATCTAGTTTTCGGCAAATCAAGTGGTAAGACCTAAATATTTTCTATTTCCATTTGAAGTACTCTTTAAGATATCTCACCACACCAAGCTTGAGGATAAGCTTGAAGGAGCTGATAACTTTCGAGCTTGGAAGTATAGGATTGGGTTAATCCTAGAAGAAAATGAGTTGGACACTTACATAAGTGAAGAGGTCCCTGTCCCAGAGGGAGAAGAGGCTAAAGCCTTACATAAGAAGAACTTGGTCAAGGAAAAGAGGATCATTGCTAATTCTATCAAAGACCATCGCATACCACATGTGTCATCTCTGAAGACACCCAAGGAGATGTTTTATTCCCTGACCAAGCTATTTGAAGGGAAGAACATAAATCGGAAGATGACTTTGCAGAATCAATTGAAAGGGGTCAAGCTTTTGAATGGAGAGACCATTCAATCTTATTTCTCCAAGGTCTCTCAAATCAAGGAACAACTTGAAGCTGTGGATGAAGTAGTGGAAAATGGTGAAATTGTTATGACCACTCTGAATGGCCTACCTAGGTCATGGGATTCTTTTATCCAAGGAATCTGTGCAAGACGGAAGTTGATCTCCTTTAGTAGGCTGTGGGAGGAATGCTCACAAGAAGAAGCAAGGCTTTTGGCCTGAGAAGAAAATATGGGGAATGAAGATCAAGCTCTCACAGCACATGCCAAGAAAGGCAAATTCAAGAAGGAGAAATCTCATAGGAAATCTTCTCACTATACACATAGGGAGAATTCTAAGAATACCTCCCATGGTAGATGCTTCACATGTAATGAGAGGGGACACTTTGCCCGAGATTGTCCAAAGAAAAAAAGAGATTCCAACACCAATAATAAGAAGGGAAACAAGAAAAGATATCATGCTCATGCTGCTGAGGATGATGAACCTCCCAAGAAGAAGGCTAGAGAAGAAAGTGATGACTCATCAAGTGAGGATGAATATGTTCTAATCTCTGCTCTCACAGGTACTATATCTCATGGATGTAATGATTGGATTATTGATAGTGGGGCTTCCAAACACATGATTGGGTTTAAAGAATATTTTGTAAATCTATCTAAACATGAATCACCCCATAAGGTGAAACTTGGGGATGACTATCAATACCCTATCAAAGGAAGTGGTGAATCCTCCTACAACCTAGACTCTAGAAAGTCTTTAAAGATGAAGGATGTTCTATATGTACCTGGGCTCAAGAAGAACCTACTCTCCATATCTGCATTGGATGCAAAAGGCATGAGGGTCGCATTTGTAGATGGCCAAGTACTAATGTGGCCAAAAGGTAAAGCTATAGATGATGCAATGGTGATTGGAGAACAAGAGGGAGGACTATACAAATTGAAGGGACAACCTGAACATGCCATGGTACATGAATCCATGGAGCCAAGTGAACTTTGGCATAGAAGGCTTTCTCATGTGTACTATAGGGCACTACCAATTGCAAGCAAAGCTGTAGAGGGTCTTCCTGAAATCAAGTCAAAGCATGAAGGTGTTTGCAAAGGATGTGCAAAAGGAAAGAACATTAAGAAGGCATTTCCAAGCAGTGAAAGCAAAGCAAAAGGGATTTTGGAGATCATCCACTTCGATGTATGCAGTCCAATGTCATCCAGTTCTCTAAGTGGGTATGTATACTATGTCTCCTTCATTGATGATTTCTCTAGGAAGACTTGGGTTTACTTCTTGAAGAATAAGGATGAAGTGTTTGATAAGTTCAAGGAATTCAAAACCTTGATGGAAAATCAAACTGATAAGAAGATCAAGACATTCAAATCTAACAATGGCAGAGAATTCACTTCAGGTTATTTCAAGAAGTTATGCTGTGATTCAGGGATTAAGAGGGAGTTGACTGCTCCCTACAATCCAAAACAGAATGGAGTTGCAGAAAGGAAGAATAGAACAATCATGGAAGCAGCACGGGAAATGCTGCATGACTAGGATCTGCCTATGCATTTATGGGCAGAAGCAGTTAGGACAGCTGTATATATGCAGAACATAACACCTCACAATATATTGGACAACAAGACACCAGAAGAGGTCTTTTCTGGTAAGAAACCTGATGTCAGCCATCTCAGAATATTTGGTTGTCCAGTATATACACATGTTCCAAAGGAAAATAGAACTAAGCTAGATCCTTTAGGAAAGAAGTGCATTTTTGTGGGGTACAATGAAAGCTCGAAAGCTTACAGAATATACTTTCCAGGGTTTAAGAAGATTGATGTTAGCAGGGATGTAACATTTGATGAAAACTCAGCATTCATCAAGTCAAGGAAGACACCTGTTGAAGATCATGAAGAACCAAAGGAAACCAGATTTCAAGACACTACTATGACTAAAGCAATTCTAGATGCAGATCGTGAAATAGAAGATCCAGAAGAACCTGTTGATCCACCCCGTGAGAAGAACTCTCATAAGAGGAAACCTGCATGGGCTAGAGAGCTCATTCAAGATGCAGAAAGATATGGCATTCCAGAAGAAGAACACAGAGAAAGGAAGAGGACTAGATCACATACCAGTTATGTTGCCCTACTCTGTGACATTATGAACAAAGAACCTTCCATTTATGCAGAAGCAGTGGAAAAGAAAGAATGGAAGGATGCCATGGTCAAGGAATACCAGTCGATCATGAAGAATGATGTTTGGGATGTAGTTCCAAGACCTGAAGGGAAGTTTGTTGTGACTTCCAAGTGGATCTACAAGATCACGCATGCTGCAGATGGCAGCATAGAAAAATACAAAGTGAGATTTGTAGCTCGTGGCTTCTCCCATAAAGAGGGAATAGACTATGAAGAGACTTTTTCTCCTGTAGTTAGGTACACTTCCATCAGAACAGTACTTGCTCTGGCTGCAGTGATGAAATGGAAGATACACCAGATGGATGTCAATACAACTTTCTTGAATGGTGTAGTCGAGGAGGAAGTGTATGTGGAGAAGCCACTTGGTTTTGAGACACATGGGAGGGAGTCATATGTGTGCAGATTGAAGAAATCCTTGTATGGCTTGACGAAAGCTCCTAGGACTTGGTATGGTAGGATGGACAGCTTTCTATCTAGTTTGGGCTTTAGTAAGAGTAAAGCAGATTCCAACCTTTACGACAAGGTTGAGGAAGGCAATCCAGTGATACTACTTTTGTATGTGGATGACCTGTTTGTTATAGGTGAGGATAGATCGATTGCCGATACCAAGAGGAAGCTTGCTGTTGAGTTCGAGATGAAGGACTTGGGGATGATGAACTACTTTCTAGGCATGGAGGTGTGGCAGAGTGCAGATGGAATCTTCCTTGGACAAGGGAAGTATGTAGTAGAGATCCTGAAGAGGTTCGGGATGATGGACTGCAAGGCCATGGCCACACCTATGGCATCGAACCTAAAAATTCTGTGTGATGCTTCATTTGAGCCGGTTAATGTCACGGTGTATCGTCATATGATTGGGTCCTTAATGTACCTAACGAACACTAGACCGGATATTTGCTTTGTGGTGAACACATTGAGCCAGTTCCTGATGGATCCCAAAGGTGTTCACCTAGTTGCTGTAAAGCATATTCTGAGGTACTTGAAGGGTACGGTTGATTATGGGCTCAAGTATGATGCGAATCAAAAGTTTAACCTGAAGGGTTATGTTGATTCAGACTGGGCAGGCAGTGCTGCAGATAGGAAGAGCACATTTGGGTGCTGCTTCAGTATGGGATCAGGTGTGATCTCTTGGTTTAGCAGGAAGCAGTCCTGCATAGCACTGAGTACAGTCGAAGCAGAGTATGTTGCAGCTTGTTCAGCTAGTTGTGAGGTAGTATGACTGAGGAAGCTACTGTCTGATTTATTTGATCTCCCGTTGGATGCTACTGGTATCTTTTGTGACAACCAGAGTTATGTGAAGCTGTCTGAGAACCCAGTGTTCCACGACAGGTCGAAGCACATAGAGATCAAATATCACTATATCAGGGATATGGTGCAGAAAGGAGCATAAAGCTCCTGTATGTTGTGACGGATGAGTAGGTTGTAGATGTGCTGATGAAGCCACTAGCCAGAGTGAAGTTTGAGTACTTCAGAGAGAGGCTTGGTGTTCTTCATATTGACGATACTTTGAGGAAGAAGTGATGGACACATTTGCTGGAGCCATTCCGAGCATGGCGAGAGGAGGATCCTTCCTATGGCTGTGGATGTAAGCGATGTGTGATGAGAATCAAGACGATGCCCCAGTTACTATTCTGTATATGCATCATGTTGGATGTTGGATATGATCAGTTGGATCATGTATATGTATATGCATCATGTGGATGCTTGTTATGATCAATTGGATCATGTATTTATGTATGCATCATGTTGGATGCTGGATATGATCAGTTGGATCATGTATTTGTGTATGTATAAGGTGGATACATTATATGATCAGGAGGATCATGTATAATGATATGTATCACGTGGATCATGTATGATGATATGTATCAGGTGGATACATTGTATGATCAGGTGGATCATGTATGATGATATGTATTAGGTGGAAACATTGTATGCATAATGTGGATGCATAGTATGATCAGGATGATCATGAGATGTACATTAGGATGATCATTAGATGTACATCAGGATGATGTATGGTGAGTATCAAGTTGATACTCTATGGTCGTGGACAGGTTGTGCAGATAAGCATATAATAGCTCCCTAGGAGATCCACATACACTCTTGCTAGGTTTTGCCGATGGCATATAATAGCTCCCTGGGAGGTCTGGAAAATGATCTTGCTAGGTTTTGCTTGGAGGGACATATACTAGCGCCCTGGGAGATTTACAAATACTCTTACTAGGTTTTGCCATTAGCATATAATAGATCCCTGGGAGATCTGGTAAATGCTCTTGCTAGGTTGTGTCCATGGCATATAATAACTCCCTCGGAGATCTTGCAGGTTGTGCTGGGCACGTAATCAGTCCTGAGATGCTCTTGCTAGGTTTTGTTGATTGCATATAATGTCTCCTTGGGATATTTGCAGATGCTCTTGCTAGGTTTTGTCTATGGCATATAATAGCTCACTGGGAGATCTGGCAAATTCTCTTGCTAGGTTTTTGTTGGCCACATGTAATAGCTCCCTCGGAGATCTTGCAGGTTGTGCTGGGCATGTAATCAGTCCTGAGATGCTCTTGCTAGTTTTTGTTGATGCACGTAATCAATACCGAGGATTCCACATTATGGCCAGTGATGATGAAGACCTACAAGTGGTGGGCCTACATCCAGTATGAAAAAGCACTGGCTCTATAGAAATTCCTATGACGAGTAGATCGGAGATTGATTGAGATAGCAACAGTAGTGACGATGACGATGATTCGAGGACGATAATTCGCTGATGATGATCTAGAGAAGAAGACTTGTGATAGCAGATCTATGTCGAGAAATATATTCCTAGTTAAGAGGGAGTGTTGATGTATATGTAACTTCAGAATGTATTTCACCCATGTATTTCACCTCTGTATATTGTACTCCTATAGAGATGTTATTATTTCTCTATACGGAAGTGTCGTCATTTGTATTGACAAGTGTCGCAAGTGTCGTAACTTTTCGATGGGTTATTAGACCACCATGTGTGGGGTCGGCCCTGATTAAGTTAACCATGGGTTATTATACTGAGTTAGACAAGTTGGCCCTGTTGGTTTATTTGGTAGGACAGGGTCTGTATAAATAGAGATCGGGAGATCTCTATTTGATCATCTCATTACTCACTTCTACATCACTCGGAAAGTGGCGCACATGTGAGGAGGAGGATCAGCTACTAGGAGAAGTCTATCTCTTGTACTTGGGTTGTATCATTTCTCTTTCTATCTCTGAGGAAGTTGTGGGTTTTTTCACCTTTATGGTTTTCCCTAGTGAAACTCTGTGTGTCTATTGTCTCATGTGATTGCTTGGTGTGATTGATATGCATTGTTGTACTTGATATGCTGCACATGTTATTATCTTAGTAAAGATCCTAGAGTATGTTGAATTAATGCTCAAAAATTAACACTAGGAAGTTATAATCTACAATGTATCATACTATATCCCTCTCATTAACTCTCATGTTAAGCTAGTGTTTTGTTTTAGATACATGCAATGTATTATAAGTAGGTCTAAATTTCATCTTAATCTTGTTTTGCATATATCCATCATATCATAGGTTGGTCTAAATTTCATGTTACTCTTACTTTATTTGGTATTATGTTGCTTCTAGGAAGTTATAATCTACAATGTAGCATACTATATCCCTCAAGATATTTGTAGGTGTTTTTTCAATTATATTATCGAGTTTTTAGATGTAATTGTAATAAAAAAACAATTTCAATTATAAAATATATATTAATTGAAAACAAACATTAAATGATATCATAATATTGATGGCAAAAGCAACAACCAACAACCAATGGGACTACTAGCAAAATGAAGGAGAAAACTTAACCAAACATTCACTAAATACAATTGTCTTAAACAAGGTATCTCCTCACACTCCAAATCCTCATAATCATACATAGAATGATGGAGTTAATATATAAATTTGAAAGGGTTGTCTACACCCACTTCATATGAGCCAACAACCTAATAGTTGAAAAAATGATGAAGGTGAGAGTTCTCTTGAATGAAGGGAAACTACAAATATGGGGTAAGGAGGGACCTAATTCTTAAGTGGACTACGTCCTCTGAATCTCGTGTTAATCTTCATTATGCACTATAGGAGTATTTTTTAATTTTTTAAATAAGGTAGGGTGGGGGGAGATGGCCCAACCACCCTTGCCACCTCATGAATATTAACACAATGGAGCCATTAAGTTCACACCCTCTGAAAACTTGCATCCTCAATTGGGGAATTAATGTAAAGGAGAGGAGGAACATAATGTTGTTTCTCACCTCCCACATTAGTATTTGCATGCATATTTGTGATGACTCATCTTGTTTTGAGAAACCCTATGTGGTGACCTGATCTAGTATTTTATTTAGCACTTTTTTCGTTGCATTTCAAATTGATAAATATATAGAGGGAGGGAGTCTCTGGAGGAATTGGGAGACTCCCCTTATTCCCAACTCCGTCTACTCCCCGTGCTTGCTCATCAAAGGTATCTCTTAGACAATCACACATATGGATCATTCATGTTGACGTTGTTGCTTGCTTTAGGAGATGCAAGCATATTGTGTATTCGGATCAATCAACTACTACTTATGGGACCCTCATGGTGAATGGGAACCAAGTAACATTGAATGCATTTTGTATAAGATGGAACATAGACTATCATTTCATGTTCAATGCCACATGCATAACCTATTCAACTAGAAAATATAATATTTGGCTTATATATGCAGTGTAAGAGCATAAAAAAAGGACTTGAAGGTTTTTATGAAAGCAAAAGACAACCTCATGGTCTCCATAACTTCCTTCATCAACCTCTACTAGAAATGATGATGTTTTTGGCCCCTCTTAACCCAAATTGCAATGGCCAAGTTCATAGACTCTTAATCCCCACGTTCTTTCGAAATCAGTCAATAGTGTTTAGGATGGACACTAATCTCGTTTCTTATATATATATATATATATATATATATATATTAGGCTAGTTTGTAAGGCAAGGAAGTACAACTATTAAATATAGAAAGAAACATTTGGTTCTTATCGTAGACAGGGAAAATTTTAGGGACAAAATTTAGCCCATGGGCTATTTTCGACCCTTTTTTCCAAGAAAGATTCACCAATTTGCCTTGTTTTTCAAAAATGATTTTCCCAAATTCCATGGGATATTTTTTTACTCTTAAAATTACTAAATTTCTCCAAAAACTATATAAAGTCCTTAAAATTTGAATATTTAAAAAAAAAAGGGCCAAACATTTTATGGTTGCAAATCTAAGAATTTGTAAGAATCACTAAGATTTTTACACTTTGAGAAAATTATAAATCCTTAAAATTTTCCTTGATCACAGATTTCCAACTTTTATAAATTATTTAAAACTATTCAAAAATATAAAATACAACCATATTTTTATACCATCAATGAAACAACTAAACATGCAACTTTGATCTGAACATAAAATTGTTATTTAAATTTAAAAATATAGTATTTTCACATTGTTTTCCTTTATAAATGATACATAATTTCACTTATAAATAAATCATGTTACATTATTTCCAAAGCCAAGCTTATAACTTCTCAATTTGTATTAAGCTATAATATTAATAAAAATAATGTTTTATTAATTTTTTAAATAATTATTAAATAATGTAAATACAAATTGATGTATGTATTTTTATGAATAATTGGTAAAATTATTTAATTTTATATTCACACAAGTAATTTTAATGATAATATATCAATTTATTTATTTACTTACTTATTAAACCTAATTATAAACTTTACATTTATATTAATATATATTCTAATCCTCCGAATGAATCCAAGTATATCCCTCACAAAAAGGTACAATTTGCTGTACTTATCATTCAATTAAGACAAGCGCAATAGAAAATATATCGTTTCAACCTTGAAAACGAAAGATGCATGCATCGATGCTAATGTTATCCTTAAAAGTTAAATGGTCAATTCTAAATTAATATTTTTTTATAAAAAGATATTACATTCTTTCCCTGCATTTCAGCATGTCCACTGATTAATCTTGAAAGTGTCTTTTTTTTTTTCACACCTAAAATATATCTTACTATTAATACCGCGAAATAGTAAATAGGAACACATACATCAGGTCCTCATACCATGAAGGTATGAATGAAAAACATAAACGGGCACATGTAAGCCCCATGATCACAACACATATCTAGGGTCCCACCCCAATCCCAAACAGTAAACTCAGTATCCCAACAGCTGCATAACCAAATATCAAAACAGTCCCCAGATGGCAAAGTACGCCATGACATAAATACATATATAATAGTTCCAAAAAAGTCCAAAACAGCCTAAGGCCTGGACATAAAGTGTCAAATAACATAAAGTATAAAGCCGCATATAGCATCCTAATAAAAAATCCAACAAGTAGTTGGAGGAAGAAACACTAAGTACCTGCACATATAGCCGAATATAACATGACAGAATAAACAAAAAACAAGACCCAAGACATACCAAAAGAGTCAGGTCCAAAGCAGATCAACCGATCCCTGAGAGTAAAGAAGATCCACATGCCATTCCTCCCATAAGATAATACCAGGAGGTGAGTCCAAAGCCCTCTTGGAAAGGACGTCAGCCTCCCGGTTAAACTCACGAAAAACGTGGGCGAAGTGAATATGCTGAAAGTCATTGATGAATTTCCGAACAACATCCATCCAATTGGAGAGGATCATCACATTAAGTGAAGCAGTACCCAAAGCCCATGAGATAATGGTAGAAGAATCACCCATAGCAACAAGTGTGGAGAGCTGTAAGCGCCGGGAAAAGTGAAAAAGTAACCATAGCGCACATAATTCACCGCGAGTATTGGTACCACCCCCCAGATTTATATGGATTTTATAGGAGACATTACAGTTTAGATGAAGCATCGCACCGGCTCCACAATTTCCACCCCCAACAACCGCAGCCCCGTCGAAAAATCTGCATGGATACATCAATACCGGAGGAGTATTACGGTAACCAGAACGTGAAATAAACCCGTCACCCACACGGCCAGAGTCAGTATGCTTCTCCAAGAAAAGAGCAATGATACGACTGCACAACCACTGCAGCTTTATAGCAATACCATCAAAAACAAAACGGTTGCGTGCTTTCCAAAACTCCCATATCATATAACACAGGAGCTCCAACCATCGAGATGAGTTGGGGTCGCGGAGCCACCGGTCGAAACTATCCTTTAAATTTGACGAGTGTCAGGCCACAGATATACCAACAGTGTTTATAATCAGCGTCCAGAGCTCAATAATACATGGGCACGAGGAAAAAAGGTGGTCAACCGATTCCATGTGCAAACAGCATAAAGAACACCAGCCAGGCCCAGAGAAGCCACGACGACAGAGGTTATCTCAGGTAAGAATATAGTTGCCCATAGCCAACCAAATAAAACATCTGATCCTCGGAGGGAGAGCAAGCTTCCAGATCACAGGGTGCCACCATTCCACCATCGGTTTAAAATCAGCAAACATAGAATCATAAGCAAGTGTCTTTACAAAGAAAAACATTCAAGCTTCACAGTACAGTTCAATATCATTTAAGCATTACTAAACAGTCTTTCTACCTATGTTAAAAATTCTCTACATACTATCCTCTTGTTCATAATTAAAAAAAAAAAACATGCTACTCATCACCAAAACAAAGCTCTGTTATGGGTGCTCCACCAAACTTACCCAAAAACCCATAAGTGAATTTCCAAATATCATTTCAAAATTGCCTTTTATTTACTGCTCCATTTTGAAAGATAACCCAGTCTCTTTTCATCATTGGAATCCCTTCTTTCGAAAGAGTATCTGCGTTTGTATTCTGCTCTCTATACACATGGTTAAAACTTACTTCCTCGAAAGATTCACCGATCCTACTTATTTCTTCTAGCATGACACCCAGAAGCACATTATGACATAGGATTTCCTTTCTCATCCATTTATCACTACCTGGGAGTTTGCATATACTTTCATTTTTTTGATTCCATGCTCCTTTGCTAGCCTAAGAAGTAGCCACGAAGATGACATATCCGCAAAATTATTTGAACCATACCCAATCCTTCTCTGAAAGCTACAAATTCATTCTCGGATAAGAAGATGATACCCCCAACACCATAAAGATCTTGAGCAACTCCATCAAAAAATGCATTGGGATTCTCATTGAACTCCACGGGAATCAAGTTTCTAATTTTTTTAGCATATTTTGCTTGCGGAAAGAAAGACAAGGTACTTAAAGTCTGAGCAACACAAAAGAAAGCAGGGACATCTTTATCCTCAAATAGAATTTTATTTATGGCCATACAAATACTCCAACTACTGATAGTTGGAAGTGCTCTAAAAGATTTTGTTTCCTTTTTTCCACACCAATTACGCAAACAATCTTCCACCAAGGAGCCATACCAGTAATATTTTAACCATGTAGTTTCCTCAACATCTTTCCAAACTTGTTTAGTAAACCTACAGTCCACCGCTAAATGATTATTTCTTTCTTCCTTCTCCTTACATAATCAACACCTACCTGGACTGGACCACTTTCTATTTTGCAGGCGATCCCATGTAAGAGCCTTGTTTAATAGTAAGAACCAAAAGAAAATTTTAGATTTCATTGGACATTGAAACATCTAGATGGCCTTCCACCATCGGTGCTGAACAATGCCCTGAAAATCCTTACCCATAATAACATTGTAGTCCTCCTTTGGTGAGTATCTACCATTTGTGGCACCTATCTAGATTAGAATATCACGTTTGGTTTTTAATAGGACTAAATTGGACTTAAAGGATCCTATATAGGAGTTCCAGAATCTACTGTCTTCCTCATTAAAATCCAACTACGCTGCCTCCAACCAACCTTGAGTCCATAGTTCCTTGTACTTACCCTTTTTATATGATTTAGCAAGTAAAGTCCCTTCTATTGCGACAACAACACCATTCTCTATGGAAGAATATGGCTTTTGTTACTACCAACCCAAGGATCGACAGCCAACCGAACACTAAGGCCATTCTGATTTTCAAGGCTAACCCATCTCCAATAAGATTGAACGCATTGACAACTTCCTTTCAAAATATTGAAGCATTTCTACCAGAATTTGAGGGTTTTCTCAACCATTTCATCAACGACAAAGGAGAAATATACTTCTACAACACTACATCCACCCACAGACCCTTTCCTGATATCAATCTCTAGATACTTTTTGCTGCTAGGGTTTTGGGAAAAGGGATCAAGCTTTTAATACCCCATCCACCCCATTCCTTCTGAGCAGATAAAGATTTCCCATTTATCCATTCAAAACCTCTATTTTCCAATTTATCCAATTTATCATTTTTAATTTTTGAAAAAAAATCCTTAATCTTTATTCTTTTTCTTTTTTTTGTCATTTTGTTGAAGGAGTCATAGTCACTAACTATAATTCAAAAAGTGAGAGATCAAGATTCTTAAAAAGAACCGGTTCCTTTTTTCATGCAAAAAAAAACTATACTCATATTGAAGTATCTTAAAAAGAGCTAGTTCCTTTTTCTCACACACACACAAAAACTATACTCATATTAAAGTATATGTAAAAATAACAGCACAGTTCCGATCCACTAGGGATCAATATCACAAATCAAAGCCACCACATCAAATACCTATGACATCAGCGAAATCCAAATAAACAACCCCAAATACCAACCACACCAAAACTAGTCCAAAGTAAACAGATCCACAAGAAAGAAACAAAAAATATATCATATCTGCCCCCCAAAGTTCCAAAAACAAATAATCTCTCCATTGGATACAATCCAAATATCAACTGATATTTATACATTGGGATCATAAAAAACAACAACAATATACCAAATAAATAGATATCATTGAGATAATCACAAATAATCGTCAGATCCAATAGAAACAAAATAGAGTAAATAAATAACCAGTCCGATACAGTAGAAACCTCCAACCCCAGAGGAATAAATGGAAACCTAAAATAGAAGAAGGACCTAAAAGATCAAATTCCCAGTTGATTAAATGAACAAGTAAGCTGATACCCAACCCATCATGAACAGAAAATTTGCATCAAATCTTCCTTAGTAATGCCACCATCAACAAAACGTTGACTGATTATTATACCATCTAATTCTTGTAATGCCAATTTTAAAAGATTGTCTGAATCCTAGTTATGTTCCCGATATATATGCTGGAAACAAATGCTAGTAAACTTTGTGATCAAACCTTTAATTTTCTCCTGCCAAAAATTCAGAACCAAAACCTTCAAATCACAAGTGTTATTTTCCCAATCAATTACGATTTTAGAATCATCGACGACCTATAAACAAGCAATATTCTTCAGTCTAGAAAAAAATACTAGCATCCATAAGGCCAAAAGTTTGCTTTTTGTGTTTGTACTTGTTACAAAGAAAAAATTCCTATGGCTTGGGGTAGACCACAATAGACAGATGAATTCCATAAATCAACTCTTTTCCCAATGTATGCTATAGAAATGTAAATGCTAAGAAGTGAAATAAAAGACCAACCTCAATCCGGACGTTCGATGAAGATCCTCGTTGAGCTTTCGAATCAACACACTTGAACCTGCAGCTTAGTCTCAAAAATAAATGCAAACAAGTGCATATGATATATAAAGGATGTTAGCACAAACAATAGCACAGTCCATGATATGCATAAGCAAATGTACCCAATGATAATAAACAATCATTCACAATACCAATTGGACGAGAAAATGAGTATTTCTATTAATAAGAACAAGAAGTACAAGATACAACCTCCTGTTGGAAACTCATCTGAACCAAGAACTAGGTCCCTCCACTTGTGCCTCCACCACTTCAATCCCCCATGCAATGGAAAACTCATGAGTAAAGGAGCAAATCCCTCACAAGATATGGAAGAGTTTGGTAGGTGAACATAAGAGGTTCACAACAACAAGGATCAATGGATGTAGACTCAAGCTATGGCAAAATTCCAATAGAGTTTTGATGCTCTTCTCTTTCTCCCCTCCTTCCATGCATAATGGCCTAATATATAACCCTCCAAAGGCAAGTGAAAGGTCGGATCGAGTCGTTTAGAGATACATGGAGGGACAAAGGTCACAATGGCTACTTTTTGGAGTGAAAAAAGGAGATTTTACTCTTTTTTACCGAAAAGGCTGAAGTATGCGGGCTGTAGTGACGAAACCTGCGTATACACGGGATATAATGAAGTAGCCTGCGTACAAGAGGAAAAGTAGGGAAAAAGAGTTCCAGGAGGACCAAAAATGTGGTTCTAAGTG
This sequence comes from Larix kaempferi, assembly GCA_027924585.1. NCBI lineage: Eukaryota > Viridiplantae > Streptophyta > Pinopsida > Pinales > Pinaceae > Larix > Larix kaempferi. Next base: position 11,830,711 of record BSBM01001197.1, on the reverse strand, counting down.
CATAAATGGATAATGGAGGCCAAGGAGTGCTAGTGCTCACAAGGTGGCAAAATATGGTGTAACAGATGCCCCATAATGTGTGAGGTCAGATAAGGTACTATGATGGCCGAAATACATTATAAATATCAGAAGTGGAGTGATCCCACTCGTCACAATACAATAATATCTCTGTGTACATATCGGTACAATACATAGATGGCCCAGCAGGCCATGAGGTCCTTTCATTTATGGATGGGTTCTCAAGCTTTAATTAGATCTGGATTCCTCCTCTGAATCAATACAAAAAATTAACTACCCCATGAGGAACATTTTCCTATCGTGTTAAGCCTTTTGGTTTTAAAAATGTTGGAGCCATGTTTCAGTAGGCCATGTTATATTGTTTCCATAATCTAGCTAATTTTTATTTTAGGTTACCTTTATGATCTCACTGCTCAGTCGAAGAAACAATCACAACACCTAGAAGACCTTCAAACCATCTTCCTTCGATGCCGCAAGTATAATATTAACTTAAATCCTCTTAAGTGTGTCTTCTGCATGCCATATATTCATTATTTGTATTCATTGTTTCTAAGGTAGGTATCACTGTGGACCCCTAAAATTTTGGGCCATCACCGAGTTCCCTCCACCCAGGACTCTACGGCAGTTGCAGAGTATTCAAGGGAAAGCCAACTTCCTTCATCAGTTTTTCCCTGACTACGCCACCACACTCATGGTTTATTGCATTTTTTGCATTTAGAGATACCCTTTTTTTGGGATGAACAAGCCCAACAGTCCTTCAATGCGTTAAAATAGGCTCTGAGTTCCACGCCTCCGATTAGTCCTTTCTTACTTTTATAAGGACTTTGTCCTTTATGTCTTGGCCTCTCCTTTTGCAACTGTTGGGGTGCTCGTTCAATAGGAGGACAATGGCTCTGAACACATCATTTATTATGTTAGTAAGAACCTAGAAAGACCCTCTTTTTAGTACAACCACGATGATAAACTAGTGTCGACAGTAGTTTTAACCATCTACAAACTGCGTAATTTCATTTTTATATGGAAAAACAAGGTAGTAGCGAATTTGAACCCCATGTAATTCCTTTTGATCCGGTGAGTTATCAATGGCAAATTCACCAGATGGATTGTGATCCTTCAAGAGTTCGAATGAGTTAATTACCCCAAAAGGTAAGAAATCCTTGTCCCTGGCTGAGTTCATCTCTGAACTCCCTACAGATGGATTCGATCCCCCGCTCAATGATGATCTTCCTGATGAGCATTTGTTCACCATTTCGTCGGACGATCCTTGGTACGGTTTATATATATATATATATATATATATATATATTATTGTTTTCTTTCACACTCAGAAGTTCCATTATCATCTTTCGAAGGATGATCGACGTTGTATTCATCATCAGGCTCCTAACTATCTCCTCATCGATGACACATTGAAAGATGTTCGACCCTTTTGAAAAAACTTATATTGAAAATGCAAATTGATGAGGGAGTCTGTTTGTAACCTGGGTAGGATCAAACGTGATAAGAAGGCAATTTGATGGATCCACTCGACCGATCACTTGTAATAATTCCTTCTGCTATTTTAGACAACTTTGAAGGACTTCTAGCACAGACATAACACATGGAGCTTGAGCTAAATCTTAAACTATGCCATAGTTCTGAGTAGCTCTAGCATTTTAGTGATGTGCAGTCCAACGTAATGCACCCTTTGGCGGCAAGTGAGGCAATGGGTCATTGAGTGGCTTATCAATGTGAAGAGGGCCACTAGGCTGGGATGTGGAAGGCTCCTTTTTTGTAGATCTTGTCATTGGAGCATCATAAGCATGAGCTCACGTTTTTCTATGAACATCTTGTTGTCAAGAGACTTCTCCCAATATTATAGAGAAGGAGCATGAGGGTGTAGCTTTAAAGCTATAGAGTAAACAATTAAAGGTTAATCAAAGCTAAATAAGAGTAGAACTAGTTAAATGTTGTCATTTTTAAAAGTATAATAGGCATATAGAGGCAAATGAATCATGGATAGAATTAAAAAAATGATAACAGAGCAAGAATAGCTCAATAATTAAATATCACAGGAGGTACCATAGTATAATAATAACCTTACGAGATGGAACATACAAGGCATCTTTATCATAATATTCTATTAGTGATTCATATGGATCTAAAGACTCGTTAAGCATCCTATAAGCTTATCCCATCAGACATTGGAGGAATAGGCCTCTCAGAGATAACTTACATGAATAATTTTGAAAGGCAAAGTCACCTTGCCTTCCCTTCGGTCAAGCAAGCTTCTCCTACATTTGATGGTTAAATTTAATTTGGACATTAAGCAGAGGCTTTTCTTCTTGGGATACAGAATTATTTATAAGTCCATGATTACTCTAGAAATATGAAGGCCAGAGTGGACATATTAAATATAAATGGTATAGCTTCAATTTGGTGGGAGCATCTCAGGAAAGTTAAAAAAATTAGTGATACAAAGGTTTTATGGAAGTAGTTTAAGACGCACTTATATTATAAGTCTATTTTTAACAGATATTATGATGGTAAAATCGATGAATTCCATGAGTTAAAATTGGGATAGATTTTTATAACTATATTTGGTCACCATGGACCACACACATCCTTGATGGGCCTGATACATGACTTGGATAGAACCTTCCTAGCAGCACTTTTATCCCTCAAATACCTTTTTGTTTGGCCTCTTGGGTGCTCTTTCCCTTAAGCCAAGGTATGCCTAGGCGCTCCCCACCTTAATTCAGGGTGCGCCCAAGCTCAAAAGTGTTAAAAATAAATAAATAAAATTTGCACAAAATAGAAAGGCCCAGATTAGAGAGGAGGCATGGCCGACACTTGTAACTCATGCAAGGGGTCCGAGAGCATAAAACCTCCTCCCAAATCCTATAAAGAAGGCCTTAAGGGAAGTAAAAGAGGAAGGAGATAAATACATGTAAAGTTATGTTGTTTAAAAGTGCATAGGTCTATTCATTGTCTGCCATAATCCAGTCTTGATAGAATCTAAAGAGTTTCTTGTGTGTTGAGTTGAGTTCATATGTGTAAGGCATAAGCCTCCTGTAGCTTCCTTAATGAGATATGATGAACCTGCACTAAGGATTGGATCAAGAGTAACCAAGGATGCATAACCTCGAGCTCTGGTGAACGAGTGCCGCAACAAGCATCAAGTAAAATATTAACTTGCTACCACTTTTAATTCTTAATAAAGATATATAATCTTTACCTCCTAAAATATGTTGTTCAATATGGTTTTATTCATGTTTAATTAAATAACGTAAAAGTTTGATTTGCTAACTTGATAGTAAATTATTTTAATTTTGACATACATGCATGTGTAGGATAGAGTTTCTTGCTTGTGATTGTGTGCAAATCTGTTGAAGGAGCAACGGGAAAGGATTGCTCAACAAAGATCTACACCAACCGACAGTGACCAAGGTATGCTCTTGTTATCTTATCTTGCATGTCATAAATAACTAAAGGAAAGGTTTTTATTTCTTGAAGTTCTGTATGTTGGTGAGCACAACCCTCTCATCAGGGTCTTTACATTAACTAGAAAATGATTGTGTAAAACTCGGTATCACAAAATTGGTGACTCCACTGGGGAGTATTCTTTAGAATCTCTCTGTTTTTCCCTAGGGTTTCTTGCTGTCAGTAGTATTGATTGCATGTTAGTTTTCTCCCATGCATGTTATTTGCATGTCCTTGCATGTGACTTGCATTCCCTTGCATGTGATTTTTGATTAATTGCATGTAAATTTCGTATCCTCCAAGTAGGTTGATTGTCAATTTATGAAGTGATTTGATACCCTTGACACCTTGACCTCTATCCAAACCTTCATATATGATAAATTTATGATATTTCGAAGCTTGTTTGTGCCATTTTATTGCCTCCTGGGCATCTGGGTGCTCCCCATAGACTAAGAAGCATTAATAAAATCATTGGTTTGGTTGTGATTAAATTTTTTTATTTATTGAAAAGAAAGAATAATTATTAAAAGGAATTGCATTAAATTCATCAAATGATAAAGGATATTTTCAGCATACTGCATGCCACATGTTTTTAAAATCAATACAGACCTGTGTCATACAACACCATTTAATTTTAATCCATATCCTATTTGAGTAAACAATAACCACTTAAAAGCTACGAAATCGCTAAAAGCAACTAGACTTTTCTTTGATAGAAGACACATATAATCTAGGTTGCAAGGCCTTGGTGTAGCGAGTGGAAAGTAAATCTTCCAAGGCTACTTAAATGAAAACTAGGACAGAATAAAGAGTGTAAATCCATTAGTAATGAAAGATATTGTTCCAGAGAAATTACATCTAACACAGGTGTCAAACACTATGGTCAAGCTAGTCATACATGTGATATTATCCCCTCCATGTGTGTTTAGTTGGCTTTTCACGTGTATGGTGGATGTTAGTGGAATTAGCAAGTCTTTGGGGTTACACTAATTTAACTGAAGGTTTAAAGCTAAGGATTGATCATATATTCCCTGAACGTACGTGGAATCTTGACTCATGACTATTCACCCCGGTTGTCGATCGTGAAGTGGTAACCTTAGTTGCTCTTCGTAGGTTTATTGCCCAAGGTGATTATGAGTGGGAAGTGCTCACGATACCTGAGACAAACATCAAACATCTTCTTAAACTCCTTTGGAGGATGACCTTCTTCAAGAGGGTACTTGCACCTCCGGTAATTGTTGTAAGAGAGTTATCAGAATTGTTTCTTTCGCACCTTATTGAGCTTAGGTAAAGGGACCTCATCTCCCTAGGCCTAGTCTTTGGAAGGCCCTTTTATTCGGCTCTTCACTGATTTGATTGGAGGTCACTCTAGACTTCTCTTTGGGATAGTGTGCTTAGTTGTTGTTTATCTTATATTTATATGAGTGTGCTCACTGGTGCTCTATGTCTAGTTGGCCTAGGTTGGATTCTCTACTTTGTTTCAATTTTGTAAACTTAAAATGCCACAATGGATGACCTTCTGCCATGCCACTCTATACATCAGTGAGGTTTTCCTCCTAATCACATTGAACCACCTCCATTGATGAGGCATTTAAATGACACCAACCTTGTGCATAACCAAGTAGAATAAAACACAAACACTTTTCCTGATGACACTCCTCATCACGAAGTAGAAGAAGACTTACATATACTCGCTGGTACCCCTACATAAGTTTCTCCTATAGAAGGTACTGATGACATCAATCCAATAGAAGTGGAAGACCTGAACCAGCCTTCTGGGTAACTAAGCCCTCCTTTGACTAGTTTGTTAGGCACTCCCGTAGTGGATTTTTTCCCACAAGAAAACTTTGCTTGTTTTTAGCGTAATTCACATCTTAACATGTCTAGCCAAGGTATTTCCCACCTGATGGGGGACCTAACCCCACTACATATGGTGCACTCAAAGGGGGCACCAGTGGCTCTATGTAACCAAGTCCAAGAAATAAAATTCATCAAGGAGAGAAGACCAAAGGCATTTTTGTTAATTTTTCAGAATTTACTTCAATCTGATCTAGGATCTTAACTGAGAGAACAACATGTATAGCATATCTATAGCATATCAATCATGGACACAATAATGCAAGTACACAAGAGACCCAGAGTTTACTTGGGGAAAACCATAAAGGTGAAAAACCCCAATAACTTCCTCAGAGATAGATAGAGAAATGATACAACCCAATCATAAGAGATAGACATCTCCTAGCAGCAGATTCTCCTCCAAAAGTGCGCCACTCTCTCGAGAGTGTGAGAGAGAATAGAATGATGAAATAGAGTGCCTCCCGCACTCTATTTATACTTGACTTGACTTGCCTTATAACCTTTACTAGGTCGGCCTTAACTTAACCACATAACATAATGCTGACTGGGCCGACATCCAATAGGGTGGTCTAATAACCCTTTGACCCACATGGTCGACCCCCAATAGGGTGGTCTAATAACCCTTCGACCCACATGAATTATACAGGGCCGACCCCAACAAGGTGGTCTAATAACCCATCAAGTATAAGTTACGACACTTACAATATAAATTACGACACTTCCATATAGAGGAATAATAACATCTCTATAGGAATACAAACACTTACATATAGAGGAATAATACCATCTCTATAGGAGTACAATATACATATATGAAATACATTCTAAAGTTACATATACATCAACACTCCCTCTTAACTAGGAAGGTATTTCTCGACACAGGTCTTCTAGCACAAGTCTTCTTCTATGGATCATCGTCATCAATGCATTGTCATCGAATCATCATCGTCACTGTTGTTGCTATCTCAATCAATCTCTGAATCTAATTGTCATAGGAAGTTCTACAGAGTCAGTCCTTTTTCATACTGGATGCAGGCCCACCACCTGCAGGTCTTCATCATCACTGGCCATACTGTGGAATCCTCAAGACTCATTACGTGCGTCACAAAACCTGGCTGAAGCATCCCAGGCTGTTACGAGCACTCAACTCTACCTGCCGGATCTCCCAAGAGCACATTACATGTGACCCCATCACAAAGCCTAGTTGTAGCATCCGAGGCTGTTATGAGCACATAGCTCTACCTGTCAGATCTCCCAGGAGCACATTACATGTGATCTCACCACAAAACCTGGTTGAAGCATCCCAGGCTGTTACGAGCACATAGCTCTACCTGTCGGATCTCCCAGGAGCAAATTACATGTGGTCCACCACAAAACCTGGCTAAAGCATCCCAAGATATTACGAGCACACAGCTCTACCTGTTGGATCTCCCAGGAGCATATTACATGTGGTCATGGAAATGCCTCGAAAGAGCATCTGAGGCATTTTTCATCCTGTCCAGATCTCTTAGGTCCACTTACATGCCATAGGACAATGCCTCGAAAGAGAATCTGAGGCCTTTTTCATCCTGTCTAGATCTCCCAGGTCTCCTTACATGTCCTCCCAGAGAAATGCCTCGAAAGAGCATCTGAGGCCTTTTTCATCCTATCCAGATCTCCCAGGTCTACTTACATGCTCATCTGCACAACCTGTCCATAGCCACAGATTATCAACCTGATACTCTTCATACATCATCTTGATGTACACATGATCATCCTAATCATCATCACTGCATTGTCCTGATGCATGTCATCTAGAGAATCTCGTCATCCACGATTATCCTGATCACACAATGCATCTACCTGATGCATACCAAGTATCTACTTGATACATATCACCATACATGATCCACCTAATCATACAATGTATCCACCTGATACATACATAGATACATGATCCACACAATGTATCCACCTGATATATATCAACATACATGATCTACCTGATCATTCAACGTATCCACGTAATACATATACAATACATGGTCCAAGCATCCAACATGATGCATACATACATAAATGATCCAACTGATCATATCCAGCATCCAACATGATGCGTACATACATAAATGATCCAACTAATCATACAGAGTAGAAACTAGAACATCATCCTGATGCTCATCATCCAGTGCTTACATCCACAACCATGTGAAGGATCCCCCTTCCACCATGCTAGGAATGGCTACAGCAAATGTCTCCATCACTTCTTCCTCAAAGTGTCGTCGATCTAAAGAACACCAAGCCTCTCTCTGAAGTAATCGAACTTCACTTTGGCTAGTGGCTTCGTCAACACATCTGCAATCTGCTCGTCCGTCGCAACATACAGGAGCTTCACTGCTCCTCTCTGCACCATATCCCTAATATAGTGATATTTGATCTCTATGTGTTTCGACCTGTCGTGGAACAACGGGTTCACAGACAGCTTCACACAACTCTAGTTGTCATAAAAAATACCAGTAGCCTCCAATGGTAGATCAAATAACTCAGATAGTAGCTTCCTTATCCATACCGCCTCACAACTAGTCGAATAGGCTGCAACATACTCTGCCTCGGCTGTACTCAGTGCTACGCAGGACTGCTTCCTGCTAAACCAAGAGATCACACCTGATCCCATACTGAAGCAGCACCCAAAAGTGCTCTTCCTATCTGTAGTACTGCCTGCCCAATCTGAATCAACATAACCATGTAGGTTAAACTTTTGATTCACATCATACTTGAGCCCATAATCAACTATACCCTTCAGGTACCTATGAATATGCTTTACAGCAACCAGGGGAACACTCCTCGGATCTGTTAGGAACTAGCTCAATGTGTTCACCGCAAAGCAAATATCTGGTCTCATGTTCGTCAGGTACATCAAGGACCCAATCATCTGACGATACATAGTGATATCAACTGGCTCAGATGAAGCATCACATAGAAGCTTCAGGTTTGATGCCATAGGTGTGGCTATGGCCTTGCAGTCCATCATCCCGACCCTCTTCAGGATCTCTACTGCATACTTCCCTTGTCCAAGGAAGATTCCATTTGCACTCTACCACACCTCCATACCTAGAAAATAGTGCATCATCCATAAGTTCTTCATCTCGAACTCTGCAGCAAGCTTCTACTGCGTGTCGACGATCAATCTATCTTCACCTATTACAAACAGATCATCCACATACAGAATTAGTATCACTGGATTGCCTTCCTCAACCTTGTAGTAAAGGTTGGAATCCGCTTTACTCTTGGTAAAGCCCAAACTGGATAGAAAGCTATTTATCCTACCATACCAAGTTCTGCACATATATGACTCCCTGTCATGTGTCTCAGAACTAAGTGGCTGCTCCACATATACTTCTTATTCAACTACACCATTCAAGAAAGCTGCCTTTAAATCCATCTGGTGTATCTTCCATTTCATCACTGTAGCCAGAGCAAGTATGGATCTAATGGAAGTGTATCTGGCTACAGGAGCAAAAGTCTCTATGCTACCACCTACAGCATGCTTGATCTTGTAGATCCTCTTGGAAGTCACTACAGACTCCCCTTCAGGTCTTGGGACTGCATCCCAAACATCTTCATGATCGACTGGTACTCCTCGATCATGGCATTCTTCCCAGATCCTGGGAACTTCAATATCTTCAATATTTTCAATAGATAACTTTGTTGTTGAACAAATGTTGTAGTCCTTCTTTTGTAGGTGATGGTATACGATCTTTCCTACAGAACAAGTTAAATTGCATGATTAGAAAACATCTCATAGTTTTCATAACAAATTCTTACACATAAAGAAATATGTCATACAGTCATGCAATTATCTTAGCCAATGCTTCAATACAACATTTATCCATATCCCGTAACTTTCTAGATGCCTTCCAATCTCTACCAGAACATTGTTAAGAGTGTGCACAACTCCCAACATGTCAGCAAAGAGGTTTCATTCTAGATAAGTAGAAATGGAATGTTGTACAGTGCCATAGGTAACTTACCCATGTATATTAGTAGTATACTGTTCATCAATGCAACTATTCTAATATGCATAATACACCACCTAATTCTAGGAACATGAGTATATACATTATTGAACAGTATTATTTAAACAATAAAATATGCAAGGAATGATAATTCAAATACTTATCTTTGATTGTTTGTTGGGTTGACTCCCTCTCAGTCTTTGCTTCTTTTCTGCAACTCCATTCTGATGTGGATTGTGAGAAGTGGTCAACTCCCTCTGAATATCTGCATCCTTGTAGAAACTATTGAAGTGCGCTCCTTCTTGATTTTTACTTCTTTGCAGGAACAACTGGAGTGTGCTCCCTCTTGATCTTTGCTTCCTTGTAGGAACAACTGGAGTGTGCTCCCTCTTTATCTTTTGCTTCCTGGATTACCTATCCTTGAACTGATATCCATCACTAAGCATGCTTATTGGTATCATCATTGTGTTATCCTCGAGGTCTCATACATAATCACACATTCATGAGTATAATCTTAATACTATCTAAACACAATAATCTTAAACATGTATAGTCATGATCATTTCAAACACAAATAATAAACATTAGTATTCAAGGACTCTTATGGTTAGTCATATCATAAATTAAAGTAAGAAACATAATATGCCTAAACCCGTGATTACTCAAACCTATACTTTAGTGACTCTTTTGGTTAGTCATATCATCAATTAAGGTAAGAAACATAATATGCATACACCCATGATTATTCAAACCTATGAATAATCATTATCAATCATGCCATGTATACTTATATAAGAGATCCTATCACAAGGTAGGATTCTAACTTGATATAGGAAAAACATACCTGGATTAGTATGTTAGCTAGTTATGTCTAACATACCCACATGATGTCTTCTTGTTCTCTTCAATGACTTGTGCTAGTAACCTGCATATCTCGTAAGTTAACCATTATAGAACCAAGTTATACATACCTTGCAAATAGATCTTCTAAGTGATTCATGACAATGGATGAATCTTTGTCCTCATGTCATCATGATCATATTTTCTTGAACTAGAACATGATTTGTCTTTCTTGGTGTACCTTTCATGTTAGCGGACAACATAAACCTCATACAACACCATAATGCATTAGTACAATCATAAGTGTCAACACCCTAATCAATGAATATCTTCTATCATGCATTCATAATTTTATTAAGGTGATACGACAAGTCTAAATTTAATCAAGATTGTACTAACTGTAATAACATGAAGACAAACATACCATAAACTTAATCATGAACAAATCTTGAAACATACCTGGATGAGTCATACCTGTCGAGATTGCTTGTAATCTTCTTATGTAAGGCCTTAGCCTCATCTCCCTCTGAAACAGGAACTTCTTCACTTATGCAGGTGACCAATCCATTCTCTTCTAGGATTAACCCAATCCACTTGATTTGCAGGAACTGGATCTGGAGCTGGATTAGGGTTTGTCAGAGAAACCCTAAAAATTCAAACTTTGAATTTCAAACTTCTGAAAGGATAGAAAGATGTGCCTTGATGAGCTAATCAAGCCGGTATATTCAGAATTTGAAAACTGCAAAGTTTCACCCCTCAATTTTGCTTTTGAAACTTCTGAATTCAATGGACATGACCCCGAACTAGGGTTTGATAAAGCCCACCCTTTTTCCCAATCAAAAGGTTCTATCCAAAGTTCTAAGCTTCTAGATTTCTGAGGAGCTTTCAGCCATAGTCACAGATTTCAAAAATTCCCATTTTTGTAGAAGCCCTAATTTTCCACTTTTTCGATCAGAGTCCCGAACTAGGGTCTGATCAAGCCCGGCCTTCTTCCCAACCAAAAATTCTGATCTTGGTCTCTAAATTTCTATTTTGATGAGTAGCATTCATCCGTAGGCTCCGATTACAAAAATTCCAACTTTATCCGGAACCCTAAATTCCGGAAGCCATGAATGAAGGTGCTAAAAAATAATTTTGTTTTGACAGAAATATGTACCTGATTGTTTCTGGTGTAACTCTGAACTTTTCGATCCAAAGGGTCTGAAAAATTTTTCTTTGATATCCCGACCTATCATATTTCCAAACCCATAGGTCTGACCTCAAATGTATTCTCTGAGAGAGATTTATGCCAAGTGTCGCAACGTGACCTGTTTATGGGATAAAACAGGAGAGCGAACTTGTACAGCGTGCCACGTGTCACTAGTTTAGTTTCGGCCTCTAAAAACGTTACCTAAGAAAGTACAGTCTGTTCACTACCTATCACATTTTATGAAATTTCATTTGGAGCTTCCTAGCCCAATTTATGACCTTTTTTCCAAGGTCACTTGTTTATGACTGAGATCTGGAAGAGGCAGAAACCCTATATTTTACAGATCATTAATCACAAATTAAAATGAACTAGAGGTTGTACTTTGGACACAAGGTACATGGGGATCTTAGTTTCTCCCTGTACGATTTTCAGACCCTGAAACCTCACCAAAATTTATTTATAGCGAAAGTTCTACGATGACTGATTTTTTCTATATCAAGCCCTAGCTTCGCAATTGCAACAAGTGTCATACATACCATACCATGCCTTCTTTCAGGCTAGCTCTGATACCATGTTAATTTTTCAGAATTTACTTCAATCTGATTTAGGATCTTAACTGAGAGAACAACATGTATAGCATATATAAAGCATATCAATCATGGACACAATAATGCAAGTACACAAGAGACACAAAGTTTACTTGGGGAAAACCATAAAGGTGAAAACCCCAATAACTTCCTCAGAGATAGATAGAACAATGATACAACCCAAGCATAAGAGATAGACATCTCCTAGCAGCAGCTTCTCCTCCTCCACAATTGCGCCACTCTCCCGAGAGTGTGAGAGAGAATAGAATGATGAAATAGAGTGCCTCCCGCACTCTATTTATACTTGACTTGACTTGCCTAATAACCTTTACTAGGTCGGTCTTACCTTAACCACATAACATAATACTGACTAGGCCGACACCTAATAGGGTGGTCTAATAACCCTTTGACCCATATGCCCGACCCCCAATAGGGTGGTCTAATAACCCTTCAACCCACATGACTTATACAGGGCTGACCCCAACAAGGTGGTCTAATAACCCATCAAGTATAAGTTACAACACTTACAATATAAATGACGACACTTCCGTATAGAGGAATAATAACATATCTATAGGAATACAAACACTTACATATAGAGGAATAATACCATCTCTATAGGAGTACAATATACATATATGAAATACATTCCGAAGTTACATATACATCAACAATTTTATCCAACCTTTGACCGTCTTTTTCGCAGTTTTCCGTTTTACCCTCAAAATCCCGCTCACAAAAGTAAGTTGTATAAACATAGTTGGATTTAATCCTGTTTTTCCTTTCCCTCTCTTTGGTCAAGCAAGAAATACACCTTGTCTACATCGGAAAAGCAATAAAATACTTTCCTTGTATTCAAGCAATTAAATACTTTTCTTGTATTAATTAATAATTGTTAAAGCAGCCTTGAGTCTCCGTAGTCAAGGAAAGGAGGAGACAACTGCAAGCGATGATTCACCAAGTCCGAGTTAGCTATAGACAGTACGGTAATCTGAGCCCCTTCAAAAAAAGGCTCTTGCAACCTTGAAAAGAAGCCTCTCCCATCTTATTTATCTTAGGAAAGGTAATTAGCCCATCCATATTATCCAGCCCATATTATCCCATCTTATTAAGGCCTTTATAACCTTGAGAATCAGTTGTAGATGCTAAAGGAACCTTTATAATTAACTCCTATTGAATCCCTGCTGGAAATTCCATCTCGTGTATACCTTTCTATTATAAAAAAAAGGAGGGGATGCTAGGCTACGAGTCATTGGAGGTAAGGCCATTAAGATATTCTTTATTTACTTAAGGTGCCCTCCAGCCCTCTAAAACCATGCTCCCTGCTGTAGATGCCAAAAGGATATAATTAGCCCATATTTATTCCATCTTCCCCCAAATCAAGAAGGCCAGGAAGGTATTATATTGGTATTGAAAGGAAGGCCAGTAACCAGGTTTTATTATAAATCACATCTCTTAATCTCTACCATTAAATGTTAAAATTAAAACCTCCATTTTACGAGAGCTTACCTAACAATCGGAAGAAGGCCATCAATCAAGAGCTTGCCTAATTATCGGAGAAAAATCATATTGAGTATGAGGAAATAAGGCCAGTTTAATGCTTGCTTCCCCTTTTGGGTTGTATATATTTCTCAAGGCTGCGGCAGGACCAGGCTACCTGTAGGAGGCGACTACCCTTATTGTTTTTATCTATAGCCAGGATCAGGAACTCTGGTCAGGGAAGGGACCCCCTTACTCTGAAGGCCAAGACCCGATGATAGCCTCTTTGTCGAAGCACATAAGTGATAAAAAGAGATGTAAACAGATATACACAGGTAATGAATCTTATCATAACTTCTTGATGGATCACTCTAATTCCACTAACTATTGTTCCGTGTCAGTGGTGTTAAGTAGAAGTTCGATTGCTTAACATAGAGGGGGATTTCACATTTGATGGGAATAAATGTTTAGATAACATAAATGAGTTGAAAAGTGTGAATTCCGTGACAGTCTCAAAGAATGTTTTATAGGCCCATCCATAAGCCTTAAAGTAGCATTAAATGCCAGTTGGATTTATGTTTATTAACCATTAGTTGAAGAATGGTTTTGAATATTTTGTTAACAACCTAGACTTGGATGTTCGCTTGCTGATAGTATAAAGTGGTGAATTTCTGCTTAAATTATAATGACGAAGCCATCACTTGGAAGAATTCATTGTTGAAACATTTTTATCCGGGTGGGTACAGGTGGCCACCCACATATGCCATCGACTCAGAAACAGTCCTACACCTTGCCAATTCTACAACAGTTTTATTTTACTAGATAATCATCCCTGGGGATGATCTAAAAAACCTAAGGTCCCCGCATGATTGCCTAAAGGTTTATTCATCCTTTGAGGATATAATGCATACTATATTTGGCTATGACCTAGAAGTCTTTAGATCAAGAAACGCCCCAAACGATGATCGTATGCTAAAGTTGCGACCTCGATAAGTTTATGTATCCTTTTATACTAATGATTAGTACTTCTCCCTACTCGACTTACTTATCCTTTTATACTAATGATACAAATGGAAGGAGTATCCCACTTGTCACAATACAATAATATATTTGTGCACATATCGGTACAATACATAGACATCTGATACAATAGCCATGAATAAGGAGAATATAGTGAATACATGTCATGAATGGTCACAGCCATGACCCATATACATTAAGATATGGTCTCCTACTGAAGAGGAAACAACTGATGTAGACTGATGGTACAAACTACTGATGTATGAGAAAAATCTCTCATAGGTACAATCATGATCACAAGTAGCATATACAGGATGCCACTGAAGCCTGGGGTCTTCTACACAAACCATATACGGTGCATGTCCCGTCAAGTGAATAGGATACTAATGTCGAACCTGATGTGACATCGTCTGATTATTGGTCATTGATGTATGCCGTTAACAGGCGCAAGATAACCCACCAATAATGAAAGTGGACATCAAGGCACTGAGTACATTCATCAAAGTGTGAATAGAGGTGTTGAGGTCGAACACTCTGACGAATCCATTGATCAGGGGACATTAATGAATTCCCAACCGTTGATGGTGAGAGGACCTATCACTAATGAATGCAAGTCTCAAAGTACTCAATAGGACTCTAAATCTCGATTCCAGAATAAATGAGTTGGATTAGATGGAGTGATATTTGCTCGAAGGAGGGCATTGATGGATCCCCCATCAACGAGCACGAGGTAGCAGCTAGGATGAAATATTTGGAAGAACGTGATCGAACTCGACTCATAAGGGATGGTCGACCTGCAATAGTTAAGAGATATGCAGAGTGGCCAACTCTGGTTTCAAGACTTCATTTTAACAAGAGCATTAGCATATGGATAGACTCAGGCAGCATAGACTCAAGCACTAGATACTGGTAATGCTTTGTGACGCATGACACATCAACAAAGGCTCCATAATGGTTGGAAGCTTAACCATCTGGTGGAGTAATATCTGAGAAACGAGTATAGCTTCCTAAGGTCATACTAATGTCCCGATCCATGATACATGGAGTGGAGATGAATGCTCTATTCAGAGACGACACGACATGCACCAATAGAAGGTAGTAAAATTTTTCCATCCGGCTTTTTAATTTTATATGATTTTTTTATATTTTTCATATTATAAAGCTTGAAAAAGAATAAAATTGCTTATGGTACAATGGTGAGGGAACGAGTGTCATGGGAAAGCAAACTAGTCCCGGGCAATGGAACATACCTATGCTCGATGACAGGAAGCATGTGCAGGATGTGGACACTTGGGGGGGTGTTCCCTCTAGGTAAGGGTCATTAAGCTGTGAAGGATAAATTATAGCTCTGCTTGGCTCAGAATGCAAAGTGCTTAGGCACATGGCTAATAACTGAGAAAGTGGGAGCCAACACAAGGCTCAAAGGCAAGCAAGATAATGCAATGCATGCACAACTTGACATAAAAGGGGAGTCCTTTTTCGTAAAGTTAGTCTCCTCACCCGAAAAAGTGTAAAACAATGAGAGAAGAACTCTTCTAGTCACGTATGACTAGAGTATACCTTTTTAGTAATTAATCCACAAAGTTCTGGAAAAGGGGTAAACTTATACCTAAGTGAATGTCGCTTCAAATCCTTTAACGAGTCTGAAATGACAACTATACTCGGCAATCTTGTTTGATTTGAAAATTTCTAAAAAGGGCTTAAAAAGACTTTATAAAAATATTTTCCGTAAAGGTTTAATGATCCCAAAAAAGTAGACTCGTGACCTCCTTATTGTTTTTAACAAGCTCGAAGTAAAGGCGGAAGAATGCTCGTAATAGGAGCAGGCGAGTGTTAGGGACATGCGAGACTAGTTCCAAGTGCATGGAACAAAGCTATGCATAATGCGAGGAACATGAGCAAGATAAGGAAACTCAGGGTGTCTCTCCTCCGGATAAAGGATGTGAAATCACAAAGGCAAAGTGATACATAGCTTAACGGAACTGAGATCAGAGATGGAGGCTTATATAATGAGCTAAAACCATGGAAGCTGGCACCGTTCTCATTAGCGCAAGCAAGATCAAAATAAATGCACATGTGACTTAAACACAAGAATGGGAGCCTTATCAGGGATGGCCAGAAATATAGGAGAAAGAAAGATATGAGGCTTCTTCTCAAAGTCATGGTAAATCTAAAAAGGCTCTCGAGCCTATGACAAAAACTCGGCATGGGCACCAAAATGGCATGAGGGTTTTGACTAGGGTGACCCATGTTAGGTAGGCTCTGCTATCGGAATGGTGCACAATGCATATAAAGAAGGCTAACACACCATTGTACAACAGGTTCGACCCTATGGCAAATTCGGATGGAAAAAGGTTCAAATACATCATAACAGTGGGGAAGCCTAAACTTGTATGCAAGGTTCTGAATATACCCGACATGATCGAACAAAGTGTCGAAAAGGACCAGTAAGAAAGCATAAGTCTAGCTAAGAATCCTGTCTCCCAGAAACATTAGTACCAAGATCATATCTAAAACATATGTAAAGAAAGGTTCGATACAAGTCACTGTGGTAGAACTACTTTCATCTTGCTCAATAAGATCAAGGTTGGGAATGAAATAAGATCTATGATGAAGGTCCTTCCAAGGATTGTCATTGTCGTTCATGGCCTCGATAATGGCCTCATCTGAAGGTAAAGTATCATCAAGGGAGTCATGTGAACAAGATGAGTCCACTAACCATGTGGGAAGCATAACGGGATCTTCTTCCTTTATCCCTGAAGAAGAGAGATTCGGCGTTGTAGTGGCTTGTTGAATATTGTGATAAGCAATATCAACTGTAGACAAAGGAATAGACATTTCGACATGCGAAGTGTCTCCTGACAAGGAACTCATAGAAGGTAGGGTCCACGGATCACTAAAGTATGATGTCTGAAATGTTACAGGAGTCAACGATGAAGGAGCATCATCGGAGACGGTTCCTATAAAGGAGATTGGTGCAGGAAATCAAAAGATCCCATCAAGGAGGTATATAATCCTAAACCAACATTCCCAGTTGTCGGCTGAGAATTTTCAATTTGAGGTACCACAGACCCTCACGATGCTACAAAATTAAAGGATAGCTGATCAATCGTTACAATCTTTCCTTCATGGGGAAAGAAATAACTCTGAAAACAGAGGACACGATCGCTTTCATAGCATAAATCCAATTTTGACCCAGTAAAAGGTTATAGTCGATGGGCGCATCAACCACCTCGACCTCTATAGGCATGGATTTCCCACCCAAGTGGACCTCAAGGGAGGGAAGAATACCATGCGGCTTGAAAGACCTACTGTCAAATGCTGTAAGCAAGGTCGTAGAATTCAACAACAGGGGTGAGGCGAGAGCCTACCAACAAGATAGAGACATTACTAAAGTAGATGCACCTTCATCAACAACGGTACACTTAACGATCATCTATAGGAACCTAACATGAACTTGGAAAGCCACATGATAGGGAAACCAAGGTTGAATGTTAGTAGTGTCAAACTTGATTACATTCAGGCTATCAGAATCGAGTGCTCCTAAAGCAAATAAAAGGGCATTCCTTTGAGAAGGACAAGCCTAAAGTACTTTGAGCACTGACAAAGAACATGGGATTTGGCCCAAATCTTCCACAATTGAGTAGCTCTGGGCGGCTCGGGCATTAGGGTTGTGCACCGAGCGCTTAAGGACACCTTTCGGTACCCATGACATATAGTTGGGCTTCTCGATATGCAATGGAGTCTCGAGCGGAGGGGGCTCATTCCCAAAAGAATATTGCGGAGCTACATAATCACGTGAGCGAGTAGCAACACAAACCTCAAATTTAACCATGTTTATGCATCCATAAGTGTCGTCACGGGTAGAAGAAGTCGAAGTTTCATTAGTCCCATGACCGGTGGTGGAAGCACCAGAATCCATATTCTGATGATGAGGAAGGGGATTTGTCAACACAGATGGGCTCTGTACGGTGTGCTTCGATGCTTCCTCCATACGAGGACACAAATGTGTAAGATGATCTTCCGTGCAAATTTTAGAAGGAAACTTCACCTTACATCTAGGCTTGTGATCCCCAAAAGCATTTCCTCTGTCCCGAGGAGGGTTTGCATTTTCTTTCTTGTTCTTATTATTCCCACCCCTATGGTTATTATTCCTCTTATTTTTCCCACCAGGTTGCTGGTTACCGGATGGGTTCACCGATTGCACAGAATGTACATCAGACAATTGGGTGGAAACAGACGAGGCAGGAACCTGTCTAGAAGTAGACTGGTTAATAGACAGATTATGCATCTGATTCGTAGCCATATCTATGGAACGAGCACTTGCGGAACCAATAATGCCATCATCATATGGTCCAGGAATGGTCTTGGGCTTTGTCTTGATTGCGGCGCATCAGGTATAATGTCATACAAAATCCCATATTGAGCATAGACTAGGTCCAACTGTTGGGATTTGAAGATGGCTTGTTCCTTGGTCATAATTCCAGACAATGAAACGTCCTTCGAGATATAAGGAAGAAAATACTTTAGGAACCATTCCAGGAGAGAATCCAGAGGAATGTTGGATTTCACTCACCTCTTCCGTCGGCGACACTCTTGAATATGATCAGAGATATGTGTGGCCTTATCCTGACGGAAGGTAGAAAAGATTTTGGTTCCAGTATCGTAACGAACTGGAAACTGGAAATGGTCGAGAAAAACCAAATCCAAATCATAGAAGCTCTTGTAAGTGCCCCCAGGCAACTCAACATACCATTTCGCAGCTGCCCCCGTAAGGGTGCATTGAAATAGCCTCAAACGGATAGAATCGTGGTTCAAGGAATTCAAGGAGCACCATAAATGGAAAGTGGTGATGTGATCACCTAGATCCTCACCCTTCTTCGCTTCAAAATTCGTAACATCGGAAGGGAGATTGGTGGGGACTGGGGGCCATGTAGGATCATGACACACCAGATCATTGGTGAGCTTAGAAAGGTCGGGCAAGTTTAACCTAGCAAGGAAAGAGAGCTGAGGCTGTGAAGCTTGATTATAAGATCCCAAAAGAGACTAATGTACGCGGGTTGTAGTGACGAAACCTGCGTATACGAGGGCTATAATGAAGTAGCCTGCGTACAGGAGGAAAAGTAGGGTAAAAGAGTTCCAAGAGGACCAAAAATGTGGTTCTGAGTCCATAAATGGATAATAGAGGCCAAGGAGTGCTAGTGCTCACAAGATGGAAAAATATGGTGTAACAGATGCCCCGTAATGTGTGAGGTCAGAGAAGGTACTACGATTTCCGAAATACATTATAAATCTCAGAAGTGGAGTGATCCCACTCATCACAATACAATAATATCTTTGTGTACATATCGATACAATACATAGATGTCCCAGCAGGCCATGAGGTCCTTTCATTTATGGATGGGTTCTCAGGCTATAATTAGATCTGGATTCCTCCTCCGAATCAGTACAAAAAATTAACTACTCCATGGGGAACATTTTCCTATCGTGCTATGCCTTTTGGTTTTAAAAATGCTCGAGCCATGTTTCTGTAGGCCATGTTATGTTGTTTCCATGATCTAGCTAATTTTTATTTTAGCTTACCTTTATGATCTCACTGTTCAGTCGAAGAAACGATCACAGCACCTGGAAGACCTTCGAACCATCTTCCTTCGATGCCGCAAGTATAATATTAACTTAAATCCTCTTAAGTGTGTCTTCTACATGCCATATATTTATTATTGGGATTCATTTTTTCTAAGGCAGGTATCACTATGGACCCCTAAAAGTTTAGGCCATCACCAAGCTCCCTCCACTCAGGACTCTACGGCAGTTGCAGAGTATTCAAGGGAAATCCAACTTCCTTCATAATTTTTTCACTAACTAAGCCACCACACTCATGGTTTATTGCATTTGTTGCATTTAGAGATACCCTTTTTGTTGGATGAACAAGCCCAACAGTCCTTCAATGCGTTAAAATAGGCTCTGAGTTCCGCGCCTCTGATTAGTCCTTTTTTACTTTTATAAGGACTTTGTTCTTTATGTCTCGGTCTCTCCTTTCGCAATTGTTGGGGTGCTCATTCAACAGGAGGACGACGGCTCTGAACACATCATTTATTATGTTAGTAAGAACCTAGCAGGACCCTCTTTTTACTACAACCATGATGATAAACTAGATTTGGTGGTAGTTTTAACCATCTACAAACTTTGTAATTACATTTTTATATGGAAAAACAAGGTAGTAGCGAATTTGAACCCCATGTAATTCCTTTTGATTGGGTGAGTTATCAATGGAAAATTCACCAGATGTATTGTGATCCTTCAAGAGTTCGACTGAGTTAATTACCCCAAAAAGTAAGAAATCCTTGGCCCTGGCCGAGTTCATCTATGAACTCCCTACAGATGCATTCGATCCCCCACTCAATGATGATCTTCCTGATGAGCATATGTTCACCATTTCGTCGGACGATCCTTGGTACAGTTAATATATATATATATATATATTATTGTTTTCTTGCACACTCAGAAGTTCCAATATCATATTTTGAAGGATGATCGACGTTGTATTCATCATCAAGTTCCTAAATATCTCCTCATCGACGATACATCGAAAGATGTTCGACCCTTTTGAAAAAACTTATATTGAAAATGCAAGTTGATGAGGGAGTCTATTTGTAACTTGGGTAGGATCAAACGTGATAAGACAAGAATCCGATGGATCCACTCGACCGATCGCTTGTAATAATGCCTCCATTATTTTGGACAACTTTGAAGGACTTCTAGCACAAACATAACACATGGAGCTTGAGCTAAATCTTAAACTTTGCCATAGTTCTGAGTAGCTCTAGCATTTTAATGATGTGTGGTCCAATGTATTGCACCCTTTGGCGGCAGGTGAGGCATTGGGTCATTGAGTGGCTTATCAATGTGAAGAGGGACACTAGGTTGGAATGTGGAAGGTTCCTTTTTTGTAGATTTTGTCATTGGAGCATCATAAGCATGAGCTCATGTTTGTCTATGAAAATTTTGTTGTCAAGAGACTTCTCCAGATATTATAGAGGCTATGAGGAGCATGAGGGTGTATCTTTAAAGCTATAGAGTAAACAATTAAAGGTTAATCAAAGCTAAAGAAGAGTAGAACTAATTAAATGTTGTCATTTTTAAAAGTATAATAGGCATATAGAGGCAAATGAATCATGGATAAAATTTAAAAAATGATAACAAAGAAAGAATAGCTCAATAATTAAATCTCATAGGAGGTACCATAGTATAATAATAACCTTACGAGATGGAACACACAAGGCATCTTTATCATAATATTCTATTAGTGATTCATATGGATATAAAGACTCATTAAGCATCCCATAAGCTTATCCCAGCAGACATTGGAGGAATAGGCCTCTCAGAGATAACTTACATGAATAATTTTGAAAGGCAAAGTCACCTTGCCCTCCCTTCGGTCAAGAAATATTTTCCTACATTTGATGGTTAAATTTAATTTGGACATTAAACGGACGCTTTTCTTCTTGGGATGAGGAATTATTTATAATCCATGATTACTCTAGAAATATCAAGGCCAGAGTGGACATATTAAATAAAAATCGTAGAGCTTCAATTTCTGGGAGCATCTCAGGAAAGTTAAGAAAATTAGTGATACAAAGGTTTTATGGAAGCAGTTTAAGAAGCACTTATAGTATAAGTCTATTTTTAATAGATACTATGATGGTAAAATCGATGAATTCCATGATTTAAAATTGGGACAGATTTTTATAAATATATTTGGTCACCATGGACTACCCACATCCTTGATGGGCCTGATACACCACTTGGATAGAACCTTCCTAGCAGCACTTTTATCCCTCAAATACCTTTTTGTTTGGCCTCTTGGGTGCTCTTTCCCTTAAGCCAAGGTATGCCCAAGCGCTCCCCACCTTCATTCAGGGTGCTCCCAAGCTCAAAAGTGTTAAAAATAAATAAATAAAATTTGCACAAAATAGAAAGGCCCAGATTAGAGAGGAGGCATGGCCAACACTTGTAACTCATGCAAGGGGTCTGAAAGCATAAAACCTCCTCCAAATACTATAAAGAAGGCCTTAAGGGAAGTAAAAGAGGAAGGAGATAAATACATGTAAATTTATGTTGTTTAAAAGTGCATAGGTCTATTCATTGTCTTCCATAATCCAGTCTTGATAGAAGCTAAAGAGTTTCTTGTGTGTTGAGTTGAGTTCATATATGTAAGGCATAAGCCGCTTGTAGCTTCCTTACTGAGATATGATGGACCTGCACTAAGGATTGGATCAAGAGTAACCAAGGATGGATAACCTCGAGCTCTGGTGAACGAAGTGCCACAAGAAGCATCATATAAAATTTTAACTTGCTACTACTTTTAATTCTTAATAAAGATATATAATCTTTACCTCCTAAAATATGTTGTTCAATATGGTTTTATTCATGTTTAATTAAATAATGTGAAAGTTTTATCTGCTAACTTGATATTAAATCATTTTAGTTTTGACATACATGCATGTGTAGGATAGAGTTTCTTTCTTGTGATTGTGTGCAGATCTGTTGAAGGAGCAACGGGAAAGGATTGATCAACGGGGATCTACACCAACCGACAGTGACCAAGGTATGCTCCTGTTATCCTATCTTGCATTTTACAAATAACTAAAGGAAAGCTTTCTATTTCTTCAAGTTCTGTATGTTGGTGAGCACAACCCTCTCATCAGGGTCTTTACATTAACTAGAAAATTATTGTGTAAAACTCGGTATCACAGAATTGGTGACTCCACTTGGGAGTATTCTTTAGAATCTCTCTGTTTTTCCATAGGGTTTCCTGCTGTCAGTAGTTTTTATTACATTTTAGTTTTCTCCCATGCATGTTATTTGCATGTTCTTGCATGTGACTTGCATGCCATTGCATGTGATTTTTGATTAATTGCATGTAAATTTCGTAGCCTCCAAGTAGGTTGACTGTCAATTTATGAAGTGATTTGATACCCTTGACACCTTGACCTCTATCCAAACCTTCATATCTGATAAATTTATGATATTTCGAAGCTTGTTTGTGCCATTTTATTGCCTCCTGGGCATCTGGGTGCTCCCCATAGACTAAGAAGCATTGATAAAATCATTGGTTTTGTTGTGATTGCTGTAAAAAATAATTCATTAAAAGTATTTAAAGTTTTTACTTATTGAAAAGAAGGAATAGTTATTAAAATGAATTGCATTAAATTCATCAAATGATAAAGGGTATTTTCAACATACTACATGCGACATGTTTTTAAAATCAATGCAGACCTGTGTCATACAACACCATTTAATTTTAATCCATATCCTATTTGAGTAAACAAAATCCAATTAAAAGCTACAAAATCACTAAAAGCAACTAGACTTTTCTTTGATAGAAGACACATATAATCTAGGTTGCAAGGCCTTGGTGTAGGGAGTGGAAAGTAAATCTTCCAAGGCTACTTAAATGAAAACTAGGACAGAATAAAGAGTGGAAATCCATTAGTAATGAAAGATAGTGTTCCAAAGATGTTACATCTAACACAGGTGTCAAACACTATGGTCAAGCTAGTCATACATGTGATATTATCCCCTCCATGTGTGTTTAGTTGGATTTTCACGTGTATGGTGGATTTTAGTGGAATTAGCAAGTCTTTGGGGTTACACTAATTTAACTGAAGTTTTAAAGCTAAGAATTGATCCTATATTCCCTGAAAGTATGTGGAATCTTAACTCATGACTATTCACCCCGGTTGTTGATCGTGAAGTGGTAACCTTAGTTGTTATTCATAGTTTTATTTCCCAAGGTGATTATGAGTGGGAAGTGCTCACGATAGCTGAGACAGACATAGAACATCTTCTTAAACTCCTTTGGAAGATGACCTCCTTCAGGAGGGTAATTGCACATCTGGTGATTGTTGTAAGAGAGTTATCAGAATTGTTTCTTTCGCACCTTATTGAGCTTAGGTATAGGGACCTCATCTCCCCAGGCCTAGTATTTGGAAGGACCTTTTATTCGGCTCTTCATTGATTTGATTGGAGGTCACTCTAGAATTCTTTTTGGGATAGTGTGCTTGGTTGTTGTTTATCTTATATTTATATGAGTGTGCTCACTGGTGCTCTATGTCTAGCTGGCCTAGGTTGGATTGTCTACTTTGTTTCAATTTTGTAAACTTAAAATGCCACAGTGGCTGACGTTTCGCCATGCCACTCTATACATCAGTGAGTTTTTCCTCTTGATCACATTGAACCACCTCCATGGAGGAGGCATTTAAATGACACCAACCTTGTGCATAACCAAGTAGAATAAAACACAAACACTTTTCCTGATGACACTCCTCATCACGAAGTAGAAGAAGACTTACATATACCCGATGCTACCCCTACATAAGTTGCTCCTATAGTAGGTACTGACAACATCGATCCAATAGAAGTGGAAGACCTAAGCCATCCTTCTAGGTAACTAAACCCTCCTTTGACTGGTTTGTTAGGCACTCCTGTAGTGGATTTTTTCCCACAAGAAAACTTTGCTCATTTTTAGCGTAATTCACATCTTAACATGTCTAGCCAAGGTAGTTCCTACTTGATGGGGGACCTAACCCCACTACATATGGTGCACTCGAAGGGGGCACCAGTGGTTTTATGTAACCAAGTCCAAGAAATAAAATTCATCAAGGAGAGAAAACCAAAGGCATTTTATCCAACCTTTGACCGTCTTTTTCGCAGCTTTCCATTTTACCCTCAAAATCCCGCTCACAAAAGTAAGCTATATAAACATAGTTGGATTTAATCCTCTTTTTCCTTGCCCTCTCTTCAGTCAAGCAAGCGATACACCTTGTCTACATAGGACAAGGAATAAAATAATTTCCTTGTATTCAAGCAATTAAATACTTTTCTTGTATTAATTAATAATTGTTAAAGCAGCCTTGAGGCTCTGTAGTCAAGAAAGGAGGAGACAACTGCAAGCGATGATTCACCAAGTCCGAGTTCGCTATAGACAGTACGGTAATCTGAGCCCCTTCACAAAAAGGCTCTTGTAACCTTGAAAAGCATCCTCTCCCATCTTATTTATCTTAGGAAAGGTAATTATCCCATCCATATTATCCAACCCATATTATCCCATCTTATTAAGGCCTTTATAACCTTGAGAATCAGCAGTAGATGCTAAAGGAACCTTTATAATTAACTCCTATTGAATCCCTGCTAGAAAGGCCATCTCGTGTATACCTTTCTATTATAAAAAAAAAGGAGGGGATGCTAGGCTAGGAGTCATTAGAGGTAAGGCCATTAAGATATTCTCTATTTACTTAAAGTGCCCTCCAGCCCTCTAAAACCATGCTCCCTGCTGTAGATTCCAAAGGGATATAATTAGCCCATATTTATTCCATCCTCCCCCAAATCAAGAAGGCCAGGAAGGTATTCTATTGGTATTGAAAGGAAGGCCAGCAACTAGGTTTTATTAGAAATCACATCTCTTAATCTCTACCATTAAATATTAAAACCTCCATTTTACGAGAGCTTACCTAATGATCGAAAAGAAGGTCATCAATCGAGAGCTTGCCTAATTATCGTAGGAAAGTCATATTGAGTGTTAGGAAATAAGGCCAATTTAATGCTTGCTTCCCCGTTTGGGTTGTATATATTGCTCAAGGCTGCGGCAGGACCAGGATACCTGTAGGAGGCGACTACCCTTATTTTTTTTATCTATAGCCAGGATCAGGAACTCTGTTCAGGGCAGGGACCCCCTTACTCTGAAGGCCAAGACCCAACGATAGCCTCTTTGTCGAAGCACATAAGTAATAAAAAGAGATGTAAACAGATATACACCGGTAATCAATCTTATCATAACTTCTTGATGGATCGTTCTAATTCCATTAACTATTGTTCCGTGTCAGTGGTGTCAAGTAGATGTTTGATTGCTTAACATAGAGGGGGATTTCACATTTGATGGGAATAAATGTTTCTATAACATAAATGAATTGAAAAGTATGAAGCCCGTGACAGTCTCAAAGAATGTTTTATAGGCCCATCCATAAGCCTTAAAGTAGCATTAAATGCCAGTTGGATTTATGTTTATTAACGTTAGTTGAAGAATGGTTTTGAATATTTTTTTAACAACCTAGACTTGGATGTTCGCTTGAGGATAGTATAGAGTGACGAATTTCTGCTTAAATTATAATGGCAAAGCCATCACTTGGAAGAATTCATTGTTAAAACATTTTTATCGTGGTGGGTACAGGTGGCCACCCACATATGCCACCAACTCAAAAACAGTCCTACACCTTGTCAATTCTACAACAGTTTTATTTTTCTGGATAATCATCCCTGGGGATGATCTAAAAAACCTAAGGTCCCCGCATGATTTCCTAACGGTTTATTCAGCCTTCGAGGATATAATGCACACTATATTTGGCTATGACCTGGGAGTCTATAGATCAAGAAACACCTCGAACGGAGATCATATGCTAAAGTTACGACCTCGATAAGTTTATGTATCCTTTTATACTAATGATTAGTACTTCTCCCTACTCGACTTACTTATCCTTTTATACTAATGATACAAATGGAAGGAGTATCCCACTCATCACAATACAATAATATCTCTGTGTACATATCGGTACAATACATAGACATCTGATACAGTGGCCATGAATAAGGAGAATATAGTGAATACATGTCATGAATGGTCACAACCATGACCCATATACATTAAGATATGGTCTCCTACTGAAGAGGAAACAACTGATGCAGACTGATGGTACAAAATCCTGATGTATGATAAGGATCTCCCATAGGTACAATCACGATCACAAGTAGCATATACAGGATGCCACTGAAGTTCGGGATCTTCTACACAAACCATATACGGTGCATGTCCCATCAAGTGAATAAGGGTACTGATGTCGAACCTGATGTGACATTGTCTAATTACTGGTCATTGATGTATACCGTTAACAGGTGCGAGATAACCCACCAATAACGAAAATGGGCATCAAGGCATTGAGTACATTCATCAAAGTGTGAATAGAGGTGTTGAGGTCAAACTCTCTGACGAATCCATCGATTAGGGGACATTAATGAATTCCCAACTGTCGATGGTGAGAGGACCTACCAGTAATGACTGCAAGTCTCAAGGTACTCAATAGGACTCTAAATCTCGATTCCAGAATAAATGAGTTGGATTCGATGGAATGATATTTGCTCGAAGGAGGGCATTAATGGATCCCCCATCAACGAGCACGAGGTAGCATCTAGGCTGAAATATTTGGAAGAACGTGATCGAATTGGACTCATAAGGGATGGTCAACATGCAATAGTGAAGAGATATATGGAGTGGCCGACTCTGGTTTCAAGACTTCATTTGAACAAGAGTATGAGCAGATGGATATACTCAGGAAACATAGACTCAAGCACTAGATACTGGTAATGCTTTGTGACTCATGAGAAATCAACAAAGGCTCCATAATGGCTAGAAACTTAACCAACTGGTGGATTAATATCTGAGAAACGAGTATAGCTTCCTAAGTTCATACTAATGTCCCGACCCATGATACATGGAGTGGAGATGAATGCTCTATTCAAAGGCAACACAACAGCCACCAATAGAAGGTAGTACAATTTTCCCGTCCGAATTTTTAATTTTATATTATTTTTTTATCTTTTTCATATTATAAAGCTTGAAAAAGAATAAAATTACTTATGGTACAATGGTGAGGGAATGAGTGTCATGGGAAAGAAAACTAGTCTCGGGCAATGGAACATACCTATGCTCGATGCAAGGAAGCATGTGCAGGATGTGGACACTCGGGAGGGTGTTCCCTCTAGGTAAGGGTCATGTTGGTCGTAGTACTGTTCTAGAGGTTTCCAGTGTAGACCCAAGTACTTAGCGGTACAAAATACCAACAAAACCCCTATTCACCGGCCCTTTCGGCAACAAACCGCAAGCAGTTTGAAGTCTCACCCGAGGAGAAGTTAGAGGGGGTGATTGCGGAATCAGATTTCCACAACCTGGTGATGCGAGTGTTTAAATGACTATTGCGTAGCACAGTATGAAGCTTCCACACTGCAGGCAAGGGACCGCGTAGTACTGTTAGGCCACTACGGAGAGACAACGCAACTCCTCTTATAGATCAGCACGTCATCTATATTGCGCAATTGATTATGAGGCCTAATCACTTCTTATCAACCTTATTGGATAATCCTTAATCCCTCACTATTACTTAGACTGACGACTTCATAACTTATGCAAATGAGTGAGATGCATGGTGTTGTGTGCTTGATGTTGCGATTCAACCTTAACAATTAACTGTGTGTGTATCTCATAGATCCATTCATTCCATCAGATAAAAGTAAACATATACCACATAACAGTAAATTCATGCATGCACTGTAAGTAATTTAAGTAAAAATAATGGAAATCATACACAGCAACCACATAACACAAGGTTTAATGTGGTTCACTCCCCCAGATGGGAAGCTACGTCCACAAGAACTATTGTTTATTATCTCAGGAAAGGGAACAACATTTCTTCACCTGCGCACTCAACTGCAGATGCTCTTCTTCTCTCTCCATCTCTCAAAATTAGGTCTCTGTGCACACAACTGCAGAGCCGTTACAATGCTTCAAGTTTACAGATCTAACAATATTCAATAGCAATCAACAAAATGAAGAGTTAACCCTTTTCGCATACAAAATTTCCTTATATATAGATCATGCCCGTAGGTCATGTCTTTACATTATGAAGGAAAAACCCTTAGGTTTACAAAACTGTCACGATCTTCCCAAACCCGAACTACTGGTGTCTGGTAGCGGATCTTCAATCGTGGCCAGCCTTGGTGTAGACATGTTGTCATCCACCCCCCTGTCATGCGTGCCAACAGCTTGCTTCCACCAAGCTGTTCCTCCATTCACGGCCTTTGACAATTGGTTCAACTAGTAGTTATCTGATTGTGTGACCAGTCGTCTATCTCGATCTGTACCTACCCACCGCTTGGTAGTTATCGATGATCTTTGCCAAAAATAGGTCTTCTGTGACCTAACCAAATAACTGCCATCATCCATCCATGCTCCGCTTAGCTGGATCTCCGTCGATGTGGCACATCGCGGTGCTGTAATCCTTGCGGCACCAATATCACAGTTCTTCCAACATTGCACTGTGTGCAACTTTGCAGCATATCAAAAACTTATCCAAAATTACTTTTACCTGTACCGCGGTTCGCTCCGCAGCTTCCACATCTGCTTTCTCCAAAATGCCCCACTTGGCCCAGGACCAACAGGCCCCTAACACTTACATGTGGCTCAACCCCGAGCCACCTGCAACTTCTTCAAGGTTTTATGTTGTCCATGAAGTGAGCTTTGCAACTAACTCATTGAATGTAGGGGTCAACTTTTGTACCATGGCCTTCATGTCTTCCTCCATTTGGTTGACTGTCTCTAGCATCTCAAGTGTAATCTCCTGGCCAATTTGGCCTTCCACCTCGTCATGACTCTCGCGTAGCTCTTTCAACTTTCCTTCGATCTCTAGTGAGATCATGCCGGCATCCTCTAGTAATGGTTGCGTCTTATCGCCCATTTCAGTCTCTTTCTCCCGTAAGGCTTGTACTTCCTTTTTGAGGTTGCTGATTTCTCTGTACTTCACCAACTTATCTCTTGCTAGTAGCAACTTAACCTCTTCACTCCATCTTTCCAGTGTTGCTTGCTTGTCTTTTATTGTATTCTTTACCTGCAGCAACTGTTGATCTTCCTCGAGGGCAGTAAATGCCTTTGATGCTTCTTCTAGTAGGCTCTAGCACTTAGCCATTTCAGCAATAATATTCTCTGCTCCGGCCGTCACTATTGCTTCTCTTAATTGTTGTTCATTTGGTGGTGTCTGTGGATTGAGTTTCGCTTTCAACGCTGCAGTGTAAGCCTCATGGAGAATATCCATATCTTGCATCTGTGACTTGACATTTGTTACCAGTTCGCCAATCTTAACTATAGTATCTGCTGGTTCCTGTTGCACTTCAAATTCCTGTATGTCATTTGCGACTGCAGTGATCATGTTTTCCAATATTAACCGATGATCACTCTCGTCCTACAGTAGCATAGCTCTCCGTGAGCTCTCCTTCAATGTGTTTGTGGTTCTTTCATGCATTTCTTCAGAAACTTTCATCTGCAAGTAATGGAGGCCTGACAATGGTATCATTGCAAGATCCAGTTCCATGCGCTCCACGTTCTTCATATCTAGTGTTAGCTGATAAGGTAAGACGTGATGTTCATCTGCAACTGCTGCAGTGTATTCTTTGATAAATGAATAGACGTTAGTTGTACCATCATAAGTGGGGATTGGACTCACCTGCTTTCCAATCCAGCGGAGTGACTTTGTAATTGTCGCGCATCTCCTGGCAGATACTTCATACATTCTTTGTCTCTAGTTTTCTAATCCTGCCTCGGAGTCTGAGATGCAAGAACTATCACAGTGCCAGCTGAGCATTCCATCCGCAGTAGGATGAGTATAATCCACAGCATTTGTTGTCATTTTGTAGATACGGTCGAGGTCTTGAGCTCTATACTCTTCTTGAATAGGTTCAACATATCGTTCACCCTACGAAGGATCCAATGGTGCGACAACCCTTATGTCGTTTCCTTCAAATATCATTTTCATTGTCTTTAGGTTGATAATGGTTGAGTTCGTCATTGCCCAATCGATGCCCAGCAGTGTTGGACAAGGATTTCTATCATCCACAATTTCAATTACTTCAAAGCCTGCATAACTTCGCACTCCGTCAATGTCAACAATGGTGTTTGTTAACCTTCCCAGTGGTATAACTATGCCTTAATTAGCCATTCTTAACTGTATAGGTGACCACTGTAGCTTTGGTTTCCCCATCTCCTGCCATGTCTGCTTGGTCAAGACGTTCACTTCAGATCCGAGATCAAGAATGATCTCATCCATATCGTAGTCTCCTATCTGTGCAGTCAACCGCATTTCCCTGTCGGTTCTTTTGGGACTCCTAATGTTATGTACTGCGCCATGTGCAGTTCCCCTCTTACTGTATGATTCATACTGATTTACTAGTTTTTCAAATTCCAAAAGAGTGTCTTTGTTTTTTAATAACTTGAGGCACCTGTGTAGGAACTACGCAACAAAAATAGATTTGTCTGGTGCAGCGCGCGTCTGATCATATGCCAGTGGCATATCTTCTATTTGTGGTTCTTGAATGCGCAACGGGATCCTTGGAGAAGTAGGTGGTGGTTGTTTAAACATGTCCCGCGCTTCTTTAAATATTTCTTTGTTTTTCTATAAGTTTAATGGAGGTGCTTTTCCAGGAGCTTTTCTAATTCCTGTTGTTTCTTCAGATTTCTTCTTGAAATCAGTTGTTCTAGAAGTCGAAGCTTCTGCGCTTTTATCTTTTCTTGTATCTGCACCACTTCACGTTACTGCATTCACACTCTGACCTATAGGTCTGTTCTCTGATGTGATCAACTGGATGTTAAGGTTCGACGGTTCTACCCTTCTCCGCTTTTGCATTTCTACCTCAAGTACGGGGCAGTCTTCAATCACATGTTCAAATGATTTACAGTTGTTGCATGTGGTGCATGGATTAGTACATTCTCTAGATAGATGACCTGGCTTCCCACAGTTATAGCAGATTACCTGGCCTCGTCCTCTTCCTTGAGCTTGGCCAGTATTTCTTCCTCTTCTGTGGTATCTACCCCCGCGGCCTCTACATCCTCCCTAATCATAGTCGGTGTTCTCTTGTTTTGGCTGATTTTCCTCTTGGATGCGGTACATTCCAGCACCTTGCATTGCATCCATATCCTGCTTTCTTTCATTCATCAGTTCATAAGCGCGACAGTTAGACTCATCATGTCCCACTGATTTACAGAAATTACAGTATAAATTTTTAGGTGTTTTGACATATTTCTGTAGAAGGTAACAGTCTTCAGGTCGGTGTCCTATGCTCCTACAAATTTCACACCATGGCACTTAGTTCTAACTAATATTGATTGGGTTTGGTGCGCCACTGTTAAGATAATATTGAAATAAGGGGTAGTGTTCTCTAGTGTGGCCTTCTCCTTTGCATCCAATGCACCAAAATTCATGTCTTTGTTGATGTGTCTGTCCCTTTCCATTCTTCATACCTTATAATTCTAATGTCAAGGTAGCCAACTGGTTTTGGATTTGTATCATCCCAGAACTACTTTCTCCAATTGGTGAGGCTTCCAACTTCATCGCAATCTCCAAGGCCTCAACTTGAGATACAACCTTCTGTTGAATCAGTGGTTGTCTGATATGGGGCAACATCGCAGTAATGAACCATTCTTGATGTTGCTGTGGAGCTATAAAAAAGCTCACTTGGTCCAACAATGTTTTGAATTTTTGGTCGAATTCCCAAACCGATTCAGTAGGTTTATGCTTGATTTCTTTCAACTCTATTATGCACTGTGATTCTGATTTGGGCTTCTTGAATTCTGCTAACATCGCGGCTTTGATGTCTGCTAGGGTTCTTGGCTATGCTTGAGAATACTTCATAATCCAATGCAGTGCTCTATCTCTAAAAGTAGTGATGAATTGCACTCTTTTTATAGCATCACCCGTAACTTGTTTTACACTCCATACGGCTTCACATAGAAACCAATGTTGATCAGGGTCCTCTAGACCCATTCCTTTGAATATCGACAGTTTGATATTGTTATCATTCATTTTCCTTCTGGATTGTGTACGGTTCTAGGGTGGGTTCCTTGTGACAAAAATGGATGCGGGCTGCGGGTTTAGATTATGGATGGTATTATGTGGAATGGTCTGAGTGGTAGTGTTCTGAACACTTGCTCCTACGGTGCTACTAGTATCGTCGATCTATGGGATCGCCTGCGTGCTGCTCGCAGCGAGTTGTTTCTGGGGTGCTGGATTCTGAGGTGTAATACGTTGGATTATGGCTGATAATTGCATATTCTGACTTTTAAGGTCGGATGGGATTTCGGTATCTATATGTTTTCTTGACCCTCTGGGAATCTCCTTGTTAGTAAGCTTATATCTTTTTCCACTTCTCAAAGTATGGTTTTCTTCATCAGAGTCAATGTATGTATTTTCTACCATGACATATCTAGAATGACTACTGCATTCTTAAAACACCTTTCTCTGCTAAAAGCATTTTAATATATAGACTGAGATTTTTCAGATTTTTCAAGAACTTACCTTTGAGTCCTTTGAAGAAGTATGCTTCAGCTTGGCTATAGGATTTCAGCGTGTCTACAGCAAACTCGACCACAAATCCTTCAAGTATGCGATCAACCCAGAATTCAACTACTCATGACAGTGGGCTATCGATTGCTTTGAGCTGTTCAGTAAGCTCCGGACTCCACTCTATAGGTACTCCGACTTGGGAGCAATTTTTTCTTTCTGTGAGGTGCGATATCCAGTCATGGATCTCGATTGGAAATGATGCCCAAAAAATTTCGTGGATATCCCTCCACAAGTATCTATTCAACCACTCTATGTCAGATAGACGTGGGTGTCTATTTTCTTTCTTTGCGAAGTCCCTTTCGATCTTATCGCACCAAGCTGTGATCTCTTTCTTTTCTGGATGCCAACTTTCAGACATTACTTTTATGAATACACTATCGCATCACTGGTCTTAGCGTGGCAACGGAACCATTTGTTGGTCGCAGTACTGTTCTAGAGGTTTCCAATGTAGACCCAGGTACTTCACGGTACAAAATACCAACAAAACCCCTATTCACCGGCCCTTTCGGCAACAGACCGCAAGCAGTCTGAAGTCTCACCCGAGGCGAAGTTAGAGGGGGTGATTACGGAATTAAATTTCCACAACCTAGTGATGCGAGTGTTTAACTGACTATTGCGCAGCATGGTATGGAGCTTCCATGCTGCAGGCAAGGGACTGCGCAGTACTGTTAGGCCACTGCGACGAGACAACACAGCTCCTCTTATAGATCAGCGCATCAACTATATCGTGCGGTTGCTTATGAGTCCTAATCACTTCTGATCAACCTTATTGGATAATCCTTAATCCCTCGCTATTACTTAGACTGATGACTTCATAACTTATGCAAATGAGTGAGATGCACGGTGCTGTGTGCTTGATGTCACAATTCAACCTTAACAATTAACTGTGTGTATATCTCATAGATCCATTCATTCCATCATATAAAAGTAAACATATACCACATAATAGTAAATTCATGCATGCACTATAAGTAATTTAAGTAAAAATAATGGAAATCATACACAACAACCACACAACACAAGGTTTAATGTGGTTCACTCCCACAGATGGGAAGCTACATCTATAAGAACTGTTGTTTATTATCTCAGGAAAGGGTACAATAGTTCTTCACCTGCGCACTCAGCTGCAGACGCTCTTCTTCTCTCTCTATCTCTCAAAATTAGGTCTCTGCACACACAGCTGCAGAGCCTTTCCAATGCTTCAAGTTTACAGATCTAACAATATTCAATAGCAATCAACAAAATGAAGACTTAACCCTTTCCCATACAAAATTGCCTTATATATAGATCATGCCCGTAGGTCATGTCTTTACATTACGAAGGAAAAAACCTTAGGTTTACAAAACTGCCACAGTCTTCCCAAACCCAGACTATTAGTGTCTGCTAGTGGATCTTCAGTCGTGGCTAGCCTCGGTGTAGACACATTGTCATCCACCCCCTGTCATGCGCGCCAACAGCTTGCTTCTGCCAAGTTGTTCCTGCATTCACGGCCTTTGATAATTAGTTCAACTAGTAGTTATCTGATTGTGCAACCAGTTGTCTATCTCGATCTGTACCTACCCACCGCTTGGTATTTATCGATGATCTTTGCCAAAAATAGGTCTTCCATGACCTAACCAAAATAACTACCATCATCCATCCATGGTCTGCTTAGCTGGATCTCCGTCGACGTGGCACATCGTGGCGCTGTAATCCTCATGGCACCGATCTCCCAGTTCTTCCGACATTGCGCCGCGCGCAACTTCGCAGCATATCAAAAACTTATCCAAAATTACCTTTACCTATACTGTGGTTTGCTCCGCAGCTTCCACATCTGCTTTCTCCAAAATGCCCCACTTGGCCTAGGCCCAATAGGTCATCAAGCTGTGAAGGATAAATTATAGCTCTGCTTGGCTCGGAAGGAAAAGTACTTAGGCACATGGATAATAACTGAGAAAGCGAGAGCCAGCACAAGGCTCAAAGGCAAGCAAGATAATGCAATGCATGCACAACTCAACATAAAAGGGGAGTCCTTTTTCATAAAGTTAGTCTCCTCACCCGAAAAAGTGTAAAACAATGAGAGAAGAACTCTTTTAGCCACGTATCACTAGAGTATACCTTTTTAGTAATTAATCCACAAAGGTCCAGAAAATGGGTAAACTTATACCTAAGTGAATGTCGCTTCAAATCCTTTAACGAGTCTGAAATGACAACTATACTCAACAATCTTGTTTGATTTGAAAAATTCTAACAAGGGCTTAAAAAGACTTTATAAAAATATTTTCCGTAAAGGTTTAACGATCCCAAAAAAGTAAACTTGTGATCTCCTTATTGTTTTTAACAAGCTCGAAGTAAAGGCGGAAGAATGCTTGTAATGGGAGCAAACGAGTGTTAGGGACATGCGAGACTAGTTCCAAGTGCATGGAACAAAGCTATGCATAATTTGAGGAACATTAGCAAGATAAGGACACTCAGGGTGTGTCTTCTCCGGGTAAAGGATGTGAAATCACAAAGGCAAAGTGATACATAGCTTGACGGAACTGAGATCAGAGATGGAGGCTTATATAACGAGCTAAAACCATGGAAGCCGGCATCAGGCTCATTAGCGCAAGCGGGATCAAAATAAAGCACATGTGACTTAAACATAAGAATGGGAGCCTTATCAGGGATGGCTAGAAATACAGGAGAAATAAATATATAAGGCTTCTTCTCAAAGTCATGGTAAATCTAAAAAGGCTCCCGATCCTATGACAAAAACTCAGCATGGGCACCAAAATGGCATAAGGGTGCTGACTAGGGTGACCCATGTTAGGTAGGCTCTACTGTCGGACTGGTGCACAATGCATATAAAGATGGCTAACACACCATTGTACAACAGGTTCGACCCTATGGCGAATTTGGATGGAAAAAGGTTCAAATACATCATAACAATGGGGAAGCCTAAGCCTATATGCAAGGTTATGAATATACCCGACATGATCGAACAAAGTGTCGAAAAGGACCAGTAAGAAAGCATAAGTCCAGCTAAGAATCCTGTCTCCTAGAAACATTAGTACCAAGATCATATCTAAAACATATGTAAACAAAGGTCCGATACAAGTCAGTGTGGTAGAACTACTTTCATCTTGCTCAATAAGATCAAGGTTGGGAAGGAAATAAGATCTATGATGAAGGTCCTCCCAAGGCTTGTCATTCTTGTTCATGGCCTCGATAATGGCCTCATCTGAAGGTAAAGTATAATCAAGGGAGTCATGTGAACAAGACAAGTCCACTACCCATGTGGGAAGCATAACGAGATCTTCTTCCTATGTCCCTGAAGAAGAGAGATCCAACTCTGGAGTGGCTTGTTGAATATCGTGATAAGCAAGATCAAGTGCAGACAAAGGAAGAGCCATTCCGACACTTGAAGTGTCTCCTGACAAGGAACTCATGGAAGGTAGGGTCCACAGATCACTAAAGTATGATGTCTGAAATGTTACAGGAGTCATTGATGGAGGAGCATCATTGGAAATGGTTCCTATAAAGGAGATTGGTGCAGGAAAATCAAAATATCCCACCAAGGAGGAATACAATCCTACACCAACATTCCCAGTTGTTGGCTGAGAATTTTCAATTTGAGGGACCATAGACCCTCGCAATGCTACATAATTAAAGGATAACTGATCAATCGTTATAACCTTTCCTTCATGGGGAAAGAAAATAACTCTGAAAACAAAGGACACGATCACTTTCATAGCGTAAATCCAATTCCGACCCGGTAAAAGGTTATAGTCGATGGGTGCATCAACCACCTCGACCTTTATAGGCATGGATTTCCCACCCAAGTGGACCTCAAGGGAGAGAAGAATACCATGTGGCTTGAAAGACCTACCATCAAATGCTATAAGCAAGGTTGTAGACTTCGACAACAGGGGTGAGGTGAGAGCCTTCCAACAAGATAGAGACATTACTTAAGTAGACACACCTTCATCGACAACGGTATGCTTAATGATAATCTCTAGGCACCTAACATGAACTTGGAAAGCCACATGATAGGGAAACTGAGGTTGAATGTTAGTAATGTCAAACTTGATTACATTCGGGCTATCAGAATCGAGTGCTCCTAAAGTAGATAAAAGGGTGTTCCTTTGAGAAGGACAAGCCTGAATTACTTTGAGCATCGACATAGAACACGGGGTTTAGCCCAAATATTCCACAATTGAGTAGCTTTGGGCGGATCGGGCATTAGGGTTGTGCGCCGAGCGCTTAAGGACACCTTTCGGTACCCACGGCATATAGTTGGGCTTCTCGATATGCAATGGAGTCTCAGGCAGAGGGGGCTCATTCCCAAAAGAAGATTGTGGAGCTCCATAATCATGTGAGCGAGTAGCAACACAAACCTCAGATTTAACCATGTTTACGCATCCATAAGTGTCGTCACGGGTAGAATAAATTGAAGTTTCATTAGTCCCATGACCGGCGGTGTAAGCACCAGAAGCCATATTCTGATGATGTGGAAGGGGATTTGTCAACACATCTAGGCTCTGTGCGATGTGCTTCGATGCTTCCTCCATACAAGGACACAAATGTGTAAGATGATCTTTCGTGCAAATTTTACAAGGAAACTTCACCTTACATCTAGGCTTGCGATCCCCACAAGCATTTCCTCCGTCCTGAGGAGCGTTAGCGTTTTCTTTCTTGTTCTTATTATTCCCACCCCTACGGTTATTCTTCCCCTTATTTTTCCCACCAGGTTGTTGGTTACCGGATGGGTTCGCCGATTGCACAGAATGTACATCGGAAGATTGGGTGGAAACAGACGAGGCAAGAACCTGTCTAGAAGTAGACTGGTTAATAGACATATTATGCATCTGATTCGTAACCAAATCTATGGAATGAGTGCTTGCGGAACCAGTAATTTCATCGGCATGCGGTCGAGGAACAGGCTTGGGCTCTATCTTGATCACGGCGCATCAGGTATAATGTCATACAAAATCCTAAATTGAGCATAGACTAGGTCCAACTGTTGGGATTTGAAGATGGCTTGTTCCTCAGTCATAATTTCAGACAATGAAACGTCCTTCGAGATATAAAGAAGCAAAGACTTTAGGAACCTTTCCAGGAGAAAATCCGGAGGAATGTTGGATTTCACTAACCTCTTTAGTCAATGACACTCTTGAATATGATCAAAGATATGTGTGGCCTTATCCTGACGGAAGGTAGACAAGATTTTGGTGCCAGTATTGTAATGAACTGGCAACTAGGAATGGTCAAGAAAAACCAAATCCAAATCATAGAAGCTCTTGTAAGTGCCCCCAGGAAACTCGACATACCATTTCACGGCTGCCCCCATAAGGGTGCATTGAAATAGCCTCAAACGGATAGAATCGTGGTTCAAGGAATTCGAGGAGCGCCATAAATGGAAAGTGGTGACGTGATCACCTGGATCCTCACCCTTCTTCCGTTCAAAATTCGGAACATCGGAAGGGAGACTAGTGGGGACTGGGGGCCATGTAGGATCATGACACACCAGATCATTGGTGAGCTTAGAAAGGTCGGGCAAGTTTAACCTAGCAAGGAAAGGGAGTTGAGGCTGCGAAGCATGATTATAAGGTCCCAAAAGAGACTGACTTTGTGAAACTGAAGGTGAGATTGTGTTCATCGAAGTCGACACCTGAGGTGCCGACGAACTCTGATAGAAACTGTGATCATGACCAGAAGGATGATATCCTTCTCCAAACTGACCCATATAAGGATATGCAGGTATGTGCATGGAAGGGATTCCATAGGAGGGAATGGGATAATGGCTAGGACCAGCCGAATAACCATAAAAATTACCCCAATAATAAGGGGGTCCCACATAACCACTCGACATAGGAAAACTAGTTAGTTAAGGTCCATAATAAAATGGTACGTTCCCACTCCATGAAACCGAGGAGCTAGAAGGAGGAGGATGATACGGGATCATATAAGCATTCGTCGGTGGAGGCATATATGAGAGGCATTCGGGTTAATAGATGGAATGTAAGTCGTAGATCCGATACCTATCTTGAAACCTCCACTCGAGAAAGGGTTCACACTAACACTAGGGGTTGATGAAGGAGGAGGCCCTCCTCCAACATTCAGAGAAGATGGAGGGATATGACCACTCCCAAATTGATAAGCAGTATAAGGGGTTATAGTTCCCCCAATCCCAATGCTAGAGCTAGCATGACTTTTGGACATGGTAGGAGTAATACTCGGTATAAAACTAGGCATACCCAATGAAAAAGGATCTGAGGTTGTAGAGATAGACGTAGAACCAAAACTTGACACACCCGTAGATGAACTATATGGAATACCCGATGACCATGCATCATCAAACGGGTTCCTACTAGTGGGATGGGGTGTCCCAAACCCATGACGAGTGATCTGTGGTGAACCTCCCTGCCATCCACTCCTCGGAGTGTAAGGAGGGGAGTTTCTCTTTGTGCCAGCGGAGGAAGTTGAGGGGACCCCTAACGTGCCAGATGCAGAACTCATAATGGGAGCTCTTTGAATCTCATGAGATGTGAATAAAGGACCAGCGGTACTCCTCCGACGTCTCTTGCAAAGAGATTGGGACGGATCGCTAGCTAGTAAACCAACCAAACGATGAGATTGATGAAGAGGCGGATCTCGATCCACTATGAATTCAAAGAGTCAACAAATAAACGTCTCCTAACAGCCCACTAAATGTCACAGAGCACACACCTAAAAGAAAATACAACTAAAATGCACACAACAGGGGACTAGCTCAAGAGACCTCCTAACACTACAATTGGTATGTCTCGCCTAGGAGAGGCTTGAGACTCCCAAACTATAACTAGAGGTAACAGAATCAGCTATAAGGGCCCTCAGTCTTCACTGTGCGAACACAACTATGTTGTCTGACCCCTATCTGACTCATGACACTCACAGAATAACCGCTGCAAGTACCCTATGTGATACCTAGGTAAAGAAACTATGGCCACCACATATAATCGATGCTCAAGCGAACAGTCTCAGGTGGGATCCACCATATGGGCAGGGTAAATAATCCTGAAACTCAAGAGGGTAAAATCCCCCAAGAGTCCCTAGATATGAACAAAACCTGGAAATATCGCCCACGTTCAGCAAGTATTGGAGGGCTATCTCCGCAATCTACCTCCCGTGACCTCATGCTTAACTTTGGTGTGAGTAGAGGCTCCTGAGAACACCGATTTACGCCATGGGTTTCATCACTCCCTGGTCAGGCACATAATGTTTGTTTAATAGTCTTGGATTTTTAACTCAACAAGATCTATTCCAAGACTCTAAACCTATACTCGTCGGTGCACCCTAGAAAATAAAACATTCTAATCAATTTTAAATTAAGCGTTAATTTTATTGGTTGTGATTACTCAAAGGGATATAGTCGTGAAACTAATGATGTGAGATGACTCAATAAAATGCAAACCCAAAAAACACTAGACTCTTCTATTCAATGGAAAAGTATGCCACTAAATGAAAATCAAACCAAAGTTTATTTTTTCCGAAATAAAATGCAATCTCTTTAATATTTTTTAATGCTCAAACAAGCCCTAATGAAAGCACAAGAACTCTAATGTAAAATGAAAATACATAAAGAATTTTTTTTTTGTATTTTCACTATAAATGAATGAAAATGCAACAATTTGTTTTTTGTATTTTCAAAATAAATGAAAATGCAACTAAGAATCAGCACTTTTCATAAAAGAATGCAAATAATGCAGTGCAGATAACCCAGCAAACCCCAAAAATCAAGACTCAGCTAAGCCAATGAGCTATAAAAAGAAAAAATGGTTAAAAAAAACAAATTCTCAAAAAATCAAGAAAGAGGAGCTTCCAGTCAGTAAAAAGAGGCAAGGAACAGTCAATACATAGGCCTAGAAAGACTCAGGAACACCCAGAACTCACCCAACATCAACCAAACACCATAAACAAGGTAATCATGGAGTTGTATGCGACTGTTCAATGAACAGTTGCATATGTACGCGGGTACACGCGGGCAAACCACAACAGAATTGCGTACAGGGAAAGATAGGTAACCAAAAAATGAGTGGAAAGGCCAAAAAAACTCAAGATTTCTCTGTAAGAACCTAACGACCTACCAACAACATAGAAAATCGAAAGAACAGAGACTCAAAATAAGGAAAATTGCACAACAAAACCCCAAATGGATGCTTCTCCCTAGCGAAGTCGCCAATTCTGTTACGGAGAAAAACTTCCTATGGCTTGAAGTAGACCACAATAGACATATGACTTCCAGAAATCGACTCTTTTCCCAATGTATGCTATATAAATGTAAATACTAAGAAGTGGAATAAAATACCAACCTCAATCTAGACGTTCGATGAAGATCCCCGTTGAGCTTTCAAATAACCACACTTGAACCTGCAGCTTATTCTCAACAATAAATGCAAACAAGTGCATATGATATATGAAAGATGTTAGCATAAACAATAGCATAGTCCATGATATACATAAGAAAATGTACCCAATGATAATAAAAAATCATTCACAATACCAATTGGACGAGAAAAAGAGTATTTTTATTAATAAGAACAAGAAGTACAAGATACAACCTCCTATCGGCAACTCATCCGAACCAAGAACTAGGTCCCTCCACTTGTGCCTCCACCACTTCAATCCCCCATGCAATGGAAAAATCACAAGTAAAGGATAAAATCCCTCACAATATATGGAAGAGTTTGGTAGGTGAACATAAGAGGTTCACAACAACAAGGATCAATGGATGTAGACTCAAGTTATGACAAAATTCCAATAGAGTTTCGATGCTCTTCTCTTTCTCCCCTCCTTCTATGCATAATGGCTCAATAAATAACCCTCCAAAGGAAAGTGAAAGGTCGGATCGAGTCGTTTCAAGATACATGGAGGTCCAAAGGTCACAATGGCCACTTTTTGGAGTGAAAAAGGAGATTTTACTCTTTTTTACCAAAAAGGATGATGTACGTGGGCTGTAGTGATGAAACCTGCGTATACACGGGCTATAATGAAGTAACCTGCGTACAGGAGGAAAAGTAGGGAAAAAGAGTTCCAGGAGGACCAAAAATGTGGTTCTGAGTCCATAAATGGATAATGGAGGCCAAGGAGTGCTAATGTTCACAAGGTG
The DNA here is from genome assembly GCA_027924585.1 of Larix kaempferi. Lineage (NCBI taxonomy): Eukaryota > Viridiplantae > Streptophyta > Pinopsida > Pinales > Pinaceae > Larix > Larix kaempferi. The sequence goes on along the minus strand of BSBM01001197.1, from coordinate 11,787,938 downwards.
GAAAAATATGGTGTAACAGTACTAGCCCCACAATATAGTCTAAGTTCATATATTCCTTATTTGATTATGAGGTATTAGTTTTTTTATGTCTTTTCATTCCACTTGGAATGGTTTCAACTACCACAAATTCCCTTGAGGAGGAAATCCCTATATCCATATCTTCTCCTCTATCCCTCAAGAAAGGAATGGATTCCCTTATTGACACATTTAATTGCTAATGTACCTTATTCTAATCAATGCTAATATTTGGTTATTGATTTACCCCATTCTAATCAATGTTAGTATCCAAACTCTATTCGTCTAGAAAATTCCATCTCTTTAGTTTTCAATTGATCCATTTTTTCCTAGGTGGATGAGTACGATAATGGTGACAAGTAACTTGTAAATCTTCTAGAAGATGACATATCTAGCACTTGAATGTTGTATTCTCATAATCCAAGACCTATGTGTATTTAAAAAAATTCCATCTAAGAATCATTTTGTCTGAAAGACCCTTAATAAGATCTATCTCAACATAGATACAACATGTGTATGTAAACCCACTACAACTCTGTTAATATTTGGTTTTATGTAAGTACCCAAAGTATTCCCAATCTCCTGAAAAATAGATAACTACCATAAATGTAATGAAAATTTGGGAAGACAATCCCAAACTTGCATTCTAATAATGTCAGTTTTAGGATTAAAATCTGGGAACTAAGGGTCATTGAAAGTTATGCAATTCCCAAAACTAAGGACCCTCTTCAAACACTTAATGATAATGCGCATGATTATAGAACTGAAAAATAAAAATAAAAAACATTTGGAACACATAGATATCACAATTGTTTGGCCCAGTTGTGTGGTGGTTCAAGAGTATAGCTATTTGGATAGCTCTAGGGGATAACAATACAAAAACAATTCATACTTGCAAATTATAGAAGAAACCTGATTTCTATATAGGATTTGGAGGATGGTCACGGGGGTACCATTTATGCTCACAAGGATCTAGAAAAAGGTGCATATAATCATTTCTATAACCACTTTCAAGATGTTGGGTTAAATAATATTGAATCCCAACTCAAGGTTATCAGTCATTATCCCTCTTTATTTTATGGAGAAGGGGGTCTTAAGATTGGGGATCATGTCTCTCTTGAGGAGATCGAGGATGTTTTAAAACTCTTTGCCGAGGATAAGATCCCTGGGCCAAATGGTTGGCTAGTTGAGCTCTTCATTGCTTTCTTTGACATCATGGGTCCATACTTATTGGATATGTTGTAACAATATAGACTAGAAGGTTATGTATCTGGGGCATTAAACTCCACCTTCTTAACATTGATTCCTAAATGCAGCAAACCAAAAAACTCCTTAGATTTTAGACCCATTTCACTATGTAATCTCATTTACAAAGTGATCACAAAGATTATTTCAAATAGATTAAAGCCTAAGTCAACTGTAGTTATAACAAAAGAACAATTTTTCTTTTTAGCCAATAGACAAATTTTGGATGTTGTGGGGGTTTCTCAAGAAGGTATACATTCTATAAAGATGAAAAATTTGGGTGCATTAATACTGGAAATGGATTTGGTAAAGGCTTATGACAAAGTGGATTGAGTTTCTATGAGACTAATACTTCTTCATATTGGCCTTCCACTCTCAGTGGTCAATTGGATAATGGCTTGTGTAACTTCAACATGCTTTTCTATTCTAATCAATGGCTACCCAACCAGTTTTTTTAATAGCTCTAGGGGATTAAGACAGGGGTGTCCTCTTTCCTCCCTTCTCTTCCTACTGGTGATTGAAGGTTTGAGTATATTAATTAAGTGTGCTAAAGCTAAAGGAAAGTTGTCTCGTATCAAAATCTCATATACTCTTTTCCTTACTCATTTACTCTTTGTAGATGATGTTATTTTGTTTGGAAAAGGTACTTTTGAGGAATGGTCTGTCTATGCTGAGATTGTCTCCCTATTTTATTTTACATCAGGTATGGAAATTGACCATTCTAAATATGAATTTATCAGGAATAAGGTTGGGGAAGACATTATGGATCAAATTATAGTTTTTCTCTCGTATCAGGTGACTGAGCTAAATGATGGTATGAAGTATTTAGGATACTTCTTGAAGCCAAACAATTACAAAGTCAGGGACTAGCTTTGGCTAGTTCAGAAGGTTGAGAAAAGAATTGATAACTTGACTTATAGGTATCTTTCTCTGGGGGGAAAGGCTAACATTACTTAAATAATTGTTAGAGGGCATACCAGTTTATTGGTTTTCCCTTGCAATGGTGCCTCAACCTATTATTCACATGATTAGAAAATATATGTTTGGTTTCCTATGGTCTGGTACAAATGTTGGGGAAAAAATATATTTGGTTAGGTGGGAGAAACTTGCAAATCCTAAAATATTTGGGGGAGGGGATATAAAGAACTTTCATTGGTTCAGTATGGCCCTCGGCATGAAAAGCCTCTAGAGGGGTCTTTTCAGATTTGGTCTTTGGTGTGATATTTTAAAGACTAAATATATTAAAGGGAACCCTGTGGGATGGATTAGAAGCTCTGTCAAGCATATCCATAATGGATCAAAATTTTGGAATGGATTTGTCAGAACCTTTCCTTGGATTAGTAGGGTTCTACCATGGAATGTTGGGAATGGCTCACATGTTCTGGTTGGCATTGATCCAATCATCATGATTGGAAAAAAAATATCCTTTCATCCTATATTTTGGATTATCTAGTACAATTGGATTTTTTTACTCTGGCACACAAAAAGAGACCTTTGTGGTTGATTCAATCTGAGTCTTATTAATTGACTATAGAAGATCTAGGTTTAGGTAGTAGATGGGATACTATGTGGACATAGTATATTTCATGTTTGAATAGTGTTGGGATCAAGCTCAGAAATGAAGTTGATGTTATGGTATGGCCACTCTGTCATGTCCCCTCATTGATGTTCATTGGCTTAAGTTCCTAACTCAAATCAATCCCCTTGGGTTGAGGAGAAAATTCCATGCACTTGGGGTTAATTTTGAAAATATTAAGGCATTAATTAGTTAGGAGGTATTAATTTTATTTTCTTAAGTTTGAAATGCACATAGTGGAAGATATTTCTCATTAATGAATATTTATTTTTAATGAATATTTATTTTTTATGAATAAAGTGGGTACTAATGATTCACAAGGGCGCATCATATGATAAGTTTTGACTAAGAGATGGATTGTCAAAGAAGAAAAGATGAAAGCAGATAAAGCTAAGAAAGCAGGAAAAAGAAGAAAAAGTTGGCACAAGGAAGAAAAATAGTAAAGCTTAGGAAAAGCAGAGTAAATCAGAAAAGTAGATAAAAGTAGAAAGCAGGATAAGGAAAAAAACCAGGAAAAATCAAGATAAGGCAAAAAAGTAAGATAAGACAGAAAAGCAGGATAGAAAAGCAAACGCATAACAGAAAGCAAATGAAAAAAAAAAAAGCAGAAATCAAGCCATGCCTATCCACTCCATGAGGGTGCCTTATCCTAGTTGACTTGCTCCACAAGTCACCTCAAGTCTATTAAAGAATAAGTGTGCACCACTTGGACATCTTTTGACAGTTTGAGAATTGAATTGAGAGCTATTTTTCCTCTTTGACATGGGAGATGTGCCCCTAGTCCAAGTTGGGAGATGTGCCCATGATTATTCTGAGAGTATGATGACATGCATTCATCATCATTGAGTTTATTGCAGGTCCTAAAGTCTAATCTAGTGGTTGGTGTTCTCGTTGTGCGGTTCAACTCCTTCATTCAATAGGGACAATGTTGAAGGGACAAAATGGAGGTTCTGGTTTCTACATTCCAAAGAATTTATGGACTTTGATACCTATTACATTGTATCCATATCATTTTTCCCAGTAGGAAACACATTTTGTTTCATCAAAAAAGGTGTCCGGATGAGCAAGTTATGTCCATTTTACTAGATCAGGGGATTCCAACTGTAAAGAATGCGCCATTGCTTTTCTATCTAGTTTGGTGAATGCGCCCTATGAGTAGCCCTGAAGCTTGGTGCACCTTCAATGAGCATCCATATGCTCTTTTTTCATCATTATTGTAGATTCATTGAAGAACTCCTATTTTCTTCTCTTCTTAGACATCTTCTACACTCAGTATTGTCAGGATTTTATGTATTAGAGACTCTCAGAGAAGTCTAAGATTAAAGTATCTTCAATTGCTCCTAAATACTCTTAATTTTGGATTGCTTCTATTCTTATACTCATGTCTGAGCCATATTGTACTTCATAAAAGGAATTTGGAAGCATTAGAGGCTATTTGCATTAAGTTTTATCAAGACTAGCTCTTTCGGCCCTATTTCTTGACTAGTTTTACAGTATTTTCCATTAAAAAATTCCTGAGAGTTAGTTTTATGTTATGATGATCATATGTGATTATTAATACTCTAATAAATACATTCCAACCCTTTCCTTGAGAATTCGTAAGCCTCTCATCTTGTTTGGGAGAGCCTGGAAATAGACTAGTTGAGTTGTCTATCCTAGCGCACTTTACTCTTTTGCTCCCAAACTCTGCCAAATCCTCCCTAATTCTCCGAAACTCTTTCCCAATCACAAATTAAGGGATTAATATCTAGTATCCACACTCTGGTTGAGGTCAAGTGTAGTGACTGAGTTTAGTTTGCATATGTTGGTTTTCCCAAAAAGCCTTGCAGAGACTTCAACGGTAGCTAAGTCAAAGCATAAATGGCCCCAATACATTGTGCATAGGACTCACAAGATTGCCTTGAATATGATATTTTTGCTGCTTCACACTCCCCAATACATTCTGTAGATCTGAAAGTTTTCATCTATCAAGCTATGGGTGGGTTAATCAGTGACCTAGTCTAGTTTCTCCTTCACTAGTTTTGAGAACTAGTTTCTGCTTGCAAATTTTATGTTTTAAAGTTTGAAATTGAGTTGATATCTTTTGAGATCAGATCGGGGGATATTAAACACTCAATGAAGCCTTTAGTACAATGACTACAAATGCTCCTTATAATGATCATACAAATTACTTCTCAAACAAGACTACAAAATGGTGGTATACAAAAATTTGAAAGTGGAATATGCAACTCAAACTTAAGTGTTTTATATGGTTGATTTGTGAAAACAACATATTAACCTGAGACAACCTACTAAGGAGAGGATGGGTTGGCCTTAGTTGATATTCCTTATGCAAATTCCATTCTGAATATGTTGAGCATATCTTTGTGCACTATCCTTTTAGTAGAAATGTTTGGCAACTTGTTACTTCTGATTTGGGATTAAAATAGGACTGGGGAATCCTGACTGTGGAAGAAAATTTGGAAGACTGGGTAAATAAGTTCTATGTTCACAAAGCTCTCCCAGTATTTATATGCTAGGAATTATGGAAAACCGGGAACTATCATATTTTTAAAGATGGGATAGTCAATGTATCTATTTACAGTTTGAAAATTATCAGTATATATAGGGACTATGGAACTACATAAGTTAAGAAAAAGCCAAGAATTGTGCCTCATCTTCCTTCTCTTAATTTTGCTACTGGTACTTTTGATGGGGCCTCAAAGAACAACATCTGTGGTGCTAGAATGATCCTATTATTCAATCCTGCTCATATGTTCAAATTGAAGATGAACTGTGGTTTCGGCTCCAACACCAAAGTTGAGTTACTTGCGTTATGGTCCCTATTAAAATTTGCAAATGTGCTGGGAATATATCAACTTCAGATCTTGGGTGATTCCTTAGTCATTGTTAATTGGGTGAAGAAGAAATATGACCTGCATTAAGTCCTTTCTTTGTCTCATTGGTGTTCCAGAAATGCAGAACTTTTGGACTCTCTTAGTGGATACACTATTGATCACCATTACAGAGAACATAATGTAGAAGTTGATACACTATCAAAGGCTTCCTTGGGTGGTAATGAAGGAGTCATTCACATTGAAAAAATACTGGAAGGCGTTTCTACTTTTGAAGACTCAGTATATTTTCTCAATTAGTTGTTGATGGTTCTCTCTAGTATGTTGTTTGGTTGGAGAATTTTTTCACACTTTGTTGTGTAGTTTCTAGTTTTTGGCTCTCTAGTCTGTATTTGTCTTTGGTATTTGGTGGGTTTTGTTGGCCAATCATGTGTTTTTGGGACTATGTTTCAGTTTTTTGCTTGATGTATATCTACCTTTTTTTGGTGGATGGTCTTTTTGGTTTTTGTCTAATGTTGAAGTTGTGTATAGCAGTTCTCCAAATAATCTATATGTACTCTTTGATTCTATAAATAGCAAGAGGCATTTTTTTTGTGTGTGATTTTTTTTTTTAAAACTAGAAAGAGAAAAATGAACTTCTCTCACCAAAACATTAATGTACAGTAAAAAGAAATTTTTAAAACTTAAAAATTACACTAATAAATTGATTAAAAAATAATAATATTTAAATTTCATTTAAAAACCTATTTGAATAATTTTTTTTGCAAAATCTTCCTTTATCACCATGATAAAAGCATGAGATCATAGAGTCCATCCTCCCACACATAGTCGAAGTCTCAAAATGTAGGTCATACCAACCACTTGGAAGCGTTGCCATCTCCAATTCTAAATTCCTAGTTGGTGTCGTTATTCTTTAGTACATCCAATTCTAGATGGGACAAAAAATTTAGAATATTTAAAAGTATGGCGACAAGAATTGGAGAATATTTATAAAGTATGGTAAATCTATGTAAGTGGATGTGCTTCATTGTTTTTTTGGAGATTGTTCAATGCTCTTGAATGTTGCAGCCAAACATGTCAAAACACAACATGTGTACATATTTGTGGTATATTTTCCTACTAGTGATGTCTTTAGTTTATTAGTTTTTAGTTTAAATTGTAACTTAAATTGTTTTTATTTTATGAGTTTGCCCTGTCAAGTTTTAAATGAATGTTGCCTTAGCGTGGTGTACACAATTTTAGATGCGAAAATGTTTTATTCCTCAATTAAATTTGCAATGTGGTATGTTTTTATGATGAGATGAATGTTGCTTTAGCGTGGTGTATATAAGTTTAGATGTGAAAACGTTTTACTCCTCAATTAAATTTGCAATGTGGTATGTTTTTATTATGAGATGCAATTTATAATGCAATGTATTTTAATGATATAATTAGATTACTGAGTCTCAAATGTGATTGAAATCACACCAAGATATATATAGAGACAAATTCCTTGCATATTTTAGGATTGAATATTAAAAAAATAGGGATGGATAAGAGGGGTAATGAGAAAAGAGTGTGGAAGGAATAAGAAAATGTTATACAATTATAGAGTTATCACATTATACTATGTAGTTGATTTAGATAAGAAAGAAAAATGAATGAAGAGATGATTAATAACTATAGTGTAAGAGGATTATAAAAAACATTTACTTTATTAAAAATCATTTTTGGAGAAATTACTAAACACATAGAGACAAAATGTGATTGTTAAGTTGAACCTTGACCATTGCCCACAACTTGTAGATAGGAAAAAGGTTGTCTTTGATAGAAAATTGGATAGTTCCGAATGGAAGAATGAAAACAAATAAATTTTTTTGATAGCAAGCTTATTGCTCAACTTAAAATTACAAAGTGTATTGAAATAAAAAACATCTGCTTGATAACAATCTTATTAAGCAGCATACAATTACAAAGTATATAGTTCCGAATGGAAGAATGAAAATAAATAAATTTTCTTGATAGCAAGCTTATTGGTCAACATAAAATTACAAAGTGTATTGAAATAAAAGACATATACTTGATAACAATCTTATTAAGCAACATACAATTACAAAGTATAGTGAAAGGAAACTTTATAACCAAACTTGGATCTTGTCAAAATTCCATCGTTAGATTATAAATGCATTTATTGATATGATGTTCAAAATGTACAGTAAGAAAAGTGGCAATGTGCCAAACTTAGCAATACTTAATATTTTAACTGAAATCAACTTGGATGGTGGAGAATTTAGTTTTAGGAACATTATTCCCATCCTTGAAATCCATGGAAATTTTTGGAATTTTGTGCATGTGTGTGAATACCAAATACATGCATACTTCCATCACATAAGCACGTCTTGAAATTAGTGATTCCAATCCTAGGTTAAATTTGTTTATGAGACTAAAATAGAGAAAATGAAAGCCCTACATGAACCAAACATTGCCATTATAGGCATCTAATTCTAAATACCCATAATTTACTAATATGTGTATACTACCCATTTTGTTGTTTGGTCAATTGCAATTGTATTAACAAAATCCAAAAAACAAAAGACACTCAAAGGGAAATGAAACTATGAATGAAACATGAGCGCTACCCATATTCTTTTCCACTAGAGTTGAGATACTGGATGGACTTGTCTAAAATTCCTTTGTATCCCTTCTAAGAAATGCATAGGATTTTCTACGGAATACATATGATATTTCACCATTAATTCACCATGAATTTAATAGTGTCATTCGATTGTATTGTCGAGGATACTGAGGAGACAATGTAGACTATATTTGTTTCTAATAGAGTTAAAATACATGAACAAGGAATAGTCTAAAATGTCTTTATATTTCTACTAGTAAATGCATAAGACTTGCTATGGCATGTTTAAGAGCTTTTACCATTCACCTCCTTCCAGTGGCTTTGTTGGATTGTATTTTGGATGGTGATCTAGAGAGTACCCTAGGTTACCAAGACTACTATGAGCAAAATTCTAAGCTTAACTAATATGTGATGCTAAAAAACTCATAAGGGAAAAATGCATGTTGAATATATTAAGCTTGACTTAGTTATATGCATATTGATAAGTAAAATGAATATATTCACTGTAAATATGAATAAATGGATCATAATTCCAATAGAACTAAGTCAATATAAACATATTTCCATTGGTGAAAGAAGAAAAAGAATTTCGAATAAATTATTTGTGTTCCTCTTAGATATAAAAAGTAATGTTTGTCATTCCAAGAAAAACAATTATGCTTAGTTAGCCAACTACTATTTGCCAAGCTTTCTTAATGGTGTTTGTGGTCTACTTGCTACTAATTAAATAGCCAACATGTTTGTTGGAAAATTGTTTTATAATATGATCCATTCCAATATTTGGTATTACTCACATGTTATTCCATATAAAAGTAATCTTCTATGCATATAACGATGAAAAATATTTTTTATTTTTATAAATAACATTTTTATGTGAAGATTAAATCTCAATGCAATGTGTTAACTTTACAAATGACACTAATTGATTTAACCTATTTGAAAAATTAAGAACATGGTTAAAGAAAGCATTAGCCATCGTAGTATAACTTTCATTAAGTTTGAAAACAATTACTTCTTGGTTCAAGAGATGTGCCTACTACCAAGAAAAAAATGGTGGAGCCCCATCTTGCATCCTGCTTACGGCTAGGGTTTCCCTAGCCGCTACACTACACCGCTACTTGAATTTGATTATCTTTGGCCTTGATTCATTTGGATCGTTTCTTCTCCTCCTGAATAGATTTGGCTTCTAGAAGGAAGGTTCTATAGATTAGTTGTGTTGCCTATGCGGTTGCTTCTAACTTTGCTATGCATCTCGACCCTTAGGCTTGTCGACTCTCACCCAACATTGGATAGGAATTTTGGATCCTCGATTTAAAAAAAAATTGGAAGTGGAAATGGCTTCAGGCATAGAGGCATGCAAAAACCTTGTTGGTGCTCTTAAGTGGCCACCATAACTGCCCCATCTTGGGAAATTTGTTAAAACGCTTGGAAGGAATTCCTCTCCTGGAAATTTCTTCTCAAGAGCCTAGAAGGAAAGCCCCAATTCTCTTTGAGAGAGCTTTGATTGGGAAGTTTATGGGGTTTTGTCCTAATCTCAAATATGTTGAGGCTTGGATATCAGAACAATGGTCTCCAAGAACTAAGAGCCAGGTATCTTTTTTTGTTGTAGGTCATGGATTTTTCATCTTTTTTTCTTCTTCTAAGGATGCAAGAGATTTGGTCTTTCATTCTAGTCTTTTCTTCATGGGCTCTAAGGGATTGTATTTATCCCCTTGGTCCTTAGATTTCCACCTAGATGAGGATATTTCATTTGGCCTTGTGTGGGTTTGTTCGCCTCATTTTCCCTTACTTTTTTGGGATGATTGTACTCTTAAAGATGTTGGTAATAAGTTGGGGAGATACGTCGATGGAGAATAACCCAAAGGAAATCTATTTTCTTGTGCCTGAATTTTTGTGGATCTTGATTTGGGGTCAATGTTACCAGAATCCATGATGATCAATTTTGAGGGCTGGTGCCATAGACAAATTCTTGACTATGAACAAATCCTATTTAAATTCAATCAGTGCCATATTTATGGGCATTTTTCCAAAAATTGCTCTAAACTCAATAAGTAGTCTCCCTCTATTCAATAAGTTGATTCTTTTCAATAGGATGACTTCAAGCTGGTTCAAAGGAAAAAGATAAATTCTAAGCATGTAGTTCTCCTCTTTATTCTTTTCCATAGGTGGTCTCTCTTCATTAGTCCTGAAACATGTTTGAAGACATGGAAATACTAGAAGAAGAGGCAAAGGAGAACAATGCAAGAAAACAAGAAGCCTAAATCTTAGAGAAATTTATTCCTAAAGAAGATAAATAAGAAGAATAAACTAAAGAATAAAAAAAAGAGGACGAGAAAGTAGCATCAACTAATGAAGATTCCGAAGAGGATGATGAAACAATCGACGAAAGCAAAGAGCAAGCAAATGAAGATCAACAAAAGGACTCTGAGATTGATTTTTATGTTATGGAAAACAATGCAGTCAAGGATAATAAAGAATCTTGGTATTCAAATACAACCCCCCCCCTTCTTTTGCTGATGCCCTACAAGGAAAGGAACACGATGAATAAAAAAGAAACCATAACCATTTTCTCCTTAGGAAATGGAGAAGATTAACATCACCTTTGCTAATATAATTTAGGAATCTGAACAATACTATCCTCCAGTCACTCGTGGAAAGCAATGTAGCCAAGAGATGAAGGAAAAATAGCCTTTGAAGGTTCTCTAATTCCATAGGGTTTTCTTATGTATTGATTTTGTATGCTCTTATGTACTCAGTATGTGCAGATTTATTCACTAGCTAAAAAAATTGTAAGAAAAAGTAGGAGTAAAAGGAAATGGAAGATTCTCCCCTTTCATTATCTTGAAGGGAAGACATTAGATTCCTTCATTTTCATCCTTTTTGGAATTGTTTGTAACTTTCTTTGGAAAGATGAAATTGCCTTTTAATATGAAATATTTACCTGTTTCTGTTAAAAAAAATGACATTATAGTCAAATGTAAATGGTTGTTCAAGTAGTTCCTTTGCCTCAGAGATAAATATAATTCGCAATCATGATTTTCTAAGGTACATCCTTTGTATGTTCTTTAATCATTTCACTAGTAGTTGATTTTTCTTTAATCATATGACTAGTCGAAATATGCCTTTGAGGTTGTCTTCACTACATGTTTTATAGTACCAATGTCTCATAGGAGTTGTTATTTACAAAAGGTACATGTAAGACATTTAAGGTTATGTTTATTGCACCAAAAGGAGCAAGGTTCTCTACAATCTAGTATGGGGGAGATGTTGTCACGTAACGTAGCATTATGTCAAAAGTAAAAAGTAATTAAACAAATCATGTCGACTCATAAAATAAAAAATTAAAACCAAATGGAAATTAATTAAAAAAATCCATTTTGACTCATAAAACAAAACAAAAAGTTAAAACCAACATAGATCCATCTTAAATCTGGATCTATCAAGCACTAAAAGGGAATAATTTCTCAAGGTGTTTTTTTTTTTTTTTTTTTTGGATGAGATAAAATAAAATTACACCACAAGCAATTGGATCCCTCTCGGTGCTTGATAGAACTGGGTTTAAGATGGATCTATGCTTGCTACGTAGATAGAAAAATGCCGAGAGAGAGAGAAAAAGTTATTGTAATTAATAACTTTGTTTTAATGTTCTTCATAAGAACATGAGAACGAAAAATAAATTTATGTTGAAGAAACTAAATCGTTAAAATTGTTATTTTATCATTTTGTTGTGTAAAGACTCTTGTTGATGCAGTTTTTTTATAATATGATGTATTATGTTGATGCACATTTTTCCATTCCTTTTTAATTTTTATATGATTTAAGTTTTTTGTTTTTAATTTTTTTTTACTTTTTTAAAATAATGTATTGAGATTTTGATTTTTTTGTCACAATTTTTTGTTTGTGTATTGTTGATTTTTTTCCATGGAAAAAAGTCGCAATCCATTTTATTTAAATATAAAACAAACCACATTGTTAGAGACCATATAGCATTTTCTTACAAAAAAAATACATCAACTTGGAATTGTACATAGTTCACCTTGCTTACTACAATGTTTCAAAACGTTTTAGGATCTATGGATTAAACCACCATTTTACAGCTGCAAAAAACTATGACCAAACCATAAGCCATAACTGATGATTCTTTTAAACATGTGCTTTAGGTCACTACAGGTATTTTTTATTCTTGTAGTTGTAGACTATTTTCAACTAAGATGAGGTCCTGGATCATGCTCTAAGATAGTTTCATTTTCAAATTTCCATTGATTCCATACTCCTTCACCCACTTGAAGACCATTCTTTGATAGTTCATCAACTACATAATTCCTCTCTCTGTAGATATGCCAGGAGTTGATCTCCTGAAATAATCCTGCAATTATAGAAAGTTCCTCATAAATGGGCTTCAACATAATGTTTAATGGGGGTCTCTTCATCCTCATCCTACCCACTATAAGCTTTGAATCCCCAAATACATGTAATTTCATCACCCCCTTTGAAAAAACCAAAAGCATCATAAAATGATATTGAAATTTAGTGTCATTTGTTTGTGTATTATTGATATTGAATGTTAGTGTCAATTGCTTCAAATTAGGATTCTCTTATTTCGTATCTATAGGCATTTATAGCAATTTATATTGATGCCTTTTGACATAATTGTCATTATTTCATTTATACATGAGTCAACTCAACTTTGACTTGGTTTGTTGATTGGACAACCCACAACTTTACCTCGACTTAGCCACTTGTCATTTTGATCCCGCGTCTATTTGATAACTTATTCAATTGATGCAAATTAACTACAAATAATGGGGACTTAATTGTTGTGATTATGATAGACATCAATTTAAGTATTTTTAAAACTAGTGACTTTTAGGTCCTTGTATTTTAGAGTTACTGAGTGGATTAACAACTTGTTTAAACATAATTGAATGCTTATAAGGCATTTATGATTTTAGCATTATTCGGGAAATCTACAATACCTAATAACTACTTATGAATTTTTGGTCATCGCAATCTAACTATTTACAATTGTGTCTATAACACTCCTAAAAATACAAGACACTCTTCAAATCACCCTACTATAAAGCATCCAATCCATATGTGCCCTGAAGAATGGGTAGGTCTTACCCATATAGACATCAACTTATTCACTGATGGCATAATATTAAAAAGGATTTAAATTTTAAGCTTTTTCATAGTGGATTCTCACTAAAATCTTGACAATGACAACATTTAACCATTTTTTGTATGTTGTATTCAACACAAACATGTAAATACCAAAGGCTCATGATGAACCGTGATTGAGGTTCGAAACGTCGACTTTTCACAATGGGTACTGCGTTATTCCCGAATTCTTCACCAAAAGCTCATTTTAGCACACCCATAGGCAGAAAAGCCTAAAGTTAGTTGTCCTAGAGCTTTGATAATTTTTTTAACTTAAAGACTATTTTGTACCCAATGTGTAGCTATTTGATTTTGAATGGTTGTAGATACTAGGTAATAGCTTATGGTGGTTACTTTTGTTGCTCTTCTTTTTTCATAAAGTTTGAGCTTTTAAAGGAATTTGCACTTAATGTTTGGATTTTTGGTTTTTGTGGTATTATTAGATTATGGTAGATAATGACATTATTTTATTTTTCTTCTTATATGTACATATTAATAATCTTAATATTTAAAGTAGTGCGATTTTATTTAAAAAATAGAAAAAAATATTTACAAGAAAATAGAAGAATGAAATTAACATTATAATATGAGCATTGACTAGAGTTAAGCAAAACAATATTGCAAGACACAACATCATATAAAAAAACTAGCAACTTAATGATAAATTGTCAATTATACATGAGCATTTATAGAATGCTAAAATAAACTGTCTAAAAATCAAATCATCAAATCAGGATTTGCATTGAAAAAAATATTTGAAAGATGCATGATATATGACTTTGATATCATATTAAAGAAAGAAGAAAGTATGAATATAGAAAATGTTTACGATAAAATCAACCTATTTATATATAAAATATTTTATATATACACAATAGCATTGCAAAAAGCATTATATTAGCATATTAACCATTGAACTTCAAACCATATCTACAAATAAAGGGTGGATTTAAAACTATGATTATATTAGCATATTAACCATTGAACTTCAAACCATATCTACAAATAAAGGGTGAATTTAAAACTATGAGTTGTACAACTATTCAACTATATTTTGCCTCCCAAAATTGAAAAACAATGTTGAAATTCTTGGCTCTTTCTCTTTCCAAACATATTTACCAATAAAGTGAAATTGAAATTGAAACCACTAGTTGAGTGGTTGTTTTCCTAAAATATTTTTAACATGATAAAAATATTGAATATCTTCTCCATCTCTTGATTGAGAAAATAATTCTTTTAATATCTTGAGTGTTTTTTCGGTAATTAAGCTCAAAGTGATACGAAAATTCTTGTTTTTGGAGGATCCTTTCTTTGTTGCTTCCGTTTTTGCATTTTGTGTTTTCAAGTAATTTGTTATTCAATTAAAATATAAAAAGATGTATCTAACAATATAACTATTTTAACTTTACTATTATGTTGTGGGATGTTAAAAGTCTTTAAATTTTGTAGGTTGGATTTTAATCCCTAAATATTCTGACATTACATTCTATTATTGATCGTTTAGGAATTGAATTGTATTTGTACCTTTTGTTTCATAAATATAGCAAGGAACCTTTTGTCTCATAAATATAGCAAGGAGACTTAGTTTTAGACATCATATCATCTTGTGCATTTGATATATTGTAAAAGGAGTTCCCCCACACAAAAATGCTTTTTATTCATTCTCTTTATTTCATTCTAAAGGCGGGGAGTTACTCTTTCTTTCTATTTTTTATCTTATTCTGGGAATTTATCCTAGAACATTTAGTATCAGAGTCATTTTATCTATAACATTTTTTGGGGATGTTTCAAATAGAATTTTTTTCTAGAGCCTCAGGAAACATATCTAAGTACATATGACAAAAATTTCAGGTTCTAGTTCACAATACATTTGGAGTTACAGTCTATGGAAGTTAGGGCCTTTAACTAGTCCAAAAACTAGTCTCAAACAGGTGTTCTAGGTAAAACTCTTTTATTTAAATCTTTCAAGCTTTAGATTGATTTCCACCTATTGCATTAGAAATAAGATAAACCATAGTGTTTTTGGAAGGTTACCATAAGTTTCTCTTGGAAAATCATAGTTTGGTCAAACATGTTGCATTGTAGAGAATACATATAAGGCTACTATAGGTCAAAATTTCAAAATCAAAGGGGCCGAAATTTCAGATATAGTTTAGGATAAAGTTTAGCTAACAAGACAATCTACGAACCATGGTTTTAAAGGTTTGTTAACTTGAAAGTTTCATAACTTATAGTTGGAATATTTTTTTAGGGTGATTCAAAAGGTGTCATAGATACATAAATAAAAAATAGATAAGAACTTTAATAAATATTAGTGGTCTCACATGGAAAGAGGTGATATAAAAAATTATACACTTGCTAAACCTCCCAAAGGTTCATCCATGCCCAAAGAAGAGCATGAAGAGGTGGAATTTGGGTTGTCCAAGTTTAGAAAAAGAGTAGTTAGCGTCTAAGTCACAATGTTAAGAAATATGGACATCATGAATATTGTAACTAAGGAATAATTCAAGAATAACCTTGAAAACATGAGGGAGTAAATTTTGAAGGATACACACAACCTACTTACCCAAAATTTAACTCCTAATCAATGTTAGTATCCAAACTCGATTCCTCCAGAAAATTCCATCTCTTTAGTTTTTATTTGGTCCGTTGTTTCTTAGGTGGATGAGCACGGGCATGGAGACAAGTAGCTTGTAAATGTCCTAGAAGATGACATATCCTGCACTTGAATGTTGTATTCTCATAATCCAAGACGTGTGTGTATTTAAAAAATTTCCAGCTAAGAATCATTTTGTTTGAAAGAGCCTTAATAAGATATTTTTCAACATAGATACAACATGTGTACATAAACCCAATACAACTCTCTTAGGATTTGATTTTATGTAAGTGCCCAAAGTATTCCCAATATCCTCAAAAATAGATAACTACCAGAAATTTAATGGAGAATGGGCAAAAACAAACCGAAACTTGCATTCTAATAATGACAGTTTTAGGATTAAAATATGGGAACTAAGGGTCATAAAAAGATTTGCACTTCCCAAAATCAAGGACCCTCCTCAAACACTTGATGATAATAAGCATGATTATAGAACAAAAAAATTAAAAACATTTGGAACACAAACATATCTCACAATTGTTTGGCCTAGTTGTATGGATCCATTAGAACAATGTCGATGTAGAAGGCCAATATCTATTAAATATGCAAAGAACCATATATTTTTCATAAAACAAATGTAAATGTGTGAACTGTGATCTTTGATGCTATAATCTCCACCATTGGCACCTCCTCAACATGCTCAACTATATAGACACTATAAATTAGAAAAAATCTTTGAATCCTTTGGAAAAATAGATAAATCTTTTTCACTACATTTCTAAAAGTCACCCTAATACCCACCAATCTTCTACATAATTGTAATGCCAAAATAAAGATTAAATAATTGAAAATATGATAATCAACTAACCAAACTAAATAACTAAAAGAAATACTCTGATTATTTCCTGTTATTAAAAAAGTTGGTGACAATAGGAATCCCCAAACTAAACTTTGATTCAATTTCTGTTTAAATTTACCACATAGTTGTTAGAATTGATCCACATATAACATTTCCAAAAAAAAATATTTACCATAATCCGAACTTTATTCATTTATTTTATTATTAATATTATAATATATTTTATAAAAAAGAATAATTTAGATATTATATTTTAAAAAGTACAAATTTAGTTTGTAAGATTATAAGGAATATTATATATAACAAGGGGAAAATGTGTTGTTAGAAGCTTATAAGGAATATTATATATAACAAGGGAATGTTAGAAGCTTCCCACCATCATACGCCATATGATTGAGAAGGAATGCGAGGCAATGTATACATCATCTCTTAGATCTGCTGTGAGTATTTTCACATGGTATCATAGCATGTTGAGAGTATTGTTTATCTCCATTCTTGAGAGTTTTTTGCAGCTTATTACCAAGATTTCGAGTGCAACAATTTCTGCATCTTTGTAGTAGTAGTAGTTGCAGATATTCTCTATTGTTTTTGCAGGTCTTCTACAACTTCCATGTATTCAGAAGAAATCTATCCTCCTCCATTCAACTATGATCCTCTTTCTCCATTCAACTATGATGAATGGAAACCAAAGATGATAGCACATTTGAAGAGAAATGGTCTCTTTGATTATTGTTTTGAGAGAGAGTTCAAATCCTCTGAAGAAAAGATTGACTGGTTAAATAATGGTGACAGAGCCATGGGAACCATGATGCTTTCTATGTCTTGATGCTTGGTACATCAATTCATTGATGATGTTGAATCTCCAAAAGAGCTATGGGCCTACCTAGATGAAAGATTTGGAAGACAAAATGAAGGGATTGGTCCAAACCCCTTCGAGAGCAAGCCCAGTGATGCACTCGCTCCCCATGATGGTCTCTCAGATCATGAACCAGTATCATCTCATATTGAAGTTGTCCACAAAGAACCTGCAGATTCTACACTCATGCTCCAACTTTCTTCTCTTTCTGTGCCAGCTCACACTCTAGATATTGCAGAAGGTCCTAAATCGTCTCTTGCACCAGAGTCTATTGGTTTGCATCATGATCACATGATTATTTTGGAGGTAAAATCAGCTATTGGAGGTAATGCATTCGCTCTCCTCAAGCAATCACCTCTTATTTACTACTATATGATCATTATCTCATGCTTTCAGAAGGTTATTGAAGATTATGGCTATTGCCATTTGCTTGGGATAATTTCTCATGCACATCATGGTTTTGATCTCACCCCTGTTGGTTCAAAGGAGATCTCAAGAAACCATGGCCATTCGCTTGGGATAATTTCTCATGCATCTACTGGTTTTGATCTCACCTCTCATGGTTCAAAGGAGATCTCAAGAAACCATGATTCAAGTCTTGGATCTAATTTGGATTCTAAGCAATTACTACTTGGGATAATTTCTCATGCATATGATAGCTTTGATCTCACCCCTGCTGGTTCAAAGGAGATCTCAAGAAACTATTCTTCAAGTCTTAAATATGATTTGGATTTCAAGCAATCATTATTATTTGATGGTTCCTTTTGGCATAATCTCACCCATGATGGTTCGAAGGAGAAGACAAATTACTATCTGCATATTCATGTTTTTGATCCTACCTCAATTGATTCGAATCACAGGTTCAAGGATCATCCTCATACTTTTGGATTTGTTCTCATCACATTCGATCTGAAGAGAAAGTACAAGCACGTGCTTTTTGAGCATGATCCATTTCTTCCCAAGAAGAAGATATCTCCAGACATATGACCAAGCATCACACCTGCTTGAGTTTGGAGCATTTATTTTTTATGTGTGTCTTACAGTCTATTTTGAGGGGGGGGGTATTTTTCCCATGAAATTTTCCCCACTTCCTTGGTTTATTGACTGTTATTATTCATTGTATTGGGTGACCTTTGGTCTTAGTTACCAGGGCCCGGGATGGAATAAGGGGGGGTGTTAGGATATTCCTATACTCCATCCTAGTCCCACCAGTATTTTGATCATTTACATTTTCAGTCATGCATGCACTTTTAGGGTTTGCATGCATTCCAGTCATCAGTCCAGCACCTAGCCCTCAGTTAGCCAGCCCCCGGAAGCTTCTCTCAGATCAGTTTTAGCCCTCCTAGAACTTAGTGCGCCCTTCCTCCTTGATTTAAGGAAGCCACTCATCCTCTCTCACCTACCACTCAGTTGCACTTCAATTATATTCAGTTGTCTTCAATTCTTTCCTTGATTTAAGGGTAGACTGACTCTCAACTGACTGTATCACTTCGATGGACCTCCACTGAGACTTGACTGCCCTTTCTTACTCCATTTAGCTCCTCATGCGCCCTCCACTGAGCCTCCTTCATTCAGTTAGTGTCTCCATGTGCTAGTTACATTCGATTACAACTACCACACTCAGTTAGACTCAGTTTGACTGACGGTTGACAGTTACTTGTGCATTGATGACTCCACCGATGATGAGATAGACTACTAGTTGTGCTCCGATGACACTCCAGTGATCCTTTGATCACTCCATGAAGGCTAATTCGAATTTCCACCTTAGGCATTCAAATCCTCATGCATTGTACTATTTATTTGTCCATATTGCGATTAAATAACTAGTGTGTGTGAAGTATTTTTGCTTCTATCCGAGTTCTACTGTATTATTATTCTGTTGCTCATTATACTGCATTTACCACTCTTCTTCTATTTTCTTGCTTAATCAATTACTTTCTTGTGAGGTGTACATCATCTCTTAGATCTGCTATGAGGATTTTCACACATCCCGTAAGTATCATCAGGTATGAACAACTTCTTCGAGCATTTTTTAGTCATTATTTCGCTCATTAAATTCAATTATTAATGACAACCGAGCTTACTCTTTGTTCTTTCTTGTGCTCGTAAAACGATGAGAATAAGTCATCGAGTTAAATTTTATCACTTTTTCGAGCTCGTTAAACTCCTACGAAAAAGGAACCCCCCAGAGTCTCTCTTTAAGCTCTTTTCAGGCTCTCTAAATATGAAAAGATCACCAAGCGAACTTGATGCGTTCATGCTTGTAAAAGAAGTTGAATGATCGTCTTCCTGGTGATAGTTTACCCCTTTTTTGGACCAGGGACACTACTTACGAAAAAGGTATACTCCAGCCAATCATGACAGGAAGAGTCCTCTCTCGCATTGTTTTACCCTTTTCCGAGCGAAGAGGCTAACCTTACGAAAAAGGACCTTTGGAGTCTTCTTTAGTTCTTTTCAGACTCTCTAAACATGAAATGACGTCGAGTTTACCTTCTATGGACTCGTTAAAATTCAACATTGAAGGACCCGTCATGGGACAAGCCCCTCCTTTCCCAGGTTAGAAAAATATTTGGGATTGGACTCATCTATGAGATGAGCTATACCGACCATCCGGTTACCCTCATCAAGCTTGTCAAAATCACATGAGGCACTCATCAGTCATGATGGGGAAAAAGGAAAAAGTTTTTATTACACCCTTACTAGTGGCAGTATTTAGTCGTTCTTGAACATGCCACTCATTTGCATTTGCATACAGTACTTGGGTCATTCGTCGGTCCTCGAGTTTGTCTACTTCCTGAGTCTTGTTACTCCTTTGGGTCATCCAAAGAATACTTCCACCATCAATTGCATTAGGAGTTGGTGTCATGCTCATCATGTCAATACTACCAAGTCATGCCATGCCCATGTTCAAGAACACATTCACCGCTCATCATTTGCAGTCAGTACACCTTCCACCATGTTGGTCTACTCTGAGTTAGTCTTGCATGTTACTATACCATCCAATCTACTCCAAACATCTGTTATCGATTTTTGTGTCGTTGATGGGGGATTCATCATGGCCCTCCTTTGACGGGTTCATCCTCGTCGACTTTAAATCATCATCCGGGGATTGAACTTAGAAACCAAACGAGTACCTTGGGCCTACATGCCTCAATGGCAGGTTACCTCGCTTTCGACATGAGTTTACATCATTGACTCTTGATTGAAATATTTCGTCAAGCGTTCGACTTCAACTCATTCATTTGCGCTTAATGATATGCACTGAGGTACCTTGGGGATCATTGACATTAATGGTGATTTCCCTCGCGCTTGTTAACGGTATACATCAATGACTGGTAATCAAATGGTTTATACCATGTTCAATGTCAAGACATTTGTAATCACATGGATAGATTCGTATCATTGTGGGTTCGGCTTGGAGACCCTGGGTAGTCATGTTTTACTTAGGTTTCAATGGAGATTGTTTTGAGTCATATTACATGGATCCACTTTTGTATTGGTCGTGGCTATGTTATCATCTCATCATGGATCTACGCTTGTGTCTAGTAGCCATGATTGTGTTCAGTCGGTCATTACTACCATGGATCTGCAATGTATTGGTCGGCATCCATGTTATGAGTCATATGAGACTGTGTTCTCAGATTCAGTTGTACTGCAGTAGCGTCCTCCATCCGAAAAGTCCTTGCCATTTCCTTCTGTCAAAGCATTTCACCTATTAAGTTCCAACAACTTCATGCTTTGGGGGGCATTCTGTTACACCTAAATATTCCCATCATAATACTCAGTGTAAACATCCCTGAAGTTCCTTTGACTAAGTTGTCAACTTGGAAGAGATACTGACCTATTTCTATTGGGTTTAGTGAGGTCGTCGTAGGTCACCTTTGTGCAACCTGCGATGTCGTAGGTTGTCCTACTGCATCCTGCGACGATGTCAGTTAAATGGATAAAGGGCATCTTCGATCCCATTCTCAAAGGTGTGTGATGTGGATCTCTATCCCTAACCTATAGGGGAGCTAGCATTTAGTTCCCTAGCCCTTTGGGAGGATC
The DNA here is from genome assembly GCA_027924585.1 of Larix kaempferi. NCBI lineage: Eukaryota > Viridiplantae > Streptophyta > Pinopsida > Pinales > Pinaceae > Larix > Larix kaempferi. The sequence goes on along the minus strand of BSBM01001197.1, from coordinate 11,766,136 downwards.
CCTTAACCCTCTCCCACTATATCTCAACCTACCCTATCCTCTTAGTCCTATATATATGAGGCTCATTCCCATTCCAAAGGGAGGAAGTCTATAGTACTTGCATGCTGGTGAAATTAGCTTAGGAGATCTCTACTCATCTCTTGGGAGACCTATACTTCCTTTGGAGGCTTTGGAATTGGCTTGTTGGAGGAGGATTGTGACTTTAAGCTTTGGTTTTAATCGTCTCACTCTTTGTACTTCCCTTCTTTAATACAGTAATATAAACACTTTCCACCAAACGTTGTTGTGTTAATGATGTTCTGTGTAGTTTACCTACTTAACTGTTTACTTAGATCTGTTACTGTTTAGATGCATTTTACTTGCTTGTATTGTTCTATATGACTTGACAGGTTTTGCAGCTAAGATCTGAAGACCGTGGAGCTTGGAACAACATCAAGGAGAAAGATCTACAAGCTAGAGGTAAAATATCTAATCACTCGATCTTTAACTAGATCTCGGAAGGCTATTTCATATTCTGTCTCACTTGTTCTAGACTTACGTTGAGCTAGGGAGGTCACGCCTTAAGTCTGCTTTCGGTAGATTGTCCGGTAACAGTATCCAAACTTGATTCCTCCAAAAAATTCCATCTCTTTAGTTTTTATTTGGTCCATTTTTTCCTAGGTGGATGAGCACGGGCATGGAGACAAGTAGCTTGTAAATGTACTAGAAGATGACATATCCTGCACTTGAATGTTGTATTCTCATAATCTAAGACGTGTGTATATTTAAAAATTTCCCAGCTAAGAATCATTTTGTTTGAAAGAGCCTTAATAAGATCTTTCTCAACATAGATACAACATGTGTACATAAACCCAATACAACTCTCTTAAGATTTGATTTTATGTAAGTGCCCAAAGTATTCCCAATATACTCAAAAATAGATAAATACCATAAATTTAATGGAGAATTGGGAAAAACAAACCAAAACTTGCATTCTAATAATGACAGGTTTAGGATTAAAATATGGGAACTAAGGGTCATAAAAAGTTATGCACTTCCCAAAATCAAGGACCCTCCTCAAACCATTGATGATAATAAGCATGATTATAGAACTGAAAAATTAAAAACATTTGGAACACAAACATATCTCACAATTGTTTTGCCTAGTCGTGTGGATCCACTAGAACAATGTCGATGTAGACGACATTAAATATGTAAAGAACCATATATTTTTCATAAAACAAATGTAAATGTGTGAACTATGACCTTTGGTGCTATAATCTCCACCACTGGCAGCTCCTCAACATACTCAACTATATAGACACTATAAATTAGAAAAAAAACTTTGAATCCTTTGGAAAAATAGATAAATATTTTTCACTGCATTTCTAAAAGACATCCTAATACCCACCAATATTTTGCATAATTATAATGCCAACATAAATATTAAATATTTCAAAATATGATAATCAACTAACTAAACTAAATACCTAACAACTAACTAAACTAAATACCTAAAATAAATACTCCAATTATTTATCGTTGTTAAAAAAGATGGTGACAATGAGAATCCCCAAACTAAACTATGATTCAATTTCTGTTTAAATTTACCACATAGTTGTTAGAATTGATCCACATATAACATTTCCACAAAAAATTATTTATCATAATATGAACTTTATTCATTTATTTTATTATTAATAATATAATATATTTTATAAAAAAATTAATTTAGATATTATATTTTAAAAAGGACAAATTTAGTTTGTAAGATTATAAGGAATATTATATATAACAAGGGAAAAATGTGTTGTTAGAAGCTTATAAGGAATATTATATATAACAAGGGAATTTTAGAAGCTTCCCACCGTCATACGCCATATGATTGAGAAGGAATGCGAGGCAATGTGAAAACAAAATAAATGTAAATTACTAACGTCGTCCACAACCATTGAGCAGCTTGGTGTCTCTATTAACGTCGTCCACAACCATTTGCATGATGGTTTTGGCTACTTTTTCCAACGATGAGTTGGAGTCCAAGACAACACCTATATTCACCACTCTGCCTTCATTTCACGATGTAGTACACTTCAAGTTTGGAGTAGTGCCTGATAAAACACAAATAATCATAAATATTCCCATCATTTGGTCTATCATCTGTATTATCTCTTTCATCCCTACCCCATATGTGTTTACTGGGAAGATATGATTTTTTCGATAAATAATCATGGGATCATGGTATGTCATGTCAAAATTTTGATAGCACCATGGAGAAACCAATAGCCCATTAGATTCCCATTAATTAGGGAATTAATTTTGGCCTATAGTTATTTTGTGTAATTAAATCAAATCATGAAAGGGTGATGTAGGACGACAATTTTGAATATTTAAATTTTATAATATTTGTTTATGAGTTGGAAATGGTCAAATTGGATCAAGAGGGTGCATAGGAATATGGATAAAACTATATGATTTTTCTCCCTCAAATAATTTGGAAAGAGCAACTAAAAGCAGGAAAAGAAGTGGAAAAGCAGGAAAAGTAGAACTTTCCAGATTTTTGCTAAAAGCAGGAAAAGAAGCCAAAAGCAAAAAAAGATAGAAGATTCCATATTTATGCAACCAGGAAGAGAAAGGATTAGTAAATTTCAAGAAAACAAGCAAGGAATCTATGAAAGTTTTCCCTAATTTCAAATTAGAAAGGCGACTAACTTCTATTCTCTCATCAAAATAATATTAATTATTATTTTATTGGTATTTTCATGAGAAAACTCTAGAAGGAAATAAAAGGTAAATGAAGAGTTATAAAAGAGGTATCAGAACCCCTATTCACATATTTTTCCATTTTTTTCATTTTTGTAGAAGAGCTCTGCGCTTTTCTAGACTTGGGAGATGTGCCCATTGTCACCAGTTGGGAGATGTGCCCCTTCTATCCATTGTAGCTAGTTGAGAAATCAGCTAGTGATTGAGGAGTTGAACATCCAGTCCTTCTCACTGAGAATATTGCAATAGTACTATGGTTTTCTATTGTGTCATTAATTTCAGTTGATGTGGTGGTGTTTCAATTCCATCAAGTTCCAAGTTTTAGTGAAGTTTCCTAGATTGCTTCCAATGGTGTGCACATGGTTGGGATGATGGAAGGCACACCTAAGATAGTTGGAATTTTTTCTTGAGTTATTTATTGGATGAAAATAGTTTGTATTAGGTGTTCTATGGAATTTTGAAGTTTATCTATAGAAATGAGGTCGAAATCCCTTCAGGAGGGTCAATATCTGTAATGCAGTAAATCATTGTTTTTGAAGACAATTTATTAATCCTTCTTTCTGCATTTTTCTAAGCATTTCAATATCAAATTATTCTATGGATTGCAGCTGCAAATGTACCCATGTACCTTTTCATGATGTACATTCTATAGTAATTCCATAACAATGGGGGTTTCTCATATTATCTATTCACTTTTCTGGTGTGAAATTGTCTCATGTAGAAGTCAACAATTAATGACAAACTAGATTTAATTTATGTGTTTTATAAACTTCATATGTGACTCCAGGAATCAGCCAGTGGTGCATTTGGATTAATTCTAATGTATTTGGACCCATCCAAATCCCCAAACTTGAAAATCATGAACCTTAGGTTCCATTAGAAATCACGTGGAATTCCACAATCTCTCTCTCCTAAAGTTTGTTTTTGCTCCTAGTCTACAATTTCTACTTTATGCTTATGAAATTGAGTGAGTGCCTCCAAATATTAAATGTATGACCTTTCTGTTGTATATTTAAGTCCATTATTTCCCAGAATCAGAAGATTTCTACATAATTCCTTGGGAAATTTCCTCTGGTCATTTGGGTCTACCCAAATGTTCTTCTCAGGTGTGATGCACTTTGAAATGTGCAAGTTGTCAAAGTAAATCCCTCTGATCCGAACCTACCTGATTCATTCTAGGTTCTGAAACCTATCCCTTGTTTCAGATCAAAAAATATTTGGGGTTTGGTTCCATTTGAAGCGAGTTGGAAATAGATAGATTTTGGTTTGTAAAAACTAGAATTTGCACCTAGTTTCAATTTTTCTAATTTTGATCTTTGTGATTGAGTTAGTATCTCCATAAATTAGATTGGGGTTATTACAGTGGTATCAGATCATGATTCTCTTCACCTATGAGAAGAAATAATAATATCCATTTCTCAGTTGAAGAAGAAAATTTGCAGAATGAGGCTTGTACCAATAGTAGTTGAAGAAGATTTTGAGCAATATGAAGAAGAATAAGTGATTTATGTTGATGGAGTCTTGAAAATATAAAGAGATAAGGCTTGTTACTTTGGTGACCAAATGTACATTGAAGATAGTGAGGTTGAACCACCAATGGATAGTCCTAAGAAGGATTTAGCAAATATGATAGCAGCAAGTGAACACTTGCCCCGCCACTTCCAGGAGTATCTTGCTTTGGGGGAAGAAATATGTAAAGACATTTATTTCAAAGATTATTTTCATTGCAAGTTTGGATTTCGAACCAACGATGTAGATGAGGAATCATTGAAGAACAAAAAACTATCAAGATAATATATAATTTGTTCCACCTCTCAGAGCAAAGAAGAAGAGCATGCTAGTGCAAACCACCAACTTAGAGAAGATGAGAATCTGCCTCAAAGGTATGATGTAAATTTTGATGCTTGCAAAGATCACATTTCATTACAGCCCTATGAAATTCCTTCCACTTCATACAATGTAAGTGATGTTATAAGAGTTTCTAATGTTGATATGCATGTTAAGAATGAAGCATGTTCTATGGATTTATACCATAAGAAAGTTGATCTTGTATGTCAACCATTAGATGAAGAAAACTTGGTGGAGGATCTTCCTTGGGAGCCACAACATTTGAGTGGATCAGTTAACGAGAAGAAATAGAATCTCATGGAATCCTTGAAGAGATTTGTTGATATCGATGCCTTGGTGTCAAGCTGTTATTGGAGGACCTTCGTAGAAGATTGGGAGAAATAATCCTTCTTGGGAGATTTTGAAACTCTCATGGAAGTAGTGGCCAAGATGAAAGAAAGCTACATGAACCTACTTGTAGATAGGGACCATCTTCTCATGATGACCAAGATGTACCATTTTGCACTCAAGACGGAAGTAGAGGCATTAGAGAAGCTGAATAGTGAATGGGAGGCTAAATGTGATTCTTTGAAGAGCACTCAAGAAGCTTTTCAAGAGTCAAGGAGGAATATTGATCAAGTTCGAAGGAGTTGAGCGCACCACATTCCCCATCTTGCATGGAAAACAACCATTTGCACATGGCAAGAAATACATTCAACTTGATGGAGAAACTTCATCTGAAGATTGAACATGAGGAAGATGCAGCTTTGTAGGTGTTGGTGAAGAGCTATAATGAAGAAGATTTTGGACAAGCACTTGTTGGGTTTCAGAAGAAGGATGAGGAAGTATTAGCCATGGGAGAGATAACTAAGGACGTGGCATTTGAATAAGCAATCAAAGGTGATTGTCTATCCATGGATTGGGTAGTTACTTACATAACTAAAATGGAGATTCAGGGATGCACTAGACTTGCTTGCATGGGTAGGATATTTATGGGTGCATTAATTGATGTGTGATCATGTGAGCAGTAGCATGAGTTCCTATGGTATCCATGTGATCCTTTCAGTATGCATATCATCACATGGGACTCCGTCTTGATTTAGTTGGAAGGATTAGTTGACATGGAGAGTTTTTTCTAAACACTCACTTTGCTTCAAGAGGACCTTGAGCTACCTTCATGGAAGGGAGAATTCGCTCTAAGGGAGATATCTGGTTATTTTCCATTTGGATCAGCAGACATGAGTGTTTATTCACTCGTGGATGAGGGGGATAGATGCATTGTAGCAATGAATACTCGTGGTAGTGATAAACTACGAACTTGGTTATGGGATCCTAGCATTATTTGGAATGACACATTGTTCCAGGTAATCAAGATGTTTAGTGGAGTGATGCATAAGCCATGGGATAATGGCATTCCATGGAGTGATCACCTTCCCAAAATTGATCTCCAACTTGGCCATTATCATCAGATTCAATTGAAAGAAGAATTTATACAGAAGACATCTTCTTGTGTCCAATGTGCCTATTTGGGATTTTCATGTAAGAGAATTTATTTGGTTAATGCACCAATGGCTTCCCCACCTTTCATGAACATAGCTTACAACAAGCAATTTGGTAAGCTTGTGTTAGTCCCTCTTGATTACATTTTGGTTCATGGTAGGATGTTGGAGAAGCACTCTCTTGGTTTGGAAGCTATGTTATGTACTTGGGTAGAGAAACCATTGCATATCAATTTGTTTGAACATGAAATTGGAAGGATAGAGATGTTGTATTTTGATCCTATGATTGAGCATGGTAAGGATGGTTCCTACATGAAGAGGATTCGGCCCACTTATGTTTGGTCCAATTTCATAGACATGGACAAGGTGAGTGGTGCTATGGAGTATGGTGCACCATGTAGAGGATCCTTTCATTTCATAACACATGTGGTTTCCCAAGTAAGGAAAGGAGTTTCCATATGGGATGAGAATTTTCAAGGATGAAGAAAATGATGGATCATTGTTCAGTGTTTCCCTTAGTTGGTTTCTCTCCATCATTTGTGCTTATAGGTGATGCTTCTAAAGAAGGCATAGAAGAGGTTTTGTTGCATATGTTCACCTTGGTTGCTTGAATATTCATAGATGGGTGGGTGAGATGCTTTCATGGAAATTACTCAATGATGAAGGATTGAAGAATATAAGAGGTTGCAGCCCATGCCAACAATATGAAGTGCAGCATATTCATATTCTACACTCTATACCACTTTGTGAGAAAAAAGGGTTATGTTATAGGAAATATAAGTAAAGTGTCCCCGATGTACATTCCATATCCTATTTCTCATGGGAATATATGTCTACAAATGAAATACCATTCCTATTCCAATTGCTACAAGAAATGTTCGGCCATTTTCCATGCCTTGGTCAAATCCATTCCATGTTTTGCAACTCAAATTGCAATGGAGTGTTTCCAGTACAAGCCAATCGCGACTTGATGGAGAAGGATGACCAATACAAGGTTTCCAAAGGGGTCATCTACGAAGGAGATGAAGTTTAAATGGTATATGTAGCAGCATGCAAAATTTGGTGGAAAAGTGCATAAGTGCTTTATCATCCATGTTTTCACTTGCTTGAGGACAAGCAATTTTGGGAGGGGAGTCGGATTGTCATGTACCCATTTTGATAGCACCATGGAGAAACCACTAGCCCATTATAATCCTATGGGTTCAAGTGGAAATTAATTAATTAATCATGGAATTAATTTTGGCCTATGGTTACCTTGTGTAATTAAATCAAATCATGAAAGGGTGATGTAGGACCACAATTTTTAATATTTAAATTTTCTAATATTTGTTTATGAGTTGGAAATGGTCTAGGTGGCTCAAGAGGACGCATAGGAATATGTATAAGGCCATATGAGATGTCTCCCGCAAATAATTTGGAAAGAGTAGCTAAAAGAAGGAAAAATAGTGGAAAAGCACAACTTTCCAGATTTTTGCTAAAAGCAGGAAAAGCAGCCAAAAGCAGAAAAGACAGAAGCTTCCATATTTTTGCAATCAGGCATAGAAATGATTACTAACTATCAAGAAAGAAAGTAATGAATCTAGGAAATATTTTCCTAATTTCGAATTAGAAAGGGGGAGCTAACTTCTATTCTCTCATGAAAATAATATTAATTATTATTTTATTGTTATTTTCATGAGAAAAATCTAGAAGGAAATAAAAGGTGAATAAAAAGTTATAAAAGACGCATGAGCACCCCAGTTCACATCTTTTGGCATTTTTTCATTTGTATTGAATAGATATGCGCTTTTCTAGACTTCGAAGATGTGCCCCTTGCCACCAGTTGGGTGATGTGCCCCTTCTATCCATTGTAGCTAGTTGAGAAATCAGGTAGTGATTAAGGATTTCAACATCCAGTCCTTCTCATTGAGCATATTAAAACAATACCATGGTGTTCTAGTGTTCCATGAATTTCAGTTGATGTGGTAGCGTTTTACTGCCATCAAGTTCTAGTTTCAATGAATTTTCATAGATTGTTTCCAGTGGTGTGTGTGTGGTTGGGATGATGGAAGGCGCACCCAAGACAATTAGAAGTTATTCTTGTGTTCTTTATTGGATATAAAAAGTTTGTAGTAGGTTTTATATGGACTTTAGAAGCTGATATATAGATCTAAGGTCGAAATCCCTTCAGGAGGCTCAATCTCTGTAATGCAGTAAATCTTTATTTTTGAAGACAAATTAGTAATCCTTCTTTCTACATTTTTCTGAGCATTTAAATATCAGATTCTTTTGTGGATTCCAGCTGCAAATGTACCCATGTACCTATTCATGATGTAAATTATATATTAATTCCATAACAGTGGGGGTTTCTCATATTATCTATTCAGTTTTCTGGTGTGAAATATTCTCATGTAGAAGTCAACAATTAATGACAAACTAGATTTAATTTATGTGTTGCATAAACTTGATATGTGACTTCAGAAATTAGTCAGTGGTGCATTTGGATTAATTAGAATGTATTTGGACACATCCAAATCCTCGGAATTGAAAATCATGAACCTTAGGTTCCATTAGAAATCACTTGGAATTCCACAATCTCACTCTCCTAAAGATTGTTTTTGCTCCTAGTCTAGAATTTGTACTTTTTGTTTATGAACTTGATTGAGTGCCTCCAAATATTAAATGTATGACCTTGTTGTTGTATATTTACATCCATTATTTCCCAGAATCAGAATATTTCTACATAATTCCTGGGGAAATTTCCTCTGGTCATTTGGATCTACCCAAATGTTCTGCCCAGGTGTAATGCACTCTAAAATGTGCAAGGTGTCAAAGTAAATCCCTATGATACCTCCCTACCCGAGTCATTCTAGGTTTTGAAACATATCCCTTGTGTCATATCAAAAAATATTTGGGGTTTTTTTCCATTTGAAGTGAGTTGGAAATAGATAGATTTTGGTTTGTAAAAACTAGAATTTGCACCTACTTTCAATTTTTCTAATTTTGATCTCTTTGATTGAGTTAGTATCTCCATAAGTTAGATCGAGGATATTACAACGGTATCAGAGAATGATTATATTTACCTATGAGTAGCACGAATAATCTCCATTTCTCATTCGAAGAAGAAAAGTTGCAGAATGAGGCTTGTACCAGTAGTAGTTGAAGAAGATTTTGAGCAGTATGAAGACGAATAGGGGATTTATGTTGATGGAGTCTTGAAAATATCAAGGGATAAGGATGGTTACTTTGGTGACCAAATGTACATTGAATATTGCAGGGCTGAACCACCAATGGATAGTCCTAAGAAGGATTTAGAAAATATGATAGAAACAAGTGAAAAATTGTCCAACCACTACCAGGATTATCTTGCTTTGGGGGATGAAATATATAAAGAAATTTATTTCAAATATTTTTCATTGCAGGTTTGGATTTCAACCCAAGGATTTAGATGAGGAATCATTGAAGAACAAAAAAATATCAAGGTAAGAATTAAGTTGTTCCACCTCTCAGAGCAAAGAAGAAGAGCATGCCAGTGCAAACCACCAACTTAGAGAAGATGAGAATGTGCCTCAAAGGTATGATGTAAATTTTGATGCTTGCAAAGATCACATTTCATTACAGCCCTATGAAATTACTTCCACTTCATACAATGTAAGTGTTGTTATAAAAGTTCCTAATGTTGATATGCATGCTAAGAATGAAACATGTGCTATGGATTTATGTCATAAGCAAGTTGATCTTGTATGCCATCCATTAGATGAAGCACAATTAATGGAGGATCTTCCTTGTGAGCCACAAAATTTGAGTGGATCACTAAAGGAGAAGAAAGAGAAGCTCATGGAAGCCTTGAAGATATTTTTTGATATCAATGCCTTGGTGTCAAGCTGTTATTGGAGGTCCTAAGGAGAAGATTGGGAGATTTAGAAACTCTCAGGGAATCAGTGGCCAAGATTAAAGAAAGCTACATGGACCTACTTGCAGATAAGGACCATCTTCTCATGATGATCAAGATGTACCATTGTGCACTCAAGAAGGAATCATAGGAGTTAGAGAGGCTCAATTGTGAATGGGAGGCTAAATGTGATTCTTTGAAGAGCACTCAAGAATCTCTTCAAGAGTCAAGGAGGAAGATCAATCAACTTCGAAAGGAGTTGAGCACACCACATTACCCATATTGCATGGAAAAAAAACCATTTGGACATGGAAAGAAACACATTGGACTTGATGGAGAAACCTCATGTGAAGATTGAACATTAGGAAGATGCAACTTTGCAGGTGCTGGTGAAGAGCTATGATGAATAATATTTTGTCCAAGCACTTGTTTTGTTTCAGAAGAAGGATGAGGAAGTCTTAGCTATGGGAGATATAGCTAAGGTCATGGCATTCGAATCAACAAGAAAAGGTGATTGTTTATCCATGGATTGGGTAGATACTTACATAACTGAAATGGAGATTCAGGGATGCACTAGACTTGCTTGCATGGGTGGGATCTTTATGGGTGCATTAATTGATGTGTGATCTTGTGAGTAGTAGCATGATTTCCTATGGTATCCATGTGATCCTTTCAGTATGCATAGAAGCACATGGGACTCCTACTTGATTTAGTTGGAAGGATTAGTTGACATTAAGAGTGTTTTCCAAACACTCACTTTGCTTCAGGAGGACCTTGAGCTACCTTCATGGAAGGGAGAATTTGCTCTAAGGTAGATGGCTGGTTATTTTCCACTTGGATCAGCAGACATGAGTGTTTATTCACTCATGGATGAGGGGTATAGATGCATTGCAACAATGAAGACTCATGGTAGTGATGAACTACCAACTTGGTTATGGGATCCTGGCATCATTTGGAATGACACGTTGTTCCAGCTGATCAATATGTTTAGTGGAGTGATGCATAAGCCATGGTTTCCTGGCATTCAATGGAGTGATCACCTTCCCAAAATTGATCTCCACCTTGGCCATCATCATCATATTCGATTGAAAGAAGAAGTTCTGCAGAAGACATCTCCTTGTGTCCAATGTGCTTATTTGGGACTTTCATGCAAGATCATTTATTTGGTTAATGCACCAATGGCTTCACCACCTTTCATGAACATATCTTACAACAAGCAATTTGGTAAGCTTGTGTTAGTCCCTCTTGATTACATTTTGGTTCATGGTAGGATGTTGGAGAAGTAATCTCTTGGTTTGGAAGCTATGTTATGTACTTAGGTAGATAAATCATTGCATATCAACCTGTTTGAACATGAAATTGGAAGGATAGAGATGTTTCATCTTGATCCTTTGATTGAGAATGGTAAGGATGGTGCCTACAGGAAGAGGATTCGACCCACTCATGTTTGGTCCAATTGAATAGACGTGAACAACTTGAGTGGAGCTATGGGTTATGGTGCACCAAGTAGAGGATCCTTTCATTTCATAACACATGTGGTTTACCAAGTAAGGAAAGGATTTTCCATATGGGGATAAGAATTTTCAAGGATCATTGAAGAAAATGATGGATCATTGTTCAATGTTTTCTTCACTTGGTTTCGCTCCATCATTTGTGCTTATAGGTGATTATTTCAAAGAAGGAATAGAAGAGGTTTTGTTGCATAATGTTTACCTTGGTTTCTTGAATATTCATGGATGGGTGGGTAAGATCATTTCATGGAAATGACTCAATGATGAAGGATTGAAGCATGTAAGAGGTTGCATCCCATGCCAACAATATCAAGTGGAGCATATTCATATTCTACACTCTCTACCACTTCGGGAGAAAAAAGGGTTATGTTATAGGAAATATCATTAAAGCATCGCTTATGTACATCCCATATCCTATTTATCATGGGAATAGATTTCTACAAATGCAATACCATTCCTATTCCAATTGCTACAAGAAACATTTTTCCATTTTGCATGCCTTGATCAAATTCAATCCATGTTTTGCAACTCAAATTGCAATGGAGTGTTTCAAGTACAATCTCACTCGTGACTTGATGGAGAAGGATGACCAATACAAGGTTTCCAAAGGAGTAATATATGAAGTAGATGAAGTTCAAATGGTTTATCTAGCAGCATGCAAAAGTTGGTAGAAAAGTGCACAAGTGCGTTATCATCCATGTTTTCACTTGCTTGAGGACAAGCAATTTTGGGAGGGGAGTCAGATTGTCATGTACCCATTTTGATAACAATATGGAGAAACCACTAGCCCATTAGATTCCTATGGGTTCAATTGGAAATTAATTAATTAATCAAGGAATTAATTTTGGCCTATAGTTACATTGTGTAATTAAATCAAATCATGAAAGGGTGATGTAGGACCACAATTATGAATATTTAAATTTTCTAATATTTGTTTATGAGTTGGAAATGGTCTAGGTGGATCAAGAGGACACATGGGAAGATGTATAATACCATATGAGATGGCTCCCTCAAAGAATTTGGAAAGAGTAGCTAAAAGTATGAAAAGTAGTGGAAAAGCATAACTTTCCAGACTTTTGCTAAAAGCAAGAAAAGCAGAAAAGACAAAAGCTTTAAGATTTTTCCATTCAGGAATAGAAAGGATTACTAATTGTCAAGAAAGAAATAAATGAATCTAGGAAATCCTTTCCTAATTTCGAATTAGAAAGGTGGGGCTAACTTCTATTTTCACATGAAAATAATATCAATTGTTATTTTCATGAGAAAAATCTAGAAGGAAAGAAAAAGTAAATGAAGAGCTATAAAAGAGGTATGAGCACCCTAGTTCACATATTTTGGAAGTTTTTTCATTTGTGTTGAAGATATATGTTCTTTTCTAGACTTGGGATATGTTCCCCTTCTGTCCATTGTAGCTAGTTGAGAAATCGGCTAGTGATTGAGGAGTTGAACATCCTGTCCTTCTCGTAGAGCATATTAAAACAACACCATGGTGTTCTAGTGTGTCATGAATTTTAGTTGATGTGGTGGTGTTTTAGTGCCATCAAGTTCCAGTTTCTATGAATTTTCCTAGATAGTTTCAAGTGGTGTGTCAGGTGTGGTTGGGATGATGGATGGCGCACCCGAGCCAGTTAGAAGATATTCTTGTGTTATTTATTGGCTGTAACAAGTTTGTAGTAGGTTTTATATGGACTTTTGAATATTATCTATAGATATTGTGTCGAAATCCCTTTAGGAGGGTCAATCTCTGTAATGCAGTAAATCTTTGTTTTTGAAGACAATTTATTAATCCTTCTTTATGCATTTTTCTAAGCATTTAAATATAATATTATTCTATGGATTGCAGCTGAAAATGTACCCATGTTCCTGTTCATGATGTACGTTCTATAGTAATTCCATCATAGTGGTGGTTTCTTATATTATCTATTCAGTTTTCTGGTGTGAAATTGTCTCATGTAGAAGTCAACAATTAATGGCAAACTATATTTAATTTATGTGTTGTATAAACTTCATATGTGACTCCAAGAACCAATCAGTGGTGCATTTGGATTAAATAGAATGTATTTGGACCCATCCAAATCCTCATACTTCAAAATCATGAACCTTAGGTTCCATTAGAAATCACTTGGAAATCCACAATCTCACTCTCCTAAAGTTTGTTTTGCTCCTAGTCTAGAATTTATACTTTTTGTTTATGCACTTGAGTGAGTGCCTCCAAATATGAAATGTATGACCTTGCTATTGTATATTTACTTCTAGTATTTCCTAGAATCGTAAGAGTTCTACATTATTCCTGGGGAAAGTTCCTCCAGTCATTTGGGTCTACCCAAATGTTCTTCCCATTGTGATGTACTCTGAAATGTACAAGCTATCAAAGCAAATCCCTCTATTACTAACCTACCTGAGTCATTATGGGTTCTGAAATCTATCTCTTGTGTCAGATCAAAAAATAATTGGGGTTTGGTGCCATTTGAAGCGAGTTGGAAATAGATATATTTTGGTTTGTAAAAACTAGAATTTGCACCTAGTTTAAATTTTTGTGATTTTGATCTCTTTGATTGAGTTAGTATCTCCATAAATTAGATTGGGGATATTACAGTGGTATCAGAGCATGATTCTATGCACCTATGAGTAGCAATAATAATCTACATTTCTCTATTGAATCAGAAAAGTTGCAGAATGAGGCTTGTACCAGTGGCAGTTGAAGAATATTTTGAGCAGTATGAAGAAGAATAGGTGATTTATGTTAGTGTACTCTAGAAAATATCAAGAGATAAGGATGGTTACTTTGGTGACCAAATGTACATTGAATATAGCAGGGCCTAACCACCAATGGCTAGTCCTAAGAAGTATTTAGAAAACATGATAGTAGCAAGTGAAAACTTGCCCCACCATTACTAGGAGTATCTTGCTTTGGGAGAAGAAATATGTAAAAACATTTCTTTCAAAGATTATTTTCATTGCAATTTTGGATTTCGGCCCAACGATGTAGATGAGGAATCCTTGAAGAACAAAAAAATATAAATATAAGAATTAATTTGTTCTATCTCTCAGAGCAAACAAGAAGAGCATGCCAGTGCAAACCACCAAATTAGAGAAGATGAGAATGTGCCTCAAAGGTATGATGTAAATTTTGATGCTTGCAAAGATCACATTTCATTATATCCCTATGAAATTCCTTCCACTTCATACAATGTAAGTGATGTTATAAGAGTTTCTAATGTTGATATGCATACTAAGAATGAAACATGTGCTATGGATTTATGTCATAAGCAAGTTGATCTTGTATGTCATCCATTAGATGAAGCACACTTGGTGCAAGATCTTCCTTGTGAGCCACAAAATTTGAGTGGATCACTAACAGAGAAGAAACAGAAGCTCGTGGCAGCCTTGAAGATCTTTATTGATATCAATTCCTTAGTGTCAAGTTGTTGTTGGAGGGCCTCAAGAGAATATTGGGAGAAAGAATCCTTCTTGGGAGATTTAGAAACTCTCAAGGAATCAATAGCCAAGATGAAAGAAAGCTACATGAACCTACTTGTAGATAGGGGCCATATTCTCATGATGACCAAGATGTACCATTGTGCACTCAAGAAGGAAGCAGAGGAGTTAGAGAGGATCAATAGTTAATGGGATGCTAAATGTGATTCTTTGAAGAGAACTCAACAAGCTCTTCAAGAGTTAAGGAGGTAGATTGATCAACTTCGAAAGGAGTTGAGCACACCACATTCCCAATCTTTCATGGAAAACAACCATTTTCAAATGGCAAGAAACACATTGGTTTTGATGGAGAAACCTCATGTGAAGATTGAACATGAGGAAGATGCAGCTTTGCAGGTGCTGGTGAAGAGCTATGATGAATAATATTTTATCCATGCACTTGTTGGGTTTCAGAAGAAGGATGAGCAAGTCTTATCTATGTGAGATATATTTTTGGACATGGAATTCAAATCAGCAAGCAAAGGTGATTTTCTATCCATGGATTGGGTAGATACTTACATAACTGAAATGGATATTCAGGGATGCACTAGACTTGCTTGCATGGGTAGAATATTTATGGGTGCATTAATTGATGTTTGATCTTGTGACAAGTAGCATGAGTTCCTATGTTATCCATGTGATCCTTTTACTATGCATAGCATCACATGGGACTCCTACTTGATTTAGTTGGAAAGATTAGTTGACATGGAGAGTGTTTTACAAACACTCGCTTTGCGCCAGGAGGACCTTGAGATACCTTCATGGAAGGGAGGATTCTCTCTAAGGGATATGGATGGATATTTTTCATTTGGATTAGGAGACATGATTGTTTATTCACTCATGGATGAGGGGGATAGATGCATTGAAGCGATGAAGACTCATGGTAGTGATGAACTACCAACTTGGTTATGGGATCCTAGCATCATTTGGAATGAAACATTGTTCCAGGTGATCAATATGTTTAGTGGAGTGATGCATAATGCATGGGATCATGGCATTCCATGGAGTGATCACCTTCCCAAAATTAATCTCCACCTTGGTCATCATCATCAGATTCGATTGAAATAAGAATTTTTGTAGAAGACATATCCTTGTGTCCAATGTGTCTATTTGGGACTTTCATGCAAGAGCATTGATTTGGTTAATGCACCAATAGCTTCAGCACATTTCATGAATAGAGATTACAACAAGCAATTGTGTAAGCTTGTTTTAGTCCCTCTTGATTACATTTATATTCATGGTAGGATTTTGGAGAAGTACTCTCTTGGTTTGGAAGCTATGTTATGTACTTGGGTAGAGAAATCATTACATATCAATTTGTTTGAACATGAAATTGGAAGGATAGAGATGTTGCATTTTGATCCTATGATTGAGCATGGTAAGGATGGTGCCTAGATGAAGAGGATTCAACCCATTCAGGTTTGGTCCAATTGCATAGACATGAACAAGTTGAGTGGAGCTATGGGGTATGGTTCACCATGTAGAGGATAATTTCATTTCATAACACATTTGGTTTACCAATTAATGAAAGGAGTTACCATATGGGGATGAGAATTTTCAAGGATGGAAAAAATGATGGATCATTGTTCATTGTTTTCCTCACTTGGTTTCGCTCCATCATTTGTGCTTATAGGTGATGCTTCCAAAGAAGGCATAGAAGAGGTTTTGTTGCATAATGTTCACCTTGGTTGATTGAATATTCATAGATTGGTGGGTGAGAGGATTTCATGGAAATGCCTCAATGATGAAGGATTGAAGCATGTAAGAGGTTGCAACCCATGCAACCAATATGAAGTGGAGCATATTCATGTTCTACACTCTCTACCACTTCGGGAGAAAAAAGGGTTATGTTATAGTAAATATAATTAAAGCATCCCTTATGTACATTTTCAAATTATATATGTGTCACAGGTGGATCTAGATTACTAGAGAAAGATTCACTTAGAATTTACCAAACATTGACAGGAAAATAGAAGAAATATGAAGAAAATATGAAGCACAACACAAGAGAAAAACACTCATGTGGATTGATCTTCCATTACATTATTGTTCAACAAAATGTGTATAGTATATAGATGCTCTCAAGAGACAAAATTGAGAGGCTTAGTGGTGAGTTGAGTAGCTCACATTAATGCTAGGCTTAGTGGAGTAATTCCCCCAATCTATGACATTGTGCCAAGTGTAACTCCTGTATTGGGCCATAATGAGGTCCAATGAACCTATGAGGACCATGAGGAAGTTAGGAAAGTCAATAAATGTGGATGGAATCATTATGAGGGAGAATTAGGTGGTTTAGGGTTTTGGTAGTAGCCATTAATGAGCAATTTGACCATTTCTAATGCATTAGCACCCTTAGACCAACCTTATCCCATAAAAGAGGGAGGTGGTGCACTTGCCTCATTAAATGCATTAAATAGGGAACCTTTGAATCGCATGAAATAAGGAAATGGGGCACACGTGTGGAAAAAATTGGTTATTATGGAAAACCACTAGTCTAATATGGGGACAAACCCCCTAGACTAGGAACTATGAATCCAAACCATGGAACAACTTACATTAAACAATTGGAACCTTATGCAAGGATTGTTAACTAAGGTCTATATGGGAATTATGTTCCAACACACCCCCTTAATCCAAAATGGTTGTGAGCAAAGAAAAATATTATGAGGTCCCAAGCAACAAAGGCTTATGGTCACCCTTTACATTATTCATCCATGTAAGTGAGGAAAGAGGAAAAACCACTTGGGGAAAATCCTCCCTCTAAAATGGACATGAAATACACCAAAAATAAACTACTCCAAAAATCAAGTAGGTTTGAAATTGATCATATGTCTAGAGGAACCTTGTTCTTGGGAAGAAGAGGAATGTGCTCAACTAGATTAGAAACATGTACAGCTGCATGATGGAAAATCAAGCCATGCAGAGCAACTGAATAACATTGATAGTAGAGCGAAGGCTTCTCTTCGGACTTGATATTCTAACTAACCAGGATGATAGGACCAAAAGAGACTTGATATGCTTGAGAATAAGTTACCCCAAGTGAATCATAAGGCTCTTGAAGTATCAACATCAAACCAAGAGAGTTGTAATCAGCTCCAAGAAAGAGGAACACGAGTCCCGAATTTTCCAATGTGATGGCTTAGGATTCTCCATCTTCAAATGAACTTGAAGAAATTTTTCTAGTCATGGTGTAGGAATACATAGGAAGAAAAAGAGTGTGAAGCAATGAGATATATTCACTTGACTTCTTCTCCTGTGTTGAAGAAAACTCACTATGGCTTGGGGTGTACCACAACAGATAGATAACTACCAGAAATCAACTCAATTCTCAGAACTGTGCTATATAAATGACAATGCCAAGATAGGGAAGAAGATAACAAACCTCAATCCAAATGTTTGATGTAGATCCCCGTTGGAGCTTTTCAATCCATGCACTTGAATCTGCAAATTAGTCTTGACAACCAATATAAAACAAGTACATATAATATATAAATGGCATTTACATCATCAATAGAAATGGCCCATGATATAACAAGTAAATGCAACCCAATGTAAGATAAACAACATTTACAACATTAATGGACGAGAATATGAGTATTTCTATTAATAAACAAGAAGAAGTACAAAGTGATACGACCTCTTGTCGGCAACCAATCTGAACCAAGATCTGGATCAATTCACTTGTTCCGCCACCACTTCAATCCTCCATGAATGGCAAACTCAAACTAGATAGGAGTTTGGAAGGTGAACATAAAGGGTTCACAACTACAAGGATCAATGAGTGTAGACTCAAGATAGGGAAAAAATCCACTAGAGTTCTCTTTCTCTTTTTTCACCTCCCTTCCATAAGCCATATGTGCTCAATATAAAGTCCTCTCAAAGGTAAGTGAAAGGACACATCGAGACGTTACTTGGGAAGATGGACATCCAAAGGTCACCCAATGACCGCTTTTTGGGTGTAAAAAGTAATAAACTAGTGATTTTTACCATTTTACTTGATACCCGTGGGCTATAGTGATGCAACTCGTGGGTACGCCTACTATAGTGATGCAACAGGCGGGCTATAACTATGCGGGTCGCAGGTAGGGCATCAAACACGCAATCAAAAATAGACTTCCCACGGGTAGCACTGAAGCCATCTAGGGCTTGGCCAAACTAAAAAATCCACCGCTCAAAACTAAAATGAAAGCATTGAAATGAAAGGTATGGAAGTGACTACCAACCTGCTCCGGACGGTTCGATGAACGGTTGCTCCTAGCTCCCAGAATCGGCAACTGAACTTTCAGGTGAAAACTAACCAAAAACTCCAAATGTGGTGAATAGTAAAAATGAATTGTGAATTGTAATTTTTTATTACTATTTATAATTTTCAGGACCCACTTGTTTATAGTTTTTGCCATTTTGTGCCGTTATGGACTAATATAATGTCTCGGAGTAGTATCTTTTTATCATTTTTCTTCGGCGAGAGTCATTTTGGACCTTTTCACACCTACGGCAGGTACATTTCACACCTGGCATATAGGTTAGATGCCCTTTCCATGTGCATTATGCATTTGACCTATTGACCA
This sequence comes from Larix kaempferi, assembly GCA_027924585.1. NCBI lineage: Eukaryota > Viridiplantae > Streptophyta > Pinopsida > Pinales > Pinaceae > Larix > Larix kaempferi. Next base: position 11,746,644 of record BSBM01001197.1, on the reverse strand, counting down.
TTTTCATAAACCCTAGGTGCGACCCCGCTTCGTAACTGACACGGAACCTTCACATTGTTATAGAAGTGTCGTTATGTGGCGGTAGGGATTTTTCGAACATGGGTACCCTAGTTAGAACCCCTTTGTGCATTCTGGTGCCCATGGCATCATTTGTCCTTAGGATTGGGAGTCCTTCATAGTTACGCCATAACATTGCGATAAAGACTCATACTCTACTTTGTCTTATGCTGGCCATCTCCCTTAAGGACTCCCCTCACTTATATCACGTTGTGATTGCATTGCATCATCCTGCTTGCCACTTGAGCCTTGTGTCGGCTCCCGCTTACCCAGTTGTTAGCCTCGTTCCTAAGCACTTTACCTGTCAAGCCCTGCAGAGCTTATATATTTTCCCTTCACAATTTGATCACCTTTTGACCCTGAGGGAACATTTCCCCCGAGTGTCCACATCATGCATGCACTTCCTTGCATTGATCATAGGTATGTTCCACTGCTTGGAACTAGTCTGCTCGCTATTTGACACTCGTTCCCTCACTTGTTGTACTATAAGCAATTTTATTCTTTTTCAAGCTTTTCCAAATATGAAAAAGACCAAAAAAATCAAATATTCCAAAAATCTGGACGGGATTATGATTACTATTTCTTGTTGGCAGCTGTTGTGTCGCCTTTGAACAGAGCATTCATTCCACTCCGTACATTATGAGTCGGGACTATAGTTGGACCTTAGGAGCTGTATTTGTTTCTCAGTTTTCTCCATCGATTGGTTAAGCTTCCAGTCATTATGGATCCCTCTGTAATGCCTCTTGCATTACACAGTTTATGTCAAGTCTATGCTGCCTGAGTCTATCCATCCGCTCATGCTCTTGTTCAAAGGAGATCCTGAACCAGTGTCGGCCACTCCTCAGATTTCTTGACCATTGCATGTCGGCCATCCTTATTGAGTCATTCCGTTTTACCTGAGTTCTTCCAAATCTTTCAGCATAGCTGGTACCTCGTGCTGGTTGATGGGGGATGCCTTAATGCCCTCCTTCCAGTGAGTCTCGTTCCATCGAATTCAACCCATTTATTCTGGGACTTGAGGCTTAGAGTTCGGTTGAGTACCTTGAGGCTTGCAGTCATTAGTGGCAGGTTCTCTCGCCATCGATAGTTTTGGGAATACATCAATGTCCCCTGATTGATGGATTCATCCTAGTGTTCAACTTCAACTCATTTATTCACACTCTGATGATTGTACTCTGTGCCTTGATTCCCATTTTCATTATTGGTGGGTTATCTCGCGTCTGTTAAGGGTATACATCATTGACTGGCAATCAGATGATGTCACATCAGGTTTGACCCCAACTCCTTTTATTCACTTGATGGGACTTGCACCGTCGAAGACTTGTGTAGAAGACCCCAGGCGATAGTGGCATTCAGTATGCTACTTATGAATTTGACTTTACATATGAGATATCACCTCTCAGATATCAGCAGTTTGTACCTCCAGTTTGCACTAGTTGTTTCCTTTTTAGCAGGAGACCGTATCTTACTGTAGAGGGATCATGGCTATGATCACTTATGTCATATATCCATTTATGTACTGCCTGTTCATGGCCATTGTATCAGATTGTTGTACTACCGACATGTATTCAGGGATACTATTGTATTATGACAAGTGAGCTTCTCTTTCCACTTGTGTCTCCATCACTCCACTTCTGAGTTTTATAATGTATTTCATCCATCGTAGCATCAGTCTCTGACCTCACACATTAGGGGGCATCTGTTACAACGTAATATTACACCCTGTGAGCATCAGCATTCTTTGGCCTGTAGGATCTATTTCACTGACTCAGATCCACTCATATCCTTCAGAGATACTATTTTCCCCTGTTTTTATTCCTACCCGCCTGTTGCATCACTATAGCAGGCATACCCGCGAGTTGCATCACTATAGCCCGCGGGTATCAAGTAAAATGGTAAAAATCACTAGTTTATTACTTTTTACTCCCAAAAAGCAGTCATTGGGTGACCTTTGGCTCTCCATCTTCCCAAGTAATGTCTCGATGTGTCTTTTCACTTACCTTTGAGAGGAATTTATATTGAGCACATATGGCTTATGGACAGGAGGAGAAAAAAGAGCAAGAGAACTCTAGTGAATTTTTGCCCTATCTTGAGTCTAACTCATTGATCCTTGTAGTTGTGAACCCTTTATGATCACCTTCCAAACTCCTATCTTGTTTGAGTTTGCCATTCATGGAGGATTGAAGTGGTGGAGGCACAAGATAGGGCAAAAATCCACTAGAGTTCTCTTGCTCTTTTTTCTCCTCCCGTCCATAAGCCATATGTGCTCAATATAAATTCCTCTCAAAGGTAAGTGAAAGGACACATCGAGACGTTACTTGGGCAGATGGAGAGCCAAAGGTCACCCAATGACCGCTTTTTGGGAGTAAAAAGTAATAAACTAGTGATTTTTACCATTTTACTTGATACCCACGGGCTATAGTGATGCAACAGGCAGGTAGGAATAAAAACAGGGCAAAATAGTATCTCTGAAGGATATAAGTGGATCTGAGTCAGTGAAATGGATCCTACAGGACAAAGAATGCTGATGCTCACAAGGTGGAAGATTATGTTGTAACATCTCCTTGACCATCTTTCAAGCCAATACTCTCAAATGAAGAAAGAACCTCTTCTAGAGAAGGCTCACTATGATCACCAATCAACAACCCATATTCAACATTCGTAATAGAAGACATAGAGGAGAAAGAAGTGGAATGGAGAGACATCTATTCAACAGTATTGATGGTAGCAGATCGTATGTTATCTTCATGAAAAACAACTTCATGGAAAACAGAGGAAGCCACAGAGGAAGAAAGTTGAGCTGGATCATTTGCTGAATTTGTATCTTCTTCTTCTTCTTCTTCAATTTGAACAACTTCTTGAGAAATGCATGAGGCCGAGACCTTTGGAGGGAGAACACATGAGGAGGTGTCCATTTTTTTCTATCCATATAGATAATATCTTTTTTTCTGCATGCCAAGAGCTTTATCTAGATTTCTCTAAAGCTCAAAAGGGTACTCAACATAATCAATGAGATAATGCATTCTAGGAGGTATAGCTAGACACATAGTTCCATACGCTCTACCACAATCATTGAGCCAATCACACTTCTCTTAATAATATTTTGTCTCTCTCACAGCACCAATGGACACATCAAAGATAAGTTTTCTCTTTAGATATGCACGAATATTTTCGTTCCACTCTGAATAGTTGAATGGAGAGAGGAGAGGAACAACTTTCGAATCCATAATGAAGTTGTTGTAGGAACTTGCAAAACACACACTTGGAAATATATTTTGGAAGAAGTACTAGGATCTCATATGAAGCTTTGATACCATGTCAAATTCTATATGTCTCACAGGTGGATCTAGATTACTAGAGCAAGCTTCGCTTAGAATTTACCAAACATTGACAGGAAAATAGAAGAAATATGAAGAAAATATGAAGCAGAACACAAGAGAAAAACACTCATGTGGATTGATCTTCCATTACATTATTGTTCAAAAACAAGTGTGAAATATATAGATGCTCTCAAGAGACAAAATTGAGAGGCTTAGTGGTGATTTGAGTAGCTCACATTAATGCTAGGCTTAGTGGAGTAATTCCCCCAATCTATGACATTGTGCCAAGTGTAACTCCTGTATTGGGCCATAATGAGGTCCAATGAACCTATAAGGACCATGAGGAAGTTAGGAAAGTCAATAAATGTGGATGGAATCATTATGAGGGCGAATTAGGTGGTTTAGGGATTTGGTAGTGGCCATTAATGAGCAATTTGACCATTTCTAGTGCATTAGCGCCCTTGGTCCAACCTTATACCATAAAAGAGGGAAGTGGTGCACCTACCTCATTAAATGCATTAAATAGCACCTTTAACTCCCCAGAATAAGGAAATGGGGAACATGTCTGGACAAACTTCGCTATTATGGCAAACCAATAGTCTAATATGTGGAGAAACCCCCTAGACTAGGCACTATGAAGCCAAACCATGGAACAACTTACATTAAACACTTACAACCTTATGCAAGGATTATTAACTAATATCTAGATGGGAATTATGTTCCAACATACATCCCATATCCTATTTATCATGGGAATAGATGTCTACAAATGCAATGCCATTCCTATTCCAATTGCTACAAGAAACGTTTGTCCATTTTGCATGTCTTGGTCAAATTCAATCCATGTTTTGCAACTCAAATTGCAATGGAGTGTTTCAAGTACAATCTCACTCGTGACTTGATGGCTAAGGATGACCAATACAAGGTTTCCAAAAGGGTCATCTATGAAGGAGATGAAGTTCAAATGGTTTATGTAGTAGCATGCAAAAGTTAGTGGAAAAGTGCACAAGTGCTTTATCATCCATGTTTTCACTTGCTTGACGACAAGCAATTTTGGGAGGGGAGTCGGATTGTCATGTACCCATTTTGATAGCACCATGGAGAAACCACTAGCCCATTAGATTCCTATGGATTCAAGTGGAAATTAATTAATTAATCAGGGAATTAATTTTGGCATATAGTTACTTTGTGTAATTAAATCAAATCATGAAAAGGTGATGTAGGACCACAATTTTGAATATTTAAATTTTCTAATATTTGTTTATGAGTTGGAAATGGTCTAGGTGGCTCAATAGGATGCATAGGAAGATGGATAACACCATATGAGATGTCTCCCTCAAATAATTTGGAAAGAGTAGCCAAAAGCAAAGAAAATAGTGGAAAAGCATAACTTTCCAAATTTTTGCTAAAAGCAGGAAAAGCATCCAAAGACAGAATCTTCCAGATTTTTGCAATCAGGCATAGAAAGGATTACTAACTGTCAAGAAAGAAAGAAAGGAATCTAGGAAATATTTTCCTAATTCGAATTAGAAATTCTATTCTCTCATGAAAATAATATTAATTATTATTTTATTTTTATTTTCATGAGAAAAATCTAGAAGGAAAGAAAAGGTAAATGAAGAGTTATAAAAGAGGTATGAGTGCCCCAGTTCACATGTTTTGGAATTTTTTTCATTTGTGTTGAAGAGATCTACGCTTTTCTATACTTGGGAGATGTGCCCCTTCTATCCATTGTAGCTAGTTGAGGAATCAACTAGTGATTGAGGAATTGGACATCCAGTCCTTCTCATTGAGCATATTACCACAGTTCCATGGTGTTCTAGTGTGTCATGAATTTTAGTTGATGTGGTGGTGTTTTAGTGCCATCAAGTTCCAGTTTCAGTGAATTTTCCTAGATTGTTTCCAGTGGTGTGTGTGTGGTTGGGATGATGGAAGGTGCACCCAAGACAGTTAGAAGTTAGTCGTGTGTTCTTTATTGGTTGCAACAATTTTTTAGTAGGTGTTCTATGGAGTTTTGAAGCTGATCTATATATCCGAGGTTGAAATCCCTTTAGGAGGGTCAATCTATGTAATGCAGTAAATCTATGTTTTTGAAGACAATTTAGTAATCCTTATTTCTACATTTTTCTGAGCATTTAAATATCAGATTCTTCTGTGGATTGCAGCTGCAAATGTATCCATGTACTTGTTTATGATGTACATTCTATAGTAATTCCATAACAATGGGGGTTTCTCATATTATATATTCAGTTTTCTAGTGTGAAATTGTCTCATGTAGAAATCAACAATTAATGGCAAACTAGATTTAATTTATGTGTTGTATAAACTTCATATGTTACACCAGAAATTAGTTAGTGGTGAATTTGGATTAATTAGAATGTATTTGGACCCATCCAAATCTTCGTATGTGAAAATTGTGAACCTTAGGTGCCATTAGAAATCACTTGGAATTATGCAATCTCACTCTCCTAAAGTTCACTTTTGCTCCTAGTCTAGAATTTCTACTTTTTGTTCATGAACTTGAGTGAGTGCCTCCAAGTCTGAAATGTATGTCTATTTTGTTGTATAGTTACTTTCAATATTGCACTAGAAGCTGAAGAGTTCCACATAGTTCTTGGAGAAATTGCCTCCAGTCATTTGGTTCTATCCAAATGGTCTTCCCAGGTGTGATGCACTCTGAAATGTGCAAGCTATCGAAGTAAATCCCTCTGATGCAACCCTACCTGAGTCCTTGTGGGTTCTAAAAACTATTCCTTGTGTCATATCAAAAAATAGTTGGGGTTTGGTGCATTTGGAGCGAGTTGGAAAAAGATATATTTTTGTTTGTAAAAACTAGAATTTGCACCTAGTTTCATTTTTTCTAATTTTGATCTCTGTGATTGAGTTAGTATCTCCATAAATCAGATTGGGGATATTACATGGTAACTGGTCTCTGGTTTTATATAGATGTTGCTATTGAATTTCAGTTTAGATAATCTGAATTCAATCCTTGGATCTAAAACAAAGGTGGTGTAGGGACCATGTACGTGACAACTATCAATATGTCAGGCAGAGAAATGATAGGTATTGCGTTTATGGGATTAGGGAAAACTCTAGTCTTCGTTTTGCATTTGATTATGGTTTTTTATAGGAAGTGGTGTCTATGTTGATTATTCTCAGCGAAGGGCCCTTCATATTGGTGATTTTCCCATCTCATGAGCTTGCGAGACATACATTCAAGGTTGTGGAGGAGTTTGTCGAAGTGTTGCATGAGCGGGGGTACTCGAAATTGTGGTTGATGCTCTACATTGGTGGCATGAAGATAGAGGGAGGGATTAATGAGAATGTACAACTCTAGAGTAAGGAGATGACAACTCGTCCTACCACTTTTTTTATAAATTAATTTTATTTATTTTTTAATTTTGTTAATTGAGAGTACTCTTCCAGGGATTTATGTCCCACCAAACCAATAAAAAAATAAGTTTCTAGATTTTAAAAATTACTAAAATTATTTTAATTATCAAGATTATTAAGTTTAATAACAGTTTTTTAAAAAACTTTACAAAACTATGGAAAAAGTTCTATGAAAAAATTCAAATATTACAAATAAAAAAACTTTGACTAACCATCGGTTAGGATATCCCTACTTTAGCTGGGAAGAAAAATAATATATATATATATATATATATATATATATATATATAATAAAAAATAGTTTAAAAACTGAAAACAAAATATATCAACTCCTCCCACCAAAACATTAATGTATAGTTTAGAGACATTTTTAATATTTAAAAATTACATTATAATAAATTAATTAAAGAAAAAAGAATATTCAAATTCAATTAAAAAACATATTTTAATAATTTGTTTTGCAAAATATTCCTTTAACAACATGGTAAAAGCATGAGATCATAAAGTCCATCCCCCCCACATAGTTGAAGTCTCAAAATGTAGGTCACACCAACCACTTACAAGCGTTGCCATCTCCAATTCTAAAACTCCTAGTTGGTGTCATTATCCTTTAATACATCCAATTGTAAATGGGACAAAAATTATAGAATATATAAAGTATGGCGACAAGAATCAGAGAGTATTTATAAAGTATGGCTAGTCTCTTTAAGTGGATATGCTTCATGCTTTTGCGGATATGCTCTTGAATTTTGCACCCATATATGTCAAGACACAACATGTGTACATATTTGCGGTATATTTTTTTTCCCTGTGAGTGATGTCTTTAGTTTTTTAGTTTTTAGTTTAAATTGTACCTTAAATTGTTTTAGTTTATGAGTTTGGCATGTCAAGTTTTAAATGAATGTTGTTTTAGCGTGGTGTACACAAGTTTAGATGTGAAATTGTTTTTGAGGAGACACTACAGCTTGTTGAGTGGAATAAAGTTTCTGAGGTCATCAAGGTTTGATTTTTTAGCCATCCCTTGATTCTAATGTGAATATCAAGGCTCGATACATTTCACGTTGAAAAAAAAAAATGTAAAAATGTTTTGGTACTCAATTAAATTTGTAATATGGTATGTTTTTATTAGAACATATAATTTATAACACAATGTTTGTTTTAATGATTTAATTATATTATTGAGTTTTAAATGTGATTGAAATTACAACCAGTGTTACATAGTGATAATGTCCTTGCACCTCTTAGGATTGAATATTAAAAGAAGATGGATGGATGAGAAGGATAATGGGAAAAGATTGTAGAATGAGTAAGGAAATGTTATACAATTATAGAGTTATCACATCATACTAAGTAGTTGATTTAGATTAGCATAGATCCATCTTAAAATTCAGATCTATCAAGTACATAGAGAGATCCAATTTCTTAAGGTGTAATTTTTAATCTTAAATCTTTTACACGTCCAGAAAAAGTTTACACCTCAAGAAATTTGATCCCTCTCGGTGGTTGATAGATTTGGGTTTAAGATGGATCTATGTTCGTATTTTTTTTATGAGCCAACAAGAATTTTTTTAATAACTTTTTATTTGGTTTTAAATTTTTATATTATGAGCCAACATGGATTTTCTTAATTATTTTTTATTTGGTTTTAATTATTTTATTTTATGAGCCGACATGATTCTTTTAATTACTTTTTATTTTTGGTACATAACTCTATGTTCTGTGACAATATCTCCCCCATACTAGGCTATAGAGCACCTCGCTACTCTTGGTGCAACAAGTGAGCAAAATGAATGAAGACATGATTAAAAGCAATAGTGTTAGAAGATAAAATACATTTACTTTATTAAAACCGCTCTCGAAGAAATTACTAAGCATATAAAGACAAAATGTGATTGCTAAGTTGAACCTAAACCATTGCGCATATCTTGTAGATAGGAAAATAGCTGTCTACAAAAGAAAATTGGATAGTTATGAATGGAAGAATAGAAACAAACAAATTTGCTTGATAGCAATCTTATTAGTCAACATAAAATTACAAAGTGTAGTGAAATAAAAGACAACCACTTGATAGCAATCTTATTAATCAACATAAAATTACAAAGTATAGTGAAATGAAACTCTATAACCAAACTCGGATTTTGTTCAAATTCCATCATTAGATCATAAATGCATTTATTGAGATGATGTTCAAAATGTACAGTAAGAAGATGTTCAAAATGTACAGTAAGAAAAGTGCAATGTGTCAAACTTAGCAATACTTGATATTTTCATTGAAATCAACTTGGATGGTGGAGAATTTAGTTTTAGGAACATTAGTCACTTCCTTGAAATCCATGGAAATATTTAGAATTTTTGTGCATGTATCTGAATACCAAATACATCCATTCTTCCATCACAGAAGCACGTTTTAAAATTAGTGATTCCAAACCCAAATTAAATTTGCTTATGAGAATAAAATAGACAAACTAAAATCTTTAGATGAACCAAACATTGCCATTAGGAATATATAGAAATTCTAAATGCCCATACTTTATTGAGATGTGTATACTACCCATTTTGTTGTTTGGTCAATCGCCGAGATGTGTATACTACCCATTTTGTTGTTTGGTCAATCGCCGAGATGTGTATACTACCCATTTTGTTGTTTGGTCAATTGCAATTGTATTAACAAAATGCAAATAACAAAGGACACTCAAAGGGAAATGAAACTATGAATGAAACATGTGTGCTACCCATATTATTTTCCAATAGAGTTAAAATACTAGATGGACTTGTCTAAAAGGCCTTTGTATCCCTTCCAATAAATGCATATAATTTTCTACGGAATACACATGACATTTCACCATTAACTCCCCTTCCAATGGTGTCATTGGATTGTATTGTCGAGGGATACTAAAAAATTCATGAGGGGACAATGTAGACCATATTTGTTTGTAGTTGAGTTAAAATACATGAACAAGGAACAATCTAAAATGCCTTTGTATTTCTTCTAGTAAATGCATAGGATTTGCTATGGCATGTCTAACAGCTTTTACCATTCACCTCCTTCCAATGGCTTTGTTGGATTGTATTTTGTATGGTTGGCTTTGTTGGATTGTATTTTGGATGGTTATCTAGAGAGTACCCTAGGTTACCAAGACTATTATGGGAAAAATACTAAGCTTAACTAATATATGATGCTCAAAAATTCACAAGGGAAAAATGCATACCTCCTATTAAGAATGCAGGTGGTTAATGTTGGTTAATTTCCCTGGGTAGACCCGGGTTAGCTGTATCTCCTAGACCAACAGAACCCTTAGCTCACTGGCCCTTTCGGCAACAGGCCGCAAAAGCAACCTGAAGTCTCACCCGAAGTGATTCTAATGGGTGGCAGAAGACTCAAGTGTCCTCAGCCAGGTTCCGAGGCATCCAGGGTGCTTAAACCCACCCGTGCTCTCTCCTCATAGGCTGACTTATCTCATTCTATTACTCCGGCTATACCCCTGTCTTATCGCATCACGCAGGAAGTGCGGTAAGTCTTCCCCTTATATGAGCCTGTCTAGCGATACCTAAGATATCGCGGGTGCGATATCTTCCTCCTTTCTGTCCCTGCGGTATGTTATTCTTAGCCGCTTCCTGGATTAATACGCGGTCTCACCCACCCTTATCTTATTACTGAAGATAGTAATATTATTTAATCTCTAAGCATAACCCTCGCTAATGAGCTTGACCCTTGATGTTCTGCAACGACGTGACTGTATAGAGTATTACTTTGAGCACTGTTCTAATTACACTCTTCATGCATTACATTCATTCCATACTCGAGCATTATCCTTTATTAAACAAAGATCTAGTTCGCTAGGAATTTAGCTATGATTCTCACAATGGTTACACATCAACCAGAACTAAACTGACGACCATATACATTACTTATAAACTGAAGGAAGCATTCATGTATAATAGGGATAAGTAAATAAGAGCAACAGCTACACAACTACAATCGTGCTACTTAGATAAGCACGTTGTCACTCCCAGGGGAGGAGCTACATCCACGGGAACTGTGTTCCCTGTTAACAACTCGGGAGAGTAAAACGCAGTTCCGTCACAACTCTTTGCAACAGAGGTCTTCTGGGAAACTCCACCTCATTGGGAGCCCTTCTCTATAGACCTCTCTTCTTCTCCTGCCTCTTACAATGCATTCTCTTTCTTTTTCAATCCCAGTGGATTGCACAATCTCTTAATGGGTCGGCCCCTGCCTCTGGGGGATGTTCAGACTCTGTATTACAAAGACTCGACTACCCTCTACTTCTGTCACTATGTGGCCAACCCCTTTTCATATAAAAAGACTCCTATATATAGATGGCCCGAAGGTCTCATCGCAGTTACAAAACTGTGGGCCTTATCCCAACAGTGACTCAACCCTAACCACTTACAGTCAACTAGCTGTACTTCCATAGCCGCCTCCTGTCTCGTCGCCGCTTCCTGCAGTCCTTAGTCTTTAATGCATCGGCCCGTTGCTTCTTCTTGGTTCAAGCAACGCTGACTGTGGTCCTTCTTCTTAATGAGGGTAGCTGAACCCTCTCTTCATCTTCGGCGCCTTTATTATGGTGGTTGAGCTCTCCCTTCGGCCTCTTCCTTGTACCACATGCTTTGACTTTTCTGTACATATCGCCGCAATTCCCGTCGGAATTTGCGCTACGGCGATATCTTTGTCCTGTCGCCAAAATTGGTACTTTCTCCCCAAAAATGGTTATCTTTCCCAAAATTAGCAGCTTCCTAAATGCTGCGGAAGTTCTCTCCAACAGTTAATAAGAATGAACTTAAGGTTTTGTCTAAGATGAACCACTTCAAAATATAAAAATACATTTTCATGGAATTTAACAAAAAGCTAGTGTTTGAGAAAGGCGGTTTTTGACTATTAGAGTAAAGGTGTTTTTGAATACTTCCATTGGGCATGACATGATACACTATGAATCTATAACCATCATCTGCATAATACCCAATCAATGCAAGAAAGTACGATAAACAAGGATAGCTTATGACATCAACATGTTCAAACAAAGAAGTTGTATCATGTAAAGTCTTCAACTTATAATAGAATCTAGAAACAATACAGCCATTTCTGTCATTCTTGATGTCCAAAAAATATCACAATCACCATTCTATTCAAATAAACATTGTATCATCTCCAAGTTGGAGGCTTTGAGGGCCGACTGAGATGTAGAAAATGAAGAAATAAAGAAAAATACTTTCACACTATATTCTTGTTCTCTCCATTTTCTTGTTTGGTCAATTTTCTTCATAGCAACCTCACTACCATTTTTCAACATCCTTTATGCACAAATTTGAAGCAAATAACATTTTTCAAGATGAAAAGATGCTTGGATGTGAAGACTTGTGCTTCTATCTGAGATGCTAAATATATAAATTTTGAGATATCGAATCTTGGATGAAACTATGAGGGCCTTTCCTTGAATGCATCCACTATGATTTGAATTACAAATAGTTCGATGGACTTTATCTCATTTGGAAAAGAAACACAATATCCTTTTAAAGATATAAAAAGAAATAAACGAGGCTATTCAGGTCAACACTAGAAACAATGCTTATGAGTATAGAAATTTTGAGATGTTGAATGCCATATCAAATTAAGGTTTCTTGCCTTGAATACATCCAATTGAATGTTAAAGAAAATATACAACTAAACCCATAAATCCCGCAACACAATCCATAAGTAATGGGAGGACACAATTAATATGGGATAAGTATGCTACTTCTATGGGGGGGCTCTACCATCGTTTAGAGTGGTTGGTCTAACTAAACATTTATTTGAGATGGAGCTGGACATTTACGTTCTCTAGCAGTGACAACTTTTGTAATGGAAATAGAAGGTGTCTATGCAATGGTTGAAATCCCTAGGTGTAATCACATCACCCAATTCACAATAACAATCATAGAAAAACTTTAGGGGGGGATTTAGAGCATTTTGGAAGGGATTAATAGTAAAATTCATTATTCCGCCATTCTAAACTATTTTTCAAGCATGTCTCCATATATTAACCTTGTTATAAAATTTGGTTTAGAAAGTGAATTTGTTTAACTATGCATCAAATAAAATAAATGAACTCCACAAACAAGCTTTGTCTTTCTAAATGTGACTAATTAGCATAGATCAAAGAGAGATTCCATGGTGGTGAAGGAAAATGTACTTGCAGATGGAGTTTGCTAATAATTCATCAATGCATGTTGCATTGAATTATAGTGTTTGATAATGGGTTTTGTAAATTGCTTGAATCAAGTGTATGTTGAAGGGCTTGATGGTAGACATTGACTTTTAGCTACATCATAGACACTAGTTCTTTGCCGAATGAAACAACAATACTTAGTAATTATAGCATTGATTCTAATTCTATTAAACATAATGGTTTTTTCTTTGTGTGCTTGATAGAACTTTGAGGCCAACCATACTTAGATAATTGAGGGAAACATGTAAAATGAATATATTCAATGCTGATATGCATAGATGGATCAAAATTCCAATAGAAAAGTCAATATAGACATATTTGCATTGGTGAAAGAAGAAAAAGAATTTCAAAGAACTTATTTGTGTTCCTCTTAGATATAAAAAGTTTCATTTGTTAGTCCAAGAACAACAATTACGCTTAGTTATCCAACAACTATTTCGAAGCTTTCTTAATGGTGTTTGTTAGTCTACTTGCTACTCATTAACTAGCCAACATGTTTGTAGGAAAATTGTTTTACAATATGATACATTCCAATATTGGGTATTACTCATATGTTATTTTATATAAAAACAATCTTCTATCCATCTAATGATGATAAATATTTTTTATTTTTTATTTTTATTTTTATAAATAACATTTTTATGTGAATATTAAATTTCAATGCAATGTGTTAACTTTACAAATGACCTAGTTTTAGAGATCATTCCATCTTGTGCATTTGATATATTGTAAAAGGAGTCCCCTCCACACACACAAAGATGCTTCTTCTTCATTCTCTTTATTTCATTCTAAAGACATGGAGTTACTCTATCTTTCTATTTTTATCTTATTTTGGGAATTTATCCTAGAACATTTGGTATCAGAGCAATTTTATCTATAACTTTTTTGGGGGAAGTGTCAAATATAATTTTCTTTTAGAGCCTCAAGAGACATATCTAAGTACATATGAAAATTTTTAGGTCCTAGTTCACTATACATTTGGAGTTATAGTCTGTGGAAGTTAGGACCTTTAACTAGTCCAAAAACTAGTCTCAACCAGGTGTTCTGGATAAAACTCTTTTATCTAAATCTCACAAGATTGAGATTGATTTCCACCTATTGCATAAGAAATAATATAGACCATAGTGTTTTGGGAAAGTTTTTGGAATCTAATTAATACTGAGAGGGGGGTGAACCAATATTAGCACAGTTATGAACAATCTTAACTTCTTAACTGATTAATCCGAACTGAAATTATGCATCCACATAAACAATAAAATTCATCATCACATGAGCGCAATACACTGAACACACATATTTTTACATGGAAACCCAAATGGGAGAAAACCATGGAATACTCTCTTATAATATAAATATTACATTCATGAAAGCACCAACTTCCAAAGTTCTCCAACACCAATTGGAAGGAGGCATCGACCCCTTGGTTTTATAGGCACCAACCTGAAGGAAGCACCAAATCCCTAATTTACCAGCTCCAACTGGAAGGAGACACCGACCCCATGCTCCTTGCCCCATCCCATCGTCCTAATATAGAAGAAGAATATATTACTTTTTTGTTCTTCTGATCTGCGCACTCTTATGATAATATGTTGTTATCAATGTTGTGTGCACCTTCTACAACCTTTATTTATTGCAATCACCGATCAGTATCACAAACTTCACTTGAACACATCAACAAGATATGCTTGAATTCATACTTCTCAAACTGTGCATTGTTTCATTATATTCTATAGTCTGTACTCAAGTTCATTATTTCGTTCTGTTTATGGGCATCTGCAAGCTTCAACTGATATTGTGCATCTTCTGGTGAGCTATTGTTATGAATTCACACATCAGTATCAGATCAATCTATGCACCTTCTATGATATTTTCGTTTTGTATTGGTGCAACAGTATTTAGATAATTTGCGACCTTCTGTGCATCCTCTATGATTCGGCCTTTTAGTTCTTTGCACTTGTATCTGATCATCCTTATCATAATGCACATCCTTTCCTTGTTCAACAATTTTGTCTTAGCGCATCAGATAAACTACTTTACTTCGCACACCTTGATCTATACTTCTAGTCTGTCTTTGAGCACTTGTCTTAGATCATCGTGAATATCTGCGTATTTTCTGTGGTACTATCATTCTGATCTCATGCACTTTCACATCTTTTGTATTTCTTTCTTTCTATCTTCGCAACTATCACATATAAACTACATCATTATGTGCACCATCAGAAATTATGTTCTTCTATTCGCGCACACTCATATTTTTGCTAGATCATGTTGTTCTAGTTCCTTGAGCCCTTGATGCCCCAAAATAAGAAGCTTGCTAAATATGTATCTTCATGTCTTGAGCTCACAATATTACTTCAATTCTCCGACTTGGCTTCTTATTTATACTTGTTTTGTGCGGAGGGTGATGTCCACAAGCTGGTTGTGGCTTCCCTTCTTCCTTGATTCATGGTTCATGCTTTCACCACTTGTCATGTTCTGCACTGCTGAGGTGTCATCTCTCTGTGGGGCTTGTGCATACTTGGTCCTTTCCTTAGTGGGACTTGCACCCTTGCAGTGTGGGCTTGCACCCTTGATGTTCCATTGCTTGTGGGACTTGCGCACTTGAATTATCCGACCACTAATTTCTTCTTGTATTCTTGCACACTTCAACAACTTGAATGCTTATTTTGATTGGTGTATCTTGCACACTTATGGGGCTTGTATACCTATCTAACCGCTTCTCGATTCCAAGCCACTTGTGCACTCCCAAAACTTGACCAACCATCTCTTTAGAATTTCCTTGAAGTAACATGTTAGGTGGACATGGGACTTGCACATGTATCGAATATATTTCTTATGTACTTCTTCAAACTTGATATGCTTGATGTACTTCTAGATATACGTCTTTAGACAGGAACAAGAATACTGAAGCCTCTTTGACATTACTTGACATCAATGTCAACCAAATTTCAACAATCTCCCCCTTTGGCATTGATGTCAACACCTCATGAAGTTGTGCATAATCAACTCATGGAGTTGTGCACTTCATCTGTGTTTTGGTTGCAGTACTCCCCCTGTGTTCTTTCCAGTTTGAGCCTTTGCTCATCTGCACATCATGTTGCCAATGATATTCCCTATGTCTTATAATTCTCTGTGGATTGCATGCTTCATGATCTTTATTAGCTTCTTTTTATCTCTGCGATGATTGCATGCTTCATGATGATCTTTCTCCTCCTTTGACATCAATGGAAAAGAGGTGCCATCACTGCGTAATTATAGGTTTTGCTTTCTTCTGTTTTGCGCTAGCCTTTGAGCATCGTCTTCCTTTGAATTACTCCCCCTGTATTCATGCTTCATTCTTCCGTTGGTGTATCTATGCAAATTTTAGTTACCTTGCAATCTGTACATTGTTTCTGTAGTTTTCTTGGATATGCTCCCCTCGTACAATGGATATATTCCTTCTATATTGATCTTCTGTTCCTATCATATCAACCATACATCTTCATTCCTTCCGCAGTTCTTCATACCATCTTCCCATTGTTTTCCTTGTTGATTCATTCTAGCGTCTAACTATTCCATTTGTCGCCTTTACTGCATTGTGACCACTCATCATCACCTTTTCTAACATTGCATATCTCGCCACGACAACCAAATATTTTTGCACACACATCCATCTATCAGCCATCTTGGCAATAAAGCGATATGACAAAAAATTCGTGTGGAGACTTTAACGTGTCACATTGCTACTCGAGCCTTTTGGACAACATCATTTCAGTTGCATGGAACAATGAATTAAATTTCCTCTTTTTGTCCTCTTGCCCAAATTCATTAACTTATGCAATTACTTTTGGCGTCTCCATAACTAACTTCAAATCGCATCGATATGAACTGCATGAACTCCAAGTCTCTTCAACTTAATTTTTGTGCACGTGGAGAACCACCTTCTGGTTCTATAAATGAACCGCGAATTACCTGGTTCATCATCCTTGTTCCTTCACTGTCTCCCTTGTTATGCCTCTTGCTATCCTTGAATCTCTCATAATGTCTTCCTTCTTCTAGAGGTTTAACAACTCACTTGAAAGTGTACGGCTTGCTGTTCAGTCACAACAAGCAGATTTCACACGGCTAAAAGTGGATATGGGAATTTGGAAATCTCAATTCAATGAGTCTGAGTTCAACCATTGGTATGTGCAATCACAGGCTAATCACTGCAATGCGGAGGGATTATCCGATCTGAGAAGGAAAGTGGAATTCTTGGAGCAGCAGCAACAATGGATTCTTGAAATGCTCAACTCGATTCAGGATGAGAAATCCATTGATAATGCGTTGTTTGTAACTCTACAACTTTATCCTTTGAATCCATCCTATAAATTCAATGAGCCGGTTCTGATGGATATTAAACTTCGACTTGCTCAACAACCAGCCAATCATGACATGGAACTAGACCTTGAAATACACCTCTGAATTACCATTGTAATTCTCAATTTTGCTTGATACAGATTCCATCGTCGTTTTGAACTTCAATGTCTTTAGGCCTTGGCATGCAGCCTTTGTTGTACTTCAACATTGTATTTTGAGATAGAGAGCTTATGTAATTTTGTAAAGACAAACTTTTGAATATAATACCAACTTCGTTCACGTATATGCGCAGACTCATGTTTGTTCTTCGGCAAGGATCATTTGAAATTTTCTTCATTCTGTTACATGTGTGTGCACTTTGTGCGACAACTTAACTTCAATGCATTACAGCAATTAATTGCTTATATGTGCATAAATTTTGAAACATAACATTAATGCAACCAACTTCAAATTCTCTAACTATAGTACTTCACTAACACACTCCTTGAATTCCTAATGAACATCGTGTTGAATTCAAGGATATTACTTAATCTCTTGAAAATTAGCAAGAAGGACAACAATTACTTGTTGCTTGAGATGTACTTGGGTTGTTATATTCTTTTGCGCATGTCTGAGGAGTTTTCCTTACCTACATCTTCATGTGCGCACTTCCATTATGATACTGTGTCGGACTGTCTTCCCTTTTGGTCCTTGTATTGCGATTAGGTAGAATATTCCCATCTGGACAGTTCATTATTCTTTGACAATACATAGCCTTATGTCCAAAGCCATCACATGCATAGCATCTCACATTTTGACAATACTTTGCAATATGACGAATGTAATTGCATTGCACACTTCATTGTATTAATCCTTCTTCTGGTAGTGTAACGAAAAGAATTGTAATTACTGAAGGAATTATCATACCTAAATGGATTCATTCGATTTGGACCTTGCTTACTGTCACAGAGATTCTTAGTTTTGTCATAGCCAAGTCCTGACTTATCTACTGGTGATCTCTAATCATTCAAAATCTTGTTCAAGATTGATGTGATGCCTTTGAATTTGTTCTTCACTTCATCTTCAAGACCAGCCTTGTCACTTCCCGAATGTGCACAATTCGGAGTATCATTTATGATGTGATCTTGAACTTGTTTCTTTCCCTTTATCTTGATCAACTTGTATTCTAAGCGAGATATCTCTCTATCCTTCAATTCAAGTTGACTTGTTAGCATCTTATTTTTCTGCACTAACTCCTCCAAATAAGTCTTCAATACCGATTTATTTTCTCCAAGTACTTTGATCTTTTCTACTGCGCAATTCAGTTGTTTCTCACAGTTCATCATCTTTTCACTAACATGTTTATCAAGAGACTCTTGAAACACCTTAGCTTACTTAACCCGTTCTTCATACTTTGACAATTGGTCCTGACGTAGTTTACTCTTCGTTCTTGACTTCTTCAATTCATCCAGGGCACTGACCAGTTCACGTTCCCAATCAACCTCTACAACTTCTTCTTCTTCAGATTGACTGTCAGATTTAATTTTTGCGACAAGATTTTAAGGTGTATTGAAGGATCCACTAAATAAATACTTATCCAATGATCCTGGTTTTCTTTGTGCAACTGGTGTACTCTTCTTGACTGATGAACAACTCTTCTTATTTTCTTCATTTCTTTCTTCTTCTACAAAGGCCATGAATAATACCTCTTTTGGCTTATCATCACAATCACTTTTTTCGAATAAATTGTTTTCTTCCTCAATATACAAAATATTCATTTGTTTTGGAACTTTCTTCCTCTTATCAGGTTTGTCCTGAGTGCATGCCATCCTTTGTTCATGGGAGATAACTTCTTCCTCATTGCCTCTATCTCCATCTTCCCTGTATGGGAACTTTGAAGCAAAGTGTCCTATCCCTCCACATCTGAAACATTTGAAATGCAATTTATTCTTATACTTACCATGTCCACTTTTCATCTTCCTTATGAAGTTTGATTCTCCTTCATCTGATTCATTACAAGAGTCCTTGTCATGTTCATATTTAGCCTTTCAGTGGCTTTAAAGGATACTTATTTTATGATGGGATTTTCTTTCTCAATTCTCATCTCATACGCAGTCAAGATCCCTTGAAGCTCATCCTTTGTCAGATCTGCAATATTGGCTCTATCTTCTAACACAAACACCTTTGTGTCAAACCTTGGAGGCAGAGTTCTTAGTATCTTCTGCAATACATTATTATTCTTCTTCTAGTGTAACTCCAAGACTCTTGATGGCATTAACTAACTCATCAACTCGCAAGAAGTAATAAGCAATATTTTCTTCATCTTTCATTTTCAAAGATGCATATAATCCAAAGTAATTCTGCAACTTTTCCTTCTTTACTTTCCCATCACCTTCATAGACATTTCTGCGTGTATCCCATACCTCCTTGGTTGATGTGCGATGCATGAATCTAATAAATTCAGTTTCTGTTAACCCACATAGCAGTGTGTTTATGGCTCTTGCATTGCATTCATATTGTCTCTTCTTAGTTGGATCAATTGGTGCGATTGCTGGTACATTATAACCGTCCACATTGGACTGCCAAACATCAACTCCAAGTGATTGCAAATATACTTCCATCTTGATCCTCCATAAGGTGTAGCTGGTTCCATCAAACCTTGGTGCTATGTTGGTGGAGAGAAATTATTGTTTTTCCATATATGTGCATGGATCTATGTTCCAGATGTTAAGTTGTTACTGAAGACACCCGCTTTAATACCAATTGTTGGAATCTAATTAATATTGATAGGGGGGTGAATCAGTATGAGCGCAGTTATGAACAATTTTTAACTTCTTAACTAATTAATTTGAACTGAAATTATGCATCCACATAAACAATTGCATTCATCATCACATGAGTTCAATACACAGAACACACAAATTTTTACGTGGAAACCCAAATAGGACAAAACCACATAATGCTCTCCTATAATATAAAGATTACATTCATGGAAGCACCAACTTCCGAATTTCTCTAGCACTAACTGGAAGGAGGCACTGACACCTTGTTTTTATAGGCACTGACCTGAAGGAAACACCAACTACCTGATTTACCAAATCCAACTTGAAGGAGGCACCGACCCCCTGCTCCTTTCCCCGTCCTGCTACCCTAATATAGAAGAAGAAGATATTACTTTGTTGTTCTTCTGATCTGTGCACTCTTCTGATAATCTGATGTTCTCAATGTTGTGCACATGACCTTATGCAACCTTGAAATATTGAAATCATTGATCTGTATCACAAATTTCACTTCAAAAAATAAACAAGATACACTTGACTTCATACTTCTCAAACTGTGTACTATTTCATCATATTCTATATTATGCGCTCAGGTTCAGTATGTAGTTTTGTTTCTACGCATTTGCAAGCTTCAACTGATACTACGCATCTTCTGGTGAGTTGTTGTTATGACTTCACGCATCAGTATCATATCAATCTGTGCACCTTCTGTGATATTTTCATTTTTGTCTTGGTGTAATAGTCTTTAGATAATATACAACCTTCTGTGCATCCCCTATGATCCGACCTTTCAGTTCTTTTCACTTTTCTCATATCATCCTTATCATAATGCACATCCTTTCCTTGTCCAAAAATTATGTCTTAGTGCATCAGATAAACTACTTTACTTCATGCACCTTGATCTATACTTCTAATATGTATTTGTGTACTTGTCTAATATCATATGTGAATGTCTGTGTACTGTTTGTGACACTGTCATTCTTATCTCGCGCACTTGTGCATATTCTATATTTATGCCTTTCTGTCTTCACGCAACTATCACAAATAAACTAAATCATTCTACGCAACATCATCAATTATGTTCTTTTGTTTGTGCACACTCGGCTTTCTACTATATCATGTTGTTCTAGTTCCTTGAGCCCTTGATGCCCTAAACTAAGAAGCTTTCTAACACTTTATCTTCCATTCTTGAGCTCACAAGCTTACTTCAAGTCTCCAACTTGGCTTCTTATTTATACTTGTTCTACATGGATGGTGATGTCCACAAGTTGGTTGTGGCTTCCCTTCTTCCTTGCTTCACGGTCCATGCTTCCGCCACTTGTCATGTTCTGCGCTGCTAAGGTGTCATATTTCTGTGGGTCTTGTGCATACTTGGTCCTTGACTTAGTGGGAATTGAGGCCTTGCGATGTGGTCTCGCGCCCTTGATGGTCCATTTCTTGTGGGACTTTTGCACTTGACTTATCCAACCTCTACTTTCTTCTGGTATTCTTGCGCACTTCAACAACTTGAATGGTTCTTTTGAATCTTGATTGGTGTATCTTGCGCACTTCTGGGGACTGTATACCTATATAACTGCTTCTTGTTTCCAAGCCACTTATGCACATGGGGGCTTCACTCAATAAACCACTATCATACCACGTTCGTTCGTGGCATATGAAACAATACCCCTAATTTCACTAAATATTGGAAACCCCTATGCCTTCCCAATTTAAAAAAAAACCCTATTTTCACTAGATATTGTATGTATCAATTTTTTCGTTAACATTTTTTATACCCCTTTATATTTCTACCTAGTATATTGATATGATACCCCTCTTATGACCCCACATGCATTCTACAATGCACCTTGCTTCTTTCGATGTATATTGTGGATGCACATTACTTCACCCACAATGCAATTACTCAACCACATATCATTATGATTTGCAACATCTAATGGTCTAATGAAGAGATAGGAGATCACTTCTTGTATGTCACTAGAGCCAATGCACATAGTACAACATTTACATTGCATGATGCAGTTCCCCAATCGCTGACTAAGCCTATTGTGGGCTAGGTATCTAAGCCCCCAGGGCCTGTAACAAGATCTACAAGGATGACTAAACCTCCCAAGGCCTATAATAGGAATGAGTGGTTGGGTATTCAATCCCCCAAGGCCTATCAAGGGCCTATAACATGCCCTGGAGGCTCAGAGCCTCCCAAGGCTATTGGTAACAACTAGATGAGTGCTATTGGTAACAATTGGTTGTCAATGACCACTGTCTCTCGACTGGAAACCCACTTCACCACAAAACCCCTGGCCTGAAGCATGCCTCAAGAAACGATTTCCCTACGTACTAGTAAGTTCGAGCCTTGCCTCAACCCTATTTCTCATCCGGCCGTGATCCCGCCATCTCCATTTGGCGGATATTTGTCAGCCCACCCATATAAAAAAGACCCCAAAGTATTTTTGTATTGTTACATTAAATTAAAAAAACCCTTTGCCCCTTAATATATAAGCAATATAATTTTTAGTTTTTCTTGAATATTTAATACCGTAATATGAATGAACGTGATATTATATTGCCTTCTAGTGAAGCCCCCGTGCTTATGCACTACCAAAACTTTTCCAACCATCTCTTTGACATTTCCTTGATGTAACATGGCTAGGTGGACATGGGAATTGCGCATGTACTAAATGTATTCCTTATGTACTTCTTCAAACTTGATATGTTTGATGTAATTCTGGATATACTTCTTTAGACCGGAACATGAATATTGAAGCCTCTTTGTCATTAGTTGATATCAATGACAACCAAATTTCAACAAAAGTTACCAGAAATTTCTCTTGCCACATCATAATTTGGTCAAACATGTTGCATTGTAGAGAAGACATATCAAGCTACTATAGGTCAAATTTTCAGAGTCAAAGTGATTGAAATTTCAGAGATACTTTAGGAGAAAGTTTAGCTAACAAGACAATCTACGAACCAAGGTTTTAAAGGTCTGTTAACTTGAATTTTTCATAACTTATAGTTGGAATATTTTTTTAGGGTGATTCAAAAGGTATTATGGATAAATGAATAAAAAATAGATAAGAACTTTAGTAAATATTAGTGGTCTCACATGGAAATGGGTGACATAAAAAATTATGCACCTGTTAAACCTCCAAAAGGTTCGTCAATGCCAAAAGAAGAGCATGAAGAGGTAGAATTTGGGTTGTCCAAGTTTAGCGAAAGAGTAGTCAGCCTTGAAGTTACAATGATAAGAAAGGTGGACATCAAGAATATTGTAACTAAAGAATAATTCAAGAATAACCTTGAAAACATGAGGGAGGAAAATTTGAAGGATATGTGATTGTTAGGAACCCATGTCTTTACTTTGTTAGTATATTGTTGTTGGACGCATATGCTTTGTAAGTCGTCCTGTAGTATTGTTGATCAATAGTTTGTGTTATTGTTGTTGGCGCATATGCTTTGTAAGTCGCCCGTAGTATTGTTGATCCATAGTTTGTAGTGGCCCATGGTTTTGACCCATAGTATTGGCGCCTAGACTTAGTATATAAGTGTGTGTTGAGACCTATGAAAGCACCGTGAAGTTATTTGTATTGAACTTGCTCATAGGAGGTTTCCCCCTCGAAGTGGCCTGTGATCAATATAAAAGTGATTCCGAGTTCTGTCATTTCTGCTATTTCGCATATTCTTATTAATTAATTGTTGCAGGTGCTTCACATCTGGTATCAGAGAACTTTCTTGGGCTCGCTGGGTAAAATTTATGCCAAATTTTTTTTTTGCATCTGTTGCAGGTTCGGATTTGGGAATAATGCCTATCCGCTTAACTGTGGGAAGTACTTGGGCATAAGCCCTAAAACTCATTGTGAGGAGTACCACAGGAACCCCGAAGTAGCTGGCCCATTGAGAGGACCTACCAGCGAAAAGGGCAACGACCCCTACCTAATTGACTAGTTCCCACCCGTGAGGTAAACCAAGAGCTGTCGTTTATGGCAAAGCGGTTATCATTTTTACCTGAGCCGTGGAGTGAGGGGTACTGCCCCAATACGCAAGTCGTCAGATAGCATTGGTGGCCGAGTGAAACCCCTGAACTGTTAGGAAGCCGCACATACCTGGGGTACATATCTATTTTCAGCTGAACTGTTGTCAATCACTGTTGTGCCGTTTCAGATCCATTCTGAAAGCCATTCCAGATCCAGCCTTTTTCAATCCATTCGGCACCATTTCAGATCCCTTCCGAGCCGTAGCTACTCCAGTCTGGAAAAAAAAATAGTTTTTTCTCCATATCTACCTTGTTTTCACTCTGTTTCCCTTGAAATTTTCGGGGAACCCCTGTCATCCCATTCTGCATATTTCATTCCTGACGACCCTATCCCCAATTCCCCTTCCCAAAGCGGGAAATCCCACATTTGTCTATTTTTAGGGTTTGCCATAACTTCCTCAGATTTCACCCAATCACCTTCAAATTTTACCACAGAGTTCCTTTTCGAATTCTGCTTCTTTGTCCCCCTTTGGTAAATTTTCTCATTCTTTCACCCTGCTTCTGAAATCCTCATTTTCGCTTCCCTGTCTATTCGACAGTGTCCAAAACCTAGTCAAACCCCAATTACCCTTCAGATTTTTTTCCAAGTCCAGATTTTCCTTTACTGAAGTAGTTTCTATTTTTGTTTTCCTACCCAGTCAACAACAAAAAAAAAATCCTGGTTATGGTTGTCACCCGTGTAGGAGCAAAAACCATGGAAGACGCACTTACAGCCATCCAAGCCAAACTCCAGGATCTAAATGAAAAATTTCTCGGCCTCCATCTTGAACATTCAGCTATGAACAACAAACGGCAGTCCCAGTCTTCATCAGACAATGGGTTCTCTTCTTCCAGCAATTTCCGTGGTCCGAAGCTTGATTTTCCTCGCTTCAATGGTACTGATCCAATTGGATGGATCTATCGTGCAAAACAGTATTTCAGTCTGCATAATACTTTTTATGTCAACAAAGTTCCGCTTGCATCCTTTCATTTGGAACAGGAAGCTCTTCAATGGTACTGTTGGTACATCAAGGCTCATGAAGAGCCAAAATGGCCAGACTTTTGCTAGCTCCTTTTGCAACGATTTGGTCCTAGGGATTTTGATGACTTCACAGGAGCCCTCACTAAACTTCACCAAATTGGCACTGTGAGAGAGTATCAAACTGAATTTGAGAAACTAGCCAACCACACTGAAGGATTGTCTGATGACTTTTACCGGAGTTGTTTTATCAGTGGTCTAAAGGATGCCATCCGCTCTGAGGTCAAAATGTTCTGTCCCAACACAATATGGAAACCCTAGGATTGGCTAAGCTGGCAGAAGACAAGATTGCAGCCCAACAACGCTCCAAGCCCACTTTTGTTCCCTTCCGAAATATGGGTTCTCAACGACCACCTATACCGTAGGCTCCTCAACCAACTCCTATCAAGCGTTTGTCTGAAACAGAGATGCAAGCACGCAGAGAAAAGGGGTTTTGCTATAATTGTGATGAGAAATTCACTCGGGGACATAGATGTGTTCAACAAAAGCTCTATCTCTTGGATGTGGATTCTCTGCCTGCCTCTGAAATTGGTGACAAATATCCAGAAACAATAGATGCTCCGATCGACATTCAGGAACCGCCTATTGATCCTCCGTCTCAATATGACCAGCCAGAGATATCTCTCCATGCTTTAGCTAGAATCACCACCCCCCAAACAATGCGGGTCGGGGGTTACTTCAAGAAGCTTCCTCTTACAATACTCATTGATTCTGGTAGCACTCATAATTTCATTGACCCTCAGATCGCCAAACAAGCTGATTGTTTTATCCATCCTTGCTCCAACTTTGAACTCATGGTTGCCAATGGGGGCACCTTACCTTGCAAAGGGAAGTGTCGAAATGTGCGTATCTCTATGGGATATTATACCTTGCACTCTGACATGTTTTCCTTGACCTTAGGCGGATGTGATGTGGTTTTGGGCGCTCAATGGCTACGCACACTTGGCCCTATCTTAGTGTATTTTGCTGAACTTTGGATGCAATTTTCCCTCAATGGACAAAAACACACATTGACAGGATTACAACCAAGTTCTCTCAGCATCATCAGTTCACATCGCATGGAAAAACTCCTCAAGAAGAATTCACATGGTGTCATCGCTCAGATCCATTCCATTTAGATGCAACCATCAACGGTCTCCACTACTCCTTTGGATCTACAACAAATTTTGGATCGATATACAGGTGTCTTTGCTGAACCAGTGGGATTGCCACCTTCCAAGCTAGAAGACCATCGTATTCAACTCCTTCCTGGCAGCGTTCCTCCCAACATCAGGCCCTATCGCTAGCCATTTCACCAAAAAACTGAGATTGAAATGCTCGTTCGGGACTTATTGAAGCAAGGTATTATTCGCCCAAGCACTAGTTCCTTTTCTTCTCCAGTTCTTCTTGTCCGCAAAAAAGATGGGTCATGGTGCCTTTGCATTAACTTCCGAGCACTTAATCATCTCACCATCAAGGATAAGTTTCCAATTCCTGTTGTTGATGAGCTTCTTGATGAGCTTCATGGGGCTCACTTTTTCTCCAGGTTGGATCTTCATTCTGGGTATCATCAAATTCAGGTTCATGAGGATGATATCCCTAAAACAGCTTTCTGCACACATGATGGCCATTATGAGTTTTTATTCATGCCCTTTGGCCTCACTAATGCTCCTTCCACATTCCAGGCCTTAATGAATAAAATATTTCGACCCTACTTGCGGAAATTCATTTTGGTATTCTTTGATGATATCCTCATCTACAGTAAAACATGGGATGAACATCTCCAGCATCTGGATCTTGTCATGCAACTTTTCTCTGACCATCATCTCCATGCCAATCAGACTAAATGTGTTTTTGGACAGAAGGAAGTTGAGTATCTCGGGCACATTATCTCAGCACAAGGGGTTCACGTGGATCCTGCCAAAATCGATGCCATGAACAATTGGCCGCATCCTCAGACACTCAAGAGCCTTCGTGGTTTTTTGGGGTTGACTAGCTACTACCGCAAGTTTGTCATGGATTATGGGAAGATGCAGCTCCATTAACTGCTCTATTGAAAAAGGATGCTTTTACATAGACACATGCTGCTCAGTGTGCATTTGACAAACTAAAACAAGCTATGTGTACTACACCTGTTCTAGCTATGCCCGATTTTTCCAATCCCTTCACTATTGAGAGTGATGCTTGCGGCAATGGACTTGGTGTTGTTCTCCTTCAAGATGAACACCCCATTGCGTTCACCAGCAAAGCCCTTTCAGGTAAGAATTTAGTTGCCTCTACCTATGAGAAGGAAATGATGGCTATTTTGCATGCAGTACAGAAGTGGCGACCATACCTATTAGGGAATCATTTTTGCATCAAGACTGATCACCAGAGTCTGAAATATTTCTTGGAACAATTTGTCTCCTCCCCAGCACAATAGAAATGGGTTAGCAAACTCATGGGTTATGACTATGAGATCACTTACAAGAAGGGTAAAGACAATATTGTGGCAGATGCTCTTTCTCGCACATTTGATGCCCAAGGTTCTCTTTCAGCTATTTCTATGCCTGTTCCAAATTGATTGCAATTTGTTCAACAGGGTTATGTCAATGACTCTTCCTTATCTCAAATCATCCAACGCTTGACCAACAACTCTTCTGTTGTACCACATTACTCTCGGGATGGTGATTCTCTGAGATACAAGGGTCTTCTGGTGCTTCCCCAGAGCACAGATCTTCAACGGGCTGTCTTCTATGAACTCCATGCTTCTCCATCAGCAGGGCACTCTGGGTTCCTCAAAACGTATGAACGGGCACGGCGTAACTTCTTTTGGCAGGGCATGAAAATGAAAATTCAATAGATGGTGGCCGAATGTGATACCTGCCAGCGCAATAAGGGTGAAAAAACACTCCTTCCAGGATTGCTCAAACCCTTGCCCATACCTACACGGATTTGGGCAGATATTTCTATGGATTTCATTGAAGGGCTCCCTAAATCTGGAAGGAAGATAGTGATTCTCATTGTGGTTTATCGCCTCTCCAAATATAGTATTTTTGTGCTCTCATCCATCCCTATACAGCCTCCTCAGTCGCTCAAATTTTCCTGGACCAGATCTTTCATCTTCATAGCATCCCTTCTTCCATTGTCTCGGATCGTGATGCGACTTTCACCAGTCATTTTTGGACAGAACTATTTCGCCACACTGGAACCAAACTGAAGATGAGTTCAGGGTATCACCCACAAACAGATGGTCAGACTGAAATTATCAATAAATGATTGGAAACTTATCTTCGTTGCTTCACCTCTGAACAACAACATCCATGGGAAAAGTGGCTCCCTCTCGCTGAATGGTGGTACAATATCTCTTACCACACTGCCTCTAAAATGAACCCATATGAAGCAGTCTATGGTCAGGCACCTCCAGTTCTTTTTCCATACACCCCCAACAGTTCACCAGTTCAGGAAGTTGACACGGTCCTTCGAAACCAAGATCAGTTTCTTCGCATTTTGCGGGACAATCTTCACATGGCAAGAAATCGCATGAAGCAACAAGCTGATCAGCATCGTTCTGAGCGCACTTTTCAAGTAGGCGATATGGTTTTTCTTCATCTCCATCCGTACAAGCAATCCTCCCTGAAACTCAAAGGGCATCATAAGCTCGCTCCAAAGATCTATGGGCCATATCGGATTCTTCAGAATATTGGGTCCGTTGCTTATAAATTGGAACTTCCTCCTTCTTCCCGCATTCATGCAGTCTTTCATGTCTCTTGTCTGAAGAAAGTTCTTGGCACCAACATCAGTGGAAAAATGATTTTACCCGAACTGGATAATGAAGGATCCATCCTTTTGGAGCCGGAGGCCATCCTCAATCAGCGCACTCGTCAGCTTCGCTCTCGCTCTATCACAGAGGTCTTAATTCAGTGGCACGGCATGCAACCAGAGGATGCTACATGGGAACCACTCCTTCAGATTCAACAACAATTTCCACATCTAAAGCTTTGAGGACAAAGCTTTTTTTAAGGGGGAGGGGATGTTAGGAACCCATGTCTTTACTTTGTTAGTATATTGTTGTTGGACGCATATGATTTGTAAGTCGTCCCATAGTATTTGTTGATCAATAGTTTGTGTTATTGTTGTTGGTGCATATGCTTTGTAAGTCGCCCGTAGTATTGTTGATCCATAGTTTGTAGTGGCCCATGGTTTTGACCCATCGTGTTGGTGCCTAGAATTAGTATATAAGTGTGTGTTGAGACCTATGAAGGCACCGTGAAGTTATTTGTATTGAGCTTGCTCATAGGAGGTTGCCCCCTTGAAGTGGCCTGTTATCAATATAAAAATGATTCTGAGTTCTGTCATTTTTGCTATTTCGCATATTCTTATTAATTAATTGTTGCAGGTACTTCACAGTGATAATATGTAGGGATCTATCAACTGTAAAAAACTCACAATCTAACTCTCAAGATTATTTGCAAAGAAGAAGAAGCATGCATTCAATAATCACTCATAAACACGGAATAATGGACAATGCCAATATCATACAATGAATAATGAATGTAGAGAATGTATTACAATAACCAATGATGAGGCATCATATAGGATTCGAATTAGCCAAGTAGGGAATTCGAATCTGAGTTCAAATTCTAGCATGAATAACTATGGAGACATCATCCAGTCGGTAGTATCAGTCACAACTGGTAAGAGTCAGTCAAGTGTGACCAACTGAGTCTAACATAACCATCTAGCCATAAATTAAGGAATGGAGACTCCAAGGTGGGTGCATGAGGCTTTCTAACTCAAAGTCTAGCTTGGATAACGATGGAGACATCATCCAGTCAATAGTATTAGTCATAAATTGTAATAGTCAGTCAAGTGTGTCTAACTGAGTCTAACAGAACCATCTAGGCATAAATCAAGGAATGGAGACTCCAAGGGGGGAGCATGAGGCTGTTAAATAGTCAAGTGGAACTCCAAAACTAGCTAACTAGAAGCTATAAGCAATCAGTATGAGAAATCAGTGGAAGAACTACTCAATCAATGTACTAACTGAATGATAACTCTCGGTAGGTGAGATAAGGCGCCCTAACTGAGTGATAACTAGTGGTAGGTGAGAAAAGGCACCCAAACTGGCTGTGGTAGGTGGAAAAGGTGCACTTTCCATGCAGAGAAGTCAAAGAGGGCGCATTAGGTAGTTAGGAGGACAATTGGGGGCTGTAGACAGGCTCTGGAGAACTAGAAGCAAGCTCTAGATGCTGGGGAGACAACCATGATGATGACTGGATGCATGCAGTGGCATGCAGATTTGTATGCAGGCATGAAAAATACAAAAATGATGGTGTGAATATTCCAACACCCCCCGCAAGCTATACTATGAGAAAATAACCAAAAAAAAAATAGGGCCCTGGTGACTAAGACCAAAAGTCACCCCGTACAATCAATCTAAATAAACTAAGTGAGGAAAGAGGGAAAACCCGATGGGAAGAAATCCTTCCCTCAAAATAGACCGAAGGATGCTAATGAAGCATATCATCTCTCACCCCTAAAGGAGGTAAGTGTCCTTATTTATCAAAGAAGGATCGATAGATCTGAAATGGATCAGGAATTTCACAAGGATTAATCCTCATATGTGAAAACTATGATCTGCTAGATCGGGGAGCAGTGGTTGCCCATCGAAGAAGAGGATCGGCAAAGTAAGAAGAATGAAACCTCTCATGCTAAAAATCTGATATGGCTGATCGAGGAGAAGTGGATTCCTATCGAGGAAGAGGATCAACAATGTGAGAAGGATGAAACCTTCCATGCTGAAAATATGATCTGGTTGATCGGGGAGCAGTGGCTGCCCATCGAGGAAGAGAACAAATAGGTGAGAGATATTCAGGTTCTTGTGTATCTGGATCTCCAATTCGCTCATCATCATCAGTTGCTAGACATTCTGGGTGCAACATTCTCTCATCATCATCTCCATCTGAAATATCATGTGAAAATGCATTACCACATCCAAACTCTGAATCTGAAATCTCATGTGAAGAAGCAAGTAAAACGGGATCATCATCACATGCAAACTCTAAATCTAAAATCTCATGAGGAGAAGCAAGTAAAACTGGCTCATCATCACTCGAAGGAGGAACATATCCAAAAATGTTGATGTCATGAAACTACTCCAAAATATGCATGTAGTCCTCCTTTGAACCATCATGATTGTGATCAATATCAGAAGAACTAGATGATGATGGATCTTCATTAAGATAAAAGGAGGATGCAGTAGTGGAGGCCCATTTTGAAATAGGAGTTGGACAAATAGGTGCTAGATCTTTAGGTTCTTGTGGATATGGATCTATCATTTGCACTTCTTCAAGAGTCCTCTTTTTCTCAATCTCTTTTGGTGTATCTTTGCCCTTAAGGCAACTTTCAAAGGTGCCATGAGAAAAATTTCCACTTAGAAGAACATCAACCACATTCCGAGCTAGCTTATGGTTGAGATGAGACAGTCTACTCTCTTCATGAATATGAGAGCAAAGGGAAGACTCCTTTGAGAGAGGTAAGAAATGTGAAAACTCATAAAGTTTTGACTCATGATTTGCAACTCCTTTTACAATGATTTCCCCTAAAACCATGTGTTGTACCTCGACTTCATATGGAGTAAAGATCACTCTTTTGGTCTCTCCAGTATGAGTCATTTGATACACTGAAAGGACATTAGCTGCAAGAGAAGGAACATAAAGCACATCAGAAAAGTGACCATGATCAAGATCGATTCTTCCAATCCCCTGAGAGGATATTTCTGAATCATTGCCCAAACTGATGGAAGGATCAATAGAGATTTTGAAACTGGAGAAGAGATATTTGGAGGAAGCCATGTGGCATGATTCTCTTGAATCTATGATGAAAGAAGAATCAGTTGATGCACTTGCTATGAGAGAATTACATCTTTCTTTTCCTTCGGATCTAGAAGATTCGGTATCGGGATCTTTCTTTCTTGCACATGCTGGTACAGGAAGATTGTTCTTCTCAAGTAACTGAGCCATCAAATCTATAGTCTTCATCATGCCATAAATCTTAGGATGAAAACCTCTAAAACAATAGGTGCACTTGGTCTTTCCCTTCTGATAATGCTTGGTCTTCCTTGAGTTCGAAACCCCATCTGACTATTATGTACTATCTGTAGGCCTTGTATCATTCGATCTCTTGTCAGAAATTTTTTTCTTGCCTTTACCATTCGCTCTATCTACAACTGTAAGGGCTGAATCCAATTTGGGTTTGATCATTCCCATAGAGATCAACTTCTCTTCCTCTTGAGTAAGAGATTGGATGAAATCATCAAGTGAGGGAAACTTCCATCTTTGGAATGGACAACCTAGCTGACTGGAAAGTAGAGACAAAAAATGACAAGTTTGCCCCCAACTTTGAGAGAATGGTAAGTATAAGCTGCTTGTCTTCCTTCACTATCTCATATCTTTTCAACTGTGATATCAAGCTTTTGAACTTGGTGAGGAAGGCATTGATATATTTGAAGCTGTTAGGACTCAAACATATGAGCTCATTCTCCAATTTGTTTCCTTGCATATCATCTTTCAGTCCAAAAAGGGATTTGAGCTTGTCCCAAACCTCTTTAGGAGATTTAAGATCGATGGCATGGAAGTGAACATCTTCATAAATTGAGAGAAGGAGGAGACCAAGTGCTTCATCAAGCCTGTCCAAGTACTTGGACTTTTCAGCTGCACTGAGAGGTTCTAGCATCGTTTCATTGAGTATTTGGGTGAAGCTCTTTGATATCATGAAGAGAGTCATCTTGGATTTCCACTCAATATAGTTGGAAGATGTGAGCTTTAGATCCATCTGAAACAGAGAAAGTCGAATAGTTGAAGAAGATTCTGAACGGGTGAATAAACCTACAAAACAAGAGAATTTTTGTTGATGGAGAATGCTACACTTTGACTGAACACTACCTTAAGGACACTTGGCACATAGACTAAGTCCTTCACACCTGGATAGACCTCACTGGATTTCTCCAATGAATTCAAGTAATAGCACCAGGATTTGCTGTGGAAACTCAGAGGCTTCTGGTGCACAAGTGAAAGATAACTGCTCAAAGAAATGCTGCAACTACTGCAATGGCTACAATTTGAATAGTTGTTGACTGTTCTGATACCATGTGATAATCTGCATGGATCTAGCAACTGTAACAAACTCACAATCTAACTCTCAAGATTATTTGCAAAGAATAAGAAGCATGCATTCAATAATAACTCATAAACACAGAATAATGGACAATGACAATATCATACAATGAATAATGAATGTAGAGAATGTATTACAATAATCAATGATGAGGCATCATAGATGATTCAAATTAGCCAAGTAGGGCATTCGAATCTGAACTCAAATTATAGCATGAATAACTATGGAGACATCATCCAGCCAGTAGTATCAGTCACAACTGGTAAGAGTCAGTCAAGTGTGACCAACTGAGTCTAACAGAACCATCTAGCAATATATCAAGGAATGGAGACTCCAAGGTGGGTGCATGAGGCTGTTTGACTCAAAGTCTATCTTGGATAACAATGGAGACATCATCTAGTCAATAGTATCAGTCATAAATTGTAATAGTCAGTCAAGTGTGTCTAACTGAGTCTAATAGAACCATCTAGGCATAATCAAGGAATGGAGACTCCAAGGGGGGCGCATGAGGCTATCAAATAGTCAAGTGGAACTCCAGAACTAGCTAACTAGAATCTATAAGTAGTCAGTATGAGCAATCAATGGAATAACTACTCAATCAATGCACTAAATGAATGATAACTCCTGGTAGGTGAGATAAGGTGCCCTAACTGAGTGATAACTGGTGGTAGGTGAGCAAAGGTGCCCAAACTGGCTGTGGTAGGTGGAAAAAGTGCATTTTCCATGCATAGAAGTCAAAGAGGTAGCATTAGGTAGGTAGGAGGCCAATTGGGGGCTGTAGAAAATATC
Source organism: Larix kaempferi (assembly GCA_027924585.1). NCBI lineage: Eukaryota > Viridiplantae > Streptophyta > Pinopsida > Pinales > Pinaceae > Larix > Larix kaempferi. Next base: position 11,712,577 of record BSBM01001197.1, on the reverse strand, counting down.
TGGAGAGATAGAAGCAAGCTCTAGGTGCTGGGGAGACAACCATGATGATGAATGGATGCATGCAGTGGCATGCAAAGCATGCAGATTTGCATGCAGGAATGCAAAATACAAAAAAGATGGGGTGAATATTCCAACAGGATACACGTGACCTAATTACCCAAAATTTAACTCCTCAAGAAGAGGATAAGGAGAAAAATATGGTGGAGTCACAATCACCTTGGAAGACAATTCTATAACACTCAGAGAACAAGGGCTTTGAGTGTCAGAAACCTTATCACTCATTACTCCAAGATACACATAATCGTGGGTTCAACTTGGGACCAAGGAACTACTTCATTCCCAAGATCAATATGAATAAGCGTGATTTTAATGATCCCATAACATGGGTATTCCAAATGGAGCAATTCTTTAATCTACACCAAGTTCCAACTTTACAAAAGGTAACTATTGCATCATTATATTTAGAAGAACCTGATCAATTTGTGTGGTACAAATGACTTTGTGATCATAAAAAGGACTCTATTGTCTCTTGGTTTGTAATTATAGATAAATTCATAACACATTATGATATTATTAAGAACAAAAACTGCTTTATCTAATTGATAAATCTCAGGCAAAGAGTTCCAGTTATAATGCACATTAAGAACGTTGAAAAGTTGAGTCTTCGAGTGAAGGAAATTTTAGAGGATAATTTATTGGATCTCTTTATGGGAACTAATCTATAAACAATCGTGGATATTCCACTAGAACATTTCATCACAACGGATCTTACAACTTAAAAAAATTTATTAGTTGATTTCCATAAAATGTTAAATAAGTGGAACTGCAAGGAAAATAACTAGAGCAAAGAAATACACAATCCACACAATAACACAAGATTTATCCAGTGAAAACCCAATATGGGGAAAAAACCATCCAACAACAGGGACAATGCCTTGATCTTTTATATAGAGTGCAAATACAAAGGAAATTGTACTTTCTATGGAGTTACCTATGACTATGCGGCCATAATGGCTTCTACAAGATCTCCATGGTCCTATGTTTTACTCTAATTTCCACTCCCATGTTGCTCAACTATGGAACAATACAATAACACCATAAGAATGGAACCCCTTCTTCTCCTAATGGCTTGATATTTAACATAGATCGATAGTCTTCTAGGGTTAATTTTAATGTTTTTGAATGCCTTAACTCTTGATAAGGGTTAGGGTTTTGGACCTTCTATAATGTTCTTAAAATTCCACACGTGACTAACTCTGCATGTGTGAGAACTGAGAGCTTACATGGAATCCACTCGGTACCACAGTGGTCATGTTTGACTATCAGAGGATACTTCCAAAATATCAAACACCTTGAACAACCGCTCACACAAATAGATCACAGATAAAAAAATGATGTTTTTACATGGTTTAAACTCGAAGAGGGAAACACTCCATGGCCACAACCAAATAGCTACTTAAGGAAATATTATTATGCAAATAAAAGAATATTACAAATGAGTTTCTCATAATCGATCAACTAGAAAATGATCCTCCATGCTCTTTAAATAGAGGTCATAGACCAATCAGGTGTGAAGCCATGGATCAATGGTGGTTAAGGTCGAGGAGAAGATGGACTTTCATATCATTCTATTTCAAAAACATAGTGTGACCGTCAGATTACATATATACAAATGAACACTAAAGAAACACACTTTACCTAATGAATATATTATGACAATTTGATCTTAAATAACTCCTAAGTGTCTAAATATCCTAACATTCCCCCTGAAGAACAACTTGGGATAGGATTGAAGGATTTACAAAATTGGCATTATAAGAGAATGAAGGAGTCATTAGAGCCTATCCCCCCTTAATGACAAATTCCTAAGCTCCTAACATAGATCAAAGTTTACAAACCTTCGCTTTTGTACTTGACTTTATGAAGATGTTTGGAACTTGATCATATGTAGGGAAAAAATAGCACTTCAAGAATGCAATCATGAACATGCTTTCTGATGAAGTGCATATGTAGCTCAATGTGTTTTTTGTGCTAATGTTGAACTAGATATTTGGCAATATCGATGGCACTTTTTCGCACCAAAGGGTATTCAGATGCTTATGCTTGAATCCAAACTATGAAAGGATTTTTTGAAGCCACATAGATTCCTTACTGGTATTAAATACGGCTTGATACAGTGCTTTTTCTGAAGAAAGAGAAAGAGCTTGTTGTTTCTTACAATCCCAAGTGACAGGTCCGGAACCAAGACTAAAAGCATAACCTGTAGTAGACTTTCGATCATCAAGATCGCTGGCCCAATCTAAATTAGTGAAACCAATGAACAAAGGAGTCCCCTCTGAATGGTAATGAATCCCAAACTAAAATGTACCCCAAATATATTTAAGTATCCTTTTTGTTTCTTTATAATGGCTTTCAAGGTGAATTTTCATATAGCGAGAAACACGACCAATGACAAAGGAAATATTAGGAGGGGTATGAATCCAGTATAAGATACTACCAACAAGTTGAAAATAAAAGGTGGCATTTACTTTGGGTGAAGTTAAAGCGCCGTAAATTTTGACTCCAGACTAGAAGGGAAATGGGGATGGTTTACAATATTCCATGTGAAAGCGATGAAGAAGGTCACAAGTATACTTATAAAGAGAAATAAATATTCCTTCTTTGGCTTGCGGGACTTAGAGGTGAACAAATAATGAAAATTTACTAAGTATTTCATTTCAAACTTCTTCTCAATGATGGATTTCACATGTGTTAAAGTTTATGGTCACTACTAGTAAGAATAAGGTCATCAACATAAAGAACAAGAATGATGAGACGCTTTCCTACTTTCTTGGTATAGACATTGGGGTCAGAATGGCATCTATAAAAACCAATTTCAAAGAGAAATCTATCCATTTTGGCATACCAGAGGATCTTGCTTAAGGCTATATAAGGATTTCTTAAGGAGACATACAAGTCTAGAGTCATTCTAAACATAGACACGAGGTTGTTACATGTAAATTTCTTCCTGCAAATCCCCATGCAAGAAGGAAAACTTGAAATCCATTTGATGGACCTCCCATTTATGTAAGGGTGTAAGGGAAAGAATAAGACGAATGGAGTTCATTTTGGTGACAGGGAAAAGGTTTCTTTGTAGTCAATTCCTTCAACTTGGGAAAAACCTTTGAAAACTAACCTTGCCTTCAATCTTTCAACACTTCCATTTGATGTATTATTAGTTGTGTAGACCTATTTACATCTGACAATTTTTCTTCCTTTCGGAAGAGGTATAAGATCCCAAGCATCATTCGCTATTAAAGAATGATATTCTCCATCCATAGATGCATCCAAATTTGGAATGCCTGAAGCTTCTACAAAAGTATTTGGATCATGATTATTTGAAACTTGATCCAAAAGAGATGTGGCTCGCTTGAACTAGAATAAGTTCGTCGATGATCTTTGGGATCACCAAAAACATCGCCAGTCGCTTCACATGTTGTACGATACCATTGATGAAGTGGTTGTATTGGTGCAACCGGAGTAAAATGATCAAGAAGAGGTGGATTTTCATCCTCACTGTCATCATCAGAAACTGGAGTAGGAACATTGTCAAGGAAGATGGGATTAGAAGATGGAACAAGGGTTGAATATGACCTGCAATCCACATATGTCATAGACGCCGAACTATTGTCATAGGTCGATATATTTTCATCAATTTAACATCTCTTCTAATAATTATATCATGAGAATGTGGCTAAAGAATTCCATAACATTTTACATCTTCATAGTATCCAACAAATATGCACTTTTCACTTTTAGGATGCAATACTTTCTGTTTTTCATTAGGAATACGAGTCCATGATTCATTGCCAAACACATGGAAGCGACTCACATCTGATTTAATTTTACTCCATTCTTATTCTGGTGTGATACCTTGTAAATATTTAGTGGGGGTGTGATTAACTATGTAATTTTCACAATTTATGGCTTCAACCAAAAATTGAAGACTTAGTCCCTTAGAATGGAGCATACAATTAGCCATTTCTTCTAAGGTGCAGTTTTTCCATTCAACTACACCATTTTTATATTTTGTATATGCAAGAGCATGTTGTTATTGGATTCCATGTTCATTGTAGAAAGTATTGAACTTGTTGTTAACATATTCTCCCCCATTATCATATCTTAACTTAAGAATTTGATTACCATATTTTTTTTCAACAAGGGGCTTGTAGGCTAAGAACATGTCAAATAATTCGCTCTTAAGTTTTAGGAAATAAAACCCAAGTGCATCTGGAGTAATCATCAATGAAATTTAAGAAATATTTGAATCCATAAAATGAAGCAGATGGAAGAGGACCACACAATTCACCATGCACAAGATGCAAGGAGGATGAGGCATGCCAAGAGGCACATTTTTCAAAACTGCCATGATGATGTTTTCCGAGTACATAACTAAAAAAACACCATCCATGAAAGATACCATTGGAAGACCTACCACCATATTTTCTTTACATAGTTGTTGCAATAAGCGATAATTTAAGTGACCAAATCACTCATGCTAAAGTTCATTGAAGTCATCACTATGAGCAAAAAAAATTGAGGGAAAATGTGATGACCCAAAGTTGTTAAATTTGTACAACCTGGTACTATCATCAACAATTCTAGTGGTGAGGACATGCTTAGGATATTTGAAATCCTTTATTACAACTCGGTGAGGCATAAACATTACATTCTTTGCTTCACCAAAATGAGTGATTTGATAGAATGACAACAAATTGTAGGAAATTCTTGGAACACATAGTACATCATTAAAATTCCCCTTATCTACCTGAACTATTCAATATCCTACAACATTAAGAGATATATCATCACCGAAAAACATTTTTTTAGTGTTACATTTATTCATATTAGAAAATATGGCTTTATCCTTATCCATATGATAGGATGCTCCATAATCAATGAGCCACTCATTCAAAAAGAGGAAGAAGATGCAATAAAGGAAAAATCAAAAGCACAAAGTACATGTCCATGGGATGTATATTTTGAAGAAAAATCAAGGTTGATGTTGTGCTTCTTAATTGTTGCTTCCAAGGTTGCCATCTTCTTAAAATAATTATATTCATCATGATCATCTTTCTCACAAAAGTTGCAATGACGGTTAGTCTTCTTACCTTTTGATTTAGTTCCTTTTGTCATTTTTGGAAGGATGTGTTGGCTGAGAGGGTTTGGAACCCTTGTTTTGCGTATTATTTCAAGGATTCTACTTCTTGGGATGATTGTACCTCTCTTTCCGTTGTGCCACTAAGGCCTTGCAAGATGTATCTGCATTGCTAATTATTCCAAGATGTATGAGCTTATCTTTCTCTCTAATCAAGGAATCACAAAATGATTCAAGAGTGGGTTTTTTATAGTGAATCCCCAAAGATTCTTTCATAGATTAAAAAGTAGATACAAACACAGAATAGGCAAGTCCAATCTTGGAAAGAATATGAAAAATACAGTGTTTGTCTTTCCTTTTTATGCCACATCTAGCAAGTGAGAGTCTAAGGGTCTTGTACTTAGACAAATAGTCTTGCATACAAGAGAAATCACCTGGATTTAATGTAATCAACTAATTTTCAATTTGATGACCTCAAATTTTATTATGTTTACGAAAAACAGTTCCCAACTTTTCCCAAGTTGTTTGCGGATCATCAATGCTAGATAAGTGGAATCGTATATATATAGAAATGGACATCCCAATTAATCCATGAGCCTCATCACATTTATTGACCCATTTTATTTTCTTATTATCATCATGAGGTTCAATTTATTTCCCCGAGGCAATCTGGTAAAGTCCCCTACTTCATATGGCATCCTCCATACGAGATTTCCATAAGAAGTAGTTGGAGCTAGTAAGTAGAATTTCACATGAGCCATCCATACTATAATATGTAGGCTGTAAAAAAAAAATTGATAGTATAGATGCAATGATCTCGAAAAATAGGCGATTTAAAAAAAACAAAATTGAAAATGGACTCCGGATGCCAAACTAGTTATTCCCTTTTGAAGAAAAAGCATAAAAAGGAGACAAGGAGCCACGTGGCAAGCAAGGGTTGATCCACGTGGTAAAGAGAGAAAAATGCAATAAAGAATCCCCCCCCTCTCCCCCACTAGCGTTTCCTATTAGCTCACTTTTACAAATAAGTTGCTTTAAAATAAGTGACGCACTTTTATAAAACAAGTGGGAAACATGTTTACAATATGGTTACTTTATAACTTAAAGTTACATGAACTTTTTCAAAAAGTAACAAAAGAATGACTTGAACCCAAGACTTATTACTTTTTAAGTTTAATTTTAACCAAGTGAGCTAAGTAAAAGATTTAGTAATATTATGGAGGACAATGGAGTTGTTGTTGTTATTCAGTAGCATGCCTACCAAAAAAACCATGCCTTTTGGCTTACACGACACTTTAAAAAACCACCCAAAAAAATATGAAACTAAAATGTTCATATTTGGGGTTAGTCCTTGGTTAGCCTTCCCGGAAATGCAAGTTTTCTCATTATTTTTGGTTTACTGAGTTCGTACAAAGTGCAGGACAAAGAGCATACATAGTAAAGAAAACCATTTCCACTCTGTTTCTGATTTTCCGAGTTTGCAAAGAGCGCACAACAAAGAGCATACATAGATTGAAAATATAGCATGTCAGAAATAAAACAAAAAATAAGTAGAAATCTGAAAGAATATGAGAAAAAAAATTAAAATGCGTAAATCTATACATTATACCTATGGATCTGGTAAAAGGGTCGTATTTTGGGAAAACATGAACCTTTTTCAATGAAACAAAAATTGTTTCCAACTAGAAACATCGCTCCATATGTAATGGAACACCTCTCATAGCTAAAAAATGCATAAAAATATCAGAACCATAAATTCTTTCATGACCTCGATAACATCGATTCAAGATCTAGATAACCAATGGAAGCAGAACTTCATAAGAGCTCTAATACCTTGTTCAACTATCACATAGTACTTCTAAAAAATCAAACACTGTGATCAACCTGCAATAATTAATTAATGCAAATACACGAGATATCAGAAATAATAGAACTCAGAATTACTTTTATATTGATCACGGGCCACTTCGAGGGGGAAACCTCCTTTGAGCAAGCTCAATACAATTAACTTCACATTGCCTTCATAGGTCTCAACGCACACTTATATACTAATTCTAGGCGCCAATACTATGGGTCAAAACCATGGGCCACTACAAACTATGGATCAACAATACTACGGGCAACTTACAAAGCATATGCGCCAACAACAATAACACAAACTATTGATCAACAAATACTACGGGACGACTTACAAAACATATGCGTCCAACAACAATATACTAACAAAGTAAAGACATGGGTTCCTAACATCCCCTCCCCCTTAAAAAAAAGATTTGTCCTCAAAGATTTAGATGTGGAAATTGTTGTTGAATCTGAAGGAGTGGTTCCCATGTAGCATCCTCTAGTTGCATGCTGTGCCACTGAATTAAGACCTCTGTGATAGAGCGAGAGCGAAGCTGACGAGTGCGCCGATTGACGATGGCCTCCGGCTCCAAAAGGATGGATCCTTCATTATCCAGTTCGGGTAAAATAGTTTGTCCACTGATGTTGGTGCCAAGAACTTTCTTCAGACAAGAGACATGAAATACTGGATGAATGCGGGAAGAAGGAGGAAGTTCCAATTTATAAGCAACGGACCCAATCTTCTGAAGAATCCGATATGGCCCATAGAACTTTGGAGCGAGCCTATGATGCCCTTTGAGTTTCAGGGAGGATTGCTTGTACGGCTGGAGACAAAGAAAAACCATATCGCTTACTTGAAAAGTGCACTCAGAACGGTGCTGATTAGCTTGTTGCTTCATGAGATTTCTTGCCATGTGAAGATTGTCCCGCAAAATGCGAAGAATCTGATCGCGGTTTCGAAGGACCGTGTCAACTTCCTGAACTGGTGAACTGTTGGGGGTGTATGGAAGAAGAACTGGAGGTGCCTGACCATAGACTGCTTCATATGGGGTCATTTTAGAGGCAGTGTGGTAAGAGGTATTGTACCACCATTCAGCGAGAGGGAGCCACTTTTCCCACTGATGTTTTTGTTCAGAGGTGAAGCAACGAAGATAAGTTTCCAAGCATTTATTGATCATTTCAGTCTGACCATCTGTTTGTTGGTGATACCCTGAACTCATCTTCAGTTTGGTGCCAGTGTGGTGAAATAGTTCTGTCCAAAAATCACTGGTGAAAGTCGCATCATGATCCGAGACAATGGAAGAAGGGATGCCATGAAGACAAAAGATCTGGTCCAGGAAAATTTGAGCGACTGAGGAGGCTGTATAGGGATGGCTAAGAGCACAAACATGACTATATTTGGAGAGGCGATCAACCACAATGAGAATCACTGTCTTCCCGCCAGATTTAGGGAGCCCTTCAATGAAATCCATAGAAATATTTGTCCAAATCCGTGTAGGTATGGGCAAGGGTTCGAGCAATCCTAGAAGGAGTGTTGTTTCATCCTTATTACGCTGGCAAGTATCACATTTAGCCACCATCTGTTGAATTGTCCTTTTCATGCCCTGCCAAAAGAAGTTACGCCGTGCCCGTTCATACCTTTTTAAGGAACCCAGAGTGCCCTGCTGATGGAGAAGCATGGAGTTCATAGAAGATAGCCTGTTGAAGATATGTGCTCTGGGGAAGCACCATCCCAAGAGTAATGTGGTACAGCAGAAGGGTTGTTGGTCAAGCGTTGGATGATTTGAGATAAGGAAGAGTCATTGACATAACCCTGTTGAACAGATTGCAACCAATTTGGAATAGGCATAGAAATAGCTGAAAGAGAACCTTGGGCACAAATGTGCGAGAAAGAGCATCTGCCACAATATTGTCTTTACCCTTCTTGTAAGTGATCTCATAGTCATAACCCATGAGTATGCTAACCCATTTTTGTTGTGCTGGGGAGGAGACACGCTGTTCCAAGAAATATTTTAGACTCTGGTGATTAGTCTTGATGCAGAAATGATTCCCTAATAGGTATGGTCACGACTTTTGTACTGCATGCAAAATAGCCACCATTTCCTTCTCATATGTAGAGGCAGATAAATTCTTACTTGAAAGGGATTTGCTGGTGAACGCAATGGGGTGTTCATTTTGAAGGAGAACAGCACCAAGTCCATTGCCGCAAGCATCACTCTCAATAGTGAAGGGCTTGGAAAAATTAGGCATAGCTAGAACAGGTGTAGTACACATAGGTTGTTTTAGTTTGTCAAATGCACACTAAGCAGCATGTGTCCATGTAAAAGCATCCTTTTTCAATAGAGAAGTTAATGGAGCTGCAATCTTCCCATAATCCTTGAAAAACTTGCGGCAGTAGCCAGTCAACCCCAAAAACCACGAAGGCTCTTGAGTGTCTGAGGATGTGGCCAATTGTTCATGGCATCAATTTTGGCAGGATCCACGCGAACCCCTTGTGCTAAGATAATGTGCCCAAGATACTCAACTTCCTTCTATCCAAAAACACATTTAGACTGTTTGGCGTGGAGATGATGGTCAGAGAAAAGTTGCATGACAAGATCCAGATGCTGGAGATGTTCATCCCATGTTTTACTGTAGATGAGGATATCATCAAAGAATACTAGAATGAATTTCCACAAGTAGGGCCGAAATATTTTATTCATTAAGGCCTGGAATGTGGAAGGAGCATTAGTGAGGCCAAAGGGCATGACCAAAAACTCATAATGGCCATCATGTGTGCGGAAATCTATTTTAGGGATATCATCCTCATGAACCCGAATTTGATGATACCCATAACGAAGATCCAACTTGGAGAAAAAATGAGCCCCATGAAGCTCATGAACAATAGGAATTGGAAACTTATCCTTGATGGTGAGGTGATTAAGTGCTCGAAAGTCAATGCAGAGGCGCCATGACCCATCTTTTTTGCGGACAAGGAGAACTGGAGAAGAAAAGAAACTAGTGCTTGGGCGAATAATGCCTTGCTTCAATAAGTTCCGAACGAGCATTTCAATATCCGTTTTTTGGTGAAATGGGTAGCGATAGGGCCTGATGTTGGGAGGAATGCTGCCAGGAAGGAGGTGAATACGATGGTATTCTGGCCTTAAAGGTGGCAATCCCACTGGTTCAGCAAAGACACCTGTATATCGATCCAGAATTTGTTGTAGATCCAAAGGAGTAGTGGAGACCACTGATGGTTGCATCTGAATGGAATGGATCTGAGCGATGACACCATGTGAATTCTTCTTGAGGAGTTTTTCCATGCGATGTGAACTGATGATGCTGAGAGACCCTGGTTGTAATTCTGTCAATGTGTGTTTTTGTCCATTGAGGGAAAACTGCATCCAAAGTTCAGCAAAATCCCATAAGATAAGGCCAAGTGTGCGTAGCCATTGATCACCCAAAACCACATCACATCCGCACATTTCGACACTTCCCTTTGCAAGGTAAGGTGCCCCCATTGGCAACCATGAATTCAAAGTTGGAGCAAGGATGGATAAAACAATCAGCTTGTTTGGCGATCTGAGGGTCAATGAAATTATGAGTGCTACCAGAATCAATGAGTATTGTAAGAGGAAGCTTCTTGAAGTAACCCCTGACCCGCATTGTTTGGGGGGTGGTGATTCTAGCTAAAGCATGGAGAGATATCTCTGGCTGGTCATCCTGAGATAGAGGGTCAATAGGTGGTTCCTGAATGTTGACCTGAGCATCCATTGTTTCTGGATCTTCGTCACCAATTTCAGAGGCAGGCGGAGAATCCACATCCAAGAGATAGAGCTTTTGTTGAACACATCTATGTCCCCGAGTGAATTTCTCATCACAATTATAGCAAAGCCCCTTTTCTTTGCGTGCTTGCATCTCTGTTTCAGACAAACGATTGATAGGAGTTGGTCGAGGAGCCTGCGGTATGGGTGGTCGTTGAGAACCCATATTTCGGAAGGGAACAAAAGTGGGCTTGGAGCGTTGTTGGGCTACAATCTTGTCTTCTGCCAACTTATCCAACCCTAGGGATTCCATCATTGTGTTGGGACAGAACATTTTGACCTCAGAGTAGATGGCATCCTTTAGACCACTAATAAAACAACTCCGGTAAAAGTCATCAGACAATCCTTCAGTGTGGTTGGCTAGTTTCTCAAATTCGGTTTGATACTCTCTCACAGTGTCAATTTGGCGAAGTTTAGTGAGGGCTCCTGTGAAGTCATCAAAAGCACTATGACCAAATCGTTGCAAAAGGAGCTGGAAAAAGTCTGGCCATTTTGGCTCTTCATGAGCCTTGATGTACCAACGGTACCATTGAAGAGCTTCCTATTCCAAATGAAAGGATGCAAGCGGAACTTTGTTGACATCAAAAGTATTATGCAGACTGAAATACTGTTATGCACGATAGATCGATCCAGTTGGATCAATACCATTGAAGCGAGGAAAATCAAGCTTCGAACCACGAAAATTGCTAGAAGAAGAGAACCCATTGTCTAATGAAGACTCGGACTGTCGTTTGTTGTTCATAGCTGAATGTTCAAGATGGAGGCCGAGAAATTTTTCATCCAGATCCTGGAGTTTGGCTTGGATGGCTGCAAGTGCTTCTTCCATGGTTTTTTCTCCTGCGCGAGTGACAACCATAACTAGGAGTTTTTTTTTTTTTTTGTTGACTGGGTAGAAAAACAAAAACAGAAACTACTTCAGTAAAGGAAAATCTAGATTTGGGAAAAAATATGAAGGGTAATTGGGGTTTGACTAGGTTTTGGACACTGTAGAATAAACAGGGAAGCAAAAAATGAGGATTTCAGAAGCGGGGTGAAATAATGGGAAAATTTGGCTGAGGGGGACAAAGAAGCAGAATTCGGAAAGGAACTCTATGGTAAAATTTGAAGGTGATTGGGTGAAATCTGAGGAAGTTATGGCAAACCCTAAAAATAGACAAATGTGGGATTTCGGGCTTTAGGAAGTGGAATTGGGGATAGGGTCCTCAGGAATGAAATATGCAGAATGGGATGACAGGGGTTCCCCGAAAATTTCAAGGGAAACAGAGTGAAAACAAGGGAGATATGGAGAAAAAACTAAATTTTATACTACTTTTTTTTTCTTTTTTTTTTTTTTTTACCAGACTGGAGCGGCTATGGATTGGAAGGGATCTGAAAAAGATAGATCTGCAATGGCCCGGAAGTGAGCGAAAACAAAGGGATCTGAAACGGTGCCGAATGGATTGAAAATGGCTGGATTTGGAATGGCTTTCAGAATGGATCTGAACGGCTGGATCTGAAACGGTGCAACAGTGATCAACAACAGTTTAGCTGAAAATAGATATGGACCCCAAGTATGTGCGACTTCCTAACAGTTCAGGGGTTTCACTCGGCCATCAATGCTGTTTGACGGCTTGCGTATTGGGGCAGTACCCCTCACTCCACGGCTCAGGTAAAACTGATAACCGCTTTGCCACAAACGACAGCTCTTGGTTTACCTCACGGGTGGGAACTAGTCAATTAGGTAGGGGTCATTGCCCTTTTCGCTGGTAGGTCCTCTCAATGGGCCAGCTACTTCGGGGTTTCTATGGTACTCCTCACAATGAGTTTTAGGGTTTATGCCCAAGTGCTTCCCACAGTTATGCAGATAGGGATTATTCCCAAATCCGAACCTGCAACAGATGTGAAAAAAAATTTGGCAGAAATTTCATCCAACGAGCCAAGAAAGTGCTTCGATACCAGATGTGATGAACCTGCAATAATTAATTAATGCAAATACACGAGATATCAGAAATAATAGAACTCATAATCACTTTTATATTGATCATGGGCCACTTCAAGGGGGCAACCTCCTTTGAGCAAGCTCAATACAATTAACTTCACGGTGCCTTCATAGGTCTCAACACACACTTATATACTAAGTCTAGGTGCTAATACTATGGGTCAAAACCATGGGCCACTACAAACTATGGATCAACAATACTACGGGCGACTTACAAAGCATATGCACCAACAACAATAACACAAACTATTGATCAACAAATACTACGGGACAACTTACAAAGCATATGTGTCCAACAACAATATACTAACAAAGTAATGATATGGGTTCCTAACAAACACCTTAAGCAACCGCTCGCGCAAATAGATCATAGATCAACACACTGATTTTTTTACGTGGTTTAAACCCTCGAAGTGGGAAACACTCCACGACCCCCACCAAATAGCTACTTTTTTTTGTAAGTAAGCATTGGGACCTTCTATTTATAATGTACAATTGAGAAAGTTACAGAGTTTTTAAAGGCATTACACCGCACCACAGCCCTTCCCATGTTGGGAAAACATGGAATTAAAATTCTCCACACTATAAAACATCCAAAATAAAACCAAACTTAGGCTTGAAGACCTCCAAACCAATAAGTTTCCACACTGGGATTGCTATGTCTATATCTAACAAGGATACATTACAAAAAATGGCGTGCATCAAAAAACCAACCAAAAAAAGGGGCTAAACCCAGACTACTAGCGGTTTCGAGAGTTCTTAGGCTCAGAGTGTCGAGGGATCATTAGCATTCCTGGTTTCCTGGTTCCTCGCGTCTGTTGGAGTTGGAGCATGGTATGCCTCCAAAACATATTCCAGTGTTAGCCTGTCGACCGAGATTATCTGTTGTTGGAATCGCATCTCCACAAATGCTTCTCGGATCTCCTTCATTAGCTGGTTCCGAGCCTGGATTTCACAAGCGAGTAGAATTATTGTTCCCCAGAAAGGGTTGACCGCTATCAGTCTCCCGTGATGAGACTCAATTTCCTGCTGGAGGGAGACTTCCATGTGCGCCATTTGAGTCTCGGTGGCGCCCAACGTCTCTGTAAGGTACTGATCCGCCCAGTCAAAATCTAGAGGATGAGAATCCTCAGGCTCATTCGTCCCCTGATGAGCAGTCCCTTCCTTTATATTGTGATTCCTCTCCATAGTATTGCGCCGAGAGCCTCTACAACTGCACATTCGCAAACGAGGTGCCATTATACACAGGAAAAGATTTCATGAGGCAAAAGAGATACCTCCTACGAGCTGTAACCACCTGTTCCCGTATTGAATTAGAAACATCATAACACCCAACCAAGGAAGGCGTCCAATTATGTAAGTTCGAGTCATCCTTGATCAATCCAGCACAGGGTATTTTTTAAGGACTCTAATATTATACTTAAGTATAGTATCTTAGGCAATTATTTTGGATTGAAAAAAACATGTATATAGATAGGTAGGCGAATATTAAATTTGAAACATACAATTTAATCCTGAAATATGTAAATTTTGGCGAATATTATGATAAAAAAAACATACTTTATGTAAATATAGGCGATATTAGAGAATAAAAATGACAAAATAACGAATTTATTTTTTGAAAAAAAACCTGAAAAATATCCAATTGCGAAATTTCGCCCTTAAAAATTACCCTGATCTAGCATTACGAACATTAAATGTCTAGGCCTCTTCCTAGATTTGGCCATTGTACAGACCCTCAATTCACCATGCCCTATAATCATAACCAAATCGCCCCCACCTGGGGTTTCGCATGCGTCATCTTTGATGAGATTTGTTGTCTGAAAGAGCTTAGTACAATCCCACACACTGAGGACGTTACAAACGCAATTACCTCCCTTCATCCTACCATCCATCCTCGTTCGAGCAATAACTTCTTCAGCTCGAGGAAGATCAAAACTAGACTGTCATATGATCATTAAATGACGAGCCTCATGTTTCTAGTCCCAGATGTCCTCTCATCCTCACCTCCACTTATCATAGTAATGTGGTAAGGGTTGGTGGTGAAGAGGGGAAATTGATAATTAATGGGAAGAGACCCCTGTCCCAAGTGGGGCTACGTGTCCACTACCCCATGTGGCCTTTCCTCACTCTGACCCTGTGTTCTTTCCAGTTGGGCGATGTCAGCGGTTACGATTTCCAAGCAGCAACACCTCAGTGCATGATCAGAGGTGTCCTCCAGTGGGCCCGCATGTAAGGAAAAATGAGCCTTGACCCACTTGTTCTCCAACTCATCTGCCACCTTGTTCCCTTGGCGTCGAAGGTGCATGAACTGAACAGTCTGGGTGGTGAACATGAGACTTTGAAGCTGGTGCATTATTCTCTCCCACTTCCAGTTCTGAGAAACTTTGGAGATATCGAAGCCCCTTTGGATGCATCCCTGACAGTGATGGAATCCCCCATCACTATCAATGGTAACCATTGTTGCTGCACTTCCCATCGCAAATTGCTGACTAGGAATTCTAATTCAACAACATTGTTCGTAGTTTCTCCAATTTCTCCCCAGAAGACACTAAGTACACTTCCTTCATCATTTCTTATCACTCCGCCAAAACCAGCCAGCCCAGGGTTCCCCTTCGCCGCACCATCAAAATTAAGCTTGAAGGTGCCAGCGTGCAGGTATTTCCAAACCACAAACCTCGGGAACAATTCCCACATTCTGTTGAGGAGCTCATTCTTGAAGGGTTGAGATAACCAAGTAGCCAAGGTGATATCTGGGTGTCCCCTGACCCTTGCATTCTTTCTAAACTTATCCTCCCCATTATCCCAGAGTGAGGAAGCTAGTGGGCAGCTGTCCAACAAATGATTGATGGTTTCGGTGTCATTAAATCATAAACAACAAAGAGATGGCCCAATCATGCCACGTTTCAAAATATTTTCCCAGGTTAAGATGCGTTGGCTAATTAGGAGCCAACTGAAGGTTGCAATTTTAGGCCATAGGTTCCCACACCACACCTTTCTCCATTTCTCCTCCCGTGGCAGTCTATGGAATTCCTCTAATAGACCCACCACCTCTGCAATATTGAAGTTCCACGTATTGGAGTACCCCCAATGGAATTTGTCTAACCCGTCTTCCTTTGGAATCTGACGAGCACATAATTCCTCATAAAAAATTTCCAGGTTCTCCTCTGAAACACACGATTACCACCAATGTTTCAGCTTCCATTTTCTAAATTGTTGGTCTCCCGTAGTAGGCTCTCAGAAGTCTTGCACCCATTCCAGAGTGTTTCTCTATATATAAAGCTTTAAATCCTATAAATCCTCTCCATTTTCCAGTCTAGGTGGTTGTTTCCAGGCATCCCGAAGAAAAGAGGCGAAAGCTCCATCTCTTATTTCCCAGAAACTGTGCCTCTGGACTAATCCCATGTTCATTTGCGAAGCTTTCTAGATATGCGAGAATGATATATCTTCCCAAAACTTGATCAAGTTCTGCTTGGTCTAGTGAGGTGCATACTTATGATGCCATAACATTGACCAAGGTTCTTCGGTGTGTGTGATCCACCGCCACCAAATTTTAGCTCCCATTACCCTGTTGACAGACATCGGGTCGCACAGCCCTAGGCCCCCTATCCCTTTTGGAGTACACAAGGTATCCCATTTTACCAGATCCTACTTCCAATATTCTTGAGTCCCTCCCCAAACGAAATTCCTCTGTATGGTGTGAATTTGGTTGAGAACAACTTTTGGAGCGGTCAGAACTGAGAAGAGGTAAATGGGCATTGCTTGAAGCACTGATTTGACCAGAATAAGTCGCCTTGGGAAGTTGAAGGCTCTATAAGTCCAGAGTTCCAACTTTCTCTTAAGATTGTCCAAAATATCCTTCTAGGAGATTTGGCAGATCATGAAATCAGCCAGGGGGTGCCCAAATATTTGGATGGGATTTGTCCTCCTGTGAATTCCAGGATACAAATGATATTCCTGCGGGTGATTTTCAGGGTGTTGAAAAAATAAACTTGGGATTTATCTTTGTTGATTTCCAATCCACTAGCTTTCAAAAAAGTATCAATTACTCTTTTGATTCCTTTGGATTCCTAGATAGAAGAGGGGCCCATCAACACTGTATCATCGACAAATTGTTGATGGGTCTATGGATCCATGCCATCATTGAGGGTAAGACCTCGTATGTAGTTGCTTCGTTGCATGGCCTTCAACATTCGACCAAGCCCTTTTGCAATGATAATGAACAGGAACGGAGATAAAGGATACCCCTGACAAATCCCGCGTGAAGCAGAGAAAATATGCGAAGGCGTTCCATTTACTAGAATCGAGAAGAAGGCCGAGGAGACTAGGCTCATCACCCATTCTATACATTTCCCATTGAAACCAAAGGTCCTTAGCATTTATGCTAGGAAGGTCCAATTGAGTTTATCATAGGATTTAGATAAGTCCAGTTTTAGTAGCATATCTGGAATCGTGTTTGTCTTCAGGTAATGGATAGTTTCATGCACCAAAATTATCCCGTCTAGAATTTTTCATCCTTCAATGAAACTTCCTTGCTCAGTAGAAATCAGCATGGGGAGGAGAGGACGGAGCCAGTTTGCAATTACCTTAGTTATGATTTTATAGATGACATTGCAGAGGGAAATTGGTCTGAATTTTCCTGGGTATTCCGTGCCCGATTCCTTCAGAATGAGCGTCAGGAAAGTGGCATTGATGGCCTTTAGAACACTCCCCATTCATCTTGAGTCTTCTACTAACTCCAACACTTCCTCTTTCAACCAATCCCATCATGTGTGGAAGAAATTAGTGGTGAACCCATCTGGTCCTGGGGCTTTATCCGTTGGCATCTTATTGACTGTCGCATCCAATTCTTCCATGTTTATTGGGTTCATGAGCATGATGTTATGGTCAGCCGTAATTACCATAGGTGTGTGCTGGAGAAATTTTTCCATTGCAGCTCGACGGTTGATTTTTGGTTCCTCAAGGAGGTCTACAAAAAAATCATTCAAGGTTTGCTTCATCTCCGTTTGATTTTCTGCATAGCTTCCATCTGTTTTCTTCATATGAACCACCCTATTCCCCCGTCGATGCTGAATGGTAGCTTTGTGGAAGAATTTTGTATTGAGCTCACCTTCTTTCAACCATCGATTCCGGGATTTTTGTTTCCAGAGAATCTCTTCATGTTGTTCCTTGAGGTTGAGTTCTTTTAAAAGGTTTTTTTCTTACTCCACTAACTCAGCAGAGTAACCCTGTGACATTGTTGCATTCTTAACCTCTTTCATCTTCCGGTCTAACTATTTTTTCCTTTGGATAATGTTCCCAAAGGTTTCTGAGTTCCAATGATTAATTTTCCCTTTTAGGTACTTCCGTTTTTGTTGGAATTGGTACATTAGTGTTCCCTAGATAGGTACCAAGTCCTGCCACCATTGATGAAGTTGTTCCGGGAAATCTGGATGTAGGAGCCAAAATTTCTCAAACTTAAAAGGTCGTCGGAGGTTCTCCCCAATCCTTTTCCATTCCAAACAGATCGGCCAGTGGTCAGATCCAGCTGAGGGAAGTACCACAACAGACTGCTCCCCCCCACCCATAATTACAGACTCTAAGACTAAAATCTGGTCTAACCAAGAAGCTATACTTATGTCCCCAGCTCTTTTGTTATTCCAGGTAAAGATACTATTGGATGTTCTGACATCAACCAGCTCCAAAGCCTCTATTACTTCATTGAACTGTTCACTGATGGGGTTTAAGCAGTGAATTCCTCCTTTCTTCTCCTCTAAGCTGCAGATCAAGTTAAAGTCCCCTTCTATGACCCAAGGACACGAACCAGCCACCATATTTAATTTAAGCAGCGAGTCCAAGAAAGAGGTCTTCTAGTGAGATGTTGAAGTCCCATAAACATTGCAAACAAAGCCATGTATTCTCATACCTACCACATGGGAAGAAGCCGATAAGATAAAATTGGAGGCCATGAAACTAGAGAGGTTTATCTCCATGGGCTTCCAGCCGCTCCCATGGCTTCGATTTCTATGACCTCACATTGTTTCCAGGTTTTCTTTCCAATGAGTTGGAGATCCACTTCCGAACATTTGGTTTCTTGAAGTAGAACTATGGTTGGATTTTCAATTTCTATTTTCCGTCTCAGAAGACGAGTCTTTAGAGGGCTATTGTAGCCTCTAATATTCCAGGATATAATCCACATATTATAACTATTTGGGGGGGAGGAAGAATCTAGTGCCGCATCGATGGCGTGATATTGGCCTGAGGCTACCAACTTCACCCCTACCACTTGGATTCTCTGGATGTTACTACGCCTTCCTCATTTCTCCCCTCGGCCTTTCTTTTTCCCTTCATTTTATTTATGGGATTCTGGAGCTATGCCCAAGTATTTGATGGATTTTATCTTGATAATGGATTTTTCCAGCAGATAGACTTGTTGCGGAGGAATGGAGTCCAGGACTTTGTCTGAGCATGCCGCCTCCATACCTTCCAGGTTGAGTTCTCCCAATTCCATCTCTTCACCTTCCTCTTCCGTGCACAGATACATCCTCCACCCCTATTTCTTTTTCTACGTCTTAGGTGGGGTTATCTGATGTGGGGATGGGTTCCTTTTCCGACGTTTCCTTGTCTGACGTTTCTTTGGGTTGTCCTTCCTCCATGTCCACATTCACCTCCACTGGCTGCAAAACTTCAAACCGATTGTGCATCTAAGCTTTCTTGTGAAGCTTTGGCCCGGCTCCTCGCTTGGACGCTTCTTGTTCGTGAATTTGGTGAAACCTTCCGCGTCTTCCCCTTCCAAATTGGATGTAACTCCTGATTGTTTGTTGAGCAGACAGTCTTGGAAAATATTCCCATGCTCATGAGAACATCGATAGCAAAATGGGATATGGTCATAGTCAATCTCCTGGAACCAATCCTCGTCCTCCTAGGTGAGTTCAATCCCTTCCGGTAGGTCTTGAGAAATGTCCATGTAAAGACAGATGTGGGCATACGAGGTATACATCATCTTCTTTGTTTGCTCGGAGACCTTAACAAACACTCCCAGGGTATTGCCGATGTCAGTAAAAATTTCCTCCTTCCAGTATTCTGAGGGTAATGAGTACAAGCGAAGCAGAACAAGGGAGATCGTCAGATTTTCTTTATCAGGGTTGAAGCATTCTTTCCAAGGGCGTAAGTATAGCCCTACAAAATTGAAAAAATACGGTCCATTATAAAAAATGTGAGTGCGATCTGACTCATTGAAGAAGATTATTGTGAAGAACCCTTTGGTGCCAAGCTGAAGGTCATAGTGGCCCTGTGGTTTCCAAGTCGTATTAATCCGCTAGACTAAAGCCTTTTCAACAGGACAAATTCCGACGAATTTGTCGATAAGCGCATGATCTTTCTTATATTGAATGTCATCCCTGACTCTTTCCGATCTGATCTGAAGCTTTGGCACCATTTTTTCTTTTGGCACACATTGCCCTGGTTTTCTGGTTTCTCCCACTACCTGAGTCGACTTGGTGACTCCGCTCGTCCCTTCTCCTCCCGTTCCCGAATGGAGGTCAGGGTCTAGCCCCTTTTCTACTTCTTTCCCTTTATCATTGGCCAGGGGAGGGGGTAGAGCCCTGCGACCCGTGGCTTCACCCGTGCCCTTTTCACCCTCTATATTCTGTGGAGACCCTTCAGAAACCCGATCTCATACTAGAACCTACAAAAATATGACCTAACCAATAAACCCTACTTCTATGTAGTTCCTCCCTCCTTCCATCCGCTCCCCCGTGATTCTAGATAGATTAAACCAACCAAATAGCTACTTGAGTAAATATTATTATGCAAATGAAAGAATATTACAAATGAGATACTCATAATCGATCAACTAGAAAATGACCCTCCATGCTCTTTAAATAGAGATCATGTACCAATCGAGTGTTAATCCATAGATCAATGTTCATTAATATCGAGGAGGATATGAGCCATCGGATCATTCTATGTCATGAACATATCATGATCGCCGGATTACATATATAAAAATGCATACTAATGCATACTAAAGAAACACACTTTACCTAATGGATATATTATGACAAGTTGATCTTAACTAACTCGTCTAAATATCCTAACAGGTCAACCAAATAACTCAACTTGAGGGAGGTATAACTTATTCACATGGACTCCATTTGAGGTGATTCTTGGACCATTAGATATATATCGGAGTGTAGAACCTCAAACAAGCCCTGGAAAATTCTGGACCCTAAATATGCAAAGTAAGACCTACTCCTAAAATGGGACCTACAAGCTAATTTATCCAATCTCTCCACCCAATAAACACCAAAATAGATGAAAAATTGTATGTTGATCCATTTCGGATCAATCACTTTACAGGATAGCATTCAAAATGAGGTATGTCTCTTCGAACCTAAGTCATTGGAGAATTATTTTACTTTGGTAAGGAAAGTTGAAAGTAAAATTATGGCTACTAGAAGGGCTACCACTAACACCTATAAAGAGGGAAATGTTTCCACTGATAACCTCACCTAGCCTACAAGGTTGAAAGAAAATGGAGGAAACAAGAGAAAAGGGAATATTTTTCAATTGTGATAGCAACTAAAATAATGGGCATAAGTGTGGTGAGAAGAAATTATTCTACATAGATTGTGAGGAGGAAGAAGATCTAGAACTGGAAAAATCGTAAGATGTAGAACTAGAAGATACTACTCCAACCATGTCTTGACATGCATTGGTTGGAATTAGCGCATTGGTTGGAACTAGCGCTCCTTAAACTCCCAAGATAGAAGTATATGTCAACAAGAAAAGGTAATTGTGTTTATTGACTTTAGTAGTACCCATAACTTCATTAATTGCAAAATATTCAAGCTTCTCAATTGCTTCACATGCGCACGTGCACGCACACACACACACACACACACACACACAACTAGAGTTTCAAGTAATGATTTTAGATGGAGATGTGATAAAAAAATTAGGGAAGTTCCATAGTATAAATCTTACTATGGCAAGTATTTATTGGATAGTCCAACGATTCCAATCCAAATGGGTGGTGTTGATGTTGTATTAGGGGTCCAATTATTACAATCATTGGGAATAGTGACTCTTAATTTTTAGGAAATTTTCATGAGATTCTCCTTAGAAGGAAAGGAAATTGAACCCATAGGTATCCCAAGGAAAACCTATAAATTGATAAGCTTTAACAACGTGACAAAATTGCTAAAAGAAGGGACACCATGATCTAATTACACAATTGTGCTTACTAGATTTCAAGCATCTATACCCTCTATTTCCATGGATCTCCAAAGCATTATTGACAATCATTCCAAGGAATTTAGAGATGTGACTAAAGTTCTTCCACCCGCTTGAGATCATGACCATGCTATTCAATTGCAATTGGGAAGTATACCACCTAACATCATACCTTATAGGTACTCATGTGCACAAACGAGTGAGATTGAGAATATGGTTCAATAAATGTTAGATGTTTGCATCACTTAGCCTAGCCAAATTACTTTCTCTAAACTAGTGATGATGGTCCAAAAAAATGAATTTTCATGGAGTATGTGTCCAGATTATAGAGATATCAACAAGACAACCATTAAAATAAGTTTCATGTTCTATCAGTGATGAATTATTAGATGAATTACAAGGAGAAAAATTATTTACCAAGTTGGATATCCATTATGTATATCATCAAATCATAATGATGCAAGAGGACATTCCAAAAATAGCCTTTAGAACAAATGAAGGTCACTATGAATTTTTGGTGATGTTGTTTGGCATTACCAATGCACCTTTCACATTTCAAAGCTTGATGAATTCTTTCTTTAAATCCTTTCTCGTAAATTGTGTGGTAGTATTTTTTGATGATATACTAATCTACAAAAAATATTGGGAAGAGCATGTACAACATGTTGACATGGTCTTAAAACTATTGAAGGAGAAACAACTATATGAAACACCTTCTAAGTGTGCCTTTGGGGTTGATAAAGTGGAATATTTTGGTCACACTACATCTCATGAAGGCATCAAAGTGGACCCTAACAAAATTAAATCTATAGTGTAATGGCTAATTCCCAAAACCTTGAAGAATATTAGAGTATTATTAGGATTGACAGGCTATTATTTCAAATTCATCAAGAATTATTGTCAAATAGTAGCACCTCTAACATTATTATTGAAAAAGGAGGTTTGGAATAAAAAAAAACAAATACTTTGAAAAACATAAAGAGTATATGTGTACAACTATTGTAGTCACCACACCTTACTGATCACAAAAATAGTTATTATGGAATGTGATGCCTCAGGGCATAGGATTGGTGCAATTTTTATGCAAGAAGGAAGGCCCTTTTGTTGGAAATACTAAGAGGGGGGGTGAATCAATATTGAGCACTTTTTACTATTTCAAACATTAATTGTATCATGTAAAAATTAACCATTAACAATGTCATTCATCATCACATAAACCATACACAGTGCACAAGATATTTAACGTGGAAACCCAAATGGGAGAAAACCAAGGAATGCTTTTTTTATACAATAACAAGATTACATTCATAGGAAGCACCAAATTCCAAGATTCTCCATCACTGACTGGAAGGAGGAACCAACCCCCTGATTTAAAGGCGCAAACCTGAAGGAATATCCAACTCCTTGATTTACCAACACCGAATGGAAGGAGGCTCCAACCCCTTGATTTACAGGCTCCAACCTGAAGGAGGCTCCAACCTGAAGGAAGCTCCAACCCCCTTATTTAATATCACCAACTATAGGGAGGCTCTAACCCCTTGAGGTCACAGGCTCCAACCTGTCCTTATCCCATCCTGCCACCTTGATATAAATAAGAATATCAGTCTTCCACTGTCACTATATAATTGTCACAACCTGTACATGTATCATTGTCTCTATCAATATGTACATGTATCACTTCCTCGGTCAACATGTACCTGTATCACTGTCTTTATCAATATGTACATGTATCACTTCCTTGGTCAACCTATACCTATATCACTGTCTTTGTAAACCTGTATCATTGCATCACTACCTCTATCAACCTGTCACAATCACTATCTTTGTAATAATGCCCCAATCACTATCTCTGCAACTTGTATCTTTCTCTCTATCAACATGTACCTATATCTCTATCTTTATACTTGTATCACTATCCCTATCACAATCATTGTATCTCTATCTCATTGCCACAATCATTGACTTTGACATAATTCCACTATTAATTTCATAATGCCATAGTCACTGTCACATTGTGTCAATGTATGTCACACTATATCAACATGTACATGCCTCAAATCTATACCCGAAAACAATCATCCATCGATTTCATCTGCATCCTGAACTTTTACATCATAGATATTTTCAAAACATTGAACACTCTAAGAGATGAGCCATATGCCAAAACATAACCATGGACTATACCAAGATAACCACAATGATCTATGCCAAGACCATCATATAATATGCCCAGATAATCACCATGATCTATACCAACAAATAAACAATATTTATGCTGACAAATCACCAATATCTATGCCAACAATATGCCAAGATAATCACCAAGATCTATTCCAATATCATCATAAAGTATGCCAAGAGAGAAGCACTAGAGCATGTTCAAAATTCATACATTTTTCAAGACAACAAGATAAAACCAAAATAAACCCGATATCTTGTCATCACATATCCCTTACAACAATCTTTCCAATTATCCAATAATTTTATGATTCATATACCATATGCAAAAGTTACACAAAATTTATTCAACCTTCTTCTCTTGAATTTTCACTATCACTATCACTGTCACAAAACCTAACTTCCAACAAGTATAAATAAAAACATGTAATGAATCTAAATCTAAAAATTATAGCGCATATTATTCAATATATCTATAACATATTCTCCAAGGGGTACTCTCTGAATTATCCTAAATCAATGCTTATAGTGAAAATTCCAAACTGACATGTTTAAAAGATGATTTTTTGAGTCATTCAGAAGACCTAACTTCCTGAGATCATATCTTTGAAATTGTAGCTAACCAGGATCTGAAACTTGAACCACATATTCTTCCAGATCTCTCATGCGTTCTCTCCAAGGGACATAGTCATAAACTTTATGGATCAAAATATATTTAAATAAAATTCCGAACTGACTTGTTTGAAGATTATTCAGAAACCCTAACTTCCCGAGGTCATATCTTCGAAAATATAACGAATCAACATCTGAAACTTCTACCACAATTTAATAAACATGTCTCTTTCATATAATCCAAAGGAAACTTTTTTAATAATCCTATAACATAAGCTATAGCAAAAATTCCAAGATGACCTGAAACATATTTCACAACAAAAATCCCAAATAGAAATCATCACAAGATTACAACTTCCACTAGAATTTTGGCCTTGTTTACTTCATCTACCACTTACATTTGGTCCTCTACTCTTATATGTGATATATCCAATTTTTATTGATTGAAAATTAAAAGTTCCATCTCTAATTTATACCCCTCAAGGGGGCTCCCACTCATTTTTGCAAAAACATTTTACTCTTCCTTAAAAAATGATTTCCAATTTTTAGGGGAGTCTCATTGGGTTAGTATCCCACTTCAACGATCCATAATGACACTTCACCAAAACTTAAATATCACTCCATATATTCTCAAAGTGGACATAGGTATTTTCTACATAATCATACTTGGTTGACACATCATTATTTCTTGTGGGGATCATTGGCACTTCATGTGGTCCAATGGGCCAAAGTACCACAAATTTCGGGGTCATGCAGACCAAACATCATTATTTTGGGGATAATTCAAGCTTCAAACCAACTTGATTCATACCAACTTTGGGGACTCTATAGGGCCTTCTCCAACATGGTTTATGTGAACCCAACCACATGGTCATGTGGACCCAACCACATGGTCATGTGGACCCAACACCATTATTTAAGGGATTTCTTCACAATTCTTTCTGACATTGCTTCAAGGAAACTTTAGGTACTTCCTTACCCTTCTCATCATCATGGTTACATGACCCACCATCATGGTCATCTAAACCATTATCTGGTCATGTGGAACCAACATCATTTCCTTAGGAAATTATTCACACTTCTTTGGGATACTTTAGGGACTCCTTTACACTCCACATCATCATAGTCGTTAGGAGCTTCTCTAGGGGATTTGCACCACTTGTGTACACCTCAAAGTGTCTTCCCATGAGGACATGTGCAACCGCTACGCCATAATGGGACCTCTTTGGAGTTATGTACACTTGTGACAAGGATTCTTCTTCAAGGGATTCTTTAGGATCATTAGGTTCTTCTCTAGAGGCTTCAAGGCTTCATCAAACATTCCCAAACAATCTATCTCTGCTACAACCACATCATCATTATCACCTTAACACGAAAGGAAACACCACGGATCTATTCACCCCTTTTACATTAATGACACACTGTTTGAAATCATTGACAACTTCTTCCAACACCCTTTCCTTTGAAATTTTCCAACTTAAAAGAAACAACTTACTCAAATCAATTCCTAAAAAGGAAATGTTGTATATACTACTTGTAGTTAAGAAACGAACCCTTAATAAGAAAGCACTTCAACGGTAAGAACAAATCATGATAGTCTTAGGTACTTCTTGGAACAACAACTATCTTCAAAAGGGAAACAAAAATGGGTTACAAAGATGTTAGGTTATGACTTCCAAATTATCTAAAAAAAGGAAAAAAAATGTGGATGTAAATGCACTCTCAAGGAAAGAAGAAGACATAGAGGGATTACTTTGTGATCTTTCCATTCCACAATCTGATTGGGTGGAATAAGAAAGGATAGAATGGAAGCATGATCATAAGGAATGCAAGATAATTCAACAATTACAAGAATAACCTTGTGCATTAGATAAGTTTGTGTAAAAAAATGGTTTAACTACGGTATCTGGATCGACTATATTCATGTAAGAATTCCCAACTCAAACATGAGGTCATTTTAAAAATTGCACACTTCTCCTATGGGAGGACATTTGGGTTTATTAAAAACTTGTCGCATGATCAAGAATGATTTTTTCTGGGAAGGTCTTAAAATTGATGTCCAAAATTTTGTGGTAGAATGTTTGGTTTGCAAACACAATAAGGGGGATACAATCAAGACAATGGGTCTTTTACAACCATCAGTAATACCAAACCAACATTGAGAAGAGGTATCAATGGATTTTATCATGGGTCTACCAAAGTTTGAAGGAAAGAATGCCATCATGGTAGTGGTGGATCAAATCACTAAGTATGCCCTTTTTTGCTCTCTTTCTCATCCTTTTAAAGCAAGTACATTAGTTGCACTATTCATGTAAATAGTTTAGAATTTAGATGGAATCCCAAAGATTATTATAAGTGATAAAGATCCAATTTTCATTGGTAATTTTGGGATGTAAATATTTTCTTGTTTGGGTATTCAGTTGGCTCAAAGCTCCTCTTATTATCCTCAATCGGATGGGGAAAATGAGATTGTGAATAAATGTCTAGAAGGGTATCTTTGTTTCTTTACATATGATAAATAAGCACAACGGGCCAAGTGGTTTGCCTTAGTAGAATGGTGGTACAACATGTCCTTCCATACTTCATAAAAAATGTCCCCATTTTTGGCACTTCATGGCTATCATTCTCCATCCATCACATCATCCTTGAAAGGGAAAACTAAGGTTCAAGCAATGGAAGATCACATAGAGCACCAACAAAGAGACTCTCCAATTGTTGAAAGACAACTTGGTTATAGAAAAAAAAATAGAATGAAACAACAAGCATATCAACATTATAGTGAAAGGAAATTTGAAGTGGGGGATTAGGCAGTTTTTAGTCTACAACCATATAAACATATGTCCACAAGCATCAAAAGGAGGACAACAAATTAGAACCCAAGCAATATGGTCCCTATAAGGTGTTGCAAAGGATTGGAAGTATAGATTACAAATTGGAGTTGCTTCCATCTTCACGTGTACATCTAGTCTTCCATAATTCCTTCTAAAAAAGGTAATTGGTGACAAAGTACCAGTTCAAACTATTTTACCAAAGATTCATGAATAAGGGGAAATCATACTAAAACTTGAAGAAATCCTTGAAACATGAATCAAGCAAGTGAAAAATCTAGTAATTATTGATTACCTCATCAAATAGAAAATCCTTCCAATAGAAGGGGCAACATGGTAAGATGAGTGCTTCATGCATAAACATCTACAGCTAATCAAGTTTGACGACAATACTTGTTTGAATGAGAGGGACATGTTAATCCCTAGATATTGTAACACTACATTTATATTATTGGTCAAACTCAAGTAAGAGCTTAATTGTAATTGTATCCTTTGTCTCTTATGCATACCAAGAAGACCTAATTTTAGAGATCATTTCATATTGTGCATTTGATATTTTTTAAAAGGAGGTCACCCCTTGAAGTGGATTCTTATTCGTTTTCTTTATTTACTTTATACTCTTAGTAATCAACACACACAAAAAAAAAAAAAAATTGTATCATTTATACCTCTTGATATGTCTTTCAAGTAGTTGATTTTTTTTTAAACTTACGTAACATAGACAAATTATGATCTCAATGAACACAAGCTTAATAATTATTCAATATCATAAACAATGAGCAACAATGAACAGTGTAGTGTAAACACAAAAAATATGAAACACAACCGAAGTTTCAAAATATTAGAACGTAAACATAAAAATGTTCTCCAAATACAAGTTTTGGTTGGCATATATGTATATAGCTTCCCACTTAAATCCTTGGATGAAGAAAGATAGGGATTTAATCTCTTCTTTTGCAGACATAACCTTCGGGCATATATTTTGAGTTTACAATCAAGAAGTGGATGCATTATCGAAAGTTTCTCTTCATGCAAGTGAAGGAAGAATAATATTTCATATGCTTTTAGAGGGTGATATGGTCGATGAAGGTTTTATTCAGATCTATCAGTCACTATAGTGTTGCTATTATCTGTGTCACTGCCTTCAAATATTATTGGTCTGAAAGTTTCTTTATAGAATATATTTTCAGCATATCATATCTTATCAATTTTTCCTGTTGAATGCCCATAGTCGGGGGATCTTTATTTGGTCCCTATTGATATTGTTGATTCTTATATCAATAGTGATATCGGTTGGGATATCCTTATATTTTACAGTCTCATCTACATGGATTATTTTCATTTTTGTGGATATATACATATTCGACTGCTTCATTTTTTTTCATTTTTGGGGAGATATTTTGTACAGTGTATGAGCAACTTGGTCTGGAATATAATTTCAGCGCAGTTTTGATGTTCTTACAGGTTTCCCATGATCCAGAGACGCCCCCAGAGAAGATTCAATCAGCTTGTTGAATATTTTTTTATCATATATTTTGGCAGGAAGTATTATATGTATGGAGGGATCCATGACTTGGTAGTTCTGGAGTTTCTTTGGTAGTTCTGGAGTTTCTACATTATTTTTGGATACTACTTTTTTGGTTTGTAGTTTCCAGATAGCAGTATATCATTGGTCTAGCTTATTGGACATATTAGGTACTTTGACTATGGCAAATATCATGTTTGTCACATGGTTGTTAGTATTGTGTGGATTGTTTTTACTTAGGGAGTATGGACTATTATATGTATGTGCCCTGATTGTTTATGATGTGGGAGGCTATTTGCACTATCTGTTAGACTCGACATTGTATATATGTACTCTTTGGAGGATACTAGTCTGCTAAATTTGTTAGACCATCTTGACATATACTTAATATACGTATAGAATTTTGTGTATGTGTGTGAGAAATATATATATATTAATGCTTTATTAAATTAAGTAATATCATCTTTGTGTCAATTTTTAAAAACACATCTTAGTATTATTCAATTTTTAAGAAGAAAAAATAAATCATATTTAAATAATATTTATGCTTTTAAAACAAAAATTCCAATCATTTGTATCAAATGAGAAAGAAAATTAAATTTAAATATTTTTTTTTATATTTCATTTAATAAAATAAAATAAAAACGTATAAATATTTTTCAAATATTCTCATTTATGATCATGATAAGATAAAAATCAGTGGAAGTATACTATCCACTAAGAATATTGTCATCTCCAATTATAAAATTCCTTGTTGGTTTAGTTATCTTTTTAATCCATTAAATTTTTGATAGGGACACAAAGTGCGCATATATGGGGTTAAATGTAGGTGATATTAACCTCTCCATTAGCCCAATACTTGCATACATTCAAATCATGTGTTCTCCTCAATAATAACTACATTACCTCTATATATACATGTGGGCTCTTCATTAGGCTGATCATTATTACCTATACATTTGCTTCATGCATTTAACCTCATATATTCCCCCCTTGGGTCATAGCAAATAGGCACAATTGAATGCCATCATCTACCAATGAGCTATATGAGCACCAAAGATGGAAGGTCATGACATGTGTTGATGGTTCTTCTCCAAAATGACTATCAAACTTGGGAATATTTAATGGTAACTTGGATAGAATAACAAACCATGTAGATTGATGATGAATAATTGTTAGACATGATAGGTCTAGTAGGTTCAAAGTTTCCAAAAATGGTGAATGTGGATGAGTACATGCACTAAATTTATTAAAGGAAGTCCCTTTTCAACCTCCAAGCGTGATACTACCTTCGACATAATTTCTCCCTGGGACCAGATTGCCCCCTTGGAAATGTCTTCCCCTAGGAACACCCTATTTTCCTAGGATATTACTTCCCCTTGCATATTGTTGCCATTAAGTGTACTACTTCCTCTTGGGACATTGCTAGTATTAAGTGGGGGAGTAGCATTAAGAGGAACACTCCAACCATAAGGTAAACCTAATTTTGTAACCATGAATCCAACTATTGTTATAGTAGATGCAGGCAGAAACCCACTTCCTACATTAAAACCAAGAGTATTAGCTCCTCTAAAAAAGAAGCTCAAATTGGGCACTAGAGTTCCTATCGTGGGAATTCCAACACTAGGACGACCATAAGTTGGAATTTTTGTGCTAATAAATGACATCCCAAACGAAGAGACACCGAAAACATGTGGTATATTGGTGGAAGGAATTGTTCTACCAACTAGTGGTATGAAGGGGAAATTGGTTCCTTCTCTATATACACTAGGTTTAGTGGGGTTATGTCCCACATGGTGTGAAGAATCACTTATTCTAGACATATTGTGTTGTGTATTGTGAAGGAATTCGAATGGGTATGTGGGAAAAGTTACATCCAACTATATCAAGACAAGATCGTTAGGTTGTGTCAGGGGAGGATTAGAATTAGCTAATGGTTGATTATTGATAGCTTCAATCTCAGTTGGGCCAAAGTCTGTCAATATGTTCCATCCAGTTCCTAAATGTATGGATACTTCCGTTTTAAGGTTGTCCAAAGATGTGTATATATCTATCTTGGTCTGAGTTGGGTTATGGTTATTTAAATTTCTTCTCATTAATGATGGTTCTACACTTTTCTATAGGAGACCCTCTTAACTACCTAAATTAGCGACTTGGGTGGTTAGTCACTTCTACTCAATTATGTTCAACCAATTATATATATTAAAAGAAAAAACAAGCCTAACGGAACACTAGACACATGCCACCAAGAAGCAATTCCCTAATTGATAAATTTAAAAGAAACAACAAGAAAACTGGATAGGAAATCTCCAATGATTAGCCTAGGGGTATCAAGACCTAGTGCCAAGTGACGAAGGTGAGAAGGAGATAGTTATAGAAACTCTCATACAATAATCACCCAAGCTGCAAGTACTCTCATGAATACAAGTACCCTCCATGGGAATTGAAATAGTCTCTATACACCTATCTTGGCTATCAAAAACACTTCTCTTTTGTGGTCAATTGTGTGAAACCTAGGACTAGCTACTAAGGTTACCACTTTGAAAATAAGGAGATGAGGAGAATGGTAGGGGATCAAGTGTTTTCACATAGGTAGGGAATTCATGGATAAGTCCTAGACATAAAACTCTACTAGAACTGGTGTCACCCCAATGACTTTCCAACTATGCTAAAGATCCCATACACACATAGCCCACTAAACAAGCAAGATAGAATACTATTTATACTTGCCTAGCTTGAATTAGTGCTTGTCGTGCATGCTAAGTGTGCTTTCTCAACAAATGCAATTTTATGCTAATGAATTTTAACTCTCTTAAGTGGTAGATAGCTTGGCATCAATAACCTTGGAGAATTAACTCTCCACCATGCACCAAAGATATTATAAGCTATGTGTGTTTGTTATAAAAATAATTCTTGTTGCTTTTAATTTATCCATTTATTTTCATGCTTGTTATTAGTCAAGGTGCGCAGTGAAACTTATATGATGTTTGAGATGACTATTAATGTTGTTGTAATAACAAAGACAATTAAAATGTAAAATGCATTTCACATTTCTTTCGATGAAGTGGGGAAAAATTTCAACTACTCAAGAAATAGGAAAAGGATCTCATGCTTATTTTTCTTAAATGCAATACAAAAACCATGTTCAAAAAATCCAAAGAGAATTTTTAGTGATCAAGAAGATAATAAATCAAAATGCACATGCAAACAATTTCAAATTCTTTTTACAATCTCAAATCATAAAATAATAAAAATAAAAAATGATCATGCAATAATTTTAGGAAAACCTTTATGCTCCTAATTCATGTGACAATCAAATGCAAATAAGAAATGTTCAAACCCAGGATTAAGCAAAATGCATTGTTAAGCATCCATGTAACATGCAATCAATTTTTAGATTTACAAATATAGGTTTTGAATTTTTTTATGGTGCACTAGTGGATATTCTAAAGAAGAACTGTGTATGCTTGCATTTTGACTAGAGAGAAACATCAAGCAGTTGTAGATGTTGGTTATAACAGATGTGAGTAATGATAAATTTCAAAGAAAAAAAACTTAAACAATCTAAATTTCTAAAAAATTTAATTCCTAATTCATTTCACACAATCTTATCATCATGCAAGTGGTGCTATATATTTCATAATGATTAATAAAGAAAACATCAACCCTATACATAGAGATGATTATTTACACCACCCTCAATATGGTTACCATTTATATGGTGGGAGGATCTTCCTTAATCTCTAAGTTGATCCTCCTGGAGAGTGGATCAAGCTCTTTGATAATCACTAGTTCATATTCTAATCACACTTTCTTTAGATCTACATGCAAGTTAATAACAAAAAGGAAAAATAAGGTATGAGAGGAAAACCTACTTCCTTTGTTCGTCCAATGTTTTTGAGTGTGCTAGACCTTTCCAACTATCATTGTGACAAAGTTCTCGTTCCTAAAAACAAACCAAACAAGTACCTTACTCAAACGCGTTTGCATCATATTAACAAAGAACATAATAAAATATACACTACTTAAATAAAAGTAAACCACATCCCAAATGACATTCATGCATTTTCACATAAATTAAACAATAATCTATATATTTTTTTCAATGGAGGGAAGAAGGTTGTTCTATATTAATGTAAAGGAAACATTACAACAATTCAGATTCCTAAGCCTTGATGCAACATGCCCTTCACTATAATATGGATTCTCATATCTTAGCCACATGTATTGATCCCTTGCTAATGGCGATTTTTCATCATACTACTATGGAGGAACCAATTGTGTCGCTTTGATCTCCACTTAAGATATTTGCACAACTCAAGAAACAAATCACTAGATTATCTATAGTAATGGATATGTGCGCCTCGGAATATTTTCACCTTATGACTTTGAATTACTCTAGAGGTTTGATGCTTTTAATCACTTTCTATGTCCCTTTTCTCTTAACGTGGATCCTCTATTTATGGTCTAGGGAGATGATATGCTTGAAATTTATAGTGTAGGCATGTTGCACAAATTCTTTCCATGTGTGATCTACACTCATGTCTTTCTGATTTCTAAGCTTTCTTTCCTGTTTTGTGGCTTTAAGATGTGGTCATGTTTCTTATATTGAGAAACTATGCTTGGATGCAGTTATCTTGTAGAACAATTACTTTGTCCATGCTATTACTGAAGGAAAAATGTGACCATGTGATAAAATAACATGTAAACTCCATATTGAGACATGCAATCTTCGTATGTTCAACTCATTTTAACTAGAAGTATCACATATTCGTGTTCAATAGACTAAGGGTGTAAAATATATATATAACAAGGGGATGAATGGTGAAATTTCATATGCATGCCATAGCAAATCCTACGTATTTATTATAAGGACTACAAAGTCATTTTAGACAATTCCATTTCCTATATTTTAACTCTAGTGAAAAGGAATATGGTTAATAGCAGGGATAATTTTAAGGACCCATACTTATTTAAAAGTGAAACCTTGGCGAATCTTACCAATTCTTAACATGTCAACTATAAAATATTTGGCGATATTTTTTTAAAATTATTTCAATTTCTAAGGATTTTATATAGTTTATATAATAATTTGGCGATTTTTAGAGTGAAAAAAGTTTATCCCGACAAAATTGGGTGAAACGGGGTTTCAAAAAATGCAAATTGATGAATCTTTTTCTGGAAAAAAAAACATGGAAAAATAGTCCATGGGATAAATTTCACCCCTAAAATTATCCTTGCTTAATATGCCACTTTCAATTAGATTTTCATTTTCCTTTGAGTATCTTTTGTCATTTTCACTTTGTTAATGCATTAGCCATAAGCCAAACAACACAATATGTAGTATCTAGATCTCAGTCAACTATGGATATGTGACATTTCCATACATAGTTACATAGTTACAATGGATATTTGACATTTCCATACATAGTTACAATGAAAATGTTGAGAATGTTTGGTTGATCTAGGACTTCTCTATTTTAGTTTTACAAGAAAAGCTAACCATGATTTGAACTCATCAATTTGTATTTATGCTTCTATGATAGAAGCATGTAGAAATTTAGCACTTACACACATGCACAAACATTCTAAATATGTCCATGCATTTCAAAGATGTAATTTATGTTTTAAAACTAAATGCTCACCGTCAAAGTCATAACGCTTCAATGATATCAATCAAAAGAATCTCACATGTTTCTTTTCTAATTGCACATCCATGGACAAGATTCAAGTAGATGTTTTTTATTTCACTACGGTTTGTAATTTTAAGAATCCTTGTTGCCATACTTTTCTAAAAAGACAAGAAAATGAGACCCACCAATTTTAGAATTGGAAATGACTGGTTGGTGTGACTTCCATTTAGAGACTTTCACTATTTGGGAGGATTGACTCAAGTCTTCTGATAATGATGATAAAGAAATATCAATGTTTTTGAAAAATCATTATTTATTTATTTGTTTCACTGAGATTTATGTTAGAAAAATCATTATTTATTTATTTGTTTCTGGGAAGAGTGGGAAGTTTGTTTAAAAAGAAGAAATAATTTATTTAAATATATTTTATTTTATTTATAAATTAAAAAAATTGATAAACATGTTTTTATTAAAATAAAATAAAAATGTTATTATTTTATTAAAAAATTATTATTTTATATAAAAATTGTATTATTAAATGTTTTTTACATGAGTTAATAAGTATTAAGCTTATGAACTTATGTTGATAGAAATCATAATTTCTTTGTGTTATGCAAGTTCCTAACATATATTCAATAGTTCAAGCTAGATCAGTTGGCATAAATGATAGGCAATTTATATGAAGGGTGGAAAGTAATTTAGACCTATAAAATTTAAAGACTTTTGAAATCCACCACCTAAATAAGAATGTTAGAATAGTTGTGTTGTTAGATATATCTTTTAATAGACTAACAAATTACATAGAATCATATAATGCAAAAGAGGTAGCAACAAAGGAAGGATCCTTTAGAAACAATAATTTCAATTGCTTTAACCCTAGTTGCCAAGGAAAACTCTCAAGATATAAAAACAATATTTGAATAATCGAGAGATGGAGAAAATATTGAACACTTTTGGCATGTTAAAAATAGTTGGACAAACAACCAAGCAACTAATGGTTCAATTTCACATTCATTTGTAGATATGGTTAGATAACCAAAGAGTTGAGAATTTAAATTTAGTTTTTCCATTTTGAAGGGAAATTTAGTTGAATAAATGTACAAGTCACAATGTAAATTCATCCATGTTTATACATATGACTCAAAGTTTAAGGGTTCATACGAAAATAGAACAATTTTCTCATGCTATTATGTATATAAAAACACTATTTTAATTATTAATATTATCACAATATGTGAATATAAAGAAAAATAGAAGAATTGCATTGTGGCAAATATATATATATATATATATATATATATATATATATATATATATATATATTGTTAGAACAATATCACCATAGTATTCATGCCATGGACCATCATGTTGTTCTACCTAGTGTTATTTGGCTCATTAGTGCCTAGTCTAGTGTCTTGGACCGTAGTTTGTCCACATTTCACCACCTTAGACTAGTGATATATCCATGAATCCTTGTTTGTCCACTTATCCACTCATTTCCATCATTTTAGGAGTCAATGTGCCCCACTACCTTGCATTTATGTCGGAGTTATTGCATTTCCCTGTTTTAAGGAGATGGAGTGCGCCCTCTTAATTATTTGGTCAACTTGTGCATTAATGGCCACTACTTAGCCAACTACTCACCCATGCACCCTCATAATGGTACCTTTCACACTATTTTGACTAGCCTAACCTCCTCATGGTCCATCTATGTTCAATGAACCTCATTATGGCCCAATCTATGAGTTACACTTGGTCTCGTGTCATTGATGGGTGAATTGGTCCAATCTACGCCTCATTATTTTGATCTACTCAACTTGTCACTAAGCCTCTCGATTTTGTCTCTTGAGAGCATCTATATATTGTAATCATGTTTATGAATAATATAAGAGTGGAATTCTTCCCACTGGAGTGTTTTTCCTCTAGTGTTTTGTTCAATGAATTTTCTTCCCTATTATTGCTATCTCTTTGTGCAAATAATTCTAAGTGAGATTGTGTTTGCTATCTAGATCTAGGTTGGATTGTCACATGTATCAAAACCTAGTGTTGTGATTGTTGTGAAATATATAGATATAGATATAGATATAGATATAGATATAGATATAGATATAGATTGATTAATAATAATAAATGAAAAGATGCCCAAAGGGGATGGATCCATTGATGAAGGGTGAGGATTTTTTCACCAGTGAGCAAGGTTCAATTTCCATGAGGTATTTACCTGGATCCATGGATCACCTTGAGGTAGTGGTCAAAATTGTGGTTACACCCAAATATTTTGTATTAAATGCTACCATGACCCATGCATACATAATTGGATCAAATCCCACCCACATGTCCTTTAAATTTATTACTAGCTCATCTAATTTAGTTGATAGAGTGCAAGGTTTTTAACCTTGTGGAGTAGCACATGTTAGGGGAAGGATCCTTCTAGATCTTGAAGAAAATACAATGCTTAGCTATGAATGGGGACTGGGACATGAAACTAATAATCAAGTTAAGAGGTATGCCTTGTACATGGGCTTAGAATTCATCATCACTCTCAAGATCCAAAAGGTCTTATATTACAAATTCAACTAACATTCATTTTGCCTCCATAGATTTTAGCAATAGGTTGAAATGAAATCTTCCCATGTCGTTCTTGTTGGACCTTATCCTAAATAAAGCATAGCGAAGTATGTATCATCTCCTGTGGTCACCTTGTCTCTTGCAATTAACAACTATCTTCAATTAGCAATGTGTCTACATATATGATATCAAGCCACGAGTCTCTCTTATTCCCAACTCTGTAAATATACTAAAAATCAAATAATGCATACTCAAGTAATAAAAAATCTTACTTGAGCTCATGGTAATAAATTGTGGATATCAAACTATAATGATAAAGTTGAAATCTCATCTTCTTCAATAACAGTAGATGTGGAATCCCTTGAAATTAAATGAACCCTTGATAAAAGTAAAAAATCAAAAGAATTTTGAGTTTTAAGATGTTTTATATTGCAACTTTTGTATGCGGAACGAGACTCTATCAAAAATTATATAGTCTTCATTTATTCAAAATATTGTATTGTTTGGCTCAATTATGGTCAAATGTCATTTGTATTCTGAGCTGGGGTTGGGGAAATACGGAGCTTAAGAGTGAAACTTCCACCTCATTTGTTAATGTTGAAGGAGGAGGAGGTAAGAGAGGTTTTCACAAGAAGATTCTGGGAGAAGAACTAATTGATTGAAAAATCTATTGCAATAAAAATAAAACAATAGAAATAACTTTTACGGGTTTGTAAAAACAAGAAAGAAGTAGCATATTGAGGACATATGTATGTGCAAGGGTTCAAATATTCTAGGGTGGAGTACTTAAAATCGTGTGTCCATAGGCTCTTATATGTGTTTTTTAATCCACAACATATAACATTTTACCTTATCAGAAGGTGCAAAGTGTTTCTTGAAAAAATCCTTTCTTTTCGGGAAACTCTTCTTCTTCTTATATATGTAAGCTTTGTCCGGGTGAAACCTAGGAGCATTAGTGTAGAAGGGTTTTCTCTTCTTTTTCTTGCAATCGCAAGATTCTCTACCAAAGTGTCCTTAGTTGTGAGCTCCACAACCCCAGTCTAGCATTTTTGCCACATCTTTGCAAAAACTAGGAGAGTACATGGATGAATGTATTTTAAAATCTTTAGCAACTCTCCTTTCAAAATTACAATGCTCTTGCCATGTTTCCATAATGAATCCATGCAGCTAGGAAAAAGATAGACCTTGCAAGGGAATGTTTTTATCTTTCAGGAATTGTTCCACAACATCTATAACATGACTAGGGAAACTCCTGAGATAATGTTTAGTTATGTTGGCTTGTCTGCATTTCCAGAAGAGATAAGCAAATTCTGCATATAACAGAAATATTGCTCACTTTTGCTAAGATCACAAATTCTAGCAGACATAAACATGTTGGAACATTCTATCCATCTATACCTTGTCCATGCATGCATTCATGCATTCCATGCATTGATAATTGAGTCTCCTAGCACCTAGACTATGTTGTTGACCCCCTAGTGCTTAATTTTTGTCATTATTTGTCACATTATCCACTCAAAGTGCCTTATCCCTATATTTTAGGATATATTGTGACCTCTTCATGGTTTTAGGAGTTAACTGAGTCAGTTCCTTGATTTGGGGCACCTTGTCTTCAGTTACACCTAGTTAACTGACTCTTCTACCAAGATTCACTGAGTTTAAGTGCAGTAGCTCCCTTTTGACCACTACATGTCACCTCATGCACCTCCTTGGGTTCTCCTTCTCTAATTTATATCCTAGTGGCTCAATCATGTGCCAACCACCTTCAGTTAACTGGTCATTCATCATTAGTTTCCACTAGTTCTTTTTAGTTAATCATGTCTCTTCAGTTGAATTCAAATGCCATCAGAGGCTCATGAATTCTCTTACATGTAATATTATTTAATTTCCCACATCTTGTGGATGAATAACATGAAAAAATTTACACTCATAACTCTCTTTTCTCAATGTTATTCTTCTCTAGTTTTCTATAGATTTGTTTTAAACATTTTGAGGATTGTTTTACTGCTTGAGATCCACCTCTGTGAGAGAATTTCACATGGTATCAGAGCAGACCATATATCTAGTTTATCTCAGATACTTACATTGATGCACCAGAAGCTGTGGAGGAAGAAATCCTTGGGGAAATAACCTTGATAGCTTTGGCTTTGCCAAGGAAATCTTCCTAGGTGTGACGGACACACAAAAGTGATCAGTGTCGAAGTCGAGATTGAGTGAGATGCTATTATACT
This sequence comes from Larix kaempferi, assembly GCA_027924585.1. Classification (NCBI taxonomy): domain Eukaryota; kingdom Viridiplantae; phylum Streptophyta; class Pinopsida; order Pinales; family Pinaceae; genus Larix; species Larix kaempferi. The sequence goes on along the minus strand of BSBM01001197.1, from coordinate 11,673,026 downwards.
TTCTTCCAAGAGTTTTTTATTGCAAGTTACAGGTCCCAGGATCATCAAGAGCGGCAGTTGAATGATGGAGCAATCCCAGCACATTCTCCTTACTCCATACAATTACTTTGATTAGAAAGCGGAGATGATGATTCTTCTGAGAAGCAAATGTCTTTACAGAGTCACCATGGGAATTGAGAATGAGCCAAAATAAACAGTTGAGAAGGCCAAGTGGTACAATAGAATGGATGAAATGTATGGTCTGCTATGCCTCGGTACTTGTAGAGATCTTATTTTTCACCTCGATGGTTTGACCACTCCAAAACAATTTTGGAGCAAATTTGAAACTCTATTTGGAATGACAGATGAGATGAGAGGCCATCAGCTGGAAAATGAGCTGCTTACTCTGAGCCCTAGCAATTTTGACTCCCTACAAGACTTATTCACAAAATTCAAATCCTTGGTGCTCTATCTCAAGCAATGTGGAATTGAGAAGAAAGAGGAACAATTGGTTTCGTCCATACTTTCAAAGTTGGGTTCAGACTACCCAGTCTTTGTGTCTACTTTTCATGCAACCAAGTTGGCAGTGAAAAATTGGAAGATGCCTTCCTTGGAAAATTTCATGGAGGCCCTCACCTAGGAGCAATACAAATTGGTTCAAATGGGTACCATCAAGACATCAAAGGACCAAGAACTTGTTGCGGGTGATTCCAAGAAAGCCAAGGGGAAGAATCATTTCAAAGATAAGAAGTTGCCAGATGATGAGGGTTCTAATTCAACTGATGAAGGTTCCAATTCCAAGAAGAAGAACAAGAAAGGGGGATCCAAGTGCTATTATTGTAGAAAAGGTTTAAATTCTGAGAAATATTGTATGAAGAATAAATTGGACATCGTGACTCAATTGCTTGAAAGGAATAACATAGATGTTCCTGATCTCACAAGAAACAAAGAACCAGAAAAGCTTGTTGCTCACCAAGAACAATGTCTCGATGCTACTCATGAAGGTAATCATTTTATGCTTTGAGTGCTTAAGTAAAACCACTTTCTTATTATTATGGTATTTCTGATTTAGATTCACATTCTGATATATCATAATCATAAATATTCATCCCTTCCTTGGAATAATCCCCAGTCAGTCCACCGGAACCACATCTCAATCCTTGTGGTTTTTCACATGTTTTTGACATGCCTTCTGAAAGCTATTTCCAAGTCCATTTGAATCATTACTATCATATATTTGAATATTATTTAGAAGTTTATAAATAGTTTGTATGTCCCACACATTCATTCTTCCCACCAATATATTCATAAAAGACTCCTCAACACCCAAGAGCGCCAATTGCCAAACCCATGGTTTCCAAAACTATGTCACTTGTTTCAGTTGCATTCTAGTATTTCATATCTTTCATCGGTTGGGATGCCATAACATTGTCCCTGTTTGTACTGATATTCCACATATTTGGACCTGATCTCACCTTTTTTGTTTTGAAGTTCAAGGTGACACACTCTAAAAACACCGCAGGTTCACTCAACAATCAGTATAATTCTGTTGCAAATATTTTCTTTCTGGGATCCTATTTGATCATGGAGGAACTTCACCATTGATGGTCGATGCTCCACATGATTTCTATTTTGTTATTTCAGAGCCTCATAAGATCCATTGTGAAGTTAGGGAGGTGATCAATCAGGTTGAGAATAAGATACATGGCTACATTGTCCATTATGCAGCTGCACATGTTACTGATTCTTATGAGTTCATTGATGCATTTCAGATAGGAGATTGCATAGATATATTTTCCATATTTTATTATGTTTTCATATTTGATTATGTATGTGTTCACATCAAGAATCATTCATTTGATGCTCCTCCATCAGCAGAAGCTAAGTTCAAAGGGGATCCTACACTTGTTTTTTGTCTACGTTGCATTGAAAACGTTGTGCATGATCAAGGCATATACAACATTCTCATCGAGTCTCTAACCAAGAAGAAGTATATTCATCTCATTCAAGTGAGGAAGAAGACATTATGAAAACCGTTTTCTATGTGTCAAGTCCTTTTTGAGGGGACATTTTGTTCCCAATAGGTTTTTCTTCTTTCCTCGGTTAATAAGGACAAATAAATTTTGTAAAGGGTGACCTTAACCTTTGTTGTTGGGCCCTATTTTGATTTATTTTTTATAATACAAGCTTAAGGAGGGTGTTGTAACATTCTATCCATCTATACCTTGGCCATGCATGCATGCATGCATTCCATTCATTGATAATTGAGTCTCCTAGCACCTAGAGTATGTTGTTGACCCCCTAGTGCTTAATTTTTGTCATTATTGGTCACATTATCCACTCAAAGTGCCTTATCCCTATATTTTAGGATCTAATGCACCATCATGCATGATTTTAGGAGTTAACTAAGTCAGTTCCTTGATTTGGGGCGCCTTGTCTTCAATTACACCTAGTTAATTGACTCTTCTACCTAGATTAACTGAGTTTGAGTGCAGTAGCACCATTTTGACCACTACAAGTCACTTCATGAACCTCCTTGGGTTATCCTTCCCTAATTTATACTAGTGGCACAATCATGCACCAACAACCTTCAGTTAACTGTCCATTCATCATTAGTTTACACTAGTTCTTGTCAGGAGATGGATCCAATGATAACTAAGCCTGTCTCTTTAGTTGAATTTGAATGCCATCAGAGACTCACGAGTTCTCTTGCATGTAATATTATTTAATTTCCCACATATTATGGATGAATAACATGAAATTTTTTTACACTCGGAACTCTCTTTTCTGTATGATATTCTTCTCTATTTTTTTGTAGATCTGTGTTAAACGTTGTGAGGATTGTTTTATTGTTGTAGATCCACCTGTGTGAGAGAATTTCACAAAACAAAGATGCAATATGTTCAAAATATTAGGTTTCTTCTTGACCATAGAATTATCTACCTAATGCTTTGATAATTTGTTCATCTGCATTTCGAGCATCCAGCATTTCATCTATGGCCTCTTGAGGAATCCATCGCCACCATTCATATGCAAACCTTGACAGGCCTGCTACTAGCTGAACAACTAGTTGTTGAGAAGTTATATTATGATCTTGAGTTCTTTTGTAAAGAACCCATTTTCTTATAAACTAACTAGTTGTCTTAATATCAGCTCAAGATTGACATTGGATATTCAAGACAGTATGTTCTGGCATTTGAGAAACAAGATTATTGATTAGATTGATGTTGAAATGGAATTTATGAGAAGGAGCAAAAGAGGTAGAGGCATCATTCATCACCTCATAAAAAGTAGGAGGAGGAGGTCCTGTGAGTGGATTAGAGCTTGGGTGGGAATAAAATCCATCTTGAAGTGGAGAATTTTCTCTTTTTGAAAATGCCATCTCAGCAAGATATCATTCGGGGAGAGATTTTCAAGCATTTTCTTAAATTGAGAGACCACATACTGGATTTCATTGAATTCTTCTTCATCTTGTCCAAAAGTAAACTCTATTCTAGTATCTTCTTCTTGGATACTCATCGTGCCAAATGAGTATATTCTGGCATGTTTCTCCTTCTTTTCCATACACTCTTTTTTACCTCTAGAGTCAATCTCTAGAGCAGACTGACTGACAGGCTTAGACTTTTTCTCTAAGTTTTGGGTTTTAATAAAGAGTTTTCCTAAAACATCTAAGCATTGTTCTAGCTTATTTGCAACTAAAACAATAAAAAAATTTATTTCATCATAATCATGTAACAGATGGCCAATAAGATCTAATTTAGTTATGAGTAGAGTGATATGTTCTTGTTCTTCATTGTCTTTCTGTTTTAGGAGGAGAATATCTCGAGCCATATCATATATATTCTAATTTGTTAACTGATGTTTCATATTTCCATAATTTGCGAGTTGTATTTCATCTAAGACAATTTCATATATAACAGCGGATCTATGAGAAAGGTACTATCTTTTAGATCGGCCATCATGTGAGAACTGTCTGAAAGGAACACCAAGAAGATTTCTGGTAGTAATAAAAGAAGTGTCACCTTTTGGTGTTTTAACTTCATAACCTAGATTGCTCCTAGGAAGAGAGAACATGAATAAGCTAGGGATTTTGTTTTTTTCTCTCATCCCTTACAAAAATTTTCTAAATGCACGACATTCCGAGTGTTCTTCTTTATGCTCTGTACCAAAAACGCTTGAAGAAGAAAAGTTCGAAGGGTGCGAGGAGCATGGTTCATTCCACACGGCTTGGGTGGAGTAATAAGAAGAAAATTAGGAGTATGGATTTATAGACGTAAATATAGTGAGAGGAGGAGTAAACATAAGAGTGGAAAATCCATCCGGTAATCAGAAAGAGTGAGAGGATATGTCAAATATTACGAGGGTATTTACAATTGTTTGATTATTCAATATTTTTTCTTTTTTGACACAATTCTTTGTATTTGAACTCCCATTGTTTTGGGTAATTTATGCCATTCCAATTAAATGTTACAGGAGTGGATTATTTGGACTCATCTGACTCCACCACGCTGAGAAAGTGCGAGTTATCATGGAATTTACTAGTGAGGGGCGGAAGAGTATCATTACCAAAGAGAACAACAACTAAGTATTTTAACTGGATGATTTTAGATCCAGTATCCATTTTAAATCGGTGGGGTAAGATATAATCCTTAAGCAAATAATAGATGTGGGGGTCATCTAGACTGACAAAATATTTAGGGAAAATGGTTCCAAAACACGGGCCATTATGGAGAGGGCCAACAAAACCACCTATAAGTACATCAACAAACTCTTGATGCCACATATCAATGACAACACAAAGAGAAGATACAGGAAGAAAAGGGCGAACCAGAGGATCACGACCAAGATTAACATCAACAAGATATGTATATTTATAACCATTATATTTTGCTCAATCTATTTGTTCATTATTGATCATATTTATTGGAATTAGTTCTTCCATATCATTAAAAGAAACGTCTAAAAACTTATTTTTATTTGTGTATGTGACTAGTATTGCCACAATTTCATTTTATATAATTCATTAAGTAATATACCAGAAAGTTTCCAGTTAGCATAAGGATTGAGGTCATCAATGGTGATTATTGAAGAAGAATATTCAGCATTAGCAAATGATGAGCATCTTTCAGCCAAAGAGACATTATTTTGATCTTCTACCCAATCCAAGGATGTGAGATCTACCAAATCCATTAAAGGGTCCATGGAACACTTACCTTTATTAAGCAATAAAGAGATAGTCTAGCTAGTGGGTATCCTAGAGGTCTTTAAAAGACTTCTCAAAGATGGCGTATGGTGCCTAAATCCTGTGACTGCTATCTCACAAATTCTAGAAAACTGGACTCAGAACACCCAAATTACTCCACATAGCTTCCCTTTTTAACTTATAATATGGATTCAATATATTCATGAATTGCCAAATAGATGAAAACAATAAAGTTGTAGAGACCGAAAAGACAGATATTGTATTATGCTGAATTTTTTATGAACTTACAGATCTCTCCAATTGGCTTTGATACCATAAGATAGTCCTAGGACCAGAATCATCTTATAGCTCCCAACCACACATACAGACTCTGAATTTAACACACATAGTCTCGACAGTAGCGTCACACCTTGGTATGATCGATTAGAACCAAGGAATTATGTGGAAACTTCTCGGCTTCTAGTGCTTACTAGATGGCTTCTGGTTCTTACTAGATGGATTATGAATTCTTATTACACTTGAGATATATGTTTTTCATATGCCAGATCGCAAGAAGCGTAGGCATAAAGGTTACACAGACCTCGACTCCACACTATCAAAAGTATCAACTCCCTAAATATGAATGAATACAATGAGGAGGGAGGATTTATTTATAACATCTCAACCAGTTAAGCCGGTGAGACATGAATTATAGCTAAAGGTCATAAAGAAGATTTTGATCCTTAGTGGGGAAAACCACTAATGTTATCTCAATAGTAGCACATTTCGAAGTGCGTCACACCTTCCATAAGAGACTCCTAGGACCGGAATCAACTTATAGTTCCCAACCACACATATAGACACTGAATTTAACACACACAGCCTCGACAGTAGCACATTTAAAAGTGTGTCACACCTTGGTAGGATATATTAGACCCAATGCAATGGCCCAAGGAATTATGTGGAAACTTCTCTACTTCTAGTGCTTACTGGATGGCTCACACAAAACTCACAAGGTCTGGTCATCTTCGAATTGCGAAGATCATCACAGACTACAGACTTGAATTTTAGTAAGCTTTTGATCCTTACATATCACACTAAGCGTAGAGGGAGAGCATACCATAAGAGACTCCTAGGAAATGAATCGGCTTATAGCTCCCAACCACACATACAGACTCTAAATTTAACACATATAGCCTCAACAGTATCACATTCTGAAGTGTGTCACACCTTGGTAGGATTGATTAGACCCAAGGCACTAGCCCAAGGAATTATGTGGAAACTTCTTAGCTTCTGATGCTTACTGGATGGTTCACACAAAACTCACAAGGTCTTATCGTCTTCATATTGCAAAGATCATCACAGACTATAGATTGGAAGTTCACTGAGCCTTTGATCCTTCCAGATCACACTAAGTGCAGAGGGAGAGTATACAATTATGAATTCTTATTACACTTGAGATATATGTTTTTCATATGCCATATCACAAGAAGCATGGGCACAGAGGATACACAGACCTCGACTCCACACTATCATAACTCTCAACTCCCTAACTCCAAATAAATACAATGAGGAGGGAGGATTTATTTATAGCATCTCAACCGGTTAGGCCGATGAGACATGACTGACAAATAGAGGTCATAAAGAAGATTCATGGAATTAGTGAGGACAACCACTAATGTTATCTCGTGCCTTAAATGGTCGTAAGGACATATGGGGACCCGAATTATCTAAGTATGGATGACAATACATATAGAAGTACAATCATTCATATTACAATAATATTTACACAATGAATCATATAGTGTCCCATGACGCTTCCGACTAGTCATCATGACCCACTTGACAGATACATGGGTCCTCGCAAGGGTAGGAATTTGAAAGAAAATTTATTGGTCAATTTTGTCGGTTTTGACATAATGTATGAATGTTTTCAAAATTTCTTTGTGTTTTTTGATAGGTGGTTAAAAATATTAACCATATTTGATGGATAAAATGGCCCATGATGGGCATTTTTCCCGTCAAATTCCAACCCCAGTCCTCATCATAAGTACAACTAGCGAATCTGTCATTTTTGTTGTTAGAGGAATCAAGCTCGAATTCAGTATCGAGGAAAAGATAGAAAGAAAAGCAGTGTTCTACATCATATCCCATCATGATCGGATTTGTTCCACAACAATATTCACTGGAAAAGGTGGATTCTACTTTGTAATTGAGTGGGATCTTCTTTTGGATTTGGCTGATAAGGCATCCTTCATGGTGTCTTTGAATGAACTTTTGATTGATGTAGCCTGAAGGTTCTAAAGGAGAATATCTCCTTCCAAGTTGTCGCGGCTTAAACTTAAACCACATATGTTTTTGATGTGCTATGATCATATATGCTTGAAGGTGGAGAGTGAAATTTTCCTACCTTTGCACCTAGTCTTTTCTAGGACAAAATTTATCTAGGAAGACTTTCGTCCATCCTGACAATTATTGTTCAACTAGGGCATCATGATCTTCACAAACTATTTTTTCTCCTTTCTCTCTACAAAACTAGAGTATGAGATGATAGCTACTCCAAGTAAGATATATAGGGCCAATATTTACATAGACAATTCTTTGCCACTTGTATCTACAACATCTATCCAAACTTCCCTGATTTTTCTGAGTTGGTTGTAGGCATTTTGCATTCCTAAAAATGCAATCTTTTCCCATCTCTCCAAGATTTCAATCTTCATTGGTCAAGAATGAATTTGTTTAATAAGGGAGATGGCTAGTTGTCTATTATCTTCTTTCTTGCTAGAAAACTCTAAGAACTCTTAGCGTTCTTGAATGCTCAGATTGTCTTTAAAGACCCTTTTCTTCTATGGTTCTTCTCTGAGGATGACTTTTACTTTGTTTGGTCTGGGTGATCTGACTCTTGCTAAAAACATATTGAGGCTGACTTCTTCTCTAGTTAACATATCAGCAACATGGTTTAAATAACCAGGTTTATAAACAATTTCAAAATCAAAATTTTGTAGCAAGATAACCATTTCAGGATTCTAGAATTGTTTTCAGCCACCAGGTTTTCATTCTTGATGATGCCTGGCATAATCTTCAAATTAGTATTAATCACAAATTTGATAGGTTTCAAGTATAGGAGAAAGTGATTGACTATTTTCTTTATAGCTAGGATCTCTTTGTGATTGAAGGGGTAGTTCAATTCTGCCCCCTTAAAAGATCCTGAAGCATATCCACAAATTTCTTCACAGTATCCATGTTTATCAAATAGAATACCTCCCTATGCTTTGTTGGAGGAAATTGTTTCAATAACAAGGATGCCAATGCCTTGAGGAAGGAAAAGAGGAGGAAGTTTTTCTTTAATTCTTTTAACATCTTCTATCATTTCATTGCTCCATTTCAATGCATGTTTCTTTAATCGTTGTTGCAACACATGGATGTCTTGGACCTCGCCTTTGTAAAAAGGTCTGATGTAATTTAGACAACCCAAGAATCTTTGGAGTTGAAATTTTTCCAGAATCTGATATGGAAAATGGCTAAATACCTTAAGTACACGTTCCTGAAGTGTAACTTGGCATTTATTGATCTTATAACCAAGGAATTCAATTTTAGTTTTCCCTATCTCCATTTTCTCTTAGAGAGTACCAAGCCATGCTGAAAAATAAGCTTGTAGAATTCGTGCAAATGTTGCATATGTTCCTACAAATTCTTGGAACAGATCAATATGTCATCAATATAAACTAATTCCCATTTATTTTCTCTAAATATATCATCCATTCTTTTTTGGAACTCATAAGGGGCATTATTTATTTCAAAGGGTAGAACTTTCCACTGGTATTGGCCATGTGGAGAAACAAATGCAGTTTTAAACCTATCTTTAGCTTCTATTCCAATTTGGTAAAAACCATACTTCAAATCAAAATTGCTAAAGCTAGTGCATCCTGCAATTCTTTGCAACAAACTGGATTTATCAGGGAAGGGATACTTACATGCTACAAAACATGGTTCAAAGGCTTAAAGTTTACATCTAATCTTGGCTTTCCTCTTTTTATTTATAAATGTTTATTTACAACAAAAGAATGGCATACCCAAGGACTCTTAGAGGGTTCAATGAGACCTTTAGAAAGTACGTATTTGATCTCATTGGTACAAAATTCTCGTTCAGAGGGAGTCATTAACTTTGTAGAAGATTTATGGGGAATCGGTTTATTGAAGGGTCAAAAGGAAAAGACATGAAATATTTCCCTCTAGTCCAGAAGGCATTTGAACTATCATAGGTGCAATATTTCTCAATATTTTCTGAAATTTGTGATAAGGAAGAGTCCTTATGCATTTCTGCATAAGCTATACATCTTTCCATTTTGAATAATTCTGTAATATTAGAGGTAGAACTAGGTTTCTTTATAGGGGTATGACATTTAGATTCAGCGTCAAAGGACATGGGACAAGACACCAATCTACCATTTATTGAACATCTAAACAACATTTTACTATTATCAAAAGTAATAGGATTGAATCTGGTAAAAAATTATGATCCTAAAATACAATCCTCTTTTATAGTGTCTAACCTATTTAAAGACAAAACTTCTAGAAAACCTTCAACCTTAAATGGGAATATGGAACTCTTCCAAGTATTTGTACAAGAGTTCCTTCAATTGCTACGTCGTGATCATAAGTCTTTTCCCATTAGAATGATGGTATGGCACCTCCTTTCGCCAAATTCATCTACCATCTTGAATCTATCATATAGTCTAATTGATACAGCTTAAAATTTGTAGGGTAGAACAATACTTTTATATACAATTTAATACCAATAAATAGTCCCAAATAAGGATCTAGATTTGAAGCAGAGAACATAGTATGTCCTTCTTTTTCTTCTTCTGGTGATATTTCTTCCTCACTGATATGAGGTGTGCTTTTGGCTTTGAGGCTCTTAACAGATTCTTCATAGGATTTACAGATCTATTCTTTTAGGACTGATCTTGCTCTCTTATAGTTATCTCTAGCAATCTTTGTAGCTCTTCTATTTCCGTGACTATATTTTTTAAAGAGCTCTATTTTTCTTTCGGATCTGCAATTTAAGCAGATTCTCTTTGTATTTCCTGAATTTTTTTATATCGTCATGGAGATCAGGATAATCTTTGTATATCTCTATTGGGTTATAGAATGTTGGATTCATGTTGATACTAGGAGAGGAAGACTCATATTTAGCTAGTTGCTTCTCTTTAGCTTTTAGTTGGGATAAAAGCGTATTCTTTTCATCTTTCAGTTCTTTTCTTAGAACATACTGATATGTTGGGGTTCTAGATAGGATTTCATCAATTTCAGCAATTCTGATTTGCGGAGAGGCCTTTGGTATGGAAAAAATATAGAAAAAAAATTTCAGATGACCATCACATCCCCCTAAATTTGCATCCTAGTCAGAATCCGAAGAGGATTCATAGGATTCTGTAGGATCAAATTTATTCAAGATAGGATCCAAATCATTTGAATCAGAGGATCCTTCATCTGGGAGAAAAACAATTTCTCCTTCAGGATATTGGTCAGCATCATCGTATTCAAGATCCCACTAGGCGGGATCTAATTCATCAGTAAACATTGCTGCAAGTCAAGGCTTAGATTTTATCTTGGGGCACTTATTTTCCAAATGGAATTTCTTACCACAAATAAGACATTTTTCATTATTGCAAGGTGCAAAGCGTTTATTGACAAAATCTTTTCTTTTTGGTAAAATCGTCTTCTTATATTTTTATGCTTTGTATGGGTGAAACCTGGGAGCACTAGTGTAGAAGTGTTTTCCCTTATTTTTCTTGTAATTGCAAGATTCTCTACCAAAGTGTCCTTTGTTGTGATCTCCACAACCTCGGTCTGGCATTTTTTCCACATATTTGAAAAAACCAGGAGAGTACATGGATGAATTCCTTTTAAAATATTTGGCAACTCTCCTTTATAAGCAATGCTCTCGCCATGTTTCCATAATGAATCCATGCAGTTGGGAAAGAGGGAGACCTTGCAAGGGAATGCTTTTTATCTTTTAGGAATTCTTCCACATCATATAGAACATGACCAAGGAAACTCCTGAGATAATATTTTAGGTATGTTGTCTTGTCTGCATTTCCATAAGAGATAAGCAAATTCTGCATGTAACATAAATATTGATCGCATTTGCTAAGATCAAAAAATTCTAGAAGACATAAACAAAGATGCAAGATGTTCAAAATCTTCGGTTTCTTCTTGACCATAGAATTATCTACCTAATGCTTTGATAATTTTTTCATCTGCATCTCGAGCATCCAAGCTTTCATCTCCGGCCTCTTGAGGAAGCCATCGCCACCATTCATATGCTAATGTTGACATGCCTGCTACTTGCTGGACAACTAGTTGTTGAGAAGTTATATTCTGATCTTGGGTTCTTTTGTAAAGAACCCATTTTCTTAGAAACTAACTGGTTTTCTTAATCTCAACTCAAGGTTGACATTGGATATTCAAGACAGGATGTTTTGGAATTTGAGAAATAATATTATTGATTAGATTGATGCTGAAATGGAATTTATGAGAAGGATTAGAATAGGTAGAGGCATCATTCATCACCTCATCAAAAGTAGGAGGAGGAGGTCCTGTGAGTGGATTATAGCTTGGATGGGAAGAATATCCATCCTGAAGTGGAGAATTTTCTCTTTTTGGAAATGCCATTGAAGCAAGATATCGTTTGGGGAGAGATTTTCGAGCATTTTCTTAAATTGGGAGACCACATACTGGATTTCATTGAATTCTTCTTCATCTTGTCCAAAAGTAAACTCTATTCTAGTATCTTCTTCTTGGAGATTCATCATGCCAAATGAGGATCTTCTAGCATGTTTCTCCTTCTTTTCCTTATACTCTTTTTTACCTCTAGAGGCAATAACTAGAGCAGAATGACTGACAGGTTTAGTCATTTTCTCTAAGTTTTGGGTTTTAATAAAGAGTTTTCCCAAAACATCTAAGCATTTCTCTAGCTTATTTGCAGCTGAAACAATAAATTTTTTTATTTCATCATAAACATGTAACAGATGGTCAATAACATCCAATTTAGTTATGAGTAGAGTGATATGTTTGTGTTCTTCATTGGCTTTCTGTTTTAGGAGGAGAATATCTCGAGCCATATCATATATTTTCTAATTTTTTAAATGATGTTGCATATTCTTCTCTATTTTTTTGTAGATCTGTGTTAAACATTGTGAGGATTGTTTTATTGCTGTAGATCCACTTGTGTGAGAGAATTTCACAAAACAAAGATGCAAGATGTTCAAAATATTTGGTTTCTTCTTGACCATAGAATTATCTACCTAATTCTTTGATAATTTGGTCATCTGCATATCGAGAAGCCAACATTTCATCTCTGGCCTCTTGACGAAGCTATCACCACCATTCATATGCTAACCCTGATAGGCCTACTACTAGCTCGATAACTAGTTGCTGAGAAGTTGTATTATGATCTTGAGTTCTTTTGTAAAGAACCCATTTGCTTAGCAACTGAATGGTTGTCTTAATCTCAGCTCTAGATTGACATTGGATATTCAAGATAGGTTGTTCTGGAATTTGGGAAATAATATTATTGATTCCATTGATGCCAAAATGGAATCTATGAGACGGAGCAGAAGAGGCAGCGGCATCATTCATCACCTCATCAAAAGTAGAACGAGGAGGTCCTATGAGTGGATTAGAGACTGGATGTGAAGAAGACCCATCTTGAAGTGGAGAATTTTCTCTTTTTGTAAATGCCATTGCAGCAAGATATCGTTTGAGGAGAGATTTTGGAATTTTCTTAAATTAAGAGACCAGATATTGGATTTCATTCAATTCTTCTTCTTCTTGTCCAAAATTAAACTCTAGTATAGTATCTTCTTCTTGGATAATCATCATGCCAAATGAGTATCTTCTGGCATGCTTCTTCTTCTTTTCCTTATACTCTTTCTGACTTACAAGATTAGTATTTTTCTCTAAGTTTTGGGTTTTAATAAAGAGTTTTCCAAAACAATCTAAGCATTTTTCTAGCCTATTTGCAGCTGCAACAACAACATTTTTTTATTTCATAATAATCATGTAACGGATGGTCAATAAGATCCATTTTAGTTCTGAGCATAGTGATTCGTTCTTGTTCTTCATCGGATTTCTATTTTAGGAGGAGAATATCCCAAGCCATATCATCTAGATTCTGAGCTGTTAAATGATGTTGCATATTGCCATAATTTGCAAGTTTTTTTGCATCTGAGATAGTTTCAGAAATAGCAGAGGATATATGAGGAAGGTACTCTCTTTTAGATTGGCCATCATGTGAGAACTGTCCAAAAAGAGCATCAAGAATATTTCTGGTAGGAATAAAAGAAGTGTCACCTTTTAGTGTTTTGACTTCATAATCTGTCCCACTCCTCGAAAGACAGAACATGAGTAAGCTAGGGATTTTGTTTTTTCTCTCATCCTTTGCAAAAATTTTCTACATGCAAGACATTCATAGTGTTGTCCTTTATGCTCTGTACCAAAAATGCTTGATGAAGAAAAGTTCGAAGGGCGCGAGGAGCATGGTTCATTCCACATGGCTTGGGTGGAGGAAGAAGAAGAACATGAGGAGGATGGATTTATAGATGTATATCTAGTTAGAGGAGGAGTAAACATAGGAGTGGGAAATCCATCAGGTAATTGGAAAGAGTGAGAGGATCTGTCAAATACTATAGGGGCATTTACAATTGTTTGATCATTCAACATTTTTTTCTTTTTGACACAGTTCTTTGTATTTGACCTCCCATTGTTTTGGGTAATGTATACCAATCCAATTAAATGTTATAGGAGTGGATTGTTTGTACTTTTCTAACTCCACCACGATGAGCAAGTGAGAGATATCATCGAATTTACAAGTGAGGGGAGGAAGACTATCATTACCAAAGCAAACAACAACCAAAGATTTTAACTGGATGATTTTAGATCCAATATCCATTTTAAATCCTTGGGGTAAGATATAATCCTTAAGAAAATCATAGATGTGGGGGTCATCTATAGAGACATAATATTTAGGGAAAATGGTTCCAAAACATGGGCCATTATGGAGAGGGCCAACAAAACCACCTATAACAGTATCAAAAAACTCTTGCTATTGCATATCAATGAAAAAACAAAGAGAAGATACATGAAGACAAGGGAGAACTAGAGGACCAAGACCAAGCTTAACATCACCAAGATGTTTATATTTATAACCTTTATATTTTTCCTAGTCTATTTGTTCCTTATTGATCAGATTTATGTGAATTGGTTCTTCCATATCACTAAAAGAAACATATGTAGAACTTATTTTTATTTGTGTATGTGAATGGTACTTGTATAAATAGAGAGTGTGTCCCTCTCATTCTATTCATTCACTCACTCACTCACTTCACATTAGTGAGAGAGAGGAGGAGTGCGCACAAGTGGAGGAGGAGTAGCTGCTGCAGACATTTATCTATTGGGGATTCATCTTGGTGATCTTTGTATTGGTGCTTATTCTATCTGTGAGGAAGTTGTTGGGTTTTCCACCTTCTTGGTTTTCCCCGGTGAAATGCTTTGTGTCTCTTGTCTCATGTCTCTTATGCTTGATATGGTGTACATGTTGTTCTTTCAGTTAATATCCTATATCATATTGAATTAAATGATGAAAAAATAACATGGTATCAGAGCTATCCTGAAGGAAGGCATTGTGTGGCATTTATGACATTTGTTGCACTTGCGACAAATTGGAAGCTAGGGCTTGATATAGTAAAACCTAGTCATTGTTGAACTTTCGCTATAAATCAGTTTTGGCCAAGGTTCAAGATCTGAAAATTTTACAGGATGAATATGAAATGTTCATGTACCTTGTGTCCAAAGCTCAGCCTCAGATTCATTGTAATTTCTGATATATGATCCATATAGTTAGGGTTTATGCCTCTTCCAGATTGAAGCCGTAAAAAGGCGACCTAGGAACAGAGGTCATATCTCGGGCTAGGAAGATCCAAATGGAATTTCGTAAAAAAATTCAATTAGGGCACGGACTGTAGTTTCACATGTCCACTTTTCAGAGGCCGAAGTTGAAACAGTGACACGTGGAACTTCGTACAAGTTCGTTATGTTGTTTATTCCCATAAACAAGTCATGTTGCGACACTTGGAATATATCTCTAATGGAAAATCTACTTGAGGTCAGATCTGTGGGGTTGGAAAGATGACAGGGAATTCTACCACATGCCGAAGTTTAAGAACCTAAGGATCCGAAATTTCAGAGTTGCATCAGAAACAATATGGCATATATTTCTGTCAAAATAGAATTGGATTCTGAGCACTCTCATTCTTGGCTTGTCACTGCTACGGGAAATTAGGGTTTCTACAAAAGTTGGAATTTTTGCAATATGAGACCACAGCTGGATTCTCCTCATCAAAATCAAAATTTAGAGACGAAGATCGAAGTTTTGTTTGGGTAGAACCCCAGGCTCTATCAAACCCTAGTTCAGGATTTTGACCAGAAAACAAGAATTTGACAGAAGCTGAAGATCTGAAACTTTCAAAGTCAATTTTGAGGGTCAAATTTTGGAGATTTCAAAATTGAAGTATACCAGCTTGATCATCTCAACAAGGTGCATTTTTTCATCCAATCAGAAGTTTGAAATTCAAAGTTTGAATTTTTAGGGTTTCTCTAACAAACCCTAATCCAGCTCCAGATCCAGCTTCAACAAATCAAAGTGGATTGGGTTAATCCTAGAATAGAATGAATTGACACCTACATAAGTGAAGAAGTTCCAGTTCGAGAGGGAGATGAGGCTAAGGCCTTACATAAGAAGACTACAAGCAATCCCGACAGGTATGACTTGAGGAGATACAGGTATGTTTTGAAATTTGTTCATGATTAAGTTTATAATATGTTTGTCTTCATATTATTGAGGTTAGTAACAATCTTGATTAATTCTAGACTTGTCTTATCACCTTAGTAAAAGTATTAATGCATGTGAATGATAGAAGACATTTACTAATTAGGTTTATGACACTTATGATTGTACTAATGCACTATGGTGTTGTATGAGGATGATGTTGTTCGCTAACATAAAAGGTACATCAAGAAAGACAAATCAAGTACTAGATCAAGAACATATGACCATGGTGACATGAAGACAAAGACTCATCCATAGTCATGGATCACATAGAAGCTCTACTTACGAGGGATGTATAATTTGGTTCTACGATGGTTAACTTATGATATTTGCAGGTTACTAGCACAAGTCATTGAAGAGAACAAGGAGACATTATGTGGGTATGTTAGACATAACTAGCAAGCATGATAATCCAGGTATGTTTTTCCTATATCAAGTTAGAATCCTACCTTGTGTTAGGATCTTATATAAGTATACTTGGTATGATTGATAATTCATGAAGTTATAAGTTTGGGCAATCATGGGTTTATGCATATTATGCTTCTTAGTTTGATTAATTATATGACAAACTAGAAGAGTCATATGGTCAAATAAAAATATGCATAAGAATTCCTCCCTGAAACCTTGAATACTAACACTTGTGTATGAAATGATCATGACCATACATGATTAAGATTATTTAGAATCATAATGTTTTCATAAGTATTGAGATTATACTAATGCATGTATGATTATGTATGAGATATTGAGGATGGAACAATGATGACACTAGTGCACACTTAAGCATGCATAGTGGTCCAGGATGGATAGAAGTTCAAAGACATATAATCATGATGATATCATAAAGGAAGCAAAGATCAAGAGGGAACACACTCCATTTGTTCCTGCAAGGAAGCAAATATCAAGAGGGAACACACTCCAGTTGTTCTCGCAAGGAAGCAAAGATCAAGAGGGAGCACACTCTAGTAGTTCCTGCAAGGAAGCAAAGATTGAGATGGAGTCCACCCAACAACCAAACAAAGAGAAGTATTTGAATTTTCATTTATTATATATTTGATTACTTAAATGATGTTGTCCAGTCATGTACATGCTTGTGTTCCTACATTTAGGATGTATATTTGCATAATAGAAAAGTTGTATTAAAGAACAAGATACTACTAATATACAAGTAATGGGTAAGTGGCCTATGGTACTATACAACATTCCATTGCTACTTATCTAGAATGAAACCTCTTTGCTGACATGTTGGGAGTTGTGCACACTCTTAACAATGTTCTGGTAGACATGGAAGGCATCTAGAAAGTTACAGGATATGGATAAATGTTGTATTGAAGCACTGGCTAAGATAATTGCATGACTATATGACATACATTCTTATGTGTAAGAATTTGTTTTTGAAAAACTATGAGAAGCTTCTAATCATGCAATTGAATTTGACTTGTAGGAAAGATCGTGTACAATCACCTACAAAAGAAGGACAACGACATTTGTTCCAGCGACGAAGTTCAAGAAAACTACCTATCGAAGATATTGAAGAATCTAAAGTTCCCAAGATCAGGGATGCAGTAATGGAAGGATGCCATGATCGGGGAATACCAATCAATCATGAAGAATGATGTTTGGGATGTGGTCCCAAGAACAGAAGGGAAGTCTGTTGTGACTTCCAAGTAGATCTACAAGATAAGGCATGCTGCAGATAGTAGCATAGAGAAATACAAGGCAAGTGATGAAGTGGAAGATACACCAGATGGATGTCAAGACAACTTTCTTGAATGGTGTAGTCAAAGAGGAAGTGGAGAAGCCACTCGAATTTGAGACACATGACAGGGAGTCACATGTGTGCAAATTGAAGAAAGCCTTGTATGGCTTGAAGCAAGCACCCAGGACATGGTACAACATGATATACAGCTTCTTGTCCAGTTTGGGCTTTACCAAGAGTAAAGCGAATTCCAACCTTTAATACAAGGTTGAGGAAGGAAATCCAATGATACTCCTACTGTATATGGATGATCTGTTTGTGACAGGTGAGGATAGGTTGATTGCCGATACGAAGAGGAAGCTTGCTTCTGAGTTTGATATGAAGGACTTGGGTATGATGCATTACTTTCTAGGTATGGAGGTGTGGCAGAGTGCAGATGGAATCTTCCTTGGACAAGGGAAGTATGCAGTAGAGATCCTAAAGTGGTTCGGGATGATGGACTGCAAGGCCATGGCCACACCTATGGAATCAAACCTGAAGCTATTGAGTGATGCTTCATTAGAGTCGATTGATGCCACCATGTATCGTCAGATGATTGGGTCCTTGATGTACGTGACGAACACGAGACCAGATATTTGCTTTGCTGTGAACACCTTGAGCCAGTTCGTGACGGATCCTAGACATGTTCACTTGATTGTTGTAAAGCATATTCTGAGGTACCTGAAGGGTATGATTGATTATGGGCTCAAGTATGATGTGAATCAAAAATTTAACCTGGAGAGTTATGTTGATTCAGATTGGGAAGGCAGTGCTGCAGCTGGGAAGAGCACTTCAGGGTGCCGCTTCAGTATGGAATCAAGTGTGATCTCTTGGTTTAGCAGGGAGCAATCCTGCGTAGCACTGAGTACAGCTGAAGCAGAGTATGTTGCAGCTTGTTCGACTAGTTGTGAAGCAGTATGGCTAAGGAAGATACTGTCTGATTTGTTTGATCTCTAGTTGGATGCTACTTGTATCCATTGTGACAACCAGAGTTGTGTGAAGTTTTCAGAAAACTCGACGTTCCATGACAAGTTGAAGCATATCGAGATCAAATATCACTATATCAGGGATATGGTACAGAGAGGAGCAGTGAAGCTCCAGTATGTTGCGACAGATGAGCAGATTGCAGATGTATTGACCAAACCACTGGCCAGAGTGAAGTTCGAGTACTTCAGAGAGAGGCTTGGTGTTCTTTAGATAGAAGATACTTCGAGGAGGAAGTGATGGGACACATTTGCAGGAGCCATTCCAAGCATGGTGGTAGGAGGATCCTTCCCATGGCTGTGGATGTAAGTGTTGTGTGATGAGCATCGGGATGATGCTCCAGATGTTATGCATCAAGATGATGTCTTGTATGATGATGATCAGGATGATCATATGTGATGAGCATCAGGTCAATGCTCCAGATGTTGTACATCAGGATGATGTATTGTATGATGATGATCATGATGATCATAAGTGATGAGCATCAGGTCAATGCTCCAGATGTTGTGCATCAGGAGGATGTACTGTATGATGATGATCAGTATGATCATGAGCATCGGGATGATGCTCCATGTGAAGAATATGATCCATGGGATCATGAGTATCAGGATGATACTTCGTGGCCGTGGACAGGTTGTGCAGTTGCATAGAAAAGATCCTGTAGATTCGGACAGGTTTTGCTAGGCACGGAAAAGATCCTGGGATGCTCTTTAGAGATCTTGCAGGATGCAAGATACTCTTTTAAGGTTTTGCAAGGGTCGCATAGAAAAGATCCTGGAGATCCAGACAGGTTTTGCTAGGAACGGAAAAGATCCTGGGATGCTCTTTAGAGATTTTGTAGGATGCAAGATACTCTTTTAAGGTTTTGCGAGTTCACATGTAAAATATCCTGGAGATCCGGACAGGTTGTGCTAGGCACGGAAAAGATCCTGGGATGCTCTTTAGAGATTTTGCAGGTTGCAAGATACTCTTTTAAGGTTTTGTGATGGTCACATGTAAAAGATCCTGGTAGATCTGATAGGTTGGGCAGTAAGCTCGTAAAAGTCCTAGGATGATCTTTCGAGGTTTTGTTGACGCATGTAATCGGCCCTGAAAATTCCACAGGATGGAATGCTCACAGAGATGATGAAGACCTACAGGAGGCTAGGCCTACATCCAGCATGAAAAAGGGTTGGCTCTGTAGAAATTCCTATGACGAGAATAATTGAGAGATAGCACCAGTGATTGAGATGACGAGTACATCAATAGTGACGATAATGCTTCGTGATCCAGTGACGATGATCTAGCTCCAAAATTGAAGACTTGTCCCTATATGTATTGATGACCTTTGTCAAGAGAATACCTTCCTATTTAAGAGGGAGTGTTGATGTATTTGTAACTTCGGAAGATATTCACTTGTATATTGTATGTATTACATTTGTACTTTATTGTATCCCCGACGGAGATGTCTTATTCCTCTGATCGGAAGTGTCGTCATTTGTATTCTATTGTTGTACCTCCGACGGAGATGTTTGTTCCTCTAGGTCGTAGAAGTCATTATTGTACTTGAGTCATGTAAAGTCATTGAGGTCCATCCTCCCATGTATGACAGGGCATTAGACCCCGGAGTAGTGTCGCAAGTTATATTGTAAGTGTCGTAACTATATTTGATGGGTTATTAGACCACCTTGGTGGGGTAGGCCCTGTATGAGTCATGTGGGTTAAAGGGTTATTAGACCACCCTAGTGGGGTCAGCCCAGTGACAAGTGGTAATGGGTTATTAGACTCTCCTAAGGGAGGTCGGCCCAGTTAGAGTAAAAGGAAAGTCAAGTCATTGTATAAATAGAGAGTGTGTCTCTCTCATTCTATTCATTCACTCACTCACTCACTTCGCATTAGTGAGAGAGAGGAGGAGTGTGCACAAGTGGAGGAGGAGGAGTGGTTGCTGCAGACATTTATCTTTTGGGGATTCATCTTGGTGATCTTTGTATTGGTGCTTATTCTATCTCTGAGGAAGTTGCGGGGTTTTTCACCTTCTTGGTTTTCCCCAATGAAATGCTTTGTGTCTCTTGTCTCTTGTCTCTTGTCTCTTATGCTTGATATGTTGTACATGTTGTTCTTTAAGTTAAGATCCTAGATCATATTGAATTAAATGATGAAAAACTAACAATGGGTTGCGATTTCCAACCGGTCTACATCAGGTAACGAGGATAAATGTGAAGAAGATGTAAGGATACCGATTACTCCACATGGTGAGTTGAAAAGCAAGAGAGTATTTCTCTTTCCAAATGTGTGTTTCCATGAGATTAGGCCACAGATTCGATCACTCACGAGGATTATACTAGGGGGATCGCAATAATGACACGGCCTTATTCCCAACAAACCATTATTCCCTCAACAGGGTTGGTCAAGATGATTCAAGGAGGTCTTAGTCATCAGACCAGTCCCCACCACGGAAGGGATATTTGAAGGGCACGGACAAAGCAGGGAACCTTTAATATTCCCATCGCAATGAGAACATGACAGTAAAAAAACTAAAACACTTAAAAGGAGTAAGAATATGTGTTTTAAAAGAATTAGACTACTACAATTTTAGTAACCATCATGCACATGGAAATCTAGAATAAATGTTCAAATACAAATAAGAGTTAAATTGTGAATAAAGAAAAGAAAGGAACTAATTTACTTTGAAAAGTAGTAACACCATGCACACACACAAATAAGAGAAAAGTGACACTTAGAAGGGGGGTGAACATTAAAAGAAAAATTAAATTGATAATTCCAAAGTTATGCATGTGCATGGATAAGATGCATGGAAAGTCTTTCAAAAACTATAAAGAGACAGAGAGGACATGAGTCTCTCATCTCATTTACCATACTGTTGGATGACATAGGTTATGTTGAGTTTAGATGGTAACTTTTGAGGGTGTGTGGTTCATTGTTGTATGAATAAGGTTGGGAGCCTCTTGGTAGTAATCCATGTACCTTGGCTACGCTAGCAATTTCATGCATTCATCCCCATTGAGGCTCAGGGGTCCCACAGGAAGAAGAGTACCTTTTGGGAGTTGTAGGGTGGTTTCTAGTGGACATTCCTTGATTGGAATCGAAACGGATCTTTGCTCATAGGTATTCCTCAAACGTCCACTACCTTTGACACATTGAGACAAGGTTCAAGTCAGTAAAATTATAATTATAGTTTCTTTTATTTTGGTGACTTATATAATTATTATATTGTTGTTAAAAATATGGATATGTTGTTCAATTTGAAATGTTATCATATATCCATGGTTGATACATAAAGAAAAAGAAAGATATTTTGCTTGTTGGTTATATTTCAGATCTATTATTTGAATATGTGCATGGTTACTTAGCAACTTTAGTAGGGTGACCCTACTAGGGTCCCTACAAGCAAATTCCCCCTGATGTATGAGGTTCAAAGGTACTATAGGGTCGAAACGCATAATTGCTTCCTTCTCTCCATGTTCTAATAAGTTATCAAGCACTTGTGGGTGAAATAACATTCCCATGGGGGGGAGGTTGTTGGTGATGATAGTTGAAGCTATAAATAATATATGGTATTTTATACAAATGAGACAGGCATATCTATGCTTGTGAAAATATGTCAGAATAGATTATAATAAGAGGGGACTGAGGGGTCAAATCTTGATACTGTCGTTGCAAGGATGAAGGTGGATTCGATCCTTGCATGAATAAATGAATACTGGAAATGATGTTATGGTGATTAATAAGAGGAACTATTGATGGCCACGAACATACCACAGGGGTGGGGGACCTGAATAATGGTGAAGTTGTTGGAATAACTTCACTATACCAAATGTGATTCTACCATGAATCATAAATGTGAAAATTGCTACCATCGGAACACACGAATCCCCTTGATGTGATAGAGTTATTGGTGCCAAGCATAGGGGATACCACTAAATTAGGGAGCACTAATGACTCTCCCTGCTTAGTTTAAGGTGATCCATTATATCGATGAGAAGGGACCCCAAGGTACAACTATAACCATTGAAACTGCCAGAATAGGGTAAGTTGACGTGGATGAGAGTTGAAGCATCTGATAAGACAAGGACCTTATCTCAAGAACCAAGATAATTTTGTAAATGGCTAGGACACTTACGGACCTAACACAAGACTGGTTGATAAGTGTGGGGATCATGAATTCCCTTAATTGATGTAAACAGGGGTGAGTAACTGACGACAACATTCTTCAAATGATGATACAAGGTGTAATGGAGGGAAACAAAATACAAATGAAGAGCTTTACCAGGGAGACAATGCTGATGTGTGAAAAAACTAATAATGTTGGTGTTAGGTGGACTCAAATACATCGATCAATTGAGACCAAGGGGTGCTTCAAAAAGAATAATGTGGTGGGTTTCCCACAATTTTTGTGGATCAAGGAATGATTTGTACATAAATAATTATGGATGTAGCTCCCACAATTTTGAGTGGGTTGGAGAACCAATTTATATGGATGTGATTCCCACGGTTTTGAGTGAGTCGGGGAACCATTTTGATAATGATGTAATGGTTTTTTGCAAATGAGAAAATGGGTGCCTTGTCAATGAATTCCATGCAGAATGTTCCTGCTAGAATAACTGAGTGGGAGTGGTGTCTTCATAGGGTGAGGCCCCATTATTGTCTTCTCAGGGGTTGATAATACGAAGAAAAAACATATGGTATATTTTTCACGAAGGAATTGAGGAGTTATCCAAAATATGAATGGATTTTAATGGTGCACACACCCATGGGGGAACATGTTGTTCTTGGTGACAACATTGATGGCATGTCGTGATTGAGAATTAGGACCATATGGTTATCAGTAGGAGTACTAGGTAAATGCAATGTAAATAGATGGAGAACATTTCCTATAGGCTAGGTCAAGATGATATACCTGTGATTGAAGTCCATGTACCATTGTTGTAAAATGAGAAGTTCTATCTTAATGATAATCCGATTCAAATGATGCACATTCCCAATCATAATATTGATTATGGCAATGGTATGGACATTGCAAACAATTTGACAAGAAACATAGCACACTTGTAGCGATGGCCGTACAAATAGGTGTTGAATGAAGTTACCCATAAAATGGAACGGATGGTAACATGTTGAAGAGATCACGATGTTAATCATGGTGGTGTGAATTGTTTGTCAAATGGAGCTAAATTTTTTGCATACGAGTTGTTTGAAAATCGAGTCAATTAATTATAAAGAAGGGTGGGGCCACTTTTTGAAATCATTTGTACCGGTTGACACGTTGATTCCCTAGAGATAATTCCATTGTTTCTGGGATATTTGACTATTAGAACTTGATTCTGTGAGTTCTAGGTGGGCCTTGAACCCATCCTCTTCATTTTTGTCTAGTAAATTTTTAGCTCAGGGGGTTGATTGGGCCGTACAACCGACCATTTGATTTTTTGGCCAGTTGTGTGGATTCTGAAAGGTTTCCTACACTGCCCCACTTACGCCCCCCTTCGACAGTCACACATCACACAAGAGTTTCATGCTTCAGCCGCGCACTAGTATTGCACAATTGTTTAGTGAACATACGCACTTAAGTACGGCATAATTGTGTATTTCCCATGTGGATCTGTAGTATGAGTGTATTGAGATACAGTTGCACTAAGCGTGGCTATTCAATTTTTTTTCTATGCGGGTATATAGTGTGGACCTAGATTGGTAGGGCCGCGCTAAATATAGCAACTTTTGATAGAACAAGTTGTGCTATGTTGAGTCAATTTTTGCTTATGAGATGTTGAAACTGACTTTGATTTTCATTAGAGCAAATTTGGGGTCTAAAATAGGCCTCATAAGAAAAAGATCCAACCTTCTAAGAAAAAGAGTCATTGATGAGTTGGAATTCAAGAAGCAATAGAACTTCAAGAAAAAGAGTCAACCATAATGGTTGACTTGGCATATTTGTCATAAAAAATACTTTTTTCTTTGTATTTTCAACATATCTCCATTTGGTTTTACTCAAATTTCGAGCTGGAGCACTCATTGGATGCACAATTGAATTCCGCATCCAATGAGTACTCCTACTCAAAATTTGAGTAAAATCACAAGGAGATATGTTGAAAATACAAAGAAAAAAAGTAGTTGTTTTCTCTCTTCCTCCAAATTTCATTGAATATTATTTCATTATTTTAAATATTATTTTATTATTTTCCTTAAGAGGCCCATTTTAGACCCCAAAGTTTCTCTATTGATGCTTGTAGGATCCCTCAATTGTAGCAATGGCATATGTAGAGTGGTGAGAGCACCACTATGACGAGTTGACCCAGCCTGTAGAGGGGTCTCCGACAGCTGAGAAGGCCTTACGAGATGTAGGGATGATCAAGTTCTTCAATTGTTCATACATGAGGTCTCATGATTCCATTTTACAGGCCATCATGCAAATGTGTGATGTGGAGTGAGGATGCTTCCAGGTAGGTGATGAGGTCTTGGCCATAGAGGGTCAGGATATATACTTCCTGACAAGGATCCCTATCCGTGGGGTTAAGGAGCCTACCAATATAGTTTCTCATCGCTTAATATTGTATTGGGAATCCTACAACCTAAGTGTCAAAGAAAATTTGAATTGGTCACATTTTGGACCTATCAGTTCAGTTTCTTCCAGCTATCATGGTGCGGGTGATCGGGGTAATGAGCACCAACAGGATTACTAGCGGCCAACTCTTGCTAGTGGAGCGGGTTATGGATGGACATCGAGTAGCCTAGGGGTGCATGATGTTGCATCATCTTCTTAAGATGTTAAATGATAAGTGTGTGAGTGGTTCTGATACTTTTACTTATGGGAGTGTAGTATGTTTCTACTTCTTTGAGCAGTTCCCATCGTTGCGTTCGTCGGTGGCAGTGCCTCCGAGAGGGTCAAGGGAGCCACAGATAGTGTTTTGGAGGTGGTTGATGCCCGAGGTTGGTGGGGGTGAGGTAGGATTGATTTTTACATAGCACTACTTACATGTGTGGTGCTAGAGGATCGGGGCGATGGAGAGATATCCCTAGAGTGGGATGGACTTTTGTAGGGACCCAGAGCTTCCTATGTCAATGGGTGGTTGGGATTGTTGAGGAACGTGACATATATTTATAAGTGCGCTGTACACTTTTTTTATGCACATGTTATATGTGTGTGTGTGTGTGTGTCGAGTAATGACCTTGGATTATGTTTTGGTGCTGATGTTGGGCCTGTGAGACCAGTCATGGTACTAGCTGCTACACATGTGCCACCCCCTCCAAGGCCTCATCAACATAGGTGGCATGATGAGGTATTTGTTGTAGAAGGAGGGGAAACAGGTCTTGTAGGTGGTGTTTTCCCCATTGGGGAGTTGCTCAAGGGGATCAGACTGTTGCATTTTGGGCTGACCTAGAGAGGTGGCTATCTATCCTACTGATGGGCATGGATGATTACAAAATTTTGGATCTTGTAATTGGTGTTGAAGCACATGAAGTTGAATTTTTTTACAAAATATTTAATAGCTCAAGAAGAGGATGAAATTAAAAATGAGGTGAAATATGATGAAGAGTTTCTTAATGATGAAGAACCGATTGAAATCAAACAGGAAATGAAATTAATTCAAAATTTGATGAATGGGGAGGAAAACCAGCTTATGGTTGTTGATAGTGAATATAAAATTATTTTCATTACAAAGCTAGATGCAATCATGGATGTTGATGAAGATGATATTTTTGTCTTTCAGCAAGATGAATTAGATGAAGAACCAATGAACAAAATGCTTATGAAGTGGAGTCTTGAATAAATAAGGTACTATTATCTATTGATTTTGATGTTGTGGAAAAAATACATTGAAGAGAGCGATGGCATTATGGAAGGTGACACGTATAATATATGTGTTGATGCATATGTAACTTTGGAATGTATTTCACATATATGTATATTGTATTCCTATAGAGATGTTATTATTCCTCTATACGGAAGTGTCGTCATTTATATTGTAAGTGTCGTAACTTATACTTGATGGGTTATTAGACCACCTTGTTGGGGTCGGCCCTGCATAAGTCATGTGGGTCAAAGGGTTATTAGACCACCCTATTGGGGGTCGGCCCAGTCAGCTTTATGTTATGTGGTTAAGTTAAGGCCGACCTAGTAAAGGTTATTAGGCAAGTCAAGTCAAGTATAAATAGAGTGCGGGAGGCACTCTATTTGATCATTCTATTCTCTCACAAACTCTTTGGAGAGTGGCGCACTTGTGGAGGAGGAGAAGCTGCTGATAGGAGATGTCTATCTCTTATGCTTGGGTTGTATCATTTCTCTATCTATCTCCGAGGAAGTTATTGGGGTTTTTCACCTTTATGGTTTTCCCCAAGTAAACTCTGCGTCTCTTATGTGCTTACATTATTGTGTCCATTATTGATATGTTGTAGATATGCTATACATTTTGTTCTCTCAGTTAAGATCCTAGATCAGATTGAAGTAAATTATGAAAAACTAACATGGTATCAGAGCTATCCTGAAAGAAGGCATGGTATGGCATGTATGACACTTGTTGCACTTGCGATGCTAAGGCTTGATATAGCAAAAACCAGTCATCGTAGCACTTTCGCTATAAATCCATTTCGGCAAGGTTTCAGGATCTGAAACTTTTACAGGTCAAAGATCAGATCCCCGTGTACCTTTTTTCCAAAGGACAACTTCTAATTCGTTGTACTTTGTGTTTTATGATCTGTACAATATAGGGTTTCTGTCTCTTCTAGATCTGAGTCATAAACATGTGACCTAGGAAAAAAGGTCATAACTTGGGATAGGAAGCTCCAAATGAAATTTTGTAAAAAGTGACAGGTAGGGAACGGACTGTACGTTCATAGTCCGAAGGTTCAGAGGCCGAAAGTGAACCAGTGACACGTGGAACTCCGTACAAGTTCGCTCTCCTGTTTTATCCCATAAACAAGTTATGTTGCGACACTTGGCATAACTCTCTCTCAGAGAATCCAATTGATGTCAGACCTATGGGGTCAGAAATATGACAGGTCGGGCTACCACAAGTAGAAGTTTCAGACCCTATGGATTTGTAATTTCGGAGTTACACCAGAAACAATCAGGTGCATGTTTCTATCAAAACAGAATTGGATTTTGAGCACCTTCATTCATGGCTCCGGGAATTAGGGTTTCAGAGAAAGTTGGTATTTTTGTAATCAAAGACCACGGCTGAATGCTACTCATAAAAATTGAAATTTAGAGACCAAGATAAAAAAAATTTGGTTGGGTATAAGGCCGGGCTTGATCAAACCCTAGTTCGGGACTTTGATCAGAAAAGTGGAAAATTAGGGCTTCTGCAAAAGTTGGAATTTTTTAAGTCTGTGACCACGGCTGGAAGCTCTTCAGAAAAATCAAAGTTTAGTGTTTTGGATTGAACCTTTTGGTTGGGCAGAAGGGTGGGCTTTATCAAACCCTAGTTTAGGATCTTGTCTAGAAGATTCGGAAGTTTCAAAGGCAATTTTGAGGGGTGAAACTTTGCAGTTTTCAAATTCTGAGTATACCAGGTTGATCAGATCATCAAGGCGCATCTTTCTATCCTTTCAAAAGTTTGAATTTTGAGGGTTTCCCTGACAAACCCTAATCCAGCTCCAGATCCAGTTTTTGCAAATCAAGTGGATTGGATTAATCCTAGAAAAGAATGGATTGGTCACCTGCATAAGTGAAGAAGTTCCTGTTTCTGAGGGAGATGAGGCTAAGGCCTTACATAAGAAGATTACAAGCAATCTCGACAGGTATGACTTATCTAGGTATGTTTCGAGATTTGTTCATGATTAATTTTATGGTATATTTGTCTTCATATTATTATGCTTAGTACAATCTTGATTAAATTTAGACTTGTCGTATCACCTTAATAAAATTATGAATGCATGATAGAAGATATTCATTGATTAGGGTGTTGACACTTATGATTATACTAATGCATTATGGTGTTGTATGAGGTTTATGTTGTCCGCTAACATGAAAGGTACACCAAGAAAGACAAATCATGTTCTAGTTCAAGAACATATGATCATGGTGACATGAAGACAAAGATTCATCCATTGTCATGGATCACATAGAAGATCTATTTACGAGGTATGTATAACTTGGTTCTATAATGGTTAACTTACGAGATATGCAGGTTACTAGCACAAGTCATTGAAGAGAACAAGAAGACATCATGTGGGTATGCTAGACATAACTAGCTAACATAATAATCCAGGTATGTTTTTTCCTCTATCAAGTTAGAATCCTACCTTGTGATAGGATCTCTTATATAAGTATACATGGAATGATTGATAATGATTATTCATAGGTTTGAATAATCATGGGTGTATGCATATTATGTTTCTTACCTTAATTGATGATATGACTAACCAGAAGAGTCTTGAAAGTATAGGTTTGAGTAATCACGGGTTTAGGTAGATTATGTTTCTTACTTTAATTTATGATATGACTAAGAGTCCTTGAATACTAATGCTTATTATTTCTGTTTGAAATGATCATGACTATACATGCTTAAGATTATTGTGTTTTGTAGTATTGAGATTATACAAATGAATGTATGATTATGTATGAGATCTCAAGGATATCACAATAATTATACTTGTAAGCATGCATAGTGATCGAGGTGGATATAAGTTCAAGGACAAGTAATCCAGGAAGCAAAGATCAAGAGGGAGCACACTCCAGTAGTTTCTGCAAGGATGCAGATATTCAGAGGGAGTTGACCACTTCTCACAATCCACATTAGAATGGAGTTGCAAAGATTCAGAGGGAGTCCACCCAACAACCAAACAAAGATAAGTATTTGAATTGTCATTTCTTACATATTTGTTTGTTTAAATAATGTTGTTCAACGATGTATATGCTTATGTTCCTAGACTTAGGTTGTGTATTATGCATATTAGAATAATTGCATTAATGAACAGTATACTACTAATATGCATGTGACGGGTAAGTGGCCTATGGCACTGTACAACATTCCATTGCTACTTATCTAGAATGAAACCTATTTGCTGACATGTTGGGAGTAGTGCAAACTCTTAACAATGTTCCGGTCGAGATTGGAAGGCATCTAGAAATTTACAGGATATGGATGAATGTTGTATTGAAGCATTGGCTAAAATAATTGCATGACTGTATGACATATTTCTTTATGTGTAAGAATTTGTTCTGAAAACAATGAGATGTTTCTAATCATGCAATTTAACTTGTTTTGTAGGAAAGATCGTATACCTTCACCTACAAAAGAAAAACTACAACATTTGTTCCAGCAACAAAGATATCTATTGAAGATATTGAAGATATTGAAGTTCCCAGGATCTGGGATGAAGTAATGGAAGAATACCATGATCAGTCGATCATGAAGAATGATGTTTGGGATGCAGTCCCAAGACCTGAAGGGAAGTCTGCTGTGACTTCCAAATGGATCTATAAGATCAAGCATGCTGCAGATGGTAGCATGGAGAAATACAAAACGAGGTTTGTAGCTCATGGCTTCTCCCAGAAAAAGGGATTGAGTATGAAGAGACTTCTACACCTATAGCCAGGCACACTTTCATCAGATCAGTACTTACTCTGGCTGCAGTGATGAAATGGAAGATACACCAGATGGATGACAAGACAGCTTTCTTGAATGGTGTAGTGAAAGAGGAAGTGTATGCGGAGTAGCCAATTGGTTTTGAGACACATGACGGGAAGTCATATATGTGCAGAACTTGGTATGGTAGGATAGACAGCTTTCTATCCAGCTTGGGCTTTACCAAGAGTAAAGCGGATTCCAACCTTTACTACAAGGTTGAGGAAGGCAATCCAGTGATACTACTTTTGTATGTGGATAACCTGTTTGTTACAGGTGAGGATAGATTGATTTCCGACACGCAACGGAAGCTTGCTGCCGAGTTCGAGATGAAGAACTTGTGGATGATGCACTACTTTCTAGGTATGGAGGTGTGGTAGAGTGCAGATGGAATATTCCTTGGACAAGGGAAGTATGCAGTAGAGATCCTGAAGAGGTTCGGGATGATGGACTGCAAGGCCATGGCCACACCTATGGAATCGAACCTGAAGCTTCTATGTGATGCTTCATCTAATCCGGTTGATGTCACTACGTATCATCAGATGATTGGGTCCTTGATGTACCTGGCGAACACAAGACCAAACATTTGCTTTGCGGTGAACACATTGAGCCAGTTCTTGACGGATCCCAGAGGTGTTCACCTGGTTGCTGTAAAGCATATTCTGAGGTACCTGAAGGGTACAGTTGATTATGGGCTCAAGTATGATGCGAATCAAAAGTTTAACCTACAGGATTATGTTGATTCAGATTGGGAAGGCAGTGCTGCAGATAGGAAGAGCACTTCTGGGTGCTACTTCAGTATGGGATCAGGTGTGATCTCTTGATTTAGCAGGAAGCAATCCTGCGTAGCACTGAGTACAGCTGAAGCAGAGTATGTTGCAGCTTGTTCAGCTAGTTGTGAGGCAGTATGGCTTCGGAAGCTACTGTCTGAGTTATTTGATCTCCAGCTTGAGGCTGCAGGTATCTTTTGTGACAACCAGAGTTGTGTGAAGCTGTCTAAGAACCCAGTGTTTCACGACAGGTCGAAACACATTGAGATCAAATATCACTATATCAGGGATATGGTGTAGAGAGGAGCAGTGAAGCTCTTGTATGTTGCGATGGATGAGCAGATTGCAGATGCATTGACGAAACCACTAGCTAGTGTGAAGTTCGAGTACTTCAGAGAGAGGCTTGGTGTTCTTCAGATTGATGACACTTCGAGGAAGAAGTGATGGACACATTTGCTGAAGCCATTCCAAGCATGGTGAGAGGAGGATCCTTCCATGGCTGTGGATGTAAGCGTTGGATGATGAGCATCAGGACGATGTTCCAGTTATTGCTTTATATATGCATCATGTTGGATGCTGGATATGATCAATTGGATCATTTATATGTATGTACGCATCATGTTGGATGCTGGATATGATCAGTTGGATCATTATATGTATGTATGCATCATGTTGGATGTTGGATATGATCAGTTGGATCATGTGTATGTATTTGTAGATGTATCAGGTGGATACATTGTATGATCAGGTAGATCATGTATGTTGATATGTATCAGGTATGATCAGGTGGATCATGTATTTGTATATGTATCAGGTGGATACATTGTATGATCAGGTAGATCATGTATGATGATATGTATCAGGCAGATAGTGTGTATGCATCAGGTGGATGCATTGTGTGATCAGGATGATCATGGATGATGAGCTTCAGGATGTTGCTCCAGATGACATGCGTCAGGACGATGCAGTGATGATGATCAGGATGATCATGTGTACATCAAGATGATGTATGGTGAGTATCAGGTTGATACTTTGTGGCCATGGACAGGTTGTGCAGATGAGCATATAAGTAGACCTGGGAGATCTGGACAGGATGAAAAAGGCCTCAGATTCTCTTTCGAGGCATTGCTCTGGGAGGACATATAAGTAGACCTGGGAGATCTGGATAGGATGAAAAAGGCCTCAGGTGCTTTTTCGAGGCATTGTCCTATGGCATGTAAGTAGACCTGGGAGATTTGGACAAGATGAAAAAGGCCTCAAATTCTCTTTCGAGGCATTGCCATGACCACATGTAATCAGACCTGGAGATCTTGACAAGTTGTGCTAGTCATGTAAAAGGCGTCAGATGCTCTTTAGAGTTATTGCTTGGAAAGACACCCTTTTAAGATTTTGTGGTAGGGGTCACATGTAATCAGACCTGGAGATCTGGACAGGTTGTGCTAGTCACGTAAAAGGCCTCAGATGCTCTTTAGGGTTCTTGCTTGGCAAGACACCCTTTTAAGGTTTTGTGACAGTCACATGTAAAAGATCATGGGAGATGCGATAGGTTGAGCTGTATGCTCGTAAAAGTCCTGGGATGCTCTTTCGAGGTTTTGTTGACGCACATAATAAGTCCTGAGGATTCCACAGTATGGCCAGTGATGATGAAGACCTGCAGGTGGTGGGCCTACATCCAGTATGAAAAAGGACTGGTTCTGTAGAACTTCCTATGATGAGTAGATTCAGAGATTGATTGAGATAGCAGCAGTAGTAATGATGACGATGATTCAATGACGATGATCTAGAGAAGAAGACTTGTGCTAGAAGACCTGTGTCGAGAAATACCTTCCTAGTTAAGAGGGAGTGTTGATGTATATGTAACTTCGGAATGTATTTCACATATATGTCTATTGTATTCCTATAGAGATGTTATGATTCCTCTATACGAAAGTGTCGTCATTTATATTGTAAGTGTCGTAACTTATACTTGATGGGTTATTAGACCACCTTGTTGGGGTCGGCCCTGCATAAGTCATGTGGGTCAAAGGGTTATTAGACCACCCTATTGGGGGTCGGCCCAGTCAGCTTTATGTTATGTGGTTAAGTTAAGGCTGACCTAGTAAAGGTTATTAGGCAAGTCAAGTCAAGTATAAATAGAGTGCAGGAGGCACTCTATTTGATCATTCTATTCTCTCACACACTCTTTGGAGAGTGGCGCACTTGTGGAGGAGGAGAAGCTACTGCTAGGAGATGTCTATCTCTTATGCTTGAGTTGTATCATTGCTCTATCTATCTCTGAGGAAGTTATTGGGGTTTTTCACCTTTATGGTTTTCCCCAAGTAAACTCTGCGTCTCTTGTGTGCTTACATTATTGTGTCCATGATTGATATGCTGTAGATATGTTATACATGTTGTTCTCTCAGTTAAGATCCTAGATCAGATTGAAGTAAATTCTGAAAAACTAACAAGATGATATTTTTTATATACCCATATTGCATAGTTGAAACTAAAGAGGGTTGAAATTGCATATCACAAAGAAAATGAGCACTTTGAAGATGTTCAAGGAAGTAGAATAGTAGAAGCAATAAAGATGATGGTGGTACTAGATACATGATGAAGTAGAACCAAATTAAATATGAAGAAACCCACATATACTTTATACAAGGTATGGCATCATTGGAAGAAAAGATTAAAAAATATTAAAGGTTGTGTGATTTGTTTGTAATCCTAGCTAAGACTGATACCAATGGGAAATTGCATCAAAAAGTATGTTGAAATTTATTGTCTTGTAATCCCACAAAGGCATTGTGAACTGCATTGTTGTAGTCTATTGGTAGTAGACATGTCAGTGATTGTAATTAAGGGGAGTGTTATAATAAACTAATCACAATCACTAAACAAGGTTGTAGAAATTTCTAGATAAGCGTAGTTGGTTAGTTACATATAGACTCTTTCATTCATTGCATATAGACACTTCAAGAAAGGATATCCCACATGTGTTTATATTTGTTATTTGAGAAGCAGTGGATAATGGAGTTTATTATGTTATTGTAACAAAAAGGGATTCTTCTTGTTTCTTTTGTTG
This sequence comes from Larix kaempferi, assembly GCA_027924585.1. NCBI lineage: Eukaryota > Viridiplantae > Streptophyta > Pinopsida > Pinales > Pinaceae > Larix > Larix kaempferi. Next base: position 11,638,857 of record BSBM01001197.1, on the reverse strand, counting down.
TTTGTATTTGTGAGTAATTGTTGTATCATTTATGGTTAATCCCTATGCCTCCAACTTTCACCCAAGATCATTAAGGTTCCTTGATAGAGATCCATCATGGAATTTATTAGATCTACAAGCCCACATATTTCTCTTGCTATAACATCAACACCCCCAATGATATATTTTAAAATGTTGTGAATAATAACATCAACACCAAGTCATGTAGGATATTTCATGGGAGCAAGGGTATTATCAACCACCACCTTAACATTTTTCTCATGGGCAATCGCAGATAGAGATGGTATGTTTGCAACTGCAAGAGTTGCATTTGATATGGACACAAAGTAAAATACCTTGGTAGATGGTGTTACGACATTTTTCACATGATCAAGCTTGTGTATATCAACAAAATATGTTGAAACCCCATAGGCCATTAGGATAAAATGTGCTAACATTGCATGAGTGTCTCCATACATACACCTAGAGGCCAAAACATGGTCTTTGTGGCTACAAAGTTGTAATAAAATAGAATATAGTGCAAACATGCCACTTGAAATACAATACGCAGTTTCAGTCCCCTCCAACACAACCATATCCCTCCCTAAATTTAGAACAAATGAAGTTAAATGCCTGCTATATATGAACAAATCATGTTATAGCCAAGATCTCCACTGAACATCCTTCTTATGGTCTTAGGCTCCATGGTTGTAAAGGCATTTGATTCTTCTATGGGCATGTTCACACCTTCATGCTTTCCAAACCCATGACGAGCATTAGCCAGGTTGTGATCTAGATCAACCCATTTCTTCATAGCTTTACATTTCTAGGAAAATTCACTGCCTCCGTATTCATATAGCTATGTGCATGGAAGTATTGATCCCTTCATTGCTAAAAATTGTATAAATTGTGTCCCATCGAGACTAAAAACAATATGAATTTAGTTTTCCAAATGAATAGAAAATGAAAAAGGTTTTGGAAACCCACCTCCACCCTACCAAATCCTCAATTCCTTGGTCGTAAGAAATTTCTTAATGTGAGGAAACAATGTTGCAGTTATAGAAATTTACACTAAGAGCTGGCCTTCAAATACCCATAATCCTTATGGAAAGAAGCTCTAACCGATGAAATTTCAACTGAATATGGATCGCTAGTCATGTAGAGACCTTAAAAATCTATGAATTTGGAAGAAACGTAAATTAAAGAACCAAGAAGGAGTCACAACAAATTGAGGATATCATATCCAACATAAACGCTTGGAGTAATATAACAATGAAAAGTCTCATAAATTAGTGTTCCAATTATCATGCACAACATTAAATATTGAACTTTAGTGTTGTGGCATGATTTTTAGATATTCCAATACAAAGACTTAGGCCAAAAAGACGAGATGCAAGTTCATTGGACTTTGGGTGCATTGTTACATGTATAAATCTCAAGCGTTTCGGGAGAGGTTGTAAAGTTGAATAAAGTAGTGTTCCAACAGCAATTTCAAATATTCGGAGATGGATGTAAACTTTACCTAATATCTTTTTTGTTGCAAATATTTAAAAACAAATAAAATAAGTCCATTATATTTGGTCTGTATTTGGAATATGCCTTTAATGTGGATTTACATTCAAATAATAGAAATGGTCTAATCTTTCAAAGGTGTTTAGTCTTCCCTTTGATTGTGACCGAGTCAAAATAATATTTCTTATTTATTTTGATATTTGATGTTTTAATTTTATTTAGAATTCGACAAAACTCTTGAGGACAAAAAAACTATAATCATTAGTTGAAATTTTCCAAAATTCTTATATATTTGTTGAGGAAAAATATAATTTTGTCATACATTCATTACTTATCATACATTTATTATGATATTCTTTCATTAATAACGAAATTGGAAAAATATCAATATTTAAGTTCATTGTCTTTCCTTTTTTTTAAGTTTGTTTTAGTATTGTAGAAGTTTAATACGACTCATTAGAAGGATGGGTTAAAAAACCTTGATACCAATCGGTTAAAAACTCTTGTTACCAATTTATAATCAAATTGTATGAGTTTCATAATCCACCTATGTCTTAACACAATGTTTGATAAGATGATTCAAGTTTTCGCAGTTATTTGGATAGTCCTTGATCTTTCGCAGTTTTTTAACTAATAAAAGATTCCATGTTTAATTTTTAATTTCTCTTTATTTAATTAAATTTAAAACATTTTTCTAATTTAATTTGTTTTTTTAATTCTTTTTCTTTTTTATTTCTCTCCTTTACTTTAATCTTTATAATAATTTAATAAAATAATTAATTTAGTAAACTAATTTATTCCTCTTTCATTCTTATTCATTTTAAATTTAACTTTATTTTATTTTTAACTTAATGGATTTGACTTTCTCATCCCACATATTAAAAAGTGCATTTCTTTATGATACATTATAAATATTCTTCTTTCCTTTGCATCTTGATATATTTTTTTCTCATTGTGGTTTCTTTATAAACTTCTGGCTATTGCTGTTTTCCTGAAGATGAGCAGAGTGTCTGCTTGAAATGTCATTTTCAAATTCTTAATGTAGTAAAAATCCAAAATATCATGGACTAATAATGCTTGATACCACACTGATGGACACTATTGGAAGGATTACTTTTGGGTCTTCACGGGTCACTTTTGAAGAGATTCACTAGAAAGATTGGTTATGAACCTTCACTACCAATCAACAAACCTATGATAAATCTCATGGGCTCCATAGCCCACTTATGTCTTATCAGAGTGCTGGGGCCCATAGTATATATTGACTTGAATGTGAACCAAGTAGATTTTAAAGTGATTAGAAAGCCATTTATTTTTAATGTGTTTTCGTGAATTGATTAGTTGTAAAATTTTGATTGACCTTTTCTATTATTATCAGCATAAAAAAAAGTGAAATAAATAAATACGACTACCATTCAATGTTATGTTGATCTTTGCACTAAGAAAAAATAAATATAAACAACCACCATTCAATTATGCTCTCATCATGCCATTGCATACATCACTGGCACGTCGGTTGTTTGCTTACATATGTAAGCCACCACATCGATGCCTGCAAAATTATACGCCAATGTCAAACCATCCATAATTATCAAACCCTCTGCATTCTAAGGCATTTAATAAAGAAAATGGTTCTCACCTATTCAATGCATATAACACTTAAATCAATTAAGCTAACATCCCATTGAAGCAATTCCCAAAGCCTAGTCACACCAAGGTAATTCACTACTAGGTCTATGAACCCTCTAGTAAATCTCATGGAATACGCAATTACATCCTTCCAATGATAATTAGGAAGGAGGAACTCATAACTGTATAATATAAACTTGTTTGAGACCTTTCCATCTTCTCCACCTTTATTAGGTGAGGGAGAGACCTTATCAATAGAGATTTGCAGAGGAGGAGAGTACTATGAAGATGAAAATGGAATTGTTTCAATGGCTCATTAAAAGGAACAAGAAAGGAATATTATCCTCATTACTATTTCCCTTAGTGTTTCTCTTGATGTATTGGTTTCATTGATTGGGCCATCCTTTACATAATTTTTGAATTCCATTATGCTAGTGTTATCAACTAAATACACTCTTCTTGATCATGGTGTTTAGCATTCATATTATGAGGAAATATCTATGTGTTAGTCTTGAGTGTAAGCATGCATTCTTTAGAGAACAATAGTTATTTATGTTATACAGCTTTGTGCTTTCATTTTTTCAGTAGCTATACATATAGTAAGTGAAATGACAACTAGTTATTAGAGTTCACTTGCACCATATATGGTCAATGTGATTGCTTTCCCACAACTAGAGACAATGCTTCATACTCTTATTAGGGAGCCCAAGAAACCCAATGGGTTTACTTTCCTTGAATACAACAATAACATATTACTATTTTTTAGATGTTCAATGCAACTTGACTAGACAAGGTGCAAATGAAAGTCTTGTGTTGGTAGTTTATGCTCAACCATAGACCCCTAGGGTTTAGATCCAAGGATTGTTAGGAATTTGGTTATTTATGTGGTAGTAGGTGCTTGGTTCAAATCCCTCTAGGTGAGGCACACTACTCTACCCTAACAATTTTACTAGGGATTCCATCCACAAATGGGGGAGGTATCCCTTGGATTTTCTTGTGAAGTTTTCCTTGGAAAAATAAAATTATGTGCTCAACTATAGGATCACACTAAGGATCTTGTCTTGTTAAGAGTAAAAAATTTTGAACGAGTAGTGAATGGGAGTAAATTTGTCATTGTTTGCAAACCAATGGATCTAGTGAAAGAGTGTTGCAACCTTGTCTTTCACATTACCATCTCAAAATTTGGAAGAATACTTGCTTTAAAGGTGCTTAGGTTATTTATTCCAAATGATGTGCAAACGTCACCCATTCAACAATCTATAGTAAATAATTGTAGGATATCTGTTTGATGGCTATTAATCCATCTTATATGCCTTTGAATGATTACATCAATGCCTAATACTATGGAGAGGTTAGTATTGTAACCCAACTTAGGTTTTTACGAGAGAAAATTTAAAGGGCGAAATTTAGCTTATGGGATAATATTTTACCTTTTTTCCAAAAAAAAGATTCACCAATTTCTATTTTTTTCTAAAATGATTTGCCCAAATTCCATGGGGTAAAAAACTTTTACTCTAAAAATCGCCAAAATTATACAGGAACTATATAAAATCCTTAGAAATTTGAATCTTTTCAGAAAAATATCGCCCAACATTTTATGGTTGGAATTTAAGAATTAGTAAGATTCACCAAGGTTTCTACACTTTAAAAAAATTATTGATCATTAAAATTTTCCCTAGTTTTTACTGTAATTTACTCAATTGTTGGTTATGAATATATTGTGTTCCCTTTTTTCCTTCTTATTTTTATTTCATTGTCATTGCCTTATTTCTTATTCTAAATAATATGTATGATATAGCTTGTCTAGTTCTAAGGAGTGAATGAATGTAGTGGTTGTTATATTTTAACTCACTTGAGTACAACAAGTGAATATAGAAAACTAGTAGGTGGGGAGTTTATTAATAACGACTATCATGTATTATTTATGGATTGATGCAAGGCATATACTACATCATATACACCAATGGATTTTCATGTGTTGTATATTTAGTAGTATATATCCCAATGCATATGGCATTGAATATAGCACTGTTGAGTGCATATTTCTAATGCCAATGAAATTGTTGTTAACAAAATATTTTAACCATCCATGCAATGATCCTTGAAATAATATTATAAATACAATTACAAAATGATATAGACATGTATTCATCAAAATATGAAGGATTGTCATATTTTGGAATGAGGGTTATAAAGGTGGCATTAAAGGTTGTTGAAATTCTCTCCTAAGATATTGATTCATCTATAACTCTCATTAAATCTTACCCAATAACATCGTAGAACTCTAAGAAAAATTTAATTGGCCACCCATCTATCCTAGGACTTTTGTCTTTTTTAAAACTATGGAGTACAACTTGCAATTCATCCTTAGACATATCCTCCAGTAAACTTGTATTATCTTCCTTACTTACAAAGCTATGTAAAAAGGAATTCATTCTTACCACCTCTACAATAGTAACTCTATTATTTAATTTATATATACCTTCAAAATGATCTACTCTAGCCTTTCCAATATCCTCAATACTAGTGGCAACCAAGCCATCAATCCTGGAAACTTTTCACACAGTGTTTATATTTTTCCTATGATTTGCAAACTAATGGAAGAATATGAATTTTCATCACCTTTAGAGAACCAAAGGTATCTACGTTTAAGTCTCCAAGCTACTTCCCTATATGACAAAAATTTTATCCTTCTCTAGTCCAATAGATTGACTTTTTTTGTCTTCTCAATAAAAAACCTCCATCCTCAAAGTTATACAACTCCTCTATTTTGGACTCAAGATCCACCAAATCCCTTTAATCATTTTTCTTCTTCGCATGGGCCCAAGCAATAGCAGTTTGCTTAAACTTTCTTAAAATATTTGCAGCATAAGTTGAGGTTAATTCCCTAAGAGTCTCATCTTAAGGCACCCATTGATCTTTAACCACACCTAAAAAATATTTCTCCACAAACCAACCTATATTGAATTTAAAGGGGCCACAATTCCTTTTTCCTATAGACTCCTTTTCCAATAAAACTAGAAAAAGATCAAATTCTCCACTTGATCTCAACCACTACCTAATTCTTACCATGTCATCAAGAAAATATTATGATAATAAGAATTTGGTTAGTCTTTTTGCAATCCTATCTTCCCCAACCCTCTATTCCCTCCAACATTCCCATATCATCCAATCTCCCTACTAAGGAACAACCATGTCAAAGTATCAAATCAATCAACAATCCCCCAAATCCTCAAAATTCTCAAATAAATGTTTAGGGCTCCTCCTAAAAGAATATTTCCTTCTCTTATCCAATCCAAACTAAAAAAAAAACCCAATAAGCAACTCCATCATTGAAAGGACCATATATGTTTAATACATTTATCTCATCCCTTCCCAACTCCTATGAGTATAAATTTGTACCCAAACCTGAATCACATGACCAATAATTACCCGAAGAGAGGAATCTAATTTTCCATCCAAAGTTTAATCCCCTAGATATAACCCTTGAATCAACAAACATAAAATCCCAACTCCCAAACAATTTTTCATGACCACCAACTATTTTTCCACCATCACGCATGATCTTGTAACATAATCACTTCATGCTAGTCAACATCCACAACTATCCTTGTGGGGGGTCTATTTTTTAGAGGTACTACCCATCCCTCTACGATTGAAATATAAACAAATGATGGAGCACCCTCCACTAAGGTGTTGAGTGCTGCAAGAACCCCATCAAAAAAAAAAAAATTACCCTCCTGAAACTCAATGGACACCTTTTATTGAGCCAACAACATATAATATTTTCTCCTAACTACTTCCTTAAACCATTTCCCATCATTCAAACCTATGACACCTTTAGCCCCCCTATATAAACCAAAAATCCTTCTTTCCTTGGTCTTAGATTGTATTTTTTATTTCCCTCTAGCATTATGTCTATAGACTTATCAAAAACCTCAATTTCAAGAAACACTTTAGCTACACAAACAAGCCTAGAGGCCCCGTAGTTAGCTCCTTCCTTACGATCAGACAGACCTCCCAAAGGGGAGTACAAATTATCTCAAACCATATATGACCCATCAAGTAAATCCCCCATTCCCAAATCACCAGTGGACTCAACATCCACAATAGATCCTGACCCCAAATATAAAACTTCTTATATGGAGAGGAATTAAAACTAGAGGAGTCAAATTTCTTAATACTTTACCTTCATCTATCAATGAAAGTTCATGTTCATATCAACCTTCCATTGCAGGTACCCTAATATAATGGTTGGTCACCACTTTACAAGGAATGACAAGCTCCTAGACAAGCTAAGAGACCCTCATAGCACCAACGACCCACAATACTAGAAATTCCACATCAATCAAAGGTAGAATCTCCTTCAAGTCCTCCTTCCCATAAGAATCACCAAATTTAGTCTTAGAACCTTGACCCTCCTTTTCATTCATCACCTCCATTGGATTTCAAACCTAGGCCTTCCTTTAAAAGGGAAGGATACAATTAGTAACCATATGACTATAATTGTGACAATTGAAAACACCTGAATGGAATACCCATATAATCCAACGTCTGGACATTGGAGCGAGAGCCTTTCTTCAACATCATATTTTTTCTAACCCCTCCCCCAAATCCAAACCAATAAATATGCAAGTTACTTCCATCAAACCTTTGATAAAGCTCATATTTTCTTCATAAAAGTGGCCTAGATCATTCCCAATCTCCCTAAAAACTTTATATGGCCAAAAATTGATAGGAAGTTTGAGCAATTTTTCTAAATGCACAAGAAATATTGCAAACATGATTATAAACAAACTCAACGGGCTCATATAAAAAGATATGATTTTATTATCATGAAGTCAATCAATGCAATGAGGTTGATCTCCTTAATGTATCCTTGATGAGGTAGTTGTGCTACTATTATGTAACTACTATATTGTCTATTTATCATTTTAATAGTCAATAGCATAAACCATGACTTTATTACATCAAATAAGCCTTATACTTTAACACCCCCTATTAAGGTTTATAATACAATTACAAAAATCAATGAAAATATTGTTTGGATGCTTATGTTTGACAAACATTGCTTGAACCAAGTAGGGTTCCATCACATTGTCTTGTAATCCTTGTAAAGATGTAGCTCCCAAGTTGAATTCCCAATATCTTGGATTCCACCTCCCTAAACTCTCTAATTACAAATCTCCTAAATTAAATTACTTGACAACAATCCACATGCATGTCTCATAACCACATTAGTAATCCCAAGATCCTCAAGTCCTTGAACTATTGTGAAAAAATCCATGTCGAGCATCACCTACACATGATCCCTTCCTTGTCTCCAACTATGGGTCTCTTGAACCATGAGCATCATCTATTTTTATTGTCGTTTTTTTAATCGTGTACAAGGGTAAAGGTTTCTTTGTTACATCACAAGGATTGATACAAGGTTGAATGTCAAATATCTCTATGGGAATATTTCCTTCTATTAAGTCACCTAAGGTACCTAGCCAAGTTGCTTACCTAGTTCTCTATGATGATATTTTGGGTACAAGTTTTATCCATGCCATTCTTACATATACTGAAAATAAACATTAGAAACCGCGATTCTTGAAAAAAAAGAACTACTAAAAAGTAATCAAATTGTTGGAAATATTGTAACTTATTATAATAAATATTTCTCTTCGAATGACTCCTTGAATTAAGGAAATAATTGAAACTTATATATCTATCCCATCTTCTTTTGGGAATTAAATAAATCTATATATGCCTATGTACTTCAATTAAGAATTATGTTTATGGAAGGGTATGTTCTTCTCAGTAGATCACACATAAATCACAAGAATGAAAATACATTTGTTCTTATGTCTTCGAATACCTTTGTTCTATGCTTATATTTGTTCCTATCTCTTAATACTTAGGTTATGAATCACATCTTCAACAATTATATGTATTTTGATGAACAATGGTGTTGTTTGTAGTTGCTCCTTTCCTTGTGGCGGATTTAAATATCTAGCAACTCCCTTTACTTCTCAAATACTATGGCTTGCTTCTTTATCAACAGTTGATGTCCATATGTAGTGACTCTCTGACAATGAAAAATTTATTCCTAATAGTTTTGGATGGATTTAATCCCTTAATGAATTCTTTAATGATAGTTGGTGATTGTCTTCTCTGCCACTGGAGGATATCTTTTTTATCGCTAGTGATTGTCTTCTCTGCCACTGGAGGATATCTTTTTTATCGCTAGTGATTGTCTTCTCTACATCTAGCAACTCGATTATGGTCTCTTGTCATTTTAATATGGAAATGAGTCAATATAAAAATTACTAATATTTTCCTGTTGGGGATATTATGTAACAAACACAAATATAACAACAACAACAACAATAATAAAAATGGTTAATGAAAAGTCAAAGGGTACTTACCCTTTTCACCCCATGACATTGTACATATACACATTGACTAGTCATGAAGCAAAAACGGTAAGTACTCTTTGATTTTTCATTAGCCTACATTTATTATTATTATTATTACTTTGCCACCTTCTCAAGGAATGCTTCCTCCTCAAAGCCTAATAAATAGGATTCTCTCTTACTAAGCAAGATATCTTGGTGGCAACACTTTGTGTTCTAGTTGTAGGGTCTTGACTTTATTCTTGCTTTGACCATTGGCAAGGTTACTTTGTAGGATGTGCATCATATCTTGGAGTCTTTGGACCTATTTGTTGAAGTTGAACCCTTGATGCTTATTGGATCATGCATACTTGACTTGCTTTCATTATTGTATACTTCTATGTGCTTCATGCACTTCTTTCCTTAGTGGTAATTCACCTTTCTTGAGGTTGGACCCTTTCGTACCACATAATTTGTAATGTCAACCTTGCTAATTAAACTCCATGAATATTTATTTCGGGTTTGTGATATTAGTGCCCAACTATGTCAACCTTTCTTCACCTACCACCATATCCATTTCTTTGAGTGGTAGAGTGTAGAATCTTGTTTGTAGTTCCATAGCTTGTATTTGAACTAAGACTTTATGACATATTCCTACTTCTTTGACCTTTTGTCCATTAGTGATTTCAATTGTGATGTCCTTGGTGAGATACAAAAAAGGGTTTAGTTGTTTAGCAACATTGATGTCTTTACAATAATGAGTACTACCCAAATCTACGAGTATCGTATACTTCATTTTTTATGATTCATTTAAGCTTCAAGGTCTTGGGTTGTGAATCCTCGTCATGGTTGCTAGTGGAACTGTAAGGTTGCTTTCCACTTTTATTGGAACCTGGATTTTTACAACCTTACTAAGATGAGGCAAAATATACTTTCTAGGTTGTTCTTGTGGTTGGTTTTTCTAGATTCATCATTCTCATTCACATTTGGTAGTATGCATGAGATTGATGCTAGTGATACTTTTGGCAATGTTTCATCACAATTAGAATTTGAGTTGTATGCTACTATGATTTTCTTTTCTAGGTCGAGAAGTTTGGACTTAATAGAAAATCTTCATAAGTCACTAGTTTGATCGTTGACTCATCTCATATTTTCGATTGTTTATAAATCCTTTATCTATGTTCATTAATTATCATCATTGGTTTGTACTTGTTGGGTTTTGACTCACATAGATGACTTGGAATCCATTTCCTTAATTGCATTCATGACAAATATCTACCTTATTTATTAATTCTAGATATCATCCTTGGGAATATTCTATAAACTTGTCATTAATGTTGCTCACATCTTGAATTAATTTATCAATTGTATACATCAATTCATCATAACAATAACCCTTTATTTTTTATTTGTCTTTATTAACAACAACAACAATAATAATAACAAATGTAGGCTAATAAATGTCAAAGGGTACTTACCCCTTTTCCACATGACCAGTCAATGCATATAAGTACACCATCATGAGGCTCATTGTAAATCATCATTCAGTCAATTACTCATTATTCATATATTCGTACATATATTGCAGAAATTTTCTCTCATTTGCATAGTGAATAGCAACTATCCACACATTAATTCGCTATGGTTTGCATTGAAACTTAATTCATATTTCCTTATGCTTGGAATGATAACTCAGATTGATAATAGTTAGGGCTTTCATAGCCTCTCAAATCACTGCACATCAATGAATTGTTACACCATGGATTCTCCTTTGATAAGAAAAATTAATTCATGCACGTTGTATTAAACTCAGACTTAATAAACATTTGCATGAATTGTTTCGTTTTGATACCATGTTATTTTTCTAAATGCATAATAAAGCTTGTAAACATGATTAGAAACAAACTCATGTTAAAGATATATTTTTATCATCATGAAGTCAATTTATATCATTAGCAAGGTAGTTGTGCTATTGTTACAACATACTACATTATCATCTAATAATCGTTTTAATAGACATTTATACATTTTCACTTTATTACATCAAATAACCTTATTCTTTGATAAATTTACCCACACCAATGTTTTCTCAAGTTTCTCAATCTTAGCATCAAAAAAAGGAGGCCACCTCTTTAAAGGAAAAGGGGTAGAGTACTACTTCTAGTGAGTAACCTAAATTTTCTTCACATCCAACACAAAGCAGAATATAAATGCCATCCAATATTATAGCCTAAAAGTGACACCCAAGTGGATTGAATCCATTCTTTCAAATTCTTTTCTCCCATCCTTCTACATAAAACCTCCCTGTAAAGTCTTCTTATCCTAACACTAAATTCACTTGAGAATCTTTTTTTATGGCTTGCTATAAGATTTCCTTTGACATGAGGACCATTAAGCACCCCTTCACTAAAATAAATCTTCTTGGTGCAATCTATTGCTACCTAGGAGAAGCAAAACCATTCCAAACTACCTCCACCAAGAGAAACGAAATCTAGAGGCTTATTAATGAAACCATCACTGAGCTCTCACTCATCGCAAGACAAAAGAAAACCCTAAACATAAAAATTGCTCTTTGGATGAATGAAAGAGGAGAAATACATTGAGAACGAGGCATTTATCACTTCATTAAACCCTCCTTGAATATAATTATTTCGCCAATTGACAAAAATATTCACAACGATTGCATTCTGATCCCTCCATCTTGGGCTATAGGATTTTTCATTCTCCACCAATCCACCGAGGCCGTGTATGTACTTTGTAATAGTACAACCACCAATTTCCTTGTCACGTTCCAACTCCACACCTACAAAATGTTTTCTATCATGTTTTGACAATGGTTCGAAAGTTTCTTTCTCCATTAAGCTTGGCCTCGAGCAACTATATTTGGAGTCCCCTACCTTTTGAAGGTCAGAGGAAACCCTAGAGTTAGGGTAGGGACACATTTGAAAATCATCTAAAATATTGGACGAATAACCAACGAAATCTCATATCATTGTGAAATTATAAAGCCCAATTTTATATTAACCAACATAGATCCATCTTATAGGGGATTTACCAAGCACTGAGAGTGATCAAATCTTTCGAAGTGAAAACCCGTTTTTAGAGTGCAAATGTTGAGGAAGTGTTTCAATTTATCTAATTTGTGTAGTTATATCTCTCTCTGTGTGTGTGTGTGCCATTGTAAATGTTTTAAATAGCCGACATGTTATTTTTTATAATATTTTTTTTTTTAAACATACACGTGTCAACTCTAGGATGAGCATGGAAGGAGTTATACATCTCCCCCTACTGGGCTGTAGAATGCGCCTCTTCGACGCACTAATATTAATTTTAATATAAATAAAAGAGATTTAAAACCATACACAGTTTTTATATAAAAATAATAACTTTATCATTAATTATAATAACAAAAAAACATTTAACTTAGAATATATATTTAATTACTTTATTTTAAACTTTTTTAATATTTTAAACTAAATGATCAAGCATCCCTATCTTTTCAAATACTATATTTTTTGTAAGGTTCGAGTATTCTATTAGATTAAAAAGAGTAAATTGTACATAGCCAAGTTGTCCATGGGTCAAGGCTTGGCATTGTCATGCAGGACCCCCAAAAACATAACAGCAAATGTCTAGAGCTAAATAAAGCTATTTTGCTACCTAAGACCCGATAATCAAAACACTGCTCAGAAAATAGTTGACAGTAGTTCCCCCGCAAGCCGGGGTTTATGGCGACAGCATTCAAAACGAAAGCAAACATGAAACATTTAGAACTAGCTCGAAGGCCTAACCATCTAATCATCATCAGAAAGAGGAATTGTGGAGGGACTGACACTTGGCATTTTGATTTTCTCATCATCACCAACGGTAGCAGGGCACCTTTTGAATACAAGTTGGGTACTTACGGCCAAGTCTAGCGGATTTTTGTTTAAGGTTTTTCCTGTGAGAGCCTTGGCCAGAGCATCGAGCTTGGCATTAACTCATTCAGTCTATGTGTGTTGGAACCAGATGAGTGCATGCAGACTAGCTTCCATATTAGAGATGCGGTCAGCTAGAGGAAGAGCATTTTTCTCTTGCTTGAGCTGCCTGTGAAGGTAATCTTCCATTGCCATTGAAATCAAGGCCTTAACTGTACAAAAAACCCTGATAGTCTTTGTGTGCCAAGTCTCCCTAGTATGAGCATACCCCACATCCTCCACTAACCCACCGAATTCAGCAACCAATTTCTCAATCGAGGGGCGATCGTGCTTTTTCTTCAGTCTATTTTCCAAACGAGTTGTGTGGGCACGGGCAAAGTCTGGAATTTCATTCTTAAAGAAGCCTTCGACCCTGCCCATTTCCTTCAGGGTGTGCGGCATGTGTGTGCGGCGCGGCTTGTTTATTGTTTTCCTTGGAGTCACCTTCGTCCTGGCCATGGTAACCTCACCAGCAAGAAGAGTCCATACAAGATGCACACGAAGGGAGAGAGCTAGAGCCTTTACCAATGAGTATCACATATAAAGAAGTTGATAATGCAAATTGATACACTTGCCAATTCGAAGCATGTATTTAAGTTGAGGCCACCTTTTTCTATGGCCTAGAACGAGTGGGTCGTGCGGAACCCCATTGCCACTAAGTTCAAGTTGGGTTGCCATGAAGACTCGCACAAGCGAGCGAGCCTATGGTCGTACAGATCCTCCCAAGAATGCATAGAGATTATGAACCATTGTACCACGACAGAACTGATAATTAAGAACTTGGATGGAGGTCGGTGGTCGAGTTCCACGCACAATGCTGCATGGTATGGCCTCCTCCTCGTTGAATGGGTTAGCTACATGCGGTGTTAGCCCCATCTTGGTGACACCCATCATGATGAATCTTTTCAAATACTATCAATAAAGAAGAAAAACATTATAATTAATATTTTCTATCTATATCAAACTTTTCTATAACCATATAACCATATAACTTAACTTGTACACCACCACACAATTGAATATAGCCCCACACACGTACACATACATACATATATTAACATTATCTTTGATTTTGATTATATCCACTTATGATTCCAAATATATCCGAATCCTCCTACGAATCCAAGTATATCCTCTTGGAATGAGGATTCCAGGTATATCCAAACAAAGACTTACGATGACCTTAGAGTAATCATCAACCTTAATATGCTTATCATTCAAATTAGATAAGATAAGTTACAGGCAAATACATCTTTCCAACCTTAAAGAAAGAGGCATATCCTTAAATGGTTAATTTTAAATTAACAAGATTTTGTCTTCGAGTATGTGAAGGCTCTAACATCTTGGTTTTTAAAATCAAATGATTTAATGGTCTAACCTAAGTTATCGAAAAAGTTACCTACTTTTCAGACTCATGCATTCTCTTGTTTTATGTTTTTTTTTAAATGATTTATTTTTAGTAAAATAATATTAAATTTCTCTTTAATATTCAAATTTTATAAATATACATCACTTTTTAATATTCAAATTTTATAAATATATATAAAATAATAACAAATAAAGAATATTTGCTAAGTCTTACTTTATCACTATGATAATACAAAGGCATTGTCATCAAATAGTGATTATCAAATCGTGTTAAGCGTAAATCCCATTCATTCGAATTGTAAATGGAACAAAGATTTAGATCAATTTTCAATATAATTAAATGCTTTCTGATTAAAATTGTTTTTGAAAGCAATATGTTAACTCATTGTGCAATTTTGAATTTTCATCACCTTTAGAGAACCAAAGGACACTACTTTTAAGTCTCCGTGGTGCCTTCCTATGTGCAAATAGTTTTCTCCTTCTTTATTCCAATAGATTGAATTATGATTTTGGACTCATGAACATCTAGTAAATCATTTTCATCATTTTCCTTCTTTGCATAGATATAGGTAATAAAAAACTACTTAACCTTTTTAAATCTAACACAACCACTTATTTGTGGTTGGTGAACACTGATAGGCCACAAGTTAAGTGCCGCAAATAAGTTATGTGTTACTTGTTCTCCATGCATAGTTGTAATCATCTGTTGTCTATGCCTCAACTACATGTTATCACTTGCCTTCTTCTAGTTAAACGAGTTATCTACCACAAAGCGCATTATCCATGCATCAGCTAGTAGTTATTTTTTATATTCTTTTTTCTTTTATAATTGTTTATTTTGAATTTAGAACAACAACCATAAAATCAATCTGGACAGTACACTTGTCTAATCTTCGTGCAATCCAGGAAAAGCATAGGTGCTAGTCCACCCCAAATTCTAAGACATAAGCACCTATCAGTGTAATTATTTGCACACTAAATTGAGGTTGATTCCCTAAGAGCTTCATCATATGGAACACAATGATTTTTAGCCAAACCTACAAAATCTTCCTCCACCAATCAACTTGGATTGAATTCAAAAGGGATAGGAGGCCTCTTTCCTACAAAAGCCATTTCCAATTGTACTAGAAAATGATCAAATTATCCACTTGAGCTTACACATTGCTTAATTCTGACTATGCCATGAAGAAAATATTATAATAACAAGAATTTGTCCACTCTTTTTGCAATCATATCTTCCCTAATGCTCTTATTCCTCCAAGTGGGATTTAATTTGTCAATCTTTATATCCAACAATCCCACATAATCCAATCTCCATGGGAAGAACTTTGTCAAAGTGTCAACCTAAGAAGTAAGACCCCAAACCTCCAAAATTCCCAAAGAAAATTTTAGGTCTCCTCTTGAAAAAATATGTCCTTGTCTTATCCAATCCCAACTAAAAATATCTCCAAATAAGTAACTCAATTAGCACAATGATTTTATATGGTTAGGATAGTTATCTCACTTCCCAACTCCTAAGGGTATAAATTTGTACATAAACCTAAATCAAAATACTAACAATTAGCATAAGACGGGGATCTATTTTTTTAATAGAGATTAATCCCCAAATCCACCCCTTGGAAAAACAAACATCAACTCCCATCCCCCAATCAATTTTTCAAGATCATAGACTATTTTTCCATCCTCACTCATGATCTCTTGCAACATAATCACATCAGGCTTACTGACATCCATAATTTTCCTTGGGGCCTATTTTTAAGAGGTGTTACCCAACCCTCTACAATTAAAATATAAAAAAATCATGGAGCACCCTGCACTAGGGTGTTGACGTCTCTAAGAACCCCATCCAAAGAAAGTTGTTTACCTTCCTAAAACTCATTGGATATCTTTTCTTCAGCCAAGCGCACATAATATTTTATCCCTCTACCTACTCCCTTAAACCATTTCCCATCGTTTATACCCATGACTGTTAAAATTCAATATGCTAAGACAGAAAATAGCAGCATTACATTCTATTTCACAATAATAGCATATACAGGATCACTGAAGAAACAACAAGCATAGCATAAACACAAGAGACACAGATTTATCCTGGGAAACCCTCATGGGGAAGAAAACCCAGCAAAGCTTTCCTCAATAAGATGATAAACCAAAATACAAGATGTGCTCCCTCCTTCTAATCCTCCTTAGCAAATCTCCCAGACAAGTGCTCCTCTTTTTCTAAGTGTGTGAGTGTATCAAATGAGGAACACACCTCCTCTATTTATACACTACTTTGACATATATTTTACACAAGTACATGTAGGCTCGTATTTAACCATTAGGTTAAATACCCTATTATAACTTACTGGGCCGACCCCCACATGGTGGGTCTAATAACCCTAGTTGCCACAACTCCTCGGAGGAATAAACATCTCCGGATACATAATAGAATCACCTCGGAGGGATGGAACATCTCCGGAATAAATAATGTACAAATATAATATTCTTAGAAGTTACAATATTCAAGACTCCCCCTTAACGAGAAGGATATTATAACAACATCTGCAGGAGAAAGGAGTCATTGACTACATCATCTATATATCATCGGAAGCTTTCTTTAATTCATCATCATCAGTAACTCAACTAGTTACTGGAACATCAACATCATCAGAGTTGATATTACTCGATCATCAGCATCGTCATCATCATCGTCATCACACGATCACACGATCATCAACATCGTCATCACACGATCATCAGCATCGTCATCACACGATCATCAGCATCGTCATCACACGATCAGCAGCATCGTCATCATATGATCATCAGCATCGTCATCACACGATCAGCAGCATCGTCATCATACGATCAGCATCGTCATCATACGATTAGCATCGTCATCACACGATTAGCAACATTGTCATCATACGATCAACATCGTCATCACACGATCGACAGCATCGTCATCACACGATCAGCATCGTCATCATGCGATCAGCATCGTCATCACACGATCAACAGTATCGTCATCACACGATCAACATCGTCATCATACGATCAACATACACGATCGGCAACATCGTCATCATACGATCATATTACAGGATGATCAATCCTGCTCTCTTTAGGACATAGGTCCATGGATGATGCAATCCAGATCAAGTTCCAGGATGATCAATCCTTATCTCTTTAAGACAAGTCTCATGTCTAGGGACGATCCAATCCCAACCACAGTGCCAGTCCTTTTTCATACTGGATGTGACCTAGATCAGATCTAGGATTTACCACCACAGAGCCAGTCCTTTTTCATACTGGATGTGTCACATCTACAGAGCCAACCCTGTTTCATGCTGGATGTATCACATCTACAGAGCCAACCCTGTTTCATGCTGGATGTATCATATCTACAGAGCCAGCCCTGTTTCATGCTGGATGTATCACATCTACAGAGCCAGCCCTGTTTCATGCTGGATGTATCATATCTACAGAGCCAGCCCTGTTTCATGCTGGATGTATCACATCTACAGAGCCAGCCCTTTTTCATGTTGGATGTATCATATCTACAGAGCCAGCCCTGTTTCATGCTGGATGTATCATATCTACAGAGCCAGCCCTGTTTCATGCTGGATGTATCACATCTATAGAGCCAACCTTGTTTCATGCTGGATGTATCACATCTACAGAGCCAGCCCTGTTTCATGCTGGATGTAACCTAGAACAATTCTAGGATTTGTCATGTACATTTTGAACCGAGGTCCAGGGACGATCCAGTCCTATCATGTACCTTTTGAACCAAAGTCCAGGGACGATCCAGTCCTATCATGTACCTTTTGAACCGAAGTCTAGGGACGATCCAGTCCTATCATGTACCTTTTGAACCGAAGTCCAGGGACGATCCAGTCCTATCATTCAATTCTCGGAGACCTCATGTCTACGGCTCAATTCAAAGGACCATAGTCCGAGGACGATCCAATCCCCTTACCTGTTCATTCAGGATTTAGTTCTCGGAGACATCATGTCTACGGCTCAATTCAAAGGACTAAAGTCCGAGGACGATCCAATCCCCTTACCTGTTCATTCAGGATTTTGTTCTCGGAGACATACGTCTACGGCTCTCTTTAGGACTGAATTCCAGGGATGATCCAATCCCCTCAAGTCCACCAAGGACTTCATTCTCGAAGACATACATCTACGGCTCTCTTTAGGACTGAATTCCAGGGATGATCCAATCCCCTCAAGTCAACCAAGGACTTCATTCTCGAATACATACGTCTACGGCTCTCTTTAGGACTGAAGTCCAGGGATGATCCAATCCCCTCAAGTCCACCAAGGACTTCATTCTCGAAGACATACGTCTACGGATCTCTTTAGGACTGAAGTCCAGGGATGATCCAATCCCCTCAAGTCCACCAAGGACTTCATTCTCGAAGACATACGTCTACGGCTCTCTTTAGGACTGAAGTCCAGGGATGATCCAATCCCCTCAAGTCCACCAAGGACTTCATTCTCGAAGACATACGTCTACGACTCTCTTTAGGACTGAAGTCCAGGGATGATCCAATCCCCTCAAGTCCACCAAGGACTTCATTCTCGAAGACATACGTCTACGGCTCTCTTTAGGACTGAAGTCCAGGGATGATCCAATCCCCTCAAGTCCACCAAGGACTTCATTCTCGAAGACATACGTCTACGGATCTCTTTAGGACTGAAGTCCAGGGATGATCCAATCCCCTCAAGTCCACCAAGGAATTCATTCTCGAAGACATACGTCTAGGGCTCTCTTTAGGACTGAAGTCCAGGGATGATCCAATCCCCTCAAGTCCACCAAGGACTTCATTCTCGAAGACATACGTCTACGAATCTCTTTAGGACTGAAGTCCAGGGATGATCCAATCCCCTCAAGTCCACCAAGGACTTCATTCTCGAAGACATACGTCTACGGCTCTCTTTAGGACTGAAGTCCAGGGATGATCCAATCCCCTCAAGTCCACCAAGGACTTCATTCTCGAAGACATACGTCTACGGCTCTCTTTAGGACTGAAGTCCAGGGATGATCCAATCCCCTCACATGTTTACCAAGAACTTCATCAAAACATGTGTCAATCATGTATCCTCATCATCAAAACATGTATCCTCATCATCAAAACATGTATAACAAAACATGTATCCTCATCATCAAAACATGTATAACAAAACATGTATCCTCCTCATCAAAACATGTATAACAAAACATGTATCCTCCTCATCAAAACATGCATAACATCTATCATCAAAAGCATGTATACATCTATCATCAAAAGAAAAAATATAAGATTCCTAAATCTAAATAATTCTAAGTAACTAAGTGCAGTAAATAGGTAACCTCATCATTGATGAGACAGACTTGTTATCAGATACTATGCTACTCCCCCTTTCGAGGAGGGTCCTTCTGGACTATACCAAGCTTGTCTCGGAAGTATTCAAACTTTACTCGAGACAGAGGTTTAGTCAAGATATTAGCAATCTGATCCTCAGTGCTTATATACTCGAGCTTGATAGCTCCTCTCTGCACCATATCTCGTATATAGAAGTATTGGATCTCTATGTGTTTTTGACTTATTGTGGAATACAAGATTTTCTATCATGATGCAGTTTTGAATGTCACACATAATCATAGTGGAATTCATTTCTAAGTCAAACACTCCATATAATAGCTTCTGAAGCCACACTACTTCACAGCTGGCAGAGCAGACAGCTATATATATATTCTGCTTCAGCAGTACTGAGAGCCACACTAGAATGTTCCTTGCTGAACCATGAGATCATGGCAGATTCAAGACTATAATATCCACCTGATGTACTCTTTCTGTCTGAGGCACTTCCTGCCCAATCAAAATCTGAGTAACCATGTAAACGGAGTTCATGACCTCCAAGATAATATAGACCAAAATCTAATGTACCTTTTAGGTACCTCACTACATGCTTTGTAGTTATTAAGTGAACCTTTCTAGGTTCTACTAGATATTTACTTAGGGTATTTGCCACTAAGCATATATCTGGCCTAGTATTTCTTATATACATCAATGACCCAATGATTTGTCTATATAGGGTTAGGTCCACTAAATACGATGAGTCATTAACTAACAACTTCAAGTTGGAGTCCATGGGAGTGGCCATGGCTTTATACTCCAACATATCAAATCTTTTTAGAGACTTCACAGCATACTTACTTTGAATTAAAAGATTCCTTTTGGATCTTGCCATACTTCTAGACCTAAGAAGTAGTGCATTAATCCGAGATCTTTCATTTTTCATTTCTACAGCCATTTTCATGACCTGTTTCTCATTCCTTGTCAGAAATAGATCATCGTCATACAATAATGGTATGATAGGTTCATCATCCACAACCTTAAGGTAAAGGTTAGGAACAACTTTACTTCTGGTAAAGCCCAAGCTTTGTCATGAAGCTGTCAATTGTCCATTGTTCACACTCAACATTGAGTGATCTTCTGCATATCTATCTGTGCCATCTCTCGTCAGATGGGTCTACTAATATGAGCCTCAAAATCATTCGAACTCTGTGGTGAGTTCTTTCTTGCATCCATGTCATATGTGTATAGAATCCATATTCAACCTTGTAGCAAAGGTTGAGATCCACATCACCCATGGTGATCATTAAGCTCATCAATTGATTATCGATCCTGGGAACCCATACAGAATCTGATTCACACTTCTTCTTTAATTACACCATTAAGAGAATGGTCTTATCTAGCCACTTGGAGCAAACATCTCATCATGATTCTCTTCCTTCTTTCTAAGAGAATCTTCTAGCCACAAGCCTTCTATAGTGTGTTTCTTTTGTTGAACATCCATCGCTTGTTCAGTGTTCATCATTCATCATGATCTTTCCTACAAATCAAAATTAAGTACATGATTAGTAATACTTCATAATCATCAAATCATATTGACATGATAACCTATTATGCATACAGATATCATTTACATAGTTATGCAACTATTTTGACCAATACTTTGGCACAACACTTTCCCATATCCTGTATGCATACAGTGGCTATCTAGATGCCTTCCATCTCTACCGGAACATACTATTGAGAGTGTGCACAACTCTCAGCATGTCAGCAAAGAGGTTTCATTCCAGACAAGCAACAATGGAATGTTTGTCCAACTTACCAATCATATGCATATTAGTAGTATACTGTTCAATGCTTTATGAATGTTTACACTCAGCATGATATATTCTAGGAATACAAATATGCATATAAGCAATATCATTTACTATTTCTAATAACAACTCAAATACTTATCTTTTATGTTTGTGTGGTTGCCTCCCGCTTGATCTTCTGTATGTCTTCTGAACTTCTATTCATTCTGTACCACTGTGCATGCTGAAGTGTACACTAGTGTCATCCTCATGATCTCATACACAAACATACATTCATTAGTATATTCTCAATATTATCAAAAACATTCTAATTCTAAATAATCTTGAATATGTATAGTCATGATCATTAGTATTCAGGGTTTCAAGGAAGTCTTCTTTTACTCATGCATATTCTTGTTTGATCTAGTTAGTTAAATAATCAACCAAGATAAGAGACATAATATGCATAAACCCTTGATTACTAACCAATCATACCAAGTATACTTACACAAGGTAAGATTATAACATGACATAGGAAAACATACCTGGATTAGTATACCTGCTTAGTTATGTACAACATACCTAAACAATCTCTTCAATGATTTAGAGATCCTGAGCTAGAACCTGCATGTCTCATAGGTTAAACATAATATAACAAAGTCATACATACCTTGTGAGTCTTTGTATTCATGTTGTCATGGTCATGGAACCTGATTTGTCTTTTGTAATGCACCTGAACCTCCTTAAGTCATACCTGTCGAGACTTTTTGTAGTCTTCTTATGTAAGGCCTTAGCCTCAACCCCCCCTGAAACTTGATCTGGAGCTTGATTAGGGTTTGCTAAAGAAACCCTAAAAATTCAATCTTTGACTTTCATACTTCTGAATGGATGGAAGAATGTGTCTTGCTGAGCTGATCAACCTAGCATTCTTCAATTTTGAAATCTCCAAAATTTGACCCCTCAAAATTGCCTTCGAAACTTCTGGATCTTCTGGACAGGAACCTGAACTAGGGTTTGATGAAGCCCACCCTTCTGTCCAATCAAAAGGTTCGATCCAAGGCTCTAAACTCTTTTTTTTTCTGAGGAGCTTCCAGCCGTGGTTACAGACTTCAAAAAATTCCAACTTTCTTCGAAACCCTAAATTCCGGAAGCCATGAATAAAGGTGCTAAAAATAATTCTGTTTTGACAGAAATATGCACCTGATTGCTTCTGCTATAACTCTGAAATTTTTGCTCCACAGGGTCTGAAAACTTTTTCTACAGTAGCCTGACCTGTCATCTTTCCATCCTGACAGGTCTGACCTCAATTGGATTTTCTGAGAGAGAGTTATGCCAAGTGTCGCAACGTGACCTGTTTATGGGATAAAATAGGAGAGCGAACTTGTACGGCATGCCACGTGTCACTGGTTCACCTTCGGCCTTTGAAAACGTTTCCTGAGATATTAAAGTCTGTGTACTACCTGTCACTTTTTACGAAATTTCATTTGGAGCTTCCTAGCCCAAGTTATGACCTTTTTTCCAAGGTCACCTGATTTTGACTGAGATCTGGAAGAGGCAGAAACCCTAACTTGTACTGATCATAACTCATAAAGTACAATGAATCTGAGGGTGCCCTTTGGACACAAGGTACCTGGGGATGTTATCTTCGACCTGTAAACTTTTCAGACCCTGAACCTTTGCAGAAATGGATTTATAGCGAAAGTTCCACGATGACTGGTTTTTGCTATGTAAAACCCTAACCTTCAAATTGTCGGAAGTAAAGCAAGCGTCGTAAGTGCCATACCTTGTCTTCCTTCAGGTTAGCTCTGATACCATGTTAAAATTCAATATGCTAAGACAGAAAATAGCAGCATTACATTCTATTTCACAATAATAGCATATACAGGATCACTGAAGAAACAACAAGCATAGCATAAACACAAGAGACACAGATTTATCCTGGGAAACCCTCATGGGGTAGAAAACCCAACAAAGCTTTCCTCAATAAGATGATAAACCAAAATACAAGATGTGCTCCCTCCTTCTAATCCTCCTTAGAAAATCTCCCAGACAAGTGCTCCTCTTTTTCTAAGTGTGTGAGTGTATCAAATGAGGAACACACCTCCTCTATTTATACACTACTTTGACATATATTTTACACAAGTACATGTAGGCTCGTATTTAACCATTAGGTTAAATATCCTATTATAACTGACTGGGCCGACCCCCACATGGTGGGTCTAATAACCCTAGTTGCCACAACTCCTCGGAGGAATAAACATCTCCGGATACATAATAGAATCACCTCGGAGGGATGGAACATCTCCGGAATAAATAATGTACAAATATAATATTCTTAGAAGTTACAATATTCAACAGTGACACCTTTAGTCATCCCATTCAAACCAAAAAAATAATATTTACTTGGTCCTAGATTGTATCTATGAACCCCTCCAACATACCCTTTACAAACTTATCAAATACCTCACTTTCAAGAAACATTTTAGATAAACAAACATGACTAGAGGCCCCTACTTTGACCCCGTCATTAGGATCAAACAACCCTCCCACATGAGATTGAATTTTATCTCAAACTCTAGATAACCCATGAAGAAAATTCCTCATTCCCAAATCAAAAGTGGACCCAACATCCACACTAAACCACAACTCAAATATAAAACTTCTTTCAGGAAGAGGAATTAAAATCAGAGGAGCCAATTGTCTTAATAGATTACCCTCATCTTCTAACCAAAGTTCATGTGCAAGTGATCCTTCCACTGCACGGACCTTTATAGAATGATTGGCCACCACTTTACAAGGAACAAAAATCTCTTGAACCACCTCTAAAGTCTTCACAACACCACCAACCCACTATGGTGGAACTTCCATGATAATTGAAGGTAGAATCTCCTTCAAGCTTCCTTCCTATAAGAATTATCTCTAATCTCAACACCTCTACACTCTTTTCCATTCATCATCCATATTGGATTTTGAACCTAGACCTTCCTTTTGAAGGGAAGGTTACAGTCAATAGCCATATGACCATAATTGTGACAGTGAAAGAACTTGAATGGAATACCCATATAATCTAGTGTCTAGAAAATGGAGCAAGAGCCTTTCTTCAACATCATATGTGGCTAATCCCTCCCTCAAATCCAGACCAACCAAAATACAAGTTATGTCCATTGAACCTAATTCGTGAAAGATCATATATACTTCACAGATGTTTCCTAGAGAATTCTCGATCTTTGTAATAGCTTAAGATGACAAAAAATCAATAGGAAGTCCAAGAAGTTTTTGTTTATTTTCTAAACGCATAAGAAAGCTTGCAAATATGGTTAAAAATATATTTAATAGGTTCATGCAAAAACATATGCTTTTATTATCATGAAGACAATAGATATAATGAGGTTGATCCCCTTTTATATCATTGGCAAGATAGTCACGCTACAACTGCATTGTAACTACATTATTACCTAATTATCATTTTAATAGTCACTTATAAACTATGACTTTATTACATCAGGTAACCCTTATATTCTAACACCCAATGTTAATGATTACAGTACAATTTTAAAAATCAACTAAAACATTATTCAAATGCTTCTCTTTGACAAACACTACTTAAACCAAGTATGGTTCCATCAAGTTTCCTTGTAATCCATGTATAAGTGTAGCTCCCAAGTTGAATTCTCGAGTTCCCAGATTCCACCTAATTGAACACTTGAATTATGAATCTCCCAAATTAAATTATTAGACAACAATCCACATACATGTCTCATAACCCCATTATTAAAGGATGATTATCAAGATCCATAAACTCTTTAACAATTGGGAAACAATCCATGTTGAGCGTCACCTACACTTGATCCATTCCTTATTTGCAAAGTGTTGGCCTCTTAAACCATAGGAGTGCCATCTTTTTTTAGTATCCTATGTTCTGATCAGGTACACGGTTTCTTTGCTACTTCACAAGTATTGATACATAGTTGAACATGAAATATCCCTATGGAATAATCTCCATATGTTGAGTCACCAAGGTACCTTGCCAAGGTGCTCACCTAGTTTTCTAAGATAATATTTCAGGTACATGATTTATCCATGTAAATATTACTCTACTAAATATAAACATTGGAAACCCTAACTATTGAAACAAACACATTGTTGAAAAGTAATCAAAATGTTAAAAATAACATAACTAGTTATGAAAAAATATCACTCTTTGGATGATTTATAGAATGAAAGAAAAAAAATGAAACCTATATATTTGCCCCCTCTCCTTCTTAGAATTAAACAACTTTGTATTTGACCATGTAATTCAATCAGGAATTATAGTTATCACAACATGTGCTCTTGTGAGTAAATCACACAAAAATAACAAGAATAAAAATACATTTGTTCTTGTGTCTTCAAAATACCTTTGTTCTATGCTTAAGATTTATTCTTGTCTCAGAATACTTATGTTGTGAATTGTGGTTGCAATGATTCTTTACAAGTTGATGAATAATTGTGTTAGTTGTAGGTGCTCCTTTCCTTGTGTCGAATGTAAATATATAGTGCCTCCATTTACTTCTCAAACATGATGGCTTGTTTCTTTATCATTGTTCAATGTCCATATGAATAATTGTGTTAGTTGTAGGTGCTCCTTTCCTTGTGTCAAATGTAAATATATAGTGCCTCCATTTACTTCTTAAACATGATGGCTTGTTTCTTTATCATTGTTCAATGTCCATATGATGTGGCTCTTTGACAACGACAACACTTTGCTTGAAAGTGACAAATGGCTCTAATGTCTCAATGAATTCTTTAATGGTGACTATCTACCATTGGCACATGTCTTCTCTACCATTGGTATCTATCTTCTCTATTGTTGGTGACTCGATTATAGTGTCCTAGCGTTTCAATATGGTAGTGAATCAATGATATGGTGGCCCTTGGCGACTCTACATGACATCAATAACTCTTTTCTGGGGGGAGCATTAATTCACTTTGGTTTGTGCTGGAACTTAATTCACATTTCCTTCTACTACGAATGATAAATAATTTTTCTAATTACGGGGGTTTAACAACCTTTCAAACCATTACACAACAATGAATTGATACGCCATGAATCTCTTATGAGAAATGAATTGATACAAGTTTTATTCAACTTGGACTCTAAACATTTGCACGAATTATTTTGGTTTGGTTCCATGTTATTTTTCTAAATACACAAGAAAGATGGCAAACATGATTAGAAATGGAAACTAATGTAAAAAGATAAGCTTTTGTTATCATGAAGTCAATTGATACAATGAGGTTGATCTCTTTTTATATCATCGACAAGGTAGTTTTGTTATTATTATAACATAACTACTTTATCATATAATCATCATTTTAATATTCACTTAAAAATTGTGTCTTTATTATATCATATAAGCCATATATTCTAACAATTTTACCCATACCATCATTTTATCAACCTTCTCAATCTTAGCATCAAAGAAAGGAGACCACCTCTTTAAAGACAAAGGGGTAGAGTCTCACTTCCAGTAAGCAACATGAATTTTCTCCACATCCAACACAACTGGAATATAAATGCCATCCAATCTCTAATAAACATATAGAGGATGACTATACCTTAAAATGTTAGGTTAATATTGACTCGGTTATAAAGTGATTAAAGACAACCTTGACTCGATCAAATGATGGTTTACGGGCCCATGTTGTTGGTTAAACCTATGGTATTAGCATGTGATGAAGCATATTTAAAGGACTGAGTAACTCCATTGTAAGATGCTTGTGTGTGGTCGATGTTGTCTCTATTGGATAGATTGGTCAATGATAATTGAAGCTATCTTTAATGGTTGGTGGTTTTCCTGTAAAAGGGTTTCCAGGGTGAAAAATTCATCTTCACCTTGTGGTGTGTTTTATTAGTATTTATTTTAATTTTCTTTCCATGCTCATAGATTTAACATTTGGTATTAGAGTTGGGAAGAACTATAGTCGGTGGAAAGAGTGGTATGATACTTGGATCCAATGAGAGAGAATTTGAGATGAACTCTTGAGTTGGCACATGAAAAAAATGCATGGGGTGCTTCTATGTGAAGAATTAACATAAGAAACACACAAAAGATAGAGGAAAAAGTAATTGACTCACTATACTAAAAGCATTTTTTATGAAGTTGGATTTAATCACAATGTAAATGGGCATACATATGTAATACCTATTTAGGAATGCATGCCCTTGGTTTATTGATTCACTGGTATAAAGTTTAGATGTAGACTTAGGTGATAGAGAGCATGATGTATTCCAAGATATCCAATTAAAAA
Source organism: Larix kaempferi (assembly GCA_027924585.1). Taxonomy (NCBI): domain Eukaryota; kingdom Viridiplantae; phylum Streptophyta; class Pinopsida; order Pinales; family Pinaceae; genus Larix; species Larix kaempferi. The sequence goes on along the minus strand of BSBM01001197.1, from coordinate 11,610,622 downwards.
CTTTGAGGGGGTTGGTGGTTGCCCCAAGTCAAGTTTAAAGGGGGGAATGCTAGGTTAATCTTGGCTTAGTCATATAGTAATTAAAGATAACCTTGATTTGGTCAATAATGGGTTTATCGTTGATGGTTTACGATCCCATGGTTTTGGGAAAGCCATGGTATTAGCATGTGATGAATCCTATTTAAAGGCTTGAGTAACTCCATTGCATGATGTTTGTGTGTGGCCGATGTTGTCTCTATTGGCCATGCCTTGGTTGATTTGGTTAAGGATAATTGAAGATTACTTTGGTTGTTGATTTCCTCATAAAAGGGTTTCCATGGTAACTGAATTACGCTTCATCTTGTGGTGTGTTTGATTGGTATTTATTTGCTTTATCTTTCAATAATCATATACTTAACATAAAAGTGGCACCCAAGTAGAGAAAATTTTAAGGATCCATATTTTTCTGAAAGTGTAGAAACCTTGGCAAATCTTACTAATTCTTAAATTTCCAAAAATAAAATGTTGGGCGATATTTTTCTAAACAGATTCAAATTTCTAAGGGTTTTATATAGTTTTGGACAATTTTGGTTATTTTTAGAGTTAAAAAAATTATCCCGTGGAATTTGGGAAAATCAATTTAGAAAAAAATGGAAATTGGCAAATCTCTTTTTGAAAAAAAGGTAAAAAAGTTCACTAGAGAAACCATTTTTTCATGCACTTTTTCCATTTATGGTTTTCCACAAATTACTTCCTTCGACATGAGGATCATCAACAACCCCTTCACTAGAAGAAATCTCCTTAGCACAATATATCATTGCCCTAGGAGAGGCAAAACCATCCCCTAAACAACCTCCATGTAGGACGGTGAAATTTAGGGACTTGCCAATGAAACCAACACCAAGCTCTCTGTCATTGTCATATGAAAGGTCAGAGGAAAGAGGGAGGAGAAAAACTTAAAGAATGAGGCATGATCTCTTCATTAAACCTTCCTCGAATACAACATTCTCGTCTTTCGACAAAAATGTTCACAACAATTGCATTTGGATCCCCCACCCTATCTCAAGCTAGAGGCCTTTTAATTCTCCATCAATTTAACAAAGTATTGTGTGTACTTGATAATGGTACACCCATCAATTTCCTTGTTAGGTCCTGACCCCACAACTACAAAATGATTTATATCCACTTTTGACCATGGTTCCAAAGTTTCTTTCTCCATTAGCCTTTGCCCTAAGGAACTATATTTGAAGTCCCCTACCTTAAAGATCAAATGAAACCTTAAGGCTAGGGGATGCCCATATTTGGAAACCCATTAAAGCATCGAGTGAGCAATTAACCAAATCCCATATCATTGTGAAATTTTAAATTTCAATTTTACATTAATAATATCAATTTTAATATAATAAAAGAAATATAAACCATACACTTTTAAAAATAGCAATTTTATTATTAATCATAAAACAAAAAACATTTCAAGTACAATGTATCATTATATACTTTATTTTAAAATATCATATTTTAAATAAAATTTAAACATCTCTATCTTCTTCAATACTATTTTTTTCAATGGGAAATATGCCAACACTGGTTATTCTGGAGAATCAAGGTATGACTAAAACTACAATCATTACGTAGTCAAAGTCGACTCCCAAGGAGCAAGTGTCACAAAGCAAGATTTGAACTCAGGTGGGGAGGATAACAACATTCCTCCCAACCACCCAATCTATATTCAATTGACCTATATACCACAAATTAATATTTTATCAAAAAAATCTCCATAATTATATAGCTTCGCTTCTTATACACCACACAATTATATATGTCTATGTGTCATTATCATTTTTATCTATTTTTACTTATATATTTGTTAGTATTATATATATATATATATGAATGTCATCTTTATCTATATATATATACTTATATATTTGTAAGTATTATCCAAGTATATCCCAATCCTCAAATATATCCCAACAAAGACTAATAATATTTGTGAGTAGTATCCAAGTATATCCCAATCCACTTGATGATTCCAAGTATATCCAAACAAAGACTAATACTTACGTTTGCCTTTTCTTTTCCATAACCATAACCTTAGAATAATAGTCAATAGTGGAATCCTTATTATTCAAATTATATAAGACAAGTGGAAAATGCATCTTTTCATCCTTGCATACACTAGTGTTATCTTTAAATGGTTAATTTTAAAGTGTGCACATTTGGTTTTAACTAAAATGGTTAAGTTTAATATTATGTTTTTTTTTCAACCAGTTGTTTTTTTTTGTCTCGTTGTGTCTAGGCTATCTTTTGGTAGAGAGAGGAGATACAAATATTTTAAATTTAATTGATTTTGTTGTCTAGCAATCGACCTCAAAATACTTCTTTAGAGTTTACCTACGTTGGAACTCCATTAATAATGAATATTATAGAATTGTTTTTGCAAAGTGTCATAATGAAATTCAATTTATATGGAAAATAATATTTAAAGAATATCTTTTAATGAAAAAATATAAACAACAAAGAAAGAATTTGGCTAAGATCTTCCTCTATCTTCCTGAATATTTATAAAAGCGGGGAATCTTCGTTTGATTGTCTTTTTGTATTGTTGAATGATCTTTTCACACATGCCAATTCCAAAATGTGTACAAATTTCTCCTATATTTTTAGCTCCAAGCATATTAGATGATGGACCTCTTACATCATCTGTGAGTGGTAATATTTTTAAGTATTTATATTGTAAAAATAATTTTAAATGTGTAGATTTATGTATATTTAATTTAATAAATTTGTATTTGAATAATTAGAAATACTATTATTTTAATTAAAATATTGTTAATGAAAATATTTTATTTATGAATATGAATAAAATATGCAATTTTTCAAAACTCGAAGATGATTAGTATAGTCATTTAATTTGTGGTTGGTGAACATAAATACCGTAATACCAATTATCACATTTAAACTGAAATATTTAGTGTAAATATAATATGTAATTTTTAAAACTTGATTTAATAATAAAAACTAGTACAACCACTTAATTTGTTGTTGGTGAACATTGATAGATCACAAGTTAAGTGCAATTGTCTTTTATCTATGTAACAACATAGAGTTATCCATGCAACTACTAGTTATCCATGCATCAGGTGCAAGTTATATTCGATATTAATTTTTTTTTAATTGTTTATTTCGAATTTAGAATGAGTACCATGAATCAAGCCTGGTGAGATCCTAGCCAAATCCTTTTCCTCCTCATTCATCTCACTGCTAGTGCTGCTACCAGAGCATGACATCAATGTCTCATAGTACCCCAAGCTCACTGTCATGAGCCCAAACTGTGTATGATTATGCCAGGTGGTTCATGAGCTTGTTGGCCTTCTCTGCAGTTTCCATGTCCACACACAACATCCATCCATAACCATACCCATTGTTCACCATGAACTTCAAAAGGCATATTGAGGGTGATCTTCAAGGCCATGAAAGATAACTTTCATGCCCAATTTCCTCATCCTACTTGCATAGGTATATGCTCTGTGACAGTGATGCAACATTCTAATCAATCCTGGTGAGATCCCTACCAATCCCCTCACCTCCTCACTCATCTCACTGCTAGTGCTGCTACCAGAGCATGACATTAAAGTCTCATAGTAACCCACGCTCACTTCCATGAGCCCAAAATGTGTATGATTCTGCACGTGGTTCATGAGTTTGTTGGTCCTCTCCTCAGTCTCCTTGTCCACACATAGAATCCCTCCATGCCCATACTCACTATTAACAATGGACTTCGAAAGGGCATATTGAGGGTGATCTTCTAGGACAGGAAAGATAACTTTCATGAACATGTTCAATGGTCATTGCTTCAATGGACATGTTCACACCTCCATGCTCACCAAATCATGGTGGGCATTCACCAGGCCTTGGGCTGGATCAACCCATTTCTTCATAGCTTTGTGTTTCTTGAAAAACTCACCACCTTCATCCTGACGGGGCTATATATATAGCATAATTGATTCCTCCATTGCTATTAATAGTATGAATTCAGTCCTGCAGAAACCCAAGACAATATGAATTCAATCGCCCAAATGAAGAAAATAGAGAGGATTATACCCAAGTGGATTTAATCTATTCTTTCAGTATTTTCTCCCATGCTTCATATACTTCTTTTTTCGGTTATGGTTCGCCACAACACTTCCTTCTACATTAGGAAGTAAACTACTTAGAGTAAACTATTGGTACCGTGGGGGAGACAAAGCCATCCCCTAAACAACCTCCACCAAAAGCAATGAAATCTAGAGACTAATCAACCTCCTCAATATCAAAATCACTCTTTGGCGAAATGAGGGAGGAGAAATACTCTAAGCACGAGGCACTTATCACTTCATTAATTCCTCCTTAAATATACAAGTGTCTTACCAATTAATAAAAACATTCTCAATGATTACTTTATATCTTCAAATACATAGGAAGGTTCAAATACAATAAAAAAATCCAAATAAACAAGAAGGTTCAAATATAGTAGAAAAAACCAAAAATAAAAAAAATGTCAACAAACAAGCAACAGTCAACACCAAAATATTTAGGAAAGATGAAAAAATTGTTCATTTCAAAGACAATAAACCCTCTAAGTATTCTTCATAATGAAGGAAACCTTCAACCTCCTTTAGAGCAAGCTTTGAAAGTGCATCTACTTCGGAATTCTGCTCTCTAAAGACACATGTTCAATATTAAACTCCACAAAAGCATTTATCAGATCTTCAATTCTTGAACACCAGTGATCTAATGAAAGAACCTGTAAATGACATAGTTTTTTGGCCCAATTTTTTATAACCATTAAATCACCATAAAGTAGTAATACCAAGAGATGAGGAAAATTTGAGCAAACACTAGAGTCCCATCAATTTTGCCTTAGTGTTGGTGCCTTGTCCACAATTCAGCTACAATCTGAATATATGACCCTCATTTATCTTAAGTATCATACCAACGCCATAGTTTCCTTATTGAACTGCACCATCAAAAAGTCCAATAGCATAAGAGGACAAAGGAAGCTCCGACATGATACGAATGTTTTGTGTTTTTTCTCAACTGTAGCATAATCTTTATGCATGCTCAAAATTCTCAAACAATTTGCATATATATTCATTGGTTTGTCATCAAAAAATGCAAAGTTTCTTGTTCTCCATATATCCCAACAAATAAATGCAGGAAGAACTTTATGAGAATTATAATTTTTATACCATAGTTCAAAATTCCTGTCCACCGATGCATTTCCCCAAGCCTAAGAGATATGTAAAAATTCACACACAAACCTCCATAAGATTTTGTTGTAAACACAATGTACAAATATATGTTGAATAGATTCATTATCTGCCTTGCAAAGCATACATAGATTGGGCCAACCCAACCTCTATGTGGTAGATTATCCCAAGTTAACAGACAATTTTAAAGAGTCAACCATAAAAAAACACTTAAGTTTCAGTGGCATATGCCATTCCCATAATTTTCCATACCACCATTTTGGAGAATCATTTGAAAAAGTTTTGCAATTTCTGAATACGTTGATTTTACACGAACTTGTCCAGTAACCTGATTCATAGACCAACCCAGCTCATCGTCATTAATATTTCTTTATTAAGACAACGAATATATGCATTCCACTGTTTAGCCCAAATATTTCCAAGTCCAAGATCCTTGAAACTTAGCCAATAAGAATCAAAATGTCTAAGACAATTGGGTTTTTTAATGTCAACAAGTGTAATAAATCCCAAATCAGACATATAATCCTGTAAGTAAGGAGAGAGAATGTAATTCTCCTCATAGTGTCAATTCCTACAAGAACATTATTTCCATTTCCAACTTTCCAAGCAAGGCCTTTATTAATCTAAGAGAAAGCTTTAACAAAACCACTCCAAAATTTGAAACATTTCTAACACTTTTTACTGGATTCTTGATCTACTTTAGAAGATTGCCCTTCAAATACTTTGCATGAAGTACCTCACACCCTTTTCCACATAGTCCATGCCACATGCTTTTCATACTCAAAATTGTACTTAACCAATAAATATTTTTAATATCCCATCCACCCATATCTTTTGGTTTTGACCGTCTTTCCCAATTGATTAGATGTATCCCATTTCCCACTTTACCCAACCATACAAAATTGAACATCAATTTCCTAATCCTCTTTATAAATTAAATATCTATATTTTCTCAATATTATCAATAAAACATATAAAACAAAAAAGTACCATAATTAATATTTCCTATCTATATCAAAATTTTCTATTTAATTACGTAAATTAGCTTGAACCATACACGTGCATATCTTAATATTATCTTTGGTTATGTGACTATTCCAAGTATATCCTCAACAAAGACTTACAATGATCTTAGAGTAATCCTCAATCTTGATATCCTTCTCATTCAAATTAGGTAAGAGAAGTAGACGAATACATCTTTCCAACCTTATAGAAAGAGGCACAGATAAACACTTGCATTATCCTTAAATGGTTAATTTTAAATTAAAAGTTTTGTCTTCGAGTATGTGAAGACTCTAACATATTGGTAAGTTTATCGAAAATATTACCTATTTTTGAATTATATATATATATATATATATATATATTATTTTGTTATACATATATGTTTATTTATATATATTTGTTTTTTAAGCTAGTATTTATGGAGTTTTGAATCAATGATTTATTATAAGAAGCGTCGTAACAATACATTGATTTATTGTCTATTCTAGAGCCCATGAAATATATATGTGTGTGTGAGAGAACAAGGATCTAGTCAAATTTTCAATATAATTAAGTGTTTTGAGATTCTTAGTTTTTATAGAATTCAAACTTTTTTGGGCCCACTCAATATCCTCATGAATTTTCTTTCCTTCGAGGAAACCAAACCAAACTCGTTGCTCATTTGAAATTGTTTTTGAAAAGATCTTTAACTTTTTATACAATGATCTTTGTAATAATTTTATAAATACAATTACAAAGTGAGATAACTTTGTACTCGTTAAAAAATGAAAGAATTATAATATTTTGAAATGAGGGTTATAAAGGCAATATTAAATGTTGTCGGCATTCTCTCAAAAGATCTTGATTCCTTTATAACCTTCATCTAATCCTCCTGAATAACATCATAGAACCTTATGAAGAATTCAACCCGCCACCCATATAGCCCAACACATTTTTGTTTTTTCTTTAACTATGGAGTACAACCTGCAATTCATCCATAAACACCTCTTTTAGAGTTTGTATTATCTTCCTCACTTGCAAAGCTAGGAAAAAGCAGGTCATTTTGACCACCTCTGCCATAATAACTATATTTTATGAATTATATATATATACCTTTAAAGTGATCTACTCTAGCCTTTGCAATATCCTCGAAATTAGTGGCCACCAAATCATGATTACTAGAAACTTTCCACACAATATTATTTTTCCTATGATTTGCAAATTGATGGAAGAATTTTGAATTTTTGTCGCCTTTAGAGAACCACAGGGCTCTACTTTAAGTCTCCAAGATGACTTCCTATCTGCCAATAGTTTTCTCATTATTTATTCCAATAGATTGACTTATGATTTTGTTCCTTAGGTAACCCCCCTGCTAAGCCATACAACTCCTCTAATTTGGACACATGAACATCCACCAAATCCTTTTCATCATTTTCCTTCTTCACATGGGTCTAGGCAATTACAACATACTTAACCGTTTTAAAATCATCTCCACATTGAATGAAGGTTGATTCCCTAAGAGTCTCATCATAAGGCACAATGTTTAACAAAACCTACAAAATCTTCCTCCCCCAATCGACTTGGATTGAATTTAAAGGGATTAGGAAGTTTCTTTCCTACAAAACTATTACCAATGGCACTAGAAAATTATCAAATTATCCACGTGAGCTTACCCACTGCCTAATTTTGATTGTGTCATCAAGAAAATATAATAATGACAAGAATTTTGTCTAGTCTTTTTGAAATCCTATCTTCCCCAATGCTCTTATTCCCCCAAGTAGAATTTAATTTGTTAGGCTCTATATCCAACAATCCCACATAATCCAATCTCCACAGAAAGAACGCTGTCAAAGTATCAACCTTAGCAGTAAGGCCCCCAACCTACAAATTCCAAAAAGGAAAATTTAGCTCTCCTCTTGAAATAATATTTCCTTGTCTTATCCAATCCCAACTAAAAATATTCTCCAAATACGAAGCTCTATTAGCACAAGGAATCATGATTGTATATGTTTAGGATAGTTATCTCATTTCCCAACTCCTAAGGGTATAATGTTGTACACAAACCTAAATCAAAAGACCAACAATTAGCATAGGAGAGGGATCTACTTTTCTAGCTAGAGATTAATCCCCCAAATATACCCCTTGGATAAACAAACATCAACTCCCAACCCCCAAACAATTTTTCAAGATCACAAACTATTATGCCACCCTCACTCATGATCTCTTGTAGCAAAATCACACAACGCTTGTCAACATCCACAATTTTCCTCAACTCTTGTTTTTTAGAGATGCTTCCCAACCCTCTACAATTGAAATATAAACAAATCATGGAGCACCCTCCACCAGGGTATTGAATTCTCTAAGAAACCCATCCAAAGAAAGTTGTTTACCCTCCCAAACCTCATTGGATATCTTCTCTTGAGCCAAGGACATATAATATTTCCCCCCTCTACCTACTCCTTTAAACCCTTTCCCATCATTTTGACCAAGGACACCTTAAATCACCCCATCTAAACCAAAAAATGATAATATTACTTGGTCCTAGATTGTATCCATGAGACCCTCCAACATACTCTCTACAAACTTATCAAATATCTCACTTTCTTTTTTTGTAACTAGGGGAATCGACAACTGGGAAGGGGATGGTACTCACGTGACACGAAGTCCAGGGATCCAATCCCGTCCGCTACCACTATACCCCTAGGTGCACCCACACAACCCACAAGCATGGGGCATGGGTCAGCTGAGGTGATTTGAACTCGTGACCTCCATTTACAACATTTCCTTCATATCAAGTGAATCGCCGATCGGGCTATCAAATATCTCATTTTCAACCAAAACTTTAGCTGCAGAAGGATGACTAGAGGCCCCTACTTTAACCCCTTCCTTAGGATCAAACAACCCTCCCAAAGGAGAGTGAAATTTATCTCAAACTCCAGATAACCCATCATGAAAATTCCTCATTCTTGAATGACAAGTGGACCCAACATTCACACTAAACCACAACTCAAATATAAAACTTCTTTCAAGAAGAGGAATTAAAATCAGAGGATCCAAATGTATTAATAAATTAGCTTGCTAATCAAAGTTCATGTGCAGGTGATCCTTCCATTGCAAGGACCTTGATTGAATGATTGGCCACCACTTTACAAGCAACAACAAGTTCCTGAACAAGCTCTAAGGCCTTCACAACACCACCAACCCACTATGGTGGAACTTACACAACAATTGAAGGCATAATCTCCTCCAGGTTTCCTTCTTATGAGAATTATCTCCACTCTTGGCACCTCCACCCTCCTTTTCTTTCATCACCCACATTTTCTTTTGAACCCGTGCCTTTCTTTTGAAGGGAAGGCTACAATCAATAGGCATATTACCATAATTGTGACAGTGAAATAACATGAATGGAATACCCATATAATTTGGTGTCTAGAAAATGGAGCAAGTGCCTTTCTTCAACATCATATGTTGCTAATCCCTCCCTCAAATCCAAACCAACCAAAATACAAGGTGCTTCCATTGAACTTGGTCTGTGAAAGCTAACATCTGCTTCATAGAAGTAGCCTAGAGCATACCCAATCTCTGTAAAAACTCCAAATGACAAAGTATCAATAGATAGTTCGAGAAATTTTGGTTATTTTTCTAAACACACAAGAAAGCATGCAAACATGATTAAAAATAGATTCAATGAGCTCGTGTAAAAATATATGCTTTTATTAAAGTCAATAGATACAATGAGGTTGATCTCCTTTTATATCATTGGTAAGATAGTCGTGCTACAATTACAATGTAAGTACTTTATTATCTAATTATCATTTTAATAGTCACGTACAAACCGTGACTTTATTACATCAATTAATCCTCATATTCTAAGACCCCTTGTTAATGCTTATAGTACAATTTACAAAATTAGCTAAAATATTCTTCAGATGCTTCTCCTTGACAAAAACTGCTTGAACCAAGTAGGGTTCCATCAAGCTACCTTGTAATTCATGTATAGGTGTAGCTCCCAAGTTGAATTCTTGAATTCCTAGATTCCACCAATCTGAACTTTTAAATTACGAATTTCTTGCATTAAATTATTGGACAACAATCCATGTACATGTCTCATAACCCCATTGTTGCAGGATCATTCTCTTAGATCCACAAACTCTTTAAATATTGCGCAATAATCCATGTTGAGCATCACCTACACTTGATCTCTTGTTTTCAAAGTGTGGGACTATTAAAACATGAGAGTGTTATCTATTTTTATTGTCCTATGTTCTGATTGGGTACAAGGTACAAGGTTTCTTCACTACATCACAAGGACTGGTACTAGGTTGAAAATCAAATATCCCTATGGTAATATATCCATATGTCAAGTCATTGGGGGTGCTCACTTAGTTTTCTAGGATAATATTTTGGGTACAAGATTTATCCATGTAAATCTCACTTTATTGAAAAATAAACATTGAAAACCCTAACTAAATAAACAAACACATTGTTAAAATTAATCAAAATACTGAAAATAACATAACTTATGAAGATAAAATACCACTCTTTGGATGATTTCTAGAATGAACGAAAAAGATGAACCCTATATATCTTCCCCCTCTCCTCCTTAGCATTAAATAACTCTATATTTGATTGTGCACTTCAGTTAAGAATTATGTTTATGACTACATATGCTCATCTCAACGAATCACACAAAAATCACAAGAATAAACATACATTTGTTCTTGTGTCTTCAAAATACCTTTGTTCTATGTTTAGATTTGTTCATGTCTATGAATACTTATGTGTGGTTGCAACGATTCTTTACAAGTTGATGAACAATGCTATTGGATGTAGGTGCTCCTTTCTTTGTGGTAGACGTAAATATTTGGTGAGTCCATTTACTTCTCAAATATGATGCCTTGTTTCTTTATAGCAATAGCGTCTATTTTCTCTACCATTGGTATATGTCTTCTATATTGTTGGAAACTCGATTATAGTGTCCTGGTGTTTCAATATGGTAGTGAATCAATGATATGGTGACTCTAGGTGACATCGATAACTATTTTCCCATGGGGGACATTACTTCACTTTAGTTTTCATTGGAACTTAATTCACATTTCCCTTTTGCTACGAATGATAACTCATATTGCTAATGACCAAGGCTTTGACAACCTTTCAAAAAAATACACAACATTGAATTGATAAAAATACACAACATTGAATTGATACACCAGGACTTTGTCCTACAATATGACAAATGAATTGATACTAGTTGTTTTCAACTCAGACTCTAAACATTTGCACAAATTGTTTCAGTTTGATACCATGTTATTTTTCTAAATATAAAAGAAATCTTGCAAACATGATTATAAATGGACTGAACAAACTCATGTAAGAAGATAAAATTTTATTATCATGAAGTCAATTATAAAATGAGGTTGATCCCCTTTTATATCATTAGCAAGGTAGTTGTGCTAACATTACACCATAACTACTTTATCATCTAATGATCATTTTAATAGTCACTTAAAAATTGTATCTTTATTACATTAGATAAGCCTTATACTCTAACAAGTTTACCCATACGAACATTTGATCAACCTTCTCAGTCTTAGCATCAAAGAAAGGTTACCACCATTTTAAAGATAAAGGGGTAGAGTCCCACTTCCATTGAAAAAACTGAATTTTCTCCACATTACACGGAGTGGAATATAAATGTCATCCACCCTCTTAGAATAAATATATAATGGATGGATATACTCTAAATTGTTAGGTTGATATTGACTCAGTTATAAAGTGATTAAAGATAACCTTGATTTGATCAATGATGGTTTACGGGCCCATGGTATTTTCCCATGGTATTAGCATGTGATGAATCCTATTTAAAGGCTTGAGTAACTCCACTATACGATGTATGTGCATGGTCGATGTTGGCCATGCTGGCCATGACTTGGCTAGATTGGTCGAGGATAATTGAATATATCTTTGGTTGTTGGGTTTCCCATAAAAGGGTTTCCAAGGTAAAAAAAATTCATTCACATTGTGGTGTGTTTCATTGATGTTTATTTTATTTCTCTTTCCATGCTCGCAGATTTAACATTTGGTATTAGAGCTAGGAAAACCTGAACTCTGTGGAAAGAGTGGTCTGATGCTTGGAGCCAATGAGAGAGCATTTGGGATGAACTCTTGAGATGAGAAATGATGCATAGTCATAAGTAAATGGCACATGAAAAAAATGCATGGCATGGATCTATGTGAAGCATTAACATAAGAAGCACACAGAAGATAGAGGAAGAAGTAACAGACTCACTATATTGAAATCCCTTTTTATGGAGTTGGATTTAATCACCATGTAAATGGGCATACAAATGTAAGACATATTTAGGCATGCACGCCCCTAGTTTATTGATTCATTGATGTAACATCTAGATGTAGACTTAGGTGATAGGGGGCATGATATATTCCAAGATACCCGGTTAGAAACATTGAGGGGGGTTGGTGGTTTCCTCAAGTCAAGTTTAAAGGGGGTAATGCTAGGTTAATATTGACCCAGTTATACAATGATTAAATCTAACCTTGATTCAGTCAATAATGGGTTTACTATTGATGGTTTATGGGCCCATGGTATTGGTATGTGATAAATCATATTTAAAGGCTCAAGTAACTCCATTGTAAGATGCATTTGCATGGGTGATGTTGGTTGTATTGGCCATGCCTTGGCTAAATTGGTCAAGGATAATTGAAGATATCTTTGGATGTTGGTTTTCCCATGAATCTAGGGTAAAAAATGTATTCTTCATCTTGTGGTGTGTTTGATTGGTATTTACTTTATTTCTCTTCCAGTACTAATAAATTTAACATAATTGTGGCACCGAAGTGGATTGAATCCATTCTTTGAGGGTCTTTTCTCCCATCCTTCTAACATGGAACCTCCCTACTAGTGCATGCCCCGCCATCAATACTACCTCATTCATCTTTACTTCTTCTAATAACACTAATTCACTAGAGAAACCCTCTGCTTCATGCGGTTTTTTATTTATGGTTCACCACAACACTTCCTTTCACACGAGGACCATCGACCACCCCTTCACCAGAATAAATCTTTTTAGTGCAATCTATTGTTTACCTAGGAGAGGCAAAACCATCCCCTAAACAACCTCCATGAACAGTGGAAAAATTCAAAGACTTGCCATTGAAACCAACATTAAGCTCTTGCTCATCATCATATGAAAGAAAACTTTGAACATTAAGACCACTATTTAGAGGAATGAGGAAGGATTGACTTAAAGAATTAGGCATTGATCTCTTTATTAAACCCTCTTCAAATACAATCTTCTCATCAATTGACAAAAAGTGTTCACAACCAGCATAGATCCATCTTAAATCCGTATCTATCAAGCACCAAGAGGGATCCAATTTCTTGAGGTGTATTTCTTTTTTAAAATTTAAACTCAAGAAATTTGATCTAAGTTTTAAGTTTTTATTTTGTAAACAAACATGAATTTTTTAATTACTTGTCATAATATTTCATTATATGAGCCAACATGGATTTTTTTTAAATACTTTCCATAATTTTTTATTTTATGAGCCGACATGAATTTTTTTAATTATTTTGTTAGGAACAAATGTTACAACATCTCCCCCATACTATGCTGTAGAGCACCGAGACTCGGTGCAATAATTACATTTTGATCCCCCACCTTGTCTCAAGCTAAAAGCCTTTTAATTCACCACCAATTTGACAAGGCCTTGTATATACTTCATAATGGTACACCCATCAATTTCCTTGTTAGTCTTGACCCATACCTACAAAATGATGTTTAACCACTTTTGACCATGATTCCAAAGTTTCTTTCTCCATTAAGCTTGGCCCTAAAAACTATATCCAGAATCACCTAACTTCTAAAGATCATATGGTTCCAAAGTTTCTTGCCATAAAAAACTATATTTGGAGTCACCTACCTTCTAAAGATCATATGAAACCTTACGGCTAGGGGAGGCCCATATTTGGAAACCATTGAATAATTAAATTATAAATTCCAATTTTACATAATAATGTAAATTTTAATATAAATAAAGAAGATCTAAAAAACTTTATATAAAAATAATAACTTTAACATTTATTTAAAACAAAACAAAACATTGTAAATACAATGCATGTTTATATACTTTATTTTAAAACATTTTTATATTTTAAATTAAATTCATTAAACATCCCTATCTTCTCTAACGCTATCAATAAAACATATATCACAAATTAATATTTTATTTTTCCTTACAGTTTTAACTTTATATACTTTATTTTAAAACATTTTTATATTTTAAATTAAATTCATTAAACATCCTTATCTTCTCTAACTCTATCAATAAAACATATATCACAAATTAATATTTTATTTTTCCTTATAGTTTTAACTTGTACACCATACCATAATTGAATATATGTATATGCCGATATCATCTTTATCTACATTTAATTATACATTTGTCAATATCATCCAAGTATATCCCAATCGACATCCCAAGTACATCCCAAACCAAGACTGAAATTCCAAATACAGCCCAAACCAAGACTGAAATGATGCTTGCTTTTTCTTTTCAATAAATTATTCAAATTATATAAGGCCAAGTGGACAATGCATCTTTCCATCCTTACAAACACTAGTGTTATCTTTAAATGGTTAATTTTAATAGTATGTTTTCTTTTTCAACAAATTTTTAGAGAGAGGAAATCAAAACTTTTTAAATTTAATTGATTTTGATGTCTAAATTAAATTTATTAAAATTTTATATAAAAGTATTTTCCAATATATTTATGGTTAAATTTCATCTATTTTCTCTTTATGTATTTTTATTTTACAATTTAAAGTTCCTCTTTTCCTAAATTGCATGAAAATGATTTAAGTATAATGTTAATATTTAATCCAAATTCTAAATAAACATTTATATAAAAAATAAATAAATAAATATATCAAATAATATATGATAACTAGTAGCTTAAGCATGGATAATAGCCAACTCTATGAATAATGAGTAATTCATAACACTTACTTGGAGCTTATCCATATTCAAAAGCCACAAATTAAATAGTTATGCTAGTTGCCTCGAGAGGCGCTCTACAACCCAGTATGAGGGAGATCTTGTAACATGTGTGGAGTGTTTGTCGAGTAACAAAATAATAACAAAATAATAAAAATAAAATATTGTAACGTCGGCCATTAATAAAAATATAAGAAGTAAAAAAGATAAAGAAGTAACTTAGTATGAGGGAGATCTTGTAACATTTGTCGAGAGTTTGTAGAGTGTTTGTCGAGTAACAAAAATAAAATATTGTAACGTCCACCATGAATAAAAATATAAGAAGTAAAAAAGATAAAGAAGTAACCTAGTATGAAGGAGATCTTAAACTTGAACTTACGTGCAAATATTTTTTAACGTGTAAAAAAGTTAGATAATTTTTTATGAACATGTAAAAAGTTAGATACAAAAAATTACACCTCAAGAAATTGGATCCCTCTCTGTACTTGGTAGATCCGGGTTTAAGATGGATCTTTGATAATACATATAATATTTTTTCTAATATAAAATATTTAGATATATGTTTTTCCAAGTTTCATATTCAAACATATTTAAATAATAAGAAACTTTTAATGAAAAAATTATAAATTAAATGGAAAAAACATATTTAAATAATCACACCAATAGATGTTTATATCTTAGAATTTGGGGTGGACTTCATCTATGATTTCCCTAGTTTGAAGGAGGATGAGTTGATTTTATGGTCATGGATCAAAATAAATAATTATAAAATATATATATATATATATATATATATATATATAAACAAGTACAACTCATTTAATTAGAGAAGAGAAGGCAACAGTTTGAGACATAAACAACATGTGATTAGAACTAAACATGGAGAACAAGTAACAACTAACTTGTTCATGGCACTTAACTTGTAATGTATCCATGCTAATCCATGCTAATGCATGGATAATACAGTGACAAACAAGTACAACTCATTTAACTAGAGAAAGTAACATGTTGACAACGAGTAATTACAACTAAATATAAAGAACACGTAACAAATAATTTGTTCATGTCACTTAACTTGTGACGTATTCAACCACAAATTAAATAACTGTGATAATAAATATCTTTAATGAAAAATTATAAATTAAATAAAATATATATATTTAAATAATAAGCATCTTCTCCTAAAAAAATATAAATAAGAAATAAAGAATTTGGCTAAGATCTTCCTTTATCATCATGATAAGATAAGGATTCTCGATGCGACAAGAATCTCTCTGAATATTTATAAAAGTATGGAATCTTTGTTTGATTTGTCTTTTTTGTTATTGTTCAATGCTCTTTTCACACATTCCAATATCAACTTGTTATTGTTCAATGCTCATTTCACACATTCCAATATCAACATGTGTACAAATTCCAGCTATATTTTTAGCTCCAAGCATATTTGATGATGGATCTCTTACATCATAGAGTGATAATATAATTTTTAGAGCTTCATAAGTATTTTTAGGTATTTATATTGTAAAAATAATTTTAAATGTCGAAATTTAGGTAATTTAATTTAATAAATTGTAAATTTTAAGTAAGGATAATAAAAACTATTATCAAGTTAATTAAAATATTGTTAATGAAAAATTTATGTATATGAATATAATATATAATTTTTAAAACTTGATTTAATAACAAATATTTACATTGTAAAAATTATTTAAAAAAATAATTGATTTCATAGATATCCATTTTAATTGGCAATAATTTTTTTTAAAAATATTTTATAGAGTATTGCTCGTAATATATAAAGTACTGCTAGTAAATTATTTATGGTGTAAAACAAATTTAAACCACTCATAATTTAAGTATATCCAACTTAATCAAAATAAACATTTTTTATAATAAAGTCACATTGGAGGATTGTGAGTTCAAACTCAGTTAAAATTAGATTCTTTGAAAAGCTTAATGATTTGAATTTGATTTAGATTTTTAAACAGTTTTCAACAAATACAAATCCTCCCCAAATTTTGTGGTGTAAATTTGTTTTTCCTCAATATATAAATGAATTTAATATCCTCAAATATCTTCAACACTAAAATATTCCCAACACCTCTATACACTTAAGACCCCTATACATTTAAATTCTTTCACCCCTATACACTTAAATTTTTTAGATTTAAATCTAATTAGTATCACTTAAATTATCATACATCAATATCAGTTAGAATTTATATGTTCAGTTACTCCAAATTTTATAATATAAATTTGTTTTTCCTCAATACATAAATAAATTCAATATCCTCAAATATCTTCCGACACTGAAATATTCCCAACACCTCTAACTTAACACCCCTATACACTCATACATCAATCCAACACCTCTAACTTAACACCTCTATACACTCATACATCAATGTCAGCTAGAATTTATATGTTCAGCTACCCCACTTTGCTGTGTACTTTCTCTGGGTGAACAGGTTTAAATTATCATACATCAATATCAGCTAGAATTTATATGTTCAGCTACCCCACTTTGCTGTGTACTTTCTCTGAGTGAACAGGTTTGTCCACCCTCTGAGTGAGCAGATTTGTGCTCCACCGTACCTTAGTAACAAGATGCCTTCAAGAATTTATGGACTGAGGCTCGCATATTATTATGCTCAGTGCAAAATCTAAATTAACAAAACAAAAAACAATCATTCCATTATGATGAATATGAATTGAAAAAATACACCCATGGTACTCCTACAAACTTTAACCAACAATTCATTAGGCACATGTCTCAATTAAAACCTTGCCATTAGCAAACTATATTTCAAACAGTGGCAAACAATCTGTATTTCCAGATATAAACATCTGAAAAGCATACTGGGGAAACACACAAGTGTCTATACTGTGGCAAACAGAACACTTCCTCCAGACTAGCAATGACATTGAATACAAAACTAGAGTTAGGTCTACATCAATCCTAGCATTTAAAATGGTAGAACTTGAGCCATCCTGTTGAGGGCATCCTCAAATTGGCTCCATCTCTGCTCAAGAGTCCCACTGTAACCAATTGACATCCTAATCAAGCCTGGTGAGATCCCAGCCAAATCCTTTTCCTCCTCATTCATCTCACTGCTAGTGCTGCTACCAGAGCATGACATCAAGGTCTCATAGTACCCCAAGCTCACTGCCATGAGCCCAAACTGTGTATGATTCTGCAGGTGGTTCATGAGCTTGTTAGCCCTCTCCTCGGTCTCCATGTCCACACACAGAATCCCTCCATGCCCATACCCACTGTTAACAATGGACTTCAAAAGGGCATACTGAGGGTGATCTTCTAGTCCAGGATAGATAACTTTCATGCCCAATTTCCTCATCCTGCTTGCATAGGTATAAGCTCTGTGACAGTGTTCCTTCATCCTTAATCCCAAGTGGGGGAGCCTCTCAGAGATATCAAATGCCACTTTCGGATTCATCGTTGGACCCAAGAGCATCAAGGTTCCCTGATGGAGATCCATCATGGAATTTACCAGATCTGCAGGCCCACATATTGCTCCCGCTATGACATCAGCACACCCACTGATATATTTTGAAATGCTGTGAACAACAACATCAGCACCAAGCATTGCAGGAGATATGATCATGGGGGCAAAGGTATTATCAACCACCACCTTAACATTTTTCTCATGGGCAATGGCAGACAGAGATGGTATGTCTGCAACTGCCAGAGTTGGATTTGATATGGACTCAAAATACAAGACCTTGGTAGATGGTGTTATGGCATTTTTCACATCATCAAGCCTGTGTATATCAACAAAAGATGTTGAAACCCCACAGGCCCTTGGGAGAAAATGTGCTAACAGTGCATGGGTGCCTCCATACAGACAACTAGAGGCCACAATATGGTCTCCATGGCTACATAACTGTAATAAAACAGAAGATATTGCAGACATACCACTAGCAGTACAGTAGGCAGCTTCAGTCCCCTCCAAAGCAGCCATCTGCCTGCCCAGATTCAGAACAGTTGGATTGAAATGCCTGCTGTATATGAAGAAATCACGTTCTGGGCCAAGCTCTCCACTGAACATCCTTCCCATGGTTTCAGGCTCCATGACAGTAAAGGTGGCTGATGCTTCAATGGACATGTTCACACCTCCGTGCTCACCAAACTCATGGCGGGCATTCGCCAGGCCTTGAGCTGGATCAACCCATTTCTTCATAGCTTTGCGTTTCTTGGAAAACTCGCCGCCTTCATCCTCACGGGGCCGTGTGCATGGCAGTATTGCTCCCTCCATTGCTATAAATAGTATGAATTCAGTCCTGCAGAAACCAAACACAATATGAATTCAGTCCTGCAGAAACCAAACACAATATGAATTCAACCGCCCAAATGAAGAAAAACTGCAAAAAACTTGATAAAACGCAATCCCCACCCTACCAAATTCTCAATTCCTGGATCTTGGGAGAAAAATCTAGATAAAATTTTACTCAGTGTGAGAAAACTATGTTGCAGATGCAGCAATTTGAGCTGAGAACTGGCTTTCAGATGCCAAGAACCCCTATGGAAAGAAGCTTCAACAGCAGAACTTTGAACTGAGAATGGATTGCTAGTCCTACAGAAACCTTAGAACTCTATGAAATCAGAAGCCCAGATAAACAAAAGCCCTGGAAGACTTGAGGATGGAATTTCCAGCTTAAACGCTGGGATTAATATAGCATTGCGAGGGCTCAAAGATTAGCATTGTAATTATCATGCACTGTACAAAATATCGAAATTTCGCTGATTAATCAGTGCTGAGACCTTTCTGAAATGGCGTGATTTTTCCAAATTCTGATACGGAGACGTAGCTGAAAAGGACTTTGTTGCAGGTTCGTCAGACTTTATGCACATGTCTGCACGTGCAAATCTCAAGGATCTCGGGAGAACGGTGTGAAAAATTTATAGCCACAGAAATAAAACCCACTAAGCAAATTCCTAGAAATAAAAAAAATATAAAAAAGTAAGTTCAATGTACTTGGCCTGTTTTTGATTATGCCTTTATTGTGTTTTCTGTTAAAATGGTATGAGTGGTTGTTTTTCCAAGGTGCTTATCTTCCTTTGGATAACAAAATTGGGATACATAGGAAGTCAAAGTCAAAGTTGTTGATCTTCATCTTTGACTATTTTTTAAGCAATGTGTTTTTTTAATAAATATATTTATTTTTAATATTTTCTAAATAATTGTAAAATTATTAATTGTCAGAAGAGTGATTCTAGTTCAATTCTTTTTAGAGATGATCTAGTTAAGAAGAGACACTCAAAATACAATTAGTTGAAGGTTGATGTGGCTCAAGTCAAGCCAGGTGCGATTTCCAAATGATTTTGATAATCTAAATAAGTCATAGTTTCACTCCCACACATCAAAAAATTCTAACAAACAAACAAACAAAAAAATTTGTAAAATCTTTAATATTTGACTAGTTGATTATTATAATTTTTTTTATAAATTTTCTTATTAATAATTAATTTAAAAAATCAATATTTAAATTCATTGTACTTGTCTACTTTTATTCAAAAATTATAAATATTTAAGTTCATTGTACTTGCTCACTATTTTGTACATGTGTATGTTTTATAGGTGTTTATGTCTTCAAATAATGTTGGTCTCGCAATCAATCTGTATATCCAATCATCCATATTGCTAGATAACTAATTTTTTTTGTGCTTATCTTCATAATGCAAATGCATTCAACTACGAAGCAACCAGTCAAGAAGTCAATTTCCTCATTTCTACATTCATGGACATTTAACTCTAAAAATTAAGTTTAATATAATAGTTTATTTTTAAAATTCTTATTAATTGAATAATTAAGTTAAATATTAAATTGATTGTGTTTTAATAATTATTATTTTCACTTTTCCAATTAATTTTAACATACAAAATATAATTTTTTAAATTTAATTCATTATAGAATTTTGATTCTCTTATTATTTTTAACATAAAAAATAAATAAAAATAACTACTATTCAATATTAGGTTGACCTTAAACTAACCATTTGCCTGTGACCACCAAAGTGCTTGTTTTCTATGTGTAGTTGTAATCACCAAGTCTAGCGGTTATCACCTATCTTCTTTTAGTAGTTAGTAGTTAAATGGATTGTCTTCCATGAACTACTCATTACATATGGGATCAAAAGTGGATAAAATAGTTAAATGGGTTGTCTGCCATGAACTACTCATTACATCCTGTGTCAAAAGTGGAGAGAATTACATTAACGGTGTAACTACACTGTCTCTCAAAATATAATTTTTAAAAAATTA
This sequence comes from Larix kaempferi, assembly GCA_027924585.1. Taxonomy (NCBI): domain Eukaryota; kingdom Viridiplantae; phylum Streptophyta; class Pinopsida; order Pinales; family Pinaceae; genus Larix; species Larix kaempferi. The sequence continues at coordinate 11,589,108 of BSBM01001197.1, read as the reverse complement.
AACTAAAAAGAATATATTTTAATTGACTATCAAATATTGATTATTTTATTATTTTTAACACAAAATTAAAAATAAATAAAAACAAACATTCAATATTTCTTTGATCTTTTCCCCAAGAAAAATAAATAAAACTAACCACTTAACTTGTGGTGGGTGAACTGCCATAGGCCATAAGTTAAGTGCCACCAACAAATTAAATATATTACTTGTTCTCCATTATATATATATATATTATTTATTTCGAATAACCGCGACCATAAAATCAATCTAGACAGTACACTTGTCTCATCCTCGTGCAATCTAGGATCCGTGGAGATCAACCTCCATCCCAAATAAACTAGCACAACCACTTAACTTGTGGCCGATGAACATCGATAGGTCACAAGTTAAGTGTCGTGAACAAATTATTTGTCTATGCCTTAACTACATGTTACCTTCTTTAGTTAAATGGATTGTCTACTACCTGTTACCTTATTTCGTTAAATGGATTGTTTGTCACTACCTGTTATCCATGCATGAACTACGAGTTATCCATGCATCAGCTACTATATATATATATATATATGTATATAATTTTGAATTTTGAATTTTGAACGACAACCATAAAATTAATCTGGACAATACACGTGTCTCATCCTCCTTCAATCTAGGAAAAGCATAGATGGTAATCCACCCCAAATTCTAAGATATATACACCTATTGGTGTAAAAATAGAGAGAATTACATCGATAGATACTAGGGATGTCTATTTTTGAATAGGACCAGTAGTTGTCATAGTACTGGTCCCACAAAGACACCAAATATTGACATAAAAACACCCACAAATTAAACATAAATATTTCATATTAAGTGCAGTAAATATTTAAATTATGTCCAAAAATTGCCCATTAACTGACTGGGCCAACAAGTGTCCATAAATAGTCTTTATGTGCAAAAGAGTACAAAACATCTTGTCCCAACTACCTACAGATCTGCCTAGGCATACAAAAGTACATGAACTACTAAATAACCCTCCTTGTATTTGCCACCTACTACAAGGTACTTATCAAATCAACTCCCACAGATATCTACTGGAGCATAAATATCCCAGCCAACATGAAAACCTGTTCAAGAACCAGTGATAGAGTGTTAGCCATAACTGCATGGTTGTTCAACAATCCAACCCACTGTCTTCAATAAATGACACTTGCCCATTAAATGCACCCATTAAACAGATGAAAGCACAAGGATCATGAAACAGATGAAGGCACAAGGATCCACCATGACAAGTTCCTAGCAATTGGATCACATTTAAATCAATCCACAACACACATTCAAATTTGAGAGATTGCAATCCATGTGCACCCTTCTTACCAATTGAATTCAACAAAAAACAACTATAAAAGAACCACAACCCTTACTGAAGTTGCATTTCAAACATTCAAACTGCAAAGTATGTGCACAATGGAGACATACCATCAGAGAGTGTGTGCACAATATAATCAAGTAACTACATAATAATATTGTTACTTCTATATCTGTTATAATAAGCTTCAATGTTTATGTTATTTCCATTTATATAAATAATGTTTATATTATTTCCATTTATGTTATTTATATTTATGTTATAATCAGCTTCCAGTTTCCTTCCATATAATTAGCTTCCATTGTAAATGTGCAAGTAGTTGAAGGCATGGCAAGAGTCAACAATGCAAGGAGAACAAGTCGTCGATTGAGCAGGGGTGCCCAGCTACGCTGCACCTCATCCGACGAGGAGAGGGTCAATAATTCAAATGCCAACAATGCTCCCAACAATGTTGTTGAGAATGACCATGCGGTGGTAGAGGACACTGTTGTCCCACCATCAACCACAGAGCCATCATCAACCATAGTTCAAGGGACAAGTTCCACCACCAAAATCAATGCAATAAGAGGCTGGAAAAAAGAAGACATGTTAGCTGTGATTGATGATATAGAGTTCAATGGATATTCCATTTGTGCAGCTACTAAAAACATGGAGTTGCTACCTCATTAGTACATTATTGGATAAATGGGATGACACATACAAAGCGCAGAGGGCCTGTTACAGTTATGAGTGAAGAGGAGGAGGCCAAGGTGGTTCAGTGGTGTAAGTAGATGGCTCAAATGGGACATGGGCTAGAGATGATACAATTAAAATCCATAGTAGCTCAAATCTGTCAAGGGATTCCAAACCCCTTCAAAGATGGGTTTCCTGGTAAGTCATGGTGGTTTGGATTTTAAAAAAGGCATCCAGACCTTGTGTTGCATATAACTGAGGGCCTAGATAGAGATAGGGCTCTAAATCTATGCCCTACAATTTTGACTAAGTTCTATGCCACCCTTTCTAGTGCATACGAGAAACATGGCTATGCTCCAGACCATATATGGAACTGTGATGAAACAGTTTTACAGGCAGGAAGGAACTGTGGCATGCGTGTAATTTCCAAGAGAGGGAGTCGTAATGTGCCAAAGATTTTTCCTAGGAGCAGGGAGTGGATCAGTATTCTATGTTGTGTCAATGCAGTTGGTGCTTCAATCCCTGTATTTTATCTATTTAAAGGTAAAACTCACTTCAAAAACTATATACATAATTGTGAACCAGGTTCATGCATGGCTGCACATCCCCATGCTTGGATGACTAAAAAACTCTTTTTGAATTGGCTTACTCACTTTGTTGCATCTATACCAGGCGGTGTCTCACCTGTAAGTAGACACCTGCTAGTTTTAGATGGAAATGGAAGCCACATTGTTGTGCAAACAATTAAGGAGGCTAACAATTTGGGCATCGACTTGTTGACACTGCCTGCTCATACTACTCACATATTGCAACCCCTAGATGTCAGTGTGTATGGGCTTTTCAAGAACTATTTTAGGGGTGAGCGAGCTTTGTGGATGGCAAAGAATCCAGGGGCGGAGGTAAAAAGGTTTTAGCTAGTCGAGCTTGCTAGTAAAGCCTTTAAAAGGGCTCTCACACCTTCAAATATCAAGGCTAGGTTTAAGAGGACTGGAATATGGCCACTGTATTTTGAGTCTCTCATGCATGATACTAGTTGTAGCCAGTAATTTGAACTGGATGGTCAGGAAGAAGGGGATGTCTAAGCACATGTTGATGGCCAAGAAGATGTGGAAGTAGAGGAAGACATTGTTGCTGCTGGTAATATGATATTCCTCTCTCAAGGAGGACCCTACTGTGGTGATGATGATGAACATGTAAGTGAAACACAATATAACAATGAACCATTTGACAATAACATGGAGGTTGTTAGACCAGCTAAAACAGCTGCAACTTCTGCATGTGATCTTCTTAATGTCTCTATTGATCATGCAAATGTCAATGAGAATTTCAATGAAAACGTTGATCATGCTCCAGGAAGCAACAATGGAGAATTAAATTTTCCAAGCCAGGTTACCCCACCATCATGGCTGGCAGAAGCCATGATGAATTTGGACAAAAATAATGTCTCAAGAACCAATGAAGAAAGCATGAACATGCCTTCACAACCAAGAGAATTGGACAATAAAATTGTTCATTATTTTTTGGACAATGGAAATCTGGAAGAAGATACTGTCCATAATGAGGTTCCAGCTGAAGAGGACAATATGGTTTAGATAGAGCAGGAGAACATTGACCCAAATATTGAAAGGCAAGTGTCAAGCAAGGAGCAACAAGTGTCAACGAAGGGCCAGTTGCTTGGTCGGTTCCTAAAGCTACCAGTAGAGAGAGTGTCAGCAAAAAGAAGGCAATCAACAACAAACAATCTTCGTCTATGCTGAAGTTCATAGTTACTCACCTCAGAAGACTATATAAAACTATTAGTTGAGTTTGAGCATAGGAAACTTGAAATCCAGGATTTAAAATAGAAAAAGAAGGACTTAGCTAAAGAAAAGAAGGCTGTAAGGATTGTTGCAACAGAACTTCAAGCACAGGAAAGGCTTGAAAGAGCGAAAGAAAGACAAGAAAAGTCTCATAAAAAACAGATGGCAAGGCAGGAAAAGGAATTGAGAAAGGCTCAACAATTTCTTCAAAAAGAACAAGGGTTGGCATAAAGGGTTTCCATTGATGCAAACATAGTGGAGGGGAGTAGGATGATGCCAAACACATTGGAACATATTGCAGATAATACTCCATGTTTCCAAGACCTCCTAAACATTCAAGTTCCCCGCTATCAACAAGTGCGCATGCCCACTTTATTCCCTCCTACCAGTGCAGGTGTCAATCGTATGTATGATTATCAAGGGGCTCAACCTAATGCAGGGGTTAGTAGCACAGGTGTGCACTGTGTCTACTCAATTCCTCCATGGATACAAGAAGCAAATTGGATATCATGTGGAGGTAATCAACCACAACCTAATCAACCATTTTTAGGTAGGCCAACCAACTTGGCTCAAGCAGGAAACTCAACAATATTGGGCAGTGAAGATCTTGGAGGACATCAAGCATAAGGGTGTCATATAGGGGTGCCAAATTTTTTGTTGTGACCACATTGCAATGTGGATTTTGTAATCACTGACTCTAATATTTGTAACATGGCCATTTTGGAAACAATCCTAGACCATTTTGGATACAATCCTAGGTCATAGCGTTCCCTACTGTTTGCGACATTGTAATTAGGTTAGTATCAACAATATATTCATTGTTTTTGTATTTAATGTTGCATTTGACAATATTTGAAAGAGCTAACTTTAAAGTATTTTTAAGTGTGTTTTTTTTAATGTACAACTCTTCCGAGATGACACCCCTATGTTTCCTTCCTTCTATTGAGCCCTATATTCCTTCTATATAGAGCCCTATATTCCTTCTATGATGTATGTGGAATGGTCTAGATCCTTAAACATGGACTATAAGCCTTAAAGTAGCAGTTAGGATAGAAACCCATCACTATAAATTTGGTCCTAAACTATAAATTGGGTGTTTGAACCCATCACTACTATTCCTAATTGTTAAAATTGGAGACATAAGCATCTTGTAGGCCAAAGGTTCCTTTTTTAGGGCCTACATCATTACTTAAATTTCTCTAATATTCCACTAATATGTTAAATTTCCCCGCTATAGCTGTTGGGTTGGGATTGAGGGATAACTTAGGGATGGTTTATGAGGCCCAAAGTAATTATGGTTGGGGACTATATTCCTAGTGTTTGGGTTTGAACCATTACTTGAGTTGTGATACCCATCCATGCAATGCTAACTCATAAAAACATTCCCATATTTCTCTCCTAAGACTAATAATGCTTCTTTAAGGAATGTTCCATGGAGGGCTCTCATGCATGACTTATTACACCTAAGAGCAATGAGTATGACCTAAATACAATGTTCTGACTTTGAGAGATGGCTTGGGACACAAGACCCACCTTTGCTTTACCTAATCCTTGAAATTGACTCTAAATGCCAATGATTACTTCTACAAGGTTTGAGTCATGGTTTAGTTGGTTGTGCAATGCTTATGAGTCATGGTTTAGTTTAGTTGGTTTAGTCGAGTCATGGTTTAGTTTAGTTGGTTTAGTTGGTTGTGCAATAGGAAAAACACTCATAATTACAATCGTGCCATGTAAACTATTATCAATTATTTAGCCCATAGAACCTTCATGAAAAATACAATTTCACCATTTCAACATAACTCTGTAAATAAACAACAATTCCGCATGACAAGTGCGCATAACAAGTTTGCATAATAATTAACCATTAAAACAATTATGGAACTCTGTAATAGGCAGGCCTAGCATATCCTTCGTCAACAATTTTGCATTATAACAATTTTTTAACTCTGTAATAAGCATATACCGATACTGCAGGGATTGCAACTCTGCAATAATTCCATAAACCCTAACCCTACTGCAAGGATTGCAACATAAACCAACAACAATTCATAAACCCTAACAAATCCACCTTAACCCTAACCCTACTGCTGGGATTGCAACACAAACCAACAACAAAATAAATTCATAAACCATAAAAAAATCATAAACCCTACTGCAACATAAACCGTACTACTCATATTTACAATTATGCAATGTAAACTATTATCAATTAGTCAGCCCATAGAACCTTCATGCAAAATACAATTTCACCATTTCAACATAACTCTGTAAATAAACAACAATTCTACATGACAAGTTCACATAACAAGTTTGCATAATAATTTTGCATAAAAACAATTATGGAATGTAAAGCATATTTTTCTAAACAGAGCATTTTGTAGGGTGTTACAACTTAAATGAAAAACCAAAACGCAGCACAAAAAATTTAAAATCGAAGCCCCATGATCGAATCCTCTAGGCTAAAAAACAATGCAGTCATTACTTAAAGCAGATGAATATGCCACATTGTGGGAGTATTCCCGAATCCCCACAACCACAAAACATTGAAAGCAAATTACGTTCTTAACTAGGTTAGGGCACTGCCCGGATTAATACACACAATATTTATCAAACCATTACAATAAATCTAGCAGAAATTTTTGCAGAAATCTTTGGCAACAATTTTTTAATTCCGTAATAAGCATAAACCCATACTGCAGGGATTTCAACACAAACCCTACTGTAGGGAATGCAACAATTCATAAACCCTAACAAATTCACCTTAAGCCTAACCCTAACAAAATTCACAAACCCTAACCAACAACAATTCATAAACCCTAACAAATTCACCTTAACCCTAACCCTACTATAGGGATTGCAACACAAATCAATAACAAAATAAATTCATAAACCCTACTGCAACATAAACAAATTCATTATTCATTATTCACCATTCATAATTCATTATTCAACATTAATAGGAGCACAATTCCAACATAATAAGGAGCACATTCATTATTCACCAAACAGTTCAAACATAAACCCACCAAAACAGTTCAAACGTAAAACCACAGAGCCATGCTGTGGCGAATGCAATTCACCACTGTCGCAAATGCAAAATGCAATTCACCAATTCACCACTGTCGCAAATGCTACATAAAAAACGTAGTGTGAAATGCAATTCACCATTGCCGCAAATGCAACATAAACCACAAACAGTTCAAACTTAAACCCAAAAAACATTGCAGCAACGAATGCAAGTCATAGACAGTACCCATAAATGCACCAATTCACGACTTAGAAATGCAACATTAAACCAGTACCCAGCATGAAATGCAAGATTTAACCTATAAATGCAGCAGAAAAGGTCCACACAATCCCCAGCAGGTTGAGAGTGTTGAAAAACACAGTCACAAGTATGGCTGGTAGGAATCCTACCAGTGAGCCACCGTCGTTCCACCGAACGAACCCACGAAGAAACTTGAGCAGGAAGGGACCATTGCCACCGAACGAATCGAACGAACACGAGTAGGAAGCCATTATCGCCACCACTGAACCCACTAGAGTGGGAACCCACCATCTCCACCACCGAACCGACGGAAACCTCCAACAAGGTCTGCTGCAGACGAGCTCATGGGCCTATGGTGCATCGCGGGCATGGGGCAACCGTCCATGTCAGGAGAACCCGTGGAGAAAACCAGGCGCAACAGTGAACACCATCCGAACGGGAGTAAGGCACCTTCCATCCGCAACAACACATAACAACAACAAGATACGACCAGAACCGGAGCAGGAGTGTGGCAGAATGTAGGGCGACATGAACATGTAATGGGGTGGCGGAGCGACCATAGACTGGGCTCGAGCAAGAAAATACGGGAGGAAAGAGTGTCCATGGGAAAAGTGCCAGGTGACCGTGAAAAAGCGTGCCAAAAAGGCCGCTTTAAAGCACCCACCCACCACAACAGGTGGCGCTGCCATCTGGTCCTGGTCACTCCATGTGCTGAGGTGCCCACGTGGCGTGGGGAGTGGATCCAGGTGGGGTGTCCAACAATTGGCATCCCTCCCCTAAGCAAATTCCTAGAAATATTTTAAAAATATAAAAAAGTAAGTTCATTGTACTTGGCCTGTTTTTTATTATGCCTTTATTGTGTTTTCCATTAAAATGGTATGAGTGGTTGCTTTTCCAAAGGTGCTTATCTTACTTTGGATTACAAAATTGGGATACAAAGGAAGTCAAAGTCAAAGTTGTCGATCTTTAGATTTGACTAATTTTTAATCATGTGTCTTTTTAATAAATATATATATATTTAATATTTTTTAATTGTTAGAAGGACGATCCGAGTTCAATTCCTCTTAGGGATGATCTAGTTAGGAGGAGACACTTAAAAAAAATACAATTAGTTGAGGGTTGATATGGCCCAAGCCTGGTGCGATTCCCGGGTGATTTTGATAGCCTAGATGCCCCTGAGTCATAGTTTCACTCTTGCAAATCAAAAAAATTCTAGCAAACAAACAAACAAAAAGTTATAAAATCTTGAATATTTGACTCATTAATTATGATAATTTTTTTATAAATTTTCTTATTAATAATTAATTATAAAAATCAATATTTAAATTCATTGTACTTGCCTACTTTTATTAAAAAATTATAAATATTTAAGTTCACTGTACTTGTCCACATATTTGTCTATGTTTATGTTTTATAGGTGTTTATGTCAATCAATTTGAATATTCAATAATCCATATTGCTAGATAACTACTTATTTTTGGTGCTTATCTTCATGATGCAAATGCATTCAACTACGAAGCAACAAGTCAAGAAGTCAATTTCCCTCGATTCTACTTTCATGGATATAATTGTTTAATTTTTTAATTCTTATTAATTGAATAATTAAGTTAAATATTAAATTGATTGTGTTTTAATATATTATTATTTCACTTTTCCAATTAATTTTAACATACAAAATTTAATTTTTTAAATTTAATTCATTATAAAATTTTGATTCTTTTATTATTTTTAACATAAAAAATTAAAAATAAGTAAAAACAATTATCATTCGATATTATTTTGACCTTAAACTAACCACTTAACTTGTAACCTATGAACACCAAAGTGCTTGTTTTCTATGTGTAGTTGTAATCACCAAGTCTAGCTGTTATCACCTATATGCTTCTAGTAGCTAGTAGTTAAATGGGTTGTCTTCCATGAACTATTCATTAAATCTCGGATCAAAAGTGGAGAAAATAGTTAAATGGGTTGTGTGCCATGAACTACTCATTACATCCCAGGTCAAAAATGGAGAGAATTACACCAACGGTGTAACTAGATTGTCCCTCAAAATATTTTAAAAAAAAAAATTAAACTAAAAAGAATATATTTTAATTGACTATAAAATATTGATTATTTTATTATTTTTAACACAAAATTAAAAATAAATAAAAACAAACCTTCAATATTACTTTGATCTTTTCTGCAAGAAAAATAAATAAAACTAACCACTTAACTTGTGGTGGGTGAACAACCATAGGCCATAAGTTAAGTGCCACTAGCAAATTCAATCTATTACTTGTTCTCCATGTGTAGTTGTGATCACCTCGTTGTCTATGTCTCAACTAGTTGTTATTACCTGCCTTCTTCTAGTAGCTAGTAGTTAAATGGGTTGTTTGCCACAAACTACCCGTTATCCATGCATAAACTACTAGTTATTTTTTATATTCTTTTTTTTTGTATATTATTTATTTCGAATATCCGTGACCATAAAATCAATCTAGATAGCTTACTTGTCTCATCCTCATGCAATCTAGGATCCATGGAGATCAACCTCCATCCCAAATAAACTAGCACAACCACTTAAATTGTGGCCGATGAACATCGATAGGTCAAGTTAAGTGTCGTGAACAAATTATCTGTCTATGCCTTAACTACATGTTACCTTATTTAGTTAAATGGATTGTCTACTACCTGTTACCTTATTTAGTTAAATGGGTTGTTTGTCACTACCTGTTATCCATGCATGAACTACGAGTTATCCATGCATCAGCTGCTAGTTATTATATATATATATATAATTTTGTATTTTGAATTTTGAACGACGACCATAAAATTAATCTAGATAGTACACGTGTCTCATCCTCCTTCAATCTAGGAAAAGCATAGATGGTAATCCACCCCAAATTCTAAGATATATACACCTATCGATGTAAAAATAGAGAGAATTACAGCGATAGATACTAGCACAACCACTTAACTCGTGGCCGGTAACACCGATAGGTCACAAGTTAAGTCTCATTAACAAGTTACGTGTTACTTGTTCTCTATGCTTAGTTGTAATCATATGTTGTCTATGCCTTAGCTAACTGTTACATTCTTTAGTTAAATGGGTTGTCTATCACTACCTGTTATACATACATAAGCTATGAGTTATTCATGTATAAGCTACGAGTTATACATGCATCAACTACTAGTTATTTTTATATTTATTTTTTATAATTGTTTATTTCGAATTTTGAACGATGCCCATAAAATCAATCTGGACAATACACTTGTCCCATCCTTCTTCAATCTAGAAAAAATATAAATGGTAATCCACCCCAAATTCTAAGATATAAACACCTATCAATGTAATTATTATAATACCTACCAATATAATCAAACTAACCACAATTATTCAATTATCCCTCAACATATCATTACATACATTGTGATAATCTAATATTAGTGCATTGTGGTTTACTTACATGTGTAAACCTCCACACCAATGCTTATAAAACTATACATGAATGTTAAAGTTAGTCATCTATATTTATCAAATCTTCTCCATTCTAAGGCATTTAATAAAGAAAATGCTCGTTACTACTCAAGTTGACCATCTATATTTATCAAATCCTCTCCATTCTAAGGCATTTAATAAGGAAAGTGCTCCTCACTACTCACTATATAGAACACTCAACAATTTGAGGGTTGAAGTAATTCTTCTAACTTGGTTGGACCAAGACCATAGCTCCTCCTCGCCAAGTTTATGAACCCTTATGCAAACCTTACAAAATTATTGACATCATTGTAATGATTAAAAAGGGGAATTGCTTGGGCCTTCTCCTTAACATCATTTTCTCAATCCCAATGTGCCAGAGTTATTAGAGAAGTCCACTCTTCTTGCTGATGGTGTTTAGCATCAATAGTATGAGGAAATATTTATGTTGTTAAAAAATGTAAGCATGCATTTTTGTGAAAATAATGGTTATTTATATTTACATGGCTTTATGTTTTTAATTTTTCAACAGGTGTTTAGCATCAATAGTATGAGGAAATATTTTTGTTGTTAAAAAATGTAAGCATGCATTTTTGTGAAAATAATGGTTATTTACATTTACATGGCTTTATGTTTTTAATTTTTCAACAACACATATAGTAAGTGAAATAACAATAAGGTATTGAAATTTAGTTACACCATATCTCAAAAAAGTGATATTCTTATTGGGAGTCCAACAAATGCAACCGGTTACTTTCTTTGAGTACTTGAAGTTTTTCAATGATATAACAATATACCCTAAGAATTTAGTTCAATTAATTTTGCTAATTTTTTTTATAAGTGCTAAATTCGAACCCCTCCAAATAAGATGCACTAATCTACTCAAAATAGTTTACTAGGAGTGCTATTTATAAATAATAATAAAAACATCACTTAAATTTCCCAATAATTGAAAATATTCATTTTACTTAACTATTAAATCTCATTAAGAACTCTTATATAATTAATAATAATGTAACAAATTTTAAAAACATACTTAATGAGAATAAACTTTTCATTGGTAACCAAACTAATAAACAATGAAAAAACACTACAATCCTATTTTTCAACTTCCCATCTTATATGGGATAAGAAAATTAGGTTGTTTAGTTCATATGATATGTGAATGTCATGTATTCAACAACATCTCATTTTATATGTCACCTGTGTAACCAAAATAAATTTATGAATTTTTAAAATACAATTTCTAATTTTTTTATTGGTTTAAAATATTTATGATGGGACATAAATCCTTGCTAGAGTGTTTTTATTTATCAAATTTTAAAAATAAATAAAATTAATTTTTAAACTATAATTCTTTAAAACTACCACGTCTAACTGCTGGTACCTGTAAAATTAAATGTAATTCAATGCTTGGTATGCTCGAGAATATCACATACCAAGGTCTCATCGCATCAATGAAAGGAGTATTCCTGAAAGGGACAAGTTTGTACACATTCATAAAGGCTCATTAAAAGTCGTAGTCCTGTAGATGAGCACCCTCGTGTAAGTGACCAGTTGCACTCTCATATTGGTCCATGGGATTCATATGAAAGTAGAGGAAGGAGAGGTTGGTTAACCCCTTAGATCTGTGTAATTTTTGTTGTGTAAAAAGTGGGGTTTTTTCACCCATTGGTTTTTTTTTTGCTTCAAGTACAATGTGAAGTGATTTATTATGGTTGGTCTAGTCATCACCTTCAACCAATTTTTTAGCATATCCTATATCCTTGAGACTTCCGGCTGGTTGTTTAAGGATTTGTTGGTTTCATAAGGCTTTCAACTGATTTTCTCAAGGTTTGTTGGTATGTTAGGGTGTTTAGCTAGTTTCTTTTAAGGATTGTTCATTTCTTTGGGGTTTTACTAGTTGAGGGTTTTCTTAGGATTTACTAGTTTCTTTGGGGGTTTCAGTTGGTCCTTATAGGATTTTATGGTTTCAGTAGCGTTTTCAGTGATATGGTTTCAATAGCATGTTAAGTTGGTTTTCCCATATTCTCTTAGAGACTAGTCTTTAACATTATTTCTTGTTGTTTTAATGTCATTTGTTGGTTTCTTTTTGGCATTGAGCTGGTATTTTCTAGATTTGCTAGTGTATTTTTTTGAATTAAAGATGATTTCAAAAGTTTGTTTGTTTCCTTCTACTTTTTGCTTGATTGTTGTTTATATTAATATGTTCAGAAGATATCTTAGGGTTTGATTAGTCATGTTTTGTCTCGCAACCTGATGGAAAAATGCCAAGAGATAAGATAATTGACGGTGGGGATGATGCATTCAATACCTTTTTCAGTGAGACATGTGTTATTAAGCACGTTCCTCGTGCAGGTTTTCTAGATCTAGAGCCAACTATCATTGATGAAGTTTAGATTGGTACATACATGCAACTTTTTCACCCAGAGCAATTTTCATGAATGGTAAAGAAGATGCCGCTAACAACTTCACTCGAGGACATTATACTAATAAGTTAATATCACCCTCTAACCATTTCATTTCATCTTTCTCCCCTAAATCGACAGTTCATTAAGTCATTTTCTATTTTTTTGTATAGTTGGTAAGGAAATAGTGGATCTGTGCTTGGATCCAATCTGGAAGCTAGCAAATAACTACGAGGAACCTCAAACAATTAAAAGATGAAAATGCATGATATATCAGAAATAGCAGAACACATACGATATTTATTTCAATCATAGGCCACTTCGAGGGGGAAACCTCCTTTGAGCAAGCTCAATACAAATAACTCGTGGATGCCTTCATTAGCCTCAACACATACTTATATACTAAGTCTAAGCTAAAAAAATATTACTCCCCTTGAATGTGGGATAATACAATATACTCACAGGATGACTTACAAAGCATATGCGTCCAACAACAATATACTAACAATGTGGGATAATACAATATACTCATGGGACGACTTACAAAGCATATGCGTCCAACAACAAGATATTAACAAAGTAAATAGAAGGGTTGACATAGGTTCCTAACATCCCATCCCCCTTAGAAAAAGCTTTGTCCTCAAAGCTTTAGATGTGGAAATTTTAATGAATATGAAGGAGTGGTTCCCATGTAGCATCCTCCGGTTGCATTCTGTGCCACTAAATTAATACCTCTGTGATGGATCGAGAGAGAGGCTAATGAGTGCACCTATGGAGGATGGCCTCCGGATCCAAAACGATGGATCCTTCATTATCCAATTCTGGTAAAACAGTTTGTGCTCTGATGTTGGTGCCAAGAACTTTCTTTAGACAAGAGTCATGAAATATTGGATGAATGCGGGAAGAAGGAGGACGTTCCAATTTATAAGCAACATACCCAATATTCTGAAGAACCTTATATGTCCCATAGAACTTTGGAGAGAGCATATGATGCCCTTTGAGTTTCAGGGAGTATTTCTTGCAAGGCTATAGATGAAGAAAAACCATATCACCTGCTTGAAAAAGTGCGCTCAAAAAGGTGTTGATCGTCTTGTTGTTTCATTCGATTTCTTTCCATGTGAAGATTGCCCTGCATAATGCGAAGAATATGATCGCAGGTTCGAAGAACCGTGTCAACTGCCTGAACCGGTGAACTAGTGGGGGTGTATGGAAGAAGCACTGGTGGTTCCTGACCATAGACTGCTTCATATGGAGTCATTTTAGATGCAGTGTGGTAGGAGGTATTATACCACCATTCAACGAGAGGGAGCCACTTTTCCCACTGATACTGTTGTTCAGAGGTGAAGCAACGCAGATAAGCTTCCAAACATTTGTTGATAATTTCAGTTTGACCATCTGTTTGTGGGTGATACCCTAAACTCATCTTCAGTTTGGTGCCAGTGTGGAAAAATGGTTATGTCCAAAAATGACTGGTGAAAGTTGCATCACGATTTGAGACAATGAAAGAAGGGATTCCATGAAGAGGAAAGATCCGGTGCAGGAAAATTTATGTGATTGAGGAGGTGGTATAGGGATGGCCGAGGGCACAAAAATGACTATATTTGGATATGTGATCAACCACAACCAAAATCATTTTCTTCCCTCCATATTTAGGGATCCATTCATTGAAATCCATAGAAATATTTGTCCAAATACATGTAAGGATGGGAAAGGGTTCGAGCAATCCCGGAAGGAGTGTTGTTTCACCTGTGTTGTGCTGGTAGGTATCACATTCAACCACCATCTATTGAATTTTTCTTTTCATTCCCTTCCAAAATAAGTTACGCCACGACCACTCATACGTTTTGAGGAACCCAGAGTGCCCTACCGATGGAGAAGCATGGAGTTCATACAAGACATCCTATTGAAGATCTGTGCTCTGGGGAAGCACTAGAAGACGCTTGTATCTTAGGGAAGCACAATCCCAAGAGTAATGTGGTACAACAGAGAGGTTGTTGGCAAACCGTTGGATGATTTGAGATAATGAGGAGTCATTGACATAGCTCTGCTGAACATATAACAACCAATTTGGAATAGGCATAGAAATAGATGAAAGAGAAACTTGGTCATCAAATGTACGAGAAAAAGCATCTGCCACAATATTGTTCCAGGAAATATTTCAAACTATGGTGAATAGTCTTGATGCAGAAATGATTCCCTAATAGGTATGGCCGCCACTTCTATACTCCATGAAAAATAGCCATCATTTCCTTCTTATATGTAGAGGCGACTAAATTCTTACCGGAAAGGGCTTTGCTGGTGAATGCAATGGAATGTTCATCTTGAAAGAGAACAACACCAATTCCATTGTCGCAAGCATCACTCTTAATAGTGAAGGGCTTTGAAAAATCGGGCATAGCTAGAACAGGTGTAGTACACATAGCTTGTTTCAGTTTTTCAAATGCACACTCAGTAGCATGTGCCCATTTAAAAGCATCCTTTTTCAATATAGCAGTTAATGGAGATGCAATCTTCCTGTAATCCTTGAAAAACTTGTGGTAGTATCCAGTCAGTCCCAAAAAACCACGAAGGCTCTTGAGTGTCTAAGGATGCGACCAATTTTTCATGGCATCTATTTTTGCAGGATCCACGCAAACCCCTTATGATGAAATAATATGCCCGAGATAATCTAATTCATCCTGTCCAAAAACACATTTAGACTATTTGGCATGGAGATGATGATCAAAGAAAAGTTACAGTACACGATCCAGATGCTGGAGATGCTCATTCCATGTTTTACTATAGATGAGGATATCATCAAAGAAGTCCAGAATGAATTTACGCAAGTAGGGCCGAAATATTTTATTCATCAATGCCTAGAATGTGGAAGGAGCATTACTGATGCCAAAGGGCATGACAAAAAAATCATAGTGGCCATCATGTGTGCAGAAAGTTTTTTTTAGGGATATCATCCTCATGAACACGAATTTGATGATACCCAGAAAGAAAATCCAATTTGGAGAAAAAATGAGCACCATGAATCTCATCAACAACAGGAATTGGAAACTTATCCTTGATTGTGAGGTGATTAAGTGCTCAGAAGTCAATGCAGAGGTGCCATGACCCATATTTTTTTCGGACAATAAGAACTGGTGAAGAAAAGGAACTGGTACTAGGGAGAATAATACCTTGCTTCAGTAAGTCCCGAACGAGCATCTCAATCTTTTTTTCTTGGTGAAATGGGTAGCAATAGTGCCTGATGTTGGGAGGAACGATTCCAGGAAGGAGCTGAATACTATGGTCCTATGGTATTGAAGGTGGAAATCCCACTGGTTCAACAAAGACACATGCATATCTATCCAAAATTTGTTGTAGATCCAAAGGAGTAGTGGAGACCGCTGATGGGTGCATCTGAATGGAATGGAGTTGAGCGATGACACCATGTGAATTATTCTTAAGGAGATTTTCCATGTGATGCGAAATGATGATGCTGAAAGACCTTGGTTGTAATCCCTTCAATGTGTGTTTTTCCCATTGACTGAAAACTACATCCAAAGTTCAACAAAATCCCATAAGATGGGACCAAGTGTGTGTAACCATTGAGCGCCCAAAACCACATCACATCCGCCCAAGGACAAGGAAAACATGTCGGAGCACAGGTTATAATATCCAATAGAGATACACACATTGAGACACTTCCCCTTGCAAGGTAAGGTGCCCTCATTGGAAATCATGACTTCAAAGTTGGAGGAAGGATGTACAAAATAATAATCCTGTTTGGCGATCCGAGGGTCAATGAAGTTATGAGTGCTACCAGGATCAATGAGTATTGTAAGAGGGAGCTTCTTGAAGTAACCCTTGACCTACATTTTTTGTGGGGTGGTGACTCTGACTAAATCATGGAGAGATATCTTTGGGTGGTCGTCTTGAGAAGGAGGGTCAACAAGCGGTTGTTGAATGTCGACCTGATCATCTATTTTATCCTGAGCTTCTTCACCAATTTCAGTTGCAGGCGGAGAATCCACATCCAAGAGATAGATCTTTTGCTCAACACATCTATTTCCCCGAGTGAATTTCTCATAACAATTATAACAAAGCCCTTTTTCTCTACGTGCCCACATCTCTGCTTCAAACAAATGCTTGATAGGAGTTACTCTAGGATCTAGCGTGATGGGAGGTCGTTGGGAAACCATATTTCTAAATGACACAAAAGTGGATTTGGAGCGTTGCAGGGTTGTGATCTTGTCCTCTGCCAAATTAGCCAACCCTAGGGATTCCATCATTATGTTGGGACAAAAATTTTTAACCTTAGATCCGATTGCATCATTCAGACCACTGGAAAAATAATTCCTGTAGAATTCATCAGGAAATCCTTCTGTGTGATTGGCTAGTTTCTCAAATTTTGTCTGATACTCTCTCACAGTGCCAATTTGTAAAATTTTAGTGAGTGCTCCTGTGAAGTCATCAAAAGAACTAGGACCAAATCGTTGCAAAAGGGGTTGGCAAAAATCTGTCCATTTGGGTTCTTCATGAGCCTTGATGTACCAACGATACCATTAAAGAGATTCATGTTCCAAATGAAAGGATGCAAGTGGAACTTTGCTGACATCAAAAGTATTACGTAGATTGAATATTGTTCTTCCCGGTATATCCATCTAGTCGGATCATCACCATTGAAGTGAGGAAAATCAAGCTTCAACCCACGAAAATTGATGGAAGAAGAGAACCTAGTGTCCGCAGAAGACTCTGGTTGTCGTCTACTGTCCATGGCTGAATGCTGAAGATGGAGGCCGATAATGTTTTCATAAAGATCTTGGAGTTTGGTTTTGAGGGCTGGAAGTTCTTCCTCCTTGTTTTTTGCTCCTGCGTGGGTGACAACCATAACCAATATTTATTTTATTTTTTGAATGGGTAGAAAAACAAAAACAAAAACTTCTTTAGTAAAGGAAAATTTGGATTTGGGAAAAACTTTGATGGGTAATTGGGGTTTGACTAGGTTTTGGACACTTTCTAATATATAGGGAAGCAGAAAATAGGGATTTCAGAAGCGGGGTGAAAGAATGGGAAAATTTGTCCAAGAGGAACAAAGAAGTAGAAATAGGAAATGAACACTGTGGCAAAATTTGAAGGTGATTGGGTGAAAATTGAAGAAGTTATGGAAAACCCTAAAACTAAACAGATGTGGTATTTCTGGCTTTAGGAAGTGGAATTTAGGATAGGGTCCTTAGGAAGGAAATATGCAGAATGGAAGTGTAGGGGTTCCAGTGACTTTTCAAGAGAAACAAAGCTAAAGCAAAGAAGATATGGCAAAAACCAGAAATTTGTACTCTTTCGGAATTGATCTGCAACGGCTCTGGAAAGATGTAATCTGCTATTTATCAGCTGGAAATAGATATGGACCCTAGGTATGCTCGGCTTCCTAAAGGTTCAAGGGATTCACTCGACTACCAATGTTGTCTAATGTTTTACGTATTGGGGAAGTACCCCTCATTCCACGGCTTAGGTAAAACTGATAATTGCTTTGCCACAAACGATAGCTTTTGGTTTACCTCATGGGTCGGAACTAGTCAATCAGGTAGGGGCTGTTGCCCTTTTAGTTGGAAATTCCTCTCAATAGGCTAGCTACTTCGGGGTTCCTGTGCTACTCCTCACAATGAGTTTTAGGGCTATGTTTAAGTACTTCCCACAATTAAGAGGATAGGGATTATTCCCAGATCCAAACCTGCAATTGAAAGGAACAACACAGATGCAAAGAAAAAGAACTACTGCAATAATCACAACGCTTGGAAGCCAATGTGAAAAAAAAATTGGCAGAAATTCCACCCAGCAAGCCCAAGAGAGTGCTCTGATACCAGATGTGAGGAACCTCCAGCAATTAAATGACGAAAATGCACAATATATCATAAATAGCATAACACAGAAGATATTTATTGATCGCAGACCACTTTGAGGGAGCAACCTCCTTTGAGCAAGATCAATACAAATAACTTGTGGATGCCTTCATTGGACTCAACACGTACTTATATACTAAGTCTAAGCTAAACAACTATTACTCCCCTTGAATGTGAGATAATACAATATACTCACGGGACAACTTACAAAGCATATGCATCCCACAACAATATACTAACAATGTGTGATAATACAATATACTCACGGGACGACTTACAAAGCATATGCGTCCAACAACAATATACTAGCAAAGTAAAGACAAGGGTTGACACAGGTTCCTAACAACAATATACTAACAAAGTAAAGAGAAGGGTTGACACGGGTTTGTAAGTCATTTTCTATTTTTTTGTACAGTTGGTAAGGAAATAGTGGATCTGTGCTTGGATCGAATCTAGAAGCTAGCAAATAATTGCATAGGTCTGCAAGGTTTCCTAGTTTTCCACAATGTGGGAGGTGGTTATTATATTTTAATTCACTTAATCTATGGCAAGTGATTGTAGAAAATTGATAGATGGGAATTTTATTTATGAAAAATATTTTGTATTATTTATGAATTGATATATCTCAAGTCCAAACATTACGACATCTACACTATTGAATGTGCATATACTACATATCCATTATTATACATTTTAATGTATATGTCATTTATTACAACATTGTATAGTGCATATTGATCATGGTAATGTATATGTCTATTGATTGTAATTATAATATTTCTTTTATTGTTGCACATATTTACGCCAAAGGGGTTTTCATTGCAAGATCGACTTGCAAGGAATTGTGTTAAATTCCTTGTCTCTTGGACGAATAAATCAATGCCACATTCCTTTCCACGCATCCACACGTTCTTTGGTTCGCCATTACCTCACACATCTATCTGGTTCGGCATGCCATCACTTCACGAAGTAACTTGCTCTTCAGATAATTTCTCTGAGCAAGATGGGGAGGGAAAGATAGATAAGGATACGAATGAAATTAGGACGAGGATGTATCGATTAGTTGGAAAACTAGGTAAGTAGTCACGACTCCAACTTTGCCACC
This sequence comes from Larix kaempferi, assembly GCA_027924585.1. Taxonomy (NCBI): domain Eukaryota; kingdom Viridiplantae; phylum Streptophyta; class Pinopsida; order Pinales; family Pinaceae; genus Larix; species Larix kaempferi. The sequence continues at coordinate 11,569,181 of BSBM01001197.1, read as the reverse complement.
GATTTCATCCCTACACAAGCACACCAAGTGTTTTTCCTCATCTTCACTACTTGAAACCACTTTCTGCATTCCGAAATTTGTCATTGGATCTTCCAAGAGTCCATTGAAGATGGAATTTTAATTTTTTGGGTATTAGTAGAGCTCAACAGCGTAAGGATTGAATATCATTGACCTATTTTGGTTATCCTTGTTTCTATTCTTGGCTTTGAGCAGTTTGGTATTATGGAAAAGAATTAATGAGTGCACCCAATGACGAAAAACAAAGAGAAAAATATAGGCTAATATGAAAATGAGAAGTCAATCTCTCCATTGGTGCCCAAGTGTAGTCTTGCATCTAAGAGAGCCATGGTATATTCTCCTCCTTCTAGCAGGTAGGTGAGAGTTCAATTTCCAAGAGACCAAGTCATAGATCTTGCACCTTCCAGCGAGACGAATTCTTCCATGGATTCCAATGGCTCAAAATTTGTGTCTTGAATGGGTACAATATGCTAAATTTGTTTATTTCCCCATTCCCTTAGACTTCTCTTCATTGGTTTTCATAAACATGTCTTAGTTTTGTTTATGACTGGGTTTTGAAGTTTGTGGATGAGATTTGAGTGAGCATGCATGCTATGGACAATAGTAGGGGTAGGAGTGTTATCGTTAGCATGGAGTGTTTCTCAACTGGGATGGATTGCAATGCTTGTGGCCATGGTTACATTTTCTCTTGTAACATTGTATTCCACTTTCTTTCCCTATTATTGCTTCAGGTTCCCAGATCCAGTCTCCGGGCATAATAGAAACTATTTTTATAGGGATGTAGTTTGAGTAAATTTGGGTGTTATGTCTACCCTTTCTTATTTTTTTTTCTCATACATATTTTCTATTTAGATAGTAGGTTTTAACAATAACAACATTCATTTTAACAAGGAATACAGTTAAGAAGGCGTTTCAAAATTTTGGGAAGACCTCAAAAGGTCGAAATAAAAATGAGGTTGAACAAAGAGTGATGATCCCTTATGTCCATGGCACCTTAGAAAATATCGCCAGAATTCTTATAAAGAATTAGATTGGCACGTTATGAACAACAACGAGGGCGGGAGTGTTATCATTAGCATGGAGTGTTTCACAACTAGGATGGATTGTGGCTATGGTTACTTTTTCTCTTGTAACATTGTATTCCACTTTCTTTCCCTATTGTTGCTTCAAGTTCCCAAATCCAATCTCTAGGCCCAAAAGAAACTATTGTTATAGGGTTGTAGTTTGAGTAAAATTGGGTGTTATGTCTACCCTTTCTTAAATTATTTCAATTTTTTTCTTATACATATTTTCTATTTAGATAGTAGGTTTTATCTATAACAACATTCATTTTAACAAGGAATGAAGTTAAGAAGGCGTTTCAAAATGTTGGAAATACCTCAAAAGGTTGGAAGAAAAATAAGATCGCCATAATTATTATAAAGAATCATATTGAAATGCTATGAACAACAGTAGGGCGGGAGTGTTATCGTTAGCCTAGAGTGTTTCCCAACTGGGATGGATTGTAGGGCTTGTAGATATGGTTAATTTTGCTCTTGTAACATTGTATTCCACTTTATTTCCCTATTATTGCTTAAGGTTCCCAGATCCAGTCTCTAGGCCCAATAAAAACTATTGTTATAGGGATGTATTTTGAGTAAATTTGGGTGTTATGTCCACCTTTTCTTAAATTATTTCAGTTTTTCTCTCATACATATTTTCTATTTAGATAGTATGTTTTAACTATAACAACATTCATTTTAACAAGGAATGCCGTTAAGAAGGCATTTCAAAATGTTGGGAAGAGCTCAAGAGGTTGGAAGAAAAATGAAGTTGAACAAAAAGTGATGATCCCTTATGTGCATGGCACCTTAGAAAAGATCGCCAAAATTCTTATAAAGAATTAGATTGGCATAATTTTGCAACCCCTGAGTTCTACTAGAAGCCTCCTTAAATTGGTTAAGGCCCCTATTGATCCTAATTTACAAAAAAGAATTTATAGCATCCCATGCTCTTGCGACATTAAGTACATTGATGAGGTTGGGATATATTTTCAAGTAAAAATCAAGGAGAACAAATCAACAATCACTCACAATTGAGAATGTTGGTTGTGGAGCCTGATCTTTGTTATTTAGAGGTCTTGTTTCAAACATGTCTGGATCCCAGCCCATGACGAGGGGGTTTGGGGGGAATTTCCCCCCAAAATAGTCACCATGGGGGGTCCAGGGGGCAACGACTAGTTTGGGAGCCCCCCCTGGCAGGAGTTCGGGGGCAACGCCCCTTGTAGCAAAAATTTCGGAAAAAAATGCCTTGTAAAATGTTGTAATTTTATAGTCACGACTTGGTCAATAATGTGTGATTTATGGGCCCATGGTATTGGATGTTCCTTAGTATTTTACCATGGTAATTACTCTTTAAAAATAAGGCATTGTAATACGACTGGGTATGGTAGCATTGTAAATATCTTTACGATTGTGTGAGAGAGACAATGAGCGAGTCGCATTAGAGGAAATTTGGATGAAAAATTAGCCTTTCAACCCTAATTCAAATTCCATGTCATCATGTATTATCCAATCAAAATGCTTTAAAATTCAAAAAGGGAGCACCTCTTAAACAATTTTCTATTATATAATTTGGGGATAAGTGGACTTTTTTAATAATATAATTTGTTTGCCCACTGCAGAAGCTGCCCGAAATTATCTTGAATATTGATAATGAAATTAATGTGCTAACTGATTTTAGGTAATAGGTGATCCATAGATAATATATAATAGTAATAATAATTAATATTATAACTAATATATAATAATATTATATTATAATTAATATTTTATAATAACCGTCAAAAGTTAGGTCCAATAACTTTTAACTAATATCACAATTAACATACCCATCAATCTTTTAAATAATATGTTACCAATATAAAATAGTAATAGTAATTAATATTACAACTAATATATAATAATATTATATTATAATTAATATTTTATAATAACCGTCAAAAGTTGGTAATTTTTAACTAATATCATGACTAATATACACATCCATCTTTTAGATAATACATGACCAATATATAATAATAATAGTAATTAATATTACAACTCATATATAATAATATTATATTATAAGTAATATTTTATAATAACCATTAAAAGTTAGGTCAAATAACTTTTAACTAATATATAATTAAATATAATAATAACTAATATACCCATCCATATTTTAGGTACTACATGACCCAATAACTTTTAAGTTGGCATTTTGTATTTAATTTTATTTCCTTATTTTGGGTGAAAACACTACATCGAATTTCGTCTTCATAAATTGATTTTAATATAAAATATATATCTAAAGTAGCTTTGATAAAAGCGAAATAACCCTCGGAAGCTTCAATAAAATTAAAATAGTATACAAAATTGTCTACATGGCATTTTTACCATTTTCCTTAGGAGGCCCATTTTTCATCCATATTTCCTCTAATTCGGAAGATGAAGTTGCAGCGGATGTGCTGCAAGATTTATCCCTTCATTTGTTGGATGATATAATAATAATGGCTGACAATTTATGTGTGGACATAGCCCATATTGGGTGAACCACATTATATTGGTGTCTCTCTTGTATTGTGTTTATGTGATTTATATTTGCATCTTTTTTATTGTTATTGCTCTGCGATCCTGTTTTTATAACAATTGGTATCATAGCCAAAGGTCTATTTGGCATATAAACTCGCAGGAAAGAAGGATTCCTGGTTCAAGTGGGAGCAATGGAGAAAGAAGAAAAGTTTAAGGTTGAGAAATTTAATGGCCAAAACTACCAGTTACGGAAGATTCATATGGAGGGCTATTTTTAATCAGAAGGATCTATTGCTACCGCTAGGAGGAAAAACAAAACAACCGACGACTATGAAGGATGAAGAATGAGAGGTTCTTATTAGAAAGGCACTAGGAACAATACGACTGTGCCTGGATTCGTTGGTGGATTTCAATATTTCAAAAGAAAAGACAATAGAGGGTCTGATGAGCGCATTGGGTAAGCTGTATGAAAAACCCTCGGCCTCCAACAAGGTATTTCTAATGAAGCGTTTATTTAATTTGAAGATGTCATAAGGTGGATCTGTTGCAGATCATTTAAATGAATTTAATACGATTACAAATCAACTAAGTTATATAAAAGTGAACTTTGATGATGAGGTTAAGGCTCTTCTAATATTGTGTTTATTTCTAGAAAGATGGAATGACTTGGTCATGGTTGTAAGTAACTCTGTCTCTGGTTCAAATACTTTGAAATTTGATGATGTTGTTAGTGTTATTCTTAGCAAGGAAATGCGAAGGAAAAACACATGTGAGACATCAGGTAATGCATTGACCATGGAGAGCAAGGGAATATAAAGGGGGAGAGGAAAGAGGCCAGGTAATCACAAGAAGTCCGGGAAGGGCAGATCCAAGTCCATATTGGGAAATATAGAGTTCTAGAATCATGGAAAGAAAAGACATCTGAAGAAAGATTGCAAATCTCTAAAGAAGAAAGGAGATGGACAATAGGAGGCTACTCATGAAGCAAATGTAGCAGGTGATGTGCTACAATATGCTTTGATCCTTGCATTAGATAATACTAGTGATTACTAGGTAGTAGATTCAGGGGTTTCATGTCATGCTACACCCCATAGGAAATTATTTCATGATTATGTTCTAGGCGATTTTGGACATGTTTTATTGGGTGGTGATGAACCATGTAAAATTGTTGGAATGGGTAAGGTACGGATAAAGTTAAATAATGGTGAATGGCTACTGAAAGATGTAAGGCATATTCCTGCTATGAAAAGTATTATGATCTCAATAGGGAAGTTGTGATATGGTGGCTATTTATCTATGTTTGGATAAACGTGGTGGAATATCACTAAAGTAGCAATGGTGATATTAAAAGGAGTCAGGATAGGTACGTTGTATTTATGTCCTCATAATAATAACTATTCTATCTCTTTAGCTTCCAAAGGAACATATACAACAATGTGACATCATAGGTTTGGCTACATGAGTGAGAAGGGGATGCATATTCTCCACTCAAGGAAGTTGCTGCCATATCTAAAGTAGGTAAGTTTGGAATTCTGTCAGAATTGTGTTTATGGAAAACAAAAGAGAGTCATATTTATTAGGGTTAGGAAACAAAATAAGAGTGAAAAGTTAGATATTGTACATATAGATGTATGGGGATCAAATTTGGTACAATCTCTTGGTGGCTCTCGTTATTATGTTACTCTTATTGATGATGCAATTAGAAAGACTTGGGCTTATTGCATTAGATAGAAAAATGATGTATTTGCTACTTTTAAGAAATGGAAAGCTTTGGTGACAATAAGACAGGAAAAAATTGAAGTGTCTCAGATCTAATAATGGAGGTGAATATTGTGGCAAGGAGTTTGATAATTACTGTTCATACCATGGGATTCATAGAGAGAAGACAGTCCTAGTAACACCACAAGAAAATGGTGTGTCAGAAAGGATGATCTGAACAATCATGGAGCATGCAAGGTGTATGAAATTGCATGGAGGGTTTCCCTTACAGTTTTGGGAAGATGTTGTAGATACTATTGTTTAATTAATAAACATACGGCCTTCAAGTGCTTTGGATGCTGGTATTCCAGAGGAGTCATGGACAAGTAAAAAGGTAAACTACTATTTTCTGATAACTTTTGGTTGTGAAACATTTGTCCATATTGATAAAGAAAATATCTAACAAAGCTTGAGACTAAATCCAAGAAATGTACCTTTATTGGATATGGGATTGATGATTTTGGTTATCGCTTATGGGATTATGAAAATAATAAAATCATTAGGAGTAGAGATGTGGTATTCAATGAAAAGGTCATGTATAAAGATAAATTGTAGGGAAAGAAACAGGAAAAGGAAAACACAGAGTACACATTGCTTGAAAAATCAAAGAAAATGAAGTTCCAAAGGTGTCGGAAAGTCAAGAACAACATCAGGTACCTCGAACTCCTGCAAGTGTTAGAAGATATACCAGGTTAACTAGACCCCCTTAATGTTTCTCTTCTTCACTGTATTATTTATTGATGATTGATTCTGGTGAACCAGAATGTTATGAAGAAGCAATGCAGGTGGAAACTAGAAAGAAGTGGGAGCAAGGCATGAATGAGGAGATGGATTCATTGGTAAGAAACTAGAGTTGAGATTTGGTTCAGTTGCCTACAGGTAAAAGAGCATTGCAGAATAAATGAGTTTATAGGTTGAAGAAAGAAGATGGAGAAAAGAAGCGGTACAAGGACAGACTTGTTGTAAATGGGTTTGCATAGAAGAAATGTATAGATTTTGATGAAATATTTCTCCTGTTGTTAAAATGACTTCAATTAGAACTATTTTAAGTCTAGTGGCGGTAGAATATTTGCATCTTAAACAGTTAGATGTAAAAACAACCTTTATTCATGGGAATTTGGAGGAAGAGATTTATATGAGGAGCCACAGGGATATGAGGTCAAAGGGAAGGAGAATTTAGTATGAAGGTTGAAGAAGATCTTGTTTGGCATGAAGCAAGCTCCAAGGAAATGGTATTTGAAATTTGACAGGTTTATTACAGAACAAGGTTATAGTAGATGTCATTTTGACCACTGCATTTATTTCAAGAGTCTAGATAATGGAAGATATATTATCTTGTTATTGTATGTGCATGCCATGCTTGTTGTAGGGTCTAACAAGCAGGATATAATTCTGCTCAAAAGGAAGTTAGCTAATTTATTTGCGATGAAGGATTTGGGTGATGCAAAGCAAATCCTTGGTATGAGAATAACAAGAGACATGAAAAATCACAAATTGACATTGTCTCAGGGTTAGTACATAGAAAAGGTGTTGGAGAGGTTTAGAATGCAGAATGCAAAACCAGTTAGTACACCTTTGGCCATCCATTCCAAAATAAGTAAGTAGATGTGTCCCTAGACACAAGAAGTCATAGATTACGTGTCCATGGTTCCCTATTCATTAGTAGTTGGTAGCTTGATGTATGCCACGGTGTGCACAAGACCAAATATTGCACACGAAGTGGGAGTTGTGAGCAGGTATATGAACAATCCAGGTAAAAAACAGTGGAAGGCGGTACAATGGATTCTTAGGTATTTGAGAGGTACTACCACCATGCATTATGTTTTGGAGGTTCGAACATTGTTCTACATGGATATGTGGATGCAGATATGGCAGGTGATAAAGATAGTAGGAGGAGCACCACAGGGTATGTCTTTATTGTAGGTGGAACGACACTAAATTGGATTTTTAATATGCAAAAGGTTGTTGCACTTTCAACAATGAAAGTGGAGTATGTTGCTGCTACAGAGGCTTGTAAAGAGATGATTTAGTTATAGAGGTTCATGGAGGAATTGGGTAAGAAGCAGAAGAATAAAAATTTGTACAGTGACAACCATAGTTCCATTCATCTCACAAAGAACTCAGGCTTTCATTCTAGGACTAACATAAACAACTCAAGTACCATTTCATGCGGTTTGTTCTAGAAGATGAACTGTTGAAGTTGGAAAAGATACACACTAGCCAGAATCCTATAGACATGTTAACAAAGGTGGTAACCAAAGAGAAACCAAGTTCTTGATCGGTTTCATTTGGATTCAAGCATTAAGGTGAAGATGAGAAATTTTCCAGATCCAAGGTTCAGAGCATAGTCCAACAAGTGCAGCAACGATGGAGTTGTTGTGATCAATCTCCAAGTAGGAGATTGTTGGTTGTGTAGCCTGATATTCGTTATCCAAAGGTCGTGTTTCATCCGTGTCTGGATCCCAGCCCATGAAGAGGGGTTTGGGGGGAGTCCCCCCCGAAATAGTCTCCGGGGGGGGTCTAGGGGGGGTGACGACTAGTTTGGGAGCCCCCCTTGGCGGGGCTTCGGGGGAAACGCCCCCCAGTGAAAATTTCAGAAAAAAAATGCCTTGTAAAATGTTGTAATTTCATAGTCATGACTTGGTCAATAATGGGTGATTTATGGGCCCATGTTATTGGGTGTTCCATAGTATTTTTCCCATGGTAATTGCTCTTTAAAAGGAAGACATTGTAATATGACTGAGTTTTGTAGCATTTTAAAGATATCTATGATTGTGTGAGAGATACTGTGAGAGAGTGAAGAGGAAGTTGCAGCAGATATGTTGCGGGTTGTATCTCTTCATTTGTTGGATGATATAATAATAAGGACTGACAATTTCTAGTGGGTGAACCACATTATATTGGTGTCTCTCTTGTATTGTGTTCATGTGATTTATATTTGCATCTTGTTTATTGTTATTGCTCTGCAATCCTGGTTTCTAATAGATAAAAGGCCTCATCCTTAGCAGCGCATTCTAATAGAACTAACCATCATATTTGTATTTAAGAAACTGTGATCCTAGTCAAGGTGGATCACTTAACCAAAAGACGTGTCAGGGAAGCCATAGATATTGTGAAGGAAAGCATATGTCTTAACAAAGATGATGGTCTTAAGCTCAACAAATCACGACTCCCCATTCTTTGGAATAAGTTTTAGCCCTTTCCTTTTTTCTTCTTTTTCTTCTTTCTCGTTATTTATCTCTTTCTTTTTATCTCTTATATTTTTTATTTTTATTAATTTTAACCCTTTTAATTTAATTTTTTTTTTTTCTTTTCTCTTATTTTTATCCACTTTTCTCCTTCGAATTTTTTTTTGCTCACTTTAATTTAATTTAGTTCTTATTATTTTTCTCGGTTCTGTCCTTTGTGTTCTTTATTTTGGTTTCTTATATTTTATATTTATTGTTTTATTGTTTTTTTCTTCCTTAATTCTTTATTTTTATTTTTAGGTCTAGGTATTTATTCTTTTAGGGTTGTTTTTATTATTTTCTTCTCTATATTTTGTTTCTTTGTTAGAATTCTCTTTTTATTTTTATTCATTTTATTTTATTTATTTTCAATGATGATGATGATGTTGTCATTGTCACAATCAAAGCAAGCACCAATTTGGTGTATTAGACCCCCTTGTTTGTGGGACAAGGGACCCCCTCCACGCAACAATGTACCTACAAAAGTATACAGAGATGTACATTCCCTACCCTCCTTTAAATTTGAACCTATTACCTCCTACGAAGAAACACATGTTCTTAACTGTTAGGCACACTCAAGCTGTACACACGTTTTTATTTTATTTTATTCTCTTCTTTAATTTTTTATTTTTTATGTTTTGGTTCTTATTCTTTAATTCTTTATTTTGATGTTTTGGTTGTTATTCTTTAATTCTTTATTTGGATTTTTTGGTTGTTTTCTTTGTTGTTAGCAATTTATTTTTCTTTCATTGTTTTATTTTTATAATAATTTATTTCTAAGTTTTCCTCGGTCAACATTCTTTGTTTTCATTAATTTATTATATTAATATATGGTTGGTGGCTTTTGAATTGCCAAAATTTTCAACATCTTTCAGTGTTCTCTTTGATCCTGTTGATGGAATGCATATTACATATTTGAAATGTCGACGCTTTACTCTGGAACAGAATGAATCTGAAAATGATTAGCAAACCAACACACCGTGGAATCCTAAAAGAATAGATTCATTTTAACCTTAGTATTTAAACATCAAAAAGAAATTAATCACAAACATATTTGCATTGATTAAGATGAATGTATTTATCTAAACTGTAAATTCACTAGCTACCCTGTATGCAAGAGTTACTTGTCTTACTTTTCAGGTACAAAAATAGCATGGCTATGTGGACTAGTTCAATATGCATCCTGCTATGGAGTCTATGTTTCTTAGACCATCACTAATTCAATCACCATCAGGTCAATTTCCATCACAAGAGCTTCGATACCATAATAACATTTGAATTAAACAAAGCAATAGTCTAATTTACTTTCATTGCCCAATAACCGATGTGCATAAAATTGCCTCTACTATGATTTTGTACATTATTTTGTAGGCTTATGCTAACTTTAAAAATAATTATGGTCATTTGTCTTGGAAGGTTTTAGAGCTACCAGTGCTTATAGACCCGATTGATTAGAAGTTACGATCAATACAGAGCAATAAGGGGTTCAAATTATTATCACTAATTAGAACTTATGAACAATATAAAGCAATCAAGCGTTCAATTTTTTATCACAAAAATAGAAATGACACTTCATGAAATTTCCCAGATCAAAGAGGAATATCAACCATGGGAGCCATAAGAAATAGAGATAAATCTGACATATAAACCATGGGAGCATAATATTCCACTTCCGTGCTCTTAAATTGCTTCAGGTTCCCAGATCAATCTCTAGACCCAATAGAAACTGTTGTTACATGGATGCAGTTCGAATGAATTTGGGTGATGTCTACCCATTCTTAAATTATTTTAGTTTTTTCTCATATATATATATTTTTATATTTTGATAGTGGGTTTTAACTATATCAACATTCATTTTAACCTTAGTTTTTAAACATCAAAAACAAATTAATCAAAAACATATCCACGATGATTAAGATGAACGTATTAATATAAACTGTAAATCCGCCTAGCTACCCCACATGCAATAGTTACTGCCTTTATTTTTAGGTACAAAAAGAGCAAGGATGTCATTATGGTTCACCTCATCCTCCCCCTTAGAAATTCAAAATAATAATCTTCCAGTCGCGTGATATATTCGATTCACCACATAGGGTTTCCCAAGATGTTTGGATGTGGTTTGTGTTGGGTTTGTAGTTGTCACCTTACCAGTCAGAATAAACATATTTTTTTAGGTCAGGTTGTGTCATATTTTATTAGGTGTTTGAAAAGGATGACCAGGTAGGGTTGTGTGGGTTTTGATTTGTGTTGGGGTATGTAACTGTCACCTAACCAGTTAGAGGAAACACATCCTTTTATATCATATTGTGCTAAACCTTTCATACTAATACCACCTTATTGTATTATTACTTCCTTGTTGGTTCATGTAAGCAAACATTTTAGACCAAATGCTCACTTTCAAGGAGGCTCTCAAGTCGGAGTACCTTCTTATAATGGTGGCTTGGTGTTTCCAAAACCTTGTCCCTATCCTTATCAACAAGGTTATACATATTCTTCATTTGGGTAAGTCCAAACATGCAATTCTATTTTTTTCTTTCAAAGACCTTGATATTTGTTAGCATCGTATCTATGCACTATGAAGGTTGATGCACAATTGACATAACCATGCTATATGGTTTTTGGATATGATAACTTGTGTAGTAAAAATTGTCACAAGAACACTTTCAATAAGAATAGTTTCTTACCTAAAGTGATTATATATATATATATATATATATATATATTTCACACTTGTGTTTGCAGATTTCCAACATATCTTCCAAATTTCAATTTTTCACTGTATAATCAATAATAAAAACTACTGTGTTTTTGTGACTGGACTTTTGTCTTTTATTATTTTTGGGTTTTGGTTTAAATTCTCCTTGTTGCATTGATGGATTCATTTTAAATTTTCATATTTTAGAGGTCATAATGGAAAACAAGAAAACCGTAGCTCAACCAAGGATCTCCAATATAAAAGTATCTCTCCACCACATCCTCCAAGGTAAGACATAATCTTCTCTTCTCATTCTCCACCAAAGATACCTTAGTGTTTTATAACAAAAAATTAATCTCAAAACTCCAAGGGATAAATCCTAACCCTAAACCTCTAAGATGCTACAAGATAATCCAAGAAGGAAAGAAGCCCTAGAAACTCTAATACCACACACACACACACACACACACAGGGAAGACTAGTGCACACTTATAACCAAGGTCACATCTCAATAAAAGAGTGAATATATATGCGAGGGATAGGAGGACAAAAATACAATGTGGTCTCAATCCCTTACAAGCAACCTATAATGAGAACTTGTAGGAAACACAAGTACAGTGCACATATCCAAAGTACACATGTCACGCTCCAAGGTGATGTTGTATACAATAAGGACTCCAAAATTATATATTTTCACTATGTAATTTCATATGTCTCTAACACAATCCTCCACAAAATTTATACACCCTCTAAAGCAATGTAATCCACCAATTTAGTTTCCCCATGGAAGGACAATGTTGCAACCTAGGCATCCTAGAGTAAACTCCAAACATTTGAACATGAAACCAAGAAACCCCATGCCATCTAGGGATTGATTCCCTTCTCTAGGATGCACAATGCTCCAACTCCTATCTAAGGATTTCGCCAAGAAAGTGGTCTCTCCATGTGGCCATCATGAAGGGTGTCCACCAACCTGTTAAGATAATTCCAATGGCTAAGGAAAGAATACCAATCCAACACCTATTTGAGGTCAAGAAATCATTGAGAAGGTTGCCTCCACCATGAAATCCATCACATACCATCTCCCATGCACTAATCCATCTTGGACCATCGAGGGGATAGAGATACACCATGTACCCCAAGTCTCATGAAGCACCCCAATCATGGTGTGAACAATTAAGAGTAAACTGGAAACTTAACACTCCCCCTTTACGAGAAAAATGTTTGCATTGGCACCCGTCAAATGCTTATGCAACTCCACCAAACCTACTACCTGCAAATCTACATGTCGTGTGGTATTGGAATCAACCACTATAACTGTAAAGAAATTGTCACCCATGCTATCACAACATCCCTGATGGACCCCTATTTTGGGTAAGGAAAGCCCATCTATTCCTTTTTTTTCTAAGGTTTGAGAATGCAAGTAATCTGAACAGGGAACATTATGGACAATTAATCAACTTATCTTGCATGCTTTATAATTTGTATTGTAAGTTGATTAAAAGTATTTGCTTATTTTCTAAAAACTTATTTTTTGAATAACGAAGTGCACACAAATGCTAATCATTTGACTGCAGTTATGAATTTTAGAGCAGATCCCTATTGGTGCACTTTAAGGAAGATAGAATCAAATAGATTCCTATTGGCACACTTTGAGGAAGATCGAATCAAGCAGTGGCTTGTCATTTTGACTATATGTCCAAAAGGGATTCCAAACTATCCAAGTGTCATATCATTTTTATACCATTTTAATGATTGAGCTAAGAAGACTGTGTGCCACCACATCAATTGTAGGAACATACATTATGAGACTGTTTGAAGCTTCAGTTAAATTGGAAGTTGATCAAGATGATCTGAGGAACCATTTTTTACTTAAATAGTAGAGCAAGCAAGCCTTGAGGCTGTACTATTTTTTCTTTCACGATTATGTTATTTTTTTTGGTTCCTTCCTTTTGAGTTCGAATACATTTCTAATGTAATTATCTTTTTTTTTTATGTTAATGAAATAAATACTTGTTGCAACCTATATTTGAGTATCCCTTTAAGTTCATGTAGTGATCTTGGATAGGGCCCACCCAAGGGAGGTATAGATACTTAGTGTTGTTAGGATAGATTTACTTTCAATATCATTTCATTCATTTTCGTAGAAAAGTGTGGCTTGTTGTAGTTTCCCTGCAAGTTTTACATTTTCTATAAATGTTGTTTTTCCAATATCTTTGCATAGGAATGTTGTAGATTTATTTTCGATAATTCAGTTTACTTTTATCATGTTATTTTTCTTATATGTATGAATCGATTATCCAACCTAGTCAAGGTTATCCCTCTGCATCTTAAATATTTGTACGGAACTGATCTTTGCTTCTCAACTTTCTGCATTCTATACCCCTGAGGTGGAGTTTCACTAGAGGATTTTGTAGCCAAGAGTGTTAGATTAGCCTAATCTTTCCCTTGAAGGGACTTATTAATAATTAAGTGCCAAGTGGAATATTTGGATCTTACACCTTGCAACGTGTAGTTAGCAGTCATTTAAAGTTTGTTGTAGAATGCTTTTATGTATTTAGGGTAATTTCATTTTTTTATTATCTAATTACATTTTCATACTACTAGACACATTCCCCCCTCTTTTATAGATGTATACATTTTTTTGAACCTTCATAAGTTTGTACGTATCCCTGGGTTTCATTTTAAGTAAGGTTGTAGATATAGTATTCTTGCTGGAATCTTGACTTGAAGGATATAGTATTATTGATGATATATGGAACCCACCACTTTTTGTCATTGTTGTTGGGGAAGTGTTCAATCTACAAAAAGGAAAGCATTAGTTCAAGTGAGTATTTGCTAAACCTTGTCTTATTGGTATATTGTTGTTATTAAGCAAGGCGCTTCAATATCTATCTATCTATCTATCTATCTATATAAGAATTTAGAGAATCATTTAATAAGAATCTTAAAATCATTCGAAAAATAAAAAATATATATAAAATCAAAACCTTTTGAAAATCAGACACACTTTTGTAGTATGAATGCCTAGATCCAGGGACAAATTCGGTCGATTCTTGCCAAAAAAAACCCACCACTCAATCTAAACCAGGATCAATCCATAGAATATAAGAGGAATAGAATACTAAAGAAAATCCTAAGATAAATTCTCCCCCCTAGCCAACTCATGAGAATAATTGGTCTCTTTGGAAACCCTCTTATAGATCCAAAGGATGAAACTTCTGATACAAAAGTTGAACAAGAAAACCCAACATCCAATATCCCATGTTAGATGAGGAGAATCCAATAATATATGGATTTCCCATTAGGGAATTCAATGATAATGATGCTAGGATGAAAAACATTAACCCTATTTCCTTACCCAAATTTCATGGTCTTACTTTAGAATATCTAGACACCTTTTTATTTGAGTTTGAGGTAATATGCAGGACATATGATTATATTGTAGATGCTAAAAAACTTATGCTCTTTCCCTCCACTCTAAAATATTCTTCTTTGAGGTGGTTCATAAGCCTAAAAGGAAATAACATCACTACATGGGATCAAATGATGTTAAATTTTGAGCATTAATTCACAATACTCTTGGATCTTTACTGAGAGAATAACATATACAGTATATCAATGCATAACAATCACAATAAGCATGACAAGCATCACAAGAATCAAAAGCATGAGAGACAAGAGACACAGAGTTTCCGTGGGGAAAACCCTAAGGTGAAAAACCCCACAACTTCCTCAGAGATAGAGAGAGAAATGGCTCAACCAAAATACACTTGAGATAGTCTCCTAGAGCAGATGATCCTCCTCCTCACTAGTGCGCCACTTTCTGAGTGAGAAAAGTGTGACTTTCCGAATGATCCAAATAGAGATCTCCCGATCTCTATTTATACTTAACCTGTTTGCCTAGTTACACTATGGGGCCAACTTGTTTATCTATATACATCCACAATATAATATATATTTCAGGGCCGACCCCACACATGGTGGTCTAATAACCCATCGGCAAGTACACACACTTGCGACACTTGTCAATCCACATGACGACACTTCCTTATAGAGGAATAACACATCTCTAATAAGGGTACAATAAATATATATGAAATACATAGATGGAATACATTCCGAAGTTACATATACATCAACAAATGAAAGACACGTTCATTGAAATATATAGGGATTAATGCAATGCCAGAGAAACTAGGGATGAAATATTTAGGATGGTACAAGGGGAGAATGAGTCACTAGAAGACTACGAGGAGATATTTTAGTTAATTTATAAAAGTGATCTCACAATTGTACCTTAGATGAGGAGTCCCTCAAACTTGTACTCCTTAGGCGGGTAAGGGGATAATTTCTCAAAAATCTAAATCTTTTATATAATGGTGACATTTATCAGCTAGACTATGATGAAATCAAACATATTTTCAAGAATCATTCTAGATCTACAGGTATAAATATTACAGAAAAGGGTCTTTCCTTTCAATCATCCAAACCTTCAAATCTCACCCTTACCAATTTTGACATAGGAAATCTATTGGATAGCATGAAGACAAATATCCATCACTCCTTAGCGCTACAAATGGACTCCATGCAAGCAAAAATGAAGAAGGAAGAAGATGGAAAATATTTGGCTACTTTTTGTCCTACATGTAGAACAAAACATAAAAATAATGAATGCCCATTGGGCCTAATGCAGGTTAGTACCAAATCCATAGAATGTTGTGGAATTTGTTCCAATAGCCATACTATTGAAAATTGTCCCTTTTTATCCCCACTAAAGGCCATTCTTTATGATCCAGAAGGAATTGTAGAACCTATCTACTAAGTGAACCTTAAAAGACAGATTCCATCAAGGCCTTTTCAATAGTCTCATGGACATACATCATTGAATAGTCTTATGGACAACACATTTTTCAACACTCTTATGGAAAACCACCATTTCAACAATCTTATGGACAACAACCTTTTCAACACTCTTATGGACAACAACATTATTCTACCTCTTTAACTCATATCATGAATAGACATCAACTAGACAATCTCCCTCACCTAATCAAATGTCATTCTAGTGGTAGGATCCTCAAGGAATGCCTCATAGATATGGGAAATATTTTCCACCTACAGGATGAAGGCCAAATCAATACCAAGTTTCCCTTATGCATCCTATAATAAGTAATCATATTCAACACCAAGAACAACACCCTACTATGTAAGCACCTATACCACCTCATCTACCAACTCAACTAGATCCAAATCCTAACAATAGGAAGGTTCAACCTATTTACAACAATTAGGTGTCTAAATACCCAACATATTCTGTAAACATGGTGGAGGCAAATGAAATAAATCTATGTTCATGAATAATTATAATAGATCCTGCTCCACCAAGCAATACAGAGTAGCACATCAACCCTGTTTCACGTAGATTAACCCACCCTCCTTAAGAGCAGTAAGCTATAGAAGAAGAGAACATATGGGGACTTACCATTTCCTTCTCCTCCATTCCCTAATAGATTGGAACATAGAGATCCAAGTAAAGTTGAAAACCCTATTTTAGAAGAACTCAAGAATATGTGTGTAAATATACTTCTCTTGCAAGACATAAAGGAGATCCCAATCTACAACTAGATCATTAAGGAGACCTGCATAAAAAGACCTGGGAGAAAAATGAATGATCTTGCCATTATCAATTTTGTAGGACAACTTGCTAAACTCATGTTAGGAAAGATCCTTAGCACATGTTGATCTAGGAAGCCCCATAATTGATGTGAACATATGTGAAACTCTAATCCAGACAATCCTAATTGATTTAGGTGTAGTTATCAACTTTATGAACAAAGATACCATGTTGAAATTGAACCTTCAAACATTTATGAGACAAACTACAATTTTTTTACAATTGGAAAATAGTTCAACAATGTGCCATGAAGGGATTCTAGAAGACATTGTTGTCTCCATAGACTCATTACAGTACCCAACTAGTTTCATTGTGTTGCAAGCAAAATCTAATCTCAGTGGATATCCTCTCATCCTTGGAAGGTATTGGTTTGCAACAATTGATGCATATATAGGTTGTAGAAAAGGGGACATGACCATTGCAAATGGCCTTGAAAAGAAAATTTTGAATCTTTATCCCCCTACCAAGCCTTATCTAGACACTAGAGAGCCTCTTTGGATAGAAGAGGAAGATGATTTTGATCAGCCCATCGATCTTACACTTACCACTGATATTGCTTTAGCACTAAGACAACCTCGGGAGGATGTGATCATCTCTAACTTCTTACAAAACACATATAATAGTCATGTCCTTCTAGGAGATTATCTTACATTTCAAGAGTGGGAAATTATTGAAATAGAAGAGCCTATGTGGTAGAGGCTATGTCTCATGGAGGAAAGGAATGTTTTTGCCAAAACCATTGAGGTCGCCCCTGTAAAAATCCTAAAAATCAGCACCCATTAAACCCCTATGCAAGAAGAGAAGATAACTCAACTTATTACCAAATATAAGGAAACATTTGCATGGGACTATGTAGACATGAAAGGTGTGCCCCCAAATATTTGCATACATTGCATCTACATCAAAGATGATGTGACCCTTTTTATATAACCTCATAGAAGGATGAACCCATATTTTAGAGACATTATCAACGATGAATTACAAAAACTCCTTGATGATGGATTCATATATCTCATCTTAGATAGTGAATGGATATCACCATTGGTGATAGTCCAAAGAAAGGAGGGAAGCAGAGAGTTTGAATAGAATATAGGGAGCTCAACAAAGCCACCAAGAAGGGTCATTTTCCATCGCCCTTCATTGATCAAGTGTTAGAAAGCCTAGCATGAAAGAAGTTCTTCTCTTTCCTAGATTTGTTTAGCAAGTACAATCAAATACAAATCCACCCAAAGGACCAAGATAATACCACCTTCACATGTCCTTGGGGTACCTCTTCCTACATAGTCCTCCCTTTTGGGTTGTGTAATTTCTCTGCCACATTCCAGAGGGGATTCTTTAGTATTTTTTCTAATTTCATTCATGAGATCATGGCTATATGCATGGATGAATTCACCCCTTATTGGGATGCATTTAAAGAATATCTAACAAACCTTGAAAATGTGCTTAAAAGATGTATTGAAATGAGCCTCTGTTTGAGCAATGAAAAGTGTGACATGTTAATGGATGGAGGGGTAATGTTAGGACTTTATGTTTCTACAAGTGGAATTTTGGTTTACCCATCAAAAGTCAAATTCATAATTAATCTACCTACACCGAAAAAAAAAATGTTAGAAGTGCATAGGTCAAGTTGGGTACTACAAAATATTCATCTAAGATTTTAGTAAACTAGTTGCCCGTATGTTTCTTCTACTCACCAAATATGCTGAATTTGAATGGAGCAATGAATGTCAGGGGGCATTTGAGTGCATCAAAGAGAAGATAATGAAGGCCCTTGTATTACAAGGACCTAATTGGGTATACCCTTCCACATCCACTCAAATGCATCAGACATAGAAATTGGTGCAGTGCTATGACAACAGGAAGATAAAGACCCCTATATAATATAATGCAAATTAGCAAGAACCTAGTAGGGCAGAGATGAATTACACTATTATAGAGAAGGAATTCCTTTCTATGGTTTATGCAATCAACAAATTCATACATTACATCACATATTATCAGGTATTTGTCCATACTTATCACTCAACAATTAAATACTAAATGAATAAACTAGATGTTAGTAGTAGGGTGATCATATGGCTATTATTATTACAAGAATTTGATGTTACAATACTTGATAAGCATGGAAAACATAATTTAGTAACAGATTTCTTGTCAAGACTTAACCATGTTGCAAATAAGGAACTTGTGGATGATGCATTTCCTTATGAGCATCTCTTTTCTATATCAACATACCCCATGGTTTGCTGACATAGAAAAATACCTAGCTATAAGGAGGTTTCCTCAACATTTCAGCTACAAGGAACATTACAACATAGTGAGGAAGAGTGTCACTTTCTCATGGATCGGAGGGTACTTGTTCAAGCAAAGGCTAGATCATATATTGAGAAGGTGCATAAGAGAAGATGAAGTACATAACATTATTCATGCATGTCATAATGAATCATGTGGTGGGAACTATGCAACTAAGAGGACATCATATAGAGTTTTGCAGACTGGGTACTATTGGCCAAAACTACTCAAAGATGAAAAAAACTATGTTTCAAGGTGTGATTAATGTCAAAGGATGGGTAAACCTACAAAAAAGGATGAGATGCTTCTTCATCCTCAAGTGACTTTGGACACTTTTGAGCAATGGGGAATGGACTTTGTAGGACCCATTAACCCTCCGTCAAATCAAAACCAGACACACTGGTTTATAATGATTATTTGAAAATGGGTGGAGGTCAAGGATCTAAGATTGTCAAATAAAGATTCAATGGAAAAGTTCATGTCTGAAGAAATTTTCACGAAATTTGGAGTTCCAAGAGAATTGATCACTAACAAAGGAGATCAATTCACCTCACATTTGATTGAGGACCTCAAGAAACAAACCAAGGTGAAGCATATACAATCAACCTCCTATCGCTCTTAGTCAAATGGTCAAGTGGAGGTAACAAATAGAGAAATAGAAAATATTATGACCAAGACAATCCAAATTCATATAAGGGATTGGGCCAACAAGATTCATGAACATGTATGGGCATACTATACCACAAGGAAGACAACCACGGGTCTCACCCCCTATGAATTGGTATATGGAAATAATATCACACTTCTTATTCAGTTTGAACTAAAGACATTAATGACAACAACATATATCAATATGTTTTTGTCATCAGCTCAAAATGAAATATTGTTACAACTTAGTTAGCTAGATGAGCTTAGACAACAAACTCTTCATCACACAGATTTGATCCAGCAACAAAAAAAATATGGCATGACAAATACATAAAGAAAAAAGACTTTAAAGAAGGAGACTGAGATATGCTTTATGATTTGAGGTTTAAATATTTTAAACAGAAGTTGATAACAACTTTTCAAATTGAGATCTATGACAATGAATCAGTAAGAATAAGAATTATAGATGAAGATCAAATACCACTGCTACTGAATGGGCACATGCTGAAACTCTACAAGAAACATATATCAAAGGCATACTCAGAGATAAATATTTAAGTCTGGTACAGGGCAGCAATGCCCCTTTTTATCTTAATATTTGGGTATGTAGAGAAGAATTTAAAAAAAAAAAAAATGAAAAAATGAAAAAAAAAATTCCCAGATGAAAACCTCCTTTGAGGAATTTGGGACAATTCGACAGATCAAAAACCTCACCGAGGAAATCTAATGGTGTATAAAATAACAAAGGAAAAAGCTGCATGGCAGCTTAGTCCCTGCCAAAGGGATTGGGCCACGTGCCACGCGGCAGCTACGCAGAAGCAACAGCATAAGAAAGAAGGCTAGAACACGTGGAAGAGAAGGTGAATGTGTTAGAACAAGTGTCAGGAGAGTTGGAACAGATGTCAGGCTAGCAGGAAGTTTGAGCAAAACCATCCGTGCACTAGTCTCAGTCTAAGCGGTAAGACAATGTCTGGACGCTTGAGAAATGCTGACCCGACGTCTAAGTATTGGCTGCTCAAGTGCAATGCCGACCCTCTGGATATGAACACTATTGTGATGCTGAGTTGGAGGAAACCTTCAAGAACCCTCAATTAGTAGCATTGGTAAGTCAATATCTTCGGGCAAGAATTATTTAACTGGTCAAATTCAAATTCATATTATCAACCTACTTTTCATCAAATGGTAATAATCAGGTTATGACATATCCTTACGCTCTGGAGGCGAGTATTTTCAATGGTATGCTATAATTCTCTTGAAGTTGGTCAGATCAATTTCTGATAATATGCAACCCAAGATCCATTAATTAATCGTCGCTACATTGCGCACGTTGATCATGGCTTTCCTTGTCAACATAAAATATCAAGGTATGATGGGTTGCTTATCTTTCTTTGACATTGAAATCTATCTATCGATCGAAATGCATGCAGTGATGAATATGTTTCGTTTGTTTGTGGCGTAGTATCTGAATTGTCGTGGAAGGAGGTGGTTCCCTTTGAAGCTCCAAGGCCGCGTGCCCGCATTCTAATTTTCACATTGTTCAACGCTCATGCATTTTGATTTGTCCAGTACTGTGCCTATGCCCAATTCGAGGGAGAAGTTCAGGACGGCCAGAACATTTGCTTCTAAAAATGCACTTGGATCGCCGCTGGGTGCTGCTTATTTCATCATCAAGTCTGAACGTGAAAATGAGAAGAGTGGTTATAGTAAGGTCAAGAAGCCAAGCAGAAAGAGAATGCAAAATGGAGCAGGAAGCCAAGCCAATAAGTCAAGCTTTCGAATTAGCAACTCGGTGCTTCTGCTCAAAGATTTTGTAGAGCATAATAACAAAGATGGATAATAACAACAAGCAACATAATAGTCAGCTGGAAGCCATGGCATAATAGTCAGCTGGAAGCCATGGCTTGTATTGAGAGTAAGAGAAGGAACGGACTAGAAGAGGAGAATATATTTTTTTGCAGCTTGAAAATCTGATTTGAATAAATAATTTAACCCCACTGAAATATCCGAAATATTGTTGAAATACAAACCGAAGCAGAAAGATACTTACCATCTAAGAAGGGGTGCAACCAATTGTACACCGTCCAAACTCATGCTCATGTAACTGGTCGTGTGATTCATGCTCTAGCTAATGGCGGCGTTGAGGTATGCAACCTATCATTGGATTCCCTTAGAGAAATAACCAATTGTTTGCTGGAAATAGACCAGTAGGTATTTAGAATCATATTGGAATACACAGTGGACATATGGATCAACCATGATCTGTTTGAACTAGTGGATGCGTATTTTGAAAACAGTTTACAGACCCTTGATTTCTGTATTGTGCTCGAGAATTGCTTGAGAAAGGCCAGGGATAACCACATGATTATTCAAAATGCCTTTCAACAAATTCCACCAAGAGTACGGCCTTCAGAGGCCCACGGTAAGAAAATGCTGGAGGAATTAACGAATTTTAAGAATGCCGGGAGCCCGTTCTCTGAATATTTTTTTAAGCATTTCGACCTTGTTTACGGAAGGCACATGCGGATGCTAGAGAAGCTACAGTTGCTGAGGAGGAAGCTCAACAGATTTCCCTGGGTTTCTATCGCAGAGGGTTTGAAGCAGCATATAGTAACAGAGGAGGTCGTAAGGGCAAAGGCGTCTATCACACTACCATTGTTAGTCAATAACGTCAGCACACTGCCAGGGGCATTCAGCATCTGGACATGCACAATGCCACCAACAAACGGCCCCGACACATGTCTAATATGCACGCTACAGAACCTGAATGTAAGAAGGCCAAATAAGGCTCCAAATCATGTGATTGGTGAAACACTGTTTTATCAAAAAAAACTTACGATAAAGGGTTTTGTAAATTGTTACAGAGTAATAGAATTCTAAGGAATTGATTCCTATAGTTTCTGCTGCAAGCAAGCATAGACTAAAAAAAGATGGGAAATTGTATAAAAATTTTTAAGTGAAAACCTCTCGTGGGGTGCTTATTATAGGTTATAGGTTGAAAATCTATTTCACATATAGCTTATGGTTTGTAGAATAAATGGATAAACAAAATGAAAAGATGAAAAATTGGTTTTGTTCTAATAATTTTTGCAATTGCAGGTAATTACTACAGACATGATATAACTTGTTGACTTCTTCCATCAAAATGCAAGCAAATGAATGTATATCCATCTTTTAGCATACCCTTGTTATCCGCAACTACTATCCATCAATCATCCCTACAAAATGAAACATAGAGTAGCATAGTGAAATTAATATAATCTCATAGATACCCAAAGTTTCAGAAACTCCATTAGATATCCAATTCTCAATGCAAAGTATTATCAAGGGTGATGAATTGTATGCCGAAACAAAGCATTTTTCTATAGAAAATGCATTTCCATAATTTCTACATTCTGCAAATCTTTACAACAAAAGTAATATCTACAACTAGTTTTGCAACTACAAGGATTGATGACCACACCAAGATTTCAATCAAATGGACACACTCTACATCATATCAACGCCATCAGCTAAGTGTAAGTTATCCAAAGGTATGTTTTTATATGTACGTATTTAATTTGATTGCATACCTTATAAAACTTAGTGCATGCAACATTACCCAATCCATGATGAGGACATCATGACTAAATTTGGGGCGAGGATGAAATTTTATTTGAAATTTATGTCATCTAACTATGGAGTGCCAATCCAAGTAGTAAGGCCACATGCAAGAAGACCTAATGGTTACTAAATCTAGTAATCATGAGTTAAATTGGATCATCATGAGTATGAGTGGATGTATGCTGATAGGATAGTTTGGTGGCAGAACGAATGATGAGGGAAATCAAAATCTAGATATGATGGAATGTAGAGGCATGATAATGTAAATTGCATATGAAGGAAAGTTGAGTAATAAGGGGGCTCGTTTTGAATTCCAAGTGAATATAAAGACAAACATATCTTTGCATGTGCTCCATCCTCTATTCAGCGAGCAAATATGCATTCATAGGAAACCTAGTGAAGGAATAGGTCCAAGGGAGGAGAATAAAATAGTAATCTAGAGCCAACCATCTATCTTCTTTGAGGGGTCCCTATAAAGGAAATGCAAAAGAGATAGGGATAAAATTGAAATTCTAAAACGTTTTGTATTCTAAGAATGAAGTAGAATAAGTCCAATTACAGCAATATGAAGGGGATACAGTGGCATGTTTACATGTTCGACTAGATCAACAAGTAACTTGTAGACGCCATCATCTCTCACCCCTCTAGCCAAAGTCCTCGGACTAGATAGACTACAATAAAAAATTGTGCATTATTGTCCCTCGAAAGAAATTCCCCATTGTACATAAGATATCACTTAAATCAAGAACATCACCTAAAGGAATCTAAAAATAAATGTATCCAACTCTTCTCATAGGATAAGTGGACTCATCACCAAGATCCATAGTCATGCCTCCCCATCATTTCTTAAATTTGTTGAATAAATACTCTCCATATGTCTTATGTCTCAAATATCCATTTCTCACATACCAAACAACACTAGAAACAATGTCGTAGGTTATGCAAGAGACCAAATCCATATACATCCTAGAAAATGTGCAATATGAAGAAGAAATAACCCTTACAAAGGTCAAGGTGCTTCTCACAAGCATCCTAGGGTTTGAAACCCAACAACCTCACCAAGTTCAAATACCTCTCCCAAGTAATCTGCAGTTGAAAAACAAGATCCGTCTTACTTTATAGTGATCTCAACCAAAACTTGATCTTATACCATGTTGAGAATTTTTGTAAAAAGTTCTTTCTCAAATTTTAATGTAAAATATAAATTTCACCTCATTTACAAGAGGTTTCTTGGATATTAACCCTCTAAATTTTCAGCCTTCGGTATCTTATTAAATTGAGTATAAAATAGTAGTGGAAAGAGTACAATAGTTCACTTTCTAATAGCCTAATATTCTAGGAAATCCAAGGAGAAAATATATCAAACAATCCAGATAAGTTTCATCTCTCTAGGGAAACTTATCCCACATAAACCAGATTTGCAAATTCACTTGTATAATCGTTATAACATTAGTAAAACAAAATGTATAGTAGTATAAAAACAATCCTTAGATTCCTCAGTGATGATTTCAAATCACTTAACAATTTTGTTTTTACTTATGTTAAATCATCAAGACACATATAATTGTAAATAATAATACATGAAGAATATATATAGTTGAACATCAAACCTTGGAAATACACTAGTTTTGTATAGTTGAAAACTTCATTTATGTGCTCAAGATAAAGCACATGTACATACCATAGTCCTTTCTAAAGGATAGTAGAGGTCCATTATCTCTCCAAAACTCTAGCAAGGTGAAACAAGAAAACCCCAGCTCAACCAAGGAGCTTCATATGCAAGAATCTCTCAAACACATCTTCCAAGGAAATATGTCCTCTTCTTTTCTTCTTCTCCACCAAGATACCCTAGGGTTTTATAAAAAGACACTAATATTGAACCTCCAAGGGATAAACCATAACCCTAGACCTCTAAGATGCTCCAAGATATACACTAAAACAAAATTGGAAAAAATCACCTAATTTAGCATCCTTTTTTAGTGTATATTTTCCCCATCGAGTTGGAAAGCACGGCGTTAAACTTGGCATTTCCTTATGTTCCATTAATGCAACCAGTTTAGCGCGTAGCACCAACAATAATGCCCTATTTAGCGTCAGGATTACTTCCATGTTTAATGCTAGGATTAACATCATGATTAGTAATAGGTTTTAGTGCCTAATTTAGCATCAACTATCTGCAAATTAAATTTATAGAAATAGAAATGAAAAATGGTAAAAAAAAGAAACCAAAAATTGGAAATATTGCGATTTGTACCCAGATCACTTTCCAAGAGGTAATATCTCTATTTGAGCTACATTCCCATAAAAGAATATGATTAAAAGTGTAAATCTGAACTAAAACTAAATTAACCTAGTGAAAATTAGAACTTATGAAAATATGAGTAGAAAATGGTAAAAAAAGAAAATAAAAATGGAAAATGTTAAGGGAATTTTGGGGTTTGAACCCAAATCATTTTCCAAAAGGAAATAACTCTACTTGTCAACTTGAGCTACATTCCCATAGAAATATACCTTTAAAAGTGTATATCTTAAATGAAATTAACCTAAATTGTGCATGCAAACAAGTTAATACAAATGGAAAAATAAGAAATAGATTGTTGCTAGGATTTGAACCCAAATCTCCTTACATTAATGTAAGGGTATTCCTTAATCTATAGTCATGAATTAGATCTATGCATTAAACAAAACCCCCAAAATGCCTGTTTTTTCCTTCTTTCTCCATTAAAGATGTAGTAATAAAACAACAATAAACATTAGAAAATCAATAAAGAAAAATCAAAGCAAAAGAGGGAGGGAAAATGAGAAGGAAAGGGATGAGCTAGTACCTTCCTTGTGGAGGTTCCACCATGAAACCCTATCCTCCATTCATGAAACCCTAAACCTGCAACAACAAAATAACAATAAACATTAGAAAATAAATAAATTAAAAGAAAAGTAAAATAGGAAGAAGGATAAGTCATTAGCTTTGTTATGGAGGTTCTTGATGAAACATTCTCCCCCATACATGAAACCCTAAACCTACAACAACAAAAAAACAATAAACATTAATAAATCAATAAAGGAAAAAAGGTAAAAGAGGAGAGGAAAAGGGAAAGATAATCCATTATCTTCCTCATGGAAGTTCCTCCATGAAACAAAAACCCTATATTCCATGAGGATGAAAAACTAAGAGAGGAAACCTTAAGGGAGAAAAAAGAAGGGTGGAGAAGAGAATATAAAAAGAGAGGAAATGAGAAAATAATGAAAGAGTAGGTTTTCAGGGGCTTTTATGAGGGAAAATTAGGAATTTTAATTAAAATAATTGAAAATCCCTCCAACTCATGAGTATTGAGGCAAGTGGCTTATTTTTAGCCTTTGATATCTCTTAGCTTTATTTTTGAAAAGTTTCCCTGGATTTTATTTAGTCATTCAAAAATATTGGCGCTAAACCTGCCACTAAATTTGGTGCTAAATTTGGCACTAAACCTAGTACTAAACATGTCACTCAATCTGGCTTTAAATATGGCACTAAATTTGGATTTAAATATGGCTCTAAATATGGCTCTAAATATGGTTCTAAGCTAAATATGGCTCTAAATATGGTGCTAAGCGAAATATGGCACTAAATATGGCGCTAAATTTGGCACTAAATTTGGTTCTAAATCCAGCTCTAAATCTAGTGCTAAATTTGGCTCTAAATCTGGTGCTTAAGCCATCATAGGAAATAGCATTGACTTTAGTGTCATCCTGTGAAATAGTGTCGAATTTTCATAAAAACTACAAAAAAGGTCCTTAATAAAGTAAATGGAAGAAAAAAGGAATCTAAAATGGATGTTAATGGCAAGGTTTTGTTGTAGTGTATACTCCAAATGTCAAGAAACTTAATGACTATAAGAGAAAGATATGTATTAGTACAAGTGAATAACAAGAGAGAGATAAAGAGAGATAGAGAGAGGGGGGGACTAGTGTGCACTTCTCTCCAAGGTCACATCTTAAAACATGAGTGAATATGAAATGAGTACAAATATATGAATAAGAAGTGCTCTTCCTATATTTATATGAAAGGTAAGTGGGGGTGAACGATACAAAGTGAGCTCAAGCCATTAAAAGCAGCCTATCATGAGCAGTTGTAGGCCAACACAATTGAATTTATCCACTACGAAGTACACATGTCATGATCCAAAGTGATGTCATACAAAATAATGGTTCCAATATGGTGTAGCTATATAAGTTAATTCCACATGTCTCTATCACAAGCCTCCACAAAATCCATCCATCCTCCTAAGTGATGTACTCCATTAGGTTAGTTTCTCCCTACAAGAACATTATTGCAACACAAGTTTCCTCGAGCCAAATCCAAGCCTCAAAAAAGAATCTAAGTAAACTCATGTCATATAGGGTGTAATTACCTCCTATAGAATTCACAATATTCCTCCTCTTGTGTGGGTCATTCTCCAAGAAAGTGGACTCTCCATCTAGAAATCCTAAAGGATGTCCACCAAATTGTCAAGATGACTTCAACGTTTAAGGGGAAAATACAAATCCAACACCTATATGAGGTCAAACAATCAATGAGCAAGCTACATCCACTATGAAAATACATCATGAACCCTATCCCATGCACCAATCTATCTCAGACCATCCAAGAGATGAACATACACCATGCAACCCAAGTCTAATGAAGCACCCCAAACATGGTGTAAATTTTTTTTGAGTAACCCAAAAAACTAACACATAGGGCTAAAGATGTTTCTCTATTTTGTTAATTAAGTTAAGTTATAGAAAAAAAATCATTGCACCAAATTATTATTCACTTATTATTGTTGGGTGTGGTAAGATTGAATGTTAGAATGGTGTGATCACTAATGTGTATCAATTACCGAGTTTGAGTGAAAATTTGTTGTTTGCACCCCAACTAACTTGGATTGGAAAGAAAGTAGATTTTTGGCCAAACTTATTTGTTTTTAAAGTAGAAACAATAAATTTATGGTTGTTTTATAGGTTTTTCTTAACCCCAAAGATATGTTGTATAAATTTTATGACTTTCCCATAAAATATCTAGGACCTATTGCACTCAAAGAAAAGACTATTGACTAAAGAATTTGTTTGCGTGGAAGACTCAAACATCTCAATTTCCATAGTATGAAGGTAATGCTAAAACATACATGGTTATAGGACTACCTAGGGTTATTTCCCCTGGTGGTTATGCAAAGGGTGTGTGCTTGGAAATAATCACTAGGATGCATTTGAAAGAGTGAAGGCTTGGAGTGCAAAGACTTAGTTGGAACTTGTCCATAGTGAGCTATGTTCCCTGAACAAACCATCACTAATAGGTGCACGGTATGTTTTTACTTTCAATGATAAATTTTCTATGTATACTTGGATATATAGAATAAGGATCATATCTTTGGAAAATTCAAGGAATTTAGAGCATTGGCTGAAAAACAATGAGCTCAACCTATAAAATTCTTAAGATCAAATATTGGAGGAGAATATGTTGGAAAGGCATTTGAAAACTACTTGTCACAAAACAGTATCTCTTGGTAGATATGTTCTTATCTTACACACCTCAATATAATAGTGTGGTTGAAAGGAAGAATCTAACCTTGTTGAAATGGCATGCAATTTTCTTTAGTCCAAAGGATTGCCAACTAGATTTTGGGTAGGTGTTGTTTACTACTCAAGTTATCTTCTAAATTTGATTCAACCAAAGATGTATGGGATATGACCCATTTTTGGAAATGGAGTGGGAGAAAACCCTCAGTTGAAGACCTCATAATATTTGGATGCATGGCATTGGTTCATATTCCTGAATAAAAGTACTATATGCAAGGAGTCATGCTTGTATTATTGTAGGATGAAGAGTTGAAGACCTACAAATTGTTTGATGCAGTGAAACACGAAATCATTTACAATAGAGATGTTGTCTTTGATGAGAATACATTAGGTATTACTCTATCGAATTCCTCTTTTGGCTTGTTAAGCAATGATCCATTGTATATTTTGCATAAATATAGACCAATTAACATCTACACAAGGCTGCAAATTGGACAATCAACACATGTTCCATTGTAACGTGCATTCAACCTTCTATAGAAAAATCAACCACAAGTTTTGGAATATCTAACCATTCCATTCATGAAAAAATTGGTTCAAATACTTCTACAAAGATCATTTGTCTTCCCAAATGGGTGACTAAAACAATTGAAGTTGTTTGTGTTGATGTAGGAGATGTTAATGACTCAAGGAAGACTAGAACTAAAAAAATGTGGTATTGTTTCTCTACTGGCATGAGTGCTAAAGGCATGCAATCTCGATACACATGCAAATACACATGGTCGACCTAAATGGGATGATGTTATGGTTTTCAAGTATCATTTCTTAAGAATAATAAACATGGTACATAGCTCCTTGACTACAAGAAAATAATATGGTGAAGTGTTGATGTGTCTATAAGACCAAGTTCACTTTTTAAGGCATTGTTGAAATGTATAGGGCTCACTTGGTAGAAATGGATTTTTCTCAACAGGGAGTAATCAAATACACTAAAAAATTTGTCCTTGTTGCAAATATGAATTCTTTTCAACAAATTCTTTTTCTTGATACTCATTTTGGATAAGAGTTACATCAAATGGATAATAAAAGTGCATTCCTATATGGTGATCTCACTAAACGATTTATATGTGTTGTCAGAAAAAATACTCTTATAGCAGGGTAAAGACTACCAACGTACTGGGGTTATTAGATAGACATATAAAGCTTTGAAAACATTGTTATTAAGAAAATAGGATTGGGGTTAGGAGAGTATGTACCACTTAGAAATGCAACATTAAACTAGTACACAGCATGAAATGCAAGATTTAACCTATAAATACAGTAGAAAAGGTCCACACAATCCCCAACAGGTTGAGAGTGTTGAAAAAGACAGTCGCAAGTATGGTTGGTAGGAATCCTACCAGTGAGCCACCGCTGTGCCACCAAACGAACCCACAAAGAAACTCGAGTAGGAAGGGACCATCGCCACCGAACAAACACGAGCAGGAAGCCATTATCGCCACCACCGAACCCACTGGAGCAGGAACCCACCATCTCCACCACCGAACCGACGGAAACCTCCAACAAGGTCTGCTGTAGACGAGCTCATTGGCCTATGGTGCACCGCGGGCATGGGGCAACCATCCATGTCGGGAGAACTCGTGGAGAAAACCAGGCACAACAGTGAATGCCATCCGAACGGGAGTAAGGCACCTTCCATCTGCAACAACACAGAACAACAACAAGATACGACCAGAACCGGAGCAAAAGTGTGGCAGAATGCAGGGTGATGTGAACATGTAATGGGGTGGTGGAGTGACCATAGACCGAGCCCGAGCAAGAAAATACGGGAGGAAAGAGTGTCCGCGGGAAAAGTGCCCAGTGACCGTGAAAAATCGTGCCAAAAAGGCCGCTTTAAAGCGCCCACCCACCTCAACAAGGGCCCCGCCATCTGGGCCTCGTCACGCCATGTGCCGAGGTGCCCACTTGGCGTGGGGAGTGGATCCAGGTGGGGTATCCAACAACTGGCATCCCTCCCCTAAGCAAATTCCTAGAAATATTTTAAAAATATAAAAAAGTAAGTTCATTGTACTTGGCTTGTTTTTTATTATGCCTTTATTGTGTTTTCCGTTAAAATGGTATGAGTGGTTGTTTTTCCAAAGGTGCTTATCTTACTTTGGATTACAAAATTGGGATACAAAGGAAGTCAAAGTCAAAGTTGTCGATCTTCATATTTGACTAATTTTTAATCATGTGTCTTTTTAATAAATATATATATTATTAATATTTTTTAATTGTTAGAAGGACGATCCGAGTTCAATTCCTCTTAGGGATGATCTAGTTAGGAGGAGACACTTAAAATACAACTAGTTGAGGGTTGATAT
This sequence comes from Larix kaempferi, assembly GCA_027924585.1. Lineage (NCBI taxonomy): Eukaryota > Viridiplantae > Streptophyta > Pinopsida > Pinales > Pinaceae > Larix > Larix kaempferi. Next base: position 11,537,817 of record BSBM01001197.1, on the reverse strand, counting down.
GGCCCAATCCTGGTGTGATTCCTGGATGATTTTGATAGCCTAGATGTCCCTGAGTCATAGTTTCACTCTTGCAAGTCAAAAAAAATCTAGCAAACAAACAAACAAAAAGTTATAAAATCTTTAATATTTGACTCAATTATTATGATAATTTTTTATAAATTTTCTTATTAATAATTAATTATAAAAATCAATATTTAAATTCATTGTACTTGTCTACTTTTATTAAAAAATCATAAATATTTAAGTTCATTGTACTTGTCCACATTTTTGTGTATGTTTATGTTTTATAGGTGTTTATGTCAATCAATCTGGATATTCAATAATCCATATTGCTAGATAAGTACTTATTTTTGGTGCTTATCTTCATGATGCAAATGCATTCAACTACGAAGCAACAAGTCATGAAGTCAATTTCCCTCTATTCTACCCTTCATGGATATAATTGTTTAATTTTTTAAATTCTTATTAATTGAATAATTAAGTTAAATATTAAATTGATTGTGTTTTAATATATTATTATTTCACTTTTCCAATTAATTTTAACATACAAAATATATTTTTTTAAATTTAATTCAGTATAAAATTTTGATTCTTTTATTATTTTTAACACAAAAAATTAAAAATAAATAAAAATAATTACCATTCGATATTACTTTGACCTTAAACTAACCACTTAACTTGTAACCTGTGAACACCAAAGTGTTTGTTTTCTATGTGTAGTTGTAATCACCAAGTCTAGCTATTATCACCTATCTGCTTCTAGTAGCTAGTAGTTAAATGGATTGTCTTCCATGAACTACTCATTACATCTCGGATCAAAAGTGGAGAAAATAGTTAAATGGATTGTGTGCCATGAACTACTCATTACATCCCGGGTCAAAAGTGGAGAGAATTACACTAACGGTGTAACTAGATTGTCCCTCAAATTTTATTTTTTTTAAATTAAACTAAAAATAATATATTTTAATTGACTATAAAATATTGATTATTTTATTATTTTTAACACAAAATTAAAAATACATAAAAACAAACATTCAATATTATTTTGATCTTTCTACAAGAAAAATAAATAAAACTAACCACTTAACTTGTGGTGGGTGAACAACCATAGGCCATAAGTTAAGTGCCACTAGAAAATTAAATCTATTACTTGTTCTCCATGTGTAGTTGTAATCACATCATTGTCTATGTCTCAACTAGTTGTTATTACCTGCCTTCTTCTAGTAGTTAGTAGTTAAATGGGTTGTTTGCCATGAACTACCCGTTATCCATGCATCAACTACCAGTTATTTTATATATATATATATATATATATATATTTTATATATTATTTATTTCAAATAACTGTGACCATAAAATCAATCTAGACAACACACTTGTCTCATCCTCGTGCAATCTAGGATCCGTGGAGATCAACCTTCATCCCAAATAAACTAGCACAACCACTCAACTTGTGGCCGATAAACATCGATAAGTCACAAGTTAATTGCCGTGAACAAATTATCTGTCTATGCCTTAACTACATGTTACCTTATTTAGTTAAATGGATTGTCTACTACCTATTACCTTATTTAGTTAAATGGGTTGTTTGTCACTACCTGTTATCCATGCATGAACTACGAGTTATCCATGCAATTAAATGACGAAAATGCATGGGGACAGTACATGTGTCTCATCCTCCTTCAATCTAGGAAAAGCATAGATGGTAATCCACCCCAAATTCTAAGATATATACACCTATCGATGTAAAAATAGAGAGAATTACATCAATAGATACTAGCACAACCACTTAACTTGTGGCCGGTAACACCTCTAGGTCACAAGTTAAGTCTCATTAACAAGTTACGTGTTACTTGTTCTCTATGCTTAGTTGTAATCATATGTTGTCTATGCCTTAGCTACCTGTTACATTCTTTAGTTAAATGGGTTGTCTATCACTACCTGTTATACATACATAAGCTATGAGTTATCCATGTATAAGCTACGAGTTATACATGCATCAACTACTAGTTATTTTTTATAATTGTTTATTTCGAATTTTGAACGATGCCCATAAAATTAATTTGGACAGTACACTTGTCCCATCCTCCTTCAATCTAGAAAAAGTATAAATGGTAATCCACCCCAAATTCTAAGATATAAACACCTATCAATGTAATTATTATAATACCTACCTATATAATCAAACTAACCACAATTATTCAATTATCCCTCAACGTATCATTACATACATTGTGATAATATAGTATTAATGCATTGTAGTTTACTTACATGTGTAAACCTCCACACCAATGCTTACAAAACTATACATGAATGTTAAAGTTAACCATCTATATTTATCAAACCCTCTCCATTCTAAGGCATTTAATAAAGAAAATGCTCCTTATTACTCAAGTTGACCATCTATATTTATCAAATCCTCTCCATTCTAAGGCATTTAATAAGGAAAGTGCTCCTCACTACTCACTATATAGAACACTCAACAATTTGAGGGTTGAAGTAATTCTTCGAACTTGGTTGGACCAAGACCATAGCTCCTCCTCGCCAAGTTTATGAACCCTTATGCAAACCTTACAAAATTATTGACATCATTGTAATGATCAAAAAGGGGAATTGCTTGGGCCTTCTCCTTAACATCATTTTCTCAATTCCAATGTGCCAGAGTTATTAGAGAAGTCCACTCTTCTTGCTCATGGTGTTTACCATCAATAGTATGAGGAAATATTTATGTTGTTAAAAAAATGTAAGCATGCATTTTTGTGAAAATAATGGTTATTTATATTTACATGGCTTTATGTTTTTAATTTTTCAACAGGTGTTTAGCATCAATAGTATGAGGAAATATTTATGTTGTTATCAATAGTATGAGGAAATATTTATGTTGTTAAAAATGTAAGCATGCATTTTTGTGAAAATAATGGTTATTTATATTTACATGGCTTTATGTTTTTATTTTTTCAACAACACATATACAACACATATAGTAAGTGAAATAACAATAAGGTATTGGAATTCACTTGCACCATATCTCAAAAAAGTGATATTCTTATTGGGAGTCCAATTACTTTCTTTGAGTACTTGAAGTTTTTCAATGATATAACAATAGACCCTAAGAATTTAGTTCAATTAATTAAGTTAGTTCAATTAATTTTGCTAATTTTTTTTATAAGTGCTAAATTCGAATCCTTCCAAATAAGATGCACTAATCTACTCAAAATAGTTTACTAAGAGTGTTCTTATACTTGCTGAAGGCAGTTATATAATAATCAATTTTGTTTTTGATTTTTAATTACTTTCAATTTTTTAAAAATATTTATAGAAAGTTTTCAATAGTTTTTAAAAATATATATATTAAATTTAATATTTAAAAATTAAAAATAATTTTTATAATATTAAAATTTCAAATTATTCATTTTTAATTGGTTAAAAATTATGATTAGACTAATTTCCCCTAATTTGAGGATTAATTGTCAGAAATTAAAAAAATATCAAATTTTAAAAATCGCTAACTTAACAAGTGGATGCTCATTTGTACGGTTTACAGTTTACTCATTTTAAATTTTAGTTCAACGCTTTTTAAATTTTGTATGTGCACTGTTCACAGTTTACTCAATTTAGGTTCAACGCTGTGTGTGAGAATGCGGGCAAATGTCGTTCATAGTACAAATGAACCATCAGGACTATCACATCTATCTAGACTTAAAATAAGGACCGCATAATTATATGGCGTTTTCCCAATCCACGTCATGTGAGAGGAAATGTTTCACTCGTTTGAAAGTTTCAATTAATATTATTATTAATTGAGTATAGTTTTAATATTTTTACTTTTGAAAATATTAATTATTAATTATTATTTATTATAAAAAATATTTATATATAATTTTATTAAAATTAAACATAATAAATTTAATTTTTAAATGTACAATATAGATGAAGAAAATATTTTGATTTTATATTTTTAAATCAATTTCATGTAATATTTTGATTTTATATTTTTAAATCAATTTCATGTAACCAAGCATAAGCATAAGCATGATATATTGTTAACTAGTTTTATTGGTGAATGAAGAGAACAAATTATGTATTTTAATCAATTTTATCTATATTGTCTACAAACAAATAAAAGCCTGTTATTAAGCAATTTTAAAGTGTTATTGTTATATATAATAATAATAATAATAATAATAATAATGACATATATTAATAAAAATTAAAATTACTTTAATTATTATTAATCAATTTTATTACTCAATATTATAAGTAAATTATTAATTATTTTTTATAGATAGGTTGGATTTATATTTTTAATCAATTATATATATATATAAGTAAATAGAGAAGTAAGACTATATTAACACACTCAATTAAAAGAAATGCACCATATCTTCCTCTTCTTAATTTTGTGTACTTCACAATTTTAATTTTCTCTACCTAATATGTTATTTAGTACATCAAGAGCATTCTATATACATCATACTATTGTCTAATTAAAAATTAACCAACAATAATAACAAGGATTTTCATTTTCGAAAAATGGCTAATGGAAGTAAACCATGAATAAAATACTTAATAAGTCTTACATTGAGTAATAGGATCAACTGATATAGTTTGGAGAAATTCTCCAGAAAACATACTCATAAATCATAAAGCATTAATTTTAAGTTGAAGACCATCTTGGAAATTTTGTAAAATGGAACTACTTCTAAAGGCATCACCAATCTATAGATACACTATTTTATAGGTTCGTGGTAGTCTATTCATCAACAAATGAAATTGGGAAAACATTGTCTGTGTGCTTGTCCAAAGTACAACTTCAATAATTTCTAATTTAATAAGAAATGACACAATACTAACTACTATACTATATCACAAAAGAATAACTTATATCTAACTATTGCATTGATATATCAACTATTATAAATTGGAGAAATTATCCAAAAAGCAGACTCATAAACCATAAACAATTATTAAAGTAGACAATTATATTTACTATGGACCTAATGTTAAACACAATAAAGAAATTACAGTTCTTGCCATCTAGCAATAAGATTAAGCATTAAATTTAAGTTGAAGTCCATCTTGGAAATTTAGTAAAATAAACTACTCCTAAAGGCATCACCAATATGCAGATACACTATTTTGACTATATACAATTATTAATTAAATTACTTATAAATTATTTTCAAAGGGCAGGTATAAGCAGCTTTGTTGCTATTTTATACTTATTTATAAATAATAATAAAAACATCACTTAAATTTCCCAATAATTGAAAATATTCATTTTACTTAACTATCAAATCTCATTAAAAACTCTTATATAATTAATAATAATGTAAAAAAATTTAAAAACATAGTTAATGAGAATAAACTTTTCATTGGTAACCAAACTAATAAACAATGAAAAAACACTACAATCCTATTTTTCAACTTCCCATCCTATCTGGGATAAGAAAACTAGGTTGTTTAGCTCATATGATATGTGAATGTCATGTATTCAACAACTTCCCATCTTATATGTCACCTGTGAACCAAAATAAATTTATGAATTTTTAAAATACAATTTCTAAGTTTTTGATTGGTTTATAATATTTATGATGGGACATAAATCCTTGCTAGAGTGTTTTTATTTATCAAATTTTAAAAATAAATAAAATTAATTTTTAAACTAAAATTCTTTAAAACTGCCACGTTTAATTGCTGGTACCTGTAAAATTAAATGTAATTCAATGCTTGGTATGCTCGAGAATATCGTATACCAAGGTCTCGTCGCCTCAATGAAAGGAGTATTCGTGAAAGGGACAAGTTTGTACACATTCATAAAGGCTCATTAAAAGTCGCAGTCCTGTAGATGAGCACCCTTGTGTAAGTGACCAATTGCACTCTCATATTGGTCCATGGGATTCATATGAAAGTAGAGGAAGGAGGGGTTGGTCAACCCCCTAGATCTGTGTAATTTTTGTTGTGTAAAAAGTGGGGTTTTTTCACCCATTGGTTTTTTTTTTGCTTCAAGTACAATGTGAAGTGATTTATTATGGTCGGTCTAGTCATCACCTTCAACCAATTTTTTAGCATATCCTATATCCTTGAGACTTCCAGCTGGTTGTTTAAGGATATGTTGGTTTCATAAGGCTTTCAACTGATTTTCTCAAGATTTGTTGGTATGTTAGGGTGTTTAGCTAGTTTCTTTTAAGGATTGTTTGTTTCTTTGGGGTTTTAATAGTTGAGGGTTTTCTTAGGATTTACTAGTTTCTTTGGGGGTTTCAGTTGGTCCTTATAGGATTTTATGGTTTCAGTAGCGTTTTCAGTGACATGGTTTCAGTAGCATGTTAAGTTGGTTTTCCCATATTTTCTTAGAGACTAGTCTTTAACATTATTTCTTGTTGTTTTAATGTCATTTGTTGGTTTCTTTTTGGCATTGAGATGGTATTTTCTAGATTTGCTAGTGTATTTTTTTGAATTAAAGATGATTTCCAAAGTTTGTTTGTTTCCTTCTACTTTTTGCTTGATTGTTGTTTATATTAATATTTTCAGAAGATATCTTAGGGTTTGATCGGTCATGTTTTGTCTCGCAGCCTGATGGGAAAATTCCAAGAGATAAGATAATCGACGGTGGGGATGATGCATTCAATACCTTTTTCAGTGAGACATGTGTTGGTAAGCACGTTCCTCGTGTAGTTTTTCTGAATCTAGAGCCAACTATCATTGATGAAGTTCAGATTGGTACATACATGCAACTTTTTCACCCAGAGCAATTTTCATCAATGGTACAGAAGATGCCGCTAAAAACTTCACTCGAGGACATTATACTAATAAGTCAATATCACCCTCTAACCATTTGATTTCATCTTTCTCCCCTAAATCGACAGTTCATTAAGTCATTTTCTATTTTTTTGTATAGTTGGTAAGGAAATAGTGGATCTGTGCTTGGATCGAATCTAGAAGCTAGCAAATAACTCTGAGGAACCTCCAACAATTAAATGATGAAAATGCATGATATATCAGAAATAGCAAAACACATAAGATATTTATTTCAATCATAGGCCACTTCGAGGGGGAAACCTCCTTTGAGCAAGCTCAATACAAATAACTCGTGGATGCCTTCATTAGCATCAACACATACTTATATACTAAATCTAAGCTAAACAACTATTACTCCCCTTGAATGTGGGACAATACAATATACTCACAGGACGACTTACAAAGCATATGCGTCCAACAACAATATACTAACAATGTGGGATAATACAATATACTCACATGACGACTTACAAAGCATATGCTTCCAACAACAATATACTAACAAAGTAAAGAGAAGGGTTGACACAAGTTCCTAACATCCCCTCCCCCTTAGAAAAAGCTTTGTCCTCAAAGCTTTAGATGTGGAAATTGTTAATGAATCTGAAGGAGTGGTTCCCATGTAGCATCCTCTGGTTGCATTCTGTGCCACTAAATTAATACCTCTGTGATGGATCGAGAGAGAAGCTGACGAGTGCACCTATGGAGGATGGCCTACGGATCCAAAACGATGGCTCCTTCATTATCCAATTATGGTAAAACAGTTTGTGCTTTGATGTTGGTGCCAAGAACTTTGTTTAGACAAGAGACATGAAATACTGGATGAATGCGGGAAGAAGGAGGAAGTTCCAATTTATAAGCAACATACCCAATATTCTGAAGAACCTTATATGTCCCATAGAACTTTGGAGAGAGTGTATGATGCCCTTTGAGTTTCGGGGAGGATTTCTTGCAAGGCTTTAGATGAAGAAAAGCCATATCACATGCTTGAAAAGTGCACTCAAAACAGTGTTGATCGTCTTGTTGTTTCATTCGATTTCTTTCCATGTGAAGATTGCCCTGCAAAATGCGAAGAATCTGATCACGGGTTCGAAGAACCGTGCCAACTGCCTGAACCGGTGAACTAGTGGGGGTGTATGGAAGAAGCATTGGCGGTTCCTAACCATAGACTGCTTCATATGGAGTCATTTTAGATGCAGTGTGGTAGGAGGTATTATACCACCATTCAGCGAGAGGGAGCCACTTTTCCCACTGATACTGTTGTTTGGAGGTGAAGCAACGAGGATAAGCTTCCAAACATTTGTTGATAATTTCAGTCTGACCATCTGTTTGTGGGTGATACCCTAAACTCATCTTCAGTTTGGTGCCAGTGTGGCAGAATGGTTCTATCAAAAAATGATTGGTGAAAGTTGCATCACGATTTGAGACAATGAAAGAAGGGATTCCATGAAGACGAAAGATCCGGTCCAGGAAAATTTGTGCGACTGAGGAGGTGGTATAGGGATGGACGAGGGAACAAAAATGACTATATTTGGATATGTGATCAACCACAACCAAAATCATTTTCTTCCCTCCATATTTAGGGAGCCATTCAATGAAATCCATAGAAATATTTGTCCAAATACATGTAGGGATGGGAAAGGGTTCGAGCAATCCCTGAAGGAGTATCGTTTCACCTGTGTTGTGCTGGTAGGTATCACATTCAACCACCATCTATTGAATTTTCCTTTTCATTCCCTTCCAAAATAAGTTACGCCATGGCCACTCATACGTTTTGAGGAACCTAGAGTGCACTGCCGATGGAGAAGCATGGAGTTCATAGAAGACATCTTGTTGAAGATCTGTGCTCTCGGGACGCATCAGACGATGCTTTTATCTTAGGGAAGCACAATCCCAAGAGAAATGCAGTACAACAAAAGGGTTGTTGGCCAATCGTTGGATGATTTGAGATAATGAGGAGTCATTGACATAGCCCTGCTGAACATATTACAACCAATTTGGAACAGGCATAGAAATAGATGAAAGAGAAACTTGGTCATCAAATTTATGAGAAAGAGCATCTGCCACAATATTGTTCCAGGAAATATTTCAGACTTTGGTGAATAGTCTTGATGCAGAAATGATTCCCTAATAGGTATGGCCGCCACTTCTATACTGCATGAAAAATAGCCATCATTTCCTTCTCATATGTAGAGGCGACTAAATTCTTACCGGAAAGGGATTTTCTGGTGAATGTAATGGGATGTTCATCTTGAAAGAGAACAACACCAAGTCCATTGTTGCAAGTATCACTCTCAATAGTGAAGGGTTTTGAAAAATGGAGCATAGATAGAATAGGTGTAGTACACATAGCTTGCTTCAGTTTTTCAAATGGACACTCAGTAGCATGTGCCCATGTAAAAGCATCCTTTTTCAATAGAGCGATTAATGGAGCTGCAATCTTCCTGTAATCCTTGAAAAACTTGCGGTAGTAGCCAGTCAATCACAAAAAACCACGAAGGCTCTTGAGTGTCTGAGGATGCGGCCAATTTTTCATGCCATCTATTTTTGAAGGATCCACGTGAACCCCTTGTGATGAAATAATATGCCCGAGATAATCTAATTCATCCTGTCCAAAAACACATTTAGACTATTTGGAATGGAGATGATGATCAGAGAAAAGTTGCAGTACACGATCTAGATGCTGGAGATGCTCATTCCATGTTTTACTATAGATGAGGATATCAGCAAAGAAGTCCAGAATGAATTTACGCAAGTAGGGCCAAAATATTTTATTCATCAATGCCTGGAATGTGGAAGGAGCATTAGTGATGCCAAAGGGCATGACCAAAAACTCATAGTGGCCATCATGTGTGCAGAAAGTTGTTTTAGGGATATCATCCTCATGAACACGAATTTGATGATACCCAGAAAGAAAATCCAACTTGAAGAAAAAATTAGCACCATGAATCTCATCAACAACAAGAATTGGAAACTTATCCTTGATTGTGAGGTGATTAAGCGCTCATAAGTCAATGCAGAGGTGCCATGACCCATATTTTTTTCGGACAATAAGAAATGGTGAAGAAAAGGAACTGGTACTAGGGAGAATAATACCTTGCTTCAGTAAGTCCCGAACAAGCATCTCAATCTTTTTTTCTTGGTGAAATGGGTAGCGATAGTGCCTGATGTTGGGAGGAACACTTCTAGGAAGTTGCTGAATACGATGGTCCTATGGTATTGAAGGTGGAAATCCCACTAGTTCAGCAAAGACACATGCATATCTATCCAAAATTTGTTGTAGATCCAAAGGAGTAGTGGAGACTGCTGATGGGTGCATCTGAATGGAATGGAGTTGAGCGATGACACCATGTGAATTATTCTTAAGGAGATTTTCCATGTGATGTGAAATGATGATGCTGAGAGACCTTGGTTGTAATCCCTTCAATGTGTGTTTTTCCCATTGATTGAAAACTGCATCCAAAGTTCAGCAAAATCCCATAAGATGGGACCAAGTGTGTGTAACCATTGAGTGCCCAAAACCACATCACATCCTCCCAAGGCCAAGGAAAACATGTCGGAGCGCAGGTTATAATCTCCAATAGAGATACGCACATTGCGACACTTCCCCTTGCAAGGTAAGGTGCCCCCATTGGCAATCATGACTTCAAAGTTGGAGCAAGGATTTACAAAATAATCATCCTGTTTGGTGATCCGAGGGTCAATGAAGTTATGAGTGCTACTAGAATCAATGAGTATTGTAAAAGGGAGCTTCTTGAAGTAACCCTTGACCTGCATTATTTGTGGGGCGGTGACTCTGACTAAATCATGGAGAGATATCTTTGGGTGGTCGTCTTGAGAAGGAGGGTCAACAGGCGGTTGTTGAATGTCGACGTAATCATCTATTTGATCCTGAGCTTCTTCACCAATTTCAGTTGCAGGCGGAGAATCCACATCTAAGAGATAGAGCTTTTGCTCAACACATCTATGTCCCTGAGTGAATTTCTCATCACAATTTTAACAAAGCCCTTTTTCTCTACGTGCCCACATCTCTGCTTCAGACAAATGCTTGATAGGAGTTTCTCTAGGATTTAGCGTGATGGGAGGTCGTTGGGAAACCATATTTCTGAATGGAACAAAAGTGGATTTAGAGCATTGTGGGGTTGTGATCTTGTCCTCTGCCAACTTAGCCAACCCTTGGGATTTCATCATTATGTTGGGACAAAACATTTTAACCTTAGATTAGATTGCATCATTCAAACCATTGGAAAAACAATTCCTGTATAATTCATTAGGAAATCCTTCTGTGTGATTGGCTAGTTTCTCAAATTTTGTCTGATACTCTCTCACAGTGCCAATTTGACAAAGTTTAGTGAGTGATCCTGTGAAGTCATCAAAAGAACTAGGACCAAATCGTTGCAAAAGGGGTTGGCAAAAACTGTCCATTTGGGTTCTTCATGAGCCTTGATGTACCAACGATACCATTAAAGGGATTCATGTTCCAAATGAAAGGATGCAAGTGGAACTTTGCTGACATCAAAAGTATTATGTAGACTGAAATATTGTTCTTCCCGGTATATCCATCCAGTTGGATCATCACCATTGAAGTGAGGAAAATCATGCTTCAGCCCACGAAAATTGATGGAAGAAGAGAACCCATTGTCCGCAGAAGACTCTGGTTGTCGTCTATTGTCCATGGATGAATGCTGAAGATGGAGGCCGTGAATTTTTTCATCAAGATCTTGGAGTTTGGTTTTGAGGGCTAGAAGTTCTTCCTCCTTGTTTTTGCTCCTGCGTGGGTGACAACCATAACCAATATTTTTTTTTATTTTTTTTGAATGGGTAGAAAAACAAAAACAAAAACTTCTTTAGTAAAGGAAAATTTGGATTTGGGAAAAACTTTGATGGGTAATTAGGGTTTGACTAGGTTTTGGACACTTTCTAATGTACAGTGAAGCAGAAAATAGGGATTTCAGAAGCGGGGTGAAAGAATGAGAAAATTTTTCCAAGAGGAACAAAGAAGCAGAAATAGGAAATGAACACTGTGGCAAAATTTGAAGGCGATTAGGTGAAAATCGAAGAAGTTATGGAAAACCCTAAAACTAAACAGATGTGGTATTTTTGGCTTTTGGAAGTGGAATTTGGGATAGGGTCCTCAGGAAAGAAATATGCAAAATGGAAGTGTAGGGGTGTTAACACCCAAAAAGTGCTCACTAGCTCATTCCCTTATTCACATGACCCATTTGTCCACTTTTCCACCATCTGAGCCTCTGAAGCCAACAAAAGGTCACCAAAAGACCTTGGTGCACCCCTTTTTTCCACTCAAAAAGATTATTTTTCCTAAAAAGCATAAAAAACCCTCAAAAATGGTCCAAAATTCCCAAAATATTAAAAAGGGAATACAAATATTAATTTTATTCAAAAAAGGAAAAAGGAGGGAAAAGTACCTAAACCATGTTGGTCAATACCATTTGGTTTCCACAAAACCACAAATGGTATTCCCCACCACCAAAACCTATAAAAAGGTGGTAGGGGCTTCTCATTTCACATCTATCCATATTCCTATCCTCATGTTGCCAAAATCTCCCTTGAGTTTTGGCCATTGTAGCAACCTTGGAGAAAGGACCCATTGGAGATTGGAGCTGCTCACCATTGGAGCTTCCCGAATATCTTCATCAATCGAAGGTATTCTTATTGCAAGCATTTGCTTGCCCCCATTGTCAATACAAAAATTATTTTTTATCTTTCTTGTTCTTGTTCTTTAATTCAAAATGCACATGCTAGTTTAGTTTAGTTTAGATTTAGTTCATTGTTATTTATTTCTATTGAAACTGCTGCTACTAGTTAGCAGGTGCCCATAGCACTAAGCTTGGTTGCAAAACCAAGCCAATAGTTTTTAGCGACTCCGCTGTTTTTGAATCTTTAGATCTCACTTTTGCTTTAGATCTTACTTTTTGATAGTATTTGTTAGTTTAAATCATAGATCTTCCACCCTAAACAGCAGATCCATTGCTGTTCTAGATCTTGGCCCATTTTTTAGCCATTAACAGCCCGAAATTCTCAATTTTAGGTGTCATTTTTCGGCATCCGTGTACGGCTTTCACCTCGCAGCTTTTTGCCCAACAGTCGTGCGTCTCATCGCGACTGCGCGGCCTTTTTCCGCACAGTTCACCGCGGCTTCACAGCCCATTAGAGCGCTGCACATCGCGGCTTCGCGGACCTTTTCCGCACTACACATCGCGACTGTGCGACAAAATCCTGCGCTGCACAGTGCGGCTTCGTGGTCAAAACCCGCGCTGCACATCGCGGCTTCGCGGTCAAAACCCGCGCTGACCATCGCGACTGTGCGACAGAAACCCACGTGGTCCATCGCGGCTTTTCTGTCAGAACCCGCGATGCTAATTTTTTCATTCGGCCGAATCGTTTAAAAAATTAATTTCTTACTGTACTTTCTGCCCACATAGCACATTTTCCAGTATTAGAAATTCTGCATATTTTACAGCCATAGAAAAATTTTGCTATTTAGAATGCACATGTGAAAAAATCTTTTTAAATATTTTCAGAAACTGAAAGAAGGATTTGATTGCATTTTATCTAGACTAAAATTTTTGCTGTTTGCTTCTTTAATATTTTGCCCATAGCAATTATTGAAAACGAAATCCATTTATTTCGAAAAGAAGTTATATTATTTGCTTTCCTGTTTGAAAGATCCTTTGTTTTTTGAATAGTCCTTGAAAAGCATTTAATTTCCATTTATTGAAAAAGTCATAATATTTGCTTTTTATTTCAAAAGATCCTTTGTTTTTTGAATACTTAGCATTTACTTTTTCAATTTCAGTTTAAAATATCACACGTGCACCCACTCAAACACTAATTTTAAACTGAGCCTTAAAACATACTCTAATTTCAACCCACTTTTAACCCCACTTGGGGAACACTAAAAGAACTTTGTAGCTAGGTAGTATTGAGGGGATAGGTGTTCCAATAACACCCCTCAGTTATTACATCTGAGACATAGTTGTTGTCCTTTAGGGAGCTAAAATCTCTTAGTATTTATTGGCACGGTCACAACCGGTTTATGGGAAGGCCTCTCCCCTAGGAGGGTTGAAGTCGCGAGGATGGTTCCGGAAGCCTGAGTGGAATACCGAAATCCATTTAGTAACCGAAGGGCTACCATTCGCAGTTCTCGGGATATCCCTGTATTGGGGTATTGCGATCAAGGACCAAACGACAGATTTACCTTTTCTCGACGTGTCATGAATGGAGTATCCTAGTAGCCATTCTTTAGGATTGATTACCCGGTGTCCCTCCCGGTAGGGGGATATCTAGCCGTTGACTCAACACTCGATATTGTCTGACTTGGATTTCATCACCTTGCAGAGAATATAGTTTGTTGATTCACAATACTTTTGGTTAGGTGTTTGCATGATTCAACCCACCTTTGGTCTAGTTACACCTATTTTTTCTAGAAGCTGTTTGCATGTTGGTACTCTGACCATTTGTTGCATCCCTCCACTTATTGTAGCACAACTGCTAGAATAAGTGCCTTTTTTGAGGTTGATTTTTTTGGCCTGAGAGCCTTCATTTTCACTCCCCTTCTTGCATCCTTGGTGTTGGCCCGGTTTTGCAACCAGGCTTAGTGCTATGGGCACCTGCTAACTAGTAGCAGCAGTTTCAATAGAATTAAACAAGAAACTAATCTAAACAAAACTAATCATGGATCTATGCAAGAATATAAGCAAATAATGAAAATATTTTAAAAACAAGAACAAGAAAATATGAAAGAATAAATTTGTATTTAAAAATGGAGCAAGCTAATGCTTGCAATAGTAATACCTTCAATGGTGAAGGTTGATGTAGAGCAACTCCCAAGATAAGTAGCTCCAAGCTCCAAGAGGTCTCCTTCTCCAAGGTTGCTTATAATGGCCAAAATGCTCAAGGGAGATTTCGGCAGCATGAGGATGAGATAATGGATGGATGTGAAATGAGGAGCCCCTACCACCTTTTTATAGGTTTTGGTGGTGGGGAATACCATTTGTGGTTTTGTGGAAACCAAATGGTATTGACCAACATGGTTTAGATACTTTTCCCTCCTTTTTCCTTTTTTTGAATAAAATTAATATTTTAATTCCCTTTTTAATATTTTTGGGAATTTGGACCCTTTTTGAGGGTTTTTTTTTTTATGCTTTTCAGGAAAAATAATATTTTTGAGTGGGAAAAAGGGGTGTACTAAGGTCTTTTGGTGACCTTTTGGTGGTTTCAGAGGCTCAGATGGTGGAAAAGTGGACAAATGGGTCATGTGAATAAGGGAATGAGCTAGTGAGCACTTTTTAGGTGTTAACAGATTGCCCCCTGATGTGTGAGGGCAGGAGCTCATCGTATGGCCGATAGACATCATAGTTCTTTTGTCTTTTTTTTTCTGGGGTTTAGGGAGAGAAGAGACCGGTTGGAGACTGGAGCCATGGCCCTTGGAAGCTGCAAAAAAAAAAAATATTACATGGCCTCAATATGAATGAGGTATAATCTATGATACTGGACGAGGCGGGCATTCCCATGCTCGTATCAAGACATATACATAACAATTAGTCCCAAGAAGGGGGATCTAATACATAAAGAATCTACTGGTACATCATAATGGTCCAGGGGGGACATTATTTTGGGATATACTCCTGATCATAATTGATCTCAATAACTGATACACTGGAATAACTGATGAACTGTTGGAACTGAAGGTGTCCAACATCTGTAGGGACGTAATGACTGTGAGCCATCTCTGGGAAGTATCTGTAACTGTATACTCGAGGGAGTATAAAACTGGGGTACATCTAAATACTGTCGCCATATACGCAACCCGGATATCTATAGGAACAGTGTAACTGGTTGTATCCATAGGTAGACTCTCAAATGTGGAGGAGTTAGAAGGTATCCGGGGTCTTCGACTAATAAGTGAACGAACCGATGCCCTGTACGAGTCTCAACGATGCGATCAAGGTGTTGAAGTCGAGCATGCGAGAAACAACCATTTGGAGAGGCACTGGGGACTCTTCTCGAAATGATTCGTAGGCACTCATCATAAATGGTGATGAGTCCAAGACATAGGGACCTCTAGGTCTATCCTCTGGAATAAATTTGGTTGTCGTCGACAGAGGGAGACCAGCAACTAACAAGGCAATGATGTTTCCTTGATAGGAGCGCGAGGTGTAGAACTGAAGTGTGGTAGTACTGATGGTAGGACTGACATACTTGTGGGGATGGGAAGTAACTGGGGTCATATAGTGGGTAGACTCGAACTTCCTTTGTTTAGAGCATGATGATATGGTTGACCTGGCAGCATAGGGAACTGACTTGTAGGTGAGGGGATCATTGCTTTGATTGACTGAATGGTATATATTGACTTTGGGGGGGGAGGACGAGCTGATAGGTGCTGTCGAGGGATTTTCAAGGTGACGTACTGCAGAATACTCTGAACAAAGGCGACCAATCATGGGGAAGCTATCATATGAGTAGATGTGATCTGTCGTGGCGCCA
Source organism: Larix kaempferi (assembly GCA_027924585.1). Lineage (NCBI taxonomy): Eukaryota > Viridiplantae > Streptophyta > Pinopsida > Pinales > Pinaceae > Larix > Larix kaempferi. The sequence goes on along the minus strand of BSBM01001197.1, from coordinate 11,521,515 downwards.
AGAGGCACCATTGGGTCCTTCTTCGTAGTTTTAATGAGCTCCAAGAAGGGATAAAAGTGTGCTCTGAGATGGTACTTTCCTATGGATTTGTGAGCCCAGGACTGTTCGTGCTCATTGGTGCTTTCATTTTTAAGGAGTCTGAAAGCGATAAGAAGACTCTGCAGTGGTTATGACTACTGTCCTGTTTGTTTTACGAGCCCAGGATGGTGATTGCTTGTGGTCGCTTTCATGTTTAGAGAGTCTAAAAGCGGTAAGGGGACTCCATCGGTGTTTCTTTTTCGTAAGTTTAGTCTCCAAGGCCCGAAAAAGCATAAAATGATGCGGATGGAGAACTCTTCTAGCCGATGTGACTAGAGTATACCTTTTTTGTAATTAGTCTACGAGGTCCGGAAAAGGGGTAAACTTATACCAGGTAGACGCCCTTTCAGATACGTTTTAGCGAGCATGAAAGGAAGCAAGATTGCTCGACGATCTTTTCATTGTTTTAGGAGTCATAAAAGAGCTTAACGGAAACTCCCTAAGTGCCTTTTTCGTAGAAGGGATTGCTCGGCACGAAAAAGGGATAAAATTATACTGAACAAAAATGGATAGATGGGAGCGAGAAAAGGTCGCAAGCGTTATCATGTGTGTGGGATACTGGATCCGGTGACATAAAGATTGTCACAAAGGGGGCTGCGGCCGTTGTGGCACGCAAACCGAGGCAATGAGAGGGCATTTTGAAAAAATGGCCGAAAAGTATGGGCGTGAGAGCGAGAAATGATCTCAAGCATCATCACGAGCGCGGAATACTGAATCCGACGATATAAAGACTGTCAAAAATGGAGAACAGCGGATGTGGTACGCAAAACGAGGGGACGAGGGGGGCATGGGAAAAAATGCCCGAAAAATCTAGGCGTGAGAGCGAGAAATGATCTCAAGCATCATCACGAGCGCGGAAAACTGAATCCGACGATATAAGGCATGCCAAAAACGGACAACGGTCGATATGGCACGCAAATCGAGGCGACGAGGGGGGCATGGGAAAAAATGCCCGAAAAATCTAGGCATGAGAGCGAGAAATGATCTCAAGCATCATCACGAGCGTGGAAAATTGAATCCGACGATATAAGGCATGCCAAAAATGGACAACGGCCGATATGGCACGCAAATCGAGGCGACGAGGGGGGCATGGAAAAAAATGCCCAAAAAATACAGGGGTAAGAGCAAGAAATGATCTCAAGCATCATCACGAGCGCGGAAAATTGAATCCGACGATATAAGGCATGCCAAAAACGGACAACGGCCGATATGGCACGCAAATCGAGGCGACGGGGGTGCCCAAAAAATGGAGCTGGTGAAAATTGGAAAAGGAAAGAACTTTCATGAAGTTCTCGCTGCGCTGATTCCAATGGTACCAACGGTTTGAGAAACGGACGTCGAATGAAACCGAAATGGCGGTTGGAAAAATGGTGGAATTTCTATAAATAGGGCGTGGGGCCCATATGACGTGTCATTGTTACGTGCGAGTTTGGCAGAGCAGTCAGAGCTATTTCTTGATTTCCGGGAGATTTCACCGTTGGTTTTCGATTCTGCAAGTTTCAGGTAACTCTATTTGCTTTAGCCTTTTCAATTATGTCTTTTTTGTTTGGCGGCGGGCCCCCGAAGGCCGTGAAATTCCACGTTGACCTTCCAACGTGGAATATCGCGGGTTTCGGGTCTCTTCCCGCGATGAACCGCGTGGGTTTTAGGCTGGCAGTCGCGATGTTCATCGCAACTGTGATGATGGAACCCGCGATGTTCATCGCGAGTTCATGGGAGATAGTCGCGATGTTCATCGCGACTGTCTGGCAAAAATCCGCGATGTTCATCGCGGGTTTTTGACTGGAGGCCGCGATGATCATCGCGGGTTTTAGCATGGAGGCCGCGATGGTCATCGTGGCTTTTGGCATGGAGGCCGGGATGGTCATCGCGGCTTTTGGTGGAAAAACCGCGATGGGATTTTTTCAAAATTTTTTGTGCTGGGGCTAAAAATTTCTTCTGTTTTCTGGCAGGATGTTGAGGAGACCATTGTCCTCCTGGCGAGAGCGGGAGATCGATGATGATCTGATGGAGAAGATTCAGACTGATCCGGGGGTGCGACAGACTCTGGCTGTGAGCGGACTTTTGAAGTTCGCTCAGATCCCACCTATTCGTTCAGTGAGATGGCTCCTGAACAAGCTTGTGAGTTGGTGCGTTCCGGCGGAGGGTGCTTTCATTATTGGGGGTGAGAGGTTAGAGATCACCCTCACGGATGTCTATTTTCTGACTGGGTTGCCTCATTTGGGGGAGGTGGGAGATCTCTTGCCGAGGATCCCGCCGGGTGTAGATATGGAGGACTTGTTACAGACCTTCTGTGTTGGTGATGCCGTTTTGTAGAACAGCTCTATTAGTCTGCGATCCCTACGTGAGTGGGATATGCGAGTTGTTGGGGCATGTGTTCTGCGGATATTGGGTGCTGCCGCGCCACATCGTTTGTCTGGGGGACAAACGATGTTGGTGGATTCTGTTCTTCGGGGGACTTACTATGCTTGGGGGCAGATGTTTCTAGCTGGCATCCGGAGAGATCTGGACAAGGCCAGTCGAGAGGGAGGAGAGTTTTGTTATGCCTCCTTTCTATGCTGTTTTTTCTTCGAGCGGTTGCCGACCTTACAACCGTGGGTACCCATTCGTGCTGGTCTGGTGAGTGAGCCTCGCATGATGCGGTGGGGGAAGATGATGCCTCGTGGCGGCGGTGGTGTCCGCGGTTTCTTTACGGAGGATTTTTATGAGCAGTGGGAGCAGATGCCCCTGCTGATTGAGGACTACCCCTATGCCGACATGGACTATCGAGGCGACCCAGAGATGCCTCGTGCCCCAGGACAGGCCTGGAGTTTAGACGGTATGTTTTGTGTTTTATTTTATACTATATCATGTGTTGTTTGATTTATCATCGATGATTATAGTTGGATAGTATATGATGGCTTACTTGCTTTGTGCAGATGTGGGTCCAGTGCCACCGACCGACTACGTGGCTCGTCAGGGGCGGGCGATGGTGGTCGCTCATCCACCTGCAACGGTACCACCTCCGCGTGGTGGAGGATTTGCGGCTCGTGGGCGAGGGGTTGGCCCTCGAGATGACGCCATAGAGGGTGTCAGACAGACCTTCGACAGGATCCTAGCTGGACTCCCCGAGGATGGTTGGAGAGACCTAGATCGGGATATTTTGGAGGGTTGCTTCGGTGCGCCGCCTGAGTGACGGTCGCTCTTGTTGAGGACAGCGGTGTTTGTGGCAGAGCACAGGGGTGGTGCTCAGGATGTCCCGGCAGGGCCGGCTGAGATGAGGATACGTCTGTGGGATGATCCAGCGGGGCCGGCAGAGCGGAGAGTTCGGGCTCGCCATGACCCGACGGGGCCAGCGGAGGAGGAGCCGAAGGAGCCTAGGGATCCTGATGAGTAGATGATATTGTATCTGCCCCCAAATGCTGATGAGCATATGGGGAAGCATTTTTGTACGACTGATGTATTTTTGTATATCGGGTGCTGATGGCACCTATGACATGTTGACTGTTATGGTTTATATATATATGTGTATATATATTTGGATATATTGTCGTGTATGCACGTGGATGCAGATTTTGTTTTTTGTATATGCCCGTGGAGGCACATGTTTATGCACGTGGATGCCGTATTTTGTTATTTGTATATGCCCGTGGAGGCACATGTTATGCACGTGGATGCATTTTGTTTATGGATATGCTCGTGGAGGCACATGTTATTCACGTGGATGCATTTTGTTTATGGGTATGCCTGTGGAGGCACATGTTATGCACATGGATGCATTTTGTTTATGGATATGCCCGTGGAGGCACATGTTATGCACGTGGATGCATATTTTGGTTATGACATGATGTGATTGGTGTGCCAGTCAAGGACATTGTTGGACATATGGTCTGCTACACTATTGAGGTGTCTTGGGACATGTGTGAACGAAATAGATTCAAACTGTCTAACCATTTGTTTAGTGCGCAGGAATTTTCTGAAAAGACAGGGATCACGTACCTGGTAATCATTGTTGAGCTGGGAAACCAGGAGCTGTGAGTCCAAGAAAACGTTGAGGTGACGGATGCTCATTTGGAGAGCTGCGGCCAGGAGACCGGTCACGGCATCGTATTCAGCTTGGTTATTGGTGGTGGCACCTAAACATATTCCGTCATTGTGAATTAACTCATGTGAAAGGGAGTATATTACCCAAGCTGCGGAGGCGAGATTGGGAGACCAACGGCTTGCACCATCAGCAAAACCGATATAGCAGAGTGGAAGAGGATCCATCTGTGGTCATGCAGAGAAAAACAAATATTTAGGTTTTTTGAATTTTTTGTGAGAAAAAGAAAGGAAGCTTATACTAGAATGGACGGTGGTGTCCATCAGATTTTCTATGGGTAAAATCGTTTAAGGTACAACCCGTTGCGTGGGTTGCGTAGGGGATTACCTTCTGAATCGGTCAGAATGTATGCCCCCTTCCCGAGGCAAGTGTGTACGATGTAGGGGCCTTGCCACATAGATACGAATTTCCCTTTCCGGTTTTGTCGTGGGCTTGATCGTAAGCGAGGACAAGGTCTCCCTCAGAAAAGGTTCTAGGGTGGACGTGTTTGTCGTAACTTAGTTTTGATCGTTGTTTGGCTGCTTCCATGTTTTGAATAGCTGTGCGCCGATCTTCATCGGCCTGCTCTAGGAGTAGTAAACGTTGCTCAATCGGGGAAGTGTCTGGTAGGAGTTCAACGATGATATGTAAGGCTGGAATCTGACACTCGATAGGGAGGACGGATTCGACACCGTGAACTAAATGGAAAGGGGTAAAACCGGTGGTGGTTTTGGTTGAGGTGCGGTAAGCCCATAGTGCCAGGAAAAGCATGTGGTGCCAATTGGATTTGTGTTTGTCTACAGTGCATTGGAGAATGGTCTTCAAAATTTTATTGATCGCTTCGACTTGGCCGTTTCCTTGGGGATAATAGGCGGAAGAGAAATGGTGGTCAAATTTCAACATGGTTGATAATTCTTTCCAGACGGCATCTTTGAAGTGAGAGCTGTGGTCAGAGACTAGTTGCTTCGGCACTCCGAAACGAGTGATAACATGGTTGAAGAAAAACCGTGCTGCAGTGTCGGCCTTGCAATTGTAAGTCGGCATGGCTTCCGCCCACTTGGTGAAATAATCTATGGCCACAACGATGTGTTTGTGACCGCCGGCTGATGTGGGGTTGCAGTCGAGGAAGTCGATGGCCCATTTGCAGAATGGTCCAACAGTGACGACTGGATGAAGGGGGGCGGGGGGGGGGTTCTCGCTTTGGGAGCAAAGAGTTGACAGTTCTGGCAATGCTTGACTGCGGTGATACAATCAGTAAACAATGATGGCCAAAAAGAACCTGCCCGAATGATCTTCTGGGCGGTGGCCATGCCGGAGAAATGGCCTCCGCAGGCACCGCTATGACAATCGTTGAGGACTTGTTCTGCCTCACTATGGGATAGGTAGCGGCGTAGGATGGTATCAACGCCGCGTCGGTAAAGTATATCCCCTAACAAGAAGTATCGGGGGGCATGGTGTCGTATGCGACGACGTCCGTCACAATCGATGTTTGGTCGAAATTTTTGCGTGCGGAGGTAAATCAAAATGTCTCCGTACCATGGGTCGTCAGATGAAATGATGAAGATTTGTTCGTCAATCAGATCCGTTTGGATAGCGAGTGATAACGAAGAGGACGGGAGGTCGGTGATGAGGTGAGCAAGCGCGAGGGCTTTGGTGCTTTTAGGAGTTCTGAAAGTAAGGTCATATTCCTGGAGGATAATGACCCATTTAGCAACACGACCTTGTAGGAGCCGCCGGGTTAGGAGATAGACCATAGGGTTGGAATCGGCCACAACTATGGTATGACTGAGTAGAATGTAGTGTCACAATTTTTGTACGGAAAAGACTACAGCTAGGGCTAATCTTTCCTCGTATGGGTAACGTAGGGGTGGGCCAGACAAGGTCTGGCTGATGTAATATATCACATGCTCTTGGTGAGAGGGATCTTCTTGGACCAAGACTCCGGACACGACATGTTCAGATGCCGAGACATAAAGGGTGAAGTCTTGAGAGAAATATGGAGGGGATATCAAGGGGGCTTGTGTGAGAGCTTTCTTGAGGGCTTCGAATGCCGTGTTTTGCCTTGCTCATCCCAAACAAAGGGTATGTGGGTACGAAGTAAGCATAAGAATCCATGGACTTTGGTGGCGTAATCAGGAACGAAGCGCCTAAGGAAATTGGATCGCCCTTGTAGACTCTGGAGCTGCCGAAGCGTGCGAGGAGGGGGAAGTTCTAAGATGGCTTTGACTTTTAGGGGATCAACAGTAATTCCGTCTTGGGAAACAATGAAAACCCAATAACCCGGCCTGCCGGAATGCAAAAGACACACTTGTGTGGGTTCAAGTGGATTTTATATTTGCGACAACGCAAGAAAACTTGCCGGAGGTCGTTAAGGTGGTCTGATCATTTTCGGAACGAGCTGTAAGGTCATCAAGATATACTCGCAGGATATGGACCAAGTCGTGAAAGCAATAGGTCATAGCTCGCTGGAAAGTGGCACCATCATTTTTAAGGCCGAATGGCATGACGTGATAGGAAAAGGGTGCCCCATGGGGTGGTGAAGGCAGTCTTGTACTGATCCTCCTTGCGGATGTGAATCTGGTTGTATCCGGAAAACCCGTCCATGAAAGATAGGACTTCATGGCCCGCACACTCATCAATGAGTTGGTCAATGAATGGCGTGGGGAAATGGTCTTTTGGACAAGCGTGGTTTAAATCACGGAAGTCAGTGCATACTCTAAGGGTGCCTTGCTTTTTGTTTACGGGAACGGGGTTCGACACCCAGGTGGTGTACGGAATAGGATAAATGAATCCTACTTTGCGAAGTTTTCTCGACCTCAGCTTTAACAGCGGGTAGTTTGGAAGGATGAATGGGTCGCTGTTTCTGACAAACAGGGGGTACCTCAGGCCATGTATCAATGTGGTGCTCTATAATGGCGGGGTCAAGACCAGGAATTTCGGTACAAGGACCAAGCAAAAACATCTCGGAATTCTTGAAAAAGCTTTTTGTACGCCTGAGTTTCTGCTTGAGTGCAAGATGCGCCCAGCGAGATGAGCTCAGGTTTCCCTGGTGTTGTGAAAATATATATTTGTATAATGGGGGAAATGTTGGACATGTTCCCTTCTTCGAAGGCATCCGGTGCTGGGATGGGGTCCTTTAACCAATCGACCTTAGTGGGTATGAAGTCTTTTGATTCGACCGATAGCTGGTTGGACGCGGTGGATGTGGATGCTTCCGGGAGGAAGTAGGAGCGATGATGCATATCGTCCCAAGGGTAGTCGGGTGCAGTGAGTGTTTCCAGAATTTGCTCGTCAGTATTGAAGTAGTTAGACCATAAATCAAGGGGTTCTGGTTTGAAAGTTGTTGAAATCATATAGATGGTATTGACTTCTTCTGACGAGGATGATGGCGGGGGGTAGATCTCCTCGATGAGGGTAGGAGATATCTCCAAATCGACGTTGTTTAACTCGTACAATGCTGCTCTATAGTCCGGGAGATCAGGACAATGGTGAGAGTAGTGGCCGTACACACTACATATGGCACAAGGATGGTTGGTGCGTAGTGATTTGTCGCGAGGTTGAGGAGGTGGCTCTAGTCTAAACTACTGGGATGCTGATGTCATCATCTAACATATTCATATGCTCCTGGAGCGCCGGTAACTGTGGGCATTGATGAGTTGGAACTTACCACGCCCGAGGGAGGGAATAGAAAGGGGATAGTGTGAATAGGTGTAACGCCAATGTGACTAGGTACCAATGGTGGTTTAGGAAACAAAGGCGGTTGATTGTTGGATGTTTGTAGATTGTGGGAAAGAGTACATAGGTCAGATACGGCGGTCGCAGCTGGCCGAGGTGGAATAGATTGAAAGGTTGAGGTCATTGGTGTATCTAAGTAAAGTCCGGGTCCCACAGAAGAAACAAAGGAAGTGGTTGCACTAGAAACGGGTTGTTCAACCATGGGGAGAACATTTTCGGGTGTTGTAGGGGCATTGGGATCATAGTAGGTGAGTTGGTCGATTTTGACCACACGTCCCTCATGGGGGAACATCATGGTACGAAAAACAAATGAGGCAACTGCTTTCATGGCGTACATGTAGCTGCGGCCGAGTAAGAGGTTATAATCGAGTTGGGCATTAATGACCTCTATATCGATGAGCACAGTTTTACCACCCAACTGGACGGGGACATTGGGTAGTAGACCTTGGGGTTGTGCTGACCGGCCGTCATAGGCACGCAATGCAGTGGTGGATTGCTGGAGAGTAGGGGATCCCAACTTTTGCCAAATGAATGTGGACATGACGCATGTAGAGGCACCCTCATCGATGATACATCGATGGATGACAAGATTTCGAATGGAAACGGAAACTTGGACTGCTATGGTGGAAGGCAGACGTGGTTCGGACTGGTCCAAATCAAAGGTCATCAATTTCGAATCATTTGGGTCAATCGCCCCAATGGCGGAAAGTAAAGTCTTGCGCTGCGTAGGGCAGTTTTTCAAGACTTCTAACGCCAAAATGGCTGCGGGAGACTGAGCTAAGTCATCGACGATGTTGTAATTTGACGCAGCCCATGCATTGGGGTTGTTGTTGATACGGCGAAGTGGGAAGCGAGGTGCTTTAGAGGTGCCATCGAGTGGAAGCGGGGGTATGCGTAACGTCTGATCTGTGGGATGAGCGTTAGTATCTTTATCAGCGGGGGGGGCTTCGGAGGTAGAGCCATACTGGTTTCGACGGGTTTGGATGTTGACATCGACAGTTGACATCATCAACAAGTGGTGTGTACCTGAATCAAACATTTGTTGATCAGGGGCGGCGTAAGTGATTTGTTGTGGTGGCACGTTGCCCTGTGGGGGAGCTAATGGCTGAGTGTTCACCACTGCTTGTGTTGGAAAAGGGTTTTGTAACACCAAAGGTTGATGTTGTGGTGGTGGAGGGTTGGGTGGTGGCTGAGGAGCCGCTTGTCCTTGACGATGGGCATCGTCAGTCCAGAGTTGTCGAGCTCTCTCCAAATGTGGGCAAGCATGTGTATAGTGGCCATAGACCCCGCAAATAGAACAAGGATGGTTTGTTCGCAAACTAGGGTTTTTGGCTTGCTTGGGTGGCTGATCAGGGTTCTGATGAGCAGGTGCCGCGTTATTATTTTGTGGAGGATGGGGAGGCTGTGGACCTTGGTTATTGTGTTGGTTATTTCCGCGGTTACGTCCTCTTCCACGGTTTTGTTGCCCACCCTAGTTGCGTTGGTTTTTTTGGTATTGGGGGTGATTTTGTTGTGCATATACCTGCCCTTGAGCATTAGGGGGATTTTGGGGAGCCGCAGGTGCGGGAGCAGTTTGCGGTGGATAATATGCTGGTGGAGCTGGAGGTGGTCCAGCTGCCTGTTGGGGTTGTTGGTAGCCCTGAGCTGTTGGAGGTGTGAGATTAGCTGGTGTAACTGGCTGTGGGTAATGCATCTGTTGTTGTGGGAACTGAATGGGGTTCTGTGTGGCAGGTTGATTATAGTATGTAGGAGGTACATATGCCAATGGCGCTTTCCCATAGCAATGTTGTGTACAAGAGGGTCCATGAGTGTGATGGGTCTGGTTTGTAGGAGCATAAGAAGTTTTTGCTCCGGAATTGGATGTAGCCCCAGAAAGGTCTGGGGCGTGTATGGTGCTTACCATGCTGAAAGGTTTAGCTTGCGGTGTGATTTGGCCAATAATGCCATCAGCGGCATGTGATGCCCCCGGTGCGTCACCGCGTGAAGAGTCACCTCGTGGGGCGTCTGGTATGATTGTGTATAGATAACCCGACTGGGCGTAAATGAGATCAAACTATTGGGCTTTGAGGATGGCCTCTTCTTCAGACTGGGGTCTTTTAGATGCCACATCCTTCGCAATGAGAGGGAGAAGGGATTTTAGAAACCAATCTAAGAAGATACGGTCGTCTAACTTGATTTTGCAGAGGCTTCGGCGTCGACGCCACTCATGAATGTGGTCAGTGATGTGGGTGGCCGTGGTTTGTCTGCAAGACAGTAGGATCTCGACGCCCGCATCATAGCGGACAGGTAACTGAAAGAACTACAGGAAGGTCAAGGCAAGGGAGGTAAAGGTGGCATGTGTCCCATGAGGCTTCTCGATATACCACTTGGTTGCAGAGCCAGTGAAGGTGCGCTGTAATAGACGGAGGCGGACAGATTCGTCCACTATGGAGTTAGAGGAACACCATAGATGGAAGGACATGATATGGTTCTGGGGGTCCTCACTTGCCTTACCCTCAAACTTAGGGATGTCGGAGGGGAGTTTGGTGGGCATGTGAGGCCACGCAGGATCGTGTCTGATAGGGTCATTGGTGAGCCTGGCTAAATCTGGCAAGTTCAGACTTGCCATATACGGTAAGCTAGCAGATGTAGTGACTGGGACTGGGACATGCCTAGTCATGGTGGTATGGGGTCCAGTAGCACCTAAAGGTATGCTAGGTATTGAAGGTATATGTCCTCCAATAGGTGTGGTCTGGTAAGGGCCAGCACTTCCTAGTGCAACATGGGTTAAACCAGGGTTAGGAATAGTAGTGGTGATTCCTGGGATAGGGGTTTGTGGAAACCAGAGGGGGTGTGACCCCTATGTTGGGCATACCCATAACAGGTGGTGGCCCTGTGTTGGGAATTCCTATAACAGGAGGTGGCCCTGTGTTGGGCATTCCTAAACGTGGAGTGTTTCCCATATTGGGCATACCCAGGGGGGTGGTTGTTGCCATGGATGGCACTGCAGTAGAAGGGTCTGTAGACGTCTCTCCCATGGTGCTGGTAAAGAGTGGATCAAATGGTGTTCCAGACATAATATTGGTTGGGAATAACACAGTGGGGTTTTCGGATTCTGCCTCAGAATCAGAAGTGAAGTGAGGCGTGTCAGAATCGGATGACTGTCTAGTTGATCGACGATGTGTCGAGTCAAGGGATAAGGCTCGGCGTCGGTGACGTGGCGAGCCAAGTAGACTGAACTCTGGGAGTTCGCCCCTGTAGACAACGAGAGCATCTAAAATTCTCAATGGTGAGAAAATATGTTTTTGTGGAAAAAATCTGTATGTGTAAAATGGTAATGTATAAAAAACTCAAAACCCTAATGCAACCAAGGGTGCAAGAAGGGGAGTGAAAATGAAGGCTCTCAGGCCAAAAAAGCAACCTCAAAAAAGGCACTTATTCTAGCAGCTGTGCTACAATAAGTGGAGGGATGCAACAAATGGTCAGAGTACCAACATGCAAACAGCTTCTAGAAAAAAAAATAGGTGTAACTAGACCAAAGGTGGGTTGAATCATGCAAACACCTAACTAAAAGTATTGTGAATCAACAAACTATATTCTCTGCATGGTGATGAAATCCAAGTCAAAAAATATTGAGTGTTAAGTCCACGGCTAGATATCCCCATACCGAGAGGGACACCGGGTAATCAATCCTAAAGAATGGCTACTAGGATACTCCGTTCATGACACGTCGAGAAAAGGTAAATCTGCCGTTTGGTCCTTGATCGCAATATCCCAATACAGGGATATCCCGAGAACTGCGAATGGTAGCCCTTCGGTTACTGAATGGATTTCGGTATTCCACTCAGGCTTCCGGAACCATCCTCGCGACTTCAACCCTCCTAGGGGAGAGGCCTTCCCACAAACCGGTTGTGACCGTGCCAATAAATACTAAGAGATTTTAGCTCCCTAAATGGACAACTTCTATGTCTCAGATGTAATAACTGAGGGGTGTTATTGGAACACCTATCCCCCCAATACTACCTAGCTACAAAGTTCTTTTAGTGTTCCCCAAGTGGGGTTAAAAGTGTGTTGAAATTAGGGTAAGTTTTAAAGCTCAGTTCAATTAAGTGTTTGAGTGGGTGCACATGTGGTATTGTAAACTGAACTTTGAAAGAAGTAAATGCTTTATAGAAAATTTTCAAAAAACAAAGGATCTTTTGAAAATAAAAAAGCAAATATTTATGACTTTTTTCAATAAATGGAAATTTAAATGCTTTGCAAAATTAACTCAAAAACAAAGGATCTTTTGAATCGTGAAAGCAAATAATAGACTTCTTTAAAGAAATAAATGGTTTTATTTTCAAGGAAATTGCTAAGGGAAAGATTTTTTAAAGAAGTAAACAGGAAAAAGTTTTAACCTAGATAAACTGCAAAATAAGTCTTTCTTTCACTTTCTTGAAAATTTTTTCTTTTTAAAAAGACTTTCTAGATGTGCATTTAAATAGTAATTTTTTTTCTATATCTGTAAAATATGCAGAATTTATTACTGTAAAAATGTGCTATGTGGGCAGAAAATACAGTAAAAATTAATTTTTTAAATCGGAATGGCCGAATGAAAAAATTAGCATCGCGGGTTTTGACAGGAAAGCCGCGATGGACCGCGTGGGTTTCTGTCGCATAGTCGCGATGGACCGCGCGGGATTTCGGCACACTGTCGCGATGTGCAGCGCGGAAAACGTCCACGAAGCCGCGATGTGTAGCGCGCAAATAGGCCGCGAAGCCGCGAGGGACCGCGCAGTCGCGATGTGCAGCGCGGAAAAAGACCGCGAAGCCGCGATGTGCAGCGTGAAAACAGGCCGCGAAGCCGTGGGGAACCGCGCGGAAAAAATCCCAAAAGCCGCGATGGACCGCGCGACTGTCAGGCTAAAAACCGCGAGGCGAAAGCCATGCACGGATTGCAAAAAATGAACTCGAAAATTGATAATTCCGGGCTGTTAATGGCAATAGATGGGGCCAAAAACTAGAGCAGCAATGGTTCTGCTGTCTAGGATGGCTGATCTATGGATCTAAAGGCTAAAAACTAATAAAAAATTAAGATTGAAAGCAAAACTTGAGATCTATTGTTCAAAGCCAGTGGAGTCGCCAAAAACTGTTGGCCCGGTTTTGCAACCAGGCTTAGTGCTATGGGCACCTGCTAACTAGTAGCAACAGTTTCAATAGAATTAAACAAGAAACTAATCTAAACAAAACTAATCATGGATCTATGCAAGAATATAAGCAAATAATGAAAATATTTTAAAAACAAGAACAATAAAATATGAAAGAATAAATTTGTATTTAAAAATGGGGGAAGCTAATGCTTGCAATAGTAATACCTTCAATGGTGAAGGTTGATGTAGAGCAACTCCCAAGATAAGTAGCTCCAAGCTCCAAGAGGTCTCCTTCTCCAAGGTTGCTTATAATGGCCAAAATGCTCAAGGGAGATTTCGGCAGCATGAGGATGAGATAATGGATGGATGTGAAATGAGGAGCCCCTACCACCTTTTTATAGGTTTTGGTGGTGGGGAATACCATTTGTGGTTTTGTGGAAACCAAATGGTATTGACCAACATGGTTTAGGTACTTTTCCCTCCTTTTTCTTTTTTTTGAATAAAATTAATATTTTAATTCCCTTTTTAATATTTTTGGGAATTTGGACCCTTTTTGAGGGTTTTTTTTTATGCTTTTCAGGAAAAATAATATTTTTGAGTGGCAAAAAGGGGTGTACTAAGGTCTTTTGGTGGTTTAAGAGGCTCAGATGGTGGAAAAGTGGACAAATGGGTCATGTGAATAAGGGAATGAGCTAGTGAGCACTTTTTAGGTGTTAACACTTGGTTGCATTAGGGTTTTGAGTTTTTTATACTTTACCATTTTACACATACATATTTTTTCACAAAAACTTATTTTCTCACCATTGAGAATTTTAGACGCTCTCGTCGTCTACAGGGCGAACTCCCAGAGTTCAGTCTACTTGGCTCGCCACATCACCGACGCCGAGCCTTATCCCTTGACTCGACACATCGTCGGTCAACTAGACAGTCATCCGATTTTGACACGCCTCACTTCACATCTGATTCTGAGGCAGAATCCGAAAACCCCACTGCGTTTTTTCCAACCAACCTTATGGCTGGAACACCATTTGACCCACTCTTTACCAGCACCATAGGTGAGACATCTATAGACCCTTCTGCTGCGGTGCCATCCATGGCAACCACCACCCCCCTAGGTATGCCTAATATGGCAGACACTCCACATTTAGGAATGCCCAACACAGGGCCACCTCCTGTTATAGGAATCCCCCACACAGGGCCACCACCTGTTATGGGTATGCCCAACATAGGGGTCACACCCCCTCTGAGTCCCACAACCCAGATTCCAGGAATCGCCACTACTATTCCTAACCCAAGTGTAACCCATGTTGCACTTGGAAGCGCTGGCCCACACCAGACCACACCTATTGGAGGACATATACCTTCAATCCCTAGCATACCTTTAGGTGCTACTGGACCCCTACATCATACCACCATGACTAGGCATGTCCCAGTCCCAACCCCTACATCTGCTAGCTTACCATACATGGCAAGTCTGAACTTGCCAGACTTAGCCAGGCTCACCAATGATCCTATCAGACACGATCCTGCGTGGCCTCACATGCACACCAAACTCCCCTCCGACATCCCTAAGTTTGAGGGCAAGGCAGGTGAGGACCCTCAGAACCATATCATGTCCTTCCATCTATGGTGTTCCTCCAACTCCATAGTGGACGACTCTGTCCACCTCCGTCTATTACAGCGCACCTTCACTGGCTCTGCAGCCAAGTGGTATATCGAGCAGCCCCATGGGACGCATGCCACCTTTACCTCCCTTGCCTCGACCTTCCTGCAGTTCTTTCAGTTACCTGTCCGCTATGATGCGGGCGTCAAGATCCTACTGTCTTGCAGACAGAACACGGCCACCCAAAAAAGAAGAAGAGGCCATCCTCAAAGCCCAATAGTTTGATCTCATTTACGCCCAGTCGGGTTATCTGTATACCATTATTCCAGACACCCCTTGAGGCGAGTCATCCCAACATGATGCGTCGGGGGCATCCCATGCCGCTGATGGCATCATTGGTCATATGGCCTCGCATCCCCAACCCTTTTCCATTGCACATCCTAGCCATGGGCCCGACCTTTCGTGGGCTACATCTCAGTCTGGAGCAACTAGTTCTTATGCTCCCATGGAACATCACCACCATACCCATGGACCTTCATGTCCACCTCAGTGCTTTGGTCATGCACCACCTGCATACGCCCCCCCAGCTGCACCTCAACCAGTGTATTACCCGCAGCAAGCTGTGACAGCTAACCCAACACCTCCAATAGCTCAGGGTTACCAACAACCCCAACAGGTATCTGTTCCACTTCCACTCCCACCGGTGTATTATCCACCACAACTTGCTCCCGCACCTGCGGCGAACCAAGATCCTCCCACTGCTCAAGGGCAAGTGTACACACAGCACAACCAACCCCAGAACCAAAACAACCAGCGCAACCAAGGTGCGCAAAAGAACCGTGGTAGAGGTCGTAACCGCGGTAATAACCAACAACATTAGCAAGGTCCTCCACCTCCCAACCCCCCGCAAAATAACAATGCTGCTCCTCCCAACCGCAATCTGGATCGGAATCCTAAGCAGTGTAGAAATAATAACCTCAGAACAAACCACCCTTGTTCTATCTGCGGGGTCTATGGTCATTACACGCATTCTTTCCCACATTTGGAGCGAGATCGGCAACTCTGGACCGACGGTGCCCATCGTCAAGGGCAAGCGGCTCCTCAGCCGCCACCCAATCCTCCACCACCTCAACATCAACCCTTGGTGCTGCAAAACCCCTTTCCAAACCAGGGTGTAGTGAACACTCAGCCGTTAGCTCCCCCTCAGGGCAACGTGCCACCACAACAAATCACTTATGCAGCCCCTGTTCAACCCACGTTCGATTCAGGTACTCACCATTTGTTGATGATGTCAACTGCCGATGCCAACCTCCAAACCCGTCGGAACCAATATGGCTCCACTTCTGAAGCCCCTCCCGCTGACAAGAACAATAACGTTAATCCCACAGATCAAACGTTACATATACCAACGGCTCCACTTGATGGCGCTTCCAAAGCACCTCGCTTCCCACTTCGTCGCATCAACAGTAATCCCAATGCTCGCGCTGCGTTGAATTACAAAATTGTCGACGACTTAGCCCAGTCTCCTGCAGCCATGTCTGCTTTAGAAGTTTTGAAAAATTGTCCTTCGCAGCACAATACTTTTCTCTCTGCCATTGGCGCCATTGACCCCAATGATTCACAGCTGATCACATTCGATTCAAACCAGTCTGAACCACGACTGCCTTCCTCTTTAGCATTCCAAGTTTCCGTTTCTGTTCGGAATCTTGTCATCCATCGGTGCATCATCGATGAAGGGGCTTCTACATGCGTCATGTCCACATTCGTTTGGCAGAATTTGGGATCCCCTACTCTCCAGCAGTCCACCACTGCGTTGCGAGCCTATGATAGCCATTCGGCACAACCCCAAGGTCTCTTACCTAATGTCCCCATCCAACTGGCTGGGAAAACCGTACTCATTGACATTGAGGTCATCAATGCCCAACTGGACTATAACCTTTTACTTGGTCGCAGCTACATGTATGCCATGCGGGCGGTCGCCTCATCAGGTTTTCGTACCATGCAGTTCCCCCATGAGGGACGTGTGGTCAAGGTCGACCAACTCACCTACTACGATCCCAAGGCCCCCGCTACACCTCAAAATGTTCTCCCCATGGTTGAACAACCTGTTTGTGGTGCAAATACCTCATTCGTTTCCTCAGTAGGACCCGGACTATACTCCGACGTGCCAATGACTTCTACCTTCCAGGCCATTCCACCACCGTCACCGGAGACCCAGGTCGCTAACCTCTGCACTCTTTCACAAACACCCGGTAATCAACCCTCCTTATTACCCAAACCACCATTGGTCCCTAGTCACATTGGAGTTACACCAATCCACACAATCCCCTTTCTATTTCCTCCTTTGGGTGTAGTAAGCGCCCCAGTTATGGCTACCCTTAGTCTCCCCGGGTTAACGTTGGGATTACCCATGTGGTATATTACGCCTCCCGTTCCCCCGCCGACACCAAAGGTCATCCTGCAATCGGTGCAACCCATTGTTACTTCTACCCAACCACCTCCCGGTATCAATACTCCTTCGTCATCGACGAATCCCCCTCCACTCATCAGGCCCACTGGGGGTAGAGGCCCACAACCATACACTGCGGTACCCCCACCCAAGGCAGTTAAACCTCCCCCCGTATTTCGTGCTCCTCCAAAATGTTCGCTGTGTGATGAGTTAGGCCATCCAACCCATCAGTTCCCACAGTTACCTGCATTACAGGAACACATGCAAATGTTGGACGACGACCCCAACATCCCGGTGGTCAAACTCGATCCAAACCCCATGTCTCGTGATAAATCACTGCGTACAAACCACCCATGTGCGATATGCGGTATTTATGGCCACTACTCACATCACTGTCCTGACATCCCAGATTACAGAGCAGCTCTCTACGAGATGAACAATTTGGACCTTGAGATGGCACCCCCTACTATCGAGGAGATCTACCCTCCCGCATCATCCTCATCCAGAGAGATTAACACCATCTATATGATCTCTTCGACTACCACTTTCAAACCAGAACCCCTCGATTTGTGGTCTGACTACTTCAATACTGACGAGTAAATTCTGGAAACACTCACTGCACCCGACTACCCTTGGGACGATATGCATCATCGCTCCTACTTCCTCCCAGAGGAGTCTACATCCACGGCATCTGACCAGCTATCCGTCGAATCGAAAGATTTCATACCCACCAAGGTCGATTGGTTAAAGGATCCCATCCCAGCACCGGATACCTTCGAAGAAGGGAACATGTCCAACATTTCCCCCATAATACAAATTGATATTTCCACCACTTCTGGGAAACCTTAGCTCATCTCACAGGGTGCATCTTGCACTCAAGCGGAGACTCAGGCATACAAATTTTTTTTTCAAGAATTCCGTGATATCTTTGCCTGGTCCTACACCGAAATACCTGGTCTTGACCCCGCCATTATAGAGCACCACATTGACACATGGCCTGATGTCCCCCCCGTTCGTCAGAAACAGCGACCCATTCATCCTTCCAAGCTCCCCGCTGTTAAAGCCGAGGTTGAGAAACTTCGCGAAGCAGGATTCAATTATCCTATTCCTTACACCACATGGGTGCCAAACCCCGTTCTCGTCAACAAAAAACAAGGCACCCTTAGAGTATGCACGGACTTCCGTGATTTAAACCGCGCTTGTCCCAAAGACAACTTCCCCACGCCATTCATTGACCAACTCATTGATGCGTGTGCGGGACATGAAGTCCTATCTTTCATGGACGGTTTTTCCGGATACAACCAGATTCAGATTCGTAAGGAGGATCAGTATAAGACTGCCTTTACTACCCCATGGGGAACCTTTTCCTATCGTGTCATGCCGTTCGGCCTCAAAAATGCTGGTGCCACCTTCCAGAGGGCCATGACCTATTGTTTTCACGACTTGGTCCACATCCTGCTGGTCTATCTCGATGACCTTACAGCTCGTTCCCGGAAACGATCAGACCACCTTAACGACCTCCGACAAGTTTTACTGCGTTGTCGCAAATATAAAATCCGCTTGAACCCATACAAGTGTGTCTTTTGCGTTCCTGCAGGCCGTTTGTTGGGTTTCATTGTTTCCTAGGATGGAATTACTGTTGATCCCCTGAAAGTCAAAGCCATCTTAGACCTTCCTTCTCCATGCATACTTCAGCAACTCCAGAGTTTGCAGGGGTGGTCCAATTTCCTGCGTCGCTTCGTGCCTGATTACGCCACCAAAGTTCACGGATTCTTACGCCTACTTCGCACCCACATACCCTTTGTTTGGGATGAGCAAGCAGACACGGCATTCGAAGCCCTCAAGAAAGCTCTCACACAAGCCCCCTTGATCTCCCCTCCGGATTTCTCTCAGGACTTCACCCTTTACGTCTCGGCATTTGAACATGCCGTGTCCGGAGTCTTGGTCCAAGAAGACGCCTCTCACCAAGAACATGTCATTTATTACGTCAGTCAGACCTTGTCTGGCCCACCCCTACGTTACCCATATGAGGAAAGATTAGCCCTAGCTGTAGTCTTTTCCGTCCAAAAATTACGACACTACATCCTGCTCGGTCATACCACGGTCGTCGCCGACTCCAACCCTATGGTCTATCTCCTAAATCGGCGGCTCCTACAAGGTCGTGTTGCTAAATGGGTCATTATTCTCCAGGAGTATGACCTCACTTTCAAAACTCCCAAGAGCACAAAATCCCTCGCGCTTGCCCATCTGATCACTGACCTCCCATCCTCTTCGTCATCACCCACTATCCAAACGGATCTAATTGACGATCACATCTTCATCATTTCGTCTGACGACCCATGGTATGGTGACATCCTAGTTTACCTCCGCACGCATAAATTTCGACCCCACATCGATCGTGATGGATGCCGTCGTATACGCCACCACGCCCCCCGATACCTCTTGTTAGGGGATGTGCTTTATCGACGCGGCGTTGATACCATCCTACGACGTTGCCTATCCCATAGTGAGGAAGAGCAAGTCCTCAATGATTGTCATAGCGGTGCCTGTGGAGGCCATTTCTCCGGCATGGCCACTGCCCAAAAAATCATTCGTGCAGGTTACTTTTAGCCGTCATTATTCACTGATTGCATCACCGCAGTCAAACATTGCCAAAATTGTCAACTTTTTTCCCCTAAAGCAAGAACCCCACTCGCCCCCCTTCATCCAGTCATTACTGCCGGACCATTCTGCAAATGGGCCATTAACTTCCTTGATTGCAATCCCACGTCAGCCAGCGGTCACAAACATATTATTGTGGCCGTAGATTATTTTACCAAGTGGGCGGAGGCAATGCCAACTTATAATTGCACAGCCGAAACCGCTGCATGATTCTTTCTCAACCATGTGATCGCACGTTTTGGAGTGCCCAAGCAACTTGTATCAGACCATGGCTCTCACTTCGAAGACGCCGTCTAGAAAGAACTATCCACCTTACTGAAGTTTGAACACCATTTCTCCTCTGCCTACTACCCCCAAGGAAATGGCCAAGTCGAAGCGATAAACAAAATCTTGAAAACCATCCTCCAGCGCACTGTAGACAAACACAAGTCAAATTGGCACCACATGCTCTTCCCAGCACTATGGGCATACCGCACATCAACTAAAACCGCCACCGGTTTTACCCCTTTCCACTTAGTTCACGGTGTCGAATCTGTCCTCCCCATTGAATGCCAGATTCCAACCCTACATATGGCTGTTGAACTCTTACCGGACACTGCCCCAATTGAGCAACGCTTGCTACTCCTGGAGCAGGCCGATGAAGATCGGCGCATAGCCCTTCAAAACATGGAAGCAGCAAAGAACCGATCCAAATTGAATTATGATAAACATGTCCACCCAAGATCTTTTTCTGAAGGGGACCTTGTCCTCGCTTACGATCAGGCTCATGACAAAACTGGGAATGGAAAATTTGTATCCATGTGGCAAGGCCCATATATCATACACACTTGCCTCGGACAGGGGGCATACATTCTGACCGATTCAGAAGGCACCCCCCTCCGCAACCCACGCAACGGGTTGTACCTCAAACAATTTTACCCATAGTAAACCAGATGGACACCATTGTCCATTGTAGAACTTCATGATGGTTCTTCTCTTTCCCTATTTTCACCCGGTCCATTTTTTGACCATTTTTAAGCGCCCTCGTCAGCTCGATTTACGTGCCACATCGGTCGTCGTCCATTTTTGGCATGCCTTATATCGTCGGATTCAGTTTTTTGCACTCGTGATGATGCTTGAGATCATTTCTCGCTCTCACCCCTAGATTTTTTGGGCATTTTTCCCATGCCCCCTTGTTGCCTTGGTTTGCGTGCCACATCAGTCGACGTCCGTTTTTGACAAGTTTTATATCGCCGGATTCAGTTTTCCATGCTCGTGACGATAGATCATTTCTCACTCTCACGCCTAGATTTTTTGGGCATTTTTTCCATGCCCCCTCGTCACCTCGATTTGCGTGCCACATCCACCGTTCTCCATTTTTGACAATCTTTATATCGTCGGATTCAGTTTTTCGCGCTTATGATGATGCTTGAGATCATTTCTCGCTCTCACCTCTTGATTTTTTGAGCATTTTTTCCATCCCCCCTCGTCGCCTCGGTTTGCGTGCCACATCCGCCATTCTTCGTGGTCGACCATCTTTATATCACCGGATTCAGTTTCCCGCGGTTGTGATGATGCTTGAGATCATTTCTCGCTCTCACGCCCATACTTTTCAGCCATTTTTTGCAAAATGCCCTGTCGTTGCCTCGGTTTGCGTGCCACAACGACCACAGCCCCCTTTTGACAATCTTTATGTCACCGGATCCAGTATCCCGCACACATGATGATGCTTGAGACCTTTTCTCGCTGCCATCAATCCCTCTTTTTTCGGTATAATTTTATCCCTTTTTCGGGCCGAGCAATCCCTTTTACAAAAAAGGCACTTAGGGAGTTCCTGTTAAGCTCTTTTCTGACTCCTAAAACAATGAAAAGATCGCCGAGCAACCTTGCTTCCTTTCATTCTTGCTAAACGTATCTGAAAGGGCGTCTACCTGGTATAAGTTTACCCCTTTTCCGGACCTCGTAGACTAATTACGAAAAAGGTATACTCTAGTCACATCGGCTAGAAGAGTTCTCCATCCGCATCATTTTATGCTTTTTCGGGCCTTGGAGACTAAACTTACGAAAAAGAACACCAATAGAGTCCACTTACCGCTTTCAGACTCTCTAAACATGAAAGCAACCACGAGCAATCACCATCCTGGGCTCGTAAAACCAACAGGACAGTAGTCACAACCACTGCAGAGTCTTCTTATCGCTTTCAGACTCCTTAAAAATGAAAGCACCAATGAGCACGAACAGTCCTGGGCTCACAAAATCCACAGGATAGTACCATTTCAGAGCACACTTTTATCCCTTCTTGGATCTCATTAAAACTACGAAGAAGGACCCAATGGTGCTTCTCAGTGCCACAACAGATCACATCTACTCATATCGAAGCTTCCCCATTTTGGTCGTCTTTGTTCAGAGTATTCTGCAGTGTGTCACCCTGAGAACCCCTTGACAGCACCCATCAGCTTGATTCCCCACCAGAATCATACATACCCTTCAATCCTTAAAAGCTATGATCCTCAAACCTATAAGTCAGTTCCCTACACTGCCAGGTCAACCATGTCATCATGCTCTGAACAAAGGAAGTTTGAGTCTACCCACTATATGACCCAGTTACTTCCCATCCCCACAAGTATGTCAGTCCTACCATTAGTACTACCACACTTCAGTTCTACACCTCACGCTCCTATCAAGGAAACATCATTTACTTGTTAGTTGCTGGTCTCCCTCTGTCGACGACAACCAAATTTATTCCATAGGATAAACCTAGAGGTCCCTGTGTCTTGGACTCATCACCATTTATGATGAGTGCCTATGAATCATTTCGAGAAGAATCCTCAGTGCTTCTCCAAATGGTTGTTTCTCACATGCTCGACTTCAACACCTTGATCGCATCGTTGAGACTCGCACGAGGCATTGGTCCATTCAGTTATTAGTCGAAGACCCCGGATACCATCTGACTCCTCCACATTTGAGAGTCTACCTATGGATACAACCAGTTACACTGTTCTTATAGATATCCGGGTTGCGTATGGTGACAGTATTCAGATGTACCCCAGTTTTATACTCCCTCGAGTATACAGTTACAGATACTTCCCAGAGATGGCTCACAGTCATTACATCCCTACAGATGTTGGACACCTTCAATTCCAACAGTTCATCAGTTATTCCAGTGTATCAGTTATTGAGATCAGCCATGTCATGATCATGAGTACATCCCAAAATAATGTACCCTCTGGACCATTATGATGTACCAGTATATTTTTTATGTATTAGATCCCCCTTCCTGGGACTAATTGTTATGTATATGTCTTGATACGAGCATGGGTATGACCGCCTCGTCCATTATTAGAGAATATCCCTCATTCATATTGAGGCCATGTAATATTTGTTTATTTTTTGCAGCTTCCATGGGATGCGGATCCAGTCTCCAATCGGTCTCTTCTCCTCCCTACAACCCCAGAAAAAAGACAAAAGAACTATGATGTCTATCGGCCATACGATGAGCTCCTGCCCTCACACATCAGGGGACAATCTGTTAACACCCAAAAAGTGCTCACTAGCTCATTCCCTTATTCACATGACCCATTTGTCCACTTTTCCACCATCTGAGCCTCTGAATCCAACAAAAGGTCACCAAAAGACCTTGGTACACCCCTTTTTCCCACTAAAAAAGGGTCCAAAATTCCCAAAATATTAAAAAGGGAATAAAAATATTAATTTTATTCAAAAAAGGAAAAAGGAGAGAAAAGTACCTAAACCATGTTGGTCAATACCATTTGGTTTCCACAAAACCACAAATGGTATTCCCCACCACCAAAACCTATAAAAAGGTGGTAGGGGCTCCTCATTTCACATCCATCCATATTCCTATCCTCATGCTTCCAAAATCTTCCTTGAGTTTTGGCCATTGTAGCAACCTTGGAGAAAGGACCCATTGGAGATTGGAGTTGCTCACCATTGGAGCTTCCCGAATATCTTCATCAATCGAAGGTATTCTTATTGCAAGCATTTGCTTGCCCCCATTGTCAATACAAAAATTATTTTTTATCTTTCTTGTTCTTGTTCTTTAATTCAAAATGCACAAGCTAGTTTAGTTTAGTTTAGATTTAGTTCATTGTTATTTATTTCTATTGAAACTGCTGCTACTAGTTAGCAGGTGCCCATAGCACTAAGCTTGGTTGCAAAACCAAGCCAACAAGGGGTTCCAGTGACTTTTCAAGAGAAATAGAGCTAAAGCAAAGAAGATATGGCAAAAACCATAAATTTTTACTCTTTCGGAATCGATCTGCAATGGCTCTGGAAAGATGTAATCTGCTATTTATCAGCTGGCAATAGATATGGACCCCAGGTATGCTCAGTTTCCTAAAGGTTCAAGGGATTCACTTGACTACCAATGTTGTCTAACGTCTTGCGTATTGGGGAAGTACCCCTCATTCCACGGCTTAGGTAAAACTGATAATTGCTTTTCCATAAGCGTTAAGTCTTGGTTTACCTCATGGGTTAGAACTAGTCAATCAGGCAGGGGCCGTTGCCCTTTTTGTTGGAAATTCCTTTCAATGGGATAGCTACTTCGGGGTTCTTGTGATACTCCTCACAATGAGTTTTAGGGCTATGTCTAAGTACTTCCCACAATTAAGAGGATAGGGATTATTCCCGGATCCAAACTTGCAATTGAAAGGAACAACACAGATGCAAAGAAAAAAGAACTACTGCAATAATCACAACGCTTGGAAGCCAATGCGAAAAAAAATTGATAGAAATTCCACCCAGCAAGCCCAAGAGAGTGCTCTGATACCAAATGTGAGGAACCTACAGCAATTACATGATGAAAATGCACAATATATCATAAATAGCATAACACATAAGAGATTTATTGATTGCAGACCACTTCGAGGGAGAAACCTCCTTTGAGCAAGATCAATACAAATAAATCATGGATGCCTTCATTGGACTCAACATGTACTTATATACTAAGTCTAAACTAAACAACTATTACTCCCCTTGAATGTGAGATAATACCATATACTCACGGGATGACTTACAAAGCATATGCATCCCACAACAATATACTAACAATGTGTGATAATACAATATACTCACGAGACGACTTACAAACCATATGCGTCCAACAACAATATACTAACAAAGTAAGGACAAGGGTTGACACGGGTTCTTAACAACAATATACTAACAAAGTAAAGAGAAGGGTTGACACGGGTTTGTAAGTCATTTTCCATTTTTTTTGTACAGTTGGTAAGGAAATAGTGGATCTGTGCTTGGATCGAATCTAGAAGCTAGCAAATAATTGCATAGGTCTGCAAGGTTTCCTAGTTTTCCACAACGTGGGAGGTGGTTATTATATGTTAATTCACTTAATCTATGGCAAGTGATTGTAGAAAATTGATAGATGGGAGTTTTATTTATGAAAAATATTTTGTATTATTTATGAATTGATATATCTCAAGTCCAAGCATTACGACATCTACACTATTGAATGTGCATATACGACATATCCATTATTATACATTTTAATGTATATGTCATTGATTACAACATTGCATAGTCATATTGATCATGGTATTGTATATGTCTATTGATTGTAATTATAATATTTTTTTTATTGTTGCACATATTTATGCCAAAGGGGTTTTCATTGCAAGATCGACTCGTAAGGAATTGTGTTAAATTCCTTGTCTCTTGGACGAATAAATCAATGCCACATTCCTTTCCACGCATCCACACGTTCTTTGGTTTGCCATTACCTCACACATCTATCTGGTTCAGCGTGCCATCACTTCATGAAGTAACTTGCTCTTCGGATAATTTATCTCAGCAAGATGGGGAGGGAAAGATAGATAAGGATACAAATGAAATTAGGACGAGGATGTATCAATAAGTTGGAAAACTAGGTAAGTAGTCATGACTCCAACTTTGCCACCGATTTCATCCCTGCATAGGCACACCAAGTGTTTTTCCTCATCTTCACTACTTGAAACGACTTTCTTTGAACCTGTAGATTTTGTGAATGCTCTACATTCAGAAATTTATCATTGGATCTTCCAAGAGTTCATTGAAGATGGAATTTTAATTTTTCGGGTATTAGTAGAGCTCAACAGACCAAGGATCGAACATCATTGACCTATTTTGGTTATCCTTGTTTCTATTCTTGGCTTTGAGCAGTTTGGTATTATGGCAAAGAATTAATGAGTGCACCCAATGACGAAAAACAAAGAGAAAAGTATAGGCTAATATGAAAATGAGAATTCAATCTCTCCATTGGTGCCCAAGTCTAGTCTTGCATCTAAGAGAGCCACAATATATTCTCCTCCTTCTAGCAGGTAGGTGAGAGTTCAATTTCCAAGGACCAAGCCATAGATCTTGCACCTTCCAACGAGACGAATTCCTCCATGGATTCCAATGGCTCAAAATTTGTGTCTTGAATGGGTACAATATGCTAAATTTGTTTATTTCCCCATTCCCTTAGACTTCTCTTCATTGGTTTTCATGGACGTGTCTTAGTTTTGTTTATGACTGGGTTTTGAAGTTTGTGGATGAGGTTTGAGTGAGCATGTATGCTATCGACAATAGTAGGGGCAGGAGTGTTATTGTTAGCATGGAGTGTTTCTCAACTAGGATGGATTGCAATGCTTGTGGCCATGGTTACATTTTCTCTTGTAACATTGTATTCCACTTTCTTTCCCTATTATTGCTTTAGGTTCCCAGATCCAGTCTCTGGGCACAATAGAAACTATTTTTATAGGGATGTAGTTTGAATAAATTTGGGTGTTATGTCCACCCTTAATTTTTTTCTTTCTCATACATATTTTCTATTTAGATAGTAGGTTTTAACAATAACAACATTCATTTTAACACGGAATACAATTAAGAAGGCATTTCAAAATGTTGGGAAGACCTCAAAAGGTCGAAATAAAAATGAGGTTGAACAAAAAGTGATGATCCCTTATGTCCACGACACCTTAGAAAATATCACCAAAATTCTTATAAAGAATTAGATTGGCACGTTATGAACAACAACGAGGGCAGGAGTGTTATCATTAGCCTCGAGTGTTTCACAGCTAGGATGGATTGTGGCTATGGTTACTTTTGCTCTTGTAACATTGTATTCCACTTTCTTTCCCTATTATTGCTTCAAGTTCCTAGATCCAGTCTCTAGGCCCAAAAGAAACTATTGTTATAGGGTTGTAGTTTGAGTAAAATTGGGTGTTATGTCTACCCTTTCTTAAATTATTTCAGTTTTTTTCTTATACATATTTTCTATTTAGATACTAGGTTTTATCTATAACAACATTCATTTTAACAAGGAATAAAGTTAAGAAGGCATTTCAAAATGTTGGGAATACCTCAAAAGGTTGGAAGAAAAATAAGATCGCCATAATTATTATAAAGAATCATATTGAAACGCTATGAACAACAGCAGGGGCGGGACTGTTATCGTTAGCTTGGAGTGTTTCCCAACTGGGATGGATTGCATGGCTTGTAGCTATGGTTAATTTTGCTCTTGTAACATTGTATTCCACTTTATTTCCCTATTATTGCTTAAGGTTCCCAGATCCAGTCTCTAGGCCCAATAAAAACTATTGTTATAGGGATGTATTTTGAGTAAATTTGGGTGTTATGTCCACCTTTTCTTAAATTATTTCAGTTTTTCTCTCATACATATTTTCTATTTAGATAGTATGTTTTAACTATAACAACATTCATTTTAAGAAGGAATGTCGTTAAGAAGGCATTTCAAAATGTTCGGAAGAGCTCAAGAGGTTGGAAGAAAATTGAAGTTGAACAAAAAGTGATGATCCCTTATGTCCATGGCACCTTAGAAAAGATCGCCAAAATTCTTATAAAGAATCAGATTGGCATAATTTTGCAACCCCTGAGTTCTACTAGAAGCCTCCTTAAATTGGTTAAGGCCCTTATTGATCCTAATCTACAAAAAGGAATTTATAGCATCCCATGCTCTTGCTACAATAACTACATTGATGAGGTTGGGATATATTTTCAAGTAAAGATCAAGGAGAACAAATCAACAATCACTCACAATCGAGATTGTTGGTTGTGGAGCCTGATATTCCTTATTTAGAGGTCTTGTTTCAGACATGTCTGGATCCCGGCCCATGACGAGGGGATTTGGGGGGGATTTCCTCCCAAAATAGTCGCCATGGGGGGTCCAGGGGAGCAACGACTAGTTTGGGAGCCCCCCCTGGCAGGAGTTCGGGGGAAACACCCCCATAGCAAAAATTTCAGAAAAAAATATCTTGTAAAATGTTGTAATTTCATAGTCATGACTTGGTCAATAATGTGTGATTTATGGGCCCATGGTATTGGATGTTCCTTAGTATTTTCCCATGGAAATCACTCTTTAAAAGTAAGGCATTGTAATACGGTTGGGTATGGTAGCATTGTAAATATCTTTACGATTGTGTGAGAGAGACAATGAGAGAGTTGCCTTGAGGAAATTTGGATGAAAATGTAAAATTAGTCACAGCAGATCTAATGAACAAGTAAATCAATCACAACAGATGAACATAGAAAATATGGTGCAAAACTGTGCAAAACATGCAGCAGTGCTCTCTATCCCAGAAAGGGTGAATGAATTACAATACAAACTGTCACAATGACAGAGCAATTCGAATTGCCTAAGGAGGTCATTCGAATTACAGAATGGAGTAGCTTGACTCTAACTAGGAGTCCTCATCAATCAATCAGTGGTGCTCATCAATGCACAACAACCAGTCATCCAGGTGTCAATATGAGTCTAACTGAGTGTAATAAGTGTAACTGAAGTGTGTAGCACTGATTTAGGATCTGGAGGCTCAGTGGGGGCGCATGGGAGGCTAACTGAAGTCAGAACAAGTCACCTAATCAAACTGGAGGTCCAACGGAAGTGATACAGTCAGTCGGGAGTGAAACTAGCCTCAAATCAAGGAGAATCGGAGCTAACTGAATGTAACTGAAGTGGAACTGCAGTGGTAGGTGAGCAAGTGCGCCCTTCTCTGGCAGTAGGTGAGAAGTGGGCGCCTTTCAGCTTAGGAGGGCTAAAACTCTGTGGTAGGTGGCTCCCGAGTGCTAGAATGAAGTGGATAAGGTGCTGGAGGCATCAAACTGGTGACTGGGATGCATGCCAGTGCATGCAGGTGCATGCAAACCCTAGATTCTGCATGCAAACCCTAATTTGCATGCAAGATCCTGAAAAAGATGATGTGGATATCCGAACACCCCCCCTCAAGCTAGACTATGATGTGCCAACAAAAATAATGTGGGGCCCTGGTAACTAAGACCAAAGGTCACCCCAATACAATAATCCAAAAAATGCTGAAAATAAACTAAGTGAGGAAAGAGGGAAAACCCAGTGGGAAGAAAGCCCCCCCTCAAGCTAAAGCATAATAATGAATCAATCTGTCTCCACCATGATGGAACTCACCCCCAACAGTGAACGGAGGTAAGAGAACTTCTTCTCAGTGAAGCTCTTGGTGAAGATGTCTGCAATTTGCTCATCAGTAGGGCAATATTGCAGAATGATGGTGCGGTCATGCACCAACTGTCGAATGTAATGCATATGAATCTCAATGTGTTTGGTCCTCTGCCGTTGAACTGGATCTGTGGAGATCTTGATAGCACTTTGATTGTCACAAAATAGGACAGTCGAAGTAGTGCCACCAAAACCAAACTCGGAAAGAATACCCTGCAACCAAACTGCCTGAATGCAGGCATTGACTGCCCCTCGATACTCTGCCTCTGCTGAAGAAAGTGCAATGGCTGCTTGCTTTTTGCTGGACCAGCAAATAGCACCATGAACAATCATGAAAACATAACCGGAAGTGGACTTCCGATCAATGCTATCACCTTCCCAATCTGAATCAGTAAAACCAATGAAATCTAGCTCAGAATCTGCAGCATAATGTATGCCAAACTATTTCGTACCTTGCACATACTGCAAGATCCGCTTGGTTGCTCGCCAATGAAGCTCATGTGGCTGCTGCATATATCTTGACATGGAACTCACGGCATATGAGATATCAGGCCGTGAGTGTGTCAAATAAAGTAGTGAACCAATCAACTGTCGATACATACTGCAATCTGCAAGCGGTGTGGAATCTCCCTCCTCAAGACTGATTCCTGAGAGGAATGGGAACGGGGCTGCCTTACATTCAACCATATTAAAATTCAATAACAAGTTGGAAGCATATTTTTGCTGAGATATAGTGATCCCATCAAAATTTTGAGCTATCTCCAAGCCCAAAAAATGACTCAGCAAGCCCAAATCGCTCATGTCAAAAGGTAGATTTAAGGCAGATTTTAGCTTGTTTATTGAAGTAAGTATGCTACCAGTAATAAGCAGGTCATCAACATAAAGTACAATAACCAACAAATTACCTTTAACTTGCTGAAGATACACATTCGGATCAGATTTGCATCTTTGGAAATTCTGAGAAAGAAGGAAGGAGTCCATCTTTGCGTACCAAGCTCTTGGGGCCTGTTTTAACCCGTACAAAGACTTCTTCAATCTACAAACCAATGATGGATCTGATGTATAATCCTCTAGCTGCTGCATATAGACCTCTTCAGCAAGGTCTCCATGTAAAAATGCACTCTTCACATCCATATGGTGCACTTCCCAGTGCTTGGATGCGGCAATAGCTAAAACAAGGCGGATGGAATCCATCTTTGCAACCGGTGCAAAGGTCTCTGTGTAGTCCACTCCTTGGACTTGGGAAAAACCTTTTGCCACCAACCTTGCCTTATATTTGTTGATAGTGCCATCAGCAGCAATTTTAGTACGGTAGACCCATTTACACTTCACTAATTTTCTTCCAGGTGGAAGAGAAACTAGCTCCCATGTGTTGTTCTTTTGAAGAGAACTGTACTCTTCGTCCATGGCACTTTTCCATCTCGGATCTCGATGGGCTGAATAGTATGATGTAGGATCTGAACTAGCCATCAAATAAAAAATCTCAGGAAGAAATGGATCAGCAATAGAAAGAGCCATACCTGCTCTTTGAAAGTCTCCTCTTGTTCGTCTCGGATCAGCAGGATTTCCAAGACTAGAACCAACAGATTGTAGAGTGTTTTGGGCCCACTTTGGTAACTGAGGAGGATCATAATGGTCGGATTCCGAACCTGATATGTCATGATCATCATATGCTGCTACAATATCAGAAATATCAGAACTCATACCTTCATTATCGCTGCTCGGATCTTCTTCTGGTGAAGGCGGTGAATCGGCAGTCTTTTCCTCGACTAGTTGCAATTCTTGAAGCGGTTCTTCAAACTGCACACTGCGCTCTATGAATATCTTTTTAGATCTGATATCCATGATTTTATATGCTTTTGATTCTTCCCCATATCCTATCAATATGCACTCGATACTTTGTGGATCCAAAGCTCGTCTCTTCTCAGAAGGAATTCTAGCCCATGCAGTAGAGCCAAAAACTCTCAAATTTGACACATCCGGTTTGTGACCAAAGAATGCTTCGAAAGGAGTCATACCTTTCACAGATGAATGTGGAACACGGTTCTATATATATGCAGCAACATTGATTGCTTCAGCCCAAATATTTGCAGCCAAACCTTTCGATTCAATCATGCATGTAGCCATCTCTTTCAGTGACCGATTTTTCCTTTCCGCTACACCGTTCTGCTGGGGTGTGTAGGGAACTGTATGTTGGATCTTAATTCCGCTTTGGGCACAAAGTTGCAGCAACTCAGACTTGATATATTCCCCACCATTATCAGATCTAAGAGCTTTGATCTTGCTCTCAGTGGTGGTCTCAACAGAAGCCTTAAAATCCTTGAATTTTCCAAGCACTTCTGACTTGTTTTTGAGAAAGAATACCCATGTAAAGCGGGAAAAATCGTCAATAAATGTCAAAACATACCTTGAAACATTTAATGACATATGGGGCAGCGGACCACTGATATCAGAATGGATCAATCCCAAAATAGTAGAAGCTCTGCTAGCTTTGCCGCGGTCGAATCTGTGCTCGGGGTGCTTCCCAATAATGCAACGAGTGCATATTCCCTTTGAGGAACGGAGTTGTGGAAGCCCATCTACCATGGATTTATTTGATAGCAGCAGCAAATACTTATAATTTAGATGTCCAAATCTTTCATGCCAAAGCCTACTAACCTCATTACCATGTGTGCGAAGGGCAGTGGGCTTTGCAAGCGGAATAAAGTGCGAAAACTCATAGCATTTTGCAGTGTGGTTTGCCTTTCCAACCGCAACTAGTCTTCCACTTTTGATATCAGAAATTTCAACTGTATTAGGGATGAATGTGACTTGCTTTGGTTCACCATTATGTGTCATTTGATACACAGAAAGGAGATTCGAAGCTAAGGAAGGCACATAGAGAACATTCTGAAAGCATCCATGTTCTACATGAATCGTACCTTTACCCTTTGAAGAAATTTTTGAGTCATCTCCCAAATGGATGGGGATGGAGCTGTTTGGATCGAATGAGGAAAAAGAATCAATATTTGCAGCCATATGATTTGATGCACCCGAATCTATCAAGAGAGTAGTGGGCTTCGAAACCGTTGCCATGAGTGCTTGTCCTCTTTCATGATCATCATTCCGATCCTTCTTCCTTGCACCGTCAGGAAGGGTTATGTTGTTATTTTCCAAAAGGAGGGCCATTTGATCTATAGTCTTCTTCATACATGAAATTTCGGGATGAAAGCCACGGTTACAATAAGTACATTTAGATTTTTGGTTACCTTCTTTGCCCTTTTGCTTGGATTTCGAACCGGATGGTGCATCCGTTTGCTTGCCTTTGTCTTTTTGCTTGTGAGGCTCGAATTTGGGCTTCTCCTTCTTTAGATTTCCTTTACCATTCGAGATCTTGGGTCCTTGAACAAATAGGGCTGAATCTTTGGAGCTTATGGACCCCATTTGAATCAACTTGTCATGCTCTTTTGTAACGGACTCAATGAAGGCATTCAAGGTAGGCATCTTCCAATTCGGGGTAGTTAGCCGACCGGAATTGAAAGTAGAGACAAATACGGAATAATCTTTCCCAAGATTGCTTAGAATGGAGAGGATCAACTATTTATCCTCTTTGATAACACCACTTTTCTTCAATTGCAAGTTCAAGTTCTTGAATTTTGTGAAGAATTCATTGATGGTCTCAAAATTCTCAGGATTAAGGCCAATCAATTCATTCTCTAATTGAAAAGCCCTAAGCTCATCCTGCTTGCCGAATAGTGTTTCAAGTTGCTCCCATATGGCTTTTGGAGTATTCAATCCGCTGAGATGGAAGTGAAGATCTTTGGAGATGGAGAGGCAAAGAAGACCATAAGCTTCATCAAGCTTGTTGTAGTGTTTGGTTCTATCTGATAGGTTGCTTGGCTCCAATTCAAGACCAATAGTGACTCGGTAGTAACCTTTTGAACGTAATATGATCTCCATATCATCTTTCCAATCAAAATAATTGAATGGGGTGAGGATAGGCTTTGAAGAAGAGTATTCCATTGCTAGGAGCGAGTCAACTGATGAAGAGGAAGCTTGCATGCAGACTATAGCGAGTGCAATTGCTGTAGGGAAGCTTGCATGCAAAAGATATCGAGTGCAATTGGAGGAGACAATAAACCTGCAAATCACATAAAAACAACCACAATAAGGTCGAACAATCCACCCTTTGAGAGTTGCATCACACCTGGGATTGGATTTCAAGAAATGTTGAATAGGTCCAATGTATCAGATCCAGGAATTATGTGGTAACTCAAGCTTCTGGAGTGGTATTGGAATAATTTTCAAGCTTTGCATGCATAGGAGCGAATGCCCTTGAGATATCTCATGCCAAACTTTTTGCAATTTTTAGCAATTCAGTCAAATCTTCTTGTATAAACACCTGTAGAAAAGAGATCTTGTCCCTGCAATGGCTCTGATACCATGTAAAATTAGTCACAGCAGATCTAATGAACAAGTAAATCAATCACAACAGATGAACATAGAAAATATGGTGCAAAACTGTGCAAAACATGCAGCAGTGCTCTCTATCCCAGAAAGGGTGAATGAATTACAATACAAACTGTCACAATGACAGAGCAATTCGAATTGCCTAAGGAGTTCATTCGAATAATTTACAGAATGGAGTAGCTTGACTCTAACTAGGAGTCCTCATCAATCAATCAGTGGTGCTCATCAATGCACAACAACCAGTCATCCAGGTGTCAATCTGAGTCTAACTGAGTGTAATAAGTGTAACTGAAGTGTGTAGCACTGATTTAGGATCTGGAGGCTCAGTGGGGGCGCATGGGAGGCTAACTGAAGTCAGAACAAGTCACCTAATCAAACTGTAGGTCCAACGGAAGTGATACAGTCAGTCGGGAGTGAAACTAGCCTCAAATCAGGGAGAATCGGAGATAACTGAATGTAACTGAAGTGGAATTGCAGTGGTAGGTGAGCAAGTGCGCCCTTCTCTGGAAGTAGGTGAGAAGTGGGTGCCTTTCAGCTTAGGAGGGCTAAAAATCTGTGGTAGGTGGCTCCCGGGTGCTAGAATGAAGTGGATAAGGTGCTGGAGGCATCAAACTGGTGACTGGGATGCATGCCAGTGCATGCAGGTGCATGCAAACCCTAGATTCTGCATGCAAACCCTAATTTGCATGCAAGATCCTGAAAAAGATGATGTGGATATCCGAACAGAAAAATTAGCCTTTCAACCCTAATTCAAATTTCATGTCATCATGTATTATCTAATCAAAATGCTTTAAAATTCAAAAAGGGAGCACCTCTTAAACAATTTTCTATTATATAATTTGGGGATAAGTGGACATTTTTAATAATATAATTTGTTTGCCCACTGCACAAGCTGCCCGAAATTATCTTGGATATTGATAATGAAATTAATATGCTAAATGATTTTAGGTAATAGGTGATCCATAGATAATATATAATAGTAATAATAATTAATATTATAACTAATATATAATAATGTTATATTATAATTAATATTTTATAATAACCGTCAAAAGTTAGGTCCAATAACTTTAAACTAATATCACAATTAACACACCCATCAATCTTTTAGATAATACGTTACCAATATAAAATAGTAATAGTAATTAATATTACAACTAATACATAATAATATTATATTATAATTAATATTTTATAATAACCGTCAAAAATTGGAAATTTTTAACTAATATCATGACTAATATACAGATCCATCTTTTAGATAATACATGACCAATATATAATAGTAATAGTAATTAATATTACAACTCATATATAATAATATTATATTATAATTAATATTTTATAATAACCGTTAAAAGTTAGGTCAAATAGCTTTTAACTAATATATAATATATAATTACATATAATAATAACTAATATCAAAACTAATATACCCATCCATATTTTAGGTAATACATGACCCAATAACTTTTAAGTTGGCATTTTGTATTTAATTTTATTTCCTTATTTTGGGTGGAAAACACTACATCGAATTTTGTCCTCATAAATTGATTTTAATATAAAATATATATCTAAAGTAGCTTTGATAAAAGTGAAATAACCCTGAGAAACTGCGATAAAATGAAAATAGTATACAAAATTGTCTACATGGCTTTTTTACGATTTTCCTTAGGAGGCCCATTTTTCATCCATATTTCCTCTAATTCGGAAGAGGAAGTTGCAACCGATGTGCTGCAGGTTTTATCCCTTCATTTGTTGGATGATATAATAAGAATGGCTGACAATTTATGTGTGGACATAGCCCATATTGGGTGAACCACATTATATTGGTGTCTCTCTTGTATTGTGTTATGTGATTTATATTTACATCTTTTTTATTTTTATTGCTCTGCAATCCTGTTTTTCTAACAATTGGTATCATAGCCAAAGGTCTATTTGGCATATAAACTCGTAGGAAAGAAGGATTCCTGGTTCAAGTGGGAGCAATGGAGAAAGAAGAAAAGTTTAAGGTTGAGAAATTTAATGGCCAAAACTACCAGTTATGGAAGATTCAAATGGAGGGCTTTTATCAGAAGGATCTATTGCTACCAATAGGAGGAAAAACAAAACAACCGACGACTATGAAAGACAAAGAATGGGAGGCTCTTGTCAGAAAGGCACTATGAACAATACGACTGTGCCTGGATTCATTGGTAGATTTCAATATTTCAAAAGAAAAGATAACAGAGGGTCTGATGAGCGCATTTGGTAAGCTGTATGAAAAACCCTCGGCCTCCAACAAGGTATTTCTGATGAAGTGTTTATTTAATTTGAAGATGTCATAAGGTGGATCTGTTGCAGATCATTTAAATGAATTTAATACGATTACAAATCAGCTAAGTTATATAAAAGTGAACTTTGATGATGAGGTTAGGGCTCTTCTAATCTTGTGTTCATTTCTAGAAAGATGGAAGGGCTTGGTCATGGCTGTAAGTAACTCTGTCTCTGGTTCAAACACTTTGAAATTTGATGATGTTGTTGGTGTTATTCTTAGCAAGGAAATGAAAAGGAAAAGTACATGTGAGACATCAGGTAATGCATTGACCATGGAGAGCAAGGGAATATAAAGGGGGAGAGGAAAGAGGCTAGGTAATCACAACAAATTCGGGAAGGGTAGATCCAAGTCCATATTGGGAAAGATATAGTGCTAGAATCATGGAAAGAAATGACATTTGAAGAAAGATTGCAAATCTCTAAAGAAGAAAGGAGATGGACAACAGGAGGCTACTCATGAAGCAAATGTAGCAGGTGATGTGCTACAATATGCTTTGATCCTTGCATTAGATAATACTAGTCATTACTAGGTAGTAGATTCAGGGGTTTCATGTCATGCTACACCCCATAGGAAATTATTTCATGATTATGTTCTAGGCGATTTTGGACATGTTTTATTGGGTGGTGATGAACCATGTAAAATTGTTGGAATGGGTAAGGTATGGATAAAGTTAAATAATGGTGAATGGCTGCTGAAAGATGTAAGGCATATTCCTGCTATAAAAAGTAATCTGATCTCAACAGGGAAGTTGGGATATGGTGGCTATTTATCTACGTTTGGATAACGTGGTGGAATATCACTAAAGGAGAAATGGTGATAGAAAAATGAGTCAGGATAGGTACGTTGTATTTATGTCCTCATAATACAAACTATTCTATCTCTTTAGCTTCCAAAGGAACATATACAACAATGTGGCATCATAGGTTTGGGCACATGAGTGAGAAGGGGATGCAGATTCTCCACTTAAGGAAGTTGTTGTCATATCTAAAGCATGTAAGTTTGGAATTCTGTCAGAACTGTGTTTATGGAAAGCAAAAGAGAGTAATATTTATTAGGGTTAGGAAACAAAAGAAGAGTGAAAAGTTAGATCTTGTACATATAGATGAATGGGGATCGAATCTGGTACAATATCTTGGTGGCTCTCGTTATTATGTTACTTTTATTGATGATGCAATTAGAAAGACTTGGGCTTATTGCATTAGATAGAAAAATGATGTATTTGCTACTTTTAAGAAATGGAAAGCTTTGGTTGAGAATGAGAGAGGGAAAAAATTGAAGTGTTTCAGATCTGATAATGGAGGTGAATATTGCGGCAAGGAGTTTGATAATTACTGTTCATACCATGAGATTCATAGAGAGAAGACAGTCCTAGTAACACCACAAGAAAATGGTGTGTCAAAAAGGATGATCTAAACAATCATGGAGCGTGCAAGGTGTATGAGATTGCATGCAGGGTTTCCCTTACAATTTTGGGAAGATGTTGTAGATACTATTGTTTACTTAATAAACAGACGTCCTTCAAGTGCTTTGGATGCTGATATTCTAGAGGAGTTATGGACAACTAAAAAGGTAAACTACTATTTTCTGATATCTTTTGGTTGTGAAACATTTGTCCATATTGATAAAGAAAATATCTAACAAAGCTTGAGGCTAAATCCAAGAAATGTACCTTTATTGGATACAGGGTTGATGATTTTGGTTATCGCTTATGGGATTATGAAAATAATAAAATCATTAGGATTAGAGATGTGGTATTCAATGAAAAGGTCATGTATAAAGATCAATTGTAGGGAAAGAAATAGGAAAAGGAAAACACAGAGTACACATTGCTTGAAAAAATCAAAGAAAATGAAGTTTGGAAGGTGTCGAAAAGTCAAGAACAACATCGGGTACCTCAAACTCCTGCAAGTGTTAGAAGATATACCAGGTTAAGTAGACCCCCTTAACATTTGTCTTCTTCACTGTATTATTTATTGATGATTGATTCTGGTGAACCATAATGTTATGAAGAAGCAATGGAGTGGAAACTAGAAAGAAGTGGGAGCAAGGCATGAATGATGAGATGGACTCATTGGTAAGAAACTAGACTTGAGATTTGGTTCAGTTGCCTATAGGTAAAAGAGCATTGTAGAATAAATGAGTTTACAGGTTGAAGGAAGAAGATGGAGGAAAGAAGCGGTACAAGGATAGACTTGTTGTAAGTGAGTTTGCACAGAAGAAATGTATATATTTTGATGAAATATTTTCTCTTGTTGTTAAAATGACTTGAATTAGAACTATTTTATGTCTAGTGGCAGTAGAATATTTGCATCTTGAACAGTTAGATATAAAAACAACCTTTATCCATGGGAATTTGGAGGAAGAGATTTATATGTAGGAGCCATAGGGGTATGAGGTCAAAGGGAAGGAGAATTTGGTATGAAGGTTGGAGAAGAGCTTGTATGGCATGAAGCAAGCTTCAAGGAAATGGTATTTGAAATTTGGCAGGTTTATTACAGAACAAGGTTATAGTAGATGTCATTCTGACCACTGTGTTTATTTAAAAAGTCTAGATAATGGAAGATAAATTATCTTGTTATTGTATGTGCATGCCATGCTTGTTGTAGGGTCTAACATGTAGGATATAAATCTGCTCAAAAGGAAGTTAGCTAATTTATTTGCAATGAAGGATTTGGGTGTTGCAAAGCAAATCCTTGGTATGAGAATAACAAGAGACATGAAAAATCACAAATTGACATTGTTTCAGGGTGAGTACATAGAAAAGGTGTTGGAGAGGTTTAGAATGCAGAATGCAAAACCAGTTAGTACACATTTGGCCATCCATTCCAAACTAAATAAGTAGATGTGTCCCTAGACACAAGAAGACATAGATTACATGTCCATGGTTCCCTATTCATCAGCAGTTGGCAGCTTGATGTATGCCATGGTGTGCACAAGACCAAATATTTCACACGAAGTGGGAGTTGTGAGCAGGTATATGAACAATCTAGGTAAAGAACAGTAGAAGGCGGTACAATGGATTCTCAGGTATTTGAGAGGTACTTGTAGCTAGGGTTTTTACCCTAGCTTGTGCAAATGAGCACCTACTAAGGAGAAGGGACTCCTTAGTAGCAGTTCAGTAAAAATGGTAAAAACAAGACAGTAAATAAAAATAGTAAACTACTCTAAGCATGTGCATAAGACAACAGAAAGATAATAAAAATGGTTTTTGTATTAATTTTACCTCAGATGTGGAGGTTGGTGAAGCTCTTGCAGTAGTCCAGGAGGGCTACGTCCAAGCTCAAATCGTTCCTTCTCCTTCTCCAAAGTGTTTTGGATATGGGCCAAAGGGGCACTCAAATGTGAAATTAGCTCAAAAGGGCGAGCTAGGGTTTTAGGAGTGATTTTGGCAGAGTGAGGATAGGGAAGATTATGGATGTGAAATGGGGAGCCTGCATCACCTATTTATAGGTTTTTAGTGGTGGAGTGTTGACCCATGGTTTTGGGCACCATATGGTTTAGGTCAATTGTATAAGGTTTTTGATTCATTTTTTCCCTCCTTTTCCTCTTTTTTGTAATTTTTATTCCCTTTTTAGAGGGTTTTTGCTATTTTTGGAGGAATTTACATTATTTTGGGGAAAAAAGAGGGGTTTTGGCCTTTTAGAGGATTTCTAGTGTTTTTTTAAGGTTTTGGAGGCAAATATGGACAAATGAGTCATGTAATGAAGGAGATGAGGTAGTGAGCACTTTTTGGGTGTTAACAGATTGCCCCCTGATGTGTGAGGGTAGGAGCTCATCGTATGGCCGATATACATCATAGGTCTTTTATGGGTTTCCTGGGATGTGGAGAGGAGAAGAAACGAGCTAGATCCTGGAACAACGGTCCCGAACATACTCCAAAAATGAAAGTACATGACCTCAATGGTGAATGAGGAATAATCTCAACATATGGATGAGGCGAGCATTCCCATGCTCATAGCAAGATCTATAACAATAACAAAGAGGTCCAAAAACTGGGGACCTGAAATATACATGACCTCAATAATGAATGAGGAAGAATATCAATATATGGACAAGGCAGGAATACCCATGTTCGTATCAAGATATATATAAAAAATAATAATGAGGCCCAAAAATGGGGACCTGAAGGATACATGGAGAACCACTGTGTACATCATAAGGGTCCGAAGGGGACACAGAATATGGGACATACTGCTGGGCTAACCATGTCTGAGTGGAAGAACTGATACACTGGTATAAAAATAGGGCTGCTAAGTGTGCTACCAGATGAGCTGCTGGATCATAGTGACGGGGATTCATACCCTTAATGGTACACTGAACGGGAACTGAACTGGGTACTCAAGGAAGCATAGAACTGGATGGCTTCCGAACACAATCGCCAACACAACCCGGACATCCATAGGAACATATAACTGTGTGTTTCGAAGTGACTCACCAATGTGCTAGAGTCGGTGGAAATCCGAGGTCTTCGACCAATAACTGAAGGGATAGATACCCTACGCGATTCTCAATGATGCGGTCAAGGTGTTGAAATCGAGCAGGTGAGAAACAACCACTCAGAGAGGCACTGATGAATCCTCTCAAAATGGTCCGTAGGCACTCACCACAGATGGTGATAATTCCAAGGCGCATGGACCTCTGGGTCTATCCTATGGAATAGAGGGGCTATCGTTGACAGAGGGAGACCTGCAACTAGCAAGGCAATGATGTTTCCTTGATAGGAGCACGAGGTGGAGAACCGAAGTGTGAGAGTACTGATGATAGGATTGACATACTGTGGGGGTGGGGGATAACTGGGCAAGTAGAGTGGGTGGACTCAAACTTCCTTTGTTCAGAGTATGATGGCGGGGATGATCGGGCAGCTTATGAAATTGACTGGTGCGAAAGGGATCATAGTTGTAATGGATCAAGGATAGTGATACTCAATTTTAAATTTTCAGAATTTACTTCAATATGATCTAGGATCTTAACTGAGAGAACAACATGTACAACAAATCTACAGCATATCAATCATGGACACAATAATGCAAGCACACAAGAGACACAGAGTTTACTTGGGGAAAACCATAAAGGTGAAAAACCCCAATATCTTCCTCAGAGATAGATAGAGTAATGATACAACCAGAATACAAGAGATAGTCTTCTCCTAGCAGTAGAGCCTCCTCCTCATAAGTGTGCCACTTTCCGAATGAGAGAAGTGTGTCAATGAATGACCAAATAGAGATCTCCTGATCTCTATTTATACTTGTTCTGTCCTGCCCAATAAACTAATGGGGCCTACATGTCTAACTTAACCCATGGTTAACTTAATCTGGGACGACCCCACACTTGGTGGTCTAATAACCCTTTAACCCACATGGTCGACCCCCAATAGGGTGGTCTAATAACCCTTCGACCCACATGAATTATACAGGGCCAACCCCAACAAGGTGGTCTAATAACCCATCAAGTATAAGTTACAACACTTACAATATAAATGACGACACTTCCGTATAGAGGAATAATAACATCTCTATAGGAATACAAACACTTCCGTATAGAGGAATAATGCCATCTCTATAGGAGTACAAAATACATATATGAAATACATGGGTGAAATACATTCTGAAGTTACATATACATCAACACTCCCTTTTAACTAGGAAGGTATTTCTCGACACAGATCTGCTAGCACAAGTCTTCTTCTCTAGATCATCATCATTGAATCATCATCCTCGAATCATCGTCATCGTCACTGCTGCTGCTATCTCAATCAATCTCTGAATATACTCATCATAGGAAGTTCTACAGAGCCAGTCATTTTTCATAGTGGATGTAGGCCCACCACCTGCAGGTCTTCATAATCACTAGCCATACTGTGGAATCCTCAGGACTTATTATGTGAGTCAACAAAACCTCGAAAGAGCATCCCAGGAGTGATTATGAGCACAAAGCTCAACCTATCAGATCTCCCAAGACCTTTTAGATGCTACTGCACAACCTGTCCACGACCACAGAGTATCACAAAGCACAACCCATATGCACACACACAACACTTACACTCACTGGCATGGGAGGACCAACCTACCACCATCCGTGAAATGTTAAATTTTCTGAATTTTCTTCAATATGATCTAGGATCTTAACTGAGAGAACAACATGTACAGCATATCTACAGCATATCAATCATGGAGACAATAATGCAAGCACACAAGAGACACAAAGATTTACTTGGGGAAAACCATAAAGGTGAAAAACCCCAATAACTTCCTCAGAGATAGATAGAGCAATGATACAACCAACCATAAGAGATAGAC
Organism: Larix kaempferi; assembly: GCA_027924585.1. NCBI lineage: Eukaryota > Viridiplantae > Streptophyta > Pinopsida > Pinales > Pinaceae > Larix > Larix kaempferi. Next base: position 11,479,296 of record BSBM01001197.1, on the reverse strand, counting down.
ACAACCTAGCAGCAGATCCTCCTCCTCCATAAGTGCGCCACTCCTCCTTGAGTTCATGTGTGAGAAGTGAGTGAGTAAATAGAGTGCCTCCCGCACTCTATTTATACTTGACTTGACTTGCCTTTTTACCTAACTCATGTAGGCTCGAACTTAACCACATAACATAATGCTGACTGGGCCGACCCCCAATAGGGTGGTCTAATAACCCTTTGACCCACATGACTTATACAGGGCCGACCCCAAACAAGGTGGTCTAATAACCCATCAAGTATAAGTTACGACACTTACAATATAAATAACGACACTTCCGTATAGAGTAATAATAACATCTCTATAGGAATACAATATACAAATATGTGAAATACATTCCGAAGTTACATATACATCAACACTCCCTCTTAACTAGGAAGGTATTTCTCAGCACAGTTCTTCTAGCACAAGTCATCTTCTCTGGATCATCGTCACTGGATGATCGCCATCGAGTCATCATCATCGTCACTGCTGCTGCTATCTCAATCAATCTCTGAATCTACTCGTCATAGGAAGTTCTACAGAGCCAGTCCTTTTTCATACTGGATGTAGGCCCACCACCTGCAGGTCTTCGTCATCACTGGCCATACTGTGGAATCCTCAGGACTTATTACGTGCGTCACAAAACCTTGAAAGAGCATCCTAGGATGTTACGGGTACACAACTCCGACCTGTAGGATCTCCCAGGGCGCTATTACATGTGACCCCACCACAAAACCTCGAAAGAGCATCTCAGGATGTTACGGGTACACAACTCCGACCTGAAATCTCCCAGGGCACAAATTACATGTGGTCCACCACAAAACCTCGCAAGAGCATCTCAGGATGTTACGGGTACACAACTCCGACCTGAAATCTCCCAGGGCGCTATTACATGTGACCCCACCACAAAACCTCGAAAGAGCATCTCAGGATGTTACGGGTACACAACTCCGACCTGAAATATCCCAGGGCACAAATTACATGTGGTCCACCACAAAACCTCGCAAGAGCATCTCAGGATGTTACGGGTACACAACTCCGACCTGAAATCTCCCAGGGCGCTATTACATGTGGTCATGGCAAAACCTCGAAAGAGCATCTCAGGATGTTACGGGTACACAACTCCGACCTGAAATCTCCCAGGGCCCAAATTACATGCCATAGGACAAAACCTCGCAAGAGCATCTCAGGATGTTACGGGTACACAACTCCGACCTGAGATCTCCCAGGGCGCTATTACATGTCCTCCCAGAGCAATGTCTCGAAAGAGCATCCCAGGCTGTTACGGGTACACAACTCCGACCTATAGGATCTCCCAGACATGCTCATCTGCACAACCTGATCCACGGCCATAGAGTATCAACCTGATACTCACCATACATCATCCTGATGTACTCATGATCTTCCTGATCATCATCACTGCAACGTCCTGCTGCATGTCATCTGGAGCAACATCCTGAAGCTCATCATCCATGATCATCCTGATCATCACTGCAACATCCTGCTGCATGTCATCTGGAGCAACATCCTGAAGCTCATCATCCATGATCATCCTGATCATCAATGCAACATCCTGCTGCATGTCATCTGGAGCAACATCCTGAAGCTCATCATCCATGATCATCCTGATCATCAATGCATCCACCTGATGCATACCAAGTATCTACCTGATATATATCATCATACATGATCCACCTGATCATCAATGCATCCACCTGATGCATACCAAGTATCTACCTGATACATGATACATATCACCATACATGATCCACCTGATCATACAATGTATCCACCTGATACAGATACATGGTCCAAGCATCCAACATGATGCATATACAAAATACATACACATGATCCAACTGATCATATCCAGCATCCAACATGATGCATATACATACATACATAAAAAATGATCCAACTGATCATATCAAGCAGAAACTAGAACATCATCCTGATGCTCATCATCCAGCGCTTACATCCACAGCCATGTGAAGGATCCCCCTTCCAACATGCTTGGAATGGCTTCAGCAAATGTGTCCATCACTTCTTCCTCGAAGTGTCCTCGATCTGAAGAACGCCAAGCCTCTCTCTGAAGTACTCGAACTTCACTCTGGCTAGTGGCTTCGTCAGCACATCTGCAATCTGCTCGTCCGTCGCAACATACAGAAGCTTCACAGCTCCTCTCTGCACCATATCCCTGATATAGTGATATTTGATCTCTATGTGTTTCGACCTGTCATGAAACACTGGGTTCTCGGACAGCTTCACACAACTCTAGTTATCACAGAATATACCAGTAGCCTCCAACGGGAGATCAAATAACTCAGACAGTAGCTTCCGTAGCCATACTGCCTCACAACTAGCTGAGCAGGCTGCAACATACTCTGCCTCAGCTGTACTCAGTGCTACGCAGGACTGCTTCCTGCTAAACCAAGAGATCACACTTGTTCCCATACTGAAGCAACACCCAGATGTGCTCTTCCTATCTGCAGCACTACCAGCCCAATCTAAATCAACATAACCTTGCAGGTTAAACTTTTGATTCACTTCATACTTGAGCCCATAATCCACTGTACCCTTCAGGTACCTCAGAACATGCTTTGTAGCAACCAAGTGAACATGCCTCGGATCTGTCAGGAAATGAATCAATGTGTTCACAGCAAAGCAAATATCCGGTCTCGTGTTCGTCAGGTACATCAAGGACCCAATCATCTGACAATACGTAGAGACATCAACCGGCTCAGATGAAGTATCACATAGAAGCTTCAGATTCGATGTCATAGGTGTGGCCATGGCCTTGCAATCCATCATCCCGAACCTCTTCAGGATCTCTACTGCATACTTCCCTTGTCCAAGGAATATTCCATCTGCACTCTGCCACACCTCCATGCCAAAAACAAATAGTGCATCATCCCCAAGTTCTTCAACTCGAACTCAGCATCAAGCTTCCGCTGCATGTCGGTAATCAATTTATCTTCATCTGTAACAAACAAGTTATCCGCATACAAAAGTAGTATCACTGGATTGCCTTCCTCAACCTTGTAGAAAAGGTTGGAATCCGCTTTACTCTTGGTAAAGCCCAAACTGGATAGAAAGTTGTCTATCCTACCATACCAAGTTCTGCACACATATATGACTACACCATGTTGTCTTGAAATCCATCTGGTGCATCTTCTATTTCATCACTTTTATATTTCTCAATGCTGCCATCTGCAACATGCTTGATCTGATAGATCCATTTGGAAGTCATAACAAACTTCCCTTCACGTCTTGGGACTACATCCCAAACATCATTCTTCATGATCGACGGATCATGGCATTCCATTTCTACATCCCAGATCCTGGGAACTTCACTATCTTCAATAGATATCTTTGTTGCTGGAACAAATGTTGTAGTCCTTTTGTAGGTGAAGATATATGGCCTTTCCTACAAAACAGGTTAAATTGCATGATTAGAAACATCTCATAATTTTCAGAACAAATTCTTACAGATAAAGAAATATGTCATACAGTCATGCAATTATCTTAGCCAATGCTTCAATACAACATTTATCCATATCCCGTAACTTTCTAGATGCCTTCCAATCTCTACCAGAACATTATTAAGAGTGTGCACAACTCCCAACATGTCAGCAAAGAGGTTTCATTCTAGATAAGTAGCAATGGAATGTTGTACAGTGCCATAGGCCACTTACCCATGTATGTTAGTAGTATACTGTTCATTAATGCACCTATCTTAATATGCACAATACATATCCTAAGTCTAGGAACATGAACATATACATCATTGAACAATTTTATTTAAACAAACAAATATGCAAGAAATGATGATTAAAATACTTATCTTTCTTTGTTCGTTGGGTGGACTTCCTTTGAGTCTTTGCTTCCTTGCAAGAGCTGCTGGAGTCCTAATCTGAAGTAGCTTCTTCTACACCTTTCTGTTGTGGAATGTAAAGAGATGGTCAACTCCCTCTGAATATATGCATCCTTGCAGAAACTACTGAAGTGTGCTCCTTTGCTTTATTGCAGGAACAACTGGATTGTGCTCCCTTTTGATCTTTGCTTCCTGGATTACCTGTTCTTGAACTCATATTCATCCTTGGTCCCTATGCATGCTTATTAGTATCATGATTGTGTTATCCTTGTGATCTCATATAAAATCATACATTCATTAGTATACTATTAAAACACAATAATCTTAAGCATGTATAGTCATGATCATTTCAAACAGAAATAATAAGCATTAGCATTCAAGGTTTATGAAGGATTCTTATGGTTAGTCAAATCATAAGAAACATAACATGTCTAAACCTATAATTACTCAAACTCATGACTCTTCGCGTTAGTTGAATCATCAATTAAGATAAGAGATATAATGTGCATAAAACCTGTGATTATTCAAACCTATACTTTCATGATTCTTCTGGTTAGTCATATCATCAATTATAGTAAGAACAATAATATACATCCAACCATGATTATTCAAACCTATGATTTCATGAATAATCATTATCAACAACAGTATAAGATCCTAACACAAGGTAGGATTCTAGCTTGATATAGGAAGAACATACCTGGATTAGCATGCTAGCTAGTTATGTCTAACATACCCGTATGATGTCTTTTGGTTCTCTTCAGTGACTTGTGCTAGTAACCTGCATGTCTCATAAGTTAACCATTACAAAACCAAGTTATACATACCTCGTAAATGGATCTTCTGTGAGATCCATGACAATGGATGAATCTTTGTCCTCATGTTATCATGACCATATGTTCTTGGACCAGAACATGATTTGTCTTTCTTGGTGTACCTTTCATGTTAGTAGACAACATAAACCTCATACAACACCATAATGCATTAGTACAATCATAAGTGTCAACACCCTAATCAATGAATATTTTCTATTGTGCATTCATAATTTTGTTAAGGTGATACAACAAATCTAATATCAAGATTGTACTAATCGTAATAACATGAAGACAAACATACCATAAACTTAATCATGAACAAATATCAAAACATACCTTGATGAGTCATACTTGTCGAGATCACTTGTAATCTTCTTATGTAAGGCCTTAGCCTCATCTCCCTCTGAAACAGGAACTTCTTCACCTATGTAGGTGACCAATCCATCTTCTTCTAGGATTAACCCAATCCACTTGATGTGCAAGAACTGGACCTAGAGCTGGATATGGGTTTGTCAGAGAAACCCCAAAAATTCAAACTTTGAATTTCAAACTTCCGAAAGGATAGAAATATGCGCCTTGATGAGCTGATCAAATTGGTATATTCATAATTTGAAAACCGCAAAGTTTCACTCCTCAATTTTGCCTTTGAAACTTTCGGATTCACTGGACGTGACCCTGAACTGGGGTTTGATGAATCCCACTCTTTTTCCCAATCAAAAGGTTTGATCCAAATCTCTAAGCTTCTATTTTTCTGAGGAGCTTCCAGCCGTGGTCTCAGATTTCAAAAATTCCCATTTTTACAGAAGCCCTAATTTTCCACTTTCCTGATCAAAGTCCCGAACTAGGGTCTGATCAAGCCTGGCCTTCTTCCCAACCAAAAATTCTGATTTTGGTCTCTAAATTTTTATTTTGATGAGTAGCATTCAGCCGTGGTCTCCGATTACAAAAATTCCAACTTTCTTCAAAGCCCTAAATTCTGGAAGCCATGAATGAAGGTACCAAAAAATAATTCTGTTTTGACAGAAATATGTACCTGATTGTTTCTGGTGTAACTCTAACATGTTTGATCCACAAGGTCTGAAAAAAGTTTCCTGAGATAGCCTGACCTGTTACCTTTCCATCCTGACAGGTCTGACCTCAATTGGATTCTCTGAGAGAGAGTTATGCCAAATGTCGCAACGTGACCTGTTTTGGGATAAAAAAAGTAGAGCGAACTTGTATGGCGTGCCACGTGTCACTGGTTCAACTTCGGCCTCTGAAAACGTTTTCTGAGATAGTAAAGACTGTGTACTACCTGTCACTTTTTACGAAATTTCATTTGGATCTTCCTAGCCCAAGTTATGACCTTTTTCCCAAGGTCACCTGATTTTGACTCAGATCTGGAAGAGGCAGAAACCCTATATTGTACAGATCATAAATCACAAAGTACAACGAATTAGAGGTTGTCCTTTGGACACAAGGTACCTGGAGATTTTATCTTCGTCCTGTAACAATTTCAGATCCGAAAACTTCACCAAAACGGATTTATAGCGAAAGTTCTACGATGACTGGTTTTTTCTATATCAAGCCCTAGCATCGTAAGTGCAACAAGTGTCATACATGCCATATCATGCCTTCTTTCAGGCTAGCTCTGATACCATGTTAAATTTTCTGAATTTTCTTCAATATGATCTAGGATCTTAACTGAGAGAACAACATGTACAGCATATCTACAGCATATCAATCATGGAGACAATAATGCAAGCACACAAGAGACACAAAGATTTACTTGGGGAAAACCATAAAGGTGAAAAACCCCAATAACTTCCTCAGAGATAGATAGAGCAATGATACAACCAACCATAAGAGATAGACACAACCTAGCAGCAGATCCTCCTCCTCCATAAGTGCGCCACTCCTCCTTGAGTGCATGTGTGAGAAGTGAGTGAGTAAATAGAGTGCCTCCCGCACTCTATTTATACTTGACTTGACTTGCCTTTTTACCTAACTCATGTAGGCTCGAACTTAACCACATAACATAATGCTGACTGGGCCGACCCCCAATAGGGTGGTCTAATAACCCTTTGACCCACATGACTTATACAGGGCCGACCCCAAACAAGGTGGTCTAATAACCCATCAAGTATAAGTTACGACACTTACAATATAAATAACGACACTTCCGTATAGAGTAATAATAACATCTCTATAGGAATACAATATACAAATATGTGAAATACATTCCGAAGTTACATATACATCAACATGAAAGGCTCACAGCACTTACATCAATGACCATGGGAGAACACATCTGCCACCATGTCGGAAAGGCTCTGCACTTACATCAACGCACATGGGAGAACACATCTACCACCATGTCGAAAAGGCTCTGCACTTACATCAACGCACATGGGAGAACACATCTACCACCATGTCGGAAAGGCTCTATGCATCTGTGTCTTCGGAACTCATCACACATAATCCAACTGATTATGTAATGTATCCACCTGATACATATGACCATCCTGATCATCATCATAGCATCATCCTGATGCATGTTATCTAGAGTATCGTCCTAATACTCATCATTGCATCGTCGTGATGCATATCTGGAGCAACATCCTGAAGCTCGTCATCCATGATCATTCTGATCATACAATGCATCTACCTGATGCATACCAAGTATCTACCTGATACATATCATCATACATGAACCACCTGATCATATAATGTATCCTCCTGATACATACACAGATACATGATCCACACAATGTATCCACCTGATATATATATCAACACACATGATCTACCTGATCATACATAGTATCTACCTGATACATATACAGATACATGGTCCAAGCATCCAACATGATGCATATACAAATACATATAAATGATCCAACTAATCATATCCAGCATCCAACATGATGCATATACAAATACATATAAATGATCCAACTGATCATATCCAGCATCCAACATGTTGCATACATATATATACATATGAATGATCCAACTGATCATATCTAGCATCATCCTGATGCATATACAGAGCAGTAACTGGAGCATCATCAGCAAAGAAGTTTCATTCTAGATAAGTAGCAATGGAATGTTGTACAGTGCCATAGGCCACTTACCCATCAAATGCATATTAGTAGTATACTGTTCATTAATGCAATCGTTCTAATATGCACACTACATATCCTAAGTCTAGGAACATAAGCCTATACATCATTGAACAATTTCATTTAAACAAATATGTAATAAATGGTAATTAAAATACTTATCTTTGTTTGTTTGTTGGGTGGACTCCCTCTGAGTCTTTGCTTCCTTGCAGGAGCTGCTGAAGTAGTTTCTTCTACACCTTTCTGTTGTGGAATGCAGAAGGATGGTCAACTCCCTCTGGATATCCGCATCCTTGCAGAAACTACTGAAGTGAGCTCCATCTTGATCTTTGCTTCCTGGATTACTTGTCCTTGAACCTATATTCATCCTAGGCCCCTATGCATACTTATTAGTATCATGATTGTGTTATCCTTGTAATCTCAATACTATCAAAACACAATAATCTTAAGCATTTATAGTCATGATCATTTCAAACAGAAATAATAAGCATTAGTATTCAAGGTTTCAGGGAAGTATTATTTTACTCATGCATATTATTATTTGATCGTAGGACTCTTCTAGTTAGTTAAATATTCAATCAAGATAAGAGATATAATATGCATAAAACCCGTGATTACTCAAACCTATACCTTCATGATTCTTCTGATTAGTCATATCATCAATTATGGTAAGAAACATAATATGCATACAACCATGACTATTCAAACCTATGACTTCATGAATAATCATTATCAACAACACAATAGTATAACATCCTAACACAAGGTAGGATTCTAGCTTGACATAGGAAAAACATACCTGGATTAGCATGCTAGCTAGTTATGTCTAACATACCTGCATAATGTCTTCTGGTTCTTTTCAATGACTTGTGCTAGTAACCTGCATGTCTCATAAGTTATCCATTGTAGGACCAAGTTATACATACCTCGTAAGTAGATCTTCATGACAATGGATGAATCTTTGTCCTCATGTCATCATGATCATATGTTCTTGAACCAGAACATGATTTGTCTTTCTTGGTGTACCTTTCATGTTAGCAGACAACATAAACCTTATACAACACCATAATGCATTAGTACAATCATAAGTGTCAACACCCTAATCAATGAATATCTTCTATCGTGCATTCATAATTTTATTAAGGTGATACGACAAGTCTAGATTTAATCAAGATTGTACTAACTATAATAATATGAAGACAAATATACCATAAACTTAATCATAAACAAATCTCGAAACATACCTAGATAAGTCATACCTGTCGAGATTGCTTGTAATCTTCTTATGTAAGGCCTTAGCCTCATCTCCCTCTGAAACAGGAACTTCTTCACTTATGCAGGTGACCAATCCATCTTCTTCTAGGATTAACCCAATCCACTTGATTTGCAAGAACTAGATATGGAGCTGGATTAGGGTTTGTCAGAGAAACCCTAAAAATTCAAACTTTGAATTTCAAACTTCCAAAAGGATAGAAATATGCATCTTGATGCGCTGATCAAGCTGGTATGTTCAGAATTTGAAAACTGCAAAGTTTCACTCCTCAATTTTTCCTTTGAAACTTTCGGATTCACTGGACGTGACCCTGAACTAGGGTTTGATGAAGCCCACTCTTCTTCCCAATCAAAAGGTTTGATTCAAAGCTCTAAGCTTTTATTTTTCTGAGGAGCTTCCAGCCGTGGTCACAGATTTCAAAAATTCCCATTTTTGTAGAAGCCCTAATTTTCCACTTTTCTGATCAAAGTCCTGAACTAGGGTTTGATCAAGCCCAGTCTTCTGACCAACCAAAAATTATGATATTGGTCTATAAATTTCTATTTTTATGAGTAGCATTCATCCATAGTCTCCGATTACAAAAATTCCAACTTTCTCCGAAACCGTAGATTCCGGAAGCCATGAATGAAGGTGTTAAAAAATAATTCTGTTATGACATAAATATGTACCTGATTGTTTCTGGTGTAACTCCAAAATTTTCGATCCACAGGGTTTGAAAACGTTTCTTGAGATGGCCCGACCTGTATTATTTCCATCCCGATAGGTCTGACCTCAATTGGATTCTCTGAGAGAGAGTTATGCCAAGTGTCACAACATGACCTGTTTATGGGATAAAATAGGAGAGCGAACTTGTACGGCGTGCCACGTGTCACTAGTTCAACTTCGGCCTCTGAAAAAGTTTCCTGAGATAGTACATTCTGTGTGCTACCTATTACTTTTTACTAAATTTCATTTGGAGCTTCCTAGCCCAAGTTATGACCTTTTTTCCCAGGTCACCTGTTTCTGACTGAGATCTGGAAGAGGCAAAAACCCTATATTGAACAGATCACAAATCACAAAATACAACGAATTATAAGTTGTCCTTTGGAAACAAGATACATGAGGATTTGATATTCTTCCTGTAAACGTTTTAGATCTGAAAACTTCACCAAAATGGATTTATAGCGAAAGTGCTACGATGATTGGTTTTTGCTATATCAAGCCCTAGCATAGCAAGTGCAACAAGTGTCATACATGCCATATCATGCCTTCTTTCAGGCTAGCTCTGATACCATGTTAAATTTTCAAAATTTACTTCAATATTATCTAGGATCTTAACTGAGAGAAAAGCATGTACATCAAATCTACAGCATATCAGTCATGGACACAATAATGCAAGCACACAAGAGACACAGAGTTTACTTGGGGAAAACCATAAAGGTGAAAACCCCAATATCTTCCTCAGAGATAGATAGAGCAATGATACAACCAGAATACAAGAGATAGTCTTCTCCTAGCAGCAGAGCCTCCTCCTCATAAGTGCACCACTTTCCGAATGAGAGAAGTGTGTGAATGAATGACCAAATAGAGATCTCCCGATCTCTATTTATAATTGTTCTGTCCTGCCCAATAAACTAATGGGGCCTACATGTCTAGCTTAACCCATGGTTAACTTAATCCAGGACGACCCCACACTTGGTGGTCTAATAACCCTTTAACCCACATGGCCAACCCCCAATAGGGTGGACTAATAACCCTTCGACCCACATGACTTATACAAGGCCGACCCCAAAAAGGTGGTCTAATAACCCATCAAGTATAAGTTACGACACTTACAATATAAATGATGACACTTTTGTATAGAGGAATAATAACATCTCTATAGGAATACAAACACTTCCGTATAGAGGAATAATGCCATCTCTATAGGAGTACAAAATACATATATGAAATACATGGGTGAAATACATTCTGAAGTTACATATACATCAAGTTGGTGTAAGATGGCAGGAGACTGCAGAATACTTTGAACAAAGGTGACCTTATTGGGGGTGTTGCCGAGATGATCGATCATGGTGCTGAGAGGCACTGGGGGGACTTCTTCATGGGTTAAGGAACTAGAAGAAGTGTGTTCAAAACGGTACTGTCGTGTGGATTTATACGAGCCCAAGACAGTTCATGCTCGTGATTACTTTCAATTTTAAGGAGTCTGAAAGCGATAAGAAGACTCTGAAAGAGTGGAATGATACCGTCATGTGGATTTGTACGAGCCCAGTACAGTGCATGCTCATAGTTTATTTCAATTTTAGAGAGTCTGAAAGCAATAAGAAGACTCCAGGGGGGTTCTTTTTTGTGTGTTAGTCTCCAAGGCCCGAAAAAGCATAAAAGGATGCAATGAAGAACTCTTCTAGCCGGTGTGACTAGAGTATTCCTTTTTCATAATTAGTCTACCAGATCTGGAAAAGGGTTAAACTTATACCAGATAGATGCCCTTTCAGGTACTTTAACAAGCATGAAAGGAAGAAAGATTGCTCGGTGATCTTTTAGGAGTCAAAAAAGAGCTTAACAGAAACTCCCTAAGTGCCTTTTTCGTAAAGGACTTGTTCGGCCCGAAAAATGGATAAAATTATACTGAACAAAAGGAATGGCCAGGCAAGGAGGAAGTGCTCAATTAAGGAACATCGATGAGAACCAAGAATGAGGGTGGGGGGGAACACTAGTGGGCCTCCTTGCGGGATGATGAATGGTGGAAAAATAATGAAATAATTGCAGTATGAATGGAGTGAGTGGCTCATGTAAAAATGTGTAACAATCCGATGGCGATCGATGTGGCACGCAAATTGAGGCAGCAAGGTGTCGAGACACAATGTTGAAACTGTTCCTGGTGAGAGTGAGAAATGATCTCAAGCATCATCACGAGCTCAGAAAACTGAATCTGACGATATAAAAAGTGTCAAAAACGGAGAACGACCGAGGTGGCATGCGAACCGAGGTGATGGGGGGCGTTTTGGAAAAATACCTGAAAAATCTGAGGGTGAGAGCGAAAAATGATCTCAAGCATCATCATGAGCATGGGAAAATGAATCCGACGACATAAAGTATATTAAAAATGGGCTACGACCGATGTGGCATGCAAACCGAGGCAACGAGGGGTGTCTAGAAAATGGCTCAAAAGTTTTTGGTGAGAGAGAGAAATGATCTCAAGCATCATCACGGGCACGGAAATATGAATCCGGCGGTGCAAATGGTGCGAAAAATGGATGTCATAAGGACTCCCAAATGGTCAAAGGAAATAACTAGGTTAAAAAATGGCTATAAATAAAGGTGAGCCCACCAAGCGAAGGATGCAGTGGTGGGGAGAAATGATGACCCATAGGGAAGAAATACTAGGCGTATCAAATCAAATCAAATATACAAGTGACACGTGACCTCAAAAAATGGTTGAGATCACAAATGTGAAAAAGTGAGCAGGGTTAATGACCTGCCCCCATGCTATGTGCATGGGGTTTGTGATTGTGGATCACATATGTATTGGTTTGAACAATGGGGTCATTGAAATACTGAGATAGATGTGATGGAGAAGGTTCAAAATGATTGATCATGCCCCCTATCCCAGGGTCAAGGTAATCTATTATGCCTCCTAACTTAGCAGTGTCAATGTGGTGTTCTATGATAGCGGGGTCAAGACCAGGCATTTCGGTATAGGACCAAGCAAAGACATTGCGGAACTCTCGGAAAAGTTTTTTGTACTCTCCAATCTTGTACTCAATGCAGGAGGCTCCTAACGTAATGAGTTTAGGAGCACCGGCTGGGGCAGAGATATCAATGTGGATTGTGGGTGAAATATTGGCCATGTTACCTTCCTCGAAGGCATCGGGAGCAGGAATGGGCTCTTTAAACTAGTCGAATTTGGTGGGAAGGAAATCTTTGGACTCAACTGAAAATTGGGTGGCTGTGGTGGGGGAGGACTCTTCTGGGAGGAAATAGGAATGATGGTGCATATCTTCCCAGGGGTAATCAAGTGCAGTAAGAGCCTCGAGAATCTCCTCATCATTGTGGAAACTTTGGGTTGTCAAATCAGTTGACGAAGGAGTGCTAGTAGAAGAAATCATATAAATGGTATTAATCTCTCCGGTAGGCGGGGATGCGGGGGGGTGGATCTCTTCAATGGTGGGGGGATCTGTCTCAAGGTCCAAGTTATTCATCTCGTAGAGAGCTGCTCTGTAATCTGGGAGATCATGACAGTGATGTGAGTGATGGCCGTAAATACTGCATATTGCACAAAGGTGGTTGGTATGCAGTGATTTATCACGAGGCTTAGGGGTCGGGTCGAGTTGGACAACCGGGATGTTGGGGTCATCGTCAAGCATTTGTATGTGCTCTTGTAATGCGGGTAATTGTGGACATTGATGGGTAGGATGTCTTAATTCATCACACAACGAGCATTTGGGAGGAGCACAAAACACAAGGGGGTTTTTAACCGTTTTGGGCGAGGGTAAAGCAGTGTATGGTTGTGGGCCTCTGCCCCCAGTGTGCTTGATAAGAGGGGATGGATTAGTGGATGAGGAAGGAGTAGTGACACTAGGAGGTGGTTGACTAGTAGTGGTGATGGGTTGCACCGGTTGTAGGATGACATTTGGTGTCAGAGGGGAAATGGGAGGGTGATGTACCATACAAGTAATCCTAAAGTTAAACCGGGGAGGCTAAGAGTAGCCATAACAGGGGTGCTTACTACTCCCGAAGGGGGGAATAGGAAGGGGATTGTATGGATGGGTGTAACACCAACATGACTAGGTACCAATGATGGTTGGGGGAGCAAGGGCGGTTGACGGTTGGGTGTTGGTGTATTGTGGGAAAGGGTACATAAGTCAGATATTTCGGTCGCTGGTGATAGGGGTGGAATGGATTGGAAGGTTGAGGTCATCGGCGTATCTTAGTAGACTCTGGGTCCCACTGAGGAAACCAACGAAGTAGCTGCACCACAAACAGGTTGTTCAACCATGGGGAGAAAATTTTCAGGTGCAGCGGAGGCATTGGGATCGTAATAGGTGAGTTGATCAAACTTGACCATGCGTCTGTCATGGGGGAACATCATGGTATGAAAAACGGATGAGGCAACCGCCTGCATGGCGTACATGTAACTGCGGCCAAGTAAGAGGTTATAATCAATTTGGGTGTTGATGACCTCTATGTCAATGAGCACTGTTTTACCAGCCAACTGGACTGGGACATTAGATAAGAGACCTTGGGGATGAGCTGAACGACCATCATAGGCTCGCAACGCAGTGGTGGACTACTAGAGAGTAGGGGATTTCAACTTCTGCCAAACGAATGTGGACATAACGCATGTAGAGGCACCCTCATCAATGATGCACCGATGGATGACACGATTCCGAATGGATACAGAAACTTGGAATGTTAATGTGGAAGGCAGGCGTGGTTCAGATTGGTCCAAATCAAAGGCCATCATTCGTGAATCGGTTGGGTCAATAGCACCGATGGCTGAGAGCAAAGTCTTGCGCTGTGTAGGACAGTTTTTTAAGACCTCCAACGCAGACATGGCTGCAGGGGACTCAGCGAAATCATCTACAATGTTGTAATTAGACGCAGTGTGAGCATTGGGGTTATTGTTGATACGGCAAAGTGGGAAGCGAGGGGCTTTGGAGGCACCATCTAGTGGAGCCAGAGGTATTCGTAACGACTTATCATTGGGAAGAGTGTTGGTGTTTTTGTCGGCGGGAGGGGCTTCGGGGGTGGATCCATATTGGTTCTGACGGGTTTGAAGGTTGACATTGGCAAATGACATCATTAACAAGTGATGGGTACCTAAGTCTATCATGGGTTGATCAGGAGCGGCATAAGTGATTTGCTATTGTGGTGGCACATTTCCTTAAGGGGGAGCCAACGATTGAGCGTTCACTATGCCTTGGGTTGGTAAAGGGTTTTATAACACCAAGGGTTGAGTCTGAGGTGGTGGGGGTTTGGGTGGCGCCTGAGGAGCTGCATGCCCTTGGCGGTGGGCATCATCATTCTAGAGTTGCCGAGCCCTCTCCAAATGTGGGCAAGCATGTGTGTAATGGCCATAGACCCCACAAATAGAGCAAGGATGGTTTGTTCGCAAATTAGGATTTTTGGCTTGTTTGGGTGGCCTGTCGGGGTTTTCGTTGGTAGGTGCCACGTTATTATTGTTTGGGGGATTAGGTGGCTAGCCACCTTGGTTCGGAGGAGGGTTGTTCCTGCGGTTACGTCCTTTTCCGTGGTTTTGATGACCTTGATGGCGTTGGTTATTTTGGTTCTGCTGCGGATTTTGTTGGGCATATACTTGCCCTTGGGTGGCAGGTGGGTTCTGGGGTTGTGCAAGTGTGGGAGCAAGTTGCGGTGGATAATAAGTAGGTGGAGGCAGTGCAGGTGCTGAACCTTGTGGGGGTTGCTGATACGTCTGTGTGACGGGTTGTGGGTTTGCCACAGGGGATTCCTGTGGTGGGTAATAAGCAAGTGGGGCTTGAGAGGATATAGGAGTTTGCGCGGCCTACGGGTGGTAATATGGATGAGGTGCGGCCGGGGGGGCGTAAGCGGGGTATGCATGACCAAAGAACTAAGGTGGACATGAGGGTCCGTGGGAATGGTGAGGATGTGCCATGGGAGCATACGAATTGGTTTCTCCAAAGTGGGATGTGGCCCACGAAAGGTCGGGGCCAGGGCTAAGACGTGCTATGGAAAAGGATGGTTATGCGAGGCAATGCGGCCAATGATGCCATCGGCGGCATGGGATGCCCTCGACGCATCGTGGCGGGAGGAATCGCCGCGGGGGGCATTAGGTATGATGGAATATAGATAACCAGACTCGGTGTAATTAAGGTCAAATTGCTGGGCTTTGAGGATGGCCTCTTCCTCGGACTGGGGTTTCTCGGATGCCACATCCTTGGCAATGAGAGGAAGGAGAAATTTTAGAAACCAATCTAAGAAGATACGGTCATCTAACTTGATTTTGCAGAGGCTTTGGCGTCGACGCCACTCATGAATATGGTCAGTGATGTGGGTGGTTGTATTCTGTCTGCAAGACAGTAGGATCTCAACTCCCACATCATAGTGGATAGGTAACTAAAAGAATTGCAGGAAGGTCGAGGCAAGGGAAGTAAAGGTGGCATGGGTCTCATGGGGCTGCTCGATGTACCACTTAGCTGCAGAGCCAGTGAGGGTGCGTTGTGACAGACGGAGTTAGACAGAGTCATCCACTATGGAGTTGGAGGAACACCATAGATGGAAGGACATAATATGGTTCTGGGGGTCTTCACCTGCCTTGCCCTCAAACTTAGCGATGTCTGATGGGAGTTTGGTGGGCATGTGAGGCCACGCAGGGTCATGTCTGATGGGATCATTAGTCAGTCTGGCCAGATCAGGAAGGTTGAGACTAGCCATGAATGGAAAACTAGTAGAAGGATGTGACATACTGGTGGTTGTGACCACGTTGGGGCCAATGCCCCCAAGTGGAGGGGCTGGGTTCGGGTTGGGGATGCTTCCCCTAGGTGGAGGAACGAAGGTGGTATGGGACGGTCCTGCACCGCCAGGGGTAGTGTGAGTCACTAGTGGAGTTGGGATGGGTATGCTAGTCACTGGAATGGGTACAGTGATCGGAATGGTGGATGTGAGCCCCATCGAGGGCATACCCAAAGCGGGTGTGGTGGTGGATGCTCCACCAGTGGTTCCTACAAAGAAAGGGTTTGAAGTCATGCCAGCCATGGGGCTGGTTGGTGCAGTGTAAGTGGGGTTCTTGGACTCTGCCTCAGAATCAGATGTGAAATAAGGGGCGTCAAGGCCGGGGGATGGATCTCTACGGCATTAACGAATGGAATTGAGTAATGAAGCTCTACGTCTATGACGGGTGATGTCAAGTGAACAGTGCTGCAGGGGCTCACCCCGGAGGCGTCGAGAATGTCTCGGGGACTCAATCTTGACAGATGGTGTCAAGTATCTGGGGGTTGTGTCGAGTTAAAATCAGCTCAAAAACCCTAATGCAGCCGAGTCTGCAAAAGGAGAGCTAAAAAAATATGACACTCAGGCTAACAACCAGCTCAAAACACTCACTGTAATAGCTGTGCTACAATAAGCGGAGCATCAACAACAATGGTCAGAATACCAACAAGTAGCAGGTTTCCTAAAAAATAAAAATAGTGGACTCGCTAGACCAAAGGGAGATAAGGGAGCATGCAAACACCTAGCTAAATAGTATTCTGACTCAACTAGACATATCCTATTCAAGGTGATGAATTCCAAGTCAGACAATATGGATAGTAGAGCTAAGTGGCTAAAGATATCCCCCTACCAGGAGGGACACCAGGTAAGACAATCCTAGAAGAAAAGAAACTAAGATACCCCGTTCATGACACGTCTAGAAAAGGTGAATCTACAGCTCTAGTTCTATCACCGTGTGGACCTAAAGAGAACACCAGACTCAAACCAACAGGTAGGTAGCCTTCGGTTACTGAATGGATTGCGGTATTCCACTCAGGCCTCCGGAACTAGTTTGGCAACTTCAACCCTCCTAAGGGAGAGGCCCTCTGATAAACTGGTTGTAACCGTGCCAAAAAATACTAGGGGATTTTGGTTCCCTAATGGGCAACAACTATTTCTCAAGTGTAAGCGACCGAGGGGTGTTATTTGGATTCCTATCCCCCCGACCCTACCTAACTACAATATTCTTATGTGTTCCCCAAGTGGAGTTAGAATGTTGGTTGTGTTAAGCAGTATTTTATGGCTCACTTGAATTATGTGACAGAGTGTGTGCGTGTGAGGTAATGAACCCAATCAAAAGTGCCACGGGGTGGGCAACTTTCTAACTAATAATAACAATGCAGAAATTAAACTTGAAATGCAAAATTTTCTCTTTTCAATTGAAATGATTTAAAAAACTCTATAAATGGAACAGAAAGCAAACTACAGAAAAAAGACTATAGGTAAGTATGTCTACAGATAAGACAGATGGCTGTGTAGGTGCATAAAATATTGCAGCAAAGGGCTGGGTTCAAAATAGGGTAAAAAAGTGCAGAAAATAGATCGCGGGTCTGTGGCGAAACTGCGCAGGCGGATCGCGGGAAACAGGCTGAAAGCCGAGGGGAGATCGCAGGAAACAGGCTGAAAGCCATGGGAGGATCGCAGGAAACAGGCTTAAGGTCGCGAGCGGATCGTAGGAAACAGGCTTAAGGCCGCGGGCGGATCGTAGGAAACATGATGAAAGCCGCGGGCGAGATCGCAGAAAACAGGCTGAAAGCCATGGGGAGATCGCAGGAAATAGGCTGAAAGCCAAGAGGAGATTGCAGAAAACAAGCTGAAAGCTGCGGGGAGATTGCAAGGAAGAGGCTAAAAGCCGCGGTCGGATCGCAGGAGACAGAATGAAAGCCATGGTCAGATCGCAGGAGATGGATTGAATGCCGCGGGGAGATCGCGGGAAATAGACTGAAAGCCGTAGTCGAATTGCAGGAGACAAACTGAAAGCCGCGGTCGGATCACAGGAGACAGACTAAATGCAGCGGGGAGATCGCGGGAAACAGACTTAAAGCCGCGGTCGGATCGCAGTAAGCATACTGAAAGACACGGTCGGATCGCAGTTGTGGGGAAACAATATGTGATTTACGGCAGCAAACCTAGCTACCGAAAGGGACGGCCGAAAGGGGAAAATAGAAAAATATTGCAGATAACTTAAAAACTTCTAAAAATTATAACCAAAAATTCAAAGGAACACTAGGGGAGTCACCAAAACTGTAGCTAGGGTTTTCACCCTAGCTTGTGCAAATGGGAACCTACTAAGGAGAAGGGACTCCTTAGTAGCAGTTTAGTAAAATGGTGAAATATGACAGTAAATAAAAACAGTAAACTATTCTAAGCATGTGCATAAAAAAGAAATGACAAGATGATGAAAATTTGTTTTGTATTAAGTATACCTCAAATGTGAGGTTGGTGGAACCTTTGCAATAGTCCAGGGGCTGCTCCAATGCTCCAGTGTTGTTTCTTCTCCTTCTTCCAAGGTGTTTTGGATATGGGCCAAAGGGATTCTCAAGTGGGAAATTAGCTCCAAGTGGAGAGCTAGGGTTTCAAGAGAATTTTTGGCAGCATAAGGATGGAGAAATTGTGGATGTGAAATGGGGAGCCTCCATCACCTATTTATAGGTTTTTAGTGGTGGAGTGTTGACCCATGGTTTTGGGCACCATATGGTTTAAGTCAACTATATAGGGTTTTTGCTTCCTTTTTTTCCCTCTTTTTCCTCTTTTTGTATTTTTTATTCCCTTTTTAGAGGGTTTTTGCTATTTTGGAGGAATTTTGGGGGGAAAAATGGGGTTTTTGGCCTTTTGGAGGCCTTTTTAATGGTTTTTTGGCCTTTAGGAGGCTTTTTAATGGTTTTTTAAGGTTTTGGAGGAAAATATGGTAGGAAATATTAACAAATGAGTCATGTAATGAGGGAGATGAGGTAGTGAGCACTTTTTGGGTGTTAACAGTATTACCACCATGCATTATGTTTTGGAGGTTCGGACATTGTTCTACATGGATATGTGGATGTAGATATGGAAGATGATAAAGATAGTAGGAGGAGCACCATAGTGTATGTCTTTACTGTAGGTGGAACGACAATAAATTGGATTTTTAAACTACAAAAGGTTGTTGCACTTTTAATAACGAAAGCAGAGTATGTTGCTGCTACAGAGGCTAGTAAAGAGATGATTTGGTTATAGAGGTTCATGGAGGAATTGGGTAAGAAGCAGAAGAATAAAAATTTGTACAGTGACAACCATAGTTCCATTCATCTCACAAAGAACTTAGCCTTTCATTCTAAGACTAAACATAAACAGCTCAAGTACCATTTCATGCGGTTTGTTCTGGAAGATGAACTGTTGAAGCTGGAAAAGATACACACTAGCCAGAATACATAACAAAGGTGGTAACCAAAGAGAAACAAAGTTCCTGATCAGTTTCAGTTGGCTTCAAGCATTAAGGTGAAGATGAGAAATTTTCCAGATCCAAGGTTCAGAGCATAGTCCAACAAGTGCAGCAGTGGTGGAGTTGTTGTGATCAATCTCCAAGTAGGAGATTGTTGGTTGTGGAGCCTGATCTTCGTTATCCAGAGGTCGTGTTTCATCCGTGTCTGGATCCTATCCCATGAAGAGGGGTTTTGGGGGCATTCCCCCCCAAAATAGTCTCCATGGGGGGTCTAGGGGGGGTGATGACTAGTTTGGGAGCCCCCCCTTGGTGGGGGTTCGGGGGAAACGCCCCCTAGCAAAAATTTCAGAAAAAAAAAATGCCTTGTAAAATGTTGTAATTTCATAGTCGTGACTTGGTCAATAATGGGTGATTTATGGGCCCATGTTATTGGGTGTTCCGTAGTATTTTTCCATGGTAATCGCTCTTTAAAAGGAAGACATTGTAATATGACTGAGTTTTGTAGCATTGTAAATATATCTATGATTGTGTGAGAGATACTGTGAGAGAGTGAAGAGGAAGTTGCAGTAGATGTGTTGCAGGTTGTATATCTTCATTTGTTGGATGATATAATAATAAGGACTGACAATTTCTAGTGGATGAACCACATTATATTGGTGTCTCTCTTGTATTGTGTTCATGTGATTTATATTTGCATCTTGTTTATTGTTATTGCTTTGCGATCTTGGTTTCTAATAGAGAAAAGGACTCATCCTTAGCAGAGCATTCTAATAGAACTAACCGTCATATTTGTATTGAAGACACTGTGATCCTAGCCAAGGAGGATCACTTAACCAAAGACGTGTCAGGGAAGCCATAGATATTGTGAAGGAAAGCATATGTCTTAACAGAGATGATGGTCTTAAGCTCAACAAATCATGACTCCCCATTCTTTGGAACAAGTTTTATCCCTTTCCTTTTTTCTTCTTTTTCTTCTTTCTCGTTATTTATCTCCTATATTTTTTATTTTTATTAATTTTAACCCTTTTAATTTAATTTTTTTCTTTTCTTTTCTCTTATTTTTATCCACTTTTCTCCTTAGAATTTTTTTTTGCTCACTTTAATTTAATTTAGTTTTTATTATTTTTCTCAGTTCTGTCCTTTGTGTTCTTTATTTTGGTTTCTTATATTTTATATTTATTGTTTTATTGTTTTTTTCTTCCTTAATTCTTTATTTTTATTTTTAGGTCTAGGTATTTATTCTTTTAGGGTTGTTTTTATTATTTTCCTCTCTATATTTTTTTTCTTTGTTAGAATTCCCTTTTTATTTTTATTCATTTTATTTTATTTATTTTCAATAATAATGATGATGATGATGATGTCGTTGTTGTCACAATCAAAGCAAGCACCAATTTGGTGTATTAGAACCCCTTGTTTGTGGGACAAGGGACCCCCCTCCATGCTACAATGTACCTACAAAAGTATATAGAGATGTACATTCCCTACCCTCCTTTAAATTGGAACCTATTACCTCCTAGGAGGAAACACATGTTCTTAACTGTTAGGCGCACTCAAGCTGTACACACGTTTTTATTTTATTTTATGTTTTGGTTCTTATTCTTTAATTATTTATTTTGATGTTTTGGTTGTTATTCTTTAATTCTTTATTTGGATTTTTTGGTTGTTTTCTTTGTTGTTAGCAATTTATTTTTCTTTCATTGTTTTATTTTTATAATAATTTATTTCTAGGTTTTCTTCGGTCAACATTCTTTGTTTTCATTAATTTATTATATTAATATATGGTTGGTGGCTTTTGAATTGGAAAAATTTTCAACATCTTTCAGTGTTCTCTTTGATCCTGTTGATGGAATGCATATTACAGATTTGAAATGTCAACGCTTTACTCTGGAACACAATGAATCGAAAAATGATTAGCAAACCAATACACTATGGAATCCTAAAAGAATAGATTCATTTTAACCTTAGTATTTAAACATCAAAAAGAAATTAATCACAAACATATTCACATTGATTAAGATGAATGTATTTATCTAAACTGTAAATTCACTAGCTACCCTAGATGCAAGAGTTACTTGTCTTGCTTTTCAGGTACAAAAATAGCATGGCTATGCGGACTAGTTCAATATGCATCCTTCTATGCAGTCTATGTTTCTTAGACCATCACTACTTCAATCACCATCAGGTCAATTTCCATCACAAGAGCTTCGATACCATAATAACATTTGAATTAAACAAAGCAATAGTCTAATTTACTTTCATTGCCCAATACCCGATGTGCATAAAATTGCCTCTACTATGATTTTGTACATTATTTTGTAGGCTTATGCTAACTTTAAAAATAATTATGGTCATTTGTCTTGGAAGGTTTTAGAGCTACCAGTGCTTACAGACCCGATTGATTAGAAGTTACGATCAATACAGAACAATAAGTGGTTCAAATTGTTATCACTAATTAGAACTTATGAACAATATAGAGCAATCAAGCGTTCAATTTTTTATCACAAAAATAGAAATGACACTTCATGAAATTTCCCAGATCAAAGAGGAATATCAACCATGGGAGCCATAATAAAAAGAGATAAATCTGACATATAAGATCAAAACAAAGCATAATATTCCACTTCCATGCTCTTAAATTGCTTTAGGTTCCCAGATCAATCTCTAGACCCAATAGAAACTGTTGTTACATGGATGCAGTTCGAATGAATTTGGGTGATGTCTACCCATTCTTAAATTATTTTAGTTTTTTCTCATATATATATATATTTATATTTTGATAGTGGGTTTTAAATATATCAACATTCATTTTAACCTTAGTTTTTAAACATAAAAAACAAATTAATAAAAAACATATCCACGATGATTAAGATGAACGTATTAATATAAACTGTAAATCCGCCTAGCTACCCCACATGCAATAGTTACTACCTTTATTTTTAGGTACAAAAAGAGCAAGGATGTCATTATGGTTCACCTCATCCTCTCCCTTAGAAATTCAAAATAATAATCTTCCAGTCGCGTGATATATTCGATTCACCTCGTAGGGTTTCCCAAGATGTTTGGATGTGGTTTGTGTTGGGTTTGTAATTGTCACCTTACTAGTCAGAATAAACATATATTTTTAGGTCAGGTTGTGTCATATTTTATTAGGTGTTTGAAAAGGATGACCAGGCAGGGTTGTGTGGGTTTTGATTTGTGTTGGGGTATGTAAATGTCACCTAACTAGTTAGAGGAAACACATCCTTTTATATCATATTGTGCTAAACCTTTCATACTAATACTACCTTATTGTATTATTACTTCCTTGTTGGTTCATGTAAGCAACCATTTTAGACCAAATGCTCACTTTCAAGGAGGCTCTCAAGTCGGAGTACCTTCTTATAATGGTGGCTTGGCGTTTCCAAAACCTTGTCCCTATCCTTATCAATAAGGTTATACATATTCTTCATTTGGGTAAGTCCAAACATGCAATTATATTTTTTTCTTTCAAAGACCTTGATATTTGTTAGCATCGTATCTATGCACTATGAAGGTTGATGCACAATTGACATAACCATGTTATATGGTTTTTGGATATGATAACTTGTGTAGTAAAAATTGTCACAAGAACACTTTCAATAAGAATAGTTTCTTACCTAAAGTGATTATATATATATATATATATATATTTCACACTTGTGTTTGCATATTTCCAACATATCTTCCGAATTTCAATTTTGCACATGTATAATCAATAATAAAAACTACTGTGTTTTTGTGACTGGACTTTTGTCTTTTATTATTTTTGGGTTTTCGTTTACAATCTCCTTGTTGCATTGATGAATTCATTTTAAATTTTCATATTTTAGAGGTTATAATGGAAAACAAGAAAACCTTAGCTCAACCAAGGAGCTCCAATATGAAAGTATCTCTCCATCACATCCTCCAAGGTAAGACATAATCTTCTCTTCTCATTCTCCACCAAAGATACCTTAGTGTTTTATAACAAAAAATTAATCTCAAAACTCCAAGGGATAAATCCTAACCCTAAACCTCTAAGATGCTACAAGATAATCCAAGAAAGAAAGAAGCCCTAGAAACTCTAATACCACACACACACACACTCAGAGGGAAGACTAATGCACACTTATATCCAAGGTCACATCTCAATAAAAGAGTGAATATATATGTGAGGGATAGGAGGAAAACAATACAATGTGGTCTCAATCCCTTACAAGCAACCTATAATGAGCACTTGTAGGCAACCACAAGTACAATGCACATATCCAAAGTACACATGTCATGTTCCAAGGTGATGTTGTATACAATAAGGAATCCAAAATTATATATTTTCACTACGTAAGTTCATATGTCTCTAACACAAGCCTTCACAAACTTTATACACCCTCTAAAGCAATGTAATCCACCAATTTAGTTTCCCCATGGAAGGACAATGTTGCAACCTAGGCATCCTCGAGTAAACTCCAAACATTTGAACACGAAACCAAGAAACCCCATGCCATCTAGGGATTGATTCCATTCTCTAGGATGCACAATGCTCCAACTCCTATCTAAGGATTTCTCCAAGAAAGTGGTCTCTCCATGTGGCCATCATGAAGGGTGTCCACCAACCTGTTAAGATAAATCCAATGCCTAAGGAAAAAATACCAATTCAACACCTATTTGAGGTAAAGAAATCATTGAGAAGGTTGCCTCCACCATGAAATCCATCACATACCATCTCCCATGCACTAATGCATCTTGGACCATCAAGGGGATAGAGATACACCATGTACCCCAAGTCTCATGAAGCACCCCAATCATGGTGTGAACAATTAAGAGTAAACTGGAAACTTAACACTCCCCCTTTATGAGAAAAATGTTTGCATTGGCACCCGTCAAATGCCTATGCAACTCCACCAACCCTACTACCTGCAAATCTATATTTCGTGTGGTATTGGAATCAACTACTATAACTGTAAAGAAATTGTCACCCATGCTATCACAACGTCCTTGATGGACCCCTATTTTGGGTAAGGAAATCCCATCTATTCCTTTTTTTTTCTAGGGTTTGAGAGTGCAAGTAATCTGAACAGGGAACATTATGGACAATTAATCAACTTATCTTGCATGCTTTATAATTTGTATTGTAAGTTGATTAAAAGTATTTTCTTATTTTCTAAAAACTTATTTTTTGAATAACGAAGTGCACACAAATTCTAATCAGTTGACTGCAGTTATGAATTTTAGAGCAGATCCCTATTGGTGCACTTTAAGGAAGATAGAATCAAGTAGATCCCGTTGTAACACTTTGAGGAAGATGGAATCAAGCAGTGGCTTGTCATTTTGACTATATGTCCAAAAGGGATTCCAAACTATCCTAGTGTCATATCATTTTTATAGCATTTTAATGATCGAGCTAAGAAGACTGTGTGCCACCACATCAATTGTAGGAACATACATTATGAGACCGTTTGAAGCTTCAGTTAAATTGGAAGTTGATCAAGATGATATGAGGAATCATTTTTTACTTAAATCGTAGAGCAAGCAATCCTTGAGGCTGCACTATATTTTCTTTCACGATTATGTTATTTTATTTAGTTCCTTCCTTTTGAGTTCGAATACATTTCTAATGTAATTATGTTTTTTTTGATGTTAATGAAATAAGTACTTGTTGCAGCCTATATTTGAGTATCCCTTTAAGTTCATGTAATGATCTTGGATAGGGCCCACCCAAGGGAGGTACAGATACTTAGTGTTGTTAGGATATATTTAATTTCAATATCCTTTCATTCATTTTCGTAGAAAAGTGTGGCTTTTTGTAGTTTCCCTGCAAGTTGTAGATTTCCTACATTTTCTATAAATGTTGTTTTTCCAATATCTTTGCATAGGAATGTTGTAGATTTATTTTCGATAATTCAGTTTACTTTTATCATGTTATTTTTCTTATATGTATGAATCAATTATCCAACCTTGTCAAGGTTATCCCTCTGCATCTTTAAATATTTGTATGGAACTGATCTTTGCTTCTCAACTTTCTACATTCTATACCCCCGAGGTGGAGTTTCACTAGAGGCTTTTGTAGCCAAGAGTGTTAGATTAGTCTAATCTTTCCCTTGAAGGGACTTATTAATAATTAAGTGCCAAGTGGAATATTTGGATCGTACACTCTTGCAACGTGTAGTTAGCAGTCATTTAAAGTTTGTTGTAGAATGCTTTAAGTATTTAGGGTAATTTCATTTTTTTATTATCTAATTAAATTTTCATACTACTAGACACATTCCCCCCTCTTTTATAGATGTATACATTTTGCTGAACCTTCATAAGTTTGTACATATCCCTGGGTATCATTTTAAGTAAGGTTGTAGATATAGTATTCTTGCTGGAATCTTGACTTGAAGGATACAATATTATTGATGATATATGGAACCCACCACTTATTGTCATTGTTAATGGGGAAGTGTTCAATCTGCAAAAAGGAAAGCATTAGTTCAAGTGAGTATTTGCTAAACCTTGTCTTGTTGGTATATTGTTGTTATTAAGCAAGGCGCTTCAATCTCTCTCTCTCTCTCTCTCTCTCTCTCTCTCTCTCTATATATATATATATATATATATATATATATATATAAGAATTTAGAGAATCATTTTATAAGAATCTTAAAATCATTCGAAAAATAAAAAATATATATAAAATCAAAACCTTTTAAAAATCAAACACACTTTTGTAGTATGAATGCCTAGATCTAGGGACAAATTCGGTCGATTCTTGCCAAAAAAAACCCACCACTCAGTTTAAACCACGATCAATCCATAGAATATAAGAGGAATAAAATACTAAAGAAAATCCTAAGATAAATTCTCCCCCCTAGCCAACTCATGAGAATAATTGGTCTCTTTGGAAACCCTCTTATAGATCCAATGGACGAAACTTCTGATACAGAAGTTGAACAAGAAAACCCAACATCCAATATCCCATGTTAGATGAGGAGCATCCAATAATATATGGCTTTCCCATTAGGGAATTCAATGATAATGATGCTAGGATGAAAAACATTAACCCTATTTCCTTACCCAATTTTCATGGTCTTACTTTAGAATATCTAGACACCTTTTTATTTGAGTTTGAGGTAATCTGTAGGACTTATGATTATATTGTAGATGCTAAAAAACTTAAGCTCTTTCCCTCCACTCTAAAATATTCTTCTTTGAGGTGGTTCATAAGCTTGAAAGGAAATAACATCACTACATGGGATCAAATGAAAGACACTTTCATTGAAATATATAGAGATTAATACAATGCCAGAGAAACTAGAGATGAAATATTTAGGATGGTACAAGGGGAGAATGAGTCACTAGAAGACTACAAGGAGATATTTTAGTTAATTTATAAAAGTGATCTCACAACAATACCTTAGATGAGGAGTCCCTCAAACTTGTACTCCTTAGGGGGGTAAGGGGATAATTTCTCAAAACTCTAAATCTTTTATATAACGGTGACATTTATCAGCTAGACTATGATGAAATCAAACATATTTTCAAGAATTATTCTAGATCTACAGGTATAAATATTAGAGAAAAGGGTCTTTCCTTTCAATCATCCAAACCTTCAAATCTCACCCTTACCAATTTTGACATAGGAAATCTATTGGATAGCATGAAGACAAATATCCATCACTCCTTACCGCTGCAAATGGACTCCATGCAAGCAAAAATGAAGAAGGAAGAAGATGGAAAATATTTGGCTACTTTTTGTCCTACATGTAGAACAAAACATAAAAAGAATGGATGCTCATTGGGCCTAATGTAGGTTAGTACCAAATCCATAGAATGTTGTGGAATTTGTTCCAATAGCCATACTATTGAAAATGATCCCCTTTTATCCCCACTAAAGGCCATTCTTTATGATCCCTTTGTTCTCCTATTCAACAACTTGCAAAACAAACATAAAACCTTCCTTAAACCGGTTTGACCACAAATAAGAGATTTATATTAATAAGACAACATAACATAAAATTGTAATCAAATTGAAATCGACATAAGAAAATATATTGGAAAAGGAAGAATGTCCAAATCTTTATTGACAAGTGTAGAAAGTACATAAATCAATACCTGTCCTACACTGACACCGTCATAACCAGACCCTGGGCTCCTGCTCCTCTCTCTTAGCTATGAATTTCTCTAGCATAACTTTCTCCAATGATCATAACGTCCCTTTCTCAATCCCCTCCCCTTGTATTTATAGCAAGGAAAGGAGGGCATGTTCGAAAGGTGGTTGAGTTGGGAAGTTGGGGTAGTTTGGGTACCTGCCTCAACTAATCCCAATTAGTGTTTTTAATTATTTTTCAACTTTTCTTAAGACACCCGCAACTATGATATAGGACAACTAGCGAATGACTCGTGAGTGTCCTAACTTGCATCTAGCGGGTGCAACTTTTTAATTGACACCCATGGGTTTTCAGTAGAGATATCCGTGTTGATGTATATGTAACTTCGGAATGTATTTCATCTATATTTATTGTACCCTTATTAGAGATGTGTTATTCCTCTATAAGGAAGTGTCGTCATGTGGATTGACAAGTGTCGCAAGTGTGTGTACTTGCCGATGGGTTATTAGACCACCATGTGTGGGGTCGGCCCTGAAATATATATTATATTGTGGATGTATCTAGATAGACAAGTCATCCCCATAGTGTAACTGGACAAACAGGCTAAGTATAAATAGAGATCGGGAGATCTCTATTTGGTTCATTCGAAAAGACACACTTCTCTCACTCAGAAAGTGGCGCACTAGTGAGGAGGAGGATCATATGCTCTAGGAGACTATCTCAAGTGTTTCCATAAAAATAGGAATTTCTGAAATTTGAAGACATAGCTGGAAGCTCCTTGCAAAAATCGAATTTTAGAGCTTTGGATCGAGATTTTTGGCCGGGTAGATCTCCAGGAAACTCAAACACTAATTCAAGGCTCTCCCTAGTGAACCCGGGAGGACAAAAAGGAAAATCTAAAGGGTAAAGCTTTGCTGATCTCAAATTCTGAATACACCAGGCTGGTCAACTCATCAAGGCTCATCTTTCTATCCTTTCAGAAAGTTGAAATTCACATTTTGAATTTTTAGGGTTTTTCTGACAAACCCTAATCCGGGACCAGATCCAGTTTTCAGCATTTCAAGTGGTAAGACCTAAATCTTTTCTATTTCCATTTGAAGTACTCTTTAGGATGTCTCACCACACCAAGCTTGAGGATAAGCTTGAAGGAGATGATAAATTCCGAGCTTGGAAGTATAGGGTTGGGTTAATCCTGGAAGAGAATGAGTTGCACTCATATGTAAAAGAAGACATCCCTATCCCAGAGGATGAAGAGGCTAAGGTATTGCATAAGAAGAACTTGGTCGAGGCAAAGAGAATCATTGCTGATTCTATCAAAGACCATCTCATGCCCCATGTGTCTTCTCTAAAGACACCCAAGGAGATGTTTGACTCTTTGACCAAGCTATTTGAAGGGAAGAACATAAATCGGAAGATGACCCTGCGGAACCAATTGAAAGGAGTAACGTTTCAGAATGGAGAAACCATTCAATCTTATTTTTCAAGGGTCTCCCAGATCAAGGAACAACTAGAAGCAGTGGATGAAATGGTGGAGAATGGTGAAGTGGTGATGACCACTCTAAATGGCCTACCCAGGTCATGGGATTCCTTTATTCAAGGAATTTGTGCAAGGAAGAAGTTGATCTCCTTCAATAGATTGTGGGAAGAATTCTCTCAAGAAGAAGATAGGATTGTGGCCCGAGAAGAAAAGATGGGAAATGAAGATCAAGCTCTCACAACACATGCCAGGAAAGGCAAGTCTAAGAAGGAATCATCTCATAACAGGAAATTCTCACACCACCATTATCATAAAGATAAGAAAGATCTCAGATGATTCAATTGCAATGAGAAGGGACACTTTGCTTCAGATTGTCCCAAGAAGAAGAAATACAACAACAACTTCAACAACAAGAAGAAGAATAACAAAAGAAGATATCATGCTCATGCTACCGAAGATGATGAATCCCCAAAGAAGAAGGCTAGGGAAGAAAGTGATAGTGATGATGACTCATCAAGTGAAGAAGAGTATGTTCTAATTTCCGCTCTCACAGGTACTATCTCCCATGGTTGTACTGATTGGTTGATTGACAGTGGGGCTTCCAAACACATGACTGGGTTTAAAGAATCTTTTGTAAATCTATCTGAACATGAATCACCCCATAAAGTGAAACTTGGGGATGATTATCAATACCTAATCAAAGGAAGTGCTGAAGCCTCCTACAACCTAGATTCTGGAAAATATTTGAAGATGAAAGAAGTCCTTTATGTACCTGGGCTCAAGAAGAACTTACTCTCCATCTCTGCATTGGATGCAAAAGGTATGAGGGTTGCATTTGTGGATGGCCAAGTCCTAATGTGGCCAAAGGGAAAGTCCATAGATGATGCAGTAGTGATTGGAGAGCAAGAGGGAGGTTTGTATAAATTGAAGGGACAACCTGAACATGCCATGGTACATGAATCCATGGAGCCAAGTGAACTTTGGCATAGAAGACTTTCTCATATGCACTATAGGGCACTTCCAATTGCAAGCAAGGCTATAGAGGGTCTTCCTGAAATCAAGACCAAACATGAAGGTGTTTGCAAAGGATGTGCAAAAGGTAAGAACATTAAGAAGGATTTCCCAAGCAGTGAAAGCAAGGCAAAATATATCCTGGAAATCATCCACTCAGATGTATGTGGTCCTATGTCATCCAGTTCATTAAGTGGGTATGTTTACTATGTCTCATTTATTAGTGACTTCTCCAGGAAGACTTGGGTATACTTCTTGAAGAACAAAGATGAGGTGTTTGATAAGTTCAAGGAATTCAAAACCTTGATGGAGAATCAAACTGACAAGAAGATCAAAACATTCAGATCCAACAATGGTGGAGAATTCACCTCAGGTGACTTCAAGAAGCTTTGTAGTGATTTAGGGATTAAGAGGGAGTTGACTGCTCCTTATGATCCTCAATAGAATGGAGTTGCAGAAAGGAAGAACATAACAATCATGGAAGCAGCAAGGGCAATGCTGCATGACCAAGATCTACCCATGCATCTATGGGCAAAATCAGCTAGAACAACTGTGTATGTGCAGAACAGAACACCCCACAGGATATTGGACAACAAGACACCAAAAGAGGTCTTTTCTGGTAAGAAACCTGAAGTCAGCCATCTCAGAATATTTGGTTTTCCAGTATACACTCATGTTCCAAAGGAAAAGAGGACCAAACTAGATCCTTCAGGAAAGAAGGGTATCTTTGTGGGTTACAGTGAAAGCTCGAAGGCTTACAAAATATACTTTCTAGGGTTCAAGAAGATTGATGTCAGCAGGGATGTAACATTTGATGAAAACTCAGCATTCATCAAATCAAGGAAGGCACCTATCAAAGTTTATGAAGAACCTAAGGAAACTAGATTTCAAGACACTACCATGACTGAAGCAATTCCAGAAGTTGTTCATGAGTTTGAAGATCCGCAAGAGCCTGTAGATCCACCCTGTGAGGATAACTCTCACAAGAGAAAACCTGCATGGGCTAGAGAGCTCATTCAAGATGCAGAAAGATTTGGCATTGCAGAAGAAGAACGCAGAGTAAAGAAGAGAACCAGATCACATACCAGCTATGTTGCTTTACTCTGTGACATTATGAACAAAGAACCGTCCAGTTATGAAGAAGCAGCGGAAAAGAAAGAATGGAAGGATGCCATGGGTGAGGAATACCAATCAATAATGAAGAATGATGTTTGGGATGTTGTCCCAAGACCTAAAGAGAAGTCTGTTGTGACTTCCAAATGGATCTACAAAATCAAGCATGTTGCAGATGACAATGTAGAGAAATACAAAGCAAGATTCGTAGCTCGTGGATTCTCTCAGAAAGAGGGAATAGATTATGAAGAAACTTTTGCACCTGTAGCCAGGTATACTTCCATCAGAACAGTACTTGCCCTGGCTGCAACAATGAAATGGAAAATACAGCAGATGGATGTCAAGACTGCTTTCTTGAATGGTGTAGTTGAAGTGAAAGTATATGTGGAGCAGCCACTCGATTTCGAAATACATGACAGGGAGTCATATGTGTGCAGATTGAAGAAAGCCTTGTATGGCTTGAAGCAAGCTCCCAGAACTTGGTATGGTAGGATGGACAGTTTCCTATCTAGTTTGGGCTTTACCAAGAGTAAAGCGGATTCCAACCTTTACTACAAGGTTGAGGAAGGGAATCCTATGATTCTACTCCTGTATGTGGAAGACTTATTTGTAACAGGAGATGATAGATTGATTACAGATACTAAGAGGAAGCTTGCTGCCGAGTTCGATATGAAATATTTGGGAATGATGCATTATTTCCTAGGTATGGAGGTGTGGTAGAGTGCAGGTGGGATCTTCCTTGGTCAAGGGAAGTACACAGTAGATATCCTGAAGAGATTCGAGATGATGGATTGCAAGGCCATGGCCACACCTATGGCATCGAATTTGAAGCTTCTATGGGATACTTCATCTGAGCCAGTTGATGTCTCTATGTATCGTTAGATGATTGGGTCCTTGATGTACCTGACGAACACGAGACCAGATATTTGCTTTGCTGTGAACACATTGAGTCAGTTCCTGACATATCCGAGGAGTGTTCACCGAGTTGCTGTAAAGCATGTTCTGAGTTACCTGAAGGGTATAGTGGATTATGGGCTCAAGTATGAAGTGAATCAAAAGTTTAACCTGCATGGTTATGCTGATTCAGATTGGGCTGGCAGTGCTGCAGATAGGAAGAGCACATCTGGATGCTGCTTCAGTATGGGATCAGGTGTGATCTCTTGGTTTAGCAGGAAGCAGTCCTGTGTAGCACTGAGTACAGCTGAGGCAGAGTATGTTGTATCCTGTTCAGCTAGTTGTGAGCCAGTATGTCTACGAAAGCTACTGTCTGCATTATTTGATCTCTTGTTGGATGCTACTGGTATATTTTGTGATAACCAGAGTTGTGTGAAGTTGTCCGAGAACCCAATGTTTCATGACAGGTCGAAACACATAGAGATCAAATATCACTATATCAGGGATATGGTGCAGAGAGGAGCTATGAAGCTCCTGTATGTTGCGACGGACGAGTAGATTGTAGATGTGTTGACGAAGCCACTAGCCAGGGTGAAGTTTGAGTACTTTAGGGAGAGGCTTGGTGTTCTTCAACTTGATGACACTTCGAGGAAGAAGTGATGGACACATTTGCTGAAGCCATTCCAAGCATGTTGGAAGGAGGATCCTTCACATGGCTGTGGATGTAAGCATTGGATGATGAGCATTAGGATGATGTTCTGGTTTCTGCTTTGTATGATCAGTTGGATCATTTATATATGTATGTATGCATCATGTTGGATGCTGGATATGATCAGTTGGATCATTTA
Source organism: Larix kaempferi (assembly GCA_027924585.1). Lineage (NCBI taxonomy): Eukaryota > Viridiplantae > Streptophyta > Pinopsida > Pinales > Pinaceae > Larix > Larix kaempferi. The sequence goes on along the minus strand of BSBM01001197.1, from coordinate 11,445,882 downwards.
TATGTATATGTATGCACGCATCATGTTGGATGCTGGATATGATCAGTTGGATCATTTATATGTATGTACGCATCATGTTGGATGCTGGATATGATCGGTTGGATCATGTGTATGTATTTTGGATATGCATCATGTTGGATGCTTGGACCATGTATCTGTATATGTATCAGGTGGATACATTGTATGATCAGGTAGATCATGTATGTTGATATGTATCATGCATTTGTATTTGTATCAGGTGGATACACTGTATGATCAGGTGGATCATGTATGATGATATGTATCAGGTAGATGCTTGGTATGCATCAAGTAGATGCATTGTATGATCAGGATGATCATGGATGACGAGCTTCAGGATGTTGCTCCAGATGACATGCAGCAGGATGTTGCAGTGATGATGATCAAGATGATCATGTGTACATCAGGATGATGTATGGTGAGTATCAGGTTAATACTCTGTGGCCATGGAACAGGTTGTGTAGATAAGCATGTAATTTGTGCCCTGGGAGATTTGCAGATAGTCTTGCGAGGTTTTGCTTATGGCATGTACTTTGTACCCTGGGATATCTGGCAAATTCTCTTTCGAATTTTTGCTTGGGAGGACATATAATTTGTGCCCTGGGATATTTGCAGATAGTCTTGTGAGGTTTTTCCTATGGCATGTAATTTGTGCCCTGGGATATCTGGCAGATGCTATTTCAAGGTTTTGTCCTATGGCATGTAATTTGTGCCCTAGGAGATCCGATAGGTTGAGCCGTGTGCTCGTAATCAGTCCTGGGATGCTCTTTCGAGGTTTTTCCATGACCACATGTAATTTGTTCCCTGGGAGATCCGATAGGTTGAGCCTTGTGCTCATAATCAGTTCTGGGATGCTCTTTCGAGGTTTTGTGGTGACCACATGTAATTTGTGCCCTGGGAGATCCGATAGGTTGAGCCTTGTGCTCGTAATTAGCCCTAGGATTCTCTTTCGAGGTTTTGTGGTGGGGTCACATGTAATAAGTCTTGGAGATCTGGACAGGATGAAAAAGGCCTCAGATGCTCTTTAGGGTTCTTGCTAGTCAAGAGACTCTTTTAAGGTTTTGTGATGCACGTAATAAGTCTTGAGATTTCCACAGTATGGCCAGTGATGACGAAGACCTGTAGGTGGTGGGCCTACATCCAGTATGAAAAAGGATTGGATCTGTAGAACTTCCTATGACGAGTAGAGTCAGAGATTGGTTGAGATAGTAGTAGCAGTGATGTTGATGATGACGATGCATCGATGACGATGATCCCTAGAAGAAGACTTGTCTAGCAGATCTGTGTCAAGAAATACCTTCCTAGTTAAGAGGGAGTGTTGATGTATATGTAACTTCGGAATGTATTTCATCTATGTATTTCATATATATTTATTGTACCCTTATTAGAGATGTTTTATTCCTCTATAAGGAAGTGTTGTCATGTGGATTGACAAGTGTCGCAAGTGTGTGTACTTGTCGATGGGTTATTAGACCACCATGTGTGGGGTCGGCCCTGAAATATATATTATATTGTGGATGTATCTAGATAGACAAGTCGGCCCCATAGTGTAACTGGGCAAACAAGTTAAGTATAAATAGAGATCAGGAGATCTCTATTTGGATCATTCAGAAAGAAACACCTCTCACTCAGAAAGTGGCGCACTAGTGAGGAGGAGGATCATCTGCTCTAGGAGACTATCTCAAGTGTATTTTGGTTGTACTTTGGTTGAGCCATTGCTCTCTCTATCTCTGAGGAAGTTTTGGGGTTTTTCACCTTAGGGTTTTCCCCATAGAAACTCTGTGTCTCTTGTCTCTCATGCTTTTGATTCTTGTGATGCTTGTCATGCTTATTGTGATTGTTATGCATTGATATACTATATATGTTATTCTCTCAGTAAAGATCCAAGAGTATTGTGAATTAATGCTCAAAATTTAACAATCCGTGGCTGACCCCCCTAGTTGGAAAGCATGAGGGTCACAGTTATGTATTAAAATAGACAAAGAAAGATGCTTTTGAGGAAAGGATTGCAAGGTTCAGCTCTAGGTCATCTAGGGTCAAGGTAAGATCTTCCATCCATAATGTCATTTTGTGTGACCGACAAGGCAATGTGGTCACAGATGGAGAAGTGTTAATTTGACCGATAAAAAATTCCCCCTAATGTGTGAGGTCAAAGGGAAGCGATCGCCGAAATAAATTACAATCCAAGAAGAGGAGGAGCAAAGAGGCCTCAGGATAAGGTCACAAACAATACCCGAAACATAAACAAAGTCAGCAAGTAGTTTACAATCTTGACATCAAGAGATGTTCAAAATGGTAGAACATACTCTCCAATACATAACTGGAAGATGTATATAGCATGGCCACAGAAATACAAGCGTGGATCCATGTCAGGAATGAGATCATAGCCATAACAACAAACTGGATCTATGTCTCATCAAGAGCCAAAATATGGGCGTGAATCAGTCTTGCGCAACTTGGGAAATAGCAAAATGTGATGATGTTATTATAGGCCCAAGGTCTTCATCCAAACCGCCAAGGTACAAATCCTAACCATGCGAATAAATGAGCTGAGGTTGAACATGGAGGATATCATTTAATTACCGGCCAATGATGTAGATCGTTAACAAATGCGAGGGCACCCACCATTAATGAAAATGGGGCCCAAGGTACCTAGTACATTCTAACAAGTGTGAATAAGAGGTCTTGAAGTCGAACGCTTGAAGAATCCATCGAGTAGAGGACATTGATGTATTCCCACTATTAAATGGTGATGGAAATTTCCACTGATGACTGCAATCTCCAAGGTACTACCCGAAACTCTAAATTTCATTCCCAGAGTAAGATGAGTTGAAGTCGAAGGGAAAAAGTCCGTTGGAAGGGAGGCCTTAAGGAATCCTCCATCATCCAGAACGAGATATAATAAAAAGGTTGATTTGGTCTGGAATAGGACTGAGTACATGATGAAACATATTGACACCAAGGAATGGCCGACACACGAGGTCAAGGTAACTGCAGAATGGTCGACAAAAGGGGTGTCCTTGAAGAGTGAGCACGACACAAGAGTGACTTAGGAAATTATTAACGACAAAGGGACCATGATATAAATTTGTAATGTAGGAGACATTAACAGATTATCCATATGACTGGAAGAGTAACCAATCGCAAGAGTAAAAACCCTGAGATCAGGTTCATCCTAAGGCCAAAACTAAAACCCAACTTGTTTGAAAAGACTCAAAAAGGTGTTGTGTTCAAGGACATAATTGACTTGTTTCCTTTATACTGAAAGATACTTGACATTCTTCCCTTCCATTTTTATTGAATAATGTCCTTCTTGTTAGTTTTAATGAGTCCAAGAAAGAAAACTCAATAGTCCTTCATTTTTGAAAACAAGCTCGAAGAAAGAGGGAGAAGACTGCTTGATATACGTCCAACCATGTGTAATTTAACGAGTCCATGGGAGGGAAACTCAAGACCTCCTTCATGTTTTAAAATTTTTGAAGAAGAGATAGACTAATACTCGATAACACTAATCCATGTATTTTAATATCGAGCCTAGATCTGTTCATGCTCGTCGGTGTTTCAATTTTAAGGAGTCTGAAAAACTTAAATAATAAATCCATACACCCACTCATGGATTTTAATATCGAGCCCGAGTTGGTATGTGCTCGTCGGTGTTTTCATATTTAAAGAGTCTGAAAAAATTAAACAAAAAATCTATATACTTACTCGTGGATTTCACATCGATCTTGAGTTGGTGAATGCTTGTTGGTGTTTTCATATTTCGAGAGTCTGAAAACCCTAAAGAAGACTCCTAAAGGTCATTTTTCGTAAAGTTAGTCTCCTCACCCGAAAAAGTGTAAAACAATGAGAGAAGAACTCTTCTAGCCACGTATGACTAGAGTATACCTTTTTTGTAAATAATCCACCAAGGTTTGGAAAAGGGGTAACTTATACCTAAGTGGATGACTGTTCAAGTCCTTTAACAAGTCTGAAGAATACAAACATGCTCGGAAATCTTGTTATATTTAAAGAGTCTAACAAGAGCGTAAAAGAAATCTATATGGAACAAGGAACTTAATATTAGGTAAAAAGATATACAATGTATAAGTTCCTTGATATGACAACTGATAGAAAAGTTGTAGATAGCATGAAGACCACCAGATTAGTAGAAAATGACATATAAAGATGAACAAAGGAGATTTCAATATGACATAAAAGGACAACAAGATCTAATATGTTGAACTTAATTGACACGCCAAAAGAAAAACAAACCTTTGTATGGTGACCCATTGAAATAATAGTGATAAAGTACTCTTTAGAGCTTCACCTAATAAAAACAAATTTGAAAAAGTCATTAGTATTAAATAAAGTTAAAAAATAATTTTGGAACTATATGAAAGTTGGTAAAAGTGGGTAAAAATTTCAAGTAATTTTTATAAATAGTTCCAAAATGTCCACATAACTCACAAAGTCATTTTATTGGAGCAAAGGAGAAAAAAACCCCCTTACTTCAGCTATCGATAGCAATCAATCCGGGACACAAAATCAACTTCCGTTAATTGCAAGTAAGTTACCTCTTCCTTGCTCATCAATTAAGTCCATTCATTTAAATTTTTAAAGGTGTTTTTTATTTTTTATAAGGGTTTAAAATATAAGGCTTCGCACCCGCGAGTAATTCTATGTTCAACTCGCGGTTATGTCAAAAGTGCGTGGGTTGAGAATAAATCGACCCGTGAGAACTCGCCTCTGTTGCAGAGGTGAAGCCATGGGTCTTGCTGTTTAAAATGAAAAAACCAAAAACTAAAGTATGAATGGGGTGAATGATGCAGGAATGGTCTTAAACTGGAGGGAGAGAGAGCATGAAAACATGGATAGGGATTCCATGGGGGATCTACTTACCTTGAATGCACTACGAAGATGCAGTCTTATTAAATTTTTCCGAACAACAAGTATGTGTGCACAAACGCATTTACTCCAAATGCTTGTCAACTACTGGGATGCCGATCAAGGGATGTTTGATCTCCAAGGGGAGATGCTTGATATCATAATAGATGATATATATTTCATCACCGACTTATCCTGAAGAGGTGAGGGAGTTAACCTCAAAGGAACATTTTGAGGGGTAGGTGCACTATCGATCTAAGATTACATCAACGCCTAATTCTTGCCTGGCACCGAGAAAATTGGTAGCCAAGTTTCGATTGGGTCTATTGCGAACTTCCCCCTGAAGGTGATATTAATCACACTTAATAGGATTGGAGGGAGTTCCGCGCAACATTTGGCCTCTCAAAACTATATGTAGATAGGGGTGGAGTGTTTGCGTAGTGTGATATTTGATTAGTGTTTGGGCCTATTGGTTAACATGAAACACTAGTTGACAAAGTGCAAAACTAGGAAGAAAGAGAAATTTGGATACAGAAGTATATTGTGTACCTTTAAGAGAGAGATAGTCCCCGCTCTAAGCCCAAGGATGGATCTACCAGTACAGAACCCTCGAGAGCCATTGATGACTCGGTGGGGAGATATCTTCTTGCGCCAGGGTGGTGGCGAGGCTAGCCTTTCTTATGATGACGAATATTAATTGGCACGGTGGAGCCGCCAAGTGCCGGCACTCGAGAAGTTCCCATATGCAGGGCTTGATTTCAAAGGAGATCCAGAGCTCATGTTGCCTCCAGGAGCATCCTGGGGCGAGATAGGTATCAAAATGTTTTTGTTTTTGAAAAATTATAATTTTTTTTATGTCTTTTGTATATATGCTTTTTATGATGAGTAAGAGCAACTGACAAAATTTAATGTGTGAAAATGTGGGGGTCGTGAGACCTACATGACATCCACAAACATATGTTAGACCCACTGAGCCTGGTGCCGCCAACAACATGTTGAGGATGGTAGAGGCAAATATGAGTTTGTTGACTCATGATATCCCTACTTGCCGGATAGAGTGTATTCCTTTTGATATGCAAGAGCATGTCGTAGGGGTGACCCTAGCCTAGATCAGGTTACTTCGGAAAGTAGCCAGGCTAGTGATATGTTACCATGAGGAAATAATGGATCTAGTTGAGTCTCCTCCCTCTCCATAGAGATAGTTACACACATTATTATTTTTTGAGGCTGTTTACACCCATTTTGTATATTTTTACAGTGGATGACTCAACTCTGATGTATTTTTTGGACCATATATATATATATACAACAATGGTTATATACATGTGTGCTTTATGTGTTTTATATGTTATTGTGTGTGATACAAATGCCAATCAAGTACATAGTTTGCAAATGAATCAACTAATGCATTTAAATTCCTTGAAATGTGTTGATATGTAATAAAATCAAAATGTCTTTCAAGCAACCTAACTCGCAAAAACCAACGTAATAAACAAGGATCAAAAACCCAGTACTCACCCAACTACTAAAGTACTACTAACTGTGAATCAAGTTGAACCTCCATATGTGAAATGCCGCGGTGAATAACATCTTGGAGCAACTCGATAACTACACTATACTTAGCTACAATATCTATCGTAGGGACCAAACAAGCACCTCCCGAAGAAACAAGTTGGCTAGCGGATGAGTAAATGACCTAAGCTGCTGAATCCAACTGATGAGTGTGGTGACTAGCACCATCAGCAAATCCTATGAACTACTCGGTTGTCACCTGAAAACAAAATACAAAAGACACATAAGGAAATAAATCCAGAAAACAAATAACTCTACAAAAAATGTACAGCTATAGTACAAGAAAACGTATGTTTTCCTAAGCGTAATACTTTTTCAGGTAGAGCCCATTTCTAGGCTCAGGTGACCGAAGGGTCAAAGCCTGGATTTTGCTTGTAATACCAAGTATAAATGTCGCAGAATTCATTAAGTAAATTGGTATGCAAAGTGGTCTCCTATGGAGAAAATTTTTCTCTAATAAAGATGTTTTCCACAACATTCGGTTTGGTGGAAATGTCAATAGGTATAGTCTTTGAAATGTTTTCCATATTTCCTTCTGCAAAAATCATCTGTTTAGTAGAAGGAGTGATGGACAAATCAACATTCCCACTGGGTCTCATTGAAAACTCACCATTCTCAATCTTGTCTAGATCTGGAGGAAAGTAAGATATGTGATGCATGTGTTCCCAAACCTTGATCCATACCAATCATGGCTTCGAGGATAGCCTCGTCGAAAGGAAAAAAAGTATCCAAACAGTCAAAATAATGGGTGGAGTGTACTGACCATGCAGGTGCATAATCAAAATTTGACTCAGCTGAGACTGACGGAGTCAATATGTGATCCATTGCAGCATTTTGTGATACTTGGTATGCCACTTCCGCAATGGATGGGGGCACGTTCAGTTCTTGTTGAGTCGGAAGAATCCATGGATCAGTCGTTCAACTAATCATAAAAAATTCCTGAGATGATGTATCGCTAGAACTCATAGAACCAATATGATGTACAGGAGTAGGTAGGTCAAATGTTCCCACTAGCGATGAATACATACCTACTCCTAAGCTCTCACTAGGTGGTTGAGCTTGATCAATCAGAGGGATATTAGAATTTGTTGAAGTTGTGTTGTTCTTCAGAGAGAAAGATAATTGATCAACTGTGATGATCTTACCTTCGTGGGGGAACATGAGTACTCAGAAAACGGATGATGGGATAGCTTGTATCGCATATGTCCAACTTATTCCAAAAAACAAGTTGTAGTCGAGAGAAGCATCGACAACTTCTACCTGCACAACCACTACCTTACCGACAAGTTGAATCTCGAATGCTGGTAAGACTCCATGCATACAAAAATACTTTCCTTCAAACACAGTAAGTAGTGTGATTCAAGGGGATAAATCCGGAGAACCCAAGGATTTCCAACGGGATATAGACATTACGCATGTCGACACGCCTTCATCTATGACTATTCGTCCAATAGTCATCGAACCATGGACTACTTCAATATGGAAAGCAATGTGATATGGCAACCGGGGTTTGATATTGGACATATCAAATCTAGCTAGCATACTTGATGAGTCCATACTACTTATTGCCGATAGAAGTGCATTCCACTGTGAAGGGAAGCTTTGCAAGACTTCCAGTGCGGACATGGCACATGGTGTTTGGGATAAGTCTTCAACAACATAGTATTTGGGAGCAGCCCACGCATTACGGTTGTGAACAACCTATTTGTGGACACCCTTTGGTATCTTCGGCAAAGGATCTATAGGCCTCTCGATGTGGAGAGGAATAGATGTTTCAGGAATCTCCTTATCTTTCTGCTACATTTTCGAGTTATAACACCTGGCTCTCGTTTGCAACAGGGTGTTGGAGTTAACCATGTTTATATATGATTGATCAACTGACGTGGAACGATGAGTGCCCCCAGTATTAGAGTTTCCAGAAGCTGAGTCTTTTCCTTTGGGAAAAGGATCCTTTAGGAAAGCTGGTTTTTTTTCTTTCAATAGTTTCCAGGCTTCTTCGATAAGAGAGCATTGATGAGTAAGGTGATCGTCCTTACAAAGCTTGCAAGGAATATTGACATTCTTTTTGTCTCTCTTTCCCTCCTTGACATTCCTAGTGTTTTTGTGATTTTGATTTCCCTCCCCTTTCTTACCCTTCTTTTTGGGTTGTCGAGGACCCTTTTGGTTTGTCTACACATTCTGTACAGATTCAGATTGTGAAGGGGAGGTCGCAACTGTAGTTGCTTCCACTACTGATTGCTTCATAGAAACTGCATGCACTTGTTTCGTTAAGGCCTCCAATGTGGATGATTTGGTCGAACCAACAATGCCATCAACATAAGGTCCGGGTTTTCGCTTACCAAGATCTATATTAGATCGCGGTATGTCAGGTATGATCTCATAAAGAATCCCAGATTGGGCATAAACTAAGTCAAGTTGCTGGGTTCTCATGATTGCTTACTATTCAGATGTTACCCCAGAAGTCGAAACATCTTTAGAGACGTAATGGAGCATTGATTTCAAATACCACTCCAAAAGAAACTCTGGGGTAATCTCAGCCTTGATGAGCCTCTTCCGTATTCGCCACTCCTGAATGTGATCAGAAAGGTGAGTGGATTTATTTTGTCTAAATGTAGACAGAAGGTCCGTGTCGACATCATACCAGACGGGAAGCTAGAAGTGGTTCAAAAATACTGTCGCTAAATCCCAAAAGTTATCATATGCTACAACCAACAATTCGATGTACCATTTAGCTGCTACACTTGTTAAGGTTCTCTAAAAGAGCCTCAATCGAATTGAGTCATCGTTCAATGAGTTCGAGGAGCACCAAAGATGAAAAGTTGTAACATGATCTCCATGATATTCACCAGTCTTACCTTTGAACTTTGGAATGTTCGAAGGAAGCTTAGTTGGGACCGGAGGCCAAGTAGGGTTATGATGTACTGGACCATTCATGAGTTTCGAAAGGTCTGGCAAGTTAAAAGTTACCAGAAATGGAAGGCGAGGTCCTGTCAATGGCATATGATGTGTAGGAGTTTGGTAAGGGGAACCACCCAAAACCTATCTCCTGAAAGGTTGATTGAGGTTTCCCTCAGCCATCGATTGTGAAGAAGAAACATTCAGAAAGTTGCTCTAGCCAAAGGATAATGGATCACTTCCTTGTGGTGTCATCTACTGAGGCTGAGTATAAGTGCCTACAAATGGAGGATTGGTATAACTATCACTGCCCATTCCACCAAACAATGAAAAGGGAGTAATCCCTACAGGTATATTAGTATTATGTACATTTGAAAAATGTGCATTGAAACCTATGAAGGGGTTATAACCTAGCATAGATGCAGTAGATGAAGTAGGCATTGAGCCTACAAAAGGTGCAGAAGGAGCAATATGTCCTCGGAACCAAGGAAATATTTGATTAAATGGAGCAGAGGTAGGGTTGACTTGGAATTGTTGAACAAAGGGAGAAGACGTGAAAGGCACCGAGGGTATCCCTGAGAAAGGAATACTGGATGGGAAAATGGAGGATCCAAAAGGAATAGATCTCGTTGTACTTTGAGTATTGGACAAACCTGAAGGACCAACCTTGAAGCTAAATGAAGTTCTCGGAGCAAAATTGAGCTGTGAAAAGCTCGGTGTGGATGTGTTCATATGAGGAGGAGACACACCTCCAGGTATAATAGCTGAAGCGGGAGTGTGGGGCACTCCCGATCCATCTCTTGAGTTATCCATGACAAAACCAGGTGTAAACCTATATACACTCAGTTCAGATACCCCTAAAGAGACAACTCTTTCTAGTAAAGGGTCATTGGGTCTAGTTAATGGAGGGTTGAAGGGTGTTGCAAACTCTTCAGTAGTCAAGTATTCAAGCTCAATAGTTTCCTGAACTGGTTGAGAAATTATATGTGGCTCTCTAGGGGGTTTAGTTGTCCCTGTGAGTTCGTATGAACCATGTGACTCATTTCGGCGCCGCTGAGGTGGCGATGGAGGCTCCACTATGAGAGGAGGAAGGTTTTGCAACCTTTCTGACCTACGAAGATGGTAGTCCTCCACATTTATAAAAATATAAACTAAGTATTAAACCTAGTGGCCACTACAATAGTGAGGAACAAACAACACACCACTATCAAATTTTCCTAAAGTAGTCAAGACCGAGAAAACAAATATGATACTCTCAAAGGAGAGTCTGGGATGATTAGGGCCCAAAACTAACCAGTAGAGTAGCGAATAACAATTACCTAAGGTCCACAATATAGTATTCCTGGGTGGAAGCATTTGAATCATCAACCGCCCTCCCAGAAACCTGTAAGGGATTTCCTCCCACGTATGTCCTAAGTATTGTGGAAATATCCTTCCACCATCACTTGTGTAGAGCCCTAAAGGTCAAAAGATACTAAAGGCTACCAAAATTGCAGAAAGAGCCCGGGTGGACAGTCGCAAGTCCAACCAAGACGCATGGGCAGGGTAACTAAGCCTGAAATCTAAGATTACACGAGGCACCAATGGATCCCTGTACACAAAAAGTATTTGGTGTATGCTCGAAATCAAAGTGGGGGGGTATCCCCAAAAGTCCAATCTCACACGACCTCGTGCTTAAATATGGTTTGAGTAGAGCTTCCCGGACACCTCCACAACAATGGATTTACCTAAACGATAGTCTCACTATGATTTGAAATTTGAATGGTTTTGGAAAGTTTAAAGTGATGTATTCCCAAACTCTAGCCCAGACTAGATGATTTTGTGTAACCTAAAAAAGAAAAAGTTACTAATAAATTTTATTAATGATTCTTTTTAAAGGTTGTATTACTCAAAAGGTAGTGTTATGTGTGCGTGATGGTTGCAACTAGAATTAAAGTGTACATATGGAAATGTAAAAACTTCACAATTTTTCTAACTTGTCTTTTGAAACATAAGACACAAAGCAAACCTAAACTCCAACTATACTTTTTTTATTTTTCAAAGATGAAAAGCATAAATAACTTCTAACTACTTTGAAAAAGAAAAAGACAATCCTTGTTGTATAACAAAAAGTGTTCTTTTTCATTTGTTTTTTTCTTTTATAAGTAAAGAAAATGCAAATAACTTGTGAACAAACAAGAATTATCAAACAGTGCAAGTAAAGAGAAGATGACCCAAAACTAAAGCAATCAGACCTTTTGCAAGACCAACCCAATAAGTTGCTTATGAAAGTAACTAGGTTTTGGAACAAAATGCAAACAAAGAAAACTAATATGTAAAGCTGAAAGCAGAGACTCTTATGCAGAGATCAGTCTACTCCTGAATACCAGTGACTCAAAAGGATTAAATCCAACAGTTTCCAAACACAGTATGGGATAGAGAGTAAAGGCTAACTTCACAAGCACAAACGAACCAAAGGAGAAACTCTTAAAGAGGCTGCAAATAGACTTAGAATACACTAAACAATGTCCAGAGGGTATCAGATCAGCAAAAGACTTCCAAAACCACAAACCAAAATCCCTAAGACCAAACCCTAATATAAAAAACAAAAGTATCAGGAAACGTTCAGGACTGTAACATGCAGAAGAACACAGGTGCAACTAGATAATCGTGGGTACTGATATAAGCAACTCGCGAGTGCAACTAAATAACCACGCCTGTAAGCATAGGGAGCTCGCAGGTGGGCTCTAGAAAACTTAAAAAAAAAAGAAATTTGCAAATCAAAACAGAACTGAGTCAGGAAAAAGGGTCAAGGATACCCTAGACACTTCTTCATAGATCAAACAAGTTATAAAAGACTGAAAGAAACTCAACAAGAGTTCCCAAAGTAGAAAACAGATGGTGCTCCCCAGTGGAGTCGCGAGTTCTGTTGTTAGGAAAATTACTTTTATAGTAGGGGAAAGACTACCAACGTACTGGGGTTATTAGATAGACATATATAGCTTTGCAAACATTGTTATTAAGCAAATAAGATTGGGGTTAAAAGAGTATTTACCTTTTTTCGAAGGTCGATCCAAGCTTTTCTCCAAATTAGAGGAAATTTCAATTTAAAATGGGCCTTCCAAAAATAATACAAATTCCATGTCATCATGTATTAGCCAATCAAAATGCTTTAAAAGTAAAAAAGGGAGCACCTAAAAAAATTGGAGGGAAAAAATAAAAACTACTTTTTGAATTGTATTTTCAACTTATCTCCTTGTAGGTTTACTCAAATTTCAAGCGAGAGGACTCGTTGGATGCATATTTAAACTATGCATCCAACGAGTACCCATGTTGCAAACTTTTAACAACATCCACACCATGAAAAATCGAAAATACATTAAAAAACATGTTTTCTCTCACTAGAAACACGTTTTTTAATGTATTTTCAATTTTTCATGGTGTGGATGTTGTTAAAAGTATGCAACATGGATACTTTTTGGATGCATAATTTAATTATGCATCCAACAAGTCCTCCCGCTTGAAATTTGAGTAAACCTACAAGGAGATAAGTTGAAAATACCATCCAAAAAAGTAGTTTTTTACTCTCTCTCTACTATTATTTTATTATTTTTTTCCTTAGGAGGCCCATTTTTTACCCAAATTTCCTCTAATAGTTTGTTCTCCTATGCAACAACCTAAAAAATGAACATAAAACCTTCCTCAAACCGGTTTGACGACAAATAAGAGATTCATATTAATAAGACAACATAACATCAACTTGTAATCAAATTGCAATAGACATAAGCAAATCTATTGGAAAAGGAAGAATGTCCAAATCTTTATTGACAAATGCAGAAAGTACATAAAGCTATACCTGTCCTGCACCGACACCGTCGTAACCGTTGTAAGTATTATATGTTGATGATCTAGACATCATTGGAAGTACTGTTGATTTAAGTTTGGGTTTGGAGAAATAATTAACATATGTCTTTGAAATGATTGACCTTGGTCTATTGCATTTACTTTTGAGAATATAAATCTTACAAATGGATGATGGTATATTTCTTTCTCAACCTAATTATGTTATGAATCTATTATAGAGGTTAAAAATGGAAGATTGTAAACCATGTGCTACATCTTATCAATCAACAATGAAGCCAACTAAAGAATGCGATTCTCCAAAAGTCAATGCTACTCTCTACAAGTAGCTTATTGGTAGCCTTATCTATTTAAGTCACAATTGATGTGATATTAATTTCCTTTGTTGTTAGTGTGGTTTCTAGTTTTATGTAGGATCTAAGAGAAATTTGCTTGAATTTCACAAAGAGAATTGTTCATCATATCAATGGAACTTATAATCTTGGCATAATGCATCGTCATGAGAATACAAACCAGTTAATTGACTAAACTGGATGGGATTGGATTGGATATGGAGATGATTGGAAGTCGACATTTGGATACGTGTTTTGTCTTGGATTTGGATCCATATTTTGACCTTATAAGAAGTAGAAGGTAGTCTCTCTATTGACCACATAAAAAGGTTATTGTGGTGTAGTTAATGTTGGGTCAAAAGTAGTATGAATTCACACTCTCATAACTAAACTCGGATTTGTAGCCGAAGTATTGATTGTCATGTATTGTGACAATCAAAGTGCAATATAGTTTTTCTTAAAATCATGTTGCTCATAGTAAGGTAAAGCATGCGGATATTCCCACTCTTTTTTTAGGCAATTGGTATAGGATTTTGTTGTGAAGGCCGCACAGAGAATTGTTCATAATATCAATGGAACTTATCATCTTGGTATAAAGTATTGTCATGAGAATATAAACCAGTCAGTTGACTAAACTATCTAGGATCGGATTGGATATGGAGATGATTGGAAGTCTACATTTGGCTATGTGTTTTTTCTTGGCTTTGGATCGATATTTTGACCTTAAAAGAAGTAGAAGGTAGTCTCTCTATTGACCATAGAAAATTGCATTATGGTGTAGTTAATGTTGGCTCAAAAGTTGTATGAATTCACACTCTCATAGCTAAACTTAGATTTGTATTCGAAGTATTGATTGTCATATATTGTGACAATCAAAGTGCATTATAGTTTTGTTGAAAATCATGTTGCTCATAGTAAGGTAAAGCATGTGGAGATTCCCACTCTTTTTTTGAGGCAATTGGTATTGGATTTTGTTGTGAATATTATTTATTATTTTATAAATTACCAAATTGTTGATATCTTTATGAAGCCTTTTCTTCAAGGAAAAAAACCGTATTTCTATTTAATAATGAAATGGAATACATTCTTTAGATATTCTAAGAAGATGGGTATTCAAATATATTGAGCTAAGCTTCTTCAAAACACAAGTCTCATATTTATCTCATAGAGATACAAAAAAAAAAATCAAACTACATGTTTAATTCAATCCTCCTGTGAAACGATTCCTCCATAATTTATTCTATAATTAAGGATCTTGGAGGAAGGCGAAGCCTTAATTTTGAAAGTGCATCAACTTACTCATTGAACTCCCTGTAGAAATGATGAAACCTGACATTCTGAAAGGAAGCAATTGTCTCTTTTATATGATCTACCAACGACCTAAGTTAAGTATCTTGAACCTCAAATTCATTTCTAATGCATGAAATAACAAACTGTGAGTCCCCCAATATAATTATATAAGCCAATTGATTATTTGTAGCTCACTTTAGAAGGCGAAAGAGAGCAAGAAGCTCAACCCAGTTATTCGTTCCTAGCCCAATACTGTTAGAAAAACAAGATCGCAAAGCAATAACAATAAACAAAAATGCAAATATAATCACACACACATTACAAGAGAGACACATATATATCGTGGTTCACCCAACTTGGGCTACGCCCACACTGAAGTTGCTAGTTCTTATTATTATTATACCGTCCAGCAAAGTGAAGGGATACAACCTGCAGCACAACCACTGCACTTCCTCTTCACTGTCTCACAGTCTCTCTTCTTGTTCTCACAGATCTTTACAATGCATAATACCTAATACATCTTACCCTAGCCGTAGTACAATGTCTTTCTTTTATAAGGAAAATACAATGGGAAAATACCACGGGTTACCCAAAACCATGGGCCCAAAAATTGTTGGCGAAAACAGTCCCAAAAATTTTTCTCGGGGGCCCACTGGCCACCGCACCCCCCAGCTAGGGGAGTGGACACTCCCCCAGACCCCCCTAGGGTCGTGCCGGGATCATAACCAAACCTGGGGTACGGACACAACTGAATAATAATATCTCTGAATCTAGAGATCAGGCTCCACAACCAACAAATACTTCCTTTTGCTTGGATAGAGGAATGCTCCACAATATGGATCACAAAACCAATCCCACTTCTATCTCCATTATCCTAAGAGGCTCCATCGAAACATGCCCATGTGAATGTTGAGGGAGTTGATAAAGGAAGGATGTTCCTCTATTTTTCTAGTTTACAAACTTTTCATAGAATTTGAACATAGTAGAAACTTGATCTATCAAAATTTCTATTTGGGGAGGCTTGTCTAAGGAAATTACATTGTTCCTTGATATCCATATTCCCCAGCAAATCAGAAAGGGAATAGATCAAAATTTCCCAGGCTCTCCCTCATGCCCCTACAATGGCCAAATCCCATGCTAATAGCCATCCATAATTCCATAAATAGGATACTATAGGATTGGAAAATTCATCCAAAGTAGCCTGACCAATATCTTGAAGAAACTTGATTAGATATATTGGCAACATAACTTGAATTTTTCTACCCATAATTGCATATGCTCCCACTCTAATGGATTTAGTGTTCCCAAATTTCCAAGCAGGGAATCTGTTGATGACTAGAAAGGCTCTAGAAAGAGATTTCCAATGATTTGAAACTTGAATTAATTGTTTCATCATTTGTATGATCCAATCCATAATAGATCCTGATGTTATATATTTCAAAATCAGAATCGGTCTCCATAGGCTACCTTGGTAATAACTTTCCAAAGAGATTTTGATGTTAAAGCTTTATTAAAATAGAAAATATTTTTGAGTCCCCAGTCTCCAAAAGACTTGGGAGTTAATAAGTAGTACCACTTGACTAGATGGAAACCCTAAAAATTGATCTAACCTCCCCAAATAAAATTGAAACAAACCTTCCTTAAGAGAAACAATACCCCTTTAGTAATAGAGGCCATATGATGCCAATACATTGAGATTGCTTCTAAAATAGACTTAACTGAAACAAGCCTACCCCCACGAGAGATCCATATATTGCACCATAAATTGATTATGTTCTCAACTTTTCCTATGAGCCATCTCCAATCCTATTTACCATATTTCGATGATTTAAGAGAATAACCCAGGTATTTAACCCCTTCTTCTGCACATACAACCTCAAAAGGAAAAATCCTTTGCAAGAAGGGATTTTGATCCATCTACTTTCAGATCAAGAAGATTGAAGATTTAGTGGCACTGATTTCCATACCTAAAGCTGGACAAAAAATACCCAGAAGATATTTGAACTTAGCACACTCACCTTTCGATTGCACACATAATAGAATTATATTGTCCATGAATAACGAGTCGTCAGAAGTTCTAAATTACTGAATGATACCCCTGTGGTCATTTGATTTATCCTTTACTCTAGAACTATTTTGCTCAATATGTTTGCTATTAACAAGAATAGAAAATGTGAAAGAGGGAAACCTTTCTTGAGCCCCCTTGATGCCTTAAAGAAGGGGGAAGTTGCTCCATTTATCGGGATTGCAAAGGAAGAGGACTCGATGCATCCCATAATGTAGGAGGTAATATCCAAACTAAACCCAATTTGAAGAAGAATAAGTTGCATAAAAATCTATGAATCTTTATCATACGCCTTTGAAAGGTCGAATTTAATAATTTATACCTCCTTATTATGCAATTTGATGGAATGCATACCTTCTTGAGCTTACCCCACTGCTTCATGTATCGATCGAACCTAAAGAAATCCAAATTGTTCCCTAGAAATAGATTTGGAGAGAATGATATCTACTCAGAGGGAAATAATTTTTTCCATTAGCTTTTAGATTCCATTGCATAAGGAAATATGTCTAAATTCATCACATGATATATGCTTATACTTCTTAGGGGTCAAGGAAAGAAAGGTCGCATTAATAACTCCTAGTACTATTCCGATGACCAAATCTCATCGATTACTTGCAAAATATCATCCCCCAATAATTCAAAAAAAAAAAGAAAAATTATGTAGTCCACCCATATAGACCATGGATCTTATCCTTTTTTAACAACTGAAGAACATATAAAATTTCATCCTTATATATTGGGTGGAATCATACCTCATTTTCCTCAGTCTCCACTGAGCTAGGAAAACGTGCCAACACCTTTAGCATGAATTCAGGTTCGCCTTGGCTCATAGTATAAGGAGGAGAAATAACCTATAACTAGATTAGATAGCAGATTGAAGACACAAACTATCCGACCCTTGTTATTATTTTAGCTCGCATATTGAGTTGATGTTATGTCGATGCCTTGCATAATTTTGGAAGAATTTGGTATTTCGATCTCCCACCTCCAACCAGAGAGCCTTGCTCTTTAACCTCCATTCCATCTCCTTATCCATGAAAATATTCTCCTTCTCTTGAACCAAGGATGAAGTCCTCATCCTTTCTTCTGCTGGAAAAAAGACCAGAGCTTAAGTTTTTATAATGTTGGCCCAGAACCTCTTCAATTTCTAAGAGTTTGGATTCTCTAGCCCTTCGTTTCTCCCTGTTACAACTTACCTCTTTCTTTTCCAAAGCCCGGAGCTCGTCCGCAAATTGCCTCCCCACTTATCTTTGATCTCCAACACTAATATGACAATAGGAATCATGTACCAACTTTTGAAAATTGGGGTTTTGGGGAATATGTTATGGCCCTACCCTAACCTCCTTACTTTGGCGTACTTAGTAATTAATCAGTTAATGTATGAGTTAATAATATTTGAATAAGTACCAATAGGTAGTTAGAAAATAGTTAATGTAAAATGATTATATTTATTAAATACATTCTAGTAAGTGGTTGCTACTTATTATTGATGGGACCATGGGTAGTTAGTTTTTTTCCAAAGAAAATTTATTTATAGAACTAGTAGGTTATGTTATGTTTTGTCAAGTGTTGTTATTATATTGAAGTTCTACTCGATAGTAGTTGTCCCCCTCCAAGGGGTTAGTGAACATTTTTTTCTATTTTATGGATTATTAATAGGTAGGTTACATTATGCAAGTTCTATATCATTTTATCCCTTTACATTATGTAGTTTATATTTCCTTAATATTGCTCAAAAACTTATGTTTTTATTGCTAAATTACATTACAAGCGCTATCATAACTCTTCCCATTCTAGCACAAACCTGAATTATAGAAGAAAAAATAAGTGATATATATGTTCTTATGTATTTAAACAAAAACATACAGTGTTCAATGAGTAAAACAATGATTGGAAAGAATACACGTAGGGAATACAAGTGAATTCATATGATTGGACACCCTTGTACACCTCTACTGGTACCTAGTGAGTAGTATAGCATTTGACAGACTATGTCTTATATTTGATTTTCCACATACCTTAAAGTATATTATATCCCAATAGGCATGCATAAAACTATCTTTACATAAACCTCTTGGTCATCTTGTTGCTACAATTAACCAAGGAAAACTTAGGTAGATCACCCTTGTTTACAAAGGAATTAGATAATATGGTTAAGGGTAGGGTATATCCTCCTTATTTTATGTTGTGAAAGATTCAACCAAGTAATATTGTTGGAAACCCTCAAGTATATCAAAGATTTATATATCTTGGCACTCATTTGTCCTTAGGACCTTGCAACCCTAGATTCTACAAAATGGGAAACTAGGGGGATGAGCCTTTGAATATCATGAATTTGTGAATTACATCAACAAAGAAATAGTTAGATTTAATATTGTCAAACAATTGTAACACTCATCTTGGAGTTTCATTTTTTAATATTCCTTGTGCAATGTTGATCACATTAGTTCAGATCTCAAGTAAATTGTTTTTTGACGTGACCATACTATTTTTGGGCGACCTATCTCAAAATAATCCTTACACAAAAATGATCATATTAGTATAGTCCCTAGTAACCCTCCTAATGGATCCAAGGAGTTTATAATTTCCACTTGATTTTTGTATATTTCAACCACATTCTTTTTTAGAGGTGTGAAAAACCAAAATTAGGTAACACTTTTTCAAGTGAAGTGTAGAGGATTGTAAATTTAATTTTTTCAAATAAGAGAAATACAAAAAAATATCTCAGCTAATACTTTACTCCAATCTCCTCTCACCCCCTCCTTGGTCTCAAATGAAAACAACCCGATGGTTTCATAGTCCCCTTTGAGTTCTCTGATCCTTTAGTGGAAGTTCCTTTGGTTTCTATGTTTGAATGGACATCAGAATTTTCTTTTCCACTGGGACATGTTGGTGGCTAAAAACCTGATGAATGGATTTATGAGACTAAATTTCCTTATATTGACTTATTAGGTTGATGGCATTGTTTTTAAATTTTACCCAAAGGATCTAAAACGCAATACACCGTTAACATTGTTATCAGCGCTTTGGGAAATTCTCAGGAGTGGACATATCCTATATTTAATATGTGGTTTGGTGTGTGCAAACATCAATGTGTCTTTGCTTTGGATTGCATAAGCTTGCTCTTATTCAAAGTTTTCCCACACCCATATCTGCTTCAACAAGAGAGTGAAGCTACTTGAGGAAGGAGCATCATGGTTAACTGTTGAAGAATAGTGCATGCTGCTCCATTTGTTTCCCACCAAGCTTAGGGATTCTTAGGGATCTAGTACTTATATTGGCAATGCAACTCTTTGGAGGTGAGTGGTAGCTGGAATAATATCAGCGGAAGGAAAAGTAACATCCATGAACTCCATCAAGCATGCACCCTATCTCCATTCTTGGTAATGCACCCTCGGGATATTCCCTGTATTAGCATACCCTAAATGAAAAAATGGGGGTTTTGGGGAAAAAATGTTACCATTGTTCCTCGCAACATTCTCTCGAAATCCATTAGGGTACTCTTTTCTCCTCGGATTGTTCTCTCTGCGAGCACTCTGCTCAACGCGACCACAATGCTCCTCGGATTGTGCTATGCTCTTCGCGACCAGTCTGCTCTGTACGACCACTCTGCTCCTCACATTGTTCTCTGCTCTCCGCCACCACTCTTCTCCTCATGACCACCCTGCTCTCCGCGACCACAGTGCTCCTCGCGACCAACATGCTCTCCATGACCATTCTACTCCTCTCTCTGTGCTATCCGCAACCCCTCGAGACTTTTGCTACCTACAAATGTTTTTTGACCAAAGATTTAGTGAATACATTGGAAATTTGACTCAAAGGTATTGGAGACCCTTTTTTGTGGGGGTCAATGCTCGGGTATTGGGATTTAGGTGACATGTTATTATCCTATAAACTATGTTCTATTTATTTTTTAAAATTTTGGCTATATCCTTTTCCTATTTAAAAGTGAATGCTAACCAATCATGAGTAATAAAAAAATAATTTGGTATATACCCAATAAC